>CM049987.1:0-1200000 GCA_016630955.3 Didymella arachidicola
CCTAACCCTAACCCTAACCCTAACCCTAACCCAACCCTAACCGACGGGTTGCCCTTCGGGCACCCTCTTTCCCCTCTTACGGGCCCACCCCCACCCCTTTACTCTTCTTAGTAATCCTTTCTAACGGGTTGCCCTTCGGGCACCCTCCTTTCCCTTCTTACGGGCCTACCCCCCTACCCTCCCTAATACGCTTTTATTAATACCTTATTACAGCTTTACTACACTTTTTCTTTCTTCTCTTCTCTTAGTATCTTATTATTATAACCTTACTCTACTTTTTATTTCTTCTTTTTATCTTTAATTCTTCTACTACCTAATCTATTTATTCTCTTATATTATTTCTTAAACTTACTACTTATTCTTTTTTTTAATAATTATTACCTATTGTTTTTGTTATACCTACTACCTATTTTTTTATTATACCTAATACCTATTGTTTTTGTTATACCTACTACCTATTTTTTTTATTATACCTAATACCTACTTTTTTTTATACCTACTACCTACTTTTTTTTTATACCTACTACCTACTTTTTTTTATATCTACTACCTACTCTTCTCTTTTTCTAACCTATAATATCTTATTATAGCTTAGCCTTCTACTATATTCTACTATACTTTACTATGCTTTTCCATACCTTACTACATCCTACTATATTTTACTACACTCTGCTACACTCTGCTACACTCTACTATACCTTACTATATTCTGCTATATTTTACTATACTCTGCTACACTCTACTATACTCTGCTTCTTACTACGCTTTGCTATACCTTACTATACCTAACTCTACCCTACTACACCTTCCTATACCCTGCTACGCTCTGCTATATCTTGCTATACTTTGCTATACCTTACTATACTCTATAATACCCTGCTACACTCTACTATACTCTGCTTTTTACTACGCTCTGTAATATCTTACTACACCCTACTACACTCTACTATATCTTGCTATACTCTGCTACACCCTACTATACCTTGCTACACCCTACTATACCTTGCTACACCCTACTATACCTTGCTACACCCTACTATACCTTGCTACACCCTACTATACCTTGCTACACCCTGCTATACTCTTCTCTCTTTCCCTTTGCTGCTCTACTCCTTGTAACACCTAAACGGCCCACTACCTACCCCCCCTTCTTCTCCTACTCACCCTAACCGCTCCGCTGCTTGTAACACCTAACGGGCCTACTGCCCACCCCCCCTTCTTCTGCCCCGGACGGCCTACCACCTCCCTACCCTGTTACTCTCTTGCTAATACCTTTGTCACGGCTTTGCTACGCAATATACACCTATTACTTCATCTATTCCCCTGCTTGCTACTCTACTCTGCTACCCTCCTCTTCCTCTCCCTCTCGTCCCCACCCCTCCAACACCAGCCTAATCGCCATCGCCATTGCGTTGCTAAACATCTGTCCCCAAATCTCTGACCTGTGCGGCTTTCCCAGCCACCCAGCGTACGCCTCGTCTCCCGTCTCTGCAAACCCCAGCTCTCCCATTGCCTGAATCCCACCCCTCGTCAACCGCGCTGCGAATGCCAGCGGCACCACCACGTTCGGCCACTGACACCGCTTGTCCATCCCTTCCCCAGTCGCGCAGTACTTCTGACTCACCCAGCACCGTCGACAGTTGTTCTTCACCGTCCGATCCCGCATCTTCACACGGAACTCATCTGCCTGCATCCCTGTTCCCCTTGCCCATGCCGTGCACTGCATCGCCCGGTGCCCTTTCCACTGCTCCTCTTCAGCCGTCGGGAACTCCTGCCTAACCATCCAGCAGATCGCACACCCCTCTCGCAGCTCTGTGAACCCTTCCTCCACCACCGCCCACTCCCGCGACCACTTCTCCTGCTCCTCTATCCACACCTCCTCTCCCTCTCCGCACCGGTCGCATCCCGCTGCCCCAATCTGCCCGCAGCTCTGCCCCCGCTCGTCCAGATACGAGCTCATCAGCTCTCGTCGACACCCGCTGCCGATCAGAAACTGCCCCATCGCGAGCACCTCCATCTTCTCTCTCTCTCGCTCCATCACCTGCTCCACCTCCCCGTGCCCCACCAGCACCACCACATCGTATTGCTCTCCTCCTCGTCCCCCGCGTCCGCTTGCCTGAGCAAAGTCGCTCATGCTCCACGGTGTGCCTACGTGCAAGATGTACACGATGCCAGCAAAGTCCACTCCCGTCCCCAGCGCCGACGTCGCCACCATCATTCCGCCCCCCTCCACCCACTCCTGTAGCCGGTCTGCGCGATCCACCACCCCTGCGTGATAGTGTCCGCAGCCCAGCTCCGTCGCGAGCCGCTCGCACTGCACCTTGCTCTTGCAGTACACCACCCCCTTCTGTCCGCTCCGCCGCAGCTTCTCTGCCCACCGCTTGCACACGAACAGCGCCGTCTCCTCGAGCTTGTCGCGCTGACACCACGACACAAAGTACCGCGCGTTCGGCCGCACCGTGCTTGCTCTCACGTACGTTGCGTGACGCACAAGCATGCTCGCCTCAAGCTCTCCCTCCTGCAGCGGCGGCAGCGTTGCTGTCAGCATCACCATCGGACTACCCAGCAGCCGCAAGTTCTTCATCGCCAGCAGCTTCTCTCGCCAATTCCTCGCCGTGAACACCAGATGACACTCGTCAATCACCACCCTATGCAGCAGCCCCTTTCCTTTCAGCATCCGCGCGTAGCCAAGAAAGTTGCCAGTGCTTGTTATGTCGCCAGCTACGTCTGCACTGACTACCACCACAGATGCCGGGTTGTTCTCGCCGTGCTTCCACTCCATGCACTCGACGCCGCACTGCTGAATCCTCCTGACTAGATCTTCAATCAGCGCCCGGTACGGCACGACGACCACCGTTACCCCCGGCTCCTCCACGCAAGCCGGCAGCGTGAACAGCAAGCTCTTGCCTCCGCCCGTCGGAAGCACGACGATGAGCGGCGTCTGCTTCTCCAGCACCGCGTGCAAAGCCTGCTCCTGCTCCACCGATCGAAAGCCAACATCTTGCTTGCCTAGCACCTGCTGCAGCCCCCTGTGTATCGCATCTGCTCGCGGGTCTGCAAACCGCACTTCTTTCTCTTTCGGCAGCCCAACAAGTGCCGACGACGTGCTGTTGCTCATCCGTCGCTTTGTCGTCCTGCTCGGCTCTACGGGCTTCGCTGCGCTCCCATCCACCCCTAAGAAGCGGTGCCATGCTGCGCTAAGCGGCCGGAACGCATCAACGGACCGCACGCTGAGATGCTTCACGATATCCATCGGCACGCTGTAGTTGCCTACCCCCATTGCGGTTGTGCGTGAGTTCTGCAGCTCAAGAACGTCTTCGCCATCGTCGTCCACTTCCGCCTCTTCTGTCTCGCCAACGTCGTCCTGATAGCCCCTGCTGAACGACTCTCCCACCTTGACTCGCCCGATACCTACTGCCGTGTGCCGGTAGTCGAGCGTGTGCAGCACCACGCCCAGCCTCTTCCCTGTCTCGCGCTTCAGCACCCTCGTGAGCCGGCTGGTGTCCCACGCGCCCTGCGCGTCGTGCCACACGTAGTCGCTGTAGCTACCGCCCAGCACCTGCAGCGTCAGATACTCGCGGAACGGCTGTACGTAGACCAAGTACACCGCCATCACCTGCCCCAGCTGCGGCGGCAAGAAGCGCGGCACGATCTTCGGCTTGTCCCACTGCGACTGCGACTTGTGATAGCGGACCACTGTCATCACCTGCCCGTCCACGACGAAGATGTTGCGGTCCTGCAGTACGCCGTTGCGGTGCCGAATCGTCGTGATCTCCGATCCCCTCCCCGGCTGCCCTGACGTGACGTGCACGCTGCAGAGCAGCAGTTCCAAGAAGCGATCCATCTGTCGCATGTACTGCCGCACCGCCTTGACGCTCCACTGCCCGTCCGCACGCGTTAATCGCAGCCCGCCCGCTGTAGTCATCGCTCTCCTAAGCATCCAAGCCAGCCCGCCTTGCAGTTTGTTGCCTGGAGCGTCGACAAACGACGTGCGTCGTTTTGTGAACGTGACGTCGTCGACTACCTGCTTCAGATCAACGGTAACCCGCTCTTCCTCGCCGTCCACCCAGCAAAGCTCCCACAGCATCTGCTCTGTTTCAGCCAACAAGTCCTGCGCCATCTTGCAGAAGCGGCGGATGACGATCGGTCGGCCGTTCAGATAGAACGTCTGCTTGTCCTCTGACCAGTAAGCGTTGCCTGAGTTGCCGGCCGTGAGTCCAATGTGTTTGCCGTACGCCAGCATGCTGATCATCTCGCTCATCGGGCTGAACGTGCCGTCTGCTAGCTGCTTGTGCCGCGTTGCCAGAAAACTGTCGCGGTCTTCTTCTGTCTGCGTGTCGCGCTGCCCTCCCGGGAGCAGCTTCTCCAGAGCGAGCACCCGCACGCAGTACACCATCCCCGCCAGCATGTACGAGTAGTTCTTTGCGGTCCGCAAGCGGCCCGTGTCTACATCAATCCCAAGCACTGCGAGAAACTGAATCAAACCAGTAGACAACGCCACGGGATGATACGTTGTGAAGATGAACGAGCTGATAGACGCAAGAAGCGCCTCCGTCTGAGCGCCTCTGTCGTCGCCATCTAGCGCGTCCCACAGCCTGATCGCATACAACTTCTGCTCAGCTGTCCACGTGAAGAGCTCGCGCGTGTCCTTCATCATGTCTGGTGCCTGTTGACTGCGTGTCCTGCGCCGGGGCCGCGGGCTGTCGTCGTCAGCCTCACTGCCTTCCGCTTCGTCTTCGCTGTCTTCGTCGCTGCTCAACGCCGCACTGCTTTCGGATCGAGCAGCTGTGTCGCGCTGCTGTCGGAAACGCATAATCCGCTGCTCTTCATCTCCTAGCACGCGTAGATAGAAGCAGACAAACCTCACTATATAGCTTGCGTACACAGCCTGACTCTCTGGGTTCTGCAGTCGCCCCAACGGCCGCACGTCGATCTCGCTCTGCTTTGCGCTCCGCAGCCAGCGCCTGAGTTCTTGCGGAAGCGTAGCCAATCCCTTGACGCTTCTCTCAATCAGTCCCTCTGCAAGCTGAGCAGCTAGCTTGAGCTTGTGCTCGCTCCGATCGGGAGCCCGGGCTTGATGGGCCAGATGAACAAGATTTCGATCCTTGAAGAACTCTAACCAGCCTGTCCGCTTAAACCAGCCTGTCTTGTCTGTCTTTGCAGCCTCTTCAAGTGTTTGAAGCTCTTCTTCGACTTCTTGTTGTGTCAGTTTATACTCGGCAAGCTGCCTCTGAACTGCAACTTCGACGTCGTCGTTTAGAGCATTTTCGGCTACAGCTACATCAACAACAAAATATCGCTGTAAAACCCCTGTGCGGAAAAAGCTCTGTACTTTGACAGTGTGATAGAGCGCGCCTTTTTCTCCTAGCCAAGCTTGCTGGTGATCTTTCTTACAGTGCATGCGCATTGTGTCCTTGTTGATAGTGATGAAGCTGCATGTCTTGCACTGCAGCCCGTCTAGCGGCTTCCCAAGCTCTTCTATCGGTCGCGCCGGCTCATCTGGAAGCTCAACGTCTGCTGCGTCAATCAGCGCGAATTGATTGAAGCGTTCAACAACTTGTTTTCGAGTTGCAGCGGGCACGCTGTGATGCTGCAAGAGATGCGTGTTGAGATTAACAACAGCAGTGTGATGCTCCCTGCATACTAAGACGCTGTAGTCTTCTAGAAAACAGTGAACATTGTCGCAGGTTAGAAGTGGCTAAGTCACTATTAAGGTAATTTATATATTATTGAATTACTATAGTTGTTAGTACACTTTACATGCAGAGGATGTGTTTAGTTACAGAACACTAAACGACTATAAAGTATTTCTGCAGACCACCTGTTCGGAAGAAGCTCTGTACCTTCACTGAATTATACAACTGGCTCTTGTCGCCTAACCAAGCAAGTTTATGATCTCGGTTGCAGTGCATCCGAATCTGATCTTTGCTAACAGTGATATACCCGCATGCTCTGCACTCTAGCCCAGCAAGTGGCTTACCAAGCTGTTCTATAGCCTGCGTGGGCTCTTTAGGCAGCTCTATCTTGCTTGGAGCCACTGGTTCAAGGCGACTAAAACAGTCAACAACCTGTCTTCGTACTGAAGCAGGCACTTTGTGGTGCTGCAACATATGGCGGTCAAGACTCATAACTGCGGTATGATGTTGCTTGCATACGAAGACCTTGAAGTCTTCTAAAAAGCAGAACACATCTGCGCAGTTACTTAACGATACTTGTGAGCCCCTCTTACGATACCGGAGCGTTCCATTGGGGTCTTCGCCCCCTTGGTTTGTTAGCGCTCGTTGGGAGGCAGCTTTGCAGAGTTTTTGCATCTTGTGCTCATGCTCTAGGGCGGCAAGATCTGCTCGTAAAGCATCAATCTTTTGCTGTATTGGACTTATACTCTCATCTGAGTCGCGCCTTCGCTTCCGCGGTCGCTCATTCTCGCCAGCGGCCGATGCCTCGATCTGCGATACTGTGCTCTCTTCGGGTACTTCAAGTGTTTGTGTAGTCCTATTAGTCAAGAACGCATCATCCTTTGGTGGCAGAAACATTGAATGCTCTACTGGAGCTTCTGGTAAACTTCTGTTTGCACTAAAGCTGAGAATAGCCTGATCTGTGCTTTGTCTGTCGACACCCAGAAATTGATGCCATACCTTACTGACTTCGAGGTATCGTTCTAATAACTCAGGTTGCAGCTTGGCAGGATAGGCACGATCCAAAGCGTACGCGCCAGCATGGGTAGCTGGATTATGTCCTGTCTGGAAAGAGAGAAGTCGTAATAGTCCATCGCGATCCCTCGGAGTGTGAGGATCAAAAGGCTGGGCAATATCTAGAAGATGCTTCTTGCTAATAGCTACTGCAATCTGGCGATACATTTGAAAATGGAGCAGTATCGGGCATTCTGGTGTGGATTGCTGCAGGAGCTTCGAGCAGACTGATGAGCTGAAACACGACACAGGTGTGTCGTACGCAGTGAACAAGTGCGGATTGGTTGGAACGCTTGTGTTGACAAGCTTTAGTTGTCGGCTAAGGAAATCGCTGAATGGTCTGATGTATGCGAGGTAAAGGAACAGGCACCTCTCTACTGATGAGCAGGGAACTCGAACAACAAAAAAAGAGTTGTTCGAGTTCTGGCTAGCTTTATTGTACGAAAAGACTAGCAAGATCCGGCCCTGGCAAATGAAGATGTTGCGTTGCACTGCGGCAGTGTCTGCCCAGCGCAGAACCCGAAGCTCCTCTCCTCTAGCAGGCATTCCGCTGGTCACATGGATACTACTGAACAGTACTTCGACCATGTTGTTATATTGTTTCAGGTAGGACATTGCTTTCTCTCGGCCTCTGCCTTGTAGGGAGAACCCCCTCCCTTCTTTAGAGAAGGCTCTTCGGCTCAAATGCTTAAAGCTAGTCTGTAGCTGATTTGCTGGCTCTTGCAGGAACGAATAACCTGGGCGGTGCCTTGATAGATCCTCTTTTAAGGTATGGAGATCTACCTTAGGCCACCAGTCAAACATGAGGTCTCGCGTGATTCTTTCAAGTCTAGCAAGGAGGCAGTGGATTGTATAGCGGAATTCATGCATAGAGATGCGAGAACCAGCGATGTCTAGGGTCTGACCATCGAGGGACCAAGATAGGTTGGTGCGTGGTCCTTCGCGTTTGGCAATGGCTCTGCCGTGCTGCAAACGCTCAATCAGGTAGCCCATAGGTGAGAGACTGCCGCGTTGGAGGTATGCTGGGCGAATCTCTACACAGAGACGTTTGCCCTGATCAGCATAGGCTGCTCGTGCTGGCCAGAGAACATCAAGGGTAGTGTACCCTCGCAGCGGCAAGGCGTACTCGAGAATAATAAGTCTACCAATCCACAGTAGAGCTGATAGGTACGGTGTGTAGTCGTAAGCTGTACGGTATGCCAACTCGTACGGATGGATACCCAGCACACCAGAGAAGTGGACAATTGCTTTGCCTTCCAATATGCCGTCTGTGGACACATCCGTCCAAAATAGCACGAGCAGCTGAAAGACGGTTTCTGATAAACGGGAAGAGAACGTAGGCTCTGCCTTACTGAATCCTTTTGTGGACAGATCTGACCAGACAGATTTCACGATATCCGCCTGTGCGTCCGACAGCTGAAGCCCATATACCTCGCTTAAGCTTTGATTGAGCTTCTGACATACCTGCCATGATCGGAATACATAGCACAGAAAGCGGTTTAGGAAGGAGCGGTACCTAGCTTTCGTAGCGTCTCGTTGAGGTAGCTCGAAGGGATACGCGTAGAAGTGTGACCCCCAGCTTCGCAGCCAGCAGCGCAAGACTCGCGGAGTTTGTTCTAATGTTTCCTCGCAGCGATCAAGCACGAGATGAACAATTTCTGATAGTTGTCTTAGTTTTGACTCTGTAGCTGCGGAGCTGATCCACTCCACGCTGTTCCAGGTGCCGAGGTGAATAGCTTCACCGGTAGAAGTGGCCAACCTAGAAGTAGCAATAATCAGATGGAGCGGCTTTTGGGCAAACCACCGCGTCCAACCACAACCGCGCAGCCAGTCGGTTTTCTCGTCATGCTCAAGCTCGTTGCTTAGGGCCATCAGTTCTTGATCTTGCTGTAAGAGCCTAGCTTCCTCCTCGGCTTCCATCAGCAGAAGAGCGGCGGTCGCAGGGTCGTCTGACACGGATCCGTCCTGGCTTGATCTTCTTCTGCTTTGAATTGTGTGTGTAGCGTGTGCTACCCTCCAGGTACCTCCCACGTTTCGCCTGATAGGAGACCATCGCTGGACGAAGCAGAATAGATCATTGCGCGTCCTCTGCCCCCTACTGCACTGCGTCTTCCGAAAATGCAGCAGCATTGTATCCCAACTACAAGTTGTCAAGTCGCACTGCGGACAGGAGTAGCCTCGCTCGGGTGGCGCTAGGAAATCTAAGCTAGAAGAGTTATTTGCACGAGGGACAACGTCTGCATCAATCTGCGATACAGGAAGTCCTTTATACTGAGAAAGGATAATTTCGCATATGGACGATCGAGTTTTGTGGTAGTGGCGGAGGTGGTAACGGAGCGTCTTGTAGGGTATAACGCTTCTACATGGGGTGCACAACAGGTGTCCATGTTCTGGCAGATAGGAGATAATGTTTGGCACTTCGGGTTCTGCAGGCTATCTATAATTAGCAAGTGAGGGTGAGATAGAATAAAAAGTGCGGCAAAGGTACGTCATTCACATGCCTTGCTCTTTGCTGAGTCGCCTGAATGGACAGTCCATGAGGAAGGGTTAGAGGCGCTTTCAGAAAAGACACCGGCTTCTGGATTACCCGTGTAGACTATCCAGCGAGACGCTGTCTGGTGAGACATAGCACTACTTTGTTGCTAACAGTAGCACACAATTGAATAGCAGGCCGTGGCGTCTTAGTTAATGCGTAAGCAGGTAAAAGTAGTACAGAACAACAGGTAACAAGCAGGAACTGCTATAGCTGCCCTGTGTTGGAGCATGCATGCCCGTGCAGGGCCGAGCTAGACCGAAATAGAGCATCAAAAGGGGTCGACTCCAGGCTAAGGCTGGGAGGGGACGAAGTAGGGCCGAAGTCGCGCACTATACCGCATCAAGCGCGAACGAGGCTCGGGGTCGTGGCGGTCGCGTGGAGGTAGGCTTGTATAGATCCACCCACGTTGGTTACGTTCAGGAGCGGAGAACCGCTACGAATGGAAACAGATGCCTCAGATCTGGCGTTAGGAGCATGCATCACACAGGAACGAGATGGTCAATGGCACCCGATTGCCTACTACTCACGCAAGTTCTCAGGACCCGAAGAACGATACGACGTACACGACAAAGAACTGCTCGCGATCGTATCTGCCCTAGAACATTGGCGAGTCTACGCTGAAAGTTGTTCGGAACTTACGATCTACACGGATCACAAAAACCTGGTACACTTCACGACAACAAAGGTATTGAACAGACGACAAGTACGATGGTCCGAGACCCTCGGACAATATAAGTTCAAGATCCTCTATACACCAGGGAAGGACAACGGTAGAGCCGACGCACTCAGCCGACGACACGACCTCGCAGGATCCAAGACGATCAACGAATCAGCAATCCTTGGTATCAATAGCGACGGATCGTTAGGACCATCCCAGCAGCTCAACAATATGATGCTAGTACGCCAAGAGCATCATGTACCATCACAGGTACCAGAGGAACTGGAGGAAGAAGTCATAAGCAGTCACCACGATGACCCGCTTCATGGACACCCCGGTATCACCAGAACAATGGAACTCATCAAGAGACATTACGAGTTCCCGAACATGCGCGACAAGGTCGCCAAGTTCATCAAGAATTGCGTAAGCTGTCAGCAGAACAAGCACAGCACGCACGCCAAGTATGGAGAAGCACAGGCAATGGAGCCGCCAACGGCACCATGGACGAACATCACGATGGATTTCGTTACACAGCTACCTGTCTCCAAGGATCCTGTAACAGGATACACCTACGACTCAATCTTCGTTGTAGTGGATCGATTCACGAAAGCCGCTGAGTTTGTGCCTTTCCGCCACAGCTACACTGCAGAGCAGCTCGCACGAGTGTATCTGGATAGGATCGTTCGACACCACGGCATTTCCGAATCAATCATCAGCGATAGAGACAAGTTGTTTACATCGAACTACTGGACCACGCTGTTAGCAGCTATTGGTACCAAGAAAAAACTGTCAACCGCGTATCATCCGCAGACGGATGGCCAAACGGAACGAGTAAACCAAACAATGGAGACGTACCTCCGCATCTACTGCAACCAGCAGCAAGACAACTGGGTTTCACTACTGCCTATGGCACAAATCGCGTACAACAACAAATTGTCGGAAGCAACAGGCGTAACGCCGTTCTTTGCAAACCACGGGAGACACCCAAATCTCTTTACCAGATCATTGGACAGTAACATTCAAACGGAATCAGCGATCAACTCAGTCGAAGCACTGAAGGAAGTACACAGAAAATCGCTTGAGAACATCGCCAAAGCTCAGTCACGAAGCATCTCTTATGTTAATAAAAAACGAAAAACGGCGCCTCTGCTGAAGGAGGGGGATAAAGTGTATCTCCTTACGAAAAACCTACGCACACGGCGACCAACGAAAAAACTGGACAAGGTTAAGGTCGGACCATTTTTCATTTCTAAGCAAACCAGCCCAGTCAACTATCGACTTGCGCTGCCTAAGGATGCGAAGATTCATCCAGTGTTCCATATCGCGCTGTTGGAACCAGCCGACCCTAGAACGCCAATCCAGAAAGACTTCCATTACCAGGCAGACGGCCAGGACGAATGGGAAGTTGAAAAAATAATAAAACAACGGAAGAAAGGACGCAGTACCGAGTACCTAGTCAAGTGGTTAGGATACCCTGACTCAGAAAACACATGGGAACCAGCCACATACCTTACGAACTGCCAGCAGATGTTGAAGGAATTTGAGCAGGCCAGTCAGGCGCTGCCACGTTCGGGTCCAGCCAGTAGTCCAGCGGCAAGTCCTCAAAGGCGCCCCAGGTACTAGGCGACAACACGATACCCTCGGAGGGACCATCAAACGTCATGGTCCCCTCACTCAACTCCTGCTCCGTTATACTCCTCTCTTCCACGGATATCGCTTCCTCGGCGCGACGATCCAACAAATCCATTTGTTGACGCAACCGCTCTTCGCGCGCGCGTGCAACTCGCAATTCTTCCAACGCCTTCTCTGAGGCCTTGAGCGCCTCGTTTTGCGCTTCACGACTTTCTTTTATCCGAGCCTGCAACTTCTCTTTCTCCGATATGAGTCGCGTGAACTCCGACTGAGTTACGCGCACGTCGCAACGCTGGCCACGTTTCAAACACTTACTACACTTTCCCGAACGTATATGGACCTTGCACACGCGCTTGTGCTTGTCATAAGTCGAACACTTTCGAACCATGGTTTCTCCGAAGGATTCAACAAGTTCGTATAGACGGCGACGGCGGACTGTGCTCGACTCAGATGGTTGTTTAGGCATTGTCGAAGCAGCTTACCGTTGAACGAGGCGGGGCCAACGTCATATGAATCAGCTTGAGGGACCAAGCTAAGACGGAAGGGGGATAGTGTTACGATCCGCGGAACACGAAGGATCACAACGAGTATTACACCCCAGTACGGCACAGCAGGAGTTGGCAGCGTGGGCAACTACAAGGAAAGACAGGGCAACGCTTCGACTCTGCGGACGACATCACGTCACGTGACACTGATCAAAAGTCTTGGCAGTGATCGGTGTGATCAGTGCTCAGTGCGATCAGTGATCAGTGAGATCAACGATCAGTATGATCAGTACCTGTAAGGTACTGAGCACACTGCATATCTCTTTAGTATATAGCACATAGGAACACAACCCTTATAGTTTGTGTTCAACCTAAGTTATCAAGTTTGTCTTTGGATCTCAAACCCAACCTTCGAGCTAGACAGTCTACTCTGTACTACTCATCGTTACCCTGCTCTCAAGACTGACAGATCGTATCTGTACACCTTATTGCAACCAACCCCTTCGGCTTCCTGTCACCGTACTCATCCCCGAGAACCAATAGAATTAGTGCTTACGAGCTTTGCTTAAAGTACGACTTCAACAGTCCCCTGTGTTACTTCTATACTACTAAATTGCAAGTACCCTACTTTTAGGTAAAGAAAAGTTTTATATAAAATTAATTTCTTTATACTATATATAGTAATACTAAAAGTTTTATATACTAACTAAGTGTTACGATCTCCGAAAGAACAGGTACTGATAGGAAGCGGGGTATCGCTTAGGATGACAGCGTGTCACGTGTCACGTGACTAACCACCTCGCCAAGAGCAACCACCTTAAGATATGCAAGTGTTGAAGTCGTACTTTAAGCAAAGCTCGTAAGCACTAATTCTATTGGTTCTCGGGGATGAGTACGGTGACAGGAAGCCGAGGGGGTTGGTTGCAATAAGGTGTACAGATACGATCTGTCAGTCTTGAGAGCAGGGTAACGATGAGTAGTACAGAGTAGACTGTCTAGCTCGAAGGTTGGGTTTGAGATCCAAAGACAAACTTTAACTTAGGATTGAACACGAACTGTAAGAGTTGTGTTCCTACTAGATTATATAGTGAAGGTAATGGAGGTCATCCCAAGGGTTGTGCCATCCCCGGAGGTCTTGCCATCCCGGAGGTCGTGCCATCCCCGGAGGTCATGCCATCCCCGGAGGTCATGCCATCCCGGAGGTCACGTCTTGGCGGGATGCCATCCCGGAGTCCCGTGATTGGTGACACGCTGTCATCCTTAGCGATGCCCCGCTTCCTATCAGTACCTCGCAACTCGGAGATCGTAACAGCAAGGTGGCAGACCACCACAAGGTGGCTACACCACCTGCAGAGTTACAGATGGTTAAGCTACTACGCGATGGTAGCAGCCAGATCTTAATAGTATAATAATACGTAGGAACACAACTCTTACAGTGTGTGTTCAATCCTAAGTTAAAGTTTGTCTTTGGATCTCAAACCCAACCTTCGAGCTAGACAGTCTACTCTGTACTACTCATCGTTACCCTGCTCTCAAGACTGACAGATCGTATCTGTACACCTTATTGCAACCAACCCCTTCGGCTTCCTGTCACCGTACTCATCCCTGAGAACCAATAGAATTAGTGCTTACGAGCTTTGCTTAAAGTACGACTTCAACACTAAGTAAGGTAAAGTACTATTAGAGTAAGTAGGGTTAGAGTTTCTCTATAATAGAGCTTATATAGAATAGCTATATAATAACACTCTAATAGGTAAATAATATAAGTAATACTATAAACTCTTATATATAGCCTTAGTAGCTTATACTTAGTAACTATAATAGTATATTCTACTTTCTTAAAGACTTTAGTATTATTATTTTTAAGTAGTACTATATAGTAGTTATAAGTCTAGATATATATCTTTATAAATATTATACTATATCTACTAACGTACCTCACGGGCGAGCCGCCCACACGGGCGAGTCGCCCACTTTTGCCAAGACCCTACCAAACCTCACCCTGTTATGGCACAAAACACCACACTCTGGCCCTGCACAAGGCAGAACAGGTCGTAATATCACTTAGAGACTACTTCTACTTCACTCTTGCACGTTTGCGCATTGTGTCCGCCCTCTCCGCACCGTCCACAGCGTTGTTGGGATGGTTCACCTCCTTCAGCGCGCACCTGCTTCTTTGTCTTCTTTCCATCACGACGCGCCCCAAATTCCGCTAGAGCCGCCAGCCGCTGGCCTTCCTCAACCAGAAGGGATCCTCCCTCCTGAATTCGCTCCCTTTTGTGCGATTTGCGTCGTGTAGCAGCCTCAGTGGCTGCTTCAAGCTCACGGATCCGTTTTTGTGCCAGCGCAAGCTTATGCGATAGGATAGCTCCCCCCTTTGCGTAGTGCTCAATCGCACTGAGAACAGAGGTGGGCGAACTGCCCTGTTCCCTCCTATACTTGTCTCGAATTAGAGTTGATTGCGACTCGAATTCTAGGGTATTGCTTGGGGTTTGCGACTGCCAGGGCTCGTTGTTTGTGGGGAGTGGTGGTGACGGAGTGCGCAGCTTCACATCAAGGGTTGATATAACCTGTTTCGGGTCAAAAGGGACTAATCCGGCCCCTCGGAACCCTCCTTGGATGTTGCTGGCAGTAATAGTTTTCTTGTAAGCCGCTTTAAAGCATGGCAGGAACTCCTGCTTCGTGACGTGGGTGATCCGGTTGCGGATGAGCTCATTGACCTCATCCCCGTACGCCTTCTTTAGAGGGGCAAAACAACCCACATCAAGTGGCTGCAGGAGATGCGATGAGTGCGGAGGCATACATAAAAGTACAATCTTGTGATCCTTGCAGTATTGCGTGAATCCTGCAGAGTTGTGGCTCTCGTGGCCATCAATAATAAGCATGCGGTGGGCTCCAACAGTACGTTCCTTCGTATGCCTGTTAAAGTGCTTCAACCAGTCAAAACCAAGCTCGTTGTTAGTCCAGCCGTTCTCAGAGATGGCAATAACCCAGTCTTGGGGCAGGTTGTCGTCTTTATACCAGTTGGACTGGTGGTGGCGCGCTTTGAAGATGATGTAGGGCGGAATAGGCCATCCAGTAGCATTGATGCCCTGGATAACTGTTACCCACTCCCGGTTGCCTGGCTGGACCTGCTTTGCTCGTCCTGGCTTCCCTGCATCTGTTACGACTTTCCCGCTGCTTATCTGGCCCATCATGAAGCCTGTCTCGTCGAAGTTGTACGTGTCGTCGTCTAGGATACCATACTTAGCTTTGATGTTAGCTACAAGGCTGAACCAGTCCTGTATGACCTTCGGGTCCTCACAGAGGGCTCGCCTGTAGTCGTACTTGTGATTGAAGACCACTTTGAGCTCCTCCCGACGCGAAACAAACGTACTGGCCCAGTTTGAGCCAACAGGGGCCAGACCGCGCTCCTTTCGCAGATAATTGGCCATATCAGTCACAGCTGCGAGCCGGGGGGACTCTCCTCAGGCAACCAGCTCAAGTATGTGCGTAACAATCACCTGCTCCTCACTGTTTGTCAGGCTCCGTGAGTTGGCCATAGTAGTGACGCGTGAAGCCCTTCCGGCGAGTCGGTCGCGTAGAGTAGTTCGGGGCGCGTTGTAGATAGCTGCAGCGCGTCGCACAGAGAGCTTTGCGTCTTGTTCAAGAGCCCAAAGCGCAAGCTGTATCTGACGCTCTTTTAACGCGTTAGGCTGGTGCTGTTGTGGTGGCATTGGAGTGGTGATAGTGTTTTGGTGGGGTCTTGGCAAAAGTGGGCGACTCGCCCGTGTGGGCGGCTCGCCCGTGAGGTACGTTATACTATAGTAATAGATACTTAAGTACTTTAGCTAATTTAAGGCTATTACTTTAAGTATAATTAAGCTCTTAGATAAACCTATATAGCTAATAGAAGAGCTAGAGAGCCTACTTACTAGTATGTAGTATAAGATATATAGCTAGATTACTATTAATAAGAATAAGATATATAGGCACTATAAAAAAAATTACTAGAAAGTATAGGTAGGAAAGAAAAGCTTACTCTATAAGACTATAAAAGTATAGAGCTTCTTTTATACTAAAAGGCTATAAAAATATTTTATTATTAATTTAGTAGATACTAGAAATACTAAAAATAATAAAGTTAATAATACTATTTAAGCATAGCTTACTAAGTATAAATTAATATAATAAGAAATTAAGAAAGAGCTATAAATACTTAAAGTAGCTATAAAGATTAATAAGATAGGTTAGTTTAAGCGTATAGGCTAGCTAGAGTTCTTAAAGGACCGAAATCTTACTTATTTAGCTTATTAAGCCTACACACCCGATTATAGTAAGCGTAAGATTAAGCTAGCTACTAAGCTAACTAAAGGGCTAGTTAAAAGGAGTGTAAAAGGGCTAGCTACACTTCTATAAGAGTTAAGGCGCTAGCTATAAAGTATAAAGTAAGAAGAACCTAATATATAGCTATTAGCGCAACTATAGAACCTAGAGAGTTAGGTAGTATATATAAGCTATATAGTAAGGTTTATCTACTTTTATCTTTAGGTACTAGCTAATAAAGAGTAGTAGATTATACACTTTAGAGAGTAGTAGAATAAAGCTACTTATATAGAAAGCTACTTAGTATTAGGTAGTAAGAAGGATAGTAAGAAGGATAATAATAGTAAGGGTAGTAAAGCTACTAGTAATAGCCTATAGCCCTAATATATAACACGTAATTAAATATAACTAGATATAGTAAAGGATACACATAAGCTCTTTATATAGATAGATAAGTAGAAGTTATATAGTATGAAGCTATAGAATATACTAGATAGTAATAATAAAGCAGCTTAGATAGAGGTACTTCTTATATTAATTAGCTTATTTGTCTTTATAATATATTACCTAGTAGCGCTAATATACATTATAGGCAAGCGGCGCATATAGGTAAACAGCGCACTTTTACTAAGACCTGTTGAAGTCGTACTTTAAGCAAAGCTCGTAAGCACTAATTCTATTGGTTCTCGGGGATGAGTACGGTGACAGGAAGCCGAAGGGGTTGGTTGCAATAAGGTGTACAGATACGATCTGTCAGTCTTGAGAGCAGGGTAACGATGAGTAGTACAGAGTAGACTGTCTAGCTCGAAGGTTGGGTTTGAGATCCAAAGACAAACTTGATAACTTAGGTTGAACACGAACCGTAAGGGTTGTGTTCCTACATACTATATACTTAAGGAGTGTAAGGGTGTTATGCGCGATGCTCTGTCGCTCTGTGTGTTCTCTCGAGATCAGGAGAGCAAGGAGAGCAACGCTGCTTTCTTGTTCTCATGCCAAGGAGAGGTCGGAGAGAGCACCTCTTGTTGTGCTCTCTCGTGTTTACTCGCTTGGTGAGAGCGACCCCGGTTGCCCCGCGAGTTAAAGTGGGGCTAGGCTGCAACGGACCGTAACAATAGCGCGCTAGAGTACTATATAAAGAGAGGAGTAAAGGTAGCATACTAGCTTATATTAATAAGAAAGGAACGTAATAAGCTTTAAGAGGCTCTAGTAGCTATAACAGAGCGTAAATTATATAAAAGGAAGCGAATTTAAATAGGAGAGAGTATAATAGTTAAAGAGGTATAGCGTTTAACTACTCTAAAGGAGTCTAGCATATATAGTAATAGTAAGAAGCTAAAGAAGAGGATACGCACTAAAGGAGGTAAACTATCCTAATAATAGTGTAGAATATATAGAGAGATAAAGTATAACGCGCAAATATATAAATAACACTTATCTACTATAGACCTTACTAGAATATCTTCCTTAGAACCCCTATACGCAAGGTACTATTACTATACTATAATTTAATATAAAGTTTAGTATAGTCTTAGTAAAAGTAGCCTACTAGATAGAGTAGCCTACTTACCTATAAGGTATATTATAGAGGATCTTAAACTTATATTATCTAAAGGTCTTAAACTATTATACTTATTACCTATTTAATACCTTTATTATTATAAAGTATACTAGGTTTTTATAATCTATATAGATTATAAGTTCTAAATAGCTTTTAGTATAGACTTACTAATATTCTAGAGTAGATATAATTATAAGTAATTCTTTATTATATATATTATATTATTCTTTAGGTTCTAAGAACTTATATAAGTAGTAGGTAATTAGGTACTATTAACTATTTTATTCTTATATAATATATACTTCTAATACTAAATCTAAGGTATTTATTTCTATTTATAGCAGTTCTTTACTTCTAAATATAACTAATATAGGTAGATCTATATAAGCCTATTTTAGTATTTTAAAAGCTTTATCTTAATTCTTATCCTACTTAAAGGGTATATCCTTTTATATAAGCTTTATAAGTAGTAAGGCCTTTATAGAGTAATCCTTAATAAAGTATTAGTTAAAATTAATAAACCTAAGAAACTCTTAAATATTTTTAATAGTTTTAGGTATTAGCTAATCCTTTATAACCTAAATCTTTACTTAGCTTATTTTAACTCTATATTATTCTACTATAAACTCTAGGAATTAAACTTTTTTCTTATACTACTTATACTTCTTAGTTTTTAAGTATAGGTACGCTACTTCTAGGTAGGTAAGTACTTATTATATACATTTAATATACTCTTCTAGTATCTTACTATATACTAGGATATTATTAAGGTACGCTACTATAGTAATATTTAAGTATACCTTTAGTATATTATTAATTAAGACCTAATATATTACTAGTATATTAGTAAGCCTAAATAGTATAACGTACCTCACGGGTAAGTGGGCCACCCTGTCTAGTGGGCCACTTTTGCCAAGACCACACCAAACTTCACATTAAATTGTAGTATAGTAACAGCACCTCGCGTATGGGGGTTCTGAGGAAGACGTCCTGGCAAGGTCCATGGTAGATAAGTGTTATTTACACGTTCGCGCGTTGTGCCCTGTCTCTCCGCACGTTCCACACCGTCGTTGGGATAGTTCACCTCCTTCAGCGCGCATCCTCTTCTTTGGCTTCTTACCATCACCACGCACGCCAAACTCCTTTAGAGCAGTTAAACGCTGTGCCTCTTCAACTGTTATGCTCCCTCCTGTTTGAATTCGCTTCCTTTTATGTGATTTGCGCTCTGTTGCAGCTGCTAGAGCCTCTCGAAGCTCATCACGTTCCTTTCTCATCAACGCAAGCTAGTGCGCTACCTTTGCTCCCCCCTTTGCATAGTGCTCTAGCGCGCTATACACTGAATTTGGTGAGCTGCCCTGCTGCCTCTTATACTTGTCTCGAATTAGAGTTGATTGCAACTGAAATTCAAGCAGGTTTTTGGGGGTTTGGGACTGCCAGGGCTCGTTGTTGGTAGGTAGTTGGGGTGATGGAGTCCGCAGCCTCACATTAAGGGTTGATATAACCCGTTCTGGGTCAAAGGGGACCAATCCAGCGCCTCGGAACCCTCCCTGGATGTTGCTAGGGGTGATAGTCGCGTTATATGCTGCTCTTAAGCATACTAGGAACGACTGCTTGTCTATGTGGTTGATCCGGTTGCGCGAGAGCTTGTTGACCTGATGCCCGTACTCCCGCTTCAAAGGGGCAAAACAACCCACATCAAGCAGCTGCAAGAGGTGCGATGAGTGCGCAGGCATTGTAAGAGTTACAATCTTGTTCTCTTTGCAGTATTAGGTGAATGCTGCGGCCTGGTGGCTCTCATGGCCGTCTATAAGTAGCAAACGGTGGGTCCCATAGGTACGCTCCTTAGTATGCCTGTTAAAGTGCTTCAACCAGTCAAGACCAAGCTCGTTGTTGGTCCAGCCGTTCTCAGAGACCCCAATTACCCAGTCCTGGGGCAGATCTTTGTCCTTAGACCAGTTGGTGGTGTGGGTTTTGGCTTTAAGGATAATAAAGGGTGGAATAGCCCACCCTGCAGCATTTACGCCTAAGATTAACGTAGCCCACTCCTTATTGCCTGGCTGTATCTGCTTTGCTCGTCCTCGGTTCTCTACGTCTGCAACCACTGCTCCAGGGGTAATCTGACCCATTGCAAAGCCAGTCTCGTCAAAGTTGTACGTGTCTTCGTCCACAATGCCGTACTTAGCTTTGACATTAGCTACTAGGCTGAACCAGCCCTGTATTATCTCAGGATCCTCGCAGAGGGCTCTCTTGTAGTCATACTTGCGACTAAACTTTACTTTTAGCCTTGGTTGACGCTTTACAAACGTACTGGGCCAATTTCGGCCAACAGGGGCCATTCCACGCTCTTGTCGCAGCAAATTGGCCATATCAGCCACATCTGACAAGCGAGGGGGTTCTCCTCGCTGTATAAGGTAAAGAACGTGATCAACAATCGCCTCCTCTGCGTGCTCATCCAGATACCGTCGGCTAGGCATAGAATCAACTCTTGAGGGCTGTCCAGCGCGTCGTTGGGCTAGTGTAGTTCGGGGCACGTTGAAGATAGCTGCAACGCGTCGCAGGGAGAGATTCGCATCCTGTTTGATAGCTTGAAGTGCAAGCTGTATCCGAGCTTCTTTTAACGCGTCTGATTGACCTTGTTGTTGAGGCATTAGTGTAGGGAGAGAGTTTTGGTGTGGTCTTGGCAAAAGTGGCCCACTAGACAGGGTGGCCCACTTACCCGTGTGGTACGTTATATCTAATTAGATAGTAAAAAAGGCTTAGATAATAAGTAGAAGGAAATTATAGCTATAAGGGGTATTACCTTTATACTATCTCTACTAGATACTCTAGATTAGAATAGTCTTACTAAATATTCTAGAAGGGTAATTATAACTATAGCGCGAAAACTTTATATATAGAGTAGATTGCCTTATAGATTATAGCTATATATAGTTATATATGCTACACGTCTTCTAAACTGCATTCTAGTGCAGCGCAAAGACTAGAGAACACTGTTTAAGATAGTGCACGGTTGTTAGCCCGACCTTTCGCAATTAAAGATTATTCGATCGCGGGCTTACGTACTAATTAAGAACCGGAGAGATCGTCTAGGTAGAGCGAAATTACAGGAGAAAGCGCTTATAGGATAGCTTGTTAGAACTAAAGCAACCAACATCCATAAGATCTAGATACTACAGTCTAACCGCGTGATCACATCACGAGACGTACGCATAGATAAGAATACCACGTACGGTCTACAACACTCTAAGGATCCTCTACAGTGCGAGCAAGCTCTGTCTGCTACACTTAATAACGCCGATATAGACGAGTCAGACAACGACATGCTTCTTATTAGGAGCGACACTGCGGAGCTAGTAGAAGCACAAACTGGAGCACAAGGCCATAAGGCTCCACCCGCGGACTTAGGAGGAGATAGAGCGTCGCTACAAGGAACACCTCCGCAAGTCATGCTTCGGGGTGCACCTGCGCGATGGCTATACCCAACTCTAGTATCGTTAGGCTTAGGTCCGCATTAGAGAAGTACCACGCAAGAGGTACTTGGTCACAGGATAGGCGCTACTACTGACGCATCTGTCCTCCAAAACCTATGCACTAGTACCGGACAGAACATTCGGCTGTCGCAGAAAGGTCAAGACGCTGTTAGTGCTAAACAAACTCACGCTACGCAGCGTTATAGCGAGAAGAAAGCAAGACGGCAAGCTTATGCTCTACTACTCGAGCGTGCCAAACTCGGTCAGCAAGTAGCTTACGCTTTTGCAGCAGCACAGGCTATACGCATGCATCGGAAAGACCTATTGCCGCCACCAGACTTCTGGCATCAGCTAAAGCGACATCCTGAAGGCAAAGGGTTCTGGCGTGCTGCAGACACTAAACTTGCATCACTTAAGGAGAAGAAAACCTTCGAGCTAGTGGACTACCTAGAAGGCAAGCAAGTACTGCCGCTTAAATGGGTGTTTACATACAAAGTTGACGACGCCGGCTACCTTGTCCGTTACAAAGCACGGATCTGCGTAAGAGGTAATCTTTAACACCACGTCTCCGACGATATATACGCAGCAATAGGAGCATACCGCAGCTTTCGTATCCTAATAGCCCTTGTCTGTGCATTTGGGCTTCTCTGTCACTAAATCGACTTTAAGAACGCCTTTACTAATGCCGACATGGACGAAGAGGTATATACAACCTGTCCGCTAGGGTACTGCACTCTAGACAAAGTCTAGAAGCTGCGGAAGGCGCTGTATAGACTGCGCAAGTCACCTAAACTATGGTTCAATGAGCTTGTATCGTTCCTTAAGAGTCTGGGATTTGATTATTGCCTAGATGAGCTATGCATACTCATCAACAACCAAACAGGACTGATCCTGTTTCTCTACGTAGACGACATGCTTGTTATCGCACAACCGGAATGTATTCACCTTATTCAAGACTTCAAGCTAAGATTAAACAGCAGGTACGGGATCAAGGATTTGAGCGAAGCAGTCTCCTTCCTCAACATCAGCATCCTCCGAAACACTAGAGACAAGAAGCTCTGGATCAGCCAACACGGGTACATTAAGAAGATCTGTACCAAGTTCGGCATAGACAACACTAGAAGAACGGCTACAACGCCTCTCCTCTCGTCTTATCGCCCTCAACAGTACGAGGGACAAGCAACGCTTTATTAGATTACAGAGATGCAAGAAAAGGTAGGCTTGATCCTGTATGCAGCAGTCGTATTACGACCTGATGTGTCTTTTGCAGCCAGCTAGTTAAGTCAGTTCACATTAAATCCTTCACCAGAGCACCTGCGTTACGCGAATCGAGTTCTCGCATATCTCCTGGCCACGAAGTACTATACCATCGAGTTCTTGGGCTTAGTGGAAACAACCACTGAAGTAGAGACACGCGATGAAGAGGTACTTCAGCTGTTAAGCGACGCATCGTTCGCGGATGATCCAGAGACTCGAAGATCCACGCAGGGCTACCTTATAAAGCTCTTCAATAGGCCGATTATGTGGCAGTCATCGAAACAGAAGACTATAACCACGTCAACAACTGAAGCTGAGTTGCTCTCGCTGTCACACACAGCGAAGGAGACAATAGGTCTATACTGGCTGTTTAAGCAGATACAGTTTGATCCTAAGCAGCAACCTCGCATACTCTGTGACAACCAGCAGACCACAGGGCTGATCTAGAAGGACAGACCCCAAGCGTCGTTAAAGCTGAAGCACGTTGACATCTATAGCCTATGGCTGAGGCAGGTCTACAGAGACGGCACAGTCACAGTTTAATAGGTTCCAACAACTGAAATGCCTTCGGACGGCTTCACTAAACTACTCTTAGCAGAAAAGCACTCTTAATTCGTACGTCACTTAGGCCTGGTTGATATCTCATCGCAGATTGATCTAGCGCGTCGACACGAAGAGGCTAACTCTGATGACAATCAGACCTCATCTAAGACTGACTGAGCTCTGAGGGGGTGTGTCGCAGGCCAAGCGCTGTCGTGAACCTAAACTGTGTTACTAATCGTGCCGCGCAAGGGCCTAACGTGTTTTACAAGCGAGTCGTCAATACAAGCGAGTCGTCGGCCCCACCAACTTTGATCAACCACCTTAAGTCTTTTCATCATGCCTCAACGCTATGCCCCTCAAGTACTATCAAATGAAGCTGATGTTCAGCTTGCTATTAATTCTATTGTTTCAAAGCAGATTCAGTCTGAAAGCCGCGCTGCTCTAGCCTTTAACGTCCCTCGTATGACAATGCGCGACCGACGCGCTGGGAAGCCTGCCCGACGCGATTGCCAGCCCAACTCAAAGAACCTTACCCAGCTAGAAGAGGAGGTGATTGTTAAATACATACTTGATCTAGATCTACGTGGATTTGCGCCTACGTACGCAGCTGTACGTGATATGGCTAATAGACTGCTGGCTGCACGCAGTGCTAGTCAGGTTGGCGTCCACTGGCCGCGCAACTTTGTTAAGCGTACAGAGAGTCTTACAACGCGTTTCAACCGAGCGTATGACAGGCAGAGAGCTCTATGCGAGGATCCTGTCCTCATCCAAGGCTGGTTTGAGCTTGTAGAGCAGACAAAGGCCAAGTACGGCATCTGCGACGAAGACGTCTACAACTTTGACGAAGCTGGCTTTATGATGGGCAAGATCACAACGCAGCTTGTTGTGACAGGATCAGAGAGGAGAGGCAGGCCAAAGACTGTTCAGCCTGGCGACCGTGAGTGGGTGACAGTAATAGCAGCTATCAACGCTGCTGGCTGGTCAATCCCACCGTTCCTAATCTTTGCTGGCAAGTACCACCTCTCTGCCTGGTATGAGGAGACAGAGATCCCACGCAACTGGGCAATTGCATTTAGCGACAATGGCTGGACAAATAAAGAGCTTGGGGTAGAGTGGCTGAAGCACTTTAACGCTCACACTCAGGCTCGTGTAGTAGGAGCGCGGCGCCTACTTATCCTTGACGGCCACGAGAGCCACCACTCTCTTGGATTCCAGGAGCTCTGCAAGGAGCACAACATCTACACGCTCTGTATGCCACCTCACTCCTCTCACCTACTCCAGCCCCTTGACGTTGGCTGCTTCTCGCCGTTAAAGCGCGCCTATAGTCGTGAGGTAGAGAGCCTGATGCGCAACCACACCAACCACATCACCAAGCTTGAGTTTCTG
Source organism: Didymella arachidicola (assembly GCA_016630955.3). Classification (NCBI taxonomy): domain Eukaryota; kingdom Fungi; phylum Ascomycota; class Dothideomycetes; order Pleosporales; family Didymellaceae; genus Didymella; species Didymella arachidicola. Next base: position 24,520 of record CM049987.1, read on the forward strand.
CCTGCGTTTAAGGCAGCCTCTAATCGATCGTTCACGCCAGTCAATATCTGCTCAGCCTTCCGGGGAGCAGGTCTAGTACCTTATCAGCCAGAGGCTGTCCTCTCAAAGCTAGACGTATAGCTACGTACACCTACTCCACCAGCGGCTCTCACAGAGGCTCTCACAGAGGCTCGTACTCCAAGCAACGCCCGCGAGCTTGAGGCTCAATCAAGCCTAATTCGTGAGCGCATACGCCAGCACAAGAGCTCGTCACCAGCTTCTATAATTGAGAAGATAGACCAGCTTAAGAAAGGAGCTGAGATGATGATCCTCTCAGCTGAGCTGATGAAGGAAAGGATTGCTAGCCTTGAGAGGGCTAACAAAGCAGCGTCAAAGCGTAGGGAGCGCAAGAAGAAGCGTATACAGAAGCAAGGAGTGTTAACAAAGGGGACTGGAGAGGATATACTTGCTCAACGTGAGGCAGATCAGCAGCTTGCTCGTGAGGAGCGTCATGGAGGAGAGCGATCAGGCCTTAGCCGCCAGGCTCTGGCGCGCTGTAAGACGTGTAGGGAGACTGGGCACAACTCACGTACATGCAAGAAAGAGGCTGTAGCTACTGCTTAATCTACTCTATTAATTTCTAGATACTTTACTATTGCGTTGTTAAGATATACGCGTTAAGAGGTGCACAGAGTTGGTGGGGCTGACGACTCGCTTGTATTGACGACTCGCTTGTAAAACACGTTAGATATAAGCTGAGCTATGATGCTGAAACAATACAACAACATACACACTCTTCTTGAGATCCTATACCTGCAGTCCCCGCACCCAACCGTGCGACAGTTGGCCATATCTTCTACGCAACGGAGCGTTGGGGCAAACCCTTGCGCGTCTAGCTTCTTAATATAGTGCGCAAGCGATCTCTCTTCTGTCTTTTAAAGGTTTGATGATTTAGGGTAGGTATCGCGTGTTGACTGCTTCCCAACGCGTCGGCGGCGGAGAGTTGCCTCAGAGACCTTGTAGACTATAGCAGCGCGTCGCACACTTAGTTCTTAAGGTTTCTTAATTGCTTGAAGTGCAAGCTTGATTCTGTCTTCTTTTGAGAGCGATTTAAGGTCGGGTGGTTGATCTATTAAGGTTTAAAGGTAGGAGGGCACAATGGTTTGTTAGGGTGCGTCACTCGCTTGTGTGCGTCACTCGCTTGTGTGCGTCACTCGCTTGTGTGCGTCACTCGCTTGTAACTCACGTTAGCGTACTATAGATTAACACTATCCGGCTTATTATTAAAACAACGTTAGGGGTCTTCTCTACTATTAAAGAAGCGTCCAAATCTAACGCTTTTCTATTGTAGGGATGTTGCATAGCAGTTGATGCACCTATAAGACTCCTAAATCAAGCGTAGCAGAGTGCACCCATGAGACTCCCAAATCGAGCGTAGCAGAGTGCACCCATGAGACTCCTAAATTAAGCGTAGCAGAGTGCACCCATGAGACTCCTAAATTAAGCATAGCGGAGTGCACCCATGAGACTCCCAAATCGAGCGTAGCGGAGTGCACCCATGAGACTCCCAAATCGAGCGTAGCGGAGTGCACCCATGAGACTCCTAAATCAAGCGTAGCAGAGTGCACCCATGAGACTCCCAAATCGAGCGTAGCGGAGTGCACCCATGAGACTCCCAAATCGAGCGTAGCGGAGTGCACCCATGAGACTCCCAAATCAAGCGTAGCAGAGTGCACCCATGAGACTCCCAAATCGAGCGTAGCGGAGTGCACCCATGAGACTCCCAAATCGAGCGTAGCGGACTGCACCCGACTGAGCTAATAGAGAAGTCGCAGTTTAAAAGGCTGACCTACTGAATGTTCTATTTTTCCGCTGTTCTTGCGTCTCTTGTCGTACAGGCGAAGCTGCGTCTAAGACAGACGAGCTTATATGAATTAACTGTTCCTAGATGACAATAGGGTCTTAGTCCTCCGTGTCTTCGTCACTCCTGGCGTTGAGATACACGGTACTTAACATCGCGATGGCAGGCAATCATGCTAGATGATGGTGATGTCCGCATGGGGTACTGATCGGGTGTTGTTCGGGATCGTCGTTTGGCAACGCGAGGCAAGGCGAAGTTCTATTTGATGTGCTCGCGCTAGCAGTATGGCAAAGGACCCCTCACTTTGCGCTCCGACTACATGGTGGAGTGCGAATCAGCACAGAGGCCGCCCTACGCCTGTACTCAGTCCTGCCGGGACTTTTCATGCGATCGCCGTGGCATCGAGACTGACGCCAAACGTAGGCAAATGTCATCATTTGCAAGGTTCAATCTCATCTGCTTCGTTCACAACATCCGTCCATGCGATCACTTACGAGCTACGATGTTTGCGATCATCGTTCAAGACTTATCACAGCCTTGTCACTGTTTTGCGTTAGAAACAATTTGGTGCATCCTACTAGCAACGCCACCTTGACCACATTCGGGCAGCTTTAGCGCCAAACCTCCCTCAGCTGGCGCTGCATCGTAGGGGAAACGGACATCAAAATTGGCGGTAGTATCTATGAACGCCTTGAAGGCTTTCGTGCGACGTGCGTCCCTACACGGCATCGTCCTCAATGAGTCATTTTTATCAAGAGGAAGCATTGGACGTCCAATCAATATGACCAATCCCAGTATGTTGTGACTCCAGCCAATCGGGGAACTTAGTCCACCAGGATCGTTCAGGCGATCTCTGGCTCTTAGTTGTCAGGATATTACTAAATCACATTTGTACATGCGGGACCTCGACTAGCTGCATGATCCGGGCTATTGGATCCTCCATTTCTGAGGTCACTTTCGTCTGGCCACAATCTAAGTTTGTGTCATGCTCATTTGCAGTCTTGCTGTCGCAGGAAGTGGTTGTGGAGGATACGTCGTCGGTGAGAAGTGGGAAGGCGTACGGCGAGGTCGCTGTGTGACTGTGATTGTAAAGGGCGGTGGCTGGGCTCGATATCTTGCAGGTAATTTGCGTTGGCAATAAACCAGTGAATGAGCCGACTCGGTCGAGCTCCGGCAACCCGCGCGCTGTAGGCGTTGATGGTCTATCGCAGTGACTTAGATGCCTCGATCATTACACACTTTAGGAGCGTTAGACCGCTTTCCTCACAGATCCCTGTGAGACCGAAGTACACGTTCGGTCTCCATACTCGTGAGTTATTGGTAACTCATTGGGTTCAAGTAGGTGCCCGACCCGGGGTCCTTCGATTCAAACAAGCGCCTCATACGCGTCGTAGCAGCAAGGATTCTTAGGACTGATAGCGTGGGCACCGCTTCGGAACAAAGCAGTACAGGAGCTGCCCTTTGGGATTGTTGAGATTGCCACGGCTGAGTCTGACCGAGAAACTCTTTGCATACGGAGGCCAGTCGTTTTGACTCGCCGTCGAAGTGCGCAGCCACGAGGTCGTGCTGGAACATCGGTTGGTCGAAGGCGGCATATCCCCTATCAGCTACGGACAAGATACTGTATCCGAAGCGCAAGGCAGCGTGGTCTCAGGAGGGTGTTGAACAAACCAATCGTCTCGACCGCTGTTGTAACGAGCAACAGGGGCTGTAGTCGGCTCGATGAATGGGATCCGCCCAAGCGTTCGCCAGGGTCACAGCAACGCGTTACCTGCAGCGCACGGTTCGTCTGCATTGCTTACCTTTTGTACCTTTTTTGCCTTTTTTGCCTTCTTTGGTTCGCCTTCTCTGACCTTGATGCTGTGTGTTCATTAACAAGTTAGCCCACCGATGGATCGACGTACGACCGTCTTTTTGATCTCCCACGTCCGCTCATACTTGCGAAGATCCACGCTCTTCCTTGCGGTATCTCGACCACGAACGAAAATTGAAGCCTCGACAGCATAAATAATGGAACCACGAGACCGTTTTATTCAATCTCAATTCGTTCGTACGCTTCAGCAACAGCCTGGTTCCAAAGAATACAGTCTCCTCCGAACTTCACTGCATTCGAGAGGCGACGGAGAACAATCCACAAGACAGCACTCCAGCCCGTCATCTAATCCGCCGCTCTCTCATCAGCCGGAAATCACCGAGCTTCAGAAGTATAGCCCGAAGTACCCCAAGCTTCTGCTGCAACTATACCGTCGACCAATATCGCAAGAGCAGCTGGCATTGGAAGTGAAGTCAATCTACGCAGGGTTGACTATGGTGGAGACCAAATGCACCCATGCCGACGGGGCACAAGCAGGTGCATCCATGGTTCCAAACGAAAAGCTAGATCCGACGCACTGGCAGTTCCTCATCGCACTGCATCGTACGTTGCTTCATAAGCACCACGATTTTTTCTTGGCATCACAGCATCCATCAGCGTCTCCTGAGCTTGATCTTTTGGCTGCGAGATACACCATGCCGGCGAGAGTGTGGAAACATGGGATCCATCCCTGCCTCGAGTTGCTTCGTCAGCGACTTCCTCAGTCGTTGGAATACATGCTGACTTTCATCCACCTGGCATATCAGATGGTGGCCCTCTTGTATGAAACGGTTCCAGCGTTCGAAGACACCTGGATGGAATGTCTCGGCGATCTTTCGCGCTATCGAATGACCATCGAAAACGAAGACGTTCGAGATCAAGAAACTTGGAGGGGAGTTTCGAGGAACTGGTACAGCAAAGTTGCTGACAAGAACCCCTCAGTTGGTCGCTTGTATCATCATCTAGCGATATTGGCTAAACCTCACGCTCTGCGGCAGATCTACTACTATTGTAGATCCATGAATACCGTGGAGCCGTTCCCAGTTGCTCGAGAGTCCGTCGTTATGACCTTGTTCAAGCCGTTTATCTGGGATGAAGACGATGTTAGGAAATTCAAGCCATTTGTGTATAAAACTGGCTTACCCATCGACACCCTTTTCACGGGGTTGCACGCGCTATATTTCAAGCGTCTCCACAAACCCTGGCAATACCAAGTACGGCAGGATTTCATGGGTGCCCTGGACTATCATATTGGTCGAGTGACTACCAAGTGGAAAGAACAGGGCGTGTATATTGCGGTTACCAACATGTCTGGCTGGTTCGATTACGGCGTCGATTCCAACCCCCTTCGCCATTTGTACCTTCTTCGCGCTGAGTTGCGCAAAAATCCAGACTACATTGTCCAGCCGATCGATCCAAACAACTCTGAGGAGCTACAGGATCTAAGGAGACCAAGATTCACCAAGGAAGCCTTGTTGCCAATGCTCAAAGAATATGAGAAAGACTCGACGTTCTGCAAAGCTACGAAGTTGACCCAGGAAACGTTTGCGTTGGTACTTCGTCGCATTGGCGATGAGAACGTACTGCCACATGTACATGTCATGCTGGCTTTCATCGCGACCCTCGCAGCCATCGATCCTATTAGTCATCTGATTAACCAGATGCCATGGGCTGATGTTGTGGGCTTTCTCAATACTCTCATCAAGTTCGAGAATCAACAAAGTCAAGGCAGCAGCATCGGCGAGTCTCTGACGCAACCTGTCTTTCCCGCAGAAGGCGAGAATCGAGCTGAAGACGACATGCCGCTGCCGGAAGATTGGCTCATTCAAGGACTCATCTGGGCAAAACTATATCTGCCAACCAACCGGTTCAGCAAAATATTCGACGAGGAAGAACGATACCTCGAGTTGGCGAGTACTACACATCAACGTGTGATTCGGTCTCTACGACTCGGTTACGGACTCTCAAGGGTAAGGTCACCACCTGAATGTTGCACAACGAACTAACATGCGCGCAGTTCGATCGTTGGATCTTATACGACAAAGGCCAACAGGTCTTTAAGCTTGTCGAATCTCGTTAAGTGTTTTGCAGCCTAGATCAGCCCTAGCAATAGGACATTAGCGAGCAATGTTCCTGCAGCACTGCACCATTAGAGGGGTATTGTTCAGACTATCTTTTCGATAGTCAATACTGCATGACGGAGCATGTTACCGTTCTCAACCAAGACAGTAGATGTTGCACCACAGAAAAACCCCACAATTTAAGTATGTGCACCCTCATCTGCTCGCAATGCGAGAACGTAGAATCTCGACTTAATCAAAGACAGCTATTGCAGCACTACGCTATAAGATATGCATAATATATGTTCTCCTTATCAGGCTCGAGACGACCCTCGATCATGTGCAGCATAAGGCCTTTCTTCAGACTCGGGCAGGCGATTCTCTCGCTGCGAGTCCGGCTAACGACTGCTCAGACTAACTGCGTTGTGTCACCTTGCAAGTATTATTTTAAATCCCTCGTGGCCCGTAGGAAGGGATAGCGGAGCGTAACTGCATGTGTAAATCTCTTTGCCGTCACTACACAGCTGTAATCTCCATAGGGCTTCACCTTTATCCACATGCAGATTCACGCTCGCTACGTAGGATCATGCATACGACTAAAAAAAAATAGCGAGACCACTGTAACACGATATTGCAACTATTCCTGCTACTGCAGCACGCATGATGACACAGCACCTTAGATAGAGAGTTGTCGGCAAGGTTAGTAAACAAGACGCCCTTAGCTGTAAGATTTTCGGGGAGGACTTCGGTGACCGAGACACCGGTTCTAAGCTTTAGATTACCACAGCTCTTGACCAAGTCACAGAATAATCTCCTGGCGTTAGAACAGGTCTGACTGTTAGGTTCGTGAGGCCGGACGTGGTCACATTGCAGGGCAGCATCAGGGATAGGCGTCTAACCACATTTTTAGGAAACCTATATGCATTCAGACGTGCAACAAATACAAGTAAACAGACCGTATGTCGATGAAGACCTCAGAACTTGGTCTGACTCTCAGAATGGTTGGCAAAGAAGTGCTAACATTCGAAGCCATGGCTCTGTCGCACTCACTCATGGTCGCAGTCTATCTTCAACAGCCTGTGCATGGTGGGTAAGACTCTGAGCTGTCAGCACTGGCATATCTCCAAACCTTAAGCCGTCACTGTAAAACGTGACAAGCCCTCGACCAGCCAAGCATCTGAGCATGATGGCTGCTGTCTGGTCCTTGCTTCTCTTTCGTATTAGATGCGCAAAGCGGCTCCGCTTGACCATGCGATTGTGCTCTGGATGGATGTTCTCGAAACAAGATCGTCCCTCACAGAAAGCTCACAAGCCCGGTAGTTACCGGACTATCAGACTGATTAGCATCTCCATCAGCCGATTTCGAGCAACTATGATGTATGGTTAGAGATGACCCAAAAGTCCCTCGAAATAGCTGCCTGACGTCTCCAGGCTTTCGAGTTGCGTTGTTACAGGCCGGTATGTTGGCGGGACTGGTAGTTCGACCCCTACCTGCGTCTCGACTTGTTAAATCAACGCGTTGTTTGTGAACTAGCCAGCCAACGAGTTATGTCGATGAACGGTGCAAGTACGGGTATGAACGCCCATTCCTTTCGAGCACCGACCTGAAACCGCGCTTGTCCACCAAGCCAGGTGCTGGAAAGTTGAGTCCGTGCACATAGAACAGCCGTACTCTTCGTAACAAGGCTCGACACACTTGCATTCCACAGCCTGAGGCCGTTGAAGATGCTATGGTGCGGTTAGCTAAATATACACTGTCTATTGAAATAGCGTTACTAAGGTCATTGTGGTGTGAAGAGTTGGACAGAGCTGGGCTACGCACACACGTGTTACGTTAAGGCGATAAGCGGGTCTAATGACGAGAGTTTGTTAGTTGTAAATGCAGATAGAGGAGAACTGTACACGCATCTACATAGCGTAGAAGCGAACCCGTTATATAAACGTCTTGCAATTAACAAGGGCAGTTTTACGTGTGCTTGAATTACAGAGAAGTCTAGGAGCGTCTTTATAATAACACGCATGTATTATCTGCTTGTAATTCTACATTAAGCATCGCTTTAGAGACCCTATGCTCTTGCGACTATCTTCAACTAATTTGGGACAGTCTTAGCCCCTGTTATCCCCTCGCTTGTACTAGCATGCACTTGTTCTTTGTGCATACAGTAGTAGTTTCTGCTTCTGTAACAGTCACTTAGCATATAAGCTGTCAGGTTCTTGGGCCTAACAATGTGATGCTACAATCTACTTTAGCTGTTAGTTTCGGATTGTTACTACGTTTTGTCTCGCAGCTAACGGCAAAGCAGACATATTCTCCTCCTACAGGCCATTCTGTCTAAGTTCTCTATCAGACGTCTCCTGCTCGCAACGAGCACGGCATAATAATACAGGTAGATGGCTGGAGTACCTTTTTCGGGCCAAGAGGGCAACCTGTTAACCCTTGCGCGATCCCGCCCTTTTCTAGGGTCCACCACACTAGTGGCGTGGAGAATTCAGACGGCGCTATCGACAACCCGCCTTTTCCACGAGTGGGGCTATGGGCTGAATTGCCGATTATCTAGGAGGATATCCCTTGCCTTGTTATCTGCGATGGTGAGTCCATGCCACTGCTTCGTTGCGCGGCGATATCGGATCCTAATGCAGCGCTCGAAATTGAATTTGCTAAAGACCTGTGGTTCCACGACCTAGCCATTAAGTGTAGTGACGGCTGCAGGTATTATTAGGCCTATTACTTAGAGTATACTGTCGATGACTAGGCGATTAAATGTACCGCTAAATACGAAAGCACAACTCTATACAAAGTCGCGCTCTAGGTTATTCCTTAGTTGTACTTAATAATAGTTTGAGGCATCTCTAAACAGCAAGCGTTACAGAATGCACATTGTAATAAAAGCTTAGCTTCACGCATATTTGCAGGCAACCTTCTCCTATTAACTAATATTGCTTGTTTGTCTTTAACACTGTTATACTTGGAGAAGGACTAGGTAGTTCAACGTGCAAACAGCTTAGCCAACTTACTGCGCTCCTTTTCCGATTTGCTAGATACGCTGTCGCCAACTTAATAAGCAGGCACTGGTTTATAGCTAGCTGTAGGCGAAACAGCTAGGAAACAGTTACGGAAGGCTTAGAAAAGCTCCGTATTTGCACAGTGAATGCTTACGGTACGTAAGTTAAGGCGTTAAGAGAATATAATGATAAGCCTATTAGGTTAATAGCATCCCTTAAGCTACATTATACTAGCGCTTTATAATAGCTTACATAGTCGTAAGTGCTTACTATGTAAGCATAGCAATGCCTTTACACACGGCAGGATTCTTAAGCTAACGTTGCAACACGACTTTAAGGTATCGCGTAAGCTTATGTATTAACAACTGCAGCAATGCTTAGCGTGATTGCAGAGTACGTGCGCTACTTTAATAAGTTATAAACACTTGACGACTCCAACTGTTTTTGTCGCACAAGCCCAAGGGTGGGTTAAACCATCGTTCAATGCAATCAGCTTGTTGTCATCAACATAACGTATCCCATCGACCGGGTCCTGACAGTCTCATCGTGACCCCTTACCCTCGCTTGACCATGTCCGCCTAGCGTACACGACAAGTGCTGTCGCATGCATATGCGAGCGCCCACCTGTAACAAGAGCTATCGAATCCTTCACGTTTGACAAGGGTGGTGATTGCGCAATTGCGCAGCGCCTCTGTCCACACGCCGAGTATAACCGCTTTACGCGTCCCTAGAGGGCTCAGAAACGTCTCTGCATGTGTACTGGCACCTTTGCTGCACTTTTCTTTCACGCTTTGTTATCTACTCTTTTCCTGCAATCCATAAAACCCTTGTACTCATGATGTTCCATTTCCTACCACAGAGCACTCAATGGGAAAGCATGAGAAGCAAGAACACATAAATATTGAGGGAGCAAATTGCTGCCACAGTTGTTCAAATACCGGAGCTCCACACCCCAACGGAAAGGAGGAGCCGACAATGAACAAGGATGTGGGGTTTGAAGAGCAAAAGCGTGTAAGGGGTAAAGGGCAACAGGTTGGAGCCAAGTGTAGTCCACTGTCGCTAACGTTCTCGACAGCGGAGCTCAACTCTTGTCCGATCGAACACGACGGGCTGAAACGTTCCTAACGACGATAAGGTGGAAAACTTCTGTGTAAACTCCCTCCCGGACTCTCACCACTCTAGTGCGACACGAGCTACGATTCGAAAGAGTGGTTTCGATTTGCAATCGTTTGTATCTTGAAACACATCTGGGTTCACAGTAACTTAGATACTTACCAATCTAAACTCCTTCGCGTCTTGTCACGAATAGTCGCACACGTCCAAGCAAGACGATGTTGAGCTTGCAATAATCTGGTTGTTATGAGCGGGTGATGGGCTGGAGGCGAGCTTAGGCCTGTGTCGATGCAGGGATTTATGATACCGATTATAAGATGGTAACGACTGCTTATCCTGGCAGATGCACAGAGTGCTGTGGTGGTTGCCAAAGGCAGGCCTAGGTGTGCCGCTCGTCAGCAAACTGCTGGCGAAGGAACTGAGTATCGCCAGCCCTTCAGCGCGATATCGCAATGCTTGACTCTCGCCTGGTAGCTTTTCATTATGATGACAGACATTATCCAACGCGGTCAGAGTATATTTCGTAGCGATACGGACGATGGTTCGTCAGGCTTAAGTGAGTGTGTGTAAAGAATCGGCATCTTCTCTGTTGGAGCCGGTGATGAGGCAGCCTGAGCCATACTTCGAAGCAACTTTTCGGCCAAGTGGTCGAGTGACGGTATTGGACTGTTGTAGGTGCGCGACAGCAACACCAAAGGATCTGTGAGAAGGGTCAGTTAGATAGACTCGGCAGAAAAGAGTAGCGAAAAAGCAGTGGAGACGTGTACAGAAGGAACTAGGAAGATGCTCGTACACAAACATGCTGTAGAGAAGCATAGGAGGCTGCGGGGATGGCCGCAGTAGAGGTCCTCAATATATCCTTCCCATAGCGTGATGTCGACGGTGTAAGGACATGCACCAGCTCATGAGCTTATGGTGCCTGTCAAATGATAACCGGGCTATGTTGCGACATGTCTCAAATGAGGGCCGGGTCGCAGTGGTTCGCAGCGAGGGCTGGGCGCGTTACTCGAGTTAGAAGGCGTGATCCGTGAAGGTAGCAGAGCAATGCGAGGACGTTGTCAAATCGAGGATGTGACAGAGCGGGCGTGTCTGCGAACGGGCTCGCAATCCCTCACTAACACTGATCGCGTCGCTAAGCGTGCTTCACTACGGCTCAAGATCCTGCCGACCAGGTCGCACGCCACAGCTCTGCAACGATGACCTAGTGTGTCAAAACGGGCTGGTTTGTATGGAGCCAGATGCCTGCCACCACAAAGTAGCGGCCCCCTGTTGCAATGGCAAGCACCCACAGCGTTACTTCCGTGCCATCTGTCAGGCTATGCTTGACCAACGAGCTTCTCGGCTACGATCTTGGGTGCCGTACATGGAAGCGAAGGATTGCAAGCGTCGTGCTACAATTAGCGTGACCGTCTCCTCAGGCTCTAACAGCCCCTCCCCCTGGTGATCTCTTTGTCAGTCAAATATCTCGTACGGAGAGAATGCAGGGATTCCCTCCCTTTGGATTCTCAGAGCTGGCAACGCTCCTTTCTGAGGCTGCGCTACTAAGATTGAGGATTCTACGAATCGGGGTGGCCGGTTTGTCTCCATGCACGCTATCAAGCACAGACACGACATAATCAGGTGCGTCCTGCATGCCTGAGACAGACAACGATCTCCTCGAGGCGCTTAGTTGCAGACCCGCAAGCCGAGAAGCCGTACGACTTTGCGCCATTGTGAACTAGCTCCCACGCGGTCGCCATCCGACCCGGTGCAGGGCGGCCTGAGTACATCGCTTCTGTGCAATTACGACAAGATAGAGCTAAATCAGATAAGTCATGGCAGTGAAGTTGAGGGAAGAATCGCAACGACTGATACGATCTCCGGACCTCAGCGTATCAGCGACCTGTTAGGACAGCTCCCATGTCGTCATCGATGCGGTGCTTCAGCTGTCGGTCAAATGGCTGAGTTTGTGGGCTCGTTGGCAATGGCAGGATTGGATCCTTTGACAACTGCAGTCTCCGATACCGTGGTCCCCGCTGCTTCGCGCGCTCTGTTGCAGACCCGGTTGCCAAGGCACCACCCTGACCTGCCGCGCTGCCGCCCTGTTGCACTGTTGTCGCAAGCAATGTGGAAATCTGAGCTGGAATGGAATCTGCCCGAGCTTACTCACTCGCTACAGTGTTCCGCAATAAGGGATGTTGATTCGTGAAGACTAGCAATCTTCGCTTCGAGCACCGTCTATGGAGACGCACTACTCGTGCAGCTATGTGTCCTGCATCAAACATCCCGTATTTCGTAGTCGCGCCAACAAGAGGAACAGCCGGCCCGGCGAAGTCGGCACAGGGCCGAATGAAGTGATCGTATGCAAAGCTGCACGAGAGATCTGACGCAAAGCTCTGGGTGCTTGCTGGTCTAAACCCACATACCATTTCCGACTCTATTGTAACACTGCCTCGCACTGTCCACCTGCGCCTCCACAACTACTCATGGCACTCCAGCAGGACCTCCAGGACGATAGTCAGGGACCTCTAGACCTCACGCTAGGAGAGCAGATTCTTCTGCACCTCCGATATGTGTATTTGATTGCTGACATAACGGAGTCTGCTTCCCTGGTACAAAAGGTTGACGGCAAGCTTAGTATTTCTCGGCGGTCCGATGGCACCCTTCACTTACAGCTCGAGCAGCTGCAGCTGCAGCCGCGCTGCAGGCTACCTCGCAACGGCTGGCAGGACAGCGACGTAGAACTCATACACGGATCGATTCGATACCACGAGCTGTGCAAAGCTTTTCCGCGAATATCAGAGCAGAGAGACCAGATAGAAGGGGCGATGACGAGAACGGACACTATGTTTGCCGAGAATTGGTCCAAAAACTTGCGACTGTTCTGGCGTAGCTGCAATCCGTCAGAGTCCTTCCACGACCTTCAGGGCTACTTGGATACACCGCAAAACAGGCACAGACTCGACAACCTAGAAGCGCGCAGTCTCGATTACAAGACGGTCATGGCCACTGTACCTACGGAAATGCGTCTTAGATCAGAGCGCCCGAACACGGATGCCAAGCATGCTTCAGCTCGCGACGAGCTGCCTCTGTACGCGTGGGTCTGCGTGCCAAAGCATATACACGCCGAATCTCCGCCTAAGACACTAAAAAGGCGCCGCGTAGGGATCATCATCAGCGTCACTGGCGGTGGGATGGTAAGTGTCGAGCTGTCACTCCGTGGACGCACATGTCCTGACTTTCACAGACTACAGGCCACCCTATGGATCCACGATGGACAGCAGCCGCGATTATGCAGATTGCAGAGCGACACAGCCTTCTCTACCTGACCTGGGAGCGCCGAGTGCTGCCAGAGTCCGATGGCAACGACATCTACAAGGACAGCGACGACTACCTTTCCTGGGTGCAGAACAAGCTACACGGGTTCGTTGAGCAGCGTTGGCCATACCTCGAGGTCGATACCGGTCGCTATCTTCTTACAGCCGAGAGTGCGGACGCGTATATAGGACTACGTTGGCTTCTGAAATATCCCATGATGTTCGCTGGTGCCTACTTCCGTTCGCCTTTAGTAGACATCTATCGCCGCTCCCCTGGCATCTATATGCACAGAGAAGTGGGCCTCGAAGAAGCCACAGCTGTAATTTGCGACTTGCTCAGGGCCCGGGCCAAGCTACGGGGCCAAATGCCTCCTGCGAAGAGCCGCATGACGCCTGAGGGCCAATTTGTGGCTTACAGTGCTTCCGTCCTCGACGTGTGGGCGCTCCTTTGGAACTCAGTGACGGCAAGAGACTTTCTTCGTGACGCACCAAGGCAGCCGCGCGAAATCCCCATCCTGATTGTACACGGCACTTTGGATGAGAAGGTGCCACTCAGTAGCGCCGAGACTCTAGCGGAAGAGTTGAGGGCGGTTGTTTCGACAGATGTCACACTGCAGAAGCTGGAAGAGGCCGGTCACTGCTCTGACTATGATCTGGGTATTTATAGTGAACAATTATCATGTCTTCGTGAGTGGGCTGAGAAAGCCCTGGGGGCAACAGATGAGATGTAGAAAACCTTAGGTACCTGATCATCAGTCCTGGCTTCTGTCTTTTGACAAGATTTTATGTTGTGATCTGATGCGGACGTGTCGTCTCACATCTGCCACTCCTATTGTGAAAAAAGACAGATCATCTATGCACGGCAACTCTATTTGCAACCATCGACTCAACGTTGAAGGTTGTGTAATGGTTCGTGCAACTGGTACAGCTACTCGCAGGTGCGTCGCGAGGCTGTCTGTGTCATGATACTGGAAGATAAAATCTCATTGTCACTTTCTTTTGTGCCTGTCGTAGCTTGGTGGTAAACTCCTTCCTTCACTCTCCTGATAGGAGGCCCGGGCCGGTCATGGCTCCCGCATCGGTCTTAGCCTACCTACTGCAGCTTGCCCTGTAGCCAAGATAGCAGCACGTTCGAAATTCTACCGGAACAGCATCAGAGGCAAGCGCCGCAGCCCATGTTGAGCCAACTCTGCGACTCTCAACGATCTCGCCGTCGGGGCGTTCGATCGGCGGCAGCACCATAGCCACACAGCTAATTGGCCCACCAGCGCTACAGCAAGAGAAGGGGAGAGCACGCGCCGGCACACGAGAATGAGCAACGTTGCTGCAACAACCTCACGCATAGCTTTTAGTTTAGTTTAGTTTAGTTTAGTTTAGTCATCCTACTCGGTTTCAGCCGCGTACTGCGCAGCTATGTCCGGAGTGACAGGCTGTGGCAGACAGCGGACGCGGTGCGGACGTTGATCCGCGCCGCCCCACTTCATCCCTTGAACGAGACCAGCTGCCCCCGTAACCTGCCGTTTTCCATCAACCACTATCTACAATTTGCCTGGCAGCTCATCTAGATACTGGTTCTACTGACTGTATGCCGTGATTCTAGGCTCTTAGAGGCGCGTTGCCTCGTCTATCGCGTCCGCTGTACCTACAGTCTCCCCCCAGCGCTCGGCGTCGTCTGCGTATCTCTGATCCCCATATGCCCAAGGATCTGCGTCTGCTCCATATACTGGACGGCTTTGGTAGCTAGCTGCGGCGTGCTCAGGATGGTCCTGAGGCTGTGTCGTCCGGAAAGGTTGGCGAAGATGCGGTTCCGGAGGTCCTTGTGCTTGCTGCAGCGGAGGAGGACGTGCGCGATGGTCTGTCGCCTCTCTCCGCAGCTGCAACGGGGGCTGGTGATGTCCGGAACATGGCGATTGAAGAGGAAGTCGTTGAGACCGATCTTCTCGGTCCGCAGCTGCACCAGCAGCGCGCTCTCCCGCTTGCTGAGCCTCTCGTGGAGCTGTAGCACCTTCTTGGTGGGCACTGGCGTGTGTCTGTACGTCGCGCGGCCTTTCTTGTCTTCCCTCCACGCGCCGATCCACGCTCTCTCTGCCTGCGTCTTGCACCATCTTCTGAGCGTTGTCCTGAGCGGGTATAGCTGTGCGGGCGGGTCTGCTGGCTGCTGTCTGCGGCCGTTCTCTCTCCATCCGGTGGCTTCCTTGGCGGCCTGGTCGGCGGCCTCGTTTCCAGGTATGCCCGCGTGGGCAGGGATCCATCGGACAGCCACTGAGTATCCTTTGTCCTGGAGCTCCAGAACCTGTTGCGCGATGTCCGCGAGGATGTACGCGCCTGATCGCCCTTCGGCTTTGGCTATTGACCAGATGGCGGCTTGGTTGTCCGTGTATATGGCAATTTGTTTTCGTTCGCCGTCTCTGTCTGCATACTCCTGCGCGATCTGCAGTGCGAGGCTGATGCCTTGCAGCTCCGCTGCGTATACTGTCGACAGTGTGTCGGATCCCATATGTACGGATAGCGTCTGTTGTGTTAGCAGGCACACTGCTGCGGAGCCGATCTCGCCCTCGATGCCGCTGCCATCTGTATAGATGCTGAGGCTCTTGTTTGCTGCGCATTCTCGATTATGGTGCTTACGGGCCTCCTCCGCATCGTTGTCAATGTAGGTGTGTGGCCCTCGCTGCCACGGCGGTGTGATGAACGGAGGGATGGGCTCTTGCTTGTCAAGATCGCGCACCTGCTTGCTCCTTAGTGCCTCGTAAGCTTTTTGCCAGGGGCTCTTGTGTGCCCTGTAGTTCTTGTCAATGACCACTGGTACCGGTTCGCGTGGCTCGTAGCACGCAGTCTGTGCGATGGTCCTAGACGAAGACAGTCGAGTGACGACGTCCGCGTTGTGCTTCCAGATCTGCTGCTCGATGGGAAGAAGGAATGTCTCCACATCCAGTGCGACCCTTGATGTCGCTCTGTAGGCGCCGCATATGCTTCTTGCTGCTCTTGCTTGTATGCTGCGCAGTGCGTCGACCGTCTTGTGCGTGTAGCCGCGCTTCTTGTCGTTGAGGTTGGCATTGGACCAGATGGAACACGCGTACATCATCTGTGGCAGCGCGATGGCTTCGTACAGTCTGCGCATGTCTTGCAGTCGGACGCCCCAGGTGGAGCTGCCTAAGCTGCTCAGCGTGTGCACTGTGCGAGTTGCCTTTTGTCTGACCGTCTCTACATGTTCTCTCCACTTCAGCTTGGTGTCAAGGGTCAAGCCTAGGTACTTGCACGTTGGTGACGGCTTTATCTCGCCCCACTCTGTCTGGATGGCCGCGTCGACGTTGATGCGTTTGCGCGATCTTGTGAAGTGGGTCAGCTGGAACTTGTCAGGAGCGAACACCGAGGCATGTGTGGTTGCCCATCGCTGTGCTTTCTCAAGTGTTGTGCCCAGTATCTCGCACGTTTGTTCTGTGGTCTTGCCCCAAGCGAGTATGGCCACATCGTCAATGTAACCTGTGGACATGACGTCTGTCTGCTCGTTGCACTGGTCGACCAAATCGGCGTTGTAGAGGATATAGAGCAGAGGGGAGAGGGGCGAGCCCTGCGGAATGCCCGTGTTAATTGCGTATTCTTGGGAGTTGAATCCGTCGACCCGGATATGGGTGTGCCTGTCGCTCAAGAAGCTTGCTATCCAGCGCACTGTGTTCTCGTCGACCTTCCGCTTTCGCAGGTTGTGAAGCAGCCGCTTGTGAGATACGTTGTCGAAGGCTCCGGACACGTCCAGCAACAGGAGGCTGGCCACCTGGCCGTCTTTGCCGTTGTTCCACTGTTCGTAGATCTTCGCTGTGACAGCGTGTAGTGCGTGCTCGGTAGATCGATGCTTCCTTCCACCCATGTGGGTCGGCGGTAGCACGTGGTGGGTCTCAACGAGGTAGCTCAGTCTCCGTGCCACTACCGCATCCATGACCTTGCCGATTGTGTTAAGCAGTGCGATGGGCCGGTATGCTTTAGGTACTGCGTAGTTGGCTTTACCAGGTTTGCGCAGGACCGCTGTGATAGAGGCTCGGAACGAGACCGGGCAGTAGCCCAGCCGTAGGCTTTGGTTATAGATTCTCATCAGGTGGGCTGCAATCAGATCGATGCCGGCTTGCAGCGCTTTGTTTATGATGCCATCCGGCCCTGGAGCCTTGAGGGGCGATGCCGCTCGTATCGCTGTGCGCACCTCCTTCTCCTCAATCAGTGGCATGTCAATCTGGCCGCTGTACGCAGCGTGCTCTATGTCTCCCAAGTCTGCTTCAGGTGGCGTTGGTGCTGGCTGCGTCGATGCGGGAGCTTGGGCGAGTCTACTCCGTCGGACAGAGGTGGCCGACGCCTCCAGTGGGATGTTGTTCCTTGGTGTCTCCGCGACTGGGTGGTAGTATGGGCGTACGTCGTATGCAGCCCTTGCTTTTGCCCTCTCCTCCTTCCTGGTAGGGCACTGGTAGCTCCACGCTTCGTGTTTGCCTCGGCAGGCGGCACACTTCCTGGGTACGTTCCGGTCGAGCTTGGACGGACAATCCCTGCTCTCATGTTGTTGCGCGCAGTAGCCACATGCGATTGTTGCCTTGCACTGGGTTCCTATGTGGCCGTAGTGTTGGCACTTGAAGCACTGCTTCACTCGGCACTGTCGCTCGTATCGCTCGCACTGGAAGACCTCGCCCTGCCAGATGAGGCCCTCGTCAATGATCTTGTTAGCGTCCTCTGCCTTGCTGAACTCTATGATGACGCTGGAGGCGGCTTTCGTGGGTGCGTTGCGTGTCAGCCACCCGACGTACTTGATCTCTGCCTGTGGGATGAACGGCTTGTTGTCCAGCAGTAGCTGATCCCTCGTCTCCTCAAACCTGTCCATGTCTATTGTGCTGGTGCGCATGCCGTGTGCGATGATGCCGTAGGTTGTAATCCGCAAGGTGGCCCTGTTGCCGATGCGGTGGACCCAGTCGTCAGCGAACTGCTTTAGTGCTTCTACTTCTTTGTTGGTCGCCGTTCTGATGCTAAGGTCGCCGCTTCTTAGCTGGTTTGAAGAGAGCACCTTGATGCTGTTAATGTTTTCGTTTCTGCTTTGCGCGATGGCGCGCTCTACATGCGCGTTAAGGTTGCGCGGGTTCATCGCCCGCAGGCTGAGCACTGTACTGGGGTCTCTAATGGTCACAACGACTTCACGCTGCGTCTGCATAGGAGCCATTCTGGGAACTTGTGTATTCGCTGTACTTGCTAGCGGTGCGCCCCTCGCCGCCATCGCAGCGTAGCTGAGCACGCCACCAGTCTGTGGTCCTGCGTTTTTGATCTGTCTTGCCATCTGCAGATTGGCCTTACCTACCTCTACCGCCTCCTTGGCTGCAGTCCTAGCTTCCTCTCCGTTCCTTATGTTTTGTTGTACGTTTGTGGCGATTGCGTGGACGGTATTAGCGGTGTTCTTTATTTCGGTCTTGAGTTCCTGCTTGACAGCATTAAGCATTCGCGTGGTGTTGTCGGAGGACGCCTTGGCCTCAGTTTGCAGGATGCTAAGCGCGTCGCACACCGTGCTGAGGTCAGGCGTGTGTTGCACTTTCAGTATAAACGTCAGCGTGCCGTGTATAATGACCTTGACGAGGTCTGCTGGCACAGGCTGGCTTTGCGTGCGATCGATACAGGCCAGCGCGTCCTGAAGGTAGGTGCTGAGGCGTGTAGCGTGCTCGCGGAATGGGGTGGGCCACGTGGGCTGCTGAGGCCACGGTGTCGCCATGGCACGTCAGACGCAGTGGGCTGCTGCGGCTGGGTGCTGGCTAGTCAATTGGCGTCAAGAGCGACCGTTTGAGCGCGAAAATACGAGTGAATTCCAAAAATCGAGTTCTCGCTATGTGTGGTGTTTTTTCACCTCACGCATAGCGGTAGAAGCTGTTCCTAAGTCTCGCTGGAGGGCTTGTCTTTTGATCGCCCCACGAGCGCGTGAACAGCGCGTTTACATTCAGCACAGTGCGCGGTTGTCACGCATGCAGCAGCCCCTGTACAAATGAGCACCACTATGGGTGCTTTTCAGAATACCTGGTGCACACGTGAGTTACCGTGTCCGTGCACCTCATGAGCCGGGTCAGCGAGTGAGCCACCCCACTACCTTTGAGCATCAGAAAGAATTAAGATTATCAAGCTACACACAAAAGCGATTATTGTGAGGAAAGCTAGCAGATTGATCTGTTAACTATTGCGCATATTTTAGCTATCTTAACTTTCTTGTAGCGGTAATTATGCGACCACTGGTGCTCAATCTAGGTAGGGGGGTTAGGGAACGCGCGTGAACCACGCGTGGCCTGCGCACGGCAGCACCAGCACGTTGCTTTGTTATTTTTAACTACGACTGCTGTGAGACCTTGCCCTTAGCCTGTTTAGGCAATTGGATACTTTTTTGAGCGTCGCGATCGCGTTTCTGAGCTGCTCTCGCTGCCTTGCGCGCGTCAATTTCAGCACGTGATTTAGCAGCCTTGCGATCGCGCTCTTCTTTCTTCCTCAACCGCCTCACACAGTTATCCTCCTTCTCTTTTGCCTTGAGCAGTTTATTCTGGTGCTGAATTTCACGCCTGGTGGTTTTTGCAGCCTCTTCCTCTAACTGCTGCTGCTCAGTTGCCGCCTGGCGTTGATCGGCACGTGCCTTCGATTAGGGGCTCCACCAGGTAGCACCACCCTGTAAATTGAGGTTATCTGCGGCTAGAGGCAGTGCTTTCTTCTTTTTATTCTTCCTCTTCTTGGCTGCCATTGCCTCTCTAAGGCCTTGAATCTCGTGCTGAGTAAGCTCATTAAGCACGTGGAGGTGGTGGATTCTCTGTTCAACTGCGTCTGCAGCAGCAAGGTCCTTATCCTTCACAGCGCTCCTTAGCAGTGACTTAGTCTTCAACCAACTAGGCTCAGGAGAAGCCGCCTAAGGTCCTGCTTGCTCTGGAGGTGTCGCAGGTGGCGGAGGTGTTGGTGTTCTAAACTGATCGAGTATGACGTCGGCGTTTGGTGGGTAGATACCTGTAGTTTCAAAGGCACTCTCCACCAACGCCTTAGTGAAAGTATGAACCCAGGCAGGCTAAAACAGGCTTACAAAGTCAGCCTTAGTTACTAGGTACCATCCCTGCGTTGTGTGGTTGTGTTCAACTAGTTGGTTGGTATAGTTTTGAGCCAGCGACTTGAAGCACACCACATCCAGCGGCTGAAGCGTGTGGGTGGCGTGTGGAGGGAAGATGAGCAGCAGAATCTTGTGCTGATCACAGTAATCGATAAAGGCCTTCGTCACGTGGCTACCGTGCCCGTCAATAATAAGTAGCCTGTACCTTCTCCGAGCTTTCCTCTTGGTGTAGCGATCGAAGACCTGTTCCAACCAGGCAACGCCCAGATCGTCGTTCGTCTAACCAGTAGGTGACGTGGTAAAATGAACTAAGTGCTTGGCTGGATTAATTTCGCGTACCCAGCTTGCTTGTACTGCGTCACCTTTGGCTGGAAAGATAACCCCTAGGGGGAGGTGGGTACCGTCAGCACATACACCAGCAACCACGGTTATCCACTCCTGATTACCATCGTGGGTAGGTTGTTTGAACCGCCTCTTACAGTTCAGTACCTTACCAAACACCCTCTTGCTCCTTCTAACTACCCTAATTATAAATCCCTTTTCATCTATGTTGTATGTGTTCTTAGGCAATACTTCATGCTCCTTAATTTTAAGGTGCAGGAGCTAGAAATGCAAGCTGTATTTATCACCAGAATCAGCCTTGTGGCGTACAGTTTCTATAGGAGTTGACCAGGCAGTGATAAGGTGGTCTTGATTCCGGTTTAACAGCCTAGTAACCCAGCTATCAGAAGGCTCCCAGCGGCACAAAGGAGTCGAGAAATTAATAATCATTTGCCTTGTAGGCATCAGGTGTCTCTCTGTGAGTCCTCTGATGTATTGTACAAGCTCTGCCTCAGCACGTGGGTGGAGGAGCCGTTGGCTGTTGGTGACCTCTTCACGAGGGGTAACTTCACCCCTGTGCTGGCGGGTCAACGTCGCGCGTGAACAGCCATGTTTTTTGGCAAGAGCCCGGTATGAGAATTGTTCTCCAGGTCTTAAATTATCTAGCTCTGCAAGGGCTTCCTTTAACGGCATCGTGGCGTTAAGTTGTAGGGGGTTTAAAGTAACGTCCAAAGTTGGTGGGGTGGCTCACGCACTGACCCGGCTCACGAGGTGCACAGACACGGTAGCGTTCCTGCAGGATGCCGAGGGACTAGACGTCCACCCACACGCTCATTTTGGCCTGTAGTGACGACAAACTAACTCTCTGAGCCTTGTGCGATTCTTGTGACAAAATATAGATAGTTCCTGATGTTGTGATGGCGAGGAGAAACTCGAAGAGGCGGCAAATTGATGCTCCGGATGCCGAAGCTGCACCTAAGCCGCCTGCCACACCTGCCTACTCAAAGCGTCAGCGTACATCTACACATCGGTTTGAAGCGGGAAGAAACCCAATTACGCCGCCAGCATCAGTGAGACGACCTTCACAGCAACCACAAGCTGCTAGTCAAGCTTCTAAGGCCGCCGAGGTCACCGAGCCGCCGCCGCAGTCGCCTTTGTTCGAAGAGGAGGTTGCGGGGCACGAGGATAGTCCTGAAGGCGAAGAGACTGAGCTATACCCGGAGGAAGGTGATGATAATGTAGAGGCAGCTGTAGTTGATGACTCCGCTGTTGCTGCTGCGGAGGAGTCAGCTGGTGCGTTCTCGGAGGAGGAGCACGAGGTAGTCGCCACTGTACGGTACCGTGCATCCTTTACAGACGTTGAGAAAGCTGCTATTGCTAGCGCTTCTTTTACTGCTCCAGACTCTAAGATAAACGAGCTGTTGATGCTGGACTTGTGGGACGATTGGGCGGACGACATAGCGAAAAGTACTGAGCCTGAGCAGGTCAGAGTAGCCAGTCTTACTGCAGTTGTTTACCCACAGAAGGCAAAGGTCATAGACCGACTTCCGCAGCGACTCCGACGCGGTAACTACGGCGACTTGGAGGCGTTAAAGGTGCTGGCAACATCAATCGATCGAACTACTAGCGAGCGTCTCTGCGTCGATTTCAACCTCATACTTGCTAAAGAAGCAGCTGCGCCAGCCAGCCAGCCAGCCAGCCAACCGACAGCCAGTCAGCAGCCGGTGCCGCCTCGCTTATCGCAGCCGCGCGCTCGAACAGCTACAATCATACACGAAGACGGCTTGCTTGGTGTCGTAGCCGCTGAGCAAATGGCTGCCGGACCTGCTCTCGTTATCAAAGACCAGTGGCGATGTGAGGATAGAGACTGTCGTAATTAACCGTACGTGTGTTGGCTGCCGCGTACTGGCCAGCCCGCTCGATGGGAGAGCCATTATCCTGTCAACGCGAATATCATCGCTCTGTGGGCAAAGGCGATAACTGAGCGTCAGTGTACTGTTTCGGAGCCCAACGATCGCATCAAATCCGCGATAATGAGAGCGCGCGAGCGCTCTGAGGTGGAGCGAGTAAAGAGGCGGCAAGGCAACGTCCACAGTGGGTGCAGCAGCGGAGTAGTACTGGATGAGGTGCGGGAGCTGCAGAAGTCAGTCTTGATGGCTCAATTGCAGCTGCTCAACGGCGGCACGGGCTTACAATCAGCCGGCCACAAAGCGTCACAATGGGTGCCATTCGAGTATGAGTTTTGGGGCGAAATCGTCGCTCATACTATGAACTTCTTCGACTATTTCAAAGCCAAATGGACTGTCGCCAACGCCGAGGACGTTATTGATTACATCATTAAGACTGTTGTAAGAGACGCTCACATCGATATCAACATGCTGATGAACGATACCAGCGAGAATGGGGTGCCTATGGTGTTGTGGGTTGAGCACTTCGACCTAACACCTGGCATGTTACTTCAACTACGCCGCCACGCTTTGAAGTGGAGGAAAGAGTACAGCGGCCTTTCAGTTGAAGATCTTGAGAAGATCCACAGCGCAATTATTGCTACAAAGCGCGATAAAGCTAAGCGCAAAGAGGTAGTGTTAAGCAGTTCTCTAAGGGAGCCGCTGGTTGAGCTGTAATGCAATCCCTCGACAAAAGTAGGTGGCGAACATCACCAATTCTCATCATCCCACGCCTACATCACTCTACCACAACAATTTATTAATGTCTCTAAGTTGCAGAAGTGCTAATCCATATTCAGGAGAGCTCTACATCTTTTTTTTGGAATTATTAAGTCGCTTTTGTAGGTTGCGCATTCGTTGTTTAGAAATCGTCGTCATCCTCAATCGTCTCGCCACGCACATCAACCCACCCCTCCGGCCGGTAACCACACATCCAGAACCAACTTCTGCAATCAATATTGCAACACACTCGCTCAACAGCAACCTCTAAAAAGTACGCAAAGTCATCAAACAGTGCAGCGTCATCTCCGTTCCTCCTTATCCAACTTTTCAGCTGCTTAAAGCTCTTCTCGATCGGGTTATAGTCGGGTGAGTATGGCGGGAGGTACTCCAATTGCACCCCAGCTGCGGCACAAAACTCACGAACGCGTGGCGATCGGTGAATTGACGCGTTATCAAGTACAATTACTGACCATCCAGGTGTCGTAAATGGTAGTACTTTGTACAGCAGAAAGTCCTCCATGATTGCTGAGGTAATGGAGCCTTGAAATATCGTATAGCTGAGGTACCCGTTGACAGTCATCGCAGGCAAAAGTGACCAGCGCTCACTCCTCCGCATGCTATACTCAAGCTGTACTGGCGTGTTTATACGAATCCAGCCGTACTTGCGATCGCCAGTTCGCTCATTACAAGCACTTTCATCAATCGCAATAACCTGCTCCGTCTTGTAGTGGCTCATCCGAGCCCTGTACACTCGACGGAGAGGCTCGCTCTGCTCCCTCGCTCGCTTTGTTGCAAGCTTTCGCGTGTACTGTAGCTTCTCCAAAGCTCGCCACACAGTAGATATAGACGCCTATATATCAAATTCATCATACAGAAAGTCTTGCATCTCTTCAAGATAAGCGTGCGGCCGCCCTTTGAGGTACTCCGCGAGGCTATCCAGCTGCTCTTGACGCAGAAGCGGAGGCCTGCCGAGCCTCACTGTCGCTGGGGCATAGCACTGTCCCCAGTACTCTAGGCTCAGTCGTAGTCTCCGTACAGTGTTGCGATGAACTCCAGTCGATTCCCAGACTTCAGTATCGTTTTTACCAGCTGCGATATGCTCCATAACGGATTGTTGAAGTGTGCGCGATAGTCGTAGCCCAGAGCCGCCCATCGTGACGTTTACAGCAGCTACAACACCAAGAAATCAATCGTGAGAATCGCAATAGAGCTTCAAAAAAGCAGAAATTAATAATCAGAGGTCAAGGTAATGAACGCGCGCATTAATTTACTAACGCTTTGTACGGCTGAATGGCGCACCCCACTGAAATGGCGCACCTTGCCAAGACCTTACTACTTTTAACCACCACCAACAATGTCGCAACAAATTAATCTTGAATTGCTTCCTCGTGGAGAGAGAATTGACCTTGCTATCAAAGCTATGAAATTAAACGCGAATCTAAGCCAGCGACGCGCTGCTGCTGTCTACAACGTGCCTGAAACTACCCTTCGAAGGCAACGCGCCAAACCAGCTTCTCAACGCGTTGTCCACCCTAACGCGTGTAAGCTTACAAGGCAAGAAGAGGAGGTGCTTATTCAATACATAAGGAAGCTTGACGCGCGAGGCTTTGGCCCTACGCTTGCCTACGTGCGAGAGATGGCTGATCAACTGCTGGCTGCTCGCAGTGCAGGCAAGGTTGGAGAACACTGGGTCTACCGGTTTATCAGACGGAAACCTGAGATCAAGTCTTAGATTTCTAGACTAAGGGATTACTGGAGAGTCCTGTGCAGCAATCTAGCTATTATCAGTCCCTGGTTTGACCTTGTACGCAATGTCAAAGCCAAGTACGGCATCCTAGACCAAGATACCTACAACTTTGACGAGACTGGGTTCCAGATAGGCGTTGGAGGGTCAGTTAAGGTAGTAACTGCTTCTGAGAGACGTCTTGCACCACTCAGCGTCCAGCCTGGCGATCGTGAGTGGATAACTCTGATCGCTTGTATCAACGCGATGGGCTGGTCTATCCCACCCTTCTTTATCCTCAAAGCAAAGCACCACGACAAGGCCTGGTACGTTAACAACCCAAAGGATTAGAGGATTAGGGTTAGCAAGAATGGCTGGACCTCGAATGAGCTTGGCCTTGCCTGGCTAAAGCACTTTATCCAGCATACAGAGGCTGCTACTGTAGGTAGCCATCGGCTGCTGATTATTGATGGCCACGAGAGCCATAAGTCACTCGAATTCCAAAACCTCTGCGAGGAAAGCAAGATTATTGCTCTCTGCATGCCTCCGCACGCCTCTCACATCCTGCAGCCACTTGACGTTAGGTGTTTTGCCCCGCTAAAGCAGGCGTATAAGAAGGAAATCAAAAGCTTGGCAGACAGTCACATCACCTATGTGGACAAAAAGACCTTCTTAGCAACGTTTCAACCAGTATACGACAAGGCTATATTAAAGAGCAACATTATATTAAGCTTTAAAGCAACTGGCTTGGTTCCACTTAACCCAGAGGTGGTGCTGTTAAGGCTTGAAGTCAAGCCTCGCACGCCAACACCGCCTCTACCAGGGCCTACTACTATTATTTTCGAAATGTTGAACCCACCACGTGATGCGGGGTATGTAGTTAATGACGCTAGATATAGTTTGTTAGCAAAACACAGTACAAACAGTATCACACTGCATTTTATATTCCTGCCACGCCTTAAAGAAGCTCGTATAGTCGTTTTTGCAGTAATACAATAATTTGTAGGTGTTGTACTTTCAACGATGGCCAAATCGAAGCGGAAGAACGTTCGGCCGGAGACTGTTAGACCTGCAAAGCGTCAGCGGAAAGCCACTCAGCCATTTGAACAAGGCCTCAATCCAGCTCCTCCAGCTCCTCCAGCTCCTCCAGCTCCTCCAGCTCCTCCAACGCCGCCATCAACAGTACGCCGTCCCCTACGCTCGCGAGAGCCGACTCCGCCGCGTAATCGAGGTACACCGAGCCCGCCAGGGGGTCTATTTGTGGCGGAGGATGAGGATGAGGATGTGGAGGAGGAGGCAGCAGTTAACGCTAGATTACATAATGCCAACGAGGTGGATAACCAGGTAGATTACGCGTTAGCTGCTGCTACGGCTGTAGAGGAAGTTACAGGCTCACCTGGGTTAGCTGCTGCGGCGTCGATCGCTCAGTCAAGCCAGCCACAGCGTCCGGAGCCAGAAGTTGACGAGGAGCCGCACCTCCACTGGAACTATCGTGCCTGGTGGATGCTTGGGAAGACTTCGATTCCGCAGGCAGCTATTGCAAGACGTAATAAGCCGCTGTACACTGTAGATGAGGATAAGGTGTGGCAATGGGCGGATAGTGTTGTGGAGACGCTGCCGCGGGCAGCAATTATTGACAGTTTGACAGCGACGCTCTACTATACTAGTGGCCGCCAAGCCAAGTCAGATAGGTGTACTGTAGCACTTCAGCGTCGTGAAAGTGCAGCTGGACGGGTTATTGTAAGAGGAAACTGGTTTGAATTTGAAGAAGAGCTGGTAGAAATGGATAAAGAGAGCAGCCTGGTAATGACCTGTGACTTTGACCTGGTCTTAAGAGAGGATACCGTTACCCAGCCAGCTACTCAGTCAGCATCACAGCCATCTCGAAGCGCTGGCCGTCGACCTGCCATTGTTACAGCAATCATGAAGGAGGGACTTGCTAGTGTTGTTACCAATGAGCGCTTTGCTTCTGGCTATGCTATTGGTATACGGGACCATTGGAGGTGTCAGAACGAAGCCTGTTCTAACAACCCAGGCGTGTGCTGGGTGCGATCGCAGCCAGGTCGACAAATTGAGCGGAGTACTGATCATTACCCGCTCAATGGTAATATGATCGCTAACTGGGCGAGCGCTATTACACGCGGAGAGTGTACTGTTGAACAGCCGTCAGACGATATCCAGTTGCAATTATACATGTCCAAGGATCGCACTGCCCGTGGGAACAAGCGGCGGAGGACGACGTCCCCAGCGTCGTCAAACTCTAGTATTGACAACCTTACAAAGGCAATACTTGTTGGACATCTCGCTCAGTTGAAGCAGCCACAGTTACAGCTACAGTGTCAACATCAATTGGAGCCAATACAACAGCAAAGATGGGTTGATATTAAGGCGTCAAGGCCTGAGATGTATCACCATGTGCGTAACTTCTTCAGTTACTGGCAATTGAGCATGCCTCACCTTAAAGATAAGATCAAGATGATCTACTCAATGTGTAAAGACGAGCAGTGGGATATCAATATGCTCATGGACCCTGTTAATGGGATGACATTTGAGATGTGGACGTTCTACGAGATGCCTGCAAGTATGCTCTCACATCTTCGACGCAAGGCTCACGATTGGAGAAAAGACTATGCTGGGTTATCAGATGAAGACGCACTACGTTCTCAGCGGATTTTAGCACAGGAGAAGCAACAATATAGCCTAGAAGCAGAGGGGCGGTCGCCGCTAGGAGAAATTAGTGGCAACTAACTGTGTTAACTTCTTAACTGTTAGCTACAACAACACAACTACACTACGTTAAGATAAGCAAAAAATTAGAGCATAAAAAGAGTGCTGATAGGCAGTTTCGAATAGTCTACCTAGGCCTTCCTGCTGTGCGGCTATAGTCGCGGATCTACTAATCCGGCGAAGGCCATAGGTAGACGTATTACACAACGCCCACCTCTACTATCGCATCTTTCCAAACTACAATGGCTTCTTAGTACTAAACGTAGAAGCACAGCGCGTAATTCTGTATATAAACAAGTATATTTGTTGTTGTGCTAAGGTAATAGAGCACTAAAGGTGCAGAGTAAGAGACTACGCGGCATCAGCGCTTACATACCCACACTTCCTATACCATCTTCTGCAATCAATACTATAGCAACTATTAAGTATAGCAAGCTCTATAAAGAAGCGGAAGTCAAGCCACTCATCCTGCTGTTGATAGTGTCGCTTCATCCAACTCTTTAGTACTTTAAAGGTCTTCTCAATCGGGTTGTAGTCAGGTGAGTATGGCGGGAGGTACTCTAGCTGTATGCCGAAGTCTCTACAGAGCTGTACTATGGCCGGCAATCGATGGATAGAAGCGTTGTCCATAAGCAATACGTGATAACCAGCAACAAGGCGTGGCAGTAAGTCCTCCCGTAGGAACTCCTCCATTATTTCACCAGTAATTGCGCCTTGAAAGATGCGGTGCGTGAGGTAGCCGTCCACTGTCATAGCTGGCAATAAGCTCCATCGCTCTGATCGTTTCATAGAGTAACTAAACGATACTGAGCGGCCAACAGGACCCCAGCCATACTTGCGATCGCCAGTACGCTCATTGCAAGCGCTCTCATCTACCGCAACAATCTGCTCTGCTGTATAGTTCTGCTGGCACCGTGCCTGGAACACTCTCCGGAGGGCGTCTGATTGTTCTGCTGCTCTCTTTGACGCGACCTTCCGGCTGAATTTCATCCGTTTCAGCTCCCTCCAAACTAGACTGGTGCTCGCCTCAATGCTCCACTCCTCTAGCAGCCAGTCTTGTATCTCCTCCAAATACGCGTGCGGACGGCCAGCCAAGTATTCACGGAGCTGAGTCCTGTGTCGTTCTCGTAGTATAGTAGGTCGCTCTAACTTCCTACAAGCAGGCGCGTATGGCTGACCCCAGTACACCATATTCTGCCGCTTCTGTCGTATACAGGATCGCCATACGCCAGTCTCGGTATATATTTGGCTATCGTTGACGCCGGCGGCGATTCGATCAAGTACGGCTTCTAATACAGGTGGCTCGAGTCTGTTACGGCTGGGGCGGAGCATTATAGTACGGCTACAACACCAAAAATTAATCGCAATAGCTGAATTACAGGTAAATATAAAGCTTCAAGATACGCTGTACTGCGTAGATAACTGCTATTCTCTATTATTGACGTTTTCCCATAACGCCAACCACCACCGGATGGCGCACCCCACCGGAATGGCGCACCCTGTAGCAAATTTATCTTTACACCTCAATATTTCAGCACCACAACAAGAAATTTAAACGTACAATAGCTTAAATTAATCCTCTATCTCTATTACATCTTGCTGGCAAGTGCGCTTATTATGCCCTATCCTGCCGCATGTTGTACAGCACCGTTTAACTTTACTACTGCTACCTACCTGCGCACCTTCTCCCTTAGTCTCAGCCTTAGCGTCTTTCTCCTTTAGTATTTCCTCTGCCTCTGCCTGCGAGAGAGTCCCGCCTTCCTGAATCCGCTTCTTTTTACGCCTCTTACGCTCAGAAGCAGCCTTGTTTGCCTGTTCAAGCTGGGCTATCCTTGCCTCAAGTAGCGTGTGCGAATAGTCCCTCTTTGCAGACCCCCTTTTAACCTGTAGGACCATCTCAATAATTGAGTCAGGAGAGGAACTCCTATGTTCTCTTATCCTCTTAATAATAAGAGTTGTTTGGCTATCAATTTCAATCGCGTTGGTTGGTGTTTTAGGTTGCCAGTTGGTAGGCCCAGGCAGAGGCGGTGTTGGCGTACGAGGCTTAACTTCAAGCCTTGACAGCACCGCCTCTGGGTCAAGTGGGACCAAGCCAGTTGCTCTAAAGCTTGATAAGATGTTGCTCTTTGAGATTGCCTTGTTGTATACTGGTTGAAACGTTGCTAAGAAGGCCTTTTTGTCCACGTGGGTAATGTAACTGTCTGCCAAGCTTTTGATCTCCTTCTTGTACGCCTGCTTCAGCGGGGCAAAGCACCCAACGTCAAGTGGCTGCAGGATGTGAGAGGCGTGCGGAGGCATACAGAGGGCAATAATCTTGCTTTCCTCGCAGAGATTCTGGAATTCGAGCGACTTGTGACTCTCGTGGCCATCGATAATCAGCAGCCGATGGCTACCTACAGTAGCAGCCTCTGTGTGCTGGATAAAGTGCTTTAGCCAGGCAAGGCCAAGCTCATTAGTAGTCCAGCCATTCTTGCTAACCCCAATCCTCCAATCTTTTGGGTTGTTAACGTACCAGGCCTTGTCGTGGTGCTTTGCTTTGAGGATGAAGAAGGGTGGGACAGACCAGCCCATCGCGTTGATACAAGCAATCAAAGTTATCCACTCACGATCGCCAGGCTGAAGGCTGAGTGGTGCACGACGTCTCTCAGACGCAGTCACTACCTTAACTGACCCTCCAACGCCTATCTGGAAGCCAGTCTCGTCAAAGTTGTAGGTATCTTGGTCCAGGATGCCGTACTTGGCTTTAACGTTGCGTATAAGGTCGAACCAGGGACTGATAATTGCTGTATCGCTGCACAGAACTCTCCGGTAATCTCTCAGTCTAGAAACCTGAGACCTAACCTCAGGTTTCCGCTGGATAAACCTGTAGGTCCAGTTTTCTCCAACCTTGCCCCCATCGCGAGCAGCCAACAGTTGATCAGCCATCTCTCGCACATAAGTAAGCGTAGGAGCAAATCCTCGCGCGTCAAGCTTTCTTATATGTTGAACAAGCACCTCCTCTTCTTGCTTTGTAAGCCGAGAGCAATTGGGGTAGATAACGCGTTGAGAAGCTGGTTTGGCGCGTTGCCTTCGAAGAGTACTTTCAGGCACGTTGTAGACAGCAGCAGCGCGTCGCTGGCTTAGGTTCGCATTAGAATTAATAGCTCTAATAGCAAGCTTAATTCTATCTTCACGAGAAAGTAATTCAAGATCAATTTGTTGCGACATCGTTGGTGGTGGTCAAAAGAGGTGTGGTCTTGGCAAGGTGCGCCATTCCGGTGGGGTGCGCCATCCGGTGGTAGTTGGCGTTACTAAAACGTCTGTGCGCGGAAACGCCAAACCATCACCTGGTGGGTTCAACATTTCGAAAATAACCCATAACTGGCAACCTAAAACACCAACCAACGCGATTGAAATTGACAGCTAGACAACGCTAATAATCAAGAGGATAAGGGAACATAAGAGTTCCTCTCCTGACTCAATTATTAAGATGGTTCTGC
Organism: Didymella arachidicola; assembly: GCA_016630955.3. NCBI lineage: Eukaryota > Fungi > Ascomycota > Dothideomycetes > Pleosporales > Didymellaceae > Didymella > Didymella arachidicola. The sequence continues at coordinate 55,690 of CM049987.1, forward strand.
AGGTCAAAAGGGGGTCTGTAAAGAGGGACCATTCGCACACGCTGCTTGAGGCAAGGATAGCTAAGCTTGAGCAGGTAAATGAGGCTGCTTCTAAGCGTAAGAAGCGCAAAAAGAAGCGGATTCAGGAAGGCGGGACTCTCTTGCAGGCAGAGGCAGAGGAAATACTAAAGGAGATAGACGCTAAGGCTGAGGCACAAGAAGGTGGTGCGCAGGTAGGTAGCAGCAGTAAAAATAAACGTCGCTGTAAGACGTGCGGCAAGACCGGGCACAATAAGCGCACCTGCTAGAAAGATGTAGCAGAGATAGAGGATTAATCTAAGCCATCGCACGCCTGAATTGCTTGTTGTAGTGTTAAGATATTAAGGTGCAAAGGTGAATGTGCGACAAAGCGCGCCATTTCAGTAGGGTGCGCCATTCAGCCGTACAAAGCGTTATATAATTTGGCCTATAGGTGATGCGTTGGGGAATTCGATTACCCCGCCACAATCACGTGTGCACAAGGTATTTCGGAAAGCATTATACAGTAACCGTGCGTTCGATGATCATGGTCGCTCGTTGAGCACCCCAACAACAACAATATACTCAAAAAGATGAGGTTGTAGAGCCACCACAAATCGTAATAGAATTGCGCAAAGCTAGGATTATACTATATAAAGGCCTACGAAAGTTTTGGCTTATTCAGATAATGTTTTGGAGGGCGTTATCGGTCGTTGCCGTCGACTACGCGGTGGAGCAGCTGGTTGGTTGGTTGGTTGGTTGGTATTCATTTTTCGTCTAGTTGATGTGGAATAAGTCCATCATCTCGCCTCCCGAAGGGCATGTACGACGTGCTAAGCTATGGAATTACAGTGCTGATACACTACCTTAGAAAGCATTTCCTGCCTGCGCGGGTATTGTTACCATTTCAGAACTACAGCTCCCCGTCCAGTTGGGGAGGCTAAGCGATGTATGTATATTAGGGTAATTTCCTTGCATTCTGAGGCATATATGTGCCGTAGGAGAGAGAGAAAGAGACATCGTGTGAGTGGAGGGGGTGAAGGGGTGGAGGGGTGGAGGGGTGGAGGGGTGGAGGGGTGAAGAGTGTTGCATCGATTGTGCTGGACCTAGCAGAACTAGGTGCAGGTGTTTGCTGCTGTTGCAGGGCTGCAGGAGCTAGCGGGGGCAGATCTTGGTGAAGTACTGTGTAAGTTTGACAAAGGCGTCAAAGGCCTCTGGCTCCTTCACTAGTGCTGCAGTGTACGCTAGGCCATCAGCCTGGCTGGATGGTAGTATTAGTGGTCGCAGCGGCCATCTGCTAAAGCTCCCGCGGGTCTTGCGGCAGAGCACGAGGTGCTCTGGCGTCTTGTCGCGCCCGCATGAGCAGCTAAGGTTTGCATCCTTGTGATTGTACATTCGGTGATACCAGGCAAAGTCCCCATGCCTAGATTGGATGGAGAGGAGCCTGGCTAACGTGGCCCTTGGTAGGTCTAGTTCCCTTGGACTGCTGCGTGGTGCATAGTCCAAGTCCCAGCTCTTGTACCATTTCGAGAGCTTAGTCTTCTTGTCAGACCACCAGGTCTGTTGTGTGTGTCGCAGTGTCTTGCGGGCTATCGTCTTGATGCCTGAGAGTGTAGGCAGAGCGGCTTTTCCAGTCGGGGGTGAGGGGTGCTGGGCTTCTAGGTTGGCTAATCTGTCTGCTGCCTCGTTCCCCTCAATGTCTAGGTGTCCAGGGGCCCATTTGATAGAGACGTCGTGTGTCTCCATGGCGCCATGGCACTCCAGGAAAGCCCATTGAGAGGTAGGAGGTGCGTCGCCCCTGAGGCACCAGACCACTGAGGTGCTGTCTATGCACAGCCAGATTCGGCGGGTGCGGAGCTCTGGTTGCCTTACGGTATGCTGGAGGCCTCTCCATGCTCCTACTACTTCCGCGTCGAAGACGTGCGAGGTAGGGTTGAGTGACCCGCGTCCAGTGTGCAGTTGTTTTCCGTTCTGATACACTGCAAAGCCGTAGGTAACCCGCTTTTCTCCTTCCTTTGTGTACTGTTCAGAGCCATCTGAGAAGATAGTGACTTCTAGTGGTGAGAGCTGGGCCCACCATTCTTTAAAAGCCTTAGCTGCAGTCTTCTTGTCTAGGCCAAGCGTCGGGTCTGTTCGGCAGCCAGTCGAGTAGTGAGGGGCTGAGAGTGTAGTCCTGGGGGTCTCTGGTAGAAGAGATGCCATCTGTTGGACTTTCGTCTTGACTCGCTGGGGTTGTCCGGTTTTTACGCCCCTGTTTACGATAGGTACTGCTGTGCGCCTAGTGAGAGGGTGGTCTGCATCTGTAGTGCGCAGGTGGGTTGCAAATCTGAGTCTGGCTTCCTCGAGTGCCACTGCTGCCGGTAGCAGTCCGGCGTCTCGGAAGAGTGCAGCTATAGGGGTTGTTCTCCACGCTGGTAGGATGCCTCTTGCCGCTATGGCTAGTGTTTTGTCTATGGCAGCTATGTGCCACCCAATGTAAGCGCTGACCTCTTGTGGCCTGCCTGGTTTAAGTGTGTGTGGCTTTTTGGTGCGGCCTCTGTACCAGCATTCAGTTCCATACAGGAGTGATGGGTACACACAGGCAACAGTGGCCTTGCGGAGGGAGCTGGCTGGGGGTCCATAGGTAGTCCTAGCTAGGCTGCGAATGTGATAGGCTACCTTGGCAGCTTTTGCCGTGCGCGTAGCTACATGCCGTCGGAAGGTGAGTCTGCGGTCAAACCACACGCCTAACCAGCGCAGGGCTGGCTGACTGTGCTCTCCACCCGGGAGGATTGGATAGATCGTGAGCTGTTCATCTACGACGCAGGGAGGCGCATAGCTGCTCCGCTGTCTGGTCAGGTGGATCATTTCCTGCTTTTCTGGAGCAAAGGTAACCTTATTAGCCTCACCCCATGCTCTGATCTCCCTTAGGTCTTCTGCGAGGAGCTCGACGTTGTCGTCCATAGAGTGTGAGGCCTGGTATAGACATATGTCGTCTGCGTACCCAAACCTCCGTTCAGTGTCCATGGATAGTAGCTCTGCCAGGTACAGTGTGTACAGGACGGGTGAGAGAGGCGACCCCTGGGGTGTGCCGCAGGCAACTGCGTAGCTAGGAGTGGTGACCTGGCCAAGGCGGACTTGCACCCTCCGGTCAGTTAGGAATGAGTCTACAAAGAGGATCGTCCTTTGTGGCCAGCCCTGTTGGGCCATCCGATGCAACAGGCGGTTCTTCAGGAGAGCGTCAAACGCGCCTTGCACATCTAGGGTGACCATAGTGACGTGCTTTCCAAGCACCCATGCTGCTTCAGTGTCGTGGGTGAACGCTGCAGTGAGGTCTGCTGCAGAGCGTTTTGGAAGCGCGCCGCCATGCTGGGGGCTGAGGATCTTGTGTGTCATGGCAGTCCATGCAATACGTCTAGCCACAGTTCGTTCGAGTCCCTTTCCAATACAAGACAGAAGCGCTATCGGTCTCCAGGAGCGGGGCGATGTCCGGTCTGTTTTCCCCACTTTCGGTATCATGGCTACCTCTGCAAGCTTCCATTGCGCCGGGAAGTGGTTGAGTTCAAGACACCGCTGGAAGATCCTTCGTACGAGTTCCCCCACCTGAGTCCAGCAGGCGCGGAGTAGTCGCACTGTAGAGCGGTCAGTACCTGGTGATGTGCTTGACACCCCTATCGTGTTTCGCTCACACTCCTCAAGTGAGATGTGTGTGCTCCACGGGAGGGTGGCTGCAGCCTCCTGGTCTGGACGCTGTCCGAGGTCATCTTCTGCTGTGTAGCGGTTGAGAACTTCCTGTCTAAGTGCCTCTGCTTTCTCTAGGGGGTCTGATATCGTTCTGTTGTTCACTTCGAGGGGAGTGTCCTGGTTCTCTGGCGTGAGCTTGTGCCAGGCAATGATCTTGAACAGGTCCTTGTCGTCTCTAGCGTTATCGATGACGTGCCTCCAGTACTGCCTCTTGGCCTGTCGGACGGTAGTCTTGAAGGCCTGTCTCTCCTCTGGTAGACTGCCAGAGCAGAGCTGTCTAGCACGTTTGTAGGCCTGGTAGGCGGTCTTGCACTCCTCGGTCCACCATGGTGCAGCGCGGCCTTCCTTGCGGTTGAGCTTGCCTGCTGCCTGTACAGAGTGCTGTATAGCCTCTGTGAGCAGCGTGACGCATTCTTCTAGCTGTGCTGCATCCTGTGTTGCAAGCGGGTCTGCGATGTTTTGGGCACCCATTTCTACCAGCCCAGCGAACTTAGCTAGGCTCGCCTCTGGAACTCTGTAGTGGTACTGTTCTAGTTGCGGAGTGCCTGGTGTGGAGATGGGGACAGAGGTCACTATCGTCTCATGATCTGAGCCGCTGTGCATGCTAGCATCGACAGCAGACTGGGCAAACGGGATGTTAGAGAAGGTGAGGTCAAGAACGTGACCAGCGCAGTGTGTTGGCTGCCCTGGCACACCAATGTAGTCCATAGACGCGTTGGCAGCCCATCTAGCTAGCTCCACTCCTCCGTTGGCTGCAGTGATGGTAGGCTCAAAGGATTCGTGTCTGGCGTTAAAGTCGCCCCCGACAAGGCATAGCTGAGGGGGTGTCAGATGTGTGACGTATTGAATGACGTCTGGGGTGTGTGGCTGTCTGTAGCAGTTGAGTATGGCGACTCCATTTACTACCGCCCATAGCATGTCTGGGTGGTTGAGACTCTCTCTAGCCTGGTACCGTAGGTGGCGGCCTCTGCGGATGTATGTCATCACTCTAGGGCGGACTGAGCCTGGTGTGTTGGGGCTGTCCCAGGTGCTGATAGGTGCTAGGTGCTTGAAACCAGGGTGAGTGGATGTTCTCGAGTTGGCACATGCGAAGGGCTCTTGAACACACACAACATCTATGCCCTTCTGGAAGGCCAGCTCTAGTGTTGTGATGTGCCAGGGCGAGCATCTGCCGACGTTGGCCCAGCATACACGGAGTTGTCTGCTTGGTAGACTGTGCTGTTGACGCCTGTTGTGGGCTGGTATGTTGTAGGGGTGTTCTAGCATGACGATGGCGGGTCATCGCTCATGCTGGTGTCTTCCCTCTCCGAGGTGGACGGGTCAGTGTGGATAGTCGATTGTGGGCGGATGCTGCCAGCAGACAGCTGTCCTACATTGAGGCTTCTCTGGCCTGTGGCGGCCCGCCTTGGTCTCTTTGCTCTGCCAGTGGAAGAGGAGGATGGATAGGAGTTAGTCGTTGTAGGAAGTGATGCGGAAGCCCTGCTATCTCCTTCTTGCCTCTGGGTGGGAGGCTGGGGAGGCGCTGTCTCCGATGCCTCTAGAGGAGTAGTCTCAGGCTGAAGCGTTGCCTGTCTGAGGGTCTCTTCGACTGTCCTGTAGAGGTGCTGCTGTGCTATCTTGCCTGCGCGTCGGATAGCCTTCAGCTCGGCTCTTGTAGGCTTGATGCTGTGTCCGTTGACCCGGCGAGGGGCTGCAGGGCAGTTGGCGTGGCTAGCTGGGTGTGGTCCGTGGCAGTTGGCGCACACGGCTTTGTGGGTGCAGTTGTCCCCGTACGGTCCTTGGTGTCTGTCTGTGCGGTCTCCACAGTGCACGCAGCGCGCTACCTGGGTGCATCGGGCAGCGTTACAGTAGCCCTGGCAGCCTGGGTTGTGGCGCTGGATGGTAGGGTGCTTGTTGATCACCTTGGAGTACTCGCTGATACCAAAAAGGCGGAACGAGCGGACTGGCTCCTTGTAAGAGATGATCCAGGTGGTAAGGCCACGGTGGTTGGCTCCATGTCGTGAGGCCCTGCAGCTGACCGGCTGCCTGCCTGTTTGCGAGCATACCTCTTCCTCCACTAGCTGGATAGTCGTGGGTAGTTCTGTGCCGTCGAGGGTTCGAAGGGAACTGGGTACTCCCTGTACTGCGTAGTTGATCCAGCGTTCTGGGACCCTTACCGCGTCTCCGTCTAGTGCTCTCGCTAGAAGTTCCTGGTTTTCTTGGGTTAGAAGCTGGTCCCGGATAGACTTATTAGCTGGGGTGATCGCCCAGCCTGTTTTGATTGGTGATGCGGCAGGTATGTCCCTCAGGGTGATTCCTCCTATGCTCTTGCAAACTGCCTGTCTTACCGCAAATGGTGAGGGTTGTTGCAGTCGCATTGTTGGGTTGGAGATGGCTATGAAGATTCGATCGTCTTCTTTGGGCTTAGCCGACGGACCAGGCCGGGGTTTAGCAGGGATCAGGGGTCGGTTGGCACCCCTATCTGAGATTTGGGGGTCTCTGGCTACGTCCGCCCAAGAGCGGCGTCCTGACTCTTGGCTCCCGGGGTTGCTGTGATTAGTGTCACTGCTCCAGCGAGAGCTAGGGGGAGAGTTGCTTGGGGAGAGGGAGGTCAGCGCGTGAACGACCCTCTGCTGCAGCTCCTGTGCGATCCTGGCTTCTTGCGGGTTAGTGTAGCCCTGTGCGTGTTGATCTACGGCTGCTGCGAAGGCAGTAGTGATGGTGTTCCATAGCTGGGTAATTTGCTGAGTCTCAGCGATGTGGCGTTGGACGGCATCAGAGACTCGAGGTTTGGGAGCGCCCCCACCGGGGTTCTGGCTGCTCAGAAGGGGCGCATGGTGCTGCATGTCCTCCTGGGGCCGTCTTGGAGCGCGTGTATACAACTGCTGGGGGATCTCGTAGTCTGGGGACCCTGTGTGCTGGGAAGAGGGAGACTCTGCCATCCTATTAAGCTCCTTGCGCGTCGCGCAGGGGGCCTAGGCGGACGTTAGAGGTACTCCCAGAGTGGCCGCAGTGAGCCGGATCGTTTGCTGTGATTTTTGGGGCTTCTGTGAAGGAAACCCAGAAATCAAAAGATTGGTGTTCGGTATGGGGTTAAATGGGTGTACACCTGTCGCCTTGAACGAGCTAAAGATATTCTTTGCAGTGAAGCTGCTTGCCCAAGCATCCCAGAACAGGCCAAAGAAGTCAGCTTTAGTTACAGGCACTAGGCCTTGATGCTTGTGAAGGCGTGTTGCCAGCTTCTTTGAGTATGCTGTGCTGAGAGGCTTAAACATTACCACATCAAGCGGCTGCAGCGTGTGCGTGCTGTGAGGTGGATAGATACCTAACAGTATCTTATGCCTGTGGCAATACTCCAGAAACTCTTCTGTTAGGTGGCTCCCGTGGCCATCCACAAGCAACAGGCGGTACTTTCTCCGAGCTTTGGCTGTTGTGAAGCGCTCAAACACCTGCTGGAGCCAGGCAAGACCAAGCCCATCGTTTGACCAGCCACTGCCTGATACTCCAAAGAAGGCCATATGTTCTCCTACCTTCACATCCTCTACCCATGTGTTTTGTATGTTCTTTGAGTCAGCTGCGTAAATGAGAGCTGGCGGCAACGCTGTGCCGTCAGCGCATACACACGCTAACAAGCTTATCCATTCACGATTACCATCCTGCAGCATCTGCTTAAACTGCTTCTTCTTAAACAGCCTCCTGCTAAAGATCCTCTTCTGTCTGCCAACGGCTCCAACCATGAAGCCTTTCTCATCCATATTGTACGTATGCTCAGGCTCCACTTCGTAGAAGTTGATTTTGCTGCCTAGCTGTTCAAAGTACACCTTGTACTTATCACTAGAGTCAGCAGCGTGGCGTTGTCGATCCATAGAAGTGCTCCATTGGGATGTAAGCTCATCTTGGTGTCGGTGGAGGAAGCGTGTGACCCAGCTCTCGGAGACAGGGTGTCCAGCGATATCAGACGCGTAATTCTGCACCATCTCTCTTGTAGGAGGTAACTTTTGCTCTGTCAATCCCTCCAGATACGTCACAAGCTCTGCCTCCTGTTCTGGTTGAAGATTGCGACGTGCTAAACCTGCCTCTGCACGCGACCCGCTGACACCTCGGTGCTTGCGCGACAACGTTGAGCGATTAACACTATGCTTTTTAGCTATTGTCGCGTAGCAAACTTCTTCGCTAGAGTTAAGAGCATCTAGCTCTGCAAGGGCTTCTTCCATAGTCATCGTGGCGTTGAGTTATGGGGGGTGCGAAGTTGGGACGAAATCGCGATCGCGTGCATTGACTGACGGCGTGCATTGAGTGCACGGACACGGTAGCTCCCCCCTTTGCGTAGTGCTCAATCGCACTGAGAACAGAGGTGGGCGAACTGCCCTGTTCCCTCCTATACTTGTCTTGAATTAGAGTTGATTGCGACTCGAATTCTAGGGTATTGCTTGGGGTTTGCGACTGCCAGGGCTTGTTGTTTGTGGGGAGTGGTGGTGACAGAGTGCGCAGCTTCACATCAAGGGTTAATATAACCTGTTTCGGGTTAAAAGGGACTAATCCGGCCCCTCGGAACCCTCCTTAGATGTTGCTGGCAGTAATAGTTTTCTTGTAAGCCGCTTTAAAGCATGGCAGGAACTCCTGCTTCGTGACGTGGGTGATCCGGTTGCGGATAAGCTCATTAACCTTATCCCCGTACGCCTTCTTCAGAGGGGCAAAACAACCCACATCAAGTGGCTACAGGAGATGCGATGAGTGCGGAGGCATACATAAAAGTACAATCTTGTGATCCTTGCAGTATTGCGTGAATCCTGCAGAGTTGTGGCTCTCGTGGCCATTAATAATAAGCATGCGGTGGGCTCCAACAGTACGTTCCTTTGTATGCCTGTTAAAGTGCTTCAACCAGTCAAAACCAAGCTTGTTGTTAGTCTAGCCGTTCTCAGAGATGGCAATAACCCAGTCTTAGGGCAGGTTGTTGTCTTTATACTAGTTGGACTGGTAGTGGCGCGCTTTGAAGATAATGTAGGGCGGAATAGGCCATCTAGTAGCATTGATGCCCTAGATAACTGTTACCCACTCCCGGTTGCCTAGCTAGACCTGCTTTGCTCGTCCTAGCTTCCCTGCATCTGTTACGACTTTCCCGCTGCTTATCTGGCCCATCATGAAGCCTGTCTTGTCGAAGTTGTACGTGTCGTCGTCCAGGATACCATACTTAGCTTTGATGTTAGCTACAAGGCTGAACCAGTCCTGTATGACCTTCGGGTCCTTACAGAGGGCTCGCCTGTAGTCGTACTTGTAATTAAAGACCACTTTAAGCTCCTCCTGACGCGAAACAAACGTACTGGCCTAGTTTAAGCCAACAGGGGCTAGACCGCGCTCCTTTCGCAGATAATTGGCTATATCAGTCACAGCTGCGAGCTAGGGGGACTCTCCTCAGGCAACCAGCTCAAGTATGTGCGTAACAATTACCTGCTCCTCACTGTTTGTTAGGCTCCGTGAGTTGGCCATAGTAGTGACGCGTGAAGCCCTTCCGGCGAGTCGGTCGCGTAGAGTAGTTCGGGGCGCGTTGTAGATAGCTGCAGCGCGTCGCACAGAGAGCTTTGCATCTTGTTTAAGAGCCTAAAGCGCAAGCTGTATCTGACGCTCTTTTAACGCGTTAGGCTGGTGCTGTTGTGGTGGCATTAGAGTGGTGATAGTGTTTTGGTGGGGTCTTGGCAAAAGTGGGCGACTCGCCCGTGTGGGCGGCTCGCCCGTAAGGTACGTTAATCTCTATATATATATTACCTAGCTATAAAACTTTTAGAAGATTTTACCTAGTAGATCTAGAGATATAGACCCCTACATCTTTAATTTTCCCTAGTTAATTCTAGTAGCTCGCTTGCCTGTAAGGTACGTTATCTTTCTTTATAGTAAAGATCTAGTTTATTAAGAATAAGTTGTCTATGTTGAAGTCGTACTTTAAGCAAAGCTCGTAAGCACTAATTCTATTGGTTCTCGGGGATGAGTACGGTGACAGGAAGCCGAAGGGGTTGGTTGCAATAAGGTGTACAGATACGATCTGTCAGTCTTGAGAGCAGGGTAACGATGAGTAGTACAGAGTAGACTGTCTAGCTCGAAGGTTAGGTTTGAGATCCAAAGACAAACTTGATAACTTAGGTTGAACACAAACCTTAAGGGTTGTGTTCCTGTCTGCTATATACACAAAAGTCTCATAGAGTCTCATAGTCCTATAGGACTAAGTCTCGTGAGACTGTAGGACCTCTGAGACAAGGAGTGGCTCTCATTGGTCCGTTGTCCCAAAGTCCCGTGTTCGGTTATTACCTGTCCCAATGGGACGCTATGCCGCAATAGTACTAGTGTGATCCCGTGTCGTTCTGGTGGGGTTGGGCCTTCAGCGAGGTCGCCGTGCCGCCTTGTAATTCCTTCCATCATACATAACTGTACGTCCCCCGAGTCCCAACTCATGTTCGTAACAACTTTATTCTAAAGATAGTAAGCTTAAAAGGATACCTAATAGAGTATATACTTATACTAAGAAGCCTTATAGTTAACTAGTAGTTATACCTAAAATAATTATAGTAATAGTAATAGCGTGTCCTAATAGCTATATAGTAAGGCTAACTTTACTTAAGGATAAAGCTGTAACTATACTATATACTATAGGTCTTAAGTATGTTATATGCTTCTTTATATAAGCTGTAGAATAGATCTAGAAGGGAGGCTATATTCTCTATGCTAGGATGCAAAGTAAATTAACAGGATTGCTTTAGTCCCCTTCGTGCTTAGTCTGTTGTAAAGACGCGCTAATCTTGTAATAATTTTATGTTGTGGAGTTAACGTACCTCACGGGCGAGCCGCCCACACGGGCGAGTCGCCCACTTTTGCCAAGACCCCACCAAAACACTATCACCACTCCAATGCCACCACAACAGCACCAGCCTAACGCGTTAAAAGAGCGTCAGATACAGCTTGCGCTTTGGGCTCTTGAACAAGACGCAAAGCTCTCTGTGCGACGCGCTGCAGCTATCTACAACGCGCCCCGAACTACTCTACGCGACCGACTCGCCGGAAGGGCTTCACGCGTCACTACTATGGCCAACTCACGGAGCCTGACAAACAGTGAGGAGCAGGTGATTGTTACGCAAATACTTGAGCTGGTTGCCCGAGGAGAGTCCCCCCGGCTCGCAGCTGTGACTGATATGGCCAATTATCTGCGAAAGGAGCGCGGTCTGGCCCCTGTTGGCTCAAACTGGGCCAGTACGTTTGTTTCGCGTCGGGAGGAGCTCAAAGTGGTCTTCAATCACAAGTACGACTACAGGCGAGCCCTCTGTGAGGACCCGAAGGTCATACAGGACTGGTTCAGCCTTGTAGCTAACATCAAAGCTAAGTATGGTATCCTGGACGACGACACGTACAACTTCGACGAGACAGGCTTCATGATGGGCCAGATAAGCAGCGGGAAAGTCGTAACAGATGCAGGGAAGCCAGGACGAGCAAAGCAGGTCCAGCCAGGCAACCGGGAGTGGGTAACAGTTATCCAGGGCATCAATGCTACTGGATGGCCTATTCCGCCCTACATCATCTTCAAAGCGCGCCACCACCAGTCCAACTGGTATAAAGACGACAACCTGCCCCAAGACTGGGTTATTGCCATCTCTGAGAACGGCTGGACTAACAACGAGCTTGGTTTTGACTGGTTGAAGCACTTTAACAGGCATACAAAGGAACGTACTGTTGGAGCCCACCGCATGCTTATTATTGATGGCCACGAGAGCCACAACTCTGCAGGATTCACGCAATACTGCAAGGATCACAAGATTGTACTTTTATGTATGCCTCCGCACTCATCGCATCTCCTGCAGCCACTTGATGTGGGTTGTTTTGCCCCTCTGAAGAAGGCGTACGGGGATGAGGTCAATGAGCTCATCCGCAACCGGATCACCCACGTCACGAAGCAGGAGTTCCTGCCATGCTTTAAAGCGGCTTACAAGAAAACTATTACTGCCAGCAACATCTAAGGAGGGTTCCGAGGGGCCGGATTAGTCCCTTTTGACCCGAAACAGGTTATATCAACCCTTGATGTGAAGCTGCGCACTCCGTCACCACCACTCCCCACAAACAACGAGCCCTGGCAGTCGCAAACCCCAAGCAATACCCTAGAATTCGAGTCGCAATCAACTCTAATTCGAGACAAGTATAGGAGGGAACAGGGCAGTTCGCCCACCTCTGTTCTCAGTGCGATTGAGCACTACGCAAAGGGGGGAGCTATCCTATCGCATAAGCTTGCGCTGGCACAAAAACGGATCCGTGAGCTTGAAGCAGCCACTGAGGCTGCTACACGACGCAAATCGCACAAAAGGAAGCGAATTCAGGAGGGAGGATCCCTTCTGGTTGAGGAAGGCCAGCGGCTGGCGGCTCTAGCGGAATTTGGGGCGCGTCGTGATGGAAAGAAGACAAAGAAGCGGGTGCGCGCTGAAGGAGGTGAACCATCCCAACGACGCTGTGGACGGTGCGGAGAGGGCGGACACAATGCGCGAACGTGCAAGAGTGAAGTAGAAGTAGTCTCTGAGTGATATTACGACCTGTTCTGCCTTGTGCAGGGCCAGAGTGTGGTGTTTTGTGCCATAACAGGGTGAGGTTTGGTAGGGTCTTGGCAAAAGTGGGCGACTCGCCCGTGTGGGCGGCTCGCCCGTGAGGTACGTTATACGCTAAGCTATGTTAAGCAATTAATTTCTGCTAGATTAGCGTTAGGGACAAATCTTATCTTAGGGACAAATCTTAAAAGCTTAGGGACAAATCTTAGCAGCCTTTAAAGTATTAAACTATAACGTAGTTTACAAGCAAGCGACGCGTACAAGCGAGCGACGCACTATACTAAACTTAAGCACCTCTTTAATCTCAACGTACAATAGCTTAACGTAGCGTAAAGCAACTATATTTAAATAAAGTAGATATTTAGCTTGCTATCTTGTCTATTAATAAACGTCAATTTGCAGCTAATCGACGCGCTGCTGCTGTCTACAGCGTACCTGAAGCGACGCTCCGCCACCGACGCGCTGGCCGGCCTGCCCGACGCGATTGCCAGCCCAACTCAAAGAAGCTGACTGAGCGAGAAGAGGAGGTGATAGTCAGCTATATACTTGACCTTGACGTGCGTGGATTTGCGCCTACGTACGCTGCTGTACGCGGTATGGCTGATAGACTGCTGGCTGCGCACAGGGCTGGTCAGGTCGGCGTTCAATGGGCGCGCAACTTTGTCAAACGTACAGACGCTCTTATAACGCGTTTCAATCGCGCGTACGATAGGCAGAGAGCTCTGTGTAAGGATCTAGTCCTAATTGAGAGCTGGTTTGAGCTTGTAGAGCAGACAAAAGCCAAGTACAGCATCTGTGATAATGACGTCTGGAACTTTGACGAAGCTAGCTTCATGATGGGCAAGATTACGACGCAGCTTGTCGTGACAGGGTCAGAGAGAAGAGGCCGGCCAAAGGCTCTCCAGCCAGGTATTCGTGAGTGGGCGACGCTGATTGCTGGCATCAACGCTGCTGGTTGTTCTATCCCACCGTTCATCATCTTAACTGACTAGTACCACCTCTCTGCCTGGTATGAAGACACAGCAATCCCGCGCGACTGGGCGATCGCAGTCAGCGACAACGGCTGGACTACCAACAAGCTAGGAGTAGAGTGGCTAGAGTACTTTAACGCTCATACAAAGGCTCGTACAGTAGGAGCACGTCGGCTGCTCATCCTTGATGGCCATGAGAGTCACCACTCTCTTAAGTTCTAGGAGATCTGCAAGGAGAACAACATCTACACGCTCTGCATGCCGCCTCACTCATCTCACCTTCTCCAGCCTCTTGACGTTGGCTGTTTCTTGCCATTAAAGCGCGCGTACAGCCGTGAGATTGAGAGCCTAATCCGCGACTATATCAACCACGTCACTAAGCTTAAGTTTCTGCCAGCTCTTAAGGCAGCGTACGATTGATCGTTTACACCAGCCAATATACGATCAGCTTTTCAAGGAGCAGGTCTTGTCCCACACCAGCCAGACGCAGTCCTATCAAAGCTTGACGTGCAGCTGCGTACGCCGACTCCACCAGCAGCTCTAATCAACACTCTGTGGGAGGCTCGTACACCAAGCAACATATGTAAGCTTGAAGCTCAGTCAACGCTTATACGTGAGCGTGTACGCAAGCACAAGAGCTTGTCGCCAGTCTTAATTATTAAAGCAATTAACTAGCTTAAGAAGGGGGCAGAGGTGATGATGCTGTCTGCTAAGCTAATGCGCGATTGGATTACCAGCCTCAAGAAGGCTAATAAGGCAGCGTCTGAGCGTAAACAACGCAAGAAAAAGCGTATTCAACATTAAGGAGTGTTGACACAGGGAGCTAGAGAGGATATACTCACCTAACGCAAGGCTAAGCAGCAGATTGCCTGTGAGGAGCGTCAGAGAGGAGAGCAATCAGGCGTTAGTTGTTAGTCTCTTGCGCGCTGCAAGAGGTGTAGAGAGCGTGGTCATAACTCACGTACGTGTAAGAAAGAGCCCATAGCTACTACTTAATCTGTTATGTTAATAGCTATCTATTATCTTATTGCGTTGTTGAGATACACGTCTGCAGAGGTGCTTAAGTTTGGTGGGGTGTGTCGCTCGCTTGTACGTGTCGCTCGCTTGTAAACTACGTTACTTATTAGGTTAGTATTAGTATAGAGGGGTGGTTTTAGTAGAGTCTTGGCAAAAGTAGTCCGCTTGCCTGTAATGTACGTTAGAAGGTCCCTAAGCTAGGTAGCCTAGCTTTGTTTATAGGCACGAAACGAGAAGAAGCATTGGTATTGGTGCTGAACGAAGGCATTGACACACGAGTGCGGCGGCACAAGTTGAACCTGATTCGAGCGGCTGGGTTCGATGCAGCCGCGGCACCGGGGCTTTATGCATTCTTGTTGGGGCCATGCGCTATCCTCGTTGGAAAGGCTGCCATTCTGGTTGGGACGCTCAAAGCTTGGCTCGTTGCATACAGCTCAAATGACTGACGTCACGTGCTCTCCCCTTCACTTCGCCCAGCTACATAGCCTTGCCATGCCCGCGCCCTCTGCATCTGGTCTCTCGCATCGCTAAAATGCAACGTGTTGCAAGGATCCTTCTGTCACGAACTATGTCATCCCTCGCTCGCCTAGCTCCTGGACACATCCTCGTAGGCGGCCAGTGGGACTATCGTATCGTCAATGCTATCAAAGGAGACAATACCCATCGATCTACCATCTACATAGCCGAAGTTCTTCCACACGCCGACGTCGTCGAATTTCCCAAATGGTTTGTCATGTAGCGCCACCCCTTTACAGCTTGTTAAGGCTGACTCTGCCACCAAGGGCGATAATCAAAACAGCTTCGCCAGAAGATACAGCTGCCGCAGAAGACCTACGCCGCGAATATACAAGCTGTTGTCTCTCTGGCGTCAGTTCGGCTGCGTGCTTCCGGCAGATGTACGATCACATCGACGATTGCACTGTTGCTCTTGAATGGCTGGATACTACTCTTACGGAAATGAAATATCGACCTGATGTACGCACTTATGCTCTCATCAAGTCATATTTGGGCGCAGCTCTGGCCAGCTCTGATATTCTAGATCGCCAAGGATACGTCAATACGGGTGCAGTCTAGTCTTAGAGAATCAGCACCTGCTTATTGATCTAGACTACAAACCTGCCAATATCCTCCTTTCTGGTATTGGAACGATTCGGATAGTGGCCAAAGTAGGAGACTTGGGTCGTGGTGAGCATGCGTTAGTTGACGAGACAGTCACGCTCCTTCTAACACTATCATAGTATTTCCGGCCGGCGATCGCATCAACGCCCAACCATTCGCTATGCGGGCGCCTGAAGTCTTTTTAGGCCATGCATGCACCGGACCATCGCAAGTATGGGCAGTAGCCGCGATGCTACTTTGCTGGATTAAACCTAATGTCCTTGGCAGCGCGGGTAGTCCTCATTTCTTACTCAATGAGGCCTGGTGTATGGCAAAGATTAAGCGGCTCTTTCCTGATTGGGACTTTCCGACTCCTAATAAGGTCAATGGTCCTATTCTCCGGGCCGCAGTCAAGGCTGCCAGGCGTATAAGTGAAGAGGAACTACCCATGCAAGCGATCTTGCCCATCAAGGCGGAAATGCAAAAGGTGGAGATGCCGCAGCAGCTAATAGACCTCCTTGTTTTCACGTTGAGCACCGACCCTAACAAAAGGCTCACCGCCTCAGCTGTGCTAGCATTAAAGGAGTTTCTGGCGTTTGAGAAGGGTGAAGGTGCATAGCTTGTTCCGTTAGGTTGGAAGACCGCGGCCTGTTTGCACGTATATGTAGATAAGCTATATTTCGCTCTCTCTTAATACTCCTGTGCCTCACCTTGGATGAGTCCGTATCTTCTCTGCTTTTTCTACTGTTATTACTGCATTGCACTATCCAGGAAAGCTTCTTATGCTATCCTTTCGCTGCCCAAGTCGTTGAAAGAAACGTGGTCCATTTTGGTGTCCTGATAATCGCCATAATCATCTCGTAGGAAGGGACTGAAATTGAAGGGTACAAGCAATGTCCAAATCTAAATAAGTCAAGGGCAGGTTTTCAGCTACACGGCTGTTGTTAGTGTATTATCCCAACGGCTTCCCAGCGAGACAAATGTCACCTGCCGAAGTGGGCAACACACTAGATCTCGCATGTAACAAATTCGCTGGCTCTAGCTAGCCTCAGGCCTGTTTACCAAACTCCAACAATCCAAATCGTCCGCTGTAAGGCTATTTCGCATCTTCATCCCTCTAATAATCCTTCTCTATGCGTTAACCCTATTCTTAAGGTCACTCTCTAGGGAAGCTGACTGGGTATTTATTTAATGGCGGCCTCCACGACATTGCCGTATACTCATTCATTGTGCACATGCCCTGATACCTGTTCTAAATCTAACGCATAAGCACACAAATAATCCCGGGCTGTTGTTATCTGACATGTCTGAGGCTCATGTCTCTTGGCGACAGCGTCTTCGATGGAGGCAATCCCAACGAGACAGTATCGCGGGGAGGCATCCCAACGAGATTGACCCTTTTTAGAACATCGTTTGAGTAATCTTTCTGCTTGCTTCAGAACGATCGCTTACCCAAATGACGTTCAGTTGTTCTGAACAGCTATGCAGACTGCAACAACTTGATGTCCTAGTATATCCTCGCAATCGGTATTCTCCATGAGCTCGCCAGGATGTTCTCTGATGGGGGTACTTCACCAATACGCGATGCTTTGCTTGATAGCAGCGGTGCTTCTGACACCGGTTCCTTGCGCTTACGGCTATGCTGTCCCTTTTGTGCTGCAGCCTTGTCCTTTGCAGCACGCCTCGCTTTCGCCTCTCCAAGATCTTCGAAGCTCGACACCTTCGTTCTTCCTAGCATAAGTAATCTGGCTGACCAACGAGTTTGGATCCCCTTGTTAGTCTTGAAGAGGAATCGGTTGTAGTCCTCCAGGAATATGTCTTGCTTCGTGCAATTCTGCCCCTATATGGCATGACTGCGATTCTTATGCTTGCTGAGGATCAATGTAGTGATTCTACTTCAGCGTAGCTGCGCAAGCAAAATACGTAACGCGTCTATTATATTACTGATATAAGTAACACGGGCTATAAGCTAGTCTCTAAGGTGTTGTACTTAGCGGTATAGTTTCTAGTAAATAAAGCCTGGCATTGATTATCGCTCCAATACACTTTATATTAGTAGAGATAAGCCGAGTTAGGTAATCGAATAAATGCGCAATAACACATTGCCCTAGTTAGTTTTGTTATGCTGTATGAAAGGTAGGGAAGGGCGGCGACATCTTAAGTGAGATAGCAATGCAGATGCAGGCGCATGATCAAGTAATAACGTATTCACCACTTGTAATCCAATGCGGGTTACAAACGGCAGAGAATTTCCTGGAGGCAAGCGGGATAGCTGATTTTCCCGGTTACTATAGTCGGCCCACATGATTTCCTGAGCCACGCTTTGAAAAGCCATCAGCTTGGCAAAGGAATGGCACGAAATGGATTACGGCCTGATATCACGTGCAAATCGTAAAACTTTCTTCGCTGATCATATACAGAAGCTAAATATCTCTATTTGAACTGCCTATGATTGTACACTACTATAGGGAACCTCTCTGGCTTTACGAACCAGTAGTTAATAGTCTTCCAATCGTCTGCAGACATAGCCAATTTGAAGTCAAAAAGCTTCACAATCTCGGGTATCAGCTTCTACATCTCAAGTATGCTGATATGCCGTCCCAGACACGTTCTTGAGCCGAGGCCAAACTGGTAATTGGGTAAGTACGCGCGTAGATGCAACGTCGAATGCAGGTAACTTACGGGCATGTAATTTGCTTCCATTTCCTTGAATCGCTCGGCATTCGATCCTTTGGCCTCTTCCCATCGCTCTGAGCGAAACAAGTGAGCATCTTCCCCATACACACGCTTGTTGTAGTGTGCGACCCAAGTGTTTAGCCCGACATTGGAACCCGGAGGAAGCAGTGTTCCCCGACCCGCAGCCCACCTTCCGGCACAACACGCCAAAGCGGAAAGCCTGTTGCAGGATGCATTCGCAAGGCCTCCTTGAGCACTGCCTGCAGGTATGGCATGTCTTGAGTCTGTTTGAATGTGATTCGCTTGTCCCATGCGCCGTGTTCCTTGATCTCTCGTCGCAGCTTGGACAGACACTGTGGAGAAGTCATCAGGTAGTAAGCAACGCTTGATAGAGATACTGCTGTTGTGTCAGATCCTGCAATTATGTTGCTGATTCCCATCATGGAGATGTGGTATGGTGTGACCTTCGCGCCATCTCCCCGCTGAGCATCGTTCATTCTATCGAGGAAGTCTCGTGGCGCAGCCTGGCCATTCGAGACCTTGGCAATGGGTTCTACTCGAGTCTTGGATTGGTCACGCTCATCGATCTTCTTCTGCACGAATCCCATCAGGTATGTGCGACCCGCCGCCCCCGAGCCAGGTATCTTTTCCATAATCGCATATAGGCTCGGGTGCAGGCGCTGAAAGATGCCGACAAGCGTAGAGTAAGCCATGGACTTGTCTAGCGCAGCCATAGTGCCGGCGATGTCTTCGCCTTTGTCAAGGAAGCCGAAGCGTTCCGAGTAGGTTATTTCCCCGAGTACGTCGAATGCGTAGCACTGGGACCAATGAGCGAGATCTATAGTTGTGCCAGTCTGCGAAAAACCTCGAAGCTTCTCGAGGAAAATATCGATACAGGTGTCGACATAGGGTTCGTAAGATAGCAACGAGCTCATGCTGTACATGCCTTGGAAGAGCTTCCGGGTCTCGGCGTGCCGTTTCATGTCTTGATCTGTGAAGAGTGTCCATCGCGCGGGACTGGGATGCTTCCATCCTTGATACCAGTCACCCTTAGGAAACTTGGAGCTTATGCCGTATACTGTCTTCTCAGAGCTGACTATGGAGTAGTAGCCAGGCGCAATTCTGACGATATCTCCAAACTTCTCATGGAGCGCAATGTTCACGTGGTGGAAATTTCCCTCGCGAACTTTGCGAAAGAACCATAATCTCGAGACTCGAGCCGGCCACGGGCCTGGGATCGACCGCGTGGACGCGATGAAATACTCTCGAATAAGTGAAACGACCGCGTATACGAATGTAGCAGCGGCAAAGATATACGCAGCTCCGAAGGAAGACATAGTTGGATGCTTGGGCAGAGTAGAGTGGGTGGGAAGATCTCGGAAGAAGCGCAAGGACGAGTACCGAGTCCGTGCGCGTGACGCCCACCATCGCGTAACGCCCCGCTGAGATCCTATCGACTTGTTGAAAAATAAGGTTACTGAGCCACCAACAACAGCAAATATTGTATAATATTGTAGTAGAGTAGTAAATAGACCTATGTGAACTACTTGTGCTACTTGTATTTACTTGGAAGCCTAACGTTGCGTCCGCGGCGAGTAGTGACTGGTGGAGGAGCTGAGGGTGCCTCAGGGGCTTCTTTCGCACCACCAGCATCACCAGCTTGTTTCTGACGCTTATTGCTACCTGAGGTAGCTTTTAAGGCTTTACGCTTACCCTTTTGGGATAATTGGATAGCAGTAGTAGCTTGACGAGCGTCCCTTTGACGCTGCGCTTCAGCTGCCTTCTTAGCCTTCTCCTGCACCCTCACCTCCTTAGCTCTCTCACGCTCTGTACGCTTCTCCTGAGCCTCTCTTGCTCTCTGAAGCTTAATTGCTACTTGCTCTTGCTTCTGACGTAGCTTTTGAAGATGCTGCTCCTCCTGTTCTTGCTCATTGATCTTCCGACGATAGTGTGCCTCTCTGACCTTCCGAGGAGACCAAAATACAGGTTGACTTTGGTACTCCTTCCGCTGTTGGAGACTCAGGGGCTTACTCTTCTTATTGTGCTTCTTCCTGTGTGCAAGAGACTCCTGCAGGCCTTTGTTCTGCTCAGTAAGCAGCTCAACCTGGGCAGTAAGAGAGTGAATTGCCCCTGTCAGCTCCCGCACTGCCTCACTGTCAGGTTCCTTCACATGATCCTTAAGTACCTGCCTTATACGCCTCCAGTCTGTTGGTCTAAGAGCTCCTGATTGTTCTTCTTTGTCTGTATAAGTGTTGTTGACTTGTTTGAGTACAGCAGAGGCGTCAGGGGGCCATATCCCTGTGGCTGCAAAGGAGTTGACGATTGTTGACTCCTGAAATGAGCTCTGCCACGCCGCCCAGAACAGGTGTAAGAAGTTTGATTTAGTGACTGGAGAGGTCCCCTGACTGCTTTGGAGGAACTGCGTAAGCTCATTTGAGTATGCTCGTGCCAGAGGTGAGAACAGGCAAACGTCCAGTGGCTGGAGCCTGTGTGTTGAGTGAGGGGGAAGGATCATCACGAGTATCTTGCGTTGGTTGGCGTACTCAATAAAGTCAGGGGTAACGTGGCTCCCGTGGCCGTCAAGTATCAAAAGACGATACTTTCTCCGTGCTGTGGCCTTAGTAGCGCGATCGAACACCTGTTCAAGCCAGGCAAGAGCTATCTCGTTGTTGCTCCAGCCTGTACTAGATGAGCTGACAAAGACTGAGTGTTCCCCTGGCTTGATATCCTCCACCCAGCCTGAGTATATAGCTTGATTGGCTGCTGGGTATATGAGGCTTGCTGGCAGGGCTTCCCCTGAGGCACTTATGCAAGCAATAAGCGTGATCCACTCCCGTGAGCCGTCTTGGAGAGTACCTCTGACTTGCTTGCTGTCCCACAGTGGCCGGGAGAACACTCGTTTTGCACGTTCAAGTACCCCGATCATGAAGCCCTTCTCATCCATATTGTACATGTGCTGAGGCTCAATGCTGTACTCAGCTATCTTGCTGTGTAGAAGTGTGAAGTAGGCCTCAAAAGAAGCCCCTGAGTCAGCTTGGTGGCGATTGCGATCCTTCCCTGTTGCCCATTTGGTGACCAGTTCAGCTGTGTGACGGTGGAGGAAGCGAGTAACCCAGCTATCAGAGACGCTGCTACCAGCTACTTTAGACGCGTAATTTCGGATTTGAAGCCTGTTAGGAGGGAATCCGTCCTCAGTAAGCTTATTAATAAGCTTAATAAGCTCTTGTTCTTCAGTGTTGTTGAGTTTCCGTTGGTTAACTGCTTTGACCTCCCTAGAAGTTGAAACCCCTTTGTGCCTCCGCGCTAACGTAGACCGATCAACTCCCTTTGCTTTAGCAAACTTTGTGTATGAAAGTTGTTCTTTATGATTGCGCAAATCGAATTCTGTAGCCGCTTCTTGAATTGAGTCCATATTGACTGAGCTATGGGGTGTTGAAGATGGGGTGCGATTTGCTTAGCGGGGCGTTACGCGATGGTGGGCGTCACGCGCACGGACTCGGTACTGTATTCGAGAAACTTTATCTGCTGTCACCGGAAGTGCGGAAATGCAGGCATCACGGTCGCCAGCACCTATCTATACATCAGGATGCACGTAGATACTACCTACTGACATGCTATCTGCGGGGTCGTGGTGCTGTCAGAGCCGCGGTGCGGTGCAGTGGAGAAGTCCCGTGTGGGGAAATGCCTGTTCCGCGTTCCGCATCGCCCTTTCCGCGTTCTGGATGCTCTGTTCCGCGTTCCGCTTGCCCCGTCTCTCATTGCTGGTATAAGACATTCGTCCATTCTGCCCTGTGCACGATCATCTGAGGTATGGGGTAGCGGAAGACCGAGTATGGGGTAGCCAGTATGTTTACAACGGATGGTCTTGGCGGATGAATACGTCTAAATGCATCGTAACCGCTCGGAAATAAGCTTCAGCCACAACGTAACAGGCCATGTGAATAACGGACCATAGCTGCCCACACAAATGGTACGAGGAAGCAATCATGAGTCTCATCAATTCCCCGAACAGAGCCAAAGACGCCACAATTCATATAGAGATGACTTCTAAGCAAGATATACAATATAACGAGGAACGTCCCGCCAAGCTCACTGCCAATTTGTCAGTCGAGACAAAGACAGTGCATACCTGCGCTTATCTTCTGCCTCACAGCTACGACTTGGCGCCGAAGCTGAACGGCGCCTGGTGAGCATGATCGGTTCCTACATCGTACCGACAGTAGCCTCGATTCAACGCTAACGCAAGCGGGAAACGCAAGGCTAGCTGAGCTCGAATGAGACCTGCGCCTGACTGCCTACGACTTCAACACTGTTCAATTAGTCTTCCATATCTCTTACATCATACTCGAGATACCCTCGAACATGGCGTGCAAAGGCCTTGCCCCCAGTCGGTTCATCTGGTATCACCCTAGCCTTTGGTATACTCACTGTTTGCTTCGCTTTCGTCAAATAAATGCCCACCTCTTGGGCTGTCCGCTTCCCCATCGGCGTATCCGAAGCAGGTATGCTACCTGAAGCAGCGTACTATATGGCGCTTTGCGCGTGGCTTACTTTCCGAATTGCACATTGCGTCGTAATAGCTTCTTAGCAAGGGTATTCTGTGACTTGCTCGCTTCAGCAATCTTGCGACTCCACTCTTTCGGCTGAACACAAATCGGGAGGATGATATCTGCGGTTGAAGGCGTCATGACTATTGTACTGGCGCTCGTCAGTTTCTTGACCCTCACCGACTGCCCGAGCACAGCCCACTGGCTGACAGAGGAGGAGAAACACCTGATCGTCGATCGCCTGAGGGCAGAGCGTATCGGTACAACGGAAGTCCTGGACATGATGAGCACGGCAAAGATTCTTCGTGAAATCTTAAGTCTAGTTGTTCTTGTTGGTACCGCTTGGATCTTCCTCCTAGCCTGCATCACTGTGCAAGGCCTGACATTTTTCGCGCCCGCAATCATAAGGACGACTTACGCAGTAGTCAGGCACCAACTGCTGATCGTGCTATGTACAATGTCGGGGCTGTCGCAATTCTGTTTGTGAACTTTGTTACTTGGATGACAGACAAACATCTACATGTGCTTGGACGCATTACCTGTCATGATCGGGTATGTCACGTTCCTGGCCAGCGACGATTCGCAGGTCAGATATGCGGCCACGTTTATCATTGCGGCGGGCACCTTGGATTCGGGAGCCCTGTGCACAGCTCAAGTTGCAACGAACGTGGTCAGTGACATAACCAGGTCATAAGTAGTCGGAATCTTAGTGATGGCTGGAAATCTTTGGCAGCCTCAACGCAACGTGGGCGTTCCTACCTTTCGATAGGCCTAACCACCGGATCGGCAACAACCTCAATGTGGCGGCACAAAGTCTGATTCTCATTACGTGTACTGGCATGGGGCTGTGAATGAGGGCTGATAGGAAGCGCAGAAAGTTGAGCGATGTGACAATTGTTCTTGAAGGACTTAGCTTTGCCGAGATGGAGAAGGTAGATTCGCGTCACTCCGGATTCGAGTGGCGACCTTGATCGCGACGAAGACGGCCCGAAATTTGAGGTGCAAAATATCTGTAATATTTGGGATCTTAGCAAAGTAAGCCCGATAAACTCTCGTCGAAGGTGATGCGTGATAGTTGTTGAGGTTGATATTGATCAGTTGATGTTGATCGTGATGGGTGGTGGTGTGGTCTCGGCACGACAGTCCTTTTCCGACCTGCCACGCAAACATTTGCCGAGTCATTCCCCATTCCGAAATGCACCTTCTCTATCTAGCATACAGGCACCTCCTGCTTCTCTCCATGCCTACTGTACCCAGAACTGCGACTCACCTTAAGTTGCTGGCGAGTCCTTTGAATGTCACAATGCCTGACAATGCCGACAAACAATGAGCACACTGTCTCGCCAGGAGCGTATCGCTCTAAGAGAGCCCGCTATGCTTCACAAGCATGGTGAGCTGTGCAATCCTCCCGGCCCAGCGAAGAGTTAGCAATCAGAAGTTAGGAGTGCCAACGGCGCAAAGTCAAGTGCGACGGAAGCAATCCCTGCGCACGATGCTCTGGACAATCCTTCACCTGCACGTATGGCCCTCTGGTAAGGCGAGCGCCTGTCAGGCATACGTACGTCATCTCTGCTCCAGGGACTACTTCTCTGACCCAAATTACCTGTAGAAGCAGCTCGGCACCCACAGATCATCATGAGAGCTCCAGATATCGGCGTTTACGTGCTGACGAGCATGTAGCACCTGAGAGCTCAGTCACTCCTAATCCCCGCCTTCTTCCTGAGACTTTGTCGCGCAAGAGAACAAGAAGACGTGAGCATAATTCAAGTCTGGGCGACCCCTCGTTGGAGCTTTCGATTGACGCAGCCGACTTCAATGGCCCTACCTCCACGGAATATACGTTCAGCGCCGTGAATGGGAAGCTGCGGGCGATGGGAATGCAATCGGCGATTCCTGAACGGCATCTGGGCTCTAGTCTCCCGCCAACATCTACCGGCCGACTGGCTCAATACGGACCGTTCATGAAGCTGCTGACCATGGATCCACTCTGGGACATGACACGAGATGATGCCTACAGCTTAGTCGATGACTGGAGTGTAGGCCTTGGGAGTATTTTTCCCATCGTTGGCCGGCAGACGATGTTGCAGACTGTAGACAAGGTCTTCGATGCGCTTGATGAAGCGCGCACATGCGGGCTGAGAGATACTGGGGGCTCAGTCGCTGAAGCTCTCTTCGATCACGACACAAACAAGCTGAAGATCGTGTTGGCAATCGGCATGACGAAGGAAGCCGGCGGTCGAGAGCACCAGGCACAGAGGCTGTTCCAAAGTATATCCGAAGCTGTAGAAGGTCTTATCTGGAATCTAGAAGGCCTCCAGGGTATACAGTTGCTATTCTTAGTCGTGGGTGCATCATTGTAGTCTACCTACTAATTATTGTCGGCAGACGCTGATATGACAGGCCATGTACCATTACCACCTGAATGAGGAAGTCAGAACGGGTAGATATGTGTCATTCGTAGCTCGTCTGTGTCTCGAAACAGGCCTTCACCGCCGAGCTATGCTTGAGAAGATCTTTGCGAACGCAGCGCAACGTATTGAGGCGGTGCAGGCCTTCTGGGCTGTGTATATGCTCGAGAGACGTTTGAGTCTCGGGCAAGGGATCCCATTCTCGATACAAGACTCTTACATCGACCGCTCGATCTATACAATCGACCTCGCCAACCCTTTACTGATGTCATTGCTGCAATGGACCCGGCTGGCAGGTAAGACCTGGCATGCGCTGAATAATCAAATCGAAAAGACCTACGAATCGAGGGTCGAGGAGATCAGCTACCTGGATTACGAGATCACGCATTGGTTTGATAAGCTCCCGGAAGAGTATCGGCTGAGGGACGATACTTTATGGGCCCTCCATTCTCCCACGTACTACCACTCTATCTTCTTTGTTCGCAAAACCCATCTTCAAAACCTCATATATCGGCCCATCTTGCAGCTTCCGGTAAAAGCAGACCAGCATGAATCAATTCTGGTGAAGGCCATCGAGATCTCTCAAGGTACAGTGCGCACTTTGTATCGGCTCAATGAGCAAACGCCACTCATCCGTACGCACCCCATGTTCTTCCAACAGCTTTTATTGACTGCGTTCGGCAACCTCTTGCTTGCGGTTGTTGGCACGGGGCCTAAGATTCGAAATAGCACACGGGCGGAGTTCGACATGTTCCTGCAGCTCTTCCAACTACTGAGCTCGGATTGCGCTGCGTTGCGGCGAACTTGGCAACGACTGCATGGACTGAGAGATTTGCACGCCAAGCTGGGTCACTCGGAACGTGGAACTCACAACCCGCATGGTAATGAGTCGGCCGCGCCTCCACATCCTGCAGACTCATTGTCATTCGATGACATCTTTCCTGATATCGAGTTGTCATCAACCGTGTCAGGTACAGTTGAATCCTCTGAGTACTCTGATATGGCAGCCGAGGCCCAGAATCCACTGTACGTTCCTGAAGGATTTGTCGTCTTGGAGCACTTGTTCGACTTTCCCTTCTTGGACTTCCCGAGTTGAGGTTTGTATAGTCGCGAATGCCACTGGCCCAGTCCAAGGAAATGCTGTCAATATAATATAGAGATACCACCGTCTGCCCGCAGGACTTTGCGAATATCTGATTGGTATCCTGGTTTTTGCGATCCACCTCAACGTCTAAAACATGCAACCACTCTACTCTCTTTCCCGTCGCAAATGTTGTGAGACCCACTCTGGCGACTAGCGCGGTTAATCCCCGCAATCGCTATCAGCAGCCTCCTCATTCTGGGTATCATCATGCCCTTCGGCTCCACATTATCGCCATTATCAATCGACGTGCTGGCGTTCAAAGGAAGAAGGATTTCTGATGCTCTCTAAATTTCACTAACGCACTCGCGCACTCACGCGTCTCACTCACTAGCCGTCAGATTCGCGCCCTCAAATCGCTCGCAATGGCCCCTTCAGCTATCGCCGTTCAATCCACGTCCACGCTCACGACGAAGCAGCTCGTGCCGCGAAACGATAACTCCACAAAAGAAAAGACCCCTTTGCAAGCCATCTCACAAGGAGTCTGCTTGCCTGGCATTCCTCTCTTCTCGTCCCACGATAAGGAGCGAGCATGGATTCTTAACCATATGGCAGGCGCGTTTCGGGTATTCGCTCGTAAAGGCTTTACCGAGGGGATGTCTGGGTAAGTGGGATTGAGTCGCTGAATTCAGCACTGATGGTGGTGGTTCGTTGACTGTGTGCGTAGACACATTAGCGTACGCGATCCAGAGAACCCCCATGCATTCTGGACGAATCCCCTCGGAAGACACTTCGCTCTCCTCGAACCATCCGACATGATACTCGTCAACTACGATGGCAAGCCGATTGGAGGGAACACCAGCCGACCAGCCAATGCTGCAGGCTTCCTGATCCACTCAGCGGTGCACAAGGCTCGACCTGATGTCCACGCCGCCTGCCATACCCATGGCAAGGCGGGCAAGGCATGGAGCACCTTTGCGCGGCCTTTGGAGATGATCAATCAGGATGTCACCTACTTCTACGGTGATGCTCAGTCTGTATATACCGAGTTTGGCGGTGTCGTGTTCAGCGAAGAAGAGGGCCAGCGTCTAGCGGCTGCTCTTGGTCCCAAAGGAAAAGGCATGATACTGCGCAACCATGGTCTTCTCACTGTCGGAGGAACCGTCGACGAAGCTGCATACCTCTACACCCTCATGGAGCGTTCATGCGAGATCCAGCTCATGGTCGAAGCTGCTGCTGCCAATGGCGTGCCCAAAGTGTACGTCGATGATGAAGCCGCGGCATTCACGTTCAAGATGGCCTCTGATCCAGAGAGCCTATACTGGGAGTTCCAGCCCGACCTGGAGTATGAACAGGTGCACAGCAATGGCGCGTTCCAAATATAAATGTTCGCATTTGTGTTAGCTACAAAGTTGCGCATATTCATGCCTGCACCGACCATTGTCACCAATGCCTTTGTAATCTGCTTGTTGATACCTACAGCCATGCTCTTTACTTTACGAAGCGAAATGTGGAACACAGGTCACTCGGTCCAAGCCCCAAGTGTCGATCTTGAGGCTGAATCTGAGCATTTGCCATGGATAAAGCCTAATCTCGAAGGCCAATAGTCCGAGACATCCGCCCGCCATGGCCCTTGCCGCCAAGGCGCGATTTCCCCGCCATCTCTGCAGCACAACCCTGCGCCTGCTCATGCGCGAAAACCAAGACCTCAACTCAACCCCAGAAGCCTTCCCCCAAGACGTCTCTGGAGACCAGACTTTGAAGCTTAGGCTCCCCGACCATGGAGGCTTGACTCAATCTTAGCGAAGACATGCAGTTCCGTTGCAGGCCAAGTCCGGTCATGGTGACGGTTCTACAGAGTGCAGAAATGACACTCTAACGCAATTCATTACGACCACAACCAACCGACACATCCTTGAATCTTACCGTCACACTAGCAGACTTAAGATGCGACGCGTATCAAGTGCCGCCGCCACTGACAAGACGGTTAGAGAAGACGTGTGCCGCCCGTTTCAAAACGGGCTCAACGTCCGAGCGACATCATGGGGGCTACTGTCTGGCCGTCCAAGCTTTTAGCGTTCACTGCAGCCATTGACAGTCCAGTCGACGAATTTGTTGTTGATCCAAAGAACGGACGATGCTTGCATCACATGACGGTCTGTAACATGGACTCTTGGTTCAGAATCGGATCTTGTTTGAATCCTCCCGGCGGATCACGACCGTGCGATCTGGGACAGATCATCGCACCCGTCCGTGGCGAATGTCGAGTGTCTCTCCGAGAACGCGCGCATAGAGTCCTTCCAATCTGCAGTGCGCACGTGGATGTGCTGCATTTATTTTCGTGCAAGATGCTGACTTGCTACTTTGTGCCAAGAGCCGACCAAGTACCCGAACGCTCGACGCCAAGACCGTCAGCACACAATAGGAGCAACTTGGTGAGCAATCCGCATATAGCCTCATCAACTAGACGGGATATATCCTGACGGTCAGGGAGCTGGAAAATTGATGGACTCTATCCAATGCACAGCAGTCCGCTTTCCAAGCACAACTGATGACGCGGGCAAGGCGGCTGTACATTTGTGCGCACTATCATAGGTCTTGGCACAGACTGCCTTCACACCAGTTGCCTTACAGGTGTAGGATTATACTTGGCATTGCACCGGTACAGTGCGGCATGGCTTTGATATCTGGAGTTCAAAAGGGACCTCGCGCTCTGAACTTTGGAGATCACTTTTCATCAGTATCTCACACGGCGCCACAAATATGCACTTCTCTTCCTTATTCCACGTTGCTGCTATTGCTTCGGCTGTTCTGGGTTGCCTACAGCACACGAACAACGAGCAGTTCCATCTTGTTGGGCGACAAGAAACCCCTAACTCGAATACCACGCAGAGCATCTGGGCTTACGAAGTTGGTATCCTATAACTCATAGGCTGAATCACTCTTATTGACTTGCCCAACAGGCGTCTTTCAACTGGGGCAAATTGAGCCCTGACTATCGTCTTTGCCAAACTGGAACGCAACAATCGCCTATTGCGCTCTCTCTTGAAGACGGTCTTTCAGTCAAACACGTACCGACTTTTAACTACACCGGAAAAGTATCTGGGAACTTCTACAACTGGGACTATGGACCTGCATTCACGCTTGCTGAAAACGGCGGTTGGACATCACACCCCAGCTTCACATATGACAACGTGACGCTCTATCTGAAAGGCTGGCACATCCACGCCCCGGCCGATCACTCGGTCGGAGGCGATCGCAGTAAGTCTGAGATGCACTTCGTCCACGTCGATGCCCAGGGTCACGAGGGTGCCGTTCTCGCCTTCCGTCTGGACCCTGGAAACCTCAACAGCACCTTCTTCGAACAGCTTCCTCCCATGGTCGGTTTTGATGAGTTGCAAGTTCAAGAGCCTCTTGAGATGGACCTCACGCTCGCCCTGGAGAGCGTCCAAAACTTCAATAAGTTCTGGACGTACCAGGGCAGTTTGACTAGCCCACCTTGTACTGAAGGTATCAGGTGGTTTGTAGCCAGAGAGACCATGTTCACGGGCATCGAGCAGATGCAAGCTATCCTCGGTGCGAGTACGTATTCTGCCAGAGCTGAGCAGGAGGTTTGGCAGCATCACATCAACGAGTAGCTCGTCGCGACGGGTAGTATGAGAGAACCGGATATCGTGGCGCAAATAGATTGTATATATACGAATGAGAAAGAATAGATGGTTATAAACACTTTTATCATGCAGACTATGACCAAATGGCATGGAATAACTGACGATTGCCATCCAGATCTATGAGTATGCAAGCATGAGGAAGCTGAGAGGCCGACTCGCCTCTTTCTACGATTCGTATAGCGAAGACGGACCGGGTTGCTATGTACAGTTGCATGTGCGAAGATGCGCGTCTTGACATTGGCTTTACGTTATGCCCCGCAGATGGACATCGACATCCTCAGATACGCTCACACGGAATGGCCCACCTCTTTGGCCGGCGCTTTTGGAAGTCAAAATGACGCAGCCCGCACCAACTCAGTTGGCGACCAAATATGTGTTCAGACTGGACGGGCGCACAGTCTTGGGTGTGTATTTCATGAGCGTCCGCAAGGCAAAAACACAATCCTAACGTAGGATGTCAGTGTCTGGAGGTGCAGGTGCAGTTGGGATGGTAATGGGGAAAGCTATCTTATAGAGTGGCGGCGATGTAGTCTTTTTGGATCGGCTTCAATCGATGCCTACCCACGTGAGGATGAGTGACGCAAATCTGGCTTTTTGAACCAAAGTGCGCGCTGACAAGACGTACAGGCGATATCCTAGCATCAACAGAAGCTGCAAACTCAAAGGCATAATACCAAGAGCTCAGCGTCCAAGATGAGATAATAGATCACTACTACCATGAGCTAGATCAGGACCGGTCTCCGCCATCCCATCCGAGGCCTAGTATCGTGCGCAGCCATCTCGGGCGAAAGCGATGCATGCAGGTGCGACTACCCTGCATCAGTATTCAGGCAGATCCTCGATGTCAATATCACAGGCACCTTTCTCATCGCCCGTGCAGTAGCCAACGAGATGCACCGCGTGAACTTGACAGGGAGTATCGTCCTGATAGCCAGCTTGAGCGGACATGTCAGTAATCGCAAGATCAACACCCCAGCGTACAACTCTTCCAAAGCCGCGGTACATCAGCTCGCTCGCTCGCTGACTGCTGAGTGGGGCCATCCATAGAACACTTTCCCAGGAAGCACTGCAACTGCGACGAATCCCAATCCGAGCACCGATTAGAATCAATACACTGAGTCCGGGGCACATCGATACGCCACTAAGTAAAGCTGCACGGGCAAGAGGTCTGACGGATGAGTGGGCGATTCAGAATATGCTGGGAAGGATCAGTCAGCCTGAGGAGTATAGAACGCCAGTGCTCGTCTTGTTGAGTGAGGGCTGTAGCTACATGATGGGCGCGGTTAGTGGTGTTATTCAAGAACATTATAGAGATAATACTGACCTCAGGTACAACATGTTAGGGTCTGTGGAGGACATTGCGCATGGTAGCGTCGAATACAAACAATAGGCTAGTTTACACTTGAAATTAGCTCTTTGTAACACTGCCACAATGCGATCACACATGACAGCAGAAAGTATCTATTACAGTGTGTAGAGCTTTCTGAACAGCGACTGCCCAGCCCCCAACCGATGGAGAACCTCGGCAGAGGCATAAGCGCCGTGCGCTCCAGCCCAAACACAACCTTCATAAGCTGGCGTCTGCTCGGTCTCGATCCAGACGGCATCGGCTTCAACATCTACCGCTCATCCAACAGCGCCAACGCCACTCGCCTCAACCCCGCAGTCCTAACCAAAGGAACAAACTATATTGACTCAACCGCCAACCTCGCACAATCAAACACGTACTGGATTCGCTCGGTCATCAATGGCGAAGAGCAAACGCCGGCGAGTGGCAGCCTTATTTGTCCGCGAACAGCGCACAGGAGCCGGTCGTGCGCGGACCACTCAAGGCTGGTGGTCAGATTAAGTATGTGTGGGTAGGCGACTTCGACGCGGATGGGGAGTACGGCTATCTCGTTGACATACACGGAACGCAGCAAGGGCTTGAAGCGTATCGAAGCGATGGCAAGTTCCTCTGGAAAGTGGACATGGGGCCGAATAGTGCGAACCAGAACAATATCGAGCCAGGATCTTCTGGGATTGATGTCGGGCACTGGGACGGCGTTACAGTATACGATATCGACAATGACGGGATCGCCGAGGTCATCGTGCGGATTGCGAATGGAGTGGTGTTTGGTGACGGGACGGCCTTCGATGGGGGTGCGAACGATGACGAGCAGTTTATTGCGGTTCTAGATGGGAGGACCGGGGCTCTGCGCGCGTCCACGAAGATCAGGAACGAGTATATCGAATATGGGCCTTTTGCTGCTCGCCTGGGCGTTGGTTTTCTTGACGGCGTACGCCCGCATATTGTCGCGTTCATGAAGAATCGGCAAGACGACAAGAAGTTCAACCGCAACCTGGCTGTCTGGATCTTCGATGGCTCGAAGGTTGTCGAGGAGTGGGTATACGACGACCAGAACGCCGGAAGTGGCTCCGATGGGCACAATACTCGTTTCATCGGCGTAGACGGAGACGGCAAAGACGAAGTTGGAGAAATCGTGTTCGTACTAAACGGGGACGGTACCCTGAAGTATGATATGACCACGTCAGGAATTGGGCAAGGTGATCGCTGGCAAATTGCCAAAATGGACCCTAGCCGTCCCGGTCTGCAAGAGTATGGGGTCCAGCAAGACAACCCCGACAAACTTTGGGAATACTACTACGATGCCACGGATGGCAGGGTGCTTTGGAAACACTATGCTGATGAGGTGGCTGACATTGGGTGCGGTCTAGTTGGCGACATTGACCCTAGTCATCCCGGCATGGAGTCCTGGAGCGCAGGAGGTTCCGGTCTGTACAACGCGCCAAGTGACACGTTACTTGAGAAGGACACCCTGCTATCACCGTGGGCGCACCTGTCTCTGTGGTGGGATGGTGATGATACCGTCGAACTATACAACGATGGCAAGTTGGAGAAGTGGGATCCGGCAAACCCTAGCACGTCAAACAAATTACCTCGCACATCCCGCATCGATGGATATGGCGCTATCAACCCCGGAGATCCAAATCCTGGCTTCCTTGGCGACATCTTCGGCGACTGGCGTGAGGGAGTCATCACAACCAATGCAGCGAACGACGAGCTCATCATCTTCACAACTGATCAGCCTACCGAGCGCCGACTATACACATTAGCTCATAACCCAGCTTATCGCAACGGAATGACGCTGAAAGGTTACCTCCAGAATGCGCATGTTGACTATTACATTGGGCGTGGAATGGAAGCACCACCAAAACCGAACATCAGATATATCGGGACGTGAAGATCACAAAGGGCGCATCGTACCGAACAAGGACCGGACTGGACATTATTTCCTCTTCATAAAATAACGTTCGGCTGTCAACATAGTCATACTGCTGCTCTTCAGTAATAGAGAACCTTGCGTATAGGCAGGAATTCAGTTGCTCGTCCTGACAGACTACCAAGGTAGCTGCAGGGGAGTAGGAAGCTTGTCGGTCGGACCAAGCACTGGCTCGGCGGTACCAATATCCCTGCCCATGTCAGCGTGAGATAAGCAATTGCATTGTGAACACCACTTACCTTGGCCCTCGTGGCGCCCAGTACTCGCCGGTCTTGCTGATGTCGAAGGTCTCAATCCACTCTGCAAGCGACTCGGCAGCGACGTCGGGTGTGACAGCGCCACCTTCGTCCCAGAACTTGTCGAAGCCAACACCCTTGGTCATCTCCGTGCGCATGAAACCTGGGTGCACCACTGCAATTGCCACCCCTCTGTCCTTCAGATCTAGACTCA
The DNA here is from genome assembly GCA_016630955.3 of Didymella arachidicola. Taxonomy (NCBI): domain Eukaryota; kingdom Fungi; phylum Ascomycota; class Dothideomycetes; order Pleosporales; family Didymellaceae; genus Didymella; species Didymella arachidicola. The sequence continues at coordinate 89,165 of CM049987.1, forward strand.
GCAGCTTGGCGGACATATTCAGCGCGGTCTTGCTGGCATGGTGCCCGTAGTTGCCGCCGCCTTCCTTCTCGTGCCGCAGCGTGATGCTGCCACTTTCTGAGGAGACGAATATGACCTTTGATCCCTTACCCAGGAGATCCTTCGTCTCGTTGGCTAGTGTGGTGACGAGGATGGTAGGTCCGATAGCGCAAGTCCGGTACATACGCTCCTGCGCTTCGAAAGAGGACTCCTCTAAGCTTTCTGTCGCAAAATAGCCAGCGGTAATGATTACAGTGTCCAAGCTTGAGATTCCTTCGGTCTTGAGATGGCGAACAATTGTGCTGCCGGCATCAGATGAAGCGATGTCCACGCCTGGTATGTAGGTAACATTCTTGCCTTGAGCATATCAGCGACCAATCTCCAGCGCGGTGGTATCACACGTACTGCCTGCTGGAGGGTCAGATGATCTTGATGTAGCGAAAACGTGGTTATTCGCGTCAGAGGCGTATAGCTTTACTAAGCTCGCTCCAAGGCCGCGGGTGGCGCCGACAATTAGGATGGCAGGCATGCTGTTTCGGAGGAGGAGCTTGAAGGTGTAATGTTGGAGGTCGTGCTTCTGGAGGTTACGATGTGATGTTGGAGTTTGGTGAGACCGATGACGTCGGTGTTTACATTGCGTGCTTGGTGTTGACGCATTTTCACCCAATCAGGAAGCTGCGCCACAGTGCAGTATTGTTGGTGTTGCAGCAGCCGGTTGCAAAGCAACTCAGATCACAGCGATGGAAGTTTCTGTTCCTTGCAATACAGTCCTGTACCGTTGCTAAGACGGAGTCCAATTGATGGCACACGCGAGATAGCAAACCGCTTTGTTTCCCGCCGAAGACAACCCCCTCTACACGCGTCAGAAAAACGGAGACTCGCTACTTCTGCGAAGTGATCAGAGTTGGAGACGCCTCGTTATCAATGCTCAAGAGATTCTGCCGGCTAGTCATTGGCTCAGCGCGCCACCTTACGAGCTCAGATTTCCCAGCATCAGCCAGTGCAACGTTACTTGTCTCCCGCTGAACCTCGTCATCCATGGCGCGCAGGATGCTACGATATCGGGCGCAGATATGCATATCAAACTCTGCCAGATCGGGTACCGTCCACTGGTCGTATAGTCGACCATGCGTGTTGGAGGGCACGAAGGATGCGTGGCAGCGGAGGAAGAGGTAGCAGAGATAGCACAGCCATTTCGATGTCCCAATCACTCGAGGGCGGCGAAAATTGTGTTTCGCCTTCGTAATTTCTGAAGCTCGGAAAAAGATGTCGTAGTGTACTGCCAGCTGGACTTCCGCATGTACATGGCAGGTTGTCGCCCATGCCTCATACCCAATTGCAGTGGGCACGCTCTGATACGGTGTAATGAAGGCAAGCTGTGGCTTAGTCTGGAAGAGAGACGGATAGGAAAGGGCCGTGTCGAGTAGAGACAAGGTAATGCGCCAGTAAGCCGCAATCTTTTCGATTTGACGGAGGCACTTGATAGCTGATGCTACCTTTGCTGTGGGTGTCGTGCTTGGGCTGTGTTCTAAGCGTTTCACGAACTCTGCAACGTCCCTCTTCTTGCAGCATTCATAACTTGCCTTGATGAGATCTTTGAGTGACTCAAGCTCGCCGTGCAATTTAGGCTCAGAAGCTTCAAACGCCTCATAGTGAGGAGCCAGACGCTGCAGATCAGTTTCCACAGAACGTCTCAACGTCGCCTCCTTCTTGGTATAAAGGAATTGCACGCGGTGTACAAGGTTTGCAAAGTCCTGCCAGAGCGGCTTTTTGTGTTGTTTTGAAAGATACTTCGGCTTCTCCCACTTGGTCGACCTGAGCCGAGCGAGCAATCGCCGAAAATGCAGCTGTACGATCAGCTCGAACAGATCCTCAACACGTTTTGAAGGGCCTTGCTCTGAGGGCTTCTCAGTCAACGCGTCTACTATTTGTTGCAATGCCGTCTTGACCTCGCCGCTGAGGGCCAGATCCAGTGCTGCGAATCGCACCGTGAGACCCGCGGGGTGCACATGCTCCTCAAGACAAACTGCAGCAACACTCTGAGCTCCTTCTTCGACTGCTGCTAAGAAGGCAAGATCATCTGCTAGTTGCTGTTCGATCCGTAGTGGGAGAACATGATCTTTTGTGGAATCATCTCCTGTTAGAAAGAATATTTGCGGATCAACAGGGACTGCATTGGTGCGCTTTTCAAGCTCTACCAGGTGCTGGCGAAATGTTTCTTCGGGTAGGTCGCGCCATACAGAGCTTTCAGGGCTCGCAGTGCGGCATTGTAGTCGTGACATTCGGGAAGGCCAAATGCTGGCGGTGGAAAGGACGGGACGAGAGGTGGTGCAGTCCCAGCCCGTCTCCACATTCTGTATTAGCGCGTTTGCTAAGCGAGTGGTGAGACGGCACCGCGTCGCCTGGATGCTCATCTCATCACAGTGCAGTAAAACATTGCAGCAGCAACCTACAGGACTCTCTGGAATGCAACCGCTGGGGAGAGTTCACGAAATCGTGACTGTGCTGGAATTTGGCGCCAGTCGACAGGCAGTGAGCCGTTCTTGCTCAAGCTATTGTGGTGTTGTGATAAGGATGCCCAGGTGCGTTGTTGGGTCATGTGACTCACCTCAGTGCCCATCGACCTTTTCAACTAAAGCCCATCTCGACATTTGCACTGTAAAATCTCGTTCAGGCGAAAAATAGCTAGCACTCGAAGCAAACTCGTACTAAAAAGTAAGACATTCCATCGATCATCCAGCAACCACTCAGCGTCTCCCAAATCTCTACTAGCTAGTTCCCTATTGAACGAAATTATTCGGCAGTCAGCGACATCGGCGCCCCGCATTCTTCTCACTTTTAAGTCCATGCACCACCGCCCCGCATCGTCATACCCTGCGCGGGCGTCGACGGCTTAACCTCGCGCGACGAATTTGTTGGATGGGTCAGAGGTGTGACTCTTCCTCTATACATTTGCGCCCTACCGTCAACTACTGACTGACTGATCAATTTTCTCCCTTGTAATTGCTGATACCCGATTTCTTCTTTATTGTGTCTGCGATCGTCAAACAACCCATCTACCAATTGAAGCGCGAAATTGAAGCAAAATGCCCATGCTCGCGGAGCCGTGGAAAAAGTACAAGGCCTTCAAGCCGCTGAACCTGCCCGACCGCCAATGGCCCAGCAAGACGATTGAGAAGCCCCCGCGATGGCTGTCCACAGACCTGCGCGACGGCAACCAGTCTCTCGTGGACCCCATGGTGCGCTCCCCTGCGTGCCCCCTCCCGATCCAGCTGACGCGTGCAGGACGGCGAGCAAAAGTGGATGTACTTCCAGATGCTCACGCGGCTTGGCTACAAGGAGATTGAAGTCTCGTTCCCCTCGGCCTCGCAGACCGACTTCGACTTCACACAACGCCTCGTCCAGACGCCCGGCATAGTCCCCGACGATGTCTGGCTGCAGGTCCTGTCGCCGTGCCGCAAGGAGCTCATCCGCCGCACCGTCGACTCGCTCAAGGGCGCAAAGAAGGCAATTCTGCACCTGTACCTGGCCACCAGTCCGTGCTTCCAGCAGATTGTCTTCAACATGAACGACGAGGAGACCATCGCCCTGGCGGTCGAGTGCACAAAGTACGCGCGATCCATCACAAAAGACGACCCTGCGCAGGCAGGCACACAGTGGCACTACGAGTTCTCGCCGGAGACCTTCTCCGACTCGAAGCCAGAGTTTGCCCTCGAAGTCTGCGAGGCCGTCAAGGCCGCCTGGGAGCCGACCGTCGAGGACCCCATCATCTTCAACCTGCCCGCGACCGTCGAAATGTCTACGCCCAACGTCTACGCCGACCAGATCGAGTTCTTCTGCAGGAACATCTCCGAGCGCGAGAAGATCTCCGTCTCGCTGCACCCCCACAACGACCGTGGCTGCGCCGTCGCCGCCGCAGAACTCGCGCAGATGGCCGGCGCAGACCGCGTAGAAGGCACCCTGTTCGGCAACGGCGAGCGCACCGGCAACGTCGACCTCGTGACCCTCGGCTTGAACCTGTACACACAGGGCATCCACCCCAAGATCGACTTCTCGGACCTCAAGTCCATCATCGACATGGTCGAGACATGCAACAAGATCCCCATCCACCCCCGCGCGCCCTACGGCGGCCAGCTCGTCGTGTGCGCCTTCTCCGGCTCGCATCAGGACGCGATCAAAAAGGGCTTCCAGAAGCGCAAGCAAGAGGGCGCAACCAACGAGTCCTACTGGCAGATCCCATACCTGCCCCTCGACCCGCAGGACATCGGCCGCACATACGAAGCCATCATCCGCGTCAACTCGCAGTCGGGCAAGGGCGGCGTGGCCTGGATCATCCAGCGGCAGCTGGAGCTCGACCTGCCGCGCGGCCTGCAAATCGCCTTCTCCAAGGTCGTCCAGAAAGAAACCGACCGTCTGGGCCGCGAGCTCCTCCCCACCGAGATCGTCGGGCTCTTCGAAGACGCCTACCACCTCAAGCGCAACCCGCGCTTCGGCCTCATCGACTACGACATCATCGCGGACCGCAGCAAAACCCCCGAGCCCCCCGCCGCCGGCAAAACCAACAAAACCGCCAACCTCCGCCGCATCTTCAAAGGCGTCCTCGAAATCGACGGCCAGGAGCACAAAATCCACGGCTCCGGCAACGGCGCCATCAGCTCCCTCGCAGACGCCCTCCGCGGCCTCGGCATCGAACTCGACGTCGTCGACTACACCGAGCACACCATCGGCTCCAACAAAGACGCCAAGGCGGCCACCTACATCGGCTGCGTCGTCGCCGGCGGCTCGCAGAAGGTGTGGGGTGTTGGCATCCACCACGACGTCGTGCAGGCGAGTCTGATCGCGCTGCTCAGCGCCGCTTCCTCGGTATGGGTCCACGAACAAGATTCCCTCTGGAGACACTAATCCCCGACTGTAGTTCCTGTCTTCGCGACCCAGCACGCCGATCCCGTTCCGTCCCAAGAGGAGCGATACCCTGGATCTTCCGAGCTCGCCGCTGAGGAGCGCGCAGAGTGCGGAGCAGGGGGATGGGACGGTGGTGGATAGGCTCGAGGCGATGGTTGGTGGGGCGCAGGCTGATGTGCAGAGTGGGGGTGTGTAGGGAACTATCTCGTGGATTGCATAGGACGGGCGTTAAAAGTCACTAGGGTAGCAATTCGAACCACCATCTCTCTATCTACACACCTGCACCAAACCAGAATTACAAGCTCCACACCGGAACAAAACATGTTTTCCATTGGAGGGGATCAAAAAAAAAAAAAAAAAAAAAAAAAAAGACTAGCCGTGGTATGTGGTGTTGTATTACACCCCCCAAACCCTAACCCCACAACACACCACCTCCCTCCCCCTAACCTCGACCCTCTGCCCAAAATACAGGGCCGCAAATTCACTTACAAACGCCCGATCCGCCTCGCTCCACACATCAAGCCCCATGTTCACCATCTCACTGCTATCAACCCACACGACCCCCTCATCATCTTCCTCTTCTTCCCCATCCTCCCGCTCGATAATCTCCGCAAGCGAATCGATAAGCACGCCGGCCAAGCGGTGAAAATACGCAACGACGCCCGCTTCAAACGAGTCTGTATATGCGGCCGTGTCGCCGAGGAGTGCGCGGTCGAGGTCGCGTTCAGCGGCGGTGTGGATGGGTTCGCCGGCGCTGGCCCACCAGAGGAAGCCCGAGTAGGCGAGGCGGGACCAGGTTGTGGGTTCGATGAGGGAGTCGTCGAGGGTGGAGGCGAAGGCGGAGTCGGCGTGTTTGGTGTCGGGGTCGGGGAGGAGCGGGGCGGTGGCGGAGTGGGGTGTGGATGGCTGCGAGGAGGCGGGGCGGTGGCGGTGCTTCCAGAGTTCGCGGTGGAGGAGGCGGTAGCGGGCGACGTCGCGCTGGCTGGCTTTGATGGGGTCGCCGGCGCTGGTGCGCAGCTTTGGCCAGTGGCGGTGCTGGGGGGATGTGGCGGGGGTGTGTGGCATCTCGACAATGATGTCGTATAGCGTCCGCTTGGTGGCGATGATCTCGTCGGTTGTGCACGCGACCCAGCCCTCGGCCGGCTCGGGGCCCGGTGTGTGTGGGCGCTTGGGGCTGCGCAGGTCGTCCAGGTAGGGGATGTCGTGGACGCCGATGGAGAAGAGGGCGGGCAGGCGGAGGAGGGCTTCGGTGCCCGGGGCGAGGTGTTGGGCGTCGCGGGGGGAGATGGTGGAGAGGACGGAGAGGTTGTAGACTGTGGCGGGGTGTCAGCGAGTCGTCGGAGCAGCGATTGCAGCATGCGGCCTACCAAACTCGCACGTCGTGCGGACGGGCGGACTGCCGACGAACAGAATGCGCTTCCGCAGCAGAGCGGCCTGCTGCAGCCTGAAGACCAGCGGGCCGAACAGCTCCAGGTACTGCGCCATGGCGAGCGCGGGATGGTACGCGGGCAGCCGCTCGTCGTCCTCGTCCTCGTCCTCGTCCGCTGCTGTGGCCGGAACTGTCGTCTGCTTCGTCTTTCGCCTGCTCGTCTTCCCCCCGCTCGTCTGCTCCGCCCAAAACTCCTCCAGCGGCGCAACCGTCTCGTCCCTCGCCAGCGCCTTCGCCAGCGCCTCCAGCCTGCCCGCGAGCAGCCACCCGCGGCCCAGCCTGCCAAACCGCCCCTCGCGCCTGACCAGAATCCCGACGGCCACAAAACTCGCATTGCGATCCGCCTCGCTCGCGTCGCCCCGCGCGAACGCGCTCAGCCCGGCGAACCCCGCATGCGTAAAGTAGACGAGGTCGCTCGGCAGCGCGTGCAGGCCCGACGGCAGCGACTTGAACTCGACCCCATCGAGGTCGGTGGCGCTGGCGGTGCGCTTCCAGGCGATGGTGTACCCGACTTTCTTGTCGAACTTGATCAGGAAGAGCGCCTCGACGTGTGGCGCATCGTTTTGGCTGTCCGTGTCGTCGTCGGGTGCGCTCGAGTGCGTCGACGCTGGCATGCTCGCGGTGGGCGCGGACGGAGTGGGCGGCGCGGAGCGCGGTGATGCAGGGAGTGCTGCTGCACCATGACGAGGCAGGTGTAGCCGAGCATCGCCAACCATATCCGCCGCTTATTTCGTGTTTTACAAACTGGTCAGGGTTCGAGCTGCCTTGTCAATGCAGTGCATGACCCAGCGTAACACACGGCTAACACGCCACAAATAGCCATCTCACCTGCATACAGTGCATCTTCTGTCCGACCCTGCCTGCCCAGCAATGACTGCAGAGGCCTTGGCTGACGATGTAGTACTGTTCCGGCGAGGTCTCACTATCAGAGTGAGTCGTGATACCTTTTAGTTTGCTTGCCGCCGTGACCGGAGCCGGGGCTTGACATCTTCGTCTATTGAGTCCCTTGCCCTGCAGTCCCATCCATTCAAGAACTAACCAGAAGACTTCACTACATAGCACATGCGTGAATATCAGATGACAGCCCTCCCAGCCAAGCCGTCCATCTCCTTCCACCCGCTCCCTCTTGACAGCGCTAGCAAGACGTGACTGCAGTTTTCAGTCACCAAGCCCGTCTGCATCACAAGCAGCTTGTAGTGCAATTGCTCGTGCTTGAACAACAGGATCTCAAGGTACCATGCTCGTCTCTGCAGGCTCAGCATTCTTTCTTCTTTCTCGGTCGTCGCTTTCACTCGAATTTCCATCATGCTTGTCTCTGCAGACTCAGCATCTTCTCTTCTTTCTCAGTAGTCGCTTTCACTCGAATCTTCATCATGCTCGTCTCTACAGGCTCAGCATTCTTTCTTCTTTCTCGTCCATCGCTTGCACTCTAAGAACTCACGAGAGCTCTGCTCACCGCTCATACCGCTCCACAATGATACGCAAGGTTGTGCTCGAGACGCCTTCACTTCTACTGCCCACGAGTCCTTCACTCCACAACACTTGGGCCAATCAGAGCCTCGGCTGCCTTGCAGTGGACAATAGCGGTGCGCTACTCGGTGCGCTACTCGATGCTCTCACTCGCCCTCCCGTGTGCTCTCTTATATATGTCCTCCTTTCGACTTGATACTTTCTCACTACAACGCTCTCAACTGCACTTATACCACAGCACTTCTCTATTTTTATACCGCAGTTACACCTCAACTAAATCTTTACCATGGCGCCGATCACCATGGTCAACGTCCCTCGCCCCTCGAAGCGCAAGGCCGATGAAGTTACTCCTGACGACGACGCCAACGACTCGGCAAAGCGCCAGAAGACTGTGCCGGGTCAGCACAACCCATGGCAGCGAGCGAAGACCTCCAGGCGTATGCCAAAGGCTCCAACAGCTTCTCCCGCTCCCACCTGTAGGCTTTCAATACACTTTCTTCCTATACATGACTAATTCTCAAAGCCCCGACTGACTCCAACGCTCCTGCTGTCCAACCTCAACCACCGCAGCCCGCCGTCGCCTCCAACGAGTCCGCAACTCCAGCGACTCAACAAATCCCTCTCCCACCTCCTCAGTACCATCCCGATGCTTGTAAGTAACAACCACACGTTCAACGTCACAACTAATAGACCCAGGCTTCACCCAGGCAGTTCCTCCGCCTGTAGCCCCCTGGCAACAGGACTTCCCTGCACCGACTCCTCATCTGACCCACACTCCAACGTCCTGCCCCGTCGACTGGTCCAAGCTCCCAGGCTTGGAGGCCAAGGACGTTGAGGCCTACGAGTTGCGCGCTGCATGGGACCCTAACCCAGTGACCTTTGACGCCGTCGCTAAGCAGACCACATTCACTGGCAAGGACGGCGCTCAGCCATCCATGGAAGCCGTCCGCAAGCGCTTCAAGAACGCAAACCGGGCGATCTTTGCGCTCACCGGCGTCTACTTCCAGGAGTCGTCACAAGGCCTCGAGGACTGGGGCATCAAGAGGGCAGTGAAATCCAAGGACGAAACTGCTTCTCACTCGACCCGCCCAACGACCACCAGCACGCCGGCATGGACATCCACCCGTCTACATGGCGACGGGGAAGCAACCATCTACCGCGGCGACGTAGTCGCAGTCCAGCTCCAATCACCACACGCCACCCACCCCTCCATCCGCATCTGCGACGCCCAGCTGATCCCCGCCTACTCCTCGCTCGCCACCCACACCGAACTCCTCGACGAACACAACACCCCCTACCTCCAAGCCACCGCCCCGCTCCTCCCCTTCTCCCCCGCCGCATTCGACCGCTGGCACACCGCCGTCTGCCACCGCCCCGCCCACACATTCCCAAACCGCACGCTCATCTGCAGGCAGATCGACGACAAGATGTACATGCTGCGCGTTAACAGCGGGGCGTCTAGGGCATCGGCGGGGCTGGTGCTCGAGACGTATGTTGTTTCGCAGACTATGGGCACTACGGGCGCGAGCAGAATGATTTTGGGAGAGCTGAGGAGGATGCTGGATGATGCTTTGACACCCGCGCTGGACGAGGACGAGCTTTGCTCCCTGCGCTGTCTTTCTTCTGGTGATCCGGTGCGCGAGGTGGTTGATAAATTTCTGTGAAGGAAGGCTGGGGGTCTGGGCGATGAGGACAGCGCTGGAGACGGCGACGATGATTAGGAGGATGGTATCTGCATTTCCCTCCCTTTTTCCTGTTTACGACACGCGACACGACTGAGTTCCTGCGCGCTTAGCCAACAACCTCCAAGCCACTAACAGATAGTATCTGTATTTCCCTCCCTTCATCTCCATTAGCTACACGCGACATGGCTAAACTCATGCGCACTCTCCCAACGAAATCATTTTATTTCCAACATAGCGAATTCTCCTGGTGATCTTATACTTTGTCTCCGCCTTGCTCTAGCCATAGTGCTATCTCTCCCACCCTTTAATCCGCACCAAAACGGATCAAACCACACACACAATGCCTCAGTTCCTCCCTCCCCCTCGCACAAATCAGCGCACAATGTCATAGCACTTCCTCTCATCGCCCTACCCTTCCTCTCCACACTCTCCCATCTCACCCCTTCGCCCATGTTCAGCGCCTCCATATCCTTTCTCTCTGCGATGTCGCAGGCGTCTTACCTCTATGCCGCCGTGTTATAACATGTCGTCGGGTGAAGCAGTCTCTTTGAAGCGAAGGAATCAGATAGCCGAATACCAGCATACATACCCCGCTACCGAGCGCGGTGCCAGGAACCACAACTGTCCCATTCTGACAACAAGTCTGTATTCCGGGACCTGCAGCTGGTGCACTGGATAAGGTCTTCAGCGTGTTCCTCATTTTCCGGTTTTAGTCTCAGGGGGAGGCAAAGTATCGAGTACTCCCACTGGGTCATCGATTGAACATGCGTAAGGAATTGTCTTGGAATTTGGGCTAGTGTTGGTAGATTTTTCTTCTCACGGCGGCAACGATGGCTTGATAGGGACACCTGGACTGGTCATTCAAAAACATGACGAAGCAAGGTAGCAAGCCAAGGCTGGCAAACCAAAAATTGTGCTCCATCTACCAGCATAAGCATTGTAGTGACTGCACTAAAATATGGTAAATATTCAGGACGTTGATCTTCACCTCAGAGGTGCTCAGTCATGCCCGGAAAGCTACAGTGCACTCTCGTCCTGTACGCCTCCTGTGATGACCCGACCTTATCAGCCATGGAGCGACGGAGCGACAGAAAGGTAGGACACAGCGGATACATCTGTCATGAGCATTGGAGCAGCAGAATAGCCAACCTTATGATTGCATTAGCCACCCTTACGACCTTAATGATACCGCGACCGATACAAACTAGGGATTGAGCCGTCGTGAGATGCCGGTAAAGACGGGGCGGAGCCACACGTTCGACGGAGACGGGAGGGTGACGGCAATGGACCTAAAAGTAATCCTGGAGTGATGGGCTCTCTAGTCCTTGACAACTAGACCAAGTTTACCCGCTCGAACGTGTGACAACGTAATCAGAACAGGCTCGTGAACTAGACACACAAGACCTAGATCAATCGTAGCTATGACGGCACCGGTCGTGTACAGTGATGTATGTTATAGATGTCAACTTTCCTAATCGTAAGATGTCGAGGGGTTTCTCGCAAAGCACGCCCATCCTGATTGCAAAAGGCTGAGGTATCTCAACAAGGGGACTGCTACATGAAAACCTTGCATGGCTGACCGAGTGACTTTGAACGCGCAGCGTACCTCGCAATCCAGTCCTGTCGATAAATATACTGCTATTCGAGTATTCTGCCTGAATCTAGACAGACGGCCACTGGTACGACATCCACTTCTCTAGAGTCCGATTCCAGCTACCGCCCCCGACCTGGATATGTACAAACAAATCCATATACTGCTTCCACACCTCATCTCGTCCGATCATGTATCCAAGCTCTTCAAATGTAAAAGTCGCATTCGGATTGACAATGCACAGTACCCCCGGATGAAGCCGAACCTGCAACTCAACCTCGATAACATCGCTAATCATCGCATCAGCGTCGCCGTCCATAACAGCTCTATAAACAGCGTTATTATCCGGCACCAACACGATGGAAGCTGTCTTCAGATTCGCCCGGTCAAACGCCTCATTCGTGCCGCCTGAGTTCACTGCCACTTTGACGCCAGCAGTATCAATGTCTGCCAGCGACGAGAACCTCTCCAGGTCCGCACGTCGCACGCAGGCGGCCTTACCCACGCGCTGGATTGCACTGATCATACAACACACTCAAAGCGAAAGCTCCAAGATGATACTGATAGCTGAATCATGAGAAAGATCTGTATCCGTGATTGACCCTTTCCATGAAGGCTCCTGAGCGTTGTGCATCAATTATGATGGCAGGTTTGGGAATCTTATGAGTGCTTATAAGGGCGATCGTTTTTTGTCTAGAGCTATAAAGATATCGAAGCTCATGGTGGAATCGGTTTAATCATAATTTCGTTTGGCTTCTCTCTAAGAAAAAGATGCCAGGCAATTACGAGTGGACACCGTCTTGATCAACATCGTGGATCATTCGCTGAAACTCATCAAGTGTCTGGTTCAGGGCAACGAAGACATCGGATATAGCAGCCCGCCAATGTACTCTGACTGAGATAGCCGCAGTCTCTTCATCACTATCTTCATCTTCTTCATCTTCCTCTTCCGCTTCCTCTTCCTCCCCCTCATCATCGTCTTCCTTGTCTTTCTTATCGTGGCGCGGCGGCTCGGTGGATTCCTCACTCTTCTCAACAAGATTGACATACGGAGCATGCCCAAGAGCTGGATATCGTCTGTGGGTCCAGAATTGCAGTTGCGTGTCCTCAGGAAGCCCATCAAACCTCAGGCACTCGTCAAGCGCCTTAGCGTCCACATGTACGCAGAACTGAAATCTTGGAGACCCCAAAACGTAGCTGTCTACGGCATTCTGTTGCTCGGCGATTGCCTCTTCTGTTCTTGTCCAGGCTGTGAATAGACTGCGCACGTCTTCCACAGTGGCGCCGTCGAGAGCAGCACGGTCCTCTCTTATAGTCCATGTGAGATTCTTGATAAGCTCCCTATCGCCATGGCGTATAAGCCAATCGTTCACCCACTGGGTCCACCGGTCGATGAATTGTGCCCACACTGAGTCGTTACGGTAATCGCAGCGGTAGATGATAAATCTCCATTTTAGATGGTTTTGAAGGCGTGAATTATCAGCAAATATCCTTCCAAGCAGGTTGGACGATTGCTTGGGTAAGGATGACTGTATGCGGTTGTATAGTAATGGCAAAGGCCGAGCTCTGAGAACTGCTATTTCCACTACGAAGGAGCTCGTTTTTTTTTTGGCTGATCAGACCCCGCACAGACCATTAAACATAACAATTGTTTACAACACCTAACGTACATGTACAGCGAGAAGGAAGAGCGGGAGAGGAAGCGTGCAGATGAACGCTGCGCTATTGACAAACGCAAGGCAGAAAGAGCACGTCAAAAAGCAGAGCGCGACACTCAAAAAGCTCTGCAATTGTCCCAAAGAGGCAAGCGTAAAGCCTCACAGTCTGCAGCACCAAGAAAGAAGCAGAATTGTGGTACTGTAGCTGTGCGAAGTGGTGTTGCTGCTGCAGAGCGCTCCCCGTCTCCTCCACCTAAAACGTCCACACGAGGTCGCAACATCAAGCTTCCAAGTAATTATAGATAGTACAAGCTTGTCACATAAGCCTATAGATCACTCCACCAAAATATCTTATAATAATAGCTATTCTGCGTGGCTCTACAGCCTCATCTTTTTGTAGACGATCAGGGCTGCTCGCGTGCAACACGCGATAGCGTGCAGCACGCGCACGGACACGGTAAATTTTATTCGCTTCAAGAACGCGAACAGAACAGGAGAATAGACATACGATGACGTGGCGTTGTCGTACGTTCCAAAGGTATCGCAATTCTGCGTGTCACAGACGGAGTTGCGTGAATCCAGGAAAGAGTAGAACGGGCTCCCGGAATCGACCTTCAGGTACGTTTTCTGAGGCGGCGTACCAACCTAGAACTCGGCACTGACTGTAGGGAGCGCGATGGTGGCGAGGAGAGCGAGCGGTATCCCCTTGAGGCCAGCAATGTCGGAAGAAATTTGTTGTTGAACAACGTCGAAGGTCAGCGGTTAAGCGGATATGAAGACGTGGAGTGTCGAAGACGTGGGTACGGAACGTTCCACACGCCCGCATCGTATCGTCTTATTACATGCTCAATGTGCCTTCCTATCTCGACTCCGAAGATATCTTTAATGGACTATTAATTAGCCAAGGTAGTAATGCTACCTAAAAAAGCTGAATCTAGTGCAAATTCGGCAGAAAATCTCAAGTTCGGTCGCTTTTGGCCAGGGGGACGTTTGATCGACCTTTGAATAGGGTCGGGGTACATAAAGTCCTACATCAACCTAGACATAGTAGCATCAATCATCGCGAAATAAAAAATTACATTGTATCGCACAGTGTGTGGAAACTGCTGCAGCATTTTCTTACTGATACTCTTAATCGCACTCTTGATTCTTCTTGACGAACGCTTGCTTTAATAATGCGGGACTGCGACGCGTGAGGGGAGATTGACCACCACAGACCCTCTTCTCGGGTTGAGATATCTAAAGCTATTAGAAAGTCCCTGCGCGATACCTGCGAAGAACGGCAGCACGAAAATGGGAGCGTCAATGCAATCAGTAGATGGTAGAAACTGGCGGCTACGCCTGCGATGCCTGCCACTGCGAGCACGTAGGTGTGATTTTGAATAGGAAGACAAAATGGTTCAGGTCCTCTCAATATCACAGGAGAGGCGTGTGAATTTGTAAAGGAGGGCCCCTGAACAAGCCGGGCTGTCGTACGTAGGATGAAAGAAGCGCATGAAATTGGGAATCATTGGGATACCTAGCTCGAGCACAGTGGAGATGCTTGTACTGCTACCTGTGTTAGTAGTGCGGATCTGTCTTGGTAAGGATACTACACAAGTCCCACAATCGCTGATTCAAGCATGGATATGAAGGACAGTGTGGAGTATGGCCTCAAAAGCAGCGAGCTGATGCGAGACCTAGGGGCCGATTCTTTCCTCAGCTCTTGCGGTAGCACCAACAACAAATGAGAAGCCTGCGAGTGTGGTACGCATGCTGCTAGGAAGCAATGTTTCTTTCTTTTCTCGGTCTTGGCTCTGATCGACGAATCAACGATGTCTCTTTCTGCCCATCGTGTGAGACGACACCTTGACTAAGACTGGGCAAGATCTCTTTGTACAGCCTTGAGTCCACGGACGCCTTTTAAAGCCTAGGTGCTTGCGCAACATCGTTGAGCTTGTTTGGCGAGTCATGAAGATGCGAGTAGCGGGGATTGCCTGCAAAATCCTCCGGTCTGCGAGCAAACAACACCTGAGATCCTGATTCATGGAGCACACACCTAGTCGATTTGCGCATGGAACTCAAAACATTCCTCGATTCGCACATGAGTGTTTTGAGAAGTGCCTGGCACAATTGTCATGACGCATCCGTGAAAGCTGGTATGGACATGAAGCAGCAGCGGGGTACCTGATCCTGAGTTTGCGAACGTGCATCCGTCTCGAGATTATATAAAGGTAGTTGCGATGTGAATTTATCAGTCGAATTTTGCGAAAACTGCCATCGCAATACTAAATACCTGATGGTGATGCACGCGCAAGAGGGATCGTGAGGAATGAACGGAGCATCATCGAACGTGTTGATTAACAAAGTGGGTTACCGAGTCCGTGCGCGTGACGCCCACCATCGCGTAACGCCCCGCTAAGCAAATCGCACCCCATCTTCAACACCCCATAGCTCAGTCAATATGGACTCAATTCAAGAAGCGGCTACAGAATTCGATTTGCGCAATCATAAAGAACAACTTTCATACACAAAGTTTGCTAAAGCAAAGGGAGTTGATCGGTCTACGTTAGCGCGGAGGCACAAAGGGGTTTCAACTTCTAGGGAGGTCAAAGCAGTTAACCAACGGAAACTCAACAACACTGAAGAACAAGAGCTTATTAAGCTTATTAATAAGCTTACTGAGGACGGATTCCCTCCTAACAGGCTTCAAATCCGAAATTACGCGTCTAAAGTAGCTGGTAGCAGCGTCTCTGATAGCTGGGTTACTCGCTTCCTCCACCGTCACACAGCTGAACTGGTCACCAAATGGGCAACAGGGAAGGATCGCAATCGCCACCAAGCTGACTCAGGGGCTTCTTTTGAGGCCTACTTCACACTTCTACACAGCAAGATAGCTGAGTACAGCATTGAGCCTCAGCACATGTACAATATGGATGAGAAGGGCTTCATGATCGGGGTACTTGAACGTGCAAAACGAGTGTTCTCCCGGCCACTGTGGGACAGCAAGCAAGTCAGAGGTACTCTCCAAGACGGCTCACGGGAGTGGATCACGCTTATTGCTTGCATAAGTGCCTCAGGGGAAGCCCTGCCAGCAAGCCTCATATACCCAGCAGCCAATCAAGCTATATACTCAGGCTGGGTGGAGGATATCAAGCCAGGGGAACACTCAGTCTTTGTCAGCTCATCTAGTACAGGCTGGAGCAACAACGAGATAGCTCTTGCCTGGCTTGAACAGGTGTTCGATCGCGCTACTAAGGCCACAGCACGGAGAAAGTATCGTCTTTTGATACTTGACGGCCACGGGAGCCACGTTACCCCTGACTTTATTGAGTACGCCAACCAACGCAAGATACTCGTGATGATCCTTCCCCCTCACTCAACACACAGGCTCCAGCCACTGGACGTTTGCCTGTTCTCACCTCTGGCACGAGCATACTCAAATGAGCTTACGCAGTTCCTCCAAAGCAGTCAGGGGACCTCTCCAGTCACTAAATCAAACTTCTTACACCTGTTCTGGGCGGCGTGGCAGAGCTCATTTCAGGAGTCAACAATCGTCAACTCCTTTGCAGCCACAGGGATATGGCCCCCTGACGCCTCTGCTGTACTCAAACAAGTCAACAACACTTATACAGACAAAGAAGAACAATCAGGAGCTCTTAGACCAACAGACTGGAGGCGTATAAGGCAGGTACTTAAGGATCATGTGAAGGAACCTGACAGTGAGGCAGTGCGGGAGCTGACAGGGGCAATTCACTCTCTTACTGCCCAGGTTGAGCTGCTTACTGAGCAGAACAAAGGCCTGCAGGAGTCTCTTGCACACAGGAAGAAGCACAATAAGAAGAGTAAGCCCCTGAGTCTCCAACAGCGGAAGGAGTACCAAAGTCAACCTGTATTTTGGTCTCCTCGGAAGGTCAGAGAGGCACACTATCGTCGGAAGATCAATGAGCAAGAACAGGAGGAGCAGCATCTTCAAAAGCTACGTCAGAAGCAAGAGCAAGTAGCAATTAAGCTTCAGAGAGCAAGAGAGGCTCAGGAGAAGCGTACAGAGCGTGAGAGAGCTAAGGAGGTGAGGGTGCAGGAGAAGGCTAAGAAGGCAGCTGAAGCGCAGCGTCAAAGGGACGCTCGTCAAGCTACTACTGCTATCCAATTATCCCAAAAGGGTAAGCGTAAAGCCTTAAAAGCTACCTCAGGTAGCAATAAGCGTCAGAAACAAGCTGGTGATGCTGGTGGTGCGAAAGAAGCCCCTGAGGCACCCTCAGCTCCTCCACCAGTCACTACTCGCCGCGGACGCAACGTTAGGCTTCCAAGTAAATACAAGTAGCACAAGTAGTTCACATAGGTCTATTTACTACTCTACTACAATATTATACAATATTTGCTGTTGTTGGTGGCTCAGTAACCTTATTTTTCAACAAGTCGATAGGATCTCAGCGGGGCGTTACGCGATGGTGGGCGTCACGCGCACGGACTCGGTAGCCCTAAGTGCACACGCCGCTGTACGTTCTCCCATTTTTTTGCTTTTGCGTTCGAACCGCAACCGGCAGAACTCACTTCTGCTCGTTGGCGAAGCTTATTGCTTTTCTTAGCCCCTTAAACATGCTATCTTAAGCTTCCCCTTCTCTAATGCGTGTGCTCGGAAATAACCAGGCATATTGGTTGTCTTGCTCTGCGACCGCCCCTAAGCTTCATGCCGAGGCCTGCATGAGCTCGAGCCGATCAATTGTGGACTGGCAATGCCGGTGCAGTTGCCTTCGTAATCCAGCCACTCCAGCCTCAATATTCAAACTCTATGGCGGTCTTTGTGCTACGTGCAGATCGTCACCTCCTGAGTCTCGCAGTTGCTATTGGAGGGGCCGAGGCTACTACGGTAGTCTCGTTTCGGCATTTGACATACCTGACAGGCCGTCCACGTTTTGTGGCTGCGCCATATGGATTGACACTCGGGGCCGGACGAAGTATTCGGAACGCTACTTCCTGTCATGACTTCAACAAAGGAAGAAACTATCAATGCCACCGGTACCGCTATGCGCATGCTGCCCGTGATCTTGACAAACACCAGCGCCATTCAGACTTTGTGACTGTACACCCTCCGTACCGACTCTTAGGCTAGTGCTCCGCGGCCCATTTCCGTTGATCGGCGCGAGTGCCAGCTGCGGGCGTGAGTGTGACTGCACTTAGCCTCGGCGAAGCTGCGCGGAGTTTCGAGCAAGGTCAGGGTTTCAATGCACCAATACAGAAGCGAGTATCAAGTCTGTCGTCTGCCGTCATCGTGTCTCCATACAAGCAAATACCAAGGGACGTCATTGGGTAATCCTCAAGTGCAGCTCGCACATTAAAAAGTGGCTACGGTGGACTTCATCCGCTTCGTAGACGATGCGATCATGGTCGGCGAAGATAGTGTATGCACCCAAACACTAAGCCGGCACACAGATGGCAGGCGTGTTTGATCGGAACAGAACGTCGATCCCTGACCAAACGCTCTAACACCACCGTAGCCAAAATTACTTTGTATACTAGGATATGCCATTCTGCTTGTGGAAGACTGGATAGAGTATAAGTACGAGAAGCTGCACTTGCAACGAGTCTACCATCTCAGCAGCTCTTCGGCCTGGGCATTCGTTCTTTCACTCACTCAACCAACTAACAACTTTCGCTCAACAACTTCATAATGCACGCCTCCACTCTTCTTGCTGTCATTCCCCTCCTTGCAGGCGCGTTCGCCGCCCCTGTAGAGGAGGTCAAGCGCGCCGCTTCTGCCTCTTGCCCATCCTACACCATCATCAACACCCGCGGCACAGGCGAACTACAAGGGCCCTCTTCCGGTTTCAGGACGATGAACTCTCGCATCACTTCTGCCCTCAGCGGTGGAAAGATCTACAACACCGTCTACGCCGCCGACTTCACCCAGAACTCAGCCCGCGGCACTCAGGACATCGTCAACAAGATCACCAGCACCCTGCGTACCTCTCCCAAGGAGTGCTTTATCCTCGAGGGCTACTCCCAGGGCGCCGCGGCCACCGTAAACGCCATGCCGAAGCTCACAGGCGCCAACTTTGATGCTGTCAAGGGCGTGTTCCTGATCGGTGACCCACTTCACAAATCGGGTCTGACCTGCAACGTTGATAACAACGGCGGCACTACGACCCGCAACGTCAACGGCTTGAGTGTTGGGCTCGGTGGCGGTATTCCCGCCAACTGGGTCGCTAAGACTCTTGATGTTTGCATCTATGGTGATGGTGTTTGCGATACTACACACGGTTTTGGTATCAATGCGCAGCACCTTCAGTACCCTAACGATACGCCTACACAGAACCTTGGTACGTCTTACGTTCAAAATCAATTGGCTTAGGAGAATGCTCTAGCCTGAAGTCATATTTTCGGTTATATACCTAGTTTCCACGTACATAGCAGCTTCCTCTAGCATTTGTAGTCATTCGACTGAATTCACCGCCTGTTTGATGCAATTTGTGCTCGCTGGAGGGACTGCTGATGACGCTACAACCATTAACTTCCTCAACATATCTAAACTCAACATCTGCCACGTATAGACTAGGAAACGACTCGGTGCCCGGACCGTGTGAGCAGTTGTCCTCGAAGTTCACACGTCATGGAAGGGTCTCTATGTCTACCATAGACATCCTACGTCTTGTCCTAAACCTTGAGATACAGTGGCTCGACATTCAGGTTAGTGACTGCCTGGACGGAGTGTTGTGGCTTCGTTGCATATCTCCAGACTTATTGCGAGGACCAAGATGTCGGGGATATTTGTCGAGAGGATGGCAAGTGCAGTGACTCGCCCAGTGAGATTCTCGGTGATTCTATGCCAGCACGTCTTGGGTGGCGGGCAGTCGTAAGAACTGAGCTGTACCTCAGATAGAAGGTCAAGGCATCGGAAGGACGCGTCTCACGCCATTGTTGTCGATCGTATGTTCCAGTTGATGAAGTTCGAGGTCAGACAGATCAAGCACAGCAAGCAGGCAGGTGCGAGTCGGTAAGCGAATTTGGCACATGGAAGATGGATGGAAAAACAGTGGCGTAACGAAGAGACTTGCAAGTCACCATGATAGCATTTGGTGAAACGCAACTATCATATCGGCCAGTCGATTGTATTGTCGAAGAAAGTTAGGATTGCGATCGGAGCATATTCTCTACTCGTGGGAGGCGATGCCAAACTGTCCGTCTCCAGGCCGAGGTCCATATACACTGCTTTTCAGAAGCCGGCGTCTGAGGAGTCAGCGTCACTATTCTCATCTGAGCTAATGTAGTTCCACAAGTCTGAGTAGTTCCACGAGTCTGATTCCCAACGTGTGCTCCACTCTTTTCCTTAAATTGATGGGCCTAGGCAACAAGTCCATTTCCCCAGTTTCTCCTATTGTACAATCCATTGCGGATGTTGCCACGTGTCGAAACCTAATTGGATTGGCACTGACGGCGTGTTGGGGGTTCCTGGTGCGGGCCTCAAGATGATTTCCAGCTGTTGCGCTGTCGAGCGATGGCCTATGTCATATATGAAATCGTAGAGCTGACCAAGCGGGTATCGATACCAAGAAGGGTGCTCTTCTATATCCTCGTCGTACAATATAGCTATCTCTACTCGCTTTGGTGATTTAGCATTGCGAGCCTAAGAGATAAGATCGTGTAAGTCGCGGTGAGACG
Organism: Didymella arachidicola; assembly: GCA_016630955.3. Lineage (NCBI taxonomy): Eukaryota > Fungi > Ascomycota > Dothideomycetes > Pleosporales > Didymellaceae > Didymella > Didymella arachidicola. The sequence continues at coordinate 109,556 of CM049987.1, forward strand.
TGATGTTGCAACGCTCAACATGGTGCATGTCGGACGACGCGGCTTTAGGACAAAGAATGGTGTTCCAATCGATCTGGTAACAATCTTGCGTCGGGTCAATACAGCGTAGCAAATTTTGGATGACGGAATCGCCAAGAGCTTTCCAATTCATGAAGATACACAGTGGCTCAGTCTTGGGTTCTTTGTATAGCAGCGGCGTAGCTTCCGCATATATCATGCGGCAAAAAGACAACAGCGCCTAGCGTACGCGGTTCTGAGTGACGACATTTGCGACCATGTTCTTATTAGCATGATCCTGGAGTCCAACACTCCGGTAGCTGAGGACGGTAGCTGAGGACGGTAGGCAGCAGGTCGTAGACCATCAAGCGAATGTTTTTGGGGAGATCCAAGAAGCGGAAGGGCTGCTGAGCAGCTTTGGGAGTGGTGCGCGCTCGAGGTGAGATCTCTTCCATGGCGTAGTGCTGGCGTCGTGTTCGGCGACAGTCAGGTTAGTGAAGCGGCTCTGGTTATTTATGAGCATAGGTGCGTTACTGCCAAGCCACTACCTAAATAGCGAAAGTGAAAGTGAAGGTGACTTCGGGCACCGAGAGGCAGTCTTAAGGTAGCTCGCGCGATATCTGACGATCAAGGTCCTTATCAGCTAGGCAACCTCAGCCTTACGGACCTTCTCGGGAATGTCATGCACAATCAAAAGACCGATTGTGGCCGGCAATACGGTCCGGAATCACATGCTTCCAAGCTTCCAGGGTTGCTTCGGAGAAAATACTGAATGCCTGTTCCATTCGTTATTGCGGTCATACAAGGAAATAGGCGGACAATGATCACGGCAATCATTTCTATTTGATAGCAAGCAGGAATAAGTGAAACCTGCCTGTTCAGTAAAGAACTATATCTCCAAGTTTAGCGGAAAGCGAAGCATTTCTGCAAACATCAGACTCCTTCGCTCTCTTCTCGTTAATTTTGCCATTCTTCGTTGCTCACAACTGGGCTTTGCAAGCACATTTTCAGCCAAAAGAATAGCATCACAGAAAATATTTCAGCTTCTTCGTTGATCTGTCGAGCATCATGTGCGGTCGAGATGAGATCGCCAGTCTTTTAGGCGATGATCCGTACACCAAGTTATCGTACAGTATCGATAGTAGCTTCATGAGAGCTATGGCTGGGGTTGACAAACGAACGACCTCGTTGCAATCGATTAATATCTCGACGCGGCGCGTAGATGTCAGCGACCGACAATGTACAATCTTCTGCAATAAGGGTATGGTTACTGTCATCACTAGAGACCTGCCTTGGTGAGCTGAGGATCTTAGTTTCAATGCGTACAACGAAACGGCATCTATTGGAGCGACGATGTGACTCCTACTATCAAGCGTGGTGGCTTTGTTTAAACATCATAGAGAAATCACGACGGAAGGAGCAGATAGTTCGGCGAGCGAGGATCACCTGGGCTCCATAAATCTATTGATGACCCTTAGAGCAACTTCATATATGGTTTGATGTTACGTGACTACAGCCAGGCGCTCGTAGATCAGGAGGCCAAAGTCCGGACAGAGATCAAGGGTTCGAAAGGACCTGATGGTAGCCATCGCATTGTGGGATTCTGTGCGAAAACATGATTGTTCGAGCGAGAGTCCTCTGAGTGTAATACACAATGAGGGAGCCATCTTGCTTTCGGTTCCACTAAAGCAAGCATATTCTCAGTCGTAGTCACGCAAATCCTGGCCCACAGTTCTTCGCTTGACGCGACGAAGCTGCAACATGAAACAGCTCGCAACCACGTAGGCTAGCCCAGCGAAGATTTGCGTATAGAGGTACTCTCTAGATGCACCACATCGCCGTAGTCTTAGAGCAATTCCTTCAGAGACTGTCGTCGGTATGATAATGGTAGCCCACGACAGCGATAAAAGGGACTGTAGATCTCTGATACCTGCGACTTCGACGCAGAGGGGCCCTATAGTCTACAACAGTCTATTAGTGACGTTGAATATAAAAGGCGGACTTCTCACCATCCAAAAGACTCCAACAATTGCACCACAGATGATGGCAAAGAACACCGTGAGCCCGTACGACGTTGCGGGTAGCCAGAATGCGAAGCACGAGAGGCCGCACGACAGAGTGAGCACACCTGCAGTATCGATTCGACTCCATTTGTCGCTGAGGATGCCTATCAGGGGGCGTCCAATCGCTGTGCCTAGGTTCAAAAAGCCGATCAGATCCGTAGCCTGCGCTCTCGAGAAGCCAATCGACAGTGCAAAGTCAGACAGACTGAAGAGAAGCACAACGTAGCCCAACATACTCGTGAAAGCCCACGCCAGCAGAAGTAGTACGTCAAGTCGTCTCAGCAACTTCGTATCAAATGCGAGCTGCGGCGGTCGAATTACACTGTTTCGGTCCCGAATGACGGCGATAGCGGTAAGAATGGCGACGAATGCAATGATGCCCGTGATTCGAAGCGACCAGGCAATGCTGATATGCTGGATCATGGCCTGCGAGCCCCATGCGAACGCGACGCCGCCAACACCAGAGCCAGCAGCGCTGACGCCATTCGCCAGACTGCGTTTCTTGACAAACCACTGTGATAGGATTGGAATGCTTGGAATGTAGAGGAATCCGATACCGGCACCGATCAAGACGCCTTGAGAGAGATGCAGTTGCCAGATTCGGTTGGCAAAAGAAGCTGCGATGAACCCCCCGCACTGTAGGAGCGCACCGATGAGCATGATTCTGTGGGTGCCAAATCTGCGTACGAGAACAGTAACAAGCGGCGCAACGAGCATTGAGATGGAGAAATTGAAACCGCCGATAAATGCGAAGTCCCACGAAGACGCTTCTGGAAAAAGATCGTCCGCCAGGTAATGCGACAGGTAGATGCCGTACGCCTGATGAGTCAGCCTGAGATGCTGGTACGAAATTTGCTGTGACTGACAGATACAGTACCCCATGTGAAGCAGTTGATAATGAAGCATGCAAACACGCACACCCAGCCGTAACCACCATCCGGCGGCGTGACTTGTTGGCGATTAGCTGCGTCATCAGCTAGTATTCTACTTGGCTTTGCCTGTTCTGGTAGAGCGGACGTCATGGTCTGATCGCCAACATTGTTTGAGAGAGATTGAGCGACAAGGTGGAAGGAATTGACGTGCTTGGTGTTGATTGTTATGTCCGGATCAGCGATATGTCACCGTTACAGGAAGGCTGAACAAGGATTGGGCTTGGCCGGTACCGTGTCCGTGCACCCAACGATCGGAGTCAACCAACGATCGCTCCGAGCCTTGAGGCCTACTACAAAAATAAAGTTGCAGAGCCACGTACAATAGCTATTATTACAAGATATCTTGGTGGAGTATTCTATAGGTCTATGCAAGCAATGTTACTTATACAATATATCTATATAATGTGGCGGTACGGCCGCTGCGGGTTGTGTGAGTGCGCGCAGGTGGAGGAGGCGTCGCAGGCTTCGGGCGACTACGAGCACCTACACCACAACGCGCAGGCTTCTGTTTGACTGCAGAAGCTTTTAAGGTTGTAGACTTGCCTCTTTGGGGCTGTTGTAAGGCTTTTGCAAAGTCGCGAGCCTGTTTGGCAGCAGCTCTAGCAGCTTTCCGGGCATTATGGGTTGTTTTCGAAATGTTGTGCCGATCATGTGAGACAGCAATCTGCGGTTCCTTCGTGTATATTCTATACTATACGCGTATACTCTATACTGCTTCCGTATATTCTATACTATAGGCATATATTACATACTAAAGCAGTATATTCTATACTACAGGCGTATATTATAGTCTGCTACGTCACATGACCCGCACAACATTTCGAAAATAATCATACCGTGTCCGTGCGCACAACGCCCGTGTTCAGTCAACGCCCAGCATCAACACCATCACGAGCTGCCCAAAATGAGCTTGTTGAGCCACAAACAATAGCTATTATTGTAGGACTTTTTAGTAGATTGATGCATTAATATATGTAATAGTGTACAATAAAGGACTAATAATTTTGAGTTGCTGTGCGGCCGCTGCGTGTAGTGTGAGTGCGAGGTGCAGGTGCAGGCTTCTCTACAACTACACTACCTATAGCAGCAGCCACACGCCTCCTTTTTAATCGCTGAATAGCTGTAGGCTCTGTTAAAGCTTTGCGCTTGCCTAAATTAGGCAATTGTATAACTTTCTCAGCGTTGCGCTCCTTTTGTTTACGCTCGCGTTTGGCGGCTTTGTGTGCGCGCTTGACCTTCGCATTCTCTAGCTTCTCTTTATAGGCCTTTGACCTCTGCTCTTTCTTTAACTTGTTGTGTAGTGCTGTAGAAGCTCGCGCAAGCTTACGATCAGCCTTTTGTGCTTCTTCTTCAAGTTGTTGTTGCTCATTGACGTGCGCGCGGATCCTGGCTTCGCGAACTTTGCGAGGTGACCAGAACAGAGGCTTATGGTGGTGAGCACTACGCTCCTGCAAGTCAAGCGTCGTGCCCTTGCCTCTGTGCTTTTCCTTGCTCTGCATTGCCTTATTAAGCCGCTCATTTTCAAGGTGGAGGAGCTCGTTGTGCACAGAAAGCTTGTGTAAAGTGCGGCGGAGAACCTGAGCGCTCTTCTTATCGTCACCCTCCACAGCACGCTTGAAGGAGCGGTCGATTTGACGCCAATCTGCTCCACTATAGCTAGAAAGACTGCTAGCAGAAGAAGAGCGAGCTGGAGCGTGCCTCTCGAGTACTCGATCGGGATTGAAAGGTGAGAGTCCCACTGCCTCAAAGGCGCTGAGTATGAGCTCATTGCGGAACGTCTTCACCCAAGCTCTCCAGAATAACAAGAAAAAGTCGCCTTTCTTGATGCTGCTGCCGCTGCCGCTTGCTTCATGAAGGTGTTGCGTAAGCTCATTCGAATAGTTTGTAGCCAACGGAGAGAAGCACACAACGTCGAGCGGCTGGAGACTGTGGGTGCTGTGTGGAGGATATATGCACAACAGGATGCGATTAGCGTCGCAGTATTCGATAAACCTCATCGTTAGGTGTGAGCTGTGGCCGTCAACAACGAGCAATCGCCATGCGCGGCGAGCTTTGCGCTTCGTGTAGCGATCGAAGACCTGCTCTAACCAGCTTACGCCAAGGTCATCGTTAGACCAGCCAGAAGGAGACGCGCCTACAAATACTGAGTGTTTCCCTGGCTCGATGTCTGCTACCCACGTCGATTGGAGCTTCTGCGCTTTGCTGGCGTATATGATGCCTGGAGGGAGAGCTGAGCCATCAACGCAGATGCTCGCGATGAGCGTCACCCACTCCCGATTGCCATCCTGGAGTGCTTGCCTGCCTCTATTCCTCTTGTAATCTGCTCTAGAGAAGATGCGCTTGCTCCTGCCAACGATACCAATCGCGACGCCCTTCTCATCCATATTGTACGTATTGCGCGGCTCAACGTCGTACTCCTGTATCTTATCGCGCAAAATAGCAAAGTACGCGGCGTACTTTTCATAGGAATCAGCGGTGTGCCTTACGGAGTCCATCGCGGTGGTCCATTTGGCTACTAATCGTTCAGAGTTGTTGATAAAGCGAGTAATCCAGCTCTCAGAGACGCTCGTTTTGCATATAGCAGAGGCGAAACTTCCTATCATCTCTCTTGTAGGTGGTAAGTGACGCGCTGTGAGCGATTCTATATACTTTGTAAGGTATTCCTCCTGTTGTGGGCTGAGCTTTCGTCGATGCACGTTCGCGTCGTTCCTCGGCTGCTGAACACCTCGGTGACGGCGCGACAGAGTTGAACGATCAACGCCATATTCTATAGCAATTTTGGTGTAGCAGATCTTTTTGCCAGGGCTTAGTTTGTCTATCGCAGCACGAGCATCGTTGATTCCAGGCATTGTTGTGGTTGGATTACGCGTCAAAACGTATGGGCTTGTTGACATTATCGGGCGATCTGTGAACACGGGCGTTGTGCGCACGGACACGGTAATAGCTCGACGCTCCTCTGCCTTAGCCTGCGCGCGCGCTTCCTTCTCCCTCACCCGCTGCGCACGCTTCTCTTCTTCGATAGTCTCCTTATATAGCTTATTAGAAGCTGCTAGCTCCTTCATCTCTGCCTTTCTTAGCTCTTCCTCCTCCTTCTCTTGCTCAGTAACTGCCATACGGACCCGCGCCTCTCGAATAGATCGAGGTGACCACACCATCGCTCCACCGTGATACTCCTGATGCTGTTGCAAGTCTAATTGCCTACTAGGTTGCTTTTGACGCTTCTGTTTTGGGTACAGCTTCTGCCGCAAGCCATCCAGTTCGCTGTGAAGGAGCTCTACCTGGGTTGACAGGTGGTGGATAGTTTGGCCAAGCTTCCGCGCACCTACACTGCGAGGATCTTTTACCTCTGCACGCAGTGTAGTGCAAGCTCTAAGCCAATCTTCTGCAGAATAAGCCGTAGAGCCAGAGGAGACTGAGCCTGAGTCTTCAGGGGTAGTGTGGCCGAACCTGTTGAGTATAAAGTCGGGGTTTATCGGGCTTATCCCTGTGGCAGTGAAGGAGTTTTGTATAAACTTTTCTGTGAACGTGTTTATCCAGCTAGGCCAGAATAGGCTGAAGAAGTTACCTTTCGTCAATGGAGATAGGCCTTGAGATTTCTGGAGGTAGTCGTCGAGCTCAAAGGCGTAGGCAGAAGAGAGAGGCTTGAAGCAGACTACGTCTAGCGGCTGCAGCGTCTGGGTACTGTGAGTTGGCAACACAGCGAGTATGATCCAACTCTGATCGCAGTAGTCGATGAATTCCTGCGTTAGGTGACTCCCGTGGCCATCTACTATCAGAAGCCAGTAACTCCGGCGCGCCTTTGCCTTGGTATAGCGGTTAAACACCTGTTCAAGCCACACTAATCCAATATCGTTGTTTGTCCAGCCTGTAGGCGAAGAAGCTACGTGAATTCGGTGTGTTTCTGCCTCAATATCGGCCACCCAATGACTCTGGATTGTGGAGTTTTTCGACGCGAAGATGATGCCTGGGGGTAGAGCTGAACCATCCGCGCAGACTGCTGCCAATAAGCTCACCCACTCACGTGAGCCATCTTGACGAGCCTGCCTGACCTCCTTCTTCTCATATTGACGCCTACTGAAGATGTGTTTTGACCTTCCTAGCACCCCAATTGCAAAGCCCTTCTCGTCCATATTGTACGTGTATCGTGGCTCAATTGAGTAGTCGGTGATCTTCTGCTGTAACAAGTCAAAGTACAGCTAATACTTGTACCTAGACTCAGCGTTGTGGCGATTGAAGTCCATGGCTGTTGTCCATTGAGATGTAACGCGGTCACGATGACGGTGCAGGAAGCGCGTAACCTAGCTCTCAGAGCAAGGATTCTGGGCTACTTTGGACGCAAAATTTTGTACCATAACTCTTGTAGGTGGTAAGCGATGCGCAGAGAGCAGTTCTATATACTGTACAAGGTCCTCTTCTTGTTGTAGAGTGAGCTTGTGCTGGTGTTCGTTGGCGACGCGTCGAGGGACCTGCACACCGCGGTGCGCGCGCGATAGAGTATTACGATCAACACCGTGCTTAAGCGCAATTTTTGTATACACGAGTTTCTCACTTGGGTTTAATTTACGAATCTCTGCAAGCGCCTCATGAATTCCTGGCATGGTGGTTAAGCTGCTACGCGTTGAAATTTGGTATAGATGTTGTGCACCGATCGTTGGGTGCACGGACACGGTACTGCTGACCCTTCGGCCCTAGCGGGTCTCCCCGCGAATTGTATGTTACGTGTCAGCTAGCGTTGCGACACTCAAGAAGTAACATGCGGCACCCTGATGCCGAGCCCTGCGCTCTCCTGACTGTCCGCAGCATGATACTCTTTTCCGCCAAGACCAATGCCGGCCCGCCGTGCCCTGATCACAGCATGCAAACAACGTCCTACACCCTCAAGATCACCCAGTAACGTGACGTGCCCACGATCGCTCGATACAACGCCTCCTCTTACGACCGAGTAACCTTCAGGCACCATGGCAGCACGGGCAAGCACGACACCATCTCCACTCGCGAAAGCCAACTCGTCATATACATCAGCTCGTGCAATGGCTTCTCGGGATTCGACTTTGGCACCATATACCGTCGGTGTCGACTTGCCGTACATAAGTGCAATTGGTGGATAAGTATTGGCCTCGGTGTGTCTCGAGTCGTGAGCGAGCTCTTCCTTGAAGCGTTTCGTCTCTGCAAGCACTCGTGTCAGGTACTTGATAGCATCATCACGCGATATGGTGACTGCAGTCGCGGGGTTCGGATCGTTCGTCGCGCACGTGGAGCGCGACATCCGCCGCCCTGCCATCATTTGGGGTTCCATGCCACCACCTGCAGCTTCGGCATTGCCTTCAGCCACTTTATTCGCCATGTTGTGGGCGACGTCCGCTGCACCATTAGTGGTCGCACTGCTCCCCCTTGACATGCTACCTTTGCGAATTGGGAAGGCAGGTAAAGCTTGTGACATGGCGTTCAAGACACCACTGACGCTAAAGCTGCTTTCCTTAGACGCGTCTGGGCGCGGCAACGGTGGTGCTATACATGGCGATAAACGACCTTCGATCCATGTGTTCACATCGAAGAAGTCGACTGGATATTCTTCTTTCGTGTGCTTGTTGATGAAGCACTTGCCGTCAAGAGGTAGAAGCGCGTACGATGTCCGAATGCTGAAGTTCACTTGAGCCGTCAGTACCCGAGACGAGAGCAGGACATCGTCGCCATTTCGGAAAGGCCCTAGGATATTGACGCAATTCTGCGGTACGCCAGCATACACCACGCCCGAGACAAGATCAGGCTGTTGATTGATAGCGTGGCGCGTGATGAGACCTCCAAGGGAGTGTGCGAGGACGATAGCACCCTTCTTTTCGGCCGGAACGTTTGCTTGGTTGCACTTGAGCGATTGCAAAAACTTAATCAGCTGTTTTGAGAGGAAGTGTGGGGACAGGCGCCAATCATAACCGTAATTATGTACCCTCAGCTTGCCGTTCTTGAAGTTCTCGCAAGCCCTTAGCCGCTTGAACAGCCGTTTGGAAATATCGACCGGGCCGATGTGGGTAAGCATGCCATCAGGTATGATTGTGTCCTTCATCCTTTCATCTGCGCCTTCGTCGAATGGTACTTCAAGATCTACTTTGCGCAAGTTGAGGCCCACCTTGATAGGTACCCACAATTGACGGTTGGGAGCTTCTGCGGAGCGTAGAATCGAGCCGCGGTAGCCCCCGAGAATTACGAGGTCACCTTTCAACTCTTCAAGAGCTCTTGTGAAATTAGGGTGGGTATCGGCCTCAGAGCCACCGTCTTTGAAAGGTCGCATTGCTCTGAGGGATACTGATGAGCCATTCCGTGGAAAAGATGCAGATTGGCTAGGGCGATGACTAGACTTGCGCGTTGGGTAATCGTCGACAGTCCGACTTCGCGATGGGACGTGGCTGTTGCGGCTTCGAAATATATCATCGCCATTCGCGAAGTTGAAGCTTGGCAGTGAAGGACTTGGGATCTTGAAATTTGAGTCTTGGAAGCTGTCTTTAATGGCCTTCAGTCGACTGTTGACCTGTTGTGACACGCTCTCAAATCGTGAGTCGTCACCGAGAGAAGACGCGAAAGACTTGGAACGGTACAGCAGAAGTGAGCCTTCTGAATTCGACCTACGAAGCCTAGGCGCGGGTCGGTCATGGGATGCACGGGGCGTGACTCTAGGCGCAAGAGTCGACAGGCTATCGTTGAGCTCGCCTTGGAGTGCTGGTGCTATGTGAGGCTGTTGCGGTGAGCTTACACTTCTGCGACGACCCTGTGTCGACTCAGAGTTACCGTCACCTTGAGGTAGACTGCCGGTGCTCGCTGCTTCTATCTGCCTGGGGCGAGGACTCGCACCCGTTGCTTGTTTGGCGCGCTCGTAATCAAGTGGCCAGGCTGAGAGACTAGGCAGGGAGAACTGAAGGTGCTTCGGCCCCTTTGGTAGATTGAAGGGCACGTATTTGCGCACCGCTTCTGCCATTGATCCGCTTGAAGATGCTCTCCGCCGCCCGTTGTTGAGATGTTGTCGCAGCGATGCGCGGTGATCGCTCATTCGACCTTGGAAGGTCTTCGGCCCCGCGCGCCACGGGGAGGGAAGGCGCTCGAGAGGCTCGTCTGGACTCGATCCATATTTCACCTCGTCAACTTTTGCAGGACGATTCTTGTCGACTTCACTAGGTGAAGGTACACGATTCCTCGCTCGAGCATCTATTACAGCAGTTGCATGCTGTTCCCAGCCGTCAAACAACGCGCCGCCGTCGATATCTTCCAGCGCAGCCGCCTTCTCAGCAGCAGGCGTCCTTGGCGAAGTCAGGCGCGTTTGCTGCTGTCCTATACTGACTCCAATTGCGGATTGGACCGTCTCCAGCTCCAGCTTCTGCTCCTGTTCCGTCTCGTCCTCGGATTCGACGGGTGTGAGGTCATCGTTGTCGAGTATCGAAGCGAATTGGATGTCTGCGAGAGCATTTTGGCGTCGCTCGTTGTTGCTTGAATTGAAAGGCGCCTCGGCCGCCATTCCTGCAAGGGTCGTACAAGTACACTGCTGGTATGTATGTTGTTTGGTTTCGATGTCAGCACATTCAAGGAACGTGTCTCGCCCGCTGTGGCAGTGTCATTCCGCGCGCTGCCGGACGCAGAACCCACCACGACGTCGCCGATGCATCAAGAATGGGCCTGTTTCCATCAGGAACCATGAGCCCCTGGTGCGATTCATGACGGCAAGCGCAGGCCAGCGTATTCGTAAAGCAAGCGTACATGAGATGCCCGTAATGAAAGGTTGCGCCTGCCGTCAGCCACATGACGTGAAGCCACTTCCCTGTCCAGGGGCCTACCTGCCAAGCTGTCAATTCCTCACTACGAAAGACTCATCCCTCTCAACACACACCGTTAGCTACGCAGCAGCGACAAAGATGTCGACAGACGCATCTGGTACTGCTGATTGGAGAGCTCTGATTAGCAGCCGTTGCCAATAATGCGCGGCTACCTGACTTGAACAGACCTTATGTCTGGGGAGTACATGTCCAGCTTGTTGGACGTGCAACACAACAAACGACAGGCGTCACGAAATTGAGTGGATACCCACATGAGAGAATCGCAGGGCAACAACGAGACATGGCTTTGGTTTCGCAATCATCCTTCATACATACCCAGCAAGTTACGCAACCTTTACCCGGGTCATGTAAAAACATCAACAACACTGCCGTGACCCTTCATCACATTTGGTCCATCTGTGACAGGAAAGACCTGCCTCAAGAGTTTCGCATCTCACTGACTTCTGCGAGACGCCTATAAACAAGTCGCCCTCGTCGACGTGAATTGGCTCCATTGGACCGATTCGGTAAGCTCTTTGGCGATGCGGGATTATTCGGGATCGACAGGTACGCAGCACCTTTGACAGCGAACAGCAGCCAAAGGCTCGACCCTTCTAACCGACGGGAACCGAGCGAATCACGACTCTGGAGATAGTGTGGAGCCAAACGTAACTCGACGCGATCCCGCCTCCACATCGACGCCTCGGCCGCATACGGCATGGTATCACACGAGGATGGCTTGACACTCGAGCGTTGGCATTGCGAGAGGCATTTTGGCTCGATGCGATATCAGTTCATGGACTTTTCTCGGAATGGTCGCCGACCCCGGAGTAGTGCTTGATATAAGGGATCTGCCTCAGGAGTGCCTCCTCTGATTCATTACACCTCCATAACAAACCGGCTCGCCATGTCACAAGTACTTGTACTGCCAACACCGTTTCCTTCAAGCTCCTTTGCTCTCGGACAGCTCCTGAGCAATCCTTTAAGCTCCGAGTCCATTTCTTTCAAGCCTACGACAAAGTCGGTCTACAGCGAAACCAAGACTCACCCGCACTACGAAGACATCATCGCTCAAGATGAAGAGGGACGCTTTATCTCTAGCCTTGGCAAGGATGCGTCGTCATACGAGAACACTGTCTCGTTAAACGCAGACCAGATGTCCCTGGCGACATTGGCCGACCCGTCTGTCGCCTTCGAGGCACTCCGCCGCGACACAGAGACACAGAACTTTCTTCGCAGAACGGCTCTTCAGCAGCAGCCGCTGTACTTTGTCACTGGTATTCAAAAGCTCACGAATGCCTCGTACAGACGTTCCTCTGCAAGAGAGGGGTTAGCCGAGGCTACCGGACGCCAGACTAGGTTGCCCATGCCTGTACGCCGCGACTCTGCCGAACTCGAGTCTGAGGAGGACGACGTGAAGGAATCAGTGTTCGCGGTCGAGCTGATGAAGGTCGCTTGCCACGCCGGCGCCAGAGACGAGCCCCATGCCATCGATGATATCGACTACACCTGGACCTACCACTCTCTCGATGAGCCAGATATGCAGCTTTCGATCGGTCTTGGGAAAGTACTGCAGGCAAAAGAGCTCAGAGCCCTAGCTGGTATCGTCATCGAAGAAGACCTAGATAAGGGCCACTACGACCACTATTTCGATGGCGAAGGCCTTGCCGGATTCTCCAGCGACTAGTCGAGCGCACAATAATTATTTTGGTTGCAGCAACCATGTTGCATCGATCGGCGTTCAATTATTCTAGCAACATAGCATAGCCCTCACATGTTTTCAACCCAGTATTAGTTAACAGCTTCTTGTACAGTCAAACCACTCGTACGTCATCTCTACCAAGCTGCCAATATCGTCTTACAGTGCGTGGCGCTAGGGTTCTGATCACTAAACACGCGGCATTTCGATTCTGCTCAGCCAATGATGCTTCACGATCACGAGCCTTATCGGTTGCTGACATGCATACCATCGTAGCTGTTATGTCAGCAAAGCAGGATTCGCGCTCAGGTCGTGATCTTTGTCAGCGGCATCCTCCAAGCGGCAACGTGGCGACCTCCAACGGCATCAATGTGGGTGGCAGTTCTCGGCGATTTCATTGCGAGTGCTATCTTCACGGGCGGCATCGCAGTTCCATCGGCACCAAATGATATATATTGCGACATATGCTGATCAAGACATTCGTGATGATGTAACGGCCGACGCATTCACGATTCCATGGCTGCCCTTGGAGGCCTCATCCCAGTCACACAGAAGGCACCAAATGTATGCGTGTATTGCAGAGTACGCAAGCAAGCTTGTGATCGTAATGTGCCGAATTGCTCAAGATGTGCTGCGTAAGTTGCAAAGCTTACTCGAGCATGGAACGTTCATTGAATCACGACGACAGAAAAAATTTACCATGCGACTACACTCCCTCACCTGCGTTGGCAGTCGCCACAAGCGAGCCTCTGGTCCAGAAGTCCGGGTCATCAGCGCTTCATCTATCACCGCACGGGGCCTCGCTACTGGTCCAAGCAGTCAACGTCGGTCTTTACGCTACATCTGATACATCTGCGACTACAAGGCTCTCGAGCTTTGTCGCCGACATTTTGAGCCTAGTCAACATTGACCTCATCGCCACACTAGAGGAATTTGGTCCCTCTGTCCGTCACTGGAGCCCAACAATGCATGAGCATGTGCTCGACCAGGGGGCTAGTGTTGTCATCACGAAGTATCCACTGCTAGCTTTAAGCGCGTGGCTTGTCACCAGTCCTCCTCCAGGGGAGCCACATCGAAATGAGCTGTATGCGGCTTTGAAGCAAGTCTTGGCCACACTGCAGTCGAGGAGCAAAGCAGCGATGGAGCCATTGCAGTTGGGGCTCACGTTAGCAGTGTACGAAGTTGGCCACGGCATGGCAACGCAGGCTTTCCAGACGCTCAGTGTGTGCAAAGCGATACTGATCTTGCTTGAACGTAATCTTCGCAATAGCGACAATGAGCCAGCGCAGGAAACGGTAGATTGGCTGAAAGCCTCTTTGCTTATGCTTGATCGGTACGTAACCTTCACAGGACAACATTAAATCTGTCTGACATATTGAGCAGCATACTCTTCATCACTACGCTACCAGACTCTCTTCCTCTTACAGTCTCTCCGAGTGAGCCAATCTGCCAGAAGTTATCCGAAAAGTACGCCGCAATCACTCTAGCGCTTCCATCTGGCAGACCACCGTCAAGGCTTCACCTCCGCAGCGTAGTCGCCCTCGCGTCGGGACGTGCTCTCGAGTATCTTGACGCGCTTCAGCAGCACATGCTGCCACATGAGAGTCACGATAAAGTCGAAGAAGACGTATCAGCCTGTATCAAGATGCTTCTTGACAATCCCCAGCCTTCGACATGGCTACATTGCGACGCCATCGCACTCGGTTTCTGCTCGAATCTTTTACTCCAACAAGAACAATTGCGCCATCTTGCGCAACTGCCGCATTCTGATGCAGTATATGGGAGAAGAGAGAAAGGGGAGCTTACATTGAGGTTCGGGCGACGCATGGCGTGGGATATGGTCAGAGCTGCACTGGGCAGCGTTGATAGCAAGGAGGAGGTTGCCAAGTTACCCTTTGCGGCCCTGTGCTGTATATTGAGGGCCGGGATGGTGGTCCTGGAGTTGGCTGGACTCGACGATAAGGAGCTTGTGTCCGAGGCGGAAGTCAAGAAGTTGAAGCTAGTAGTGGACTGGTTTGCGGCACGTTGGGGTGTCGGACAGCAATGGAAGATGAAGCTGGCAGGTATCATGGGAGAGTTGAGAATCTAGGGTGAATACGCTTTTCTTTATGATATGGTATATTAGTATGTCTCTGCGCCATCAATGCTTAAACTGTTTTGCTGATTACTATTATCCTCCGCACTCTACAAAGCCAGAATCCTTTCTACCGCACGCTCGGCAATAATCATCGTACCGAACACTGGATTCGTAGTCAAAGGCGCGCTGATCGATGCATCAACAACGTGGATGTTGTCGGTGCCAATAACCTTCGCATCCGAATCCACACATGTCTCGAACCTGCAGCTCGAGGACCAGTGCTGCACATTGCCGAGGGTGTAGTCACTAGGCGTGCTAATCCAGGTGGTGATTTCCTCGAGCGTGGAGTTGCCGGCGATGTTCAGCGGTCTGAGCGTCTGGGGCAACTTCTGGAAGATGTTGTACACGAACTGACCAACAGCCTGCGCATCGCGCTTGTCGGAGTAGAAGAAATCACTGGAAGGTGTCGCGATGCCCTTCGCGTCGAGGCCGACGCGGCCGAAGGATCGCAGACCAGAGGTTCCGTACACATTCAGCGTGATGGTGCCATTCTCCATGAAGGATCCGTAGCCGGACGAGTCGATGGTGCCTTGGCAGCCGACAGTCTCATTGCCTTGCTGAATGAAGTCCCAGAACGCGCTAGTTTGCGAGGCGAACGAGTACGGTCCGGAGCGTGATTTGAGGTAGAGATCCCTGTCCGCTGGGATGGGGTCGGTGTAGTTGTAGTCGTAGGAGGAGATGGAATCAGAAAACAGCTCGATGAAGGTGTTGGGGTTGTCAAAGACCTTGTCGCCGACGGCGCTGTTGTTGATCCACTGGTTGGCGGGCAAAGTAAGTTGGCCTGATGCAGAAAGGTTGCTGAGAGAAGCGGCCTCGCCAATGCCGGACCACATCAGGAGCTGAGGACTGAGAAGGGCACCACTTGAAAGAACCACACGGCCGTTCTTGGCGATGTTGACGATGGAGGTATCGTTGGAGCCCTTGAGCTGGATCTCAACGCCTGTCGCTGTCTGACCATCACGAATGACACGGACCACCTTTGTTCCAGCCTGAAAGTGGAAGTTTGGGCGATTGAGCGCGGACTGGAGGTAAGTCTTCACAGGGCCGCTCCTCTGTCCGCCCTCGTAGTTGTAGATGGGATGACCGAAGACCTTCGTCTTCTGGTGGTTCTCTGGGCCATCGTTCAGACCGACCTCAGCAAAGCCAGCACCCGCAACGAGCCACTCCTTGGCAGCCTCATAGCCACTCTGGAGGTAGCGCTTGCCATCGACTGACGGCAGATCAGTAGAAGGTTGCATAGCGTGGACCTTCGCAATGGCACTCTGCATATCAGAGTTCTTCCAACCGGGAGGGAAGTAGAGGTCCCAGTCGGAAGCTGGGGGTTGGAAGAAGAGACCAGCGTTGATCGCTGTGTTTCCGCCGACTGTGCAGCCTTGGAAGGCATTGACAACGTCCGCCGGACACGTCAGGTTGCCGTCAATGGAAAAGATAGACTGCTGATGTTGGTCTCATCTCACGATACAACTCTGCGGGAAACTTACCTTGTAGAGGCCGGGAACATCGACACGGCTGAGGTCTGCACCATTCAACCAGCCAGGACCTTCACGTCCACCGGTGATGTAGTATGAAGGTCCACCCTGCTCAAGGAGAAGAGTCTTCTTGCCCGCCTCGCTCAAGCGATTGGCAACAATGATACCGGCAGGTCCGGAGCCCACGATGATGACATCGTAGTCAGACTCAGAAGTGCAGTTCTGAGCAATGGGAGCAGCACTGGCGATGAGTGCGGTCGAGAGCAGAGCTCCCCACGTTTGTGCGACCTTCATTTTGTTCGTGAGTGTTTTCAAGTAGTACCGATTTCGAGACGAGATCTTTGACCGATCCTTGAGGTTGACTGTAGAAGGATGCAGGAAAACTACATGGCGGCCATACCGTCAATATATTTCACTCGCACCACAGAGCATTTCCCAGTTGGTAGTGTAGCCACTCGTGAGCCATGGAGCAATGCGCCGAGTCAAGCTTTGGTCCGCTTCGTAGACACCAAGTAAGATGACGCTGTGGTCATCACTGGTGCCAGACGGAGGCTGGCGGTATACCGCCGTGCGCCGTGCACAACGCTACCCGGATGCTTGCGGCTGTTATTCTTCGTTAGGCTGGGATCCACAGTCTAATTTACGAGAGGCAAATGCAACAGTGCTCTATTTCTGGCAACACAGACTGCACCTTTGATCATTGCTGTGAGAGGGCTGACAGTTCAGCTGCGGGGAAGGAGGCCTTCAGTATCGTCTGAGGGAGGTTGGCGGTGCATGCGTGCGGCTGACTTGTGCAACCGTGAGGAGATCCGAGAAGACACCGATAAGCGACGGCACGCAGCGCAAGCGCATATCTTGTGCTCGTGCATCAACATGAAACTAATTATTCGGACAAGGTCTTCCCGAGGGCAATAGCAGCGCGCGAGTGTGAGGTTGTTCCTGTTGTGCATTGCGGTGAGTTGGTGGCTCCTAGGATCCACGCAGTCGGTCCGCACCTGCCGACCAGCCGTGGCGTTCCTCTCGAGTCCGTTGCTGGCATATCGCCGCCACAGCCGCACCTTCGATTGGGTCGGATTTCAATACGTCTCGAATTCTCGGTAGTCAGTGGTGGCATGGCATCCTGAGGGATCACACAATGTCGGGGATAGGATCAATATCCCCTGTGTGTGGAACGTTGTCGAATGATTGTCTGACCCAGAGCGAGAAGGATTGTCCGAGATCCTAGCTAACACTCTAAGAGGAGATTGCGCTGAAGAGTTTGACGCATTATGGAGAGTCAGGTCGAAGGAAGTTTTATGCAAGTCGCGACGAGAGATGGTACAGAGCACGCCTTGGGCTTGGGTCGAATGCTATTTTGCAGCGAAGTAATGCCGGCAGTCTGCAAGGATGAAGCGGCTGCGAGTCGCGGTAAGCCACAAACTGGGCATCGAACGATACTTGATTGACCGGTCCGTACGACTTTTGCCGGGACGCTCCCATCCTTTTCGACTGGTTTTCCAACCCCAAGGCTTCTGTTGCGGACGGACTAGCGGGTCTGTGAGCCTTCCGCTGTCACAACGGTCATCATGGCACCAAACTATGGCGTGTTCTACGGAGTAGAGATTACAACGCTATGTATCGCCGTGATATGTCTCACGCTGCGACTATCGAACAGGTCGATCAAGAAAGTGATTAGCTTTGTACGTCCCACAAAATTTCCAGCTATCACGGTTCTGCACCTCTCAACCGCGCTACTCAAAGTCAACCTACGACAACTTCACTCCACGTCGCTAACGTCTCTGGCAGGACGATTTTGTCTTACTCGTGGCGGCATGCTTCTCCATCTCAATGACTGCCATGGTGTGGCGACTATACCACCTGGGATATGGGATGGACCTCGACCTAACGCCAGTCGAGAACAATTACCCAATCGGTCGTATCAGTCTGGCTCTGTTCTCCATGTTTCCAATGTGCTACAGCATGATCCGGATATCGATCCTCTTGACTTACCTCAAGCTATTCCCGTCGCAGACGAATCGGTGGCTTTGCTGGGCCCTCTGCGGCCTGCAAATAGTATACTCCTCATGGGCGGGATTGACGACGTTGCTGCAATGCAAACCTATCAACAGTTATTGGAACAAGACCATTGAGGGCTGGGAGTGCAACGAACCGCGTAACCAGGACTTCGCCATCTTGACGCTGAACAGCTTCTTCGATCTCATCGTCTACATCTGGCCAGCGCAATACCTTTACAAGCTCAATGTGCCGTTCAAAGCTCGCCTTGAGCTCATTATTGCCTTTTCAATTGGCGTTGTGTTCGTAAACCTATACAGGTTAGTATAAACGCACTGACTGACGTGTGCCAGAAACCTGGGCCTCTCATTTACTCGCCTTTCCCTCCTCATCGCCATGTACAGCACCGAAGAGTGGATGCGATACGGCCCTCCCGGTGTTCTTATCATCATTGTCGAATCACACATTAGCATCATCTGTGCCTCGCTGCCGTACCTTCGCTTCGTCTTCCAATTAGTGTCGTCCAACTACTTGTCCAAGTCTGCGTACGGCGCGACCAAAGACCCGACCAAAGAAAAGCACAGCGACCCAAATCATCCTCAACACCCGTTTGTAGAGCT
Organism: Didymella arachidicola; assembly: GCA_016630955.3. Classification (NCBI taxonomy): domain Eukaryota; kingdom Fungi; phylum Ascomycota; class Dothideomycetes; order Pleosporales; family Didymellaceae; genus Didymella; species Didymella arachidicola. The sequence goes on from CM049987.1 coordinate 128,261, forward strand.
AGCAGAGCGATGTGGGGGAGGTATACAAAGGAAGACAGACATCGAAATCAGCACGTTCAGAGGGGAGCCGAGCGATGAAGATTTGCCTGGGACGATATATGGAGGGAGGAGTCGTGCGATGGAAGAGCAGATGCGAAGGGATGAGCGGGCTTGGAATGGAGAAGAGGTCTTATTAGATAAAAGACAATCGAATGAGCAATCAGGAAGGGTGAGCCCTGTACACGAGAAGGAGCAAGGATGGAAAGTAGTGGCACGATGATCAACAAAGCAGAATCCGAACAGCAAACGCAGGCATTGCTATCTAGTGACGACATTCTACTTTCGCTTTATGCAGTCTTGCAGAGGTTTTGACCCGTGGCAAGATACTTGTGCTCATAGAGGACGCTCTTACATGGCAAGCTTTCCTCAGAACACATCACTGCCTCCTGCCTTCCAGCTCGCTTAAGGCTGATTTCCTGCTGAACAGGTCGTGACTGGTAAGATTGCTTCGCATTATGGCCACCTGGAAGGTTTGCGCGTCATAGCACCTGGAATAGTGCAACCGCTATACCAGGCATTGATATACGATAAATCCGAGGGCAGCTGATCTGACTCACTAATTGGATGGTCAAGTATGATCCACTGGATGAATGCACAAAGAGCAGGTGCTAGTGCTGCTGTCGCCCTGGCGGTCACACGGTATTGGACGGGCAAGCTTTCTGTCAAGCACGTCTAGTCCAGTTTTTAAGCTTTTCCTCTACTTCAGTCCTATCCAAGCAGCTAAGAGTCGGATGGGTGTTATGCGTACTTGGAGCTCACAAAAGTGGGGTCTAAGAAGATGCATTTGATTGTAGATTTAGAGCTAGCGTCATCATGTGGTGGACAGGTCTTCCTCCCGCCAATCGGTCAGTATTTGGCGCATTTGCTGCGTGACCGGATGATCACTGTCAAGACTCCGTTCGCGTAGCTCAATGCATGTTTCCATCCGTGAGATAGCCTCCTCTGCTTGGCCTTGTAACCTGACCACGAAAACAAGATTACTGAGGACCATTAGAGTAGACGGGTGTTCCTTCCCGTGCACCTTCTCAGACATTTCATGTACTTCTGCAAACATGCTCTCAGCATCAGCCGACTGTCTCAGGCTGAAGTATGCGGATGCGAGATTAGCCATGCTTGTTATTGTATCAGGATGCTGCTCTCCGAGGACCTGGGTAGAAATTTGCTTAACCTCCAGTAGCATCTCGGCGGCCTTCTCCCAATGGCATTGATTGAAGCAGATCATTGCCAAGTTTGCCATACTGCTCAGCGCAGCATGATGCTTGTCCCCCAGTACTGATCTTTTGATGTCTACCACATGTTTCTGGAGCTCCTCAGCTTTCTGCCACTGCTCTTGTTGCCAATACGTCGACGCAAAGTTACCCATGCTAGTCAGCGTATCGTGGTGCTCAGTTCCCAAAGCTAGCGTCCTTATCTAGACCACTTTCTTTTCCAGCTCTTCCGCCTCTGCCCAACGCCCTTGATTCCTGTACGTAGACGCCAAATTACCCATGCTAGTCAAAGTGTCTGGGTGTTCCTCACCAAGAATAGACATCCTTGTGTTCTTTACATACACTTCGAGCATTCCAGCGTCCTTGAGCCGCCCTTGGTTCGAATATGTAAGCGCGAGCTGAGCCTTGTGGGTCAGTGTAGAAGGATGTGTGTCTCCTAGTACTCTTTCAGAGCACTTTAGTATATCAGTCTGCATCTATTGCGCTTCTTGCCATCTTCCTTGTTGGAAGTATACTGATGCTAGACTTGACATAATGACCAATGTATCGTGATGCTCTTTCCCATGTATCCGTTCAGATGTGAACACTGCTTGCACAAACAAAGTCTCGGCCTCTTTATGACGCCCGTCACTATAAAGTGCCATGGCACATTTGTCAGTGAGTGCGAGTTTCTCACTGCCTTCTTTTTCGGCAAGATTGTACGATAGAGCGCTCCTGGTATGTGGAAGCAACTGTCTCCACCTGCTTCTCTTACTATTTTCAGTGTGCAGAAATATCACTTGCAGCCGCGCAATAGCTTGCTGCGCCCACTAGTCTCGTAATTCTTGGTTTTGTAGCCAATTTCCCAGGGCATCGTGTGTTGCCTGGTGGATGTCGAATGCGGAGTTGGCTGGACGCCTGACAACAAGCCCGTAACGGCTTAAAGCCTTCAGAGCGAGTTCCCTTTCCCGAGGTGATGGTGCTTCTATAAGATCAAGTGGTATATCTTGGGTTTCGACGCAAGCAGCAAGAAGAAGGTAATCTGCTGCAAGTGTACTGTCTCGACGGACCTGATAGAGACTGATAAGTAGTGTAGCAATTACAGGATTGTATGCTGGAGTACTGTTGCCTTCAGGAGTCGTATATTATTGCCCACTTAGTTTTGATCGATATTCCTGGAGCATCGTGTGCGTGGCCTGTATGTAGCTTGCTGCTTGAACTATCGCCAGTGGAAGAAGTAATAGATCCTGGAGGAGAATTCTCGCTTCATGTTCTTCATATTTGTGAATGGCAGCCCCCATGGATCTTCCCAGCATCTTCTGAGCCATGTCTGGTGTGAACCCTTTCAGCTCCACCCCATGATGTAGCCCGAATTTTGTGGAGGTCTCATTGTGCAATATCGTCAGAACAATAGAGCAGAGCTTAGATTGAGGCAAGTAGCCGATCTTGTCAACTTGTTGTGATGTATGAATGCTTGTACTTTGCAGAGGTTCGTCCCCTATTCCGTCTAAGATCAGCAAGCACCGCGTTCCGGGGTCGTTTTCGAAATGCGTCCTAAGTAGCTGGAAGACATCTGCTTTCTCATCGTCCTAACCGGTAACCTTGATCTTTTGCGCAATGCTTGCATACGATCGGTGAAGACTCTTTTGATCGCTCGCATCGATCCAAAAAATCGACCAATTTTGAGTATTTTTTCTGACCCTGTACGCAAATTCAAGTGCAATCTGTGATTCACCTGTTCTCGTAGCTCCCATTATTGCCAACGAAATGGATTGTTTAGTACTGGAGAGCTTTGCTTGTAACTCGGCGAGCTCTGACTCTCGGCCTACAAACCGATCGTTCCGAGGAAAGGGGATAATTGACGGTGCGTTACTGGCGGCTTCAGGTTCATATCGCAATCTCCTGGAGGCTTTCACTCCCCCTTCCCCATAATCGGTAAGTATCTCGACACCAAGGATTCCGAGAAGGCAATATGTGCGATCTTCCTCTTCTGTGGTTTCTCGAGGCTTAGCCCACTCTATCCGTTCAGAGGCCGTGAAATCGTCCAAACGACAGTTCCGCAAGGCTACTAGGGGTATGCTCGTAATTTCATGTACCAATTGCTCGAGGGTCACCTTGTCACCTATCCACTGCCCTTCACAAGAGAAGAATTCAACTGACACAAGTGCGACGAGCTCTTGAAGTGTCTAGCATCTTGTAAACCATTTGCTCGCCCGGGAAGCAGATTCCCAACCATCTCGTTGTGTAGTTTCCACAATAGTAGAAGCGGAGACGTCTGACAAATATACATAACACCTTGCAGCGTTGGCGTACCAAAGAAACATCGAATTGATTGAACTTGACAGCTCGTCTAGGTCCCATTTATCAATGCAACATGTGTCGATCCAGAAGTAATGCAGACCATCATTGGCCGCCCGATTGGCACAGAACTCGAGCTTCCGAAGGCCATCCTTCTCTTTATATGCCTCATTCTCCAGATCTGTGGAGAGAATTTCGGAGCCTTCCCACCTGTGAGAGAGGATAGCATACGGTGGAATGATCTTTCGACGAAAGTTCGTCAGGACCAGTTTTCTAGCCTCATTAATGTGGAGGAGCCGCATGGTCACCTTAATGTCGATCGGGGTGGGAGCGCAAAAGGCGTAAGCAATGGGAATTTCGGGACACAAGCTCGCTTGCAGCCTCTTAGCATAGTCAGATCGCAGGGTTAGGTGAAGACCAAAAGCTTTGCACTGTAGATTGACGAAAGACGGATTGCACTAAGCAGCAGCGAACCCGGGCGGTGTCATGTCGGGCAGGCACGTGATATTGAGGGGTAATGCATGAGCTTCTCTACTCACGTCTGGACAATATACGCGATCGCCACGATGCAACGTAGTGGGAAGGACCTATCTAAAGTAGGTGAGAGCGCCAAGTCATCACAAGCCGATCTACTTTGACGAGTGATTATGGTACCGCTCGATCTTCCGTTACAAGTTCCACTCAGACAATATACCAGCCAATGCAAACATATGAATTGTTGCAAGCAGATGCTCCTGCTATACACTGTTGCCGATTTGCATTGCTCCGACTCCAAAAAAGGCCGTACAGTCAAAAGATGGCAATAGCGAGGCACGGGAAAAGATACATCGGCAATATCAAAGCAGGTTTTCCTTCACTCTTCCACATACGACCACAGGACGTTGAAAACAAGGCTTCCCGTTCGCTCAGCCCTATTTAAGCAACGTACCGGCGGATTAGTAGTTAGGTGGGTGACCACTAGCGAATACCCGCTGTTGTATGTTTTTTTTTCAGTTCAGTATCGTTCTCATACTTGACTCAGACACTAAGTTTTTGGGGTTCCCCATCGCTGTCCGTATAGCTCAGAGTGTGTAGCTGGGGCTCAGTTGTGTAGCACGTTCAGGTTGCTGCTTCATATGTCATTGCTGCCTGATAAACATGAGGTACCAAGCCTCGACAACAGCGTACGCCAGGAGTGGACTCTTATTAACAATAACCATCGATAACCCATGCTGTCACCATGGCTTTACGGCCACTAACGTTCGTAGTGTGAGCGGATAGGCTTCAAACGGCTAGGTAGCGTGGCTTAGCAACATTGGATGACGCACAGGCTGCCAACGACGACCGCAGTCTCCTAGGGAATCCTGCATGTCTCAACGAACTTCGTATCATGAAACTTTGACAGTTGTTGGGTCCGATAGCATCTTCAGACGACTGTTGAAAGGCCACGGAGTAGTAGAAGAGCTCACCCTTTCCTTACAAACAGCGAACAATTTGAGTACCGATCTTTTCGCCACATTGAACGCAACTTTGTGGCGACGGACAGACCGGAACAAGATCCGGAAGGGAAGACAGGCCAGGCAAGCCAGAATGCAGCAAACAAAGGACACGCGAGTGCGCTCGTTAAGCGACCCCATGATTGCCGGTGGTCACCAGAGCAATGCCAAACTCTCGAAACCGCCGAAAGTAAAGACACTGCACGAGCGGCCACGGAACCGACTTCAGAAGCGAAGCGCTGCAAGCTCACTGATGCCCACCCCGTATCCAATCCACCTGGGTTTGGTAGAGCCCACCGCTGCGTTGTATGTCCTGGAGTACGAATCGTATCCCTACAACACTGTTCCGAGCAAGTTTCTGGGCGCCTACTCATCTGTTGACTCTGTCACCGCCGGAGCAATCGAACACGGCGCATACACATTCTCACGAGAAGGACTGCTCGATGGCAGCGAGTATCTCAACGCGACCGGGCGCATCAAGATCCAGTCGCAGCTGGTCCAGCAATCCGGGACAGAGGCGCCAGTATCACTCCGCAGTCACAGTATCGACGAGCGACCAAGGAAACAAGACGGACCCATTCGATCGGACATTCCTCACCCGGCTTCTCGCTCCAATACCCTGACCAGACCGGACATCGCGCACCGGGGAGCGCACAGTACGACAAGTCTGAGAGAGACGACGAAGCCGAAAGAGACCGTGTACTTCGCTATACGTCAAGGTCCAACGGCGGCGCATTGCCTAGGGGTCTTCGCAAGAGCGAGTCTGGCATGGGGTGCTTCTCTGAAGAACAAAGTGAGCTGCGGTCTTACCGCCACGCTGAGTGAAGAAGTCAGGGATTTTGACGCGGATGGAATGCCGCAAGTCACTGCTCGGCTGCATGGATGTGGACAGCACATTTGGTCTGTGGTTTCGAAGGAGGTGGATGCGTGTCTTCGGGTTGGAGATGTATGACGGATGTGATTCCAGCAAAGCGGTGCGCTTCTCAGTAACTTTTCTCTGGCATTGACCCGCAACACTGCAGCGACGTCAGCAGTCGATGTTGGACATTAGAGGACAAAGCGCTTGCTATTAATTGCTAGCACAGTAGCGCAAACGCTGCGGCTTTGTCAGCGACGTTGGAAAGAACATCAATTGAACATGACGTCATCTGGTTTTCGAAGCGGCGAGTACGATTCCCGCGAGTTGTCTCTGTTGCTCACGAACGCCATGATGCGCGTGGAGGAATCATGACAGAGCATCGACTTCGGACGAGCGGCGTCCATCAGTCGCGTTGCCAACCACCCAACCCATGTTGAAGGAGTCGTACTCGACACGAGCGCTCGCAACGAGTAACACTTGGGCCATTGGCGGCAGCTTGACGAACATCCATCACTTCCTGCGGAGTCGTATTCATGATTTGTACCACCAATTCCTTTTCGACTCGACACGACGATACTCAGATACATTAGTCCCGAACAAAACGCAAGACAGGAAACCAGAATTACATTCAAACTCCCTCAAAACGCCATGCATCGTCCCGGCCACCGAAGGAAAAACGAAATCTATGCTGTTCAAAACCAATACTGGTCTCCACTCCTACTGACCTCAAAACTACACCCTAAACCCCTCCCATCCTCTTTCATCCTCGCTTCTCCCTCCTCTAATTGCCTTAAAATAGTATCGCCCACGAGGGGCCCGTCCTCGCATATATCCTTGACGTGTATGACCACAACCTTCAGGCCTTTCAGGGGGCTCTCGAACGCTGCGGACAGGAGCGCGCGATTATGCTCTGCACTCACGCTATTCAAATTCAGCGCCGCGGGGGCCGAGGGATGGGACGCGTGAGGATTATTTGGGGGTCCCGAAATATGCGCGTAATGTGGATTTGGGGTAGGTGTGCTGGTCGGCGTGTTGCTGAAGTCGAGCGACAACGAATCGTCATCGGCTTGGCTCGACGCGTTCATGCTCGATAGCGGCGTATCGACGCCCTTGATGCCGCTGCTGGCCCATATTCGACTGCGTCCCGGTCCGTCGAGTAGATCGCGGCTCATGCGCTTGCGTTTTCTTCCCTGGCGCGCTGCTTCGCGCTCATTCTCGCGCTCCCGGCGCGCGTTTTTCACCATCTCTGACAAGACCGAGAGCTCTGCAAGTAAGTGGCGCGGTGCGAGGTGTCCAAACAGCACCGCGTCGCCTTGCGCATCGGTATAGCTGCATTCGATGAATATGCCTGTGAGGATGCCAGCAGCGATCTTGGGCGCGGCTTCTGCCCAGATGACTGCTGTGCGAGGCGAAAGGGAGAGCGAGTCTGGCTCGACATCGCCGAAGATAAGGATCTCCTTTGTGGGTGTTGTCATTGTTGATTCAGCACGGATGAAGAACGCGGACGAGTCGACTACACAGTGATCGGCTGGTATATTATTTTCTGCGACATGGCTGGATCTTCGATGTTGTTCGGTGCTGAATGAACCAAGTCCAGGCGTCCCGGGCTGGCTTTGCGAGATGGACATGGAGAAACTATGTGAGCGGCCTTCTCGATTTTCGTTCTGATGCAGGGCCGCAGAAGCGTTTTGCAGACCTGAAGTCTCCTGTACTTCTGCATTTGAACCACGATGCACATGTCCCGGACCTTGCATGCAGTGTCCATGACTGACCTTGAAGCCTTTGACGCCGAGTCCGTCACAAACCTCGATGTAACCCCTACCTTTCCCCTGGCCCAAGGCAATGTTACCACCTTCAGCAAGTCGCTGGAATGACACCAGACCCACACCTCCGTCTTCGTCAGTAAGGTTCGGCCAGATGATGTTGTTGAAAATGTGCGTCTTGATAGCGTGCACTGTGAACGGCAACGCTGCTAATCTTTTCGGACGTGACGTATTATGGAATGCCGCAGTGTTGACAACAAAGCCAGAAAGGTGGTCGAGATGTGGATGAGTGATGAGATATGTCGAGACGTGCTCTCGGACGACATGCAACGCGTTGGCTCTTGCGCTCGCATTCGGGAAAGGCAGGCCGGCAAAGACACCGTCAAGTAGAGTTGTTATCTCCAGTGGCATGTCCTCGTCGGAGTAAGGTGTTTCTGCTCCGGAGTCGTCATCCGACAAAGGAGCGACCTCAGTCATAGGCGACGTACCATCCTCATTAATCCGAACGGCACCGCCATGGATGCTATCCACTTTCGGTGGAGACTGGATTCGCGGCTCTGAGATCAGGGGGAAATGCTGTTCTAGGATTCTGGTGATCGCCGCAAGGTGTGAACCGGCATCGACCGCAAGGACCGAGTTCTTGGACCATTTGGTGGCTGTCGAACGCACGAGGAAGCCGGTTACATTGTCTTCGACTGGACCGCCGCCCGCACCCAGGCAGATCACCTGGATGGCGGGCTCGTTGTTGTGCCCAGATGATCTTCGGACCTCCCTGTGCCCATCGCTGTCCTTCATCCCCTCAGTACCTGTAAGCCCTCTCTTGAACGCAGCCTCGAAGGTCTACTTCAAACTTCTTTCGCGTAGTTGGTGATAATGGGGAGAGAGTACCTATGTCTGAGCCACGTTCGTTTCTTCGACACTGGTACCACGTCAACCCCAGTCTCTTATAATGCAGATTGCAATAGATATGAGCTCGTCGCTGTGCTGTGTTCGTTCGCCCGGCAGTGATCTTTAAGTGAGCCAGTAATCCGAGTCACAACAACACCGCAAACGTAAAACGGACCGGCTTCATAGCAATTGTCTCTTGCGTAGGCTCCCCGCGCGAATCCCTAGCCTGCGGTAGAGGTCGAGGTCGCACAGCAACGGGCCGGATCCACTCACAGCCCTACGACGCAGGCAGCCGGACCTTGGGTTGAGGCGACTCGGCGCGGCGATCCAAAGTCTTTCTTGCAAGCCGACCTCACAACTCAGTGCGGCTCTGCGCTCACGCGACCCGACTAGCTCGCGCTGGGCGCGCGAATGCGTGTAATAAGCTCGGAAAGTATCGTTAGACAATGTGGAAGCCACCGGCAACAGGACTCGGGCGGACGTGAGGTCAAAGAAGATGAAACCAAAAGACGGGGGACTCGAGAATAGAAGATTCGAAGCGCAAAGAAGTTGCGCCCTTGTTTTCGGTCCCTTCCTGCGCCAACAAAGCTGCGCCTGGGCTGCTTGTGCTGGACGCCAGCCAATGGGAAGACGAGCGCTGTGTGGAGTAGCGTGCGCCGCAAAGTGCTCAAGAACGGTCGAGGTCAGATCGAGCCCTCAAAGCAACCAGTCTTTTGGCTCGAGTATGGATGCCCGTTGAGGCTCAAACGGTCGAGGAGCGTTAAGGCGGCGAACAGTAGCGGCAGTTGGGTTCTTCTGTTTGGCTCGGAAGGCACAAGGCAACACAAGTTGAGCTCAGCCCTTGATGCGAGGACATTCACCACGCCAAGCTGCCGAACTGCGCGGACACCAACGCACTGTATCTCGTGGCGCGGTAGTCATTAGTGCATCTGACCGCATGTTCGTGCACTTGATGCGATTGGTGACAGCAGCATGTAGAAGCGCTAGACGATGCCGGGCTCGGTCTCATTGCACGCCGATTTGCAAGAGTAGGTCGCTAAGCCGTTAGAATAGATCGTGAACTCTCGGTCCTTTGCTTGACAGCTACATGCTGCATGGCACATGCTGAGTCCCAAGTTGAACCTAATCATGCGGCTGAAAGAAGCGCCAAATTGATGCCGAAATCAGATGTAAGCGAGTTTAACATCGTCAGCGGAATGCAGGCCGTCACATGCAAACATCACGTCATGAGAACTCAGATTTGGTGTCGTGAACATGTGCTTTTTGCCTCTATGTTCGGGTCATAGCAATCTTTTTGATCTGCTATGCCCATCCATCATCCCTCATACCCCTTGGTAACAGGTCGTAAATCATCCGCGTCATTAACAAAACGAACACCGCAGAAAGGCAAGGCATTTACTTGAAGACCTTACCGTCGGCCCACTCGTAAGACTTGCCATTGACCTCAATGGGCTTGTCCCAGGACCACTGGTCCTCGACAAACTTGCGGTCTTCATCCTTGGTGGGGTCAAGCTTGGTGAACGTGTAAGACTCGTGGTCAGGAGCGACATCGAACGCGGGTTGAGCGTCCTGGCCGCGGACGAGGAAGGCGCCCTTGATGACGGAGTCGTTGGCCACGCCATAGACGGAGGTGGCGCCGAAGAGGTACTTGCGAGAAGCCTCAAGACGGGCAAAGAAACCGCCAATCAAGTTGGAGGTCATGAAGGTGAGGGTAAGCTCATCGTTGTACTTGTAGTCAACGCTCCAGAGAGAGTACTCCTCGAAGTTGACGTTCTCCCAGAACCAGGGCAGGGCAACCTCGCGGGTCTCCTCGTTGGAGTACTTGCGCTTCCAGTCGTCAAGGACGAAGGTGGCGCGGGGGAGGGCCTCAAGAGGGTGCTTGGGCTTAGGGGCAGCAGGGGCCTCCTCCTCCTCCTCGGGCTCGGCAGCCTTGGGCTTGGGGGCAGCCTTGGGCTTCTCAGCCTTGGGGGCCTGCTCCTTCTTGGGGGCAACGTTCTTGATAGCCTCCTCAATGAACTCAAGCTTGGGGGCGACAGCGGAGTAGCTGGGGGTGTTGTAGATGGTCTCGTACCAGCGAGTGACGTTGGGGTTCTCGGACCTCCACTTCTTGTCGAAGAAGTACTGGAAGCCGCGAGCAACGATGCTGGCAGCGAAGATATCGGCAAGAGTCAGCCGCTCACCGACGAGGTAGGTGTGGGTGAAGAGGTGCTCCTCGAGGACGTGGACGGCCTTGAGAGCGGCCTTCTGTGAGTCATCGACGTTCTTCTTGTTGTAGGGGTCACGGCCGATGATGGGACGGAACCAGCCACCGAGGGGAGTGAGGACCTCCGTGTTGGCGAAGGACATCCAGCGGAGGATGGTGGCGTAGTCCTGCTTGGTCTTGCCGAGCAGGCTGGTCTTCTCGTTCTGGGAGGCGACTGGGGCAGGTTAGCGACTGAGTCACTTCGAGGTGGTATGAAATCGAGAAGAGTGCCGCCAACGTATGTCAGGAGTTTACTTTTTTCAACAATAGTTTTCAGACAGGGATAACTGAATGAATAACATTCGCACATCATACAACGCCGTGGGGAGGGTATGCGGGGTACTCACGGTAGACAGCGATGGCGATGGTCTCGGAGAGAACGAAGCCGTCCTTGCCCTCGAAAGTGGGGACCTTGCCGAGCTTGTTGAGCTTCAGGTACTCGGCAGAGACACCCTTGGCGGGCTCGGTGTCGACGAACTCGATGTCGAGGCCATTCTCCTTTGCGACCGCAAGGAGGGAGGTGGTGCGCGGGTTACCCTGAGGGGCTGTCAGTTGCAGTCCCTTCCCCAAATTTCGCAAGACGGCGGGTGCGGACGGCCACTCACGCTGTAGCTGTAGATCTTTCCGAAAGACATGATTGCTGGTTGACCGTGGCCGGGACTGTACAATCAAGGGAAGCAGAGGCGTTGGAGAAAGAAAAAAGGTTGTTTGGGCTCGAAGTGGGGGTGGGTGGTTTTCGCTTTGCTCTGCTGACGCTAGAGGCAAAACAGCAAGGCCCAAGCTTGGCAGACGGGATTTTGGAGCAGCAACGTGCAGGCCATCGTCAGCATCTGTGGTCCACCAGCCGCAACCCCAGACATTCTGCTCGACTGCACGGCGCAATGGTGTGCAGAAAGATCGCGCACGGCCTGTCGCGGGCCATCGACGCATTCGGAGCGCAGTCGCGGATACAATGCGCGCGAACCGCACGACGCAGCCTGCAGCCCCCGGCATCACGATGCATCTCTACGACCGTACCGAGACCCGCTGAGATCGAGACCGAGGCTCAGGAGCCCTTCACTGCTGCAAACCCCTTTGACTTCGAGGCCGAGGATGGAGACGGCGGTAAGCGTGTGAAGGATATCCTGCGCTCATTGCGTGTTGTGCCTGCTTCGCCCTCCTACTTCAGCGCAAAGCCAACATTCACCGACGACTTCCTCTCTCTTTCCGCGCTCCTCCGCAAAGTCGCCACCCTCCCGACAATACCAAACGCCGAGGCGCCTAAGGTCGCGTGGAAAACCGTTGAGCAGTACCGCATCATGACCAACGAGCCTGTCAAGACCCAGCGCTTCCACAAGATGCTACACATCCTTCGGAGACTGAACTGCATCCACCCACAACTGATGCCTCAGGAAGTCGTCGAGGCGATGAAGCGCTACAAAAAGCCTAGTCAACCTGGCGATGTCAAGCCCAAGCCTGGTCTTATCGACGAGTTGGGTCGTGCGAAGGGCGTTGGGCGAAGGAAGACCTCGTCTGCGGTCGCGTGGCTTGTAGAAGGAGAGGGAGAGGTGCTCATCAACGGCCAGTCCTTGGCAGAGTACTTCGGGCGGCTGCATCACCGAGAGAGTGCGGTTTGGGCGTTGAAGGCCACCGGCCGGCTCGACAAGTACAACCTGTTTGGTCTAGTAGAGGGTGGCGGATTGACCGGTCAAGCAGAGGCCATGACCTTGGCGGTAGCAAAGGCATTGATGGTGCATGAGCCGGCGCTGAAACCAGCCCTGCGACGAGGTGAGTTGTACCCTGATCCTATTCACACCTGCATGTGTGTTTGCTTTGACAATGAGCACATGTCAGCATCTTCAGCACATGACACAAGTCAACGTGAACCGTTCATGCAGAACTCCGAACTTGGACCGTGGCACAGCTGAGATGCAATCGCTAACTCTCACATAGCTGGCTGTATCACCCGTGATCCGAGAAAGGTGGAGAGGAAGAAACCCGGCCACATCAAGGCTCGCAAGATGCCCACTTGGGTCAAGCGGTGAGGGGTGGAAATCTTGTACATCACCATGTGTATTTCATACTTGTGGCATTTAGCGGAGTCGAATGTAAGATGGTCCAGGTCGAAGTGCGCATGATTGTATAGATTACCATCAATGATGCCTTGCAGCGTCGTGATGCTCGAGGTGGTGCATAATCGGAGCGGCTGCAAATTTGGAGCTTCGTTTGCAAGCACAGTCGACATCGAGCACAAGCAGTAACATGCACGGTGTTGAGCTGCGTTCAGTGAAGTAGCGGTCAGGCCCATTGAAGACTAGGTGTGTCAAAGTGGGAACAGGTAAGTGCATGCTTGCATCTCTTTTCAGACTTGTGTCCTAGCAAGGACACGGACAATCGCGAGGCTGTTTAGCATGTTTCTTTTAGAGATCTCGTAGTAATCCAGAGATTTCGCAATTGGGCCCTCTGGAACACAACGTGTCGCCAGGGTCTGAAATGTAGTGGTCAATGGAGCCCTGGTGAACGTTGCGTCTGCACCTTCTTGGAGACATGGGAACGATTGGTTGCGGTTTTTCCAGATGTACCCACGATGCATGACTCAAAGCATGTTCCTCTGACGACCTTTCCGAGCGAGGGTCCTCCATCTTCGCATCGCGAGGAGACGCCTTGCCGCTGTAGATGAACGACCGGTGGCTTCCACCACGTGTTCCCTCCAAGTGATCTGTCAGACACGGTTTTGGGTCGCGTGGGTGTATCCGAGGATAAAAAGCCCCTTTTGTATCGAGAAGAAAAGAAGCCACCCTGAAACGGCGACGCATGCTGTGCGACTTGTACCAGCATGTACCCCTTCTCATGGTGGGAAGGTACCGACATCCCGGATACGATATCGAAACAGATCATGGAGACGTTTCAGAATATGTTGTGAAATTGTAAGATCTCAATTCCTGGATTGCGGTAAAGCAGAACCGTTTGTACCCGGCTCGCTTTCGTTTTGACGCCTTCGGTCCAGTATGTGCGTCCTGCATCAGGGACGACAGGGTGCACGGAAGTGCTGCTGTATCAGGGCCGTAATGTGCCAGAAGCTTGGCAGTCCTTCCTGTAGTAAGATACATGTGGCTTGCAAACGGACTGATGAGAATGTGCTCGCATGATGGTGATCCTTCATGTGCTATTTGCGATCGACTTCCCCTTAGTCGTGCAGCCGACGTTGTGTTGGATGTCGATCAATGTACCTAACTGGCTGGATGAATTCATTCGATCCGAGCGTCCGTTGTCCGAAATGGTGCGAAATTTGACGGAACGAAGGCGACTACATCCCGCAGATCTTGGACTAGCACACCTCACGGGCGTAAGCGAGCGCGTTGCCCACAAACCGATCTTACGATAGGTGCATGCGGTACTTCATGGTGGCCAACATCGTGAGTGCGTCTGACTGGGGTGAGTGGAGCTGGTGTTGCATTGCGTGACACAAATGTGGGCGTGGGATTGCGAATCGTTCAGCGATTACACCAATTGGAGATTTTCCAGGTCGCTGCACGCCAGTGACGCTTGTCGTCATTTCAATCGATCTTACTCGTAAGGATTTCGCTTGGATGCATCTCGTCAACGGCAGCGGGTAGGGCGGAAACAGCCTCAACGGCGAAGGCGATTTGGCAGCGAATGTGGGCTAGTGATGCATTGCAGCCTGATTCGGCAAAGCGCCAGTACAGCCTCGTCTCTCATCTTGATAGAGTTCAGCGATAGTCACAGACCTCAAGCCTCGTGAGTGGAATCAGGAGATCTGACTCGCAAGCCGATAGGGCTGGCTGGCCGGCATTGCATTTGCAAGCCATCAGAGGGTCAGTGTGCTCTTCTCGAACGAAATGAAACCTTCTCGAAGCATGTTCGCCGCGGCCCTGTGTCATTTCCACAAAGCATTCGTGATACGGGAGCCAGGGTCGCCAGATGATCGCCGTTGAAAACGAGTGACGCACCTCGGCCGTAAGGACGATGTCCGCTAGGCTGGGCACTTCGAACGACGCTTGTTTCATCTGGCGGTGTCTGCGCCTACAGGCAAAGTGCACACCGTACAATGGTGTTTCTACTTGGCTGTCGAAGCTGCCACGTGAGGAAAGGACGGTGAGCGGCAGCGCGCAGGCGGTGGAAGCTGCTAAAGGCGGCGTCAACTGAGTCGTGCGCGGTGAGAGAGGAACAAAGCTTTCCTCAGCGGGTCGTGAAGATACATCATGTCTCGAGCTGGCCGCGGGCTGGTCTGGGCGCTGAGGTCGGGAGGATGACAGCAGGCTCAGGGCAAGAGCCAGTGAGACGTGCAGGAAGGAGCCTCCGACGGCGCGCTTAGGCTGCGGCCGCTCTACTGCATCTCATGCCACTGCAGTGCTTCGAGGTACTGCTCGCGAACATACAGTAGGTAGTCGCGTGTGGGAGCGGTTACATCACCACTTGTTGTTGTTGTGCGAAGGGGAAGGGCTTCTGAATCCTGAGCGATCGACGAGTTGAGGCTGGAGCAGGCTGACGATCGCCCACGCGCATCAATCCTTGCCGAACCCACGGGCGCCCGCATACAGAGCAATGTCCTGTTCGAAGCTGGACGTGCTTGAAATGAACGCCCCTGAATAGGGCAACCCGCAACAGCGTCCGCACAGTGCGCAGACAGGCTCTGTTCTGACACCAATACAGCGACCGCATAGCAGCAAGCAGAGCTGAGGCCGCATAAGTTCGACAGCCGTTTGATGATTTGGCAGCAGAGAAACGAATCAGCCGTGCGTTCGCAGCCTAGCAGTCTCCTGCATAAAACACATTTGCTACGAGGCATGGTGTCCCTGCCGACTGCTGCAGTCGGTGCATGGGCAGCGAGCCTGTTGGGCTCGTCGACGTTCAGCTGGCAGTGCTCCCGCGTCTTCGTCGCTCGCCAAGCGCGTTGGAGGTTGAGGAGGTGTTCACGGAGCCCAGCAGCACGGCGACATTTGGCCGGGGTGGAGCCGCGCAGGGCCGAGTGAACCAGACTTTGCATGGAAACCAGAGATTTGGCCGTCGCGCAGGCTATGTGGCAGCTCTGGCACTCTGGCTGACAGCATGCGGTGGGCTCGCTGGCCTCGCCGCAGCTCCCACCAGGGCGACCACAGTCTAACAAGCGCGCTGGTGCCCTGCAGCAAAGCTGCCCAGGCGCAGATCCACCAGGGCGATCTGTAACTATGGCTTACAGGGGGCTGCTAGCCCCGCCCAAGCTCGACAAGGCCTGACCAGGGCCATCTCGGAAATCGGAGACGGAGACTTTGCTTTACGCTGTCATCCAGAGCTCATCGATCAAGCCTCCTTACTCGCCAGCCCTTACCCACCCGGCGCGCAGCCACATCCACTCTTCAGTACGCAAAACGGGATCCCAGCACGGTCTGCGTGCAGTCCTGGTGCCTCTAGAGAGCCCTTAGCTCGCAGACACCCCGGCTCGTGTGAATCTACATTTTGTTTCGCCGGCGTGGCGCGTTGGCGAGTTCCTTTTTGCTTCCCACACTCGTAGGTCCTGCCGGTTGCTGTTGAAGCTGTGGCTCGCTCCTCCTTCATCAGCATCTCAGTGCAGCTACCCCAGCACATCCCCCCACTCTGTTCTCGATCCATCTACACCCTGCACAGCTTGGGCCTCTGCCGGACGTCCCCAGTGCAGCCGCCAGCCGACTCCCTCGTCAAACGACTGCTCGCAGCCCGTGACGTTGGTCGCCCGTGCTGTCACCGCTTTCATTAGACCTCACCACGCCCGTTTGTCTTCCTCTTCGAGCAGGCAGCGAGCCCCAATTTAGCCATTGTCGCACTTTTCCGTATGGTCTCGGACCGACCGCTTCATTTCCCTCCTGCAATTGCACTGCGCTGCCCAGTGCGCGGGCAGCCGTCCAAAGACGTTGCCTGGTTTGGTATCGTGAATAATACCAGCACGTGTTAGAGCCGTTGAGCTATCGGCCGCCGACGACTTTTAAGGTGTTTGAGACGTTCTCCTAGACGGACCTGCTCTTGTTCCGACTCGTTGAAAAACTCAATTGCGTGCAAGGACTGCCCTTCAAACACCGCACGCGCTCGCCGTGCTTCACCACCAGAAACCAACACCCACAGGGTTTTCCACGCTTGCTTTTGTCGGACGATCTCCTGTCAGCTAGTGGCTACGTGTCTAGCTGGTCCACTTTCACGCTCGCCTTTTCTCCAGCATTTCCACATCGGGACCAAGCATTCCGGGTTTTGCCAGTCTCACTGCCACAGATCCTCGTCGCAGCCATACGAGGATACCCCGGACAACTCACGCGCGTCAGTGAGGCGTCTGCCCGCAGCTACTTTTTTTGCATCTTCGGGCTCCATTGGTGGGCCTGTCGACGCACCAGGATCGAGTGTATATCATCCTTCGCTGCCGGGTGTTGCAACCATTCTGGTCCATCCAACTCGGACGTCACCTTCCTCCGCCGCAGAATACCATAAGATCCTAATCCCGAACCACTGCAACGACCTCCTTCCTATTCGGAATAGCTCTTACTGTCGTCACCACCACCAAGACAGAACCCATTCCGCACCCGCCCCGTCCTGACTCTTACGCCCCTTCGCGGTCTTACTTCAAGTCTGCAAGCTGGCCAACTACGCGACGCCACCAGTCTCGCCCTTAGGGTACCGGGCACTCGAACCGCCCTTCAGTCAGCAGCTCAAAGGCCGGCTGGGTGGGATGGACAATGACCGTCGGCCGCGGCAGAACCCCTCAGGTTACGCGAGCCAGCAAGGCACGCTGCTTCCACCGCAGAGCTCATATCCCGTGGTAAGCGCATCCGATCGCTTCAGGCAGGCGCCCTTGACTGCACCTGCCCCACCTACTTCTGCCCCCTCCTCTGGCAGCCGCCCCAGCTCGCAGAGTTACGGTTACGCTTACGGGGAAGGATCACAGTTCGTCGGCTCGTCGATCCAATCTGCAGGCGTGTCCTACGGCGCGCAGGGCTACAGTCCCGAACAGCCACAGCAACCGCAACAGCAGCGCACCGCGCAGCAGCAGTACTCGCCGTATGGCCAGAACGTCATGTACAGCGTGCCTGGGGCGCAGGGCTCTGCGACAGGGTCGTCACAGTATGAGCCTGTGGAACCGTACCAACAAAACAGGGACTCGGCAATAGAGGTTCTGAGCACCGGCTTTGGGGTCGCACAACCCCAATACTACAATGTGGCCGGCGAGGGTGGTCCCACGAGCGCGCCTGCCTCTGCTATTGCAACCCAAAACGTCCCTTCCCAATACCCCTCGCTAGGATATACAACGCAGCAAGCCCCGGTCGGACGAGAATCGCTCGCGCCCGCATACAGCACCAGCGGCATGACGGACCCCCACCAAGCCACCGCGCAGGCTGGCTACGCGCAGCCGGGCAACTATAGCGAGCAGCATGGTAGCGGCAACGAGTACGACGATTTTTACAACAACTACCAGAGCGAGCTGAAGAAGACGTTCCAATATGTGCACGATGGGCGCATCAACGAGGCTGGCGCACAGCTACACCGACTGAGCGAGTGGCTGCTGCACTGGGCCGAGACACTGGGTAAGTTTCCTGAATGGTGCTGGACGGGACGAGCAGCTGAATTGACTACAGGCCTAGTGCGCGACGACGAGACCCACTACGCGCAGCGCCTCAAGCTGTGGGAGGAATTCAATACCTGCTGGCTGTCGACGCTCCAGAAGCAAAAGACCATGACGCAGGACATGATCAGCACCGGTCAACGCCCCCAGCCGCCGCAGTCCCTTATCGACTACGATACACTAGAGAAGATGGGCACACAATTGGTCAAGAACTGCGACAACATGGAAAAGCACGGTCTGGTCGACTACCAGATGGGTGTGTGGGAAGAGGAAATCATAGCGAGTTAGTGTCACGCTTCCCGCGTTTTTCGCATTACTAACCACTGCTCAGTGTTAACGTCGTGTCTCGACCTCCTCGAGGAAATGGGCGCTGGTTCTTCTGCACAGCGACCCACCGCGAATGCGCGCAGACGATAAATTAACTACACTTCTTCACGACTGCTGCGCATCCGCGGCGTACGCACCGCTGTCGCCGTAAGCCACGCTGCTTCGCGCGCGTGACGTTCATATCCACATTAATACTTCGAGGGTGTGATTTGACGCTACGTTTACGGGTCTTGTTGCCCTTCTTCTGTACATCTACCAGTATTCAGCATCGTAGCTCCTTGCTTTTCTTTCTGATTTTCTAGACTTCGACGGCTCGTCACGGCAGCGGAACTGTTTTGGGAGGCTATCTGCATATGGCTTTTTCTTGCATCAACTGTATTTGCATTCACGGGTCTCGCAATGCTTCGCCGAGCGTTCTCGCTTCGCGTTGCACTGCCACTTTTCCCTACCGCTCCGTTTTGTCTTGTTCTCCACATAGGACCATGTACGCCAAGGAACGGTGTTTGCACCTATTTGCCTGGACTTGGGATATTACGGTTAGGGCAGCGGGCGCTGGCAGGATAAAAGGGCATGTCTTGATTTGGAACTCAGGGGTTACAGGATAATGTGGGCATTGGCAGGCCTGCGCAGGCGCTGGTCAGTCTACGGGTTCTACGATAATGAGTTGGTAAACGAGTAGGATGACGGCGTTGTGGAGACTGGGCATAGCGGCATGCAGAAAGTCACCGGTACGTCCATGCTCAGCTGCAGCTTCCGGTGGCCTCGAATTCCAAGAGTCCGCACAAAAAGTATTCAACAAACTATCCGCCCAGGAGTTGGGTGCCAATTGGACACTCCTTCGCGCGTGCCCAAGCTTTGGAGGCGTGAACTACAGATGCCAGGATTGTGGGGTTGGTATAGTGGATATGACGGCACGAATCGACATGATTGGGCTGCCGGTCGGGCAGCAAATGTACCTGTACCATAGACGATTACTTACTATAGACATTAGCAACGCTTCACTGCAAACTTTGTTCACATACAAGTTTCATTCCAGGTTTCTTTGTGCTCTTGCTGTGTTGTCAATGTGCCGTCGTCGCCCCTTCGCTGCAGGGTTCAGGATCCTTCTCGCCTCACATTATTCCTTCTACCTCATCGACAGTCCATTGCAACCCGACTGGCAGCCTCACCGCATACAGCCTCGCCGCATACAGCCTCGCAACAACACTTTCACAGGTTTATTTGGATCAGGCCGGACGTCCGGCGCAGGCCGTGTCCCCGTGCATGCCGGCGACCTAAACATGGCTGCTGTCACCTGCAAAAAAGCAACCACGTCCCCGACCAAACCCGCGGAAACATGATCGGCGCATGCTTTTCCCACCAGGGGCGTTCGCCTATCTCCAATGATCCACTGCGAGCTGTCAACGATCCATCACATCTTATCACATTGCAGAGGTGGAGTCCACCACGGCGGTGCTACATAATCCCGGCTATTGTTTCTAGACGGCGGTCATCAAGCGCAGCGAGGGCGCTGTATTGCCGATACTCTAGCATCGCACCGAGCGCAATGCACCAGGTGCAGTGCACCGAACGCAATTGCACGAAGCAGCTGTGATCGTGTCTAGTGCATCGCACTTCATTATTACGCATGGCTCCGCGGTACGCGACTCCACATCAACAAAAGCAATTCGGCCATGTCCAGCTCGCCCAAATCGTGGGTCTATTTTCAGGAACAGCCTCTCCATGACGAGGTCTCAGCCGCATGCGCTGTTCCGACCGGCTCGGCTTGCATCCTCACACCTGCTTGATCGCCCTCCCTTCCACTAGCGCGGATCCCCTCAAAGTGGAGACGAATCATTTAGCCGGTCGTCTCCGCGCCCTTGGAGCAAGCCCTCGATCACGCCGCAGCTGACAGCGGTTGCTCACATTAGCTCCTGGTCACATATGAGGGTAACTGTGCATCTTGTACTCACATACGCAGTCGAGCCATACATTGCGTCGTTCTCCATCGAATACATCTGCGCACACATCGGCCGTCTAGCATCCGCTGCTTTTACTAGAACTGACTCGAGGACAGACCGCCGGTTGCGCGCACATTCACATTCTTGCGCACGTAAGGAGACCTTACCAGACTTTGCGAGTTCCCATTTCGATTTGATCTGATGTGGTAGTCGTCATCTGATTCGCATTCAGCGAGATTGGTGTTCATGCAACCGCACCTAGGGTACACTACTCACGCAAGGATCGTCGACACTCCACCGCGACCCTGGTCGATACCGTACCAGCTATTATCATGTTGTGGAAGAAGCTGTCAGTCCACTCTCGTGACCATAAAATTGTGGCTCCCCCAGCTCGGTAGCACGGAAGCATGCGCTATCGGAGCTGTCGCTGCAGCTAGCCTTTTCGCTGTTGTGCTCTCAATCGGCGTTGTACGGAGAACACCGCAGCTAGAGTTTCTGTCTGGTGTACATCAT
The DNA here is from genome assembly GCA_016630955.3 of Didymella arachidicola. Lineage (NCBI taxonomy): Eukaryota > Fungi > Ascomycota > Dothideomycetes > Pleosporales > Didymellaceae > Didymella > Didymella arachidicola. The sequence goes on from CM049987.1 coordinate 149,353, forward strand.
GACTTACGCATTGGTGTAGTAAGGCCCGCCGTTGATTCAGGTAGATGGGCTGGTGAACTTCAGACAACCAACACTAAGAAGCAAGGCTAGACACAGCCTGCACGTACAAAGCAGCTTGTGCGAGTTTGACAAGGCACTGTGGACACGCGTTGCACAGCGACGGGTACGTGCATCTCTTGGGTCAGTACACAGCTGTTTCAGCCCGCTGCACACGATCAATAATTTTTGCGGCGCCAACCTCGTGCTGCAAGCGTGGTAGTCGTACATCCACCGTTGGCGCCCTTTGCGATCATTTTAAATGTCACTGCTACGTTGTAATCTACGGTGTATCAGTGCATTGGGTGTAGGTGCGGTGCCCAGAGTCTCCGAAAGGACTAAAAACCTGTCCCATCCTATCAGGTGACATGGTGTGAGAGATCGAATCCTGGGCGGATGAAAGCCTATACAACAGTCGCGACAGAAAGCACGACCTCCCTTGCTGCTTGATCTAAATTACATGGCATCGGCGCTGGATACAAGTCACAGTCGTGAACGCTAGAAGGTACGCTGTCCACGCGACGGCAATGTACATCATCGCATTGACATGATGTCCAATCCGTATCAATACTACTGGTAAGACAGCGTCATCATACACTTCTGCAAGACTCATTCGGATCCTCAGTAAACAAGCCATCTTATTCACGCGTTACACAATGCATCAATGCTCAAAACAGATCAACCAGAAGTCTGTCTAGTATGTCTTTCTGTTAGCACTGATCACAGTTTAGTCTACAGATCTTACACCAGCCGTCACATCATAGATTAGGTTCTAGGTTAGTTAATTACATTCTCGTATCTCATGAGCGTGCCACCCAGATCGGCCAACGCACTGCTCAAGAACACCACTTTGTTCTCAGTGTGTACTCAGGAGAGGTTCCCAATACTGCCTGCCTAGCTGTTCAGTCTAACCATTCAACAAATGTCAGAAACTCCAACTTGTTACTCTCATGCCTCCCAACCCTACCATCAGACTTCTTCTCGCTCGACAGAAGCGCCCACCGCCATATCTTTCAGTGCATCCCACTTGCCGCTAAGTGGCCAGCGTGGCTTGACCAATCTATACCCAAGTCAGCATGGTCAACATAATCTATCCGTCTACATGTCTGCCAGGGCCCCGGACTGTGGAGTCAGTTGAATGCCAACGCCACGGTACGGGTCAAGGCTTCCAGCACCGACTGGATCGTTGATCCGAATAGTAAATACGAACGCCACCAACGTTCAGACTTTACGCTGCATTTGACCCAGACTATGCGCCATGCAAATGTATAACACAGCGGTGCTCAACGGCGGTACTGATGATGCGCTAGCAATTTTGGTTGCCATTTGGCTGGCGCATATCTTCGAACCACCGCTTGAGAGACATGACATTTATCTCAGGAGTCATAGGGAATTCTTCGATAGATGGACGTACTACCAACGGACTTTGAAATCACTGCGTCTCAGTATTGATATTTTAAAGCGTATATTTCCCCTAGGGTCTGGGAAGATATCTATCATAAGCAGTTCCTGTGCCGTCAAGTGGCTGAAACTGTGTGGGCGACAGTCTGAGTGACACACCCAGGGTATAACAGGGCCTCTGACTACTTCCATGCTCCTACGAGCAGCATTGTGGGTGTGAAGTCACTGTACCAGACTTAGAGGTATGGCGCACAAGATGAGAATTACCTAGGTATGTAATTGCCACACACACGGTTTCGATTGTCCAGTAGGTGACAGTCTGTTACCAGCTCAGACAGGCAGTGTATGATCCACAGGGTCATCGGTATATTTTTTCTACTTGACGGACGATCAAATCCAATCGTCGTGAGCAGACGGACTTTGAAGGCAAGCCATCAGTCACTCTTCAAAGTGTTGCACATGTATCTCGCCTGCCCTCCAATGAACCTCGTGCTGCCCATCTGTTGGTAGAGAGAAGCGTCAGCTCTTCTAATTCCAAATCCTCGGCTGCACCTCGAATATCACATGGCTGCCGATGCTTATTCCCAAGTAAACCCAAAGCATTTACCTCGTATTCATGTCTGATATCATCCGGAGCGTCCTTCGCAAAGCCAGTCAGGCAACTTGATTCAGTCGTTGCGGCAGGTAGCGCGGGGATCACGCAGAGAGGATTACCCAGCGCATAAGTCGGTTCACGCGGATTCCGGGAGCCAGACGACGATGTGGACTGGTGTGAGCTTTGCTGGTGGACGATGTGGGATTTCCTGGCGACGATGTGCGTCATACAGTACAGTGCGATTTACCTCGAGACAAGTTGAGGCAAGGGCATAGACTGCAGAAGAGTGAACTGACTGCTTGAGTTGCATACTATAAGGGTCAAATCTCCCGGTGGTGCTATCACTGCTACGCCTTGAGTGTGACGAGGACTGATTATCTGCAACGAAAAGGACGGTGTTAATCGGGTGTGCGCGCGGAGTAGTAGAACGGTCGATATTCACTGATGAATCGAAAGGCACGGTTGGTGGCTGACTCCAACTTGAGGGAATACCGAGAGGATAAAATACAACGCAGCACATACAAAGCACCCCATCAGGAACCCCGTAATAAACACCCACTCTACATCCCAACCGCCACCACTCCCAAAACACCCAGCCCCAACCACCCCATCCCCATCATCCCAGCCACACTCGCCGCCCCCGTCTCCACTCTCCTACTCCCCCCCTGCACATTCCTCGGCGCAGCGCAAACAAGACTCGTCCGCGTCTCGCCCCCCTCCTGCACCGCAACGAGCCACGGCATCGGCTGGCTGACATACCTATCGTACCAGGTGAACATGCTCGGATCCGCGGCATCGCTCGATTTAGCGCCGTCGAATTCGATGCCGAAGAGCGCGTGATTGATGTACGATGCTGGGGGTTGGTCGGCGCCGGGGACGCGGGGGGATGTGCAGGTAGCGTTGTTTGCGGTGAGGGGTTTGGAAGTGGATATAGCTGTGGACGGGAGTTAGAACGACGTCTCACCGTCAACGGATAAAAGGGGATCCATCGGGAGAGCGCAGATGGCGAAAAGAAAAGTGCAAAGTAAGGTGCCTATAGCGCAGATACATACCCTGATACCCATCCGCGAGCGCGCTCCCGCCACACGCCTTCTCGAATCCCTCTCGATTCGGCAGATTCGGACAGTCGTCCCCTGCGAGCAGGACGCTCCCTCTGATGAAGTCGATGCAATTCTGACTCAGGCTGCCCGTGCATCCTCCATTCGGCGTGCCGCTTGACTGCGCAGCGAGCACGTCCGTTAGCCAGTACACACACGCCCGACTCGTCGAATTCTCTGGCGTGCTGAGCCACCCGTTAATTGAGGCGCGCGCGGAGGTATTGCTGCGTGTGTCATTCAGCGAAACGGTGAGATACCAGGCTTCCGACGTGATGTTAACCGGAACAACGTCGGATGCGTTTACGGGGGCGTCGAGATTGTAGCTGGGAGCATTGCAGGTCCTATTCGACGGCGTCGTGGTGTTATTATCTTGGGCTAGTGTTGAGGTCGCGAGGAGTGTGAGGATCGTTGAGATTGTGGGTAAGAGACTGCGCATTTTCACAAAGAAGCGGAGTATTGATACGATATAATTGCATTGTCAAATGATGGCGTGAAGGTCCCCACACCGGGACGGGGAACCGAGTGTGAGTACTTGTACCTGACCCATCTCAGGTTACCACTCTACTCCAAGATCTGCATTGCTTTCAAGTCAGCCACCCTGGGGAAAGAGGAAGACCAGCGGTTGGCGCGTATGTCACTCGGCAAGGCTGTGTTGTGGCTTGCCTTCGCAAGTTCAGATGCTGATTGGTTATCTGACATACGCCATGCCCCAGGCGCGCCTTCTTGGCTGCCCGCCGTGAAGTAAGCCTTGTTAGTTATTGCCGGCGTGTACCTTCTTCCACGATGGTGTCAGCATTGAATCTTATTGCGAGTTTTGCCAATACTACGTGCCAATTCCATCCGTGCTTCATCGCTGGGTTGTTGGTTTATTTATAGATTCTCCCTAAGTCGAAGCATCCCCTTAGAACCATCGACACGGTCTCCATACATTTCGATATACGCCTGTGATGAGGTATAGATGGACATCTGGTCATCTTTCTCGCCGGCCAAGGATTCACAACGAAGTAGCGCTGCGAAAATACCTGCGCCAACGTTGACTCTCCATTCATCCCCCCCCTTCCCCCTCACCATCCCACCACACCCCCCTTCACCCACCATTATTCCCCCCCTCTCTAAAACCCACACCACACAAAACCCACAAAAGATGCTTATGCCCTATCCCACCAAAAAACGCTCTCGTACATGCTTCTAAACTCAACCCACACACACTCTCTCAAAAAGTATGCGTAAATCGCTGCCTGCCGCTCGCTTGCTCACCAAAGCAAAGAAAGATAGTCACGTGGATGGATATACATGGTACTGGTATGGTATCGCGGAAGCCAAGATGCATCTGTAAACGCCGCGCTCGCTCAAAAGTAAAAACTGAACAACATGATCGCTCTTTGCCGTGTATATCGCCGTGGCATATTTCCGGCTTTGTCTAATACCTCATCTTGCCTAGCAGCGAGAAGCAGTACGCGGCTTCTCGCTCGCTCTTCATCTGGATCATGAAGACCCTTGCTCGTGCGCCATTGACGCCGCCCGTGTGCGCAACCTGGCCCACTTGTCCGTACTCGTCGATGTTGTCTTCCCACACAGATACTGCGATGCCGCTGCGTGCCACTCGTTCGAAGCACGTTTCTGAAAGCGTCACGTCGAGCAGGATCTGTTCGTCTTTCTTGCTGGTCACGACGATGCGGCGCTCCTGCGTGCGGTCTCGTGTACCTGGAGAACGCTGGAGGGGATTCGGGCTGCCTGGGGCGCTTGGGTGTGGACTTGGTAGCATGATAGTAAGTCTTGCTCCACCCATGTCGCGCCATTTCTTTAGGCTCTCCCGCTCGTAAAGTCTGCATTTGGTGTTTGTGATGCCTGCGGGCGCACCGACTGCTCCACCTGGTCCGTTTGGCGATGATGAGCCCGAGCCAGGAAGAGATCCACTTGATCCGGTGTCGAAGCTGTTAAGTGACCTTGATCCTAGGGTAGAGTTGCGTACACTGAATACACCGCCCTTGCCAAAGGTGAAGCGACTGAGTGCGGATCGCATTGCGGTGCCCATGGTACCGACCGAGGACTCCGTGGCGGCGGAGACTGAGGCCGCGCGCGTGCTTGACTTCCTGTAGCTGCTCCTGCGACCAAGTGTGCCACCAAATAGACCAGATCCCGTGGAAGCAGCATTCGTTCTTTCTGCGTTGCGGCGGTCCATTGCCTCTGCCCAACTTGACTGCCCATATGGTCCTCGGGCATTTTGCAGAGCAATGTATGTCGGATTATTGATACGGGATTGATTGATCATGGCGTACAGCTGCGCACACTCTGCGGCGTTGCGACTCCTCAGCATGATGTTATTTCCTGTCGTGATGCGGGAGTCGGGTGTCGGCGGCGAACGGATGGAGATGTCAATTGCTGTTGACTTGCGCAAGGGGACCAGGGGGGTAAGCTCAACCGCAATAAGGGGAGCACGTCCTCCTGGCTGTATGATCTCGTCACCGTCGGACACTAGTGGTTTGGAGTGGGTAGCAGTAATCTCGAACACCTCAATCTTGCCTGGTGTAACAACGATGCTACACTCGTCGGGATGCAGACTATCCCACCGTCCAGTATCTGACCAGGAAAAGATAGATGCAATCGCCTTCGCAGCCTTGGCAGAATCTGTCGGGATGGCACGGTAGGGCTGGTTCGATGCTGATTGAGATGGAGTGATGGTTTCGTTGGGCAAGGTGTAAATTGAAGCTGGTGGGGACACCTTTGGGAACTCCTGGGTCTCTTCGGGCAAAGCCTCGAGCTTGACGGTGTCTCTGCCCGCCGAAGATGGGCGGTTGGCGTAGCTGCGTGATCTGCTTAGTGGCATCAATGGTGTTGGGATGTCATCGTCTAGTTCGTCCTCCGACGACTCAGAAGTTAGGCTGGCGTCGCCTGAATCGCTCGCATCCTCTTCCGATACGATTTCTTCCTCGCTCTCACTAGACGACTCAGTGCAAGTTGACGGTTCATATTCATGCTTGAGAGGAGACGATGACCGGCGCTTGGTCTTCCATCCAGGCAATACGGGTGTGAAGTCTGGTGTCTTTGTGCCCTTTATAGTGACTGGACTGGCAGATCGGTGTGGTGGCGGCGGTGGCGGTGCATCTTCTTCGTCGTTGAGGGTTTTTGGAGTCTTGCTCAATCTTGGTGGTGCCGAGGACGGCGGCTCAGGTATCTCGTCGGCATTTGCAGCCTCTCTCAATGGCGTTGAGGGCTGACTCGACTTCCTTAGCCTTGGGATTGATGGTAGTTCCATTGATGGTGTCGAAGATACTCTCCTGTGTGTGCCTGGTCGTGGTGGGGAGCCTGGAGGCGAGACTTGCTCTTCTTCGACAGATTCTTCGCTTCCGTCGGACTCGTCCGAAAAGGCTGCCTCTGATGTTGGCATCCATACACTAAAATTCTTGCCACGGCGCTTCGTTGACTTGCGGCGGGGTTGCTTCTCTTCCTGGATAATGGTGGCTTCGCGAGTCTGGAGCGGCTTTGGCTCGTCAAAGAATTCGATAGGGTCGTCGAGAGTGATTTGACGGGAGGGCCGTTGTGAGACGGGTGGTGATGTCACCGTCCTTGAGAGTCTCTTTGCTTTCGTGCGCTTCAGCCCTGTGGGCGATGCGGTGCCGTCCGAGCGCGACGCTTCATCGAAGCTGCTTCGTAGTGTTTTGTCTGTGTCTACTTCAGGACGTCTAGTGCGTCGCACAGTGCCCAAGTTTGCTTGTGGAACTGGCGGGGAGACGTCGCTTGCATCGCGGTTCCTACTTGCAAGGGAGCCGTCACCACTTGGTGGCGTGATCGGTGATACCGTGCGCGACTGTCGGCGTCTGTCAGGTGTGTCGTAGTTCCAGACCTTTGAGACTTCCGTGTGCTGTTCGCCGAGAGGGATCTCGATCTCATGAGGGCTTGGTGTCCTGCTCTTGAAAGGTAGCGTTGACGCAGTCGCTGCGGACACTAAAGAGGAACCATGGCTGCTTGTGGGTCTCGGTATTTGGCCTGGGATCATCTGGTCTCGCTTGATCTCGGAAATTGGCGGTGGAATAGGCGTCAGTCCAAGCATTTGCACCCACTCGAATCCGGCTTGCTCATCTTCGGCCGTGAGTGACATCACTTCGCTCCATTCAGACCCATCGGCCTGGTTTCCGCGGATCATGACAATGATCTCGCCCTTCAAGTCACCATTACGAGCAGAAATACGACTCAACTGAATGGGTGGAAGGAGGAGCCATCGACCTGTGGGATCGACTTCGCACAGCAGGACATCTCCACCGTGTCCTATGCCGGGTGCATTGTCGCGGAGCAGGAGCTCAACGCGACAGCTCAACTCCTGACCACTGGAATGGTACAGGTACATGTCGAAGTAATCTCGAGCCCTCACACACCGAGTCGCATCGATTCTTACGCCAGCAAGCGGGGCGAGGCTGCGAGGATCACGAGCTCGGGTGGCATCAATAGTGGCGGCAGCTTCGTCCTCCAGTCGGGCTTGCTCGTCGTTGGACCTCTTTCTCGCGGCTGTGACGAGGTCTTGGAAAGTGGCTGATATCTTGTCTGCACGTTCTGAAGGCTTGACGTGATTGATGCCCTGGGTCAGTATTAGCAACGTTCATGAGCATGTGTACAATTTGTAAAACTTGCCTTCAGGGTTTTTGCGAGGTACTTCAATCGCACCAGTGGCCTCTTGAGCATATATGCGACATCGACTCGCTCGCCATCGCCGTTCACCACGTATCCTTCGGCATTGCGCGGCATCCCTTCGTCCCACGGAGCACCATCATCGGGGCCGTTTACAATCTTTGCTGGCTTGAACGGATCGTCGTCGGCAGGGGCAAGGCTGATGACAACGTCCTGGAAGCCGAGCCGCCATACGCTGATGTAATCACCGTAGACGCGTTGGGCACTCTGAGCCCAGGACAGGAAGGCTTCTGACTCTTCCTTGGGTACTCGCTTGTGTAGTGTCTTGAGTCGCTCGAGGCAGACGCCCATGTCCATGATGGGCTTGGTGACCTCGCTGGGATCAGACTTGGCGGAGCGAGAGAAGAGACCGACAGCGACAGCGGAGTCGGTCTTTGAAAGGACGCAGCTGAGGAGGACAGGAATGACGCCGTCGACAATGGTGCGCAGCTCGCGCATGTATTTTGCCTCGTCGTTAGCAAGTTCCCTCATGATGTCAGGTATTGTGGCAGTAGCAAGGCGGCTTCTGTTGGTTCGAATGCTGCGCGCGGAGACAATGCTCTTCGCTCCTGCCTTGGGCATTGACAACACTGATATCAGGTCCGCATGACTCGCCAGCCTGTTCTTCCTCGTGCTCCTGCGACTGACGATTGTAGATGTTTCGTTCAACTGCGAGCCGACTTCTGAAGCAGTCACGGTCTGGTCGTCACTGAAGGCAGACTCGCTCACTTCAGATCCAGGAACGTCTGTGTTGGGCGCTTGCTGCACCTTGCTCGGAAACGAGTCGACCGAGGCGATAGTAGAGAGACGTTTGCCTCTTGATGGGAGATGGCGCTGGACTGCAAGCGGGCGTGGTCTGAGCGGAATCTGCTCAGAGTCCACTGAGGATGCGCCGACTGATGACGATAGAGCAGAGGAGGCGGCCGAGACAGCCCTGGCGGTATCTGCTTGCTCTTGTGTGAGTTCATCCGTAGACATGCTTTCCCGCAGGGGTGAGGAGGTAGAGCTCTTGGAGCGGAAATGCTGGCTTTTGCGCCTCGCGCCTCGACGCTTGAGTGTTGGGGTGGGAGACAGCGGTTGCTCTGGCTGCTCAAGCTCAACCTTTTCGGGAACCGGTGTTGCAGCAGGTTCATCGGAGACGACAGACGAGGCTGCATCTTCTACGACGGGTGCACTGGTGTCGATCTTGAGCTCGCGACTGGCTCTTCGTTGTTCGTGGCTGCGACGCCTGCGCCTGCGTCTGCTGCCACTCGCACTACCGCTGCCGCTGCCACTGCTGCGCGGCCTTGCCTCCTCAACAGGGGCCGGCTCAACGGGGGTTGGCTCATCTTTGCTCTCTGTGGATGCCGTGACAATGGATGACTCGGTCCTCATGGTCGACGAAAGGTCGGTTTTCATGGTCGACGAAAAGTCGGTCCTCATGGTCGATGCAAGGTCGACTGTGGACACAGACTCCTGCGCAGATTCCTTCGATCTCCGTCTGCGGCGGGGCGGGCGTCGCTCTGGCTTTTCATCTTCATCCTTCATCTGCTGAGTGCGGTCGAGCCATGCTTCCAGCCTGGTGGCGAACTCCTTGTTCTGGGGAGACAGTGCTCGTGGCTGAACGGCGCGCAGTGTTCGCAGGACCTCTTCTTTCTCCATGTCGATTGTGTTGGTTCTGGTCCTGCGATGCTGCCGTGTAGATTGCCTGAAGCCTTCGTCGTCGGACACAGGCCTGCTCTGGCGGCGCCTCCTCCGCCTCTCCCGTAGTTCATCTGCACGTGGTGATGTGGCCCTCTGCTTGGGCGCAGGAGCCACACTGGAGGCCTCGTCGTATTCGACGGTGATGAGATTGGCGATGTCCTCGAGGCCCAGCCCCGGTTCTGAGCTGCGGCCAAATCTATGCTTGACGGGCTCGGCATCTTCGGCAGAGAGCGAGCCCCGAGGCGAGGTCCTTGTGTTCCTGCGGCGGACCTTGACGACTTCAGACTTGTCCTTCTTGCGCTCGCGCTTGGGCGACTCGGGCTCGACGATGACCTCGACGCCAGCCAGGTCCTTTGCGCTGCCCGAGCCGCTGCTGATGGGGCGCTCCTCGTTGCCGGAGCTCTTGGAACTCAGAGGCTTGGACGGGCGTCTCTGCCGCTGGCTGGGCTTCTTCTGGCCGGTGCTCTTGCTGATGTAGTTGGCGAGGGTTTGTGGCAGCGGTGCGTGCTGCGACGTCTTGGGTGTGGGCGGTGCAGGCGGCGCAGGCGGTGCGGGCGGCGTCTCTGCGGGACTGGCCGGCTTGTCCTTCTTGACGATGCGCGAGGGCCGCACCCAGGCGTTGGGGATGGTCTTGGGCGCGGGGCGGGCCGTCTCCTTGGGCGGCGACTGCTTTGCGCGCCAGTGGGAGTCGCTCACGACGCGCTTCTTCGGGGCGACGGCGCTCTGCACGTCGTCGTCGAGCTCGTTGTGCGCCGGCGAGCCCTTCTTGTCGCTGTCCGGGCGCTCCGGACTGCGGTCGGCCGACTTGGTGGGCATGTGCGAGGGCGTCCAGTTCGGTTTGTCGGCCGTGGGCTTCGTCTTGGGCGTCGTGGGCTGCGACTTGGGCCTGGGCGGCTTTGGGCCGGCCTCTGCGGACGGCGGCGCGCTCTCCTCGACGCCCGCCACGGCCGCGTCGTTGCCGCCGTCCTGCTGCCAGCGCTTGATCTTGTCGCGCACGTTGGCGGGCTTGTTGATGCCGATGGCCTTGGCAAAGTCGTTGCCGGTCATGTTGCTCGCACTGCTCGCCGTCTTCTTGCCGGGCGACGCATTTTTCCTGGGGCTCGCTGCGTCCTCAGCGTCGGCGGGCGAGGCAGGCATGGGGCCCCGTGGGCATCGGCGGTGCTGGCCAGGCGCGGTGGTGGTCAGGCGCGGTGGTGGTGGGTTTGTCGGGGCGGCCGTGTCTTTGCTTCGGGGGAATGTTTATAGCGACTCGAGCCTCCGAGCTTGGCCTCTTCTCCCCGCTTCGGGGGCTCAGTCAGTCAGCGTCAGCGCGGGCGGTCGAGGGCGGCAGCTGGTGGTGAGGAGCAGGCTCTCAGCGGCAGTGACGGCAGTGACTGCAGCAAAGGCCCGTCTGCTCGGAGCGCCGGAGAGAGCGTCGTGTCACAAATTCAAGGTTGTTGTGCTGCTGCTGGCGAGCCTATGGTTGACACGAGCAGGCCCACCCAACAACCACCAAAACAAGGCTCGAGCTCCGCCTAGGAGCTGTTCACCGCACCGCCGCCTGCGATAAGGCCCGGGTAATGCTTGCTTGCGCCAGGCATGTGAGATTGACGTTGCTTCTTCTTCAGAACCCGTCTCCCACTCCAGAGGGTAGCAGCCTCGATGGTTCTCCCAGCCCCCTCATTATGCCTTGCGCAGTGCTGACTGTCCACTGTCCACTCGGCGTTGGTGGGGACGCGGCGAGACGGGTACATCCATGACGCTGCTCGCTTGTCAGCACGTTCATCCATGCTTCGATCCTGCCACCAGTATTGGTCCGGAGCGGCCAACCGTCTCTGGCTGCTCAAGTGCCGTGACAGCATCCGTACTGATGGAGGGGACGGCATGAGCTCTGTCAGGCATGTTTGCTGTCATCAGGGTTCTGATTGCTTCTGGGTCTCAGGGTCTGACGACAGCCGTCAGTGGCACACCAACGTTGACACAAGCACTATGAGCACGCGAAGCCTGCACTTGTCCAACATTAGGCGAACAGGGCAAACACAATACAATACAGAGAAGACAGTATCAATCTGAGCATCATGATACCGTGACTGCAAGGGCATGCAATAGGGCACGTGGTAGTCAGCAGTCACACTCAAGCCATATAGCTGGAAGCAACTCGGATCACTTCTACTATGAAAATACCTAGACCACAGCAACCACCCCATCAATCCCTCACCAACCCAACCTCTCCACCTCCGCACTCGCCCCCACAAACGCCGCACTCCCCAACACACTATCAAACAAAATCGGCCTCCCCGTATAATACCCAAAACTCGCCGTACTATTCAAACTGCACACACTCACCGTCCCGTTCCACCCCAACGTCCCATTCCCATACTCCACCACAAACTTCTCCTTCAAGAACCCATACGCCCGCTTCCCAACATCCACATAAGCCTTATCATCAAGATACCCCAGCCGCACCCCCTTCAACAGCGCCCACACAAACATACTCGACGCAGATGACTCAATGTAATTCCCCTCCCGGCCCGGACTATCAAGAAGCAGCCACCACGCCCCAGACGCAGGATCAACCGCCCTCGTAACCGCACTCATCCGCATCCTCAACTCGCTCAAAAACCCCTCCCTCACCCCCCGCGCATCTCCTTCCGCCGCATTCGCATCCATCACCTCGATCGTATCCAGCAACCCCAAAACATACCACCCCAGACTCCGCCCCCACACATGCGGTGACTGCCCCAGCGAGTTGTTCGCCCAGACCGCGGTGCGGGACGCGTCGTAGCCGTGCACGAGCAAGCCCGTAGAGTGTCCGTTTTGCGAGAAAAGGCAGTGTGTGCGCAGGAGGTGGATTTGGCGCGCTAGATCTGTCCACGCGGATGCATTGCCGGGGGAGAAGGTTAGTGTGTGTAGCGCGTAGAACGGCGCAAGCGAATATACGCCGTCGAGGTAGGACCAGTTCGGGTAGACGTAGTACCACAGCCCGGCCTCTTTATTCCGCCTGTTGGAGACTAGGCTTGCGTAGAGCACATCCACTGCTTTCATGTACTCCTGATTCCCCGTCTCTTCGTACAGTCTGATGAAAGCGTTTCCTGAACTTAGTCGGTCGAGGGAGTATTTCAGCGCAGAGGAGGAGTTGGTGAATATGGGCAGGAGGGAGTCTGCGGAGCGTACAATGTAATTCTCCAGCGTAGGTGCCAGTGTGTGGTTTGGATATTGATCGATTAGGGATGAGAATGTTTTCTGCACGATGCCGGCTTGGAGGGGCGCGGAGGAGTCTCCAGACACGGTGTATATGCCTTGGTGGCGGGACATTATGGAGTTGGCCATTTGGAGGGATAGAGGGGGGGTTGATGTGTTTTGTATTTGTAGCGCGGAGGCGGAGAATAGGAGGGTGATGAGGGTGGGGAGGCGCATTTTGGGTTCGGTGGAAGGGGGAGGATGGTCGTTAGACGGCGGAGAGGTTGGTGTGTTGTTGTATAATAAATGTCGCTGGGTTCCGTGTTTAAAGGCCCGAATCTTGTGGTGTTGAGACGGCGGACCAGTGAGGATGCGATGACGCGGGATCGACATGACTAGGGTTGTTCGGAAAAAGGCAGAGCCAGAACTCGTGTAATGTTCACTGTGAGAATCAGCGTGATTGAGGGCTTTTTCAAACATCGTCTGTTTTCTTGTATTATCATTATGTGCACTCATCTAGCAGCAAGCCTTGGACCCTGGCGGCTGCGAATCTAGGGTATATGTGTGTTCACACAAGGTCTAACGACATCTCTCTTCTTTTGCGCCTGAACGACATAACCTTAACCGTACATGTCCCAAACATGTACATTACCGGATCGTACCACAATTCTACGCCTTCTTCTTGTAGTAGCCCATCTGCTGGGCCTTCTGCAGCAGCTTCGAAGCATCGTTGACAGCCTGGAAAGCGCGGACGGTGGCATCGACACTCTGATACATCAGGTAGCCGGGAATGACGATCCAGAAGGCGTTCATCAGCACAAAGTAGCCCCAGTAGTAGGCGGCCTCGGGGCGGGTGTAGGCAACATCGAGGATGTAGTGGTCGAACAGCGAGGTCGCGTAGTACAGCACATCACCGTAGAACTGGCCGAGCGAGACAATGAGCTGGAGCGAGTAGCGCAGCGGGTGGTCAACAGCGATAAGATACGCTGTGACGAAGGAGAGGGGCCCCCAGAAGGCCTGTCCATATCAGTGTCCAATCCCTCTTTGAGAGCGCGGTAGAACGTACAGCAGTGACCGTCTCCATGCACAGCACGAAGGCGTCCTGGGTCAGGTAGCGCGAGTCGCTGAGTGCGTACTCCTTCCATAGCTGACCAAACAGGTCCTGCATGCCGCCCATGCGCCTGAAGTTGTAGGCAAAGTAGCCCTCGAAGAACAAGTGGATGCAGCCGCACAGCACGAACCACATCATGATCGACACGTCCGACTTGCTGGCATTGGGACGCAGCTTCATCAGGATCGCGTACGTGATGCTGAAGATGACAGCGCACCCCGCGGCGAACATGCTAACCAGCTCGAACGTGTTCCACTCGTTCGCCAGGAAGCCGACAATCTCGACGCCGAGAGGGTAGTACGGGTGCAGCGGCGCTGCGGAGGATGCGTTGACGGCCATGGCGGTGCAATTGGAGACGGCGCGACTCAACGATGCGTGGAGGTGAGGAGTGGGAAGACACCTGGCGGGCGAAAGGGGTACACTTGTCGGCTTGCCTGGGTGGGTCTGGTCTGCACTGAAGCTGCGAAATACTGGGGTAGCGAAATCGGATGCGGCTAGCCTGCTACCAGGGGCGCGCGCATCATCAGGACCAGCATAGCGAGAGCAGCTCGAGATGTCAGCAGCGCGTGAAGCTCGCACGCGAAAACATGTGACACTTTGACCGTCAAGGGCATCTTCCCGGAAAAGGTCTTCGACTCACAGAACGGATAAGCTCTTGCATCCGTCATGAAACAGCTCCTTTTCCGCCCGCTTCCGAGGCCCTATGCCAAGCGCGCTCTACGTAAGACCTTGGGCTCCCCGGAGGATGGCACGTTGGTAAGCATCGTGAGATCTTGTAGGACGAGAGTTGTAGGACGAGAGGTAGGTCATGCAACCAGCGTGATGAGTGGTAAATCACGCAGAAGCCATAATGCAATTACCAAAGGTCAACATAACGCGGAGGCAGGCACGACGACCGTTGTGCTTTCCCGTACCCCTCAAGCCACGCCGCCAACAGCCGAGGCTTGCTCTTTCCCCAGGTTTGGTATCAACCAGCCATCTCCACACTGACCAGCTGCATCCCCAAGAATATATCATCCACACAATGGGAAAGTCAAACACTCAAACAGACCCCAAGCTCACCCCTAAGTGGCAGTCCGTCTCATGGCAGAAGAAAGACCAACAGTTCGTCAGCATCCCCAGCCAATGGCGTTTACCACAGCAACCACCTGCGACTGTCACAAATTACCTCAGTATACCCCGCGAGTGTGGCCTGTTGACACAACATGAGGTGGACATTACAGAGAACTATGACGCCACAGCCCTTGCCCAAGCAATCAGAAAAAGAAAGCTGACATGTGTCGACGTCACAACCGCTTTTAGCAAGGTACCCAAACGCAGGTATGGTTTAAATGCTCACAACTGACCATAGCAGAGGGCTGCGATTGCACACCAACTCACTAACTGCTTGACCGAGATCTTCTTCGATGATGCATTGAAGCGCGCAACTGAGCTGGACGCGCACTTGGATGCCGGTAATCCGCCCCTAGGCCTGCTGCATGGAGTTCCGGTATCACTCAAGGACATGTTCAGAGTCCGCGGGTATGATTCTTCTCTCGGCCTTGCCGCACTTTCCTTTAAGCCAGCAACAGAGAACTCTGTACTAGTTGACCTTTTGCTCAACTCTGGTGCCGTGGTCTACTGCAAGACCAATGTGCCACAAGCCCTGATGGCATTGGACTCACACAACAACGTCTTTGGCCGTACCCTCAACCCTATCAACACGGCGTTGACCGCAGGTGGCAGCACCGGTGGTGAGGGTGCTCTGCTCGCCATGCGCGGTTCGATTCTTGGTGTCGGCACAGACGTGGGCGGCTCTATTCGCGTTCCTGCCATGTGCGATAATCTCTACGGTATCAAACCGAGCGATGGTCGAGTTCCGTACGCTCTCATCGAGGGAGGCTCACTGCCGGGTGCAGCTAAGATGGGTCTGCCAGCCAGTGCTGGTCCGCTCGGTCACTCGATGCGCGACATGGATCTTTTCTTCCAAGCAGTGTCTGACCAAAAGCCTTGGTTGTTCGATCCAGATGTATTGCCAGTGCCTTGGAAGCCTTCAGCTGCGGACTCGAGAAAGCTGAGAATAGGCGTGGTAAGACGAGACGGGGTAATTGAGCCGCTGCCCCCGATTACTAAGATACTAGACGAGACCAAGGTCAAGCTACAAAAGGCTGGTATGGAGGTCGTCGAGATGGATATCGCAGCAGTCTTGTCGCAGTGCCACTCCCTCGCCAATGGCCTATTTAACATCGAAGGGGCGAATGCAATGTTCGACCTCCTAGAAGCAGGAGAAGAGCCATTGTCGCCATGGCTATCAACTCGACTGAAGAGGCGGAAGATGGCGCCATTTGAAAAAGTACAGGAGCTACACGGCAAGCGCGAGAAGTTGCGCAAAGAATGTCTACAGATGTGGAGAGACAACGCAGGCGAGATAGATGCTTTCATCTGCCCTGTCGCGCCGCACCCCGTACCGCCCATCGATCGTTATAACGGCGCCAGCTACACAAGTTCCTTCGTACTTCTCGACTACCCTGCAGGCACTATTCCTGTTCGAACTTTTACCAAAGCCGACAAGAAAGGAGAGATGAAAGGTAAGGTGCTGGGCAGCTGGGACAAGGTCAACCGCGCACTCTGTAAGTTTTCCGCCATCTCAATGGTAGTTGCGAACCACGCATATACCACCGGTTATATTATTTCCTGCTAATTGACATAGGGTCCGAAGTCGACCGCGAAATATACGTAGGGTCTCCACTATGCATCCAGGTTGTAGCGCCGAAGTTGCAAGAGGAGAAACTCATGCAAGCCATGTCAGCAATCGATGCCGCACTGAAGGCGGGGCAGCCACTATCTGCGAAGCTCTAGAGAAGCAACCGAATCGTTCCACGTCATTACGATTTTTCGTCGACGCCCCTTGTGTTGATCATTGGGATGTCCTGTCTTACCGGCCGGGTGTACAAGTTCGCAGGTGTTCCTAGCGCAAACGACATGCGCCATCCGAACGTTCCCGAAGTTTTCACGCCAGAATACCGAAACGTTCCGAATATGATCAGTAGCGACACACAACACCACAGCCCCAATTCGAGTAAGCGCGCACACCAAGCAATACGTATCTTATTTCCTCTGGAGACCAGTGGACCATCGTGGCTTGGCGGCGACAATGACAGCGCGGTTTCAGCCCGCCTGAACCCCACGGGGGTGTTTAGCTCCCAATGCCATCGAGTAGGATTTGATCGTGAGCTACCTCAGGCTTTTACCTCTCATGTTCTGCTCTCTTCATATCGTTTCCTCAGAGTTGGGCCGATTCTTCTCACCAAAAGCCAGGCAAAGAATCTAAGCCGCTTACTGAGCACTCTATCCCGCTTGTGAAGACTTGTCTGTTATTATTCCTCCTCTTACTGCTAATGCAAATCAGTATTCCGTTATTGTACCCTACAAATGATACCCATCGTTGCCACCATGGATGAAGAACGAGCAGCCTATTTGAACAGCATCATCGACCGGCTAGTTGACCTCACCACAGAGGAACGTACGGCCGCTCTGACACACCTCTACAATCTACGGACGGCTGCAGTGGAAGATCTGAGCGACGTTGGAGACGAGCGGCATCACTGGGACATTGTGCTTGGATCGTCAACACCACCGGACAACGTCAAGGCACTTGTGCGGGATCTCATACACTTGAGTGATGATGAGCTTGCGATCATTGGCTCACACGTCTCGGAAAGGTCACATATCGTACAAGAGCAAGTCCTGCAGACGGCCGATGACATGGAGAGAGCGCGGCTCCAGGCTCAGCTCGCAGCAAGCGCTAGGCAGTCAGTCGTCTATCGAGATCACCGTAACGTTCAGTGTTGACAATACTACAGGGTACGAGATAGCTACGTCGCCGCGCGTCAGGGGCTTGACATGAAACACAAGGCGAAGCTCGCGGAGAAGATGAAGGACATTCGCGATGCCATCGAAGAAGGCGTCAACACCGGGAAAGACGTCACAACGCTTGAGGAAGTCTTCCATCGCATCGAGCAGGAGTTCTGGGATCAGTATCCAAGGTCCTCGGACGATACAAAGATCAAGACCGAGGAGCAGTAAGTGCCTGCTCGGCGTGTGTGCCATGGGCCTTCTCTCGCGGCTGCGATCGCCAGACTACCACCCGCCCTGACTCACATACTGGATGCCCGTGCCTACGCAAAGCAAGTCAGTCTCAGGCCCCGTATCGCCGCTCCTTACACACATCGTAGCACGGCCGCCGGGAAAAACAAGAGTACACGTGCAGCAAAGCAGGTCCTGAGCGTTTCGCTACAGGATTTGGCAAAGTGATAACTTGTCCGGCTTTAAACTCTTGTGCACGACACACCATAACCCCTAAAAAGGTAGGTCCTGCGCGTTCCGGATACCCAATGGCTCACCCTTTCCGAAAGCCCGCCAAGGTGCTGCCTTCTGGTACAATGACAGCTTTGCACGAGAGCCAGCACCAAGCGACTCAGACGCGATCACGCGTAGCATTAGAGCTCCTGAGACTCAGCCGCGGTGGTACACGGGCCCTGTCACCAATCACAGACCCTGTACAGCTCTTGTGGTTCCACATGGAAACCCCACGAGCGTAGTATCCGCTACCCAAGCAGGTGAAAGTATTACGTCGTCGGAGCACGAGACAATGCCTCGAACACCCCATCGAGCCTCGCAACCCCTTGATAAGAAGATTATATCGCCACCACTACGCTCTTTGAGCTCGCTCAGTCAAGCTCCAAGAATTTCGCGGATGGCATTCACCAGCATACAGCAGCGCTACAGACCCAGCTCGATGAGCTGGATTACAGGGTCGCTGGTCTGAACCTGGACAGGGCGTCACTTCAAGGAGTACCAGAGCATGGAAGGACACGGGAAGAACCTGGGGAATGGGAGGAAGAAGGTCGGGAAATAGAGGAATGTGGTAATGAGCGTGGCACTGTTAGTGGTGATGGAGATTCGTTGGAGATGGGGCACATACAGAAATCGGTATAAAAATACATCGTCCGAGGCTGTATCGGCGCTTCCCTCTTCACTCAAGGCTTCCAGCATCGTCTCTACAGTATAAAAATCAAACTGATTCAACAGAACAATTAAATTGCGACGATAGTGCATACTACAGCGCGCGTAGCCCTGTTGTAACACACCAAAAATTCTTCGCTCACGAGCCTGCCCACTCCGACAGCTCACCCTATTCAATCCATCCAACGACTGCTGGGCTTTACTTACAGTTCTGCCGTTGATATCAAATCACTGTGCACCCACGCTGCGACGGTTTCTTGGTCGACTTTGTTACCAGGCCGGAGTCTCCAGTGCGCTTCCGCTTCTTTCCTGACGCGGCTGCAGCTGCTTGCACGGGACTCGATGTCTCTGGCGTAACTTTTGCTCGCTTGGCAGGTTGCACAACTGGCTCTGTTGCTGCTTCGTTGTCTGCGGCTGTTTTCCTACCGTTCTTCCGAACCTTCTTCGCAGCTCCTGCGTGTGAGTCCGGAGTGCTTTCTGTCTGTTTTGTACGCCCAATTGGGCTATCGAGAGTAGAGCTCGGGTTCTCGGAGTCTGGGCTCGGTGTGTTCGGTGTCCGTTCCTCACGTCTCGGCGTCTTGGGTGTTAACTTCTTACGTTTTGAAGGCTGGACGCTGGACGCAGGCGTACTCTCTTCGCTAGCCACATTCTTCCTCTTCCGGCGCCGCTTTTCCTGGGTACTTACCGATGCTGGTGATTCATCAGTCGTGTTTGTCTGCGTTGTACTCACACTCCGATTTCTCAAGACGACATCGCACAATCCCACAGTCGGGCTCGAGATGAGAACGACGGGTCGAGCAGCAGCGCGCACTCGCTGTATGGCGATTTTAGCTTTCTCTTCTCGTCGATGCTCTCGCTCTTCTTCCTCGCGTAGCCAACGTGCGCCTTCGGTGATGGTCTCGTTGACGTCCTCCGTAACCGCCTCGTCGATGTATGTTGTGGATCCATCTGCTGAGTTCTGACCTTCGATCTGTGGTTCTTCTTCGTCTGGCTGGGGCTCGGTAATAGGGGCATCGATATCCTCGTACATGTTGTCACCTGTGGGAGGCCACGAGCCATCGAACGGGTGCGTGCTGACGTACGGGTCATAGTCCTTTACCGTAACGCCATCTTTATCGCAAGGAACCGAGCCGGTCTTCTGCGCGATGTAACATTTTCTAAAGCTGTTTGCCTTATCCCGTGTTCTCGCTTCGTGCCGTCGATAGTTGACACGGGTTTTCTCTGCGACAATTGGTCAGTTGCTTGGGACTTAATCTTGACTTGGAGAACTGACCTGCATTTTTGCACGACTCTCCTTTGTAAATGATTCTTTCTGCCTGCTCTTCAACGCACGCGTCGCAGTAGAAGTCTTTCTCCAGAGCTCTGCTCAACGACATCTTCGGCTTTGACGGCCCGCTGGTCTCAGTTGCCGGGTGGCAGTTTGGTGCGCATGGTTCATCGGGCTCGGCTGTTGTGATCAGATGCCCACAGTCAAGGACGTGTTCGTATGGTGAGATGTTGTCGTGACAAGGGTTATATTCTGAGGTAACGGTTACCTTAGGGTACGTAAACGTTTCTCGTATGGGAAGGCGTTTGCCGCGTTTGCGCATTGTGCGACGTGGGCAGTGAATTGTTTCGAGAGAGCTAAGACTGGACGCGGTGCTGAGAGGCTATAGGTTAGGTGGCAGGATGATTTGTAGCAGTCAGTTCGATCGGGATTTAAACATCGCATGCTGTTCCCTGTCACATCAGCATCATGGTGAAAGGCACTCCGCCCCTTCACTTTACTTCACTTCATATCCGCACTCTTACTGTCCATACGTATCATCTACTATCAAAACGATCGGTAATTACATCTCCTTTCAACACGAACGTGAAGCACAACTACATGTCCACACACTTTATTAAGTCCAAAGCCTCATCTCAATTACCCTCTTCACATTCAGTTTGACATCTTGTAGCTTCTCAGAAAGTCCGATTATTTTTTTGCCCTAACGCCTTATACAGAAGTAGGTGGCCGCCTCGACTTTTTTGAAAATGGAAACGCTCTCTCCATCCACTGCCTCATGCATCCCATCGCCAATTTCAATCAGTTCCAAGATCTCTAGGTTCCTTGGGACTCCGACGTTGTGTTTAAGTCTGTCGTAGCCATTTTGGCAGCCCCTCTCCCGGATTAGCCTTAGGATACTTCGTAGTCAGCGCGCATCCGTGCTTAAGGGCATGCAAACGGATGAAAATAGGTACGTCCCTGGATGCAAAAATGACTCAGTGTCCACAATGCTGGCGTTAGCTCCGATGACTGATTCGCAATGACATTGTGGGTGCAGTCGGAGGTGTGGTGTTGTTCATGACCTGTGCATCAGGGGATCAAGCCGGGTATCGCCATCGTTACGTGATGTGCATATGCTGAACGTGCCCTTGGTTGATGACGGTACACGAGTTGTAAGATCAGCGAGGCAAGAGCAGTGAAACTTGACTTCTGTGTTATGAGGCAACAATGAAATTGAGGTAGGGGACACACTGTAACCCACGCTGTTTCTGCACCATGTTAGTTTCCAGTACAACATTACGAATATGAGTGTCTCTCTTAAAAGTCGAATATACTTTTCCTCTCAACTCATATTGCAAACAAAATTCGGCCTCAAAGCAGATCACCGCCAGCGAACAATCACGCACAATGACTGAATCGCTCACCTACCGCATCCATGACATCAAGGAGCAGTACCGTAAGACTGCTTTGCTGCTGCTTCCTTGCAACACGTTGTCAATTATCCACGATCTGGAATGCGGTCACCGCGTCAAGCAGGTTGAAGTGCGCAACACTTGCGGCAGCAATTGCTTACACACCTCTCCTGGTAGCCAAGCCTTCAAAGGCATTCAGCGTGAGTTCCGACAAGAGCCTGGTCCGATCATTTGCCCGCTGTGTTCCTTTAGGCTGATCGCTCGCGAAAAGGGCATCGACGTCCTTGGTATCCACAATGCTGAGGTGAACGTCGAGCTGGACGGTTTGTCTGGACTTCGGTTGATGTCTTCCACAGAGGTGCGCTACAATAAGCACATTGAGAAGATGATCGGGCAGGGCTATCGGCTGGCCGAGTCCATGGTGGAGCTCGATAATCTGGCGGAATTGGTGCGTCAAAATTCTCACGTCGTGATGGGCACAGCCGACATTGCGGACATGCCCATTGTTATGGATGGCGAGGTCGTGTCGACAGAAGTTGAGAAGGGCGGGGACCCTGACGACTTCAATGAAGCTGGTATGGACCTCGTCTGGATTGGAGAGAAGCTATAAGTGTCATTTTGTCAGGTGGGTGTATGCCAGTAAAATGCAAATGAGAACATATGAAACTTCATGACAATGATTTCCATCTTGAAGCATGCACAAAGAAGCTGGATGTTGTGGTGATGATAATGAGAAGTGGCGCTGCAAGCTGCGGACGTCATGGCATTCTTGTTTCTATCTTTCTTCCCTTGACACGTTAACTATCTCATTTCAATCTATATTTTTTCCGTTGTAACCCCAAGATTCAGTGCGCTATCTAGATCTGTAGCCAGAACAAGCACGTGTGGTTCAATGCAGACATGTGCTCACTATCGCAGATCAGGCTGATCAAGGGATATCTGCAGGTGGACTCTTCTCATGTGCATCGTTGATTTGGGGTCCAAAATGCTGACCTATCACAGACCCCAGTACATTGAAGAATGCTCGGCATCCCTGTCAATCCATCCAACATTGTGACTGAAAAGAACGTTAGCGCTGACCATCGTGTTACAGCCTTGTCAGCGCTGCGCCACATGTACAGCCCACAAAGCCTACTTCAACGATAACATCACTTGCACGATGCTTTTTTTCAATGGCTTTCAACCGAGATCTTCCACACACAATAGGAGTTTTCGACAAAAGGGAACTGCAAAACTGGTCACGGTAAGCGCACAACTGTGTTCTAGATTTTCAGTCTGACCCTCACTAACTGTCACAGCGGATCTGCCAGTGAATGCAGCTATTCACCGGACTCCCCTCCAGGTTCAGATCTCCCAGCACAGGAACGATCTTTTTCGGGGAAACGTGCCCTGGTGAACGCCCGTCCAGACTCCGCTACTGAATCTCTGTGGTCGTGGCTACAACCTTCGTACACACTTCTAAAGAATCATCAGAAACGCAGCCAGTACTACGGTTGGCAATGGGGTATCCTCACAGGGGCAATCGCTGCCGCTCTCGTCCTTGTCCTCAATCTCACACTTATTGCTGTTGGGTTTAAGTCTGGTTATGATTCGGGAATAGCGACCCTGCTCTTCAGCGACAAAGACACAATTGACACAGTCAATACAGCACTACATCTCCTGATTAATATCTGTAGCACTTTGCTGCTGAGTGCTAGCAATTATGCCATGCAAGTATTGACTGCGCCAAGCCGTGCGGACTGCGATCGCGCCCACAGATCACGGGCTTCACTGAAAGTTGGCGTCATGAGCCTCTCAAATCTGAGACATGTTTCGCCCAAAAAGAGATGGCTATGGGTAGCTCTGGCGGTCTCATCGATCCCATTGCACTTGTTGTGAGTATCTTTTGCCAAGCATGATCGCCTACCTATGGTATACTGAAGAACTGTAGCTACAACGCCAGCATATTCCCAGTGGCTCCAGTATTTCGCCAAAGCTTGCGTGTTATGGACAAGGAGTCGCCAGAGTGGTCTGCTTTGGATGTTCCGTCATCCGGAGGCTTGACGCAGAACCTCAGTGCCTCCGAACTAGGATCTACAGGTCTTGTCGACAATGCGTTCCAGATAAACTTAGCCATCAGTCAGGTTACAGTAGAGTACTTCGACTCTTTACTAAGCAACAGAACCCCGGTTCGAACAGTCAGTATGACTCTAGATGCTCTCAAACTCCCCGAACCTCTGTACGCTTACGGCGACACTGCCTCCTGGTCCAACCTGCCAAATGCTAGCGGCTGGTTGCGTCTGGAAAAGAACGAGACTTCCATCCAAAGAGAAGAGTACAGTTGGACTCGGGGCCGGGATGCCAACGTCCTATTGCATGGAGAGCAGGCGATCGTGCGAAGCAGACCAAACAACTGGAACAAAGTTTCGTTGGGCTTGCCACTCATCATCATCGTTTCGGTCAGCAATATCGTGAAACTGGCAGTATTGATCTTCATACTATTCGACCGATCCTTCGACCCACCTCTAGTCACAATCGGTGATACCATTGCTAACTTTCTCTCAAACCCCGACCCTGGCACGGCGAATTACCGCAACTTCAATCTAGACGATTTTATGCACGAGACTGGCGACGCTGAAACGCGGACAAAAATTGATGTACAGAAGATCCTCAAAGCAGACTCCTCTAGAAGCGGTCAATGGCAACCACGGGTTCGCCAATATGGTATGAAGATCAACAGACACAGGCTCCTGCACAGTGATGGTCTGGCATACGTGTAAGACTCGCCTACGAGACAATCAACCCCTTACTAACACTCCCAGGCGCCTCAGCGCGATCGTAGTCGCCAGTGCTGCTTCACTGATCTTCGTCGTTCCCCTCGGTCCCTGGGGTGCTGCATCCCAACAACGCTCAGAATTCCCTGGCGGACTCGCCGGTCAAGGATACATGGCACTGGCCTTGATGATCAATAGCCCACAGCTATTACTTTCACTGCTTTACTTCACGCTCAACAGGATCTGCACATCGATTGCAACGGTGCACGAATACAACGAACTTGGCATACAGAAGAAAGCGCTGCGAGTCTCCCGTCCAGAGGGCCTGCAACGCGGCAAGTACTTTCTGCAACTCCCCCTTCGGTTCGCTATCCCACTGAATTCGGCTGGCGCTGCCCTGCACTGGCTAGCCTCGCAAACGTTGTTCATGGTTCGACTCGACATGATGCGTGACAACAAGTCGTGGGACCAGACTGGCTCTAGTGCGGCGTGGGGAGTGTCCGGTAGTGCATACCTAGCTTTGATTGTCGTGCTGTGGCTGCTCATTGTTACCGTTATCAGCATCGCGGGGATGCATTTCACGGAACGTGTGCCTTTTGCTGGGACGAGTAGCTGGGTCATCAGTGCGGCCTGTCACCCGCCCGCAAGCGATGAGGAGCCGGCGCTGCAAGAAGTCTGTTGGGGTCGAGTTGTCGATCAATCTGAGCGGAATGGTCTGACAGAACAATTTTCGTTCTCTAGCAGCGCGATGATAATGTGTCCCGAAGATGAGCAAGCGCCACGTCAGAGTCACTTACTCGTGATGTTTGCTAGTCTACGACGTCGCATCTCAAAGACAAGTCCAGCAGATAGATCGCGCTGATGTAGTCGATAATTCTTAGCTCGCGCTATTTGGAGGACACACTCACGGCTAGATTGCGAGCGCCCAAATATACACGAAGTCGTTGTTGTTACACCGTCCAACTACTGTACATCTCCATATCACATCCACTAGTTCAATCATGGGCATTACTGGCAAACTTCCTTACCAACCCCCCTTCCTCCGCCTTCTGGTCCTTCACCTTCTTCACCTCCACGTTTTGCCCTGGAGTCTTCCCCCCGTGCTTCTCCTTCTTTTTCTGCTTCTTGCTCTTCCCCTTGCCCTCCTCATCCTCCGATGCCCTCTTCCCATTCGCATTAACCTCCTTCCCCTCGCCCTCCTCTTCGGCGACCTCCTTGACTAGCAGCGCGTTCAGCGCTTCGTTGTACTTCTCTAGCTCAATGATGTCCTTTAGCTTGACGCGCATGTAGTCGAATGCAATGGCAACCTTCATGTCCTTGTTCCGGACCTTGATCACGCGCTCATTCTCCGCGAGGGAGCTCGCTTGGTGGACGAGCTTCGGCGGATGCGGGATTGCAGGGCCGCCAGGCGGGGGACGGATATCGCTGTTGCCTGTGTTGGCGTCTGCGGAGGGGTCTTCGACGTCGTTTGTGTCTTCCTCAACTGTGTCTTCGGTAGCCACTGTGTCCTCCTCGGTCGGCGCCTCGCCGTCCTGCACGGTCTGGAGCACGGGGATCTTCTGATACCGCTGGCTGAAGTGTGTGAGGATCACGGCCTTTGCGTTCATCTGTGCGCCGATCCCTAGTGCTTCGCTTGTTGTGGAGTGTTTCTTCGCTTTTGCATCGCCGACCAGCTCGTCGTCGAACGTCGCCTCGTGAATCAGGACAGTTGAGTTTCTGCCAATCTTTGTGAATGGCTGACTTGGCCGGCAATCCCCAGAGTAGCTGATCTTGAGCGGCTTGACGTGCTTAGGAGTCTCAGGCGAGCGCGGGAACTCGACGCTAACGGCCATTGCGCCATGGCAGTGGGCGACGCGGACGGCTTGAATGTCGGAGAAGCCGAAGATAGTTGGGTAATTTTGCTTTGCGAGGCGCTGGTCCCCTGGCAAGGTCTTGCCGTTGATGGTTAGGATGCTGCCGCTTTGGCCGATCACTGCTGGCGAAATTTCGAGAGGTAAGATGCGCGAGTAGCCAAAGTCTTCGATCGCGGAGTATTCGCGCAGCCATTGCAGCATACCATCATGTGATATGACCGATAAGCCATACGTAGAGGCATTGCTGGCGACTGTTGATGCAGCGGGCAGCGAGGCGTTGGGGATGCTGCTGTGTCTGATAGCATACCATGCTCTGATTACGGAGGCGGTACCCAGGTGGTGATCGGCGTGCAAGTGGCTGATCCAGATGGCGCGTAGGTCCTTGAGAATGAGAGTCAGCTCTTCTGGAGGGAAGACTCTTTGCAGCTGACCGAGCGTGTTCTCGCCGGCATCGAACAGGTAATTGCCCACCCCAGGAACACGGACAAGGGTGGCAGAGACGTTGCGGTACTTGGATGGAAGCGCCGAGCCAGTACCGAGGGTTGTGAATTCAGTGTCCGGGTGCGCAAGGAGATCGCGCCACGGCTCAAAGTCTTTCTGTGAATCGTGCACAGTCTTTTGTGCGACTCTAGCCAGCTCTAGGACTTCCGGAAAGGTCTCTTCCCTGACAGCCTCGGGCCTGAACGGTGCTTGTCTGGTCTCTGGCTTGAGATCGAACTTTGGCATTAGCGTTGCAGAAAGACCTCGATCGGCGACGATGGCATTTTCTGGTAGTGTAATTGTCTGCTGCATATGATCTGCCTCTGAGAGCAGTTTCTGTGGTACACTTGTAAGGTCGTACTGTGGTGTCTGGTATCTGACGGGGTCAACTTGAGCCAGTCTGGTAGTCTGGGCGGCCACAGAATCGTATGCTATGCGGTTGGGTGTCACGTCCGCCGAGGAAATGATGTGCTTGACGTTACTAAATTTCTCCATGAACTTGGTCAAGGTGGGATGGCCAACAACCCCCGCACCAAGCGTCCAGATGAAGGCCTCAATCCCCTTCATCAAATCAGGCGATTGAAACTCAACACGCTGAACAACAGCCTCGAGGTACTCGACGGAAGGAATGTCGAGTAGAGCGAAACCTTGGCCAGGCCTGTCTGGACCAAGCACCTGTTCTGGAGTGATAGTCTCCCCCTTCTCGTTTTGAACTGAAGTGCCGTTGCTGAGCTTTCCAAAGTTGGGGCCCGGCTTTACCCCAAGTTCTTTAGCGCGTTTGACATCAAAGGAGCCGCGAGCAGGGTATGTCCGTACAATGTACGAGATGCTCTCAGGTGCAGGCTTTGTCGGCGGCAGAGACATGATCTTAGCTCCAGGCCAAGGCGTGCGCGTCCACACCATGATGTCGGGCAGAGGCTCTGATCCGCCAGGCTTCGGGCCTGTGTACGCTTTGTATCCTGTCGAGTCCGCATTTCGCACAAATAGCGCTGTGGGCATTTCGACCTCGGATATATGTCGCTCGACCAGTGTGTCAAAGCTCCAACTGCTGTCGAACATGTGCTTTACGGTCAAACTGCGAATACGATCATGGCGAATTTGGCACTCTTCGGGAGTCTCGTTCTTAGGCGCCTGGTACTCCTCGAATGTGTTTCCACTCAGCTCCCACTGTCGGATTTCCTCGGCCAAATCTGCCTCAGCTTGTGTGTCTGTCTCTTTGCGTAAAGGCGTGACAGGGACAGCCCACACTTGAAGAAAA
The DNA here is from genome assembly GCA_016630955.3 of Didymella arachidicola. Lineage (NCBI taxonomy): Eukaryota > Fungi > Ascomycota > Dothideomycetes > Pleosporales > Didymellaceae > Didymella > Didymella arachidicola. The sequence goes on from CM049987.1 coordinate 177,106, forward strand.
TCATCCTTGAATGATGGTTCGTGAGCACCATTAGCATCCTTTGTTGGCGTTTTCTCGGTGTACTCGGTTGCATGAATCGGCACGCCTTTACGGAAGATGAACCTACGGCAAGTACCGAACATCTGCTTGAGGTTGGGCGGGCCGTATATATTGAACTGGGGCTTTGCTGGTGGCTCACTTGCCCTCCCTGTCTTGTTGCCTCGTGCCTTTGATGCTTCCCACGTTGCCAGATTTTGTGCGTAGGATGTCGATGTGGCATCAGTCATGGTCAACATCATACCCGCCATACCGCCGACGTTGCTCCATTCTGTTTTACCGGTCAGGAAGAAGTCCTTCACCTTCAATAACCGCGTCCCCTGCTGCACGAGCGCGCGCTGTATTCCCTCCGCCTGGCTGCCAAAGACATAGTGGCTGCTGTTCTGGGTGCGCAGAATAATAGTTGTGCCCGGCGTGTCGGCAGTAGGAGTGGTGATGAACTCAATGCTGCTCGACATGTTGCTGGTGATGAGCTTTCCTTCACGGGGCGGCGATCGCTGCTCGAACACCGTTGCTGTTCTCTCGTTTTGCTGTTCGCACAGCAGGACGTGTCGCTTTTGTTCCCACGGCGCAAACTCTGGAAAGAACTCGCCGATCCTGTTCGTGAATTTCTTTCCTTCTGTGGTATTTGGTTTACCCTTGGCGCTGGCTGTTTCTACTTGGGTTTCCGACTCTGCCGCAAGTCTCTGGAGCTTTTCAAGGAGAGATGTAATCGAAGGACGGTTCGAGGATGCACTGAATCCACGGTCAAGTCTAAGAAGTCTATGTGGAAATGCTGAGTAGGGAGGAGGAGCTGTCCGTAAGAGGAGCTCTGCAGACGTGCGTGACGAAAGGAAAGCGCGAGTCGTGACGGTCGTAATGCGCCCGGTGGCGGCGAGTCTGGAAGCCAATTTGGCGAGCGATCAAATGAATGACGCGTGAAGGGAGGTTTTTGCGGTTATGAACAGCATGGGCGCGTTGCTTTGCGCCCTTCCAGAGAACAATTCGGTCGCGAATGTGGTCGGACTTTTTCGATGACGCGCCGCTGAACCCTGCAACGACGCGCACGGACCTCCCAATTGCACTACCCTGCAGCTGTCCGGACCGAAACACCTCTACCCTGCCAGATAGACGATGAATAGGCCAGTCCTAGATCTTGAATATGAGTCATTTTCAACAAGACTGATTGTATTCGCTGAAACTGCCGTATACAAGGCTAAGCACATTTGAGGCCTGAGAGTAACTCAACTCCAGGTTGCATACCTTCTCAAGGTGGCACACCCTCTGAGACTACACGCATTCGTGCGACCGGAATCATTCCTTCATGCGAGTGACTAGACGCTTCGAAATGACCTGTCTATGCGCACCTCCGATAACTATCGGCCTTTCCGGCTCCCGTATTCTGTATTCTGCCCTCCAAACACTCTGCCCCGTCAGGACACCTTCGATTCCATCCTCGGGCTCGTTGAGATTCATCTTTAGGTAAGGGTAAGCCTTGAGGAGATTCTGGGCGACACTAAGAATGGCTTTGTTTGGAGCTTTGAGATTGTTGCCATTCGTTGTCTGCCCATGTGAGCTCAGCTTCCAACGTCGCACGCTCTAATGCGTCGCTCACGGAAGAGACATCCGGACCGTCGCTGCGCATGTTCGTCTTGGCTCTCTTCGATGATGGCTCTTCGTCGTTCGAGCGCGGTCCTTCGTAGGTTACACGAAGAGCTTGGGCTTCCTCGGGGTGTAGTTGGATCCATCGTTTCCGCCACTGTTCACACAGGATATCGTAGAGGAAGATGAACTGCTGTTTCGACTGAACCATCATAGGCCGTTGATCACGAAGCAATTCGATGCAATTCATGATGGGGTCGTCATCGTCTGCCACTTCGTCCAACGAACCTTCCTGCAGCTCGTGCATAAGCCAATCAAGTGCAATGAAGGTGCCGGTCCGGCCAATACCTGCACTGCAGTGAACGACGATGGGCCTTTCTGAAACATGCTTTTCCCGCGCGAGTTTGACGAGCTCGAGTACTGCGGGTCCGTCGCTGCCTTCCGGAACTGAGAAATCCGGCCAGCCTTCGAAAAGCAGATGCCAGACTTTCCGTACTTCGTCAGGTTGTTTAGCTCCAATCTTGTCGGCTTCACTGACCCTGTCAACATTCGTGATCATGGCGATTTCTCGAACTTCTGTTCGTGACTTGTCGTGATGTGAGAGCTCTATCAAGTGGAGATCACTCACAAGCCCATCTCCGAATTCGTCGTGCTCATTGACTTGAAGGGCAGGTTCGCTTGGTATTCGTGGAAAATATGGATAACACTTCTCGCGACCTTGTTCATGCGTTTTTGTAAGCATGACAATAACAGCAGGGGATTTGGTTTCAAACAACACCATCCGCCAAAAATGCGACCAACTGTCTTCTTTGGGGCCCTGTGTAGCTATGTAGCGTAGTCGTGTTTGATTTAGTGTAGTCAGAAGCTCTATGGGTGACGCGTTGATGTAGTCGTTAGCTTCTTCTGGCACTTTCAGCCGTACGCGGTTGGCCTGGTAAGGGTCAACGTTCATGTATCGATTGCGCGATGCAAATAGTTCGTTAGTGCATCTCGCCCATCGTAATGGTGAATCAGTATCTACTGAGGCCATCCCGTCTCTCAGTCGGTTCATTTGGCCCCATTCGAGGTCATTCCATTTGCTATCAAGTCGCGCTGCTTGGTTTGGCCGCAGAAAGGTGGGATAAGGTGTAAGGTCAGGCTCCAGTGATGGTACTCCCAAAGTACCAGTTCGGTCCTCGAGAGATAGAAAAGTCAAGGTGTCCACCTCTACGGTACTATTATCACTAGGCGGGAAATCAAATGAAGATGCTGGACTACCAGGCAGTAACTGCTTGGTCTTTCCTGAATCATCAACCGGCAAATCCCCTTCCGCAGTCATACCCTCGTACGCGTCAAGCAGGACTCTTGCAAGTGCTTCTTTGAGGACTTCATGATCCTCATCAAGACTCTCAAGTAGATTCTCTGCTTCGTTTTCGAATCCATCATCTGCCGCATACCTCAAGTGTTGAAGGCCATTCGCCATCTTTTGCAGATTGATGTCGGTTAATATTGAGTGAGCAGCTTCGACTCTTAGGCGTCGAGCAAAGGCGTCTTCTGGCCTAGCAGCAACAAGGGTCCCTAGGTTGGCAAAACGTCCGAAATCCACGATATTAAGTAGCGGTTGCAGCACTTCACTGATATCCTTGACGGGATCCAGATCAACAAGTGGAACCGATCCCATCGATGATGACTGACTGCGACTACTAAAAGTGAGTGGAGACTGCGATCCGACATTCGAGCCGTCAGCCTGATTGTCTCTGATAGCTATCATTGACTTGACCTCCTCTTCAGTGGAACCGTGCGGGATGGGTAAGGCAAACAATGCCAGCTGCTCAAGATGTGAAGCCAAATGACGCTTGAAAAGATTTGGCGCAACGTAAACCAGATCACTGGAATCACCCAGATCGGCTGCTTCGACGTTTGCCCGAGTTCGCAAGCGATCAAACCAGTCACTGCAACATGGGCAGTCCTGAGGATTTAACTGTTCAAGCGAGCTCCGAGCGATGCTTAGGGCGACTTCTTCATCACCGGCAAGTAGAAAAGTTGGATGCCTCTGGCGTATGTGTGACAGATACAATTCTCCGGTCCTGAAAGACTTCTGAGGACATAGCTGACATAAATAACTCACACGATGGATTTCCATCTCGTGACGGAACCAGTCGTTGATGTCTCCAAAGTAAGGGCTGTTACAATTCGGGAATGTGCAGACGTAAGTACGGAGGTCGGAGAACACATGTCTGCGCCAGGTTCGTTCATTTCTGAAACGTTTGATCCGGAAGCAGAACGGACATTCCACTTCTTTCCTGGTCCCTGTTTGTAGGTCTTCGAGTTTGGGCACTTTTATAGCAGCCGATATGTCCAAATCTCCAGCCTGAGAACGTGAAATTGTAGTGTAAGACTTGGCATCATCCTCAGGGTCGGTATCATCGTCAACTTCCAGCATAGCGGGCGCAATTTTTTCTACTACCACAGTTGTCGCCTTGGTGAAGTAGGTTGAGGGTCTACTTGCAGTTTCCAATCGCGCACTTTTGGTCACAGCGAGATTTTCCGCAGGGGCAGCCTCTGCAGTATTCACGTCTACGGCTTGTTCGTCAGGATACAGCATCCCCTCGAGCTTGTCTCGGTGGTCCTGGATGTAGCTCAGATAGCGCCGTCTCTGGCTGATCGCCCGGCCGAGTCGCTCTCGGAGCCAACCCATCTCCGCAGTCGCAAGATGTGGGAACTTCTCCCCAACATGGGCAATGTCGTATTGCTCATTGAAGAAATAGCGATTGCGGCTCAGGGCTTTAGCAAACTGATCCGTTGGCGCAGCTTGTCGAACGAGGTTAGTCATCCTATAGAGACGAGAGAGACACTGTCCAATTTCCTGCAATAGCTCATCTGGGTCTGATGTGGAGACCGCCTCGTTGCTGTATGGCTCTCCAGACTCTGCAGGATTGTCGCGAGGCCCAGAAACAAGATCTAGGACTAACAACAGTCAATGTCAGCGTAGGAACAACATTACATGCCTCGAAGCACTCACGCTCGCTGGCGACTTCTTCAAGGTCCTCCAGTAACGATGAGGCATATTTCAAGAGATCTTGCCCATCTTCTAGCCGCTTCTCAAGTGACATGGGCGATCCCGGGGGATGCAGGGCTCCGATGTTACCGATCCATAAACTGAACCTGGCCAGCTCATCACTTGCGGCGGCTTGAAGCCTGGCAGTCGCAGGCTTATCCAGATCGGTGTCACATGATACGATGGACTTGAAAAACTTGATGCAATTGTGGCACTGGGCCGCGATGGTCATGGTGTGAGGCCACCAAGCCGCTGGCCGTAGAGAAGAAGCAAGCAAGCAAAGCTTTGCCGCGAGGTGTAAAGATGAGCCTCGTCTATCGTCGAGGTAAGGTGTGCATTCTAGGTTGAATGACTCCATTCAAAGCCAGTAAACTGACTGAAGGTGACGTGATTCGCGAAGGATTGGGGGCGGAAAGTGCGGGGAACCACCTTCCTCACAACGCGCAAGACACGTTGGCAAGAAGAAGGTATGCTTCTTCACAAAATCTCTACCGACTTGTATCAGTTGAGAACACCCAATGAGTGGTCTCGAGGTCGCTGGTGTCCTTCTGGGAGCATTCCCACTTCTCATATCGGGCCTTGAGCACTGGCGCGACGTCGCCAAGATTCGCGGGTTCTGGCGACACATACGCAAAGAACACACAGCCTGCACCCGTGAGATCGAATTTCACGCGATACTATACAAGAGGAACCTCAAAAACCTGCTGTTGCCGATTGTCGGAGATAAAAGCCAAGTGGACGACCTTCTGGCTGATCCAAGGGGCCCAAGCTGGAACAGCAAGCCTCTGCAGGAGCGGTTTGCTGGTCGCCTTCTCGAATCTTGCGACTTGTACATGAGTCTTGTCAGCGAGATGAACGAGATAGCGAAGGACTTAAGGAAAGAGCTTTGTCTCGACTCGACGATCATTCAGAGCAAACTAGCCCCTCCAGAAGCCAAGGTGCAACAGCGGAGCCAAAGTCCGAAGATGCATACCGAATCCCATTCGAGGCTCGCACAGGCAAAGTCCAAATTCGAGTACGAAACGTTTCGCCTCAAATTCAGTCTCAACGAGCCAACAAGAGAGGAGCTATTGAGACGCATGAAAGAGGGCAATGGAAAATTAGAGAAATTACTCAGCACTAGCGATATTGTTTCTGCCCTTGAAAGTAGTGACGTTTCAAGAAAGACTGGCGTTCTCGAAAGCACACTTCGAAAAGCGTGTAGAAAATCAGATGACCTGTTCAAGGCCATCCAGAGGGCATGGCAATGCACGTGTGTGCAGCATCATTTCGCTAACCTGCGGCTTGAACACCGTACGCTCCCGGAGATCTGCTTCGAGGTCATCCTGACCTTCGTCACCCCGGGGCGTTCTGCGACAAGTCCATGGTCCTGGAGACGGCTGCAGTGCGAACAGTCAAATAAGTGTACCTTGCTGAATGATCTCGCGCAGCTCTCTATCCATGCTCGAGCCTCTTCCAAGGCTTCAAAATGTTCTCCAATAAGCCCGAAAAGGCCTGCAGGAACGATGCGAAAACAGGTGGCTTTTGTGACACCTGGTACAGTCACACCAAATAACATTCTGCCTGTGGCGCCAGCAGCTCCTCTCCAACTTTGTCAGCGTCTCCAAGATCCGAACACTGCAGAATGTGTAGGGGCCGTTGCTCATGGGGAAGAAATCTATCATCTCCACTCAAGCTCAGCAGCAACGACCCGAGATCAGAACGTCGAACCTCTTAGCCTGAATCACGTACTCTCCGGCGACTTTCAGGGATCTATCAGCAGACGTCAGCGGAGCAATCTCGCCCTGTTGCTTGCTTCCTCTGTCGCCCAGCTACAGTTTACCCCTTGGCTCGGAACTCAACTTACGAAGTCCGACGTTCTTTTCTTCCCACATGATAAGAAGACCTGTGATGTCTCCTTCCATGAGCCATTCATTCGTCAAGGGTTCCAGCCTAAGCCTGATTCCTTGCTTGTGCCTGATGGGTACGGCAATGAATGCAACTTTGCCCAACTCGGCATCCTCCTCTTAGAGCTATGCTTTGGCAAGCGAATGGAGGACCAGACTTTTTACAGGACCACGACGCGTGGGGACCCGGAAATCAAACAAGCTTTGGAACTCATGGCTGCAGTCAGCTGGTCTCAGAAAGTGTCTGAAGAAGAAGGCGAAGACTACGCGTCTGCTGTCAAATGGTGCCTAGTCACCAGCGCAAAGAAGGCGAACGAATCCTGGCGAGGTCAACTCATTAAGAACGTTATCAAACCACTGGAGAGATGCCAGGAGCATTTCAGAGCGGTAGATGCATGCTGATGGCTCGATAGAGTCCTTCTCTACCGTGTCCAGGACATCGTCAGCCGTTGTAGCGCCCGCCCGTTAGGCACAGGTATCGATTGCACGGTACTGGTAGCAGTTCCTTGTCTCGACGATGGTTTTGTTGCAGGTACATGCAGCTGTTGTGGAGGTCGTGCCTAAACAAAGCGCGCAGCGATGTGGATACCTCGGAGGTTGAGGAAGTACTTCGAATAACTCCCCGTACTATACAAACAATATGTGGCGATATATAATCTCACATTCGATGCGCACGTCGTTTCGTGATGTTGATCAGCTCAATGCCCAAATGGAGGGTGAGAGTGCGAGGGTGGACCCTGACATGCCTAGGGTCGGCATCCTTGGCCGTTCTCTTCCCGGACCGAGGCTCACATTACAGACGCGATTCGACACAATCAACAAGCGTAAGAAGGATTGCGGGGAAGTAACGAAGCCGTCGGACACGAGCCGGGGTGAAGTGGGGAAAAAGACTCCACTAGCTGGCCCCTGCGTCGCGGATGTATGAATTACCTGCATCCTGCCAGCTTCTGAAGCTGCACGTCAATTGATCAATTGCAGAACGTCGCAATGTCATTTTCCATTGAGCCGGTCTCCCCAAAGGCAACACCGCTGCCTCCTCTGCCAAAAGAGGATCCGTTGACACCGGCACAATGGAAGACGTTGCTTACGATTACCGACGCGTGCATTCCAGCAGTCAAGCCAATATCCATCGCGAACATTAAGACAGATATAGCAGCCACCGACACAGAGTACTCCACCGCGCTCTCTACGATACGTGGGCTCGTGCCAGAAGCTGACCCAGATGCCACAATCGCAGCGACAGACTATCTCCAAGACTATGCGTCATCGAACCCAGCCTTCAAGCAAGAGCTTCAACGCATATTCGCCCTGTACATGCCATCATCTACACGGCAAGAGCTCACTACCGTGCTTAATGTACTCAACACTCGCGTCGGCTCTCTAGCACTTACTGGCTATTTCACGCCCATCAGCGAGCAACCTGTCCATATCCGCGAAGCCATCATCAGATCATGGAAGACCGCCAGACTGGGTCCGATCCGCAGCCTGCATCGCTCGTTGACAGTTTTGTCGCGGCAAACTTGGATCAAGATTACACCTACTTTGCGACGGGTACTCGGCGTCCCGCGCGTGCCAACAGGCATGAAGCCCGGCAAAGGCCACGAATACGAGTTCATCCAGCTTCCCCCAGGCGAGAAGCCTGAAGTTATCGAGACGGACGTTGTCATCGTAGGTAGTGGGTGCGGCGGCGCTGTCTGTGCTAAAAATCTCGCTGAGGCTGGCCACCGCGTTCTTGTTGTTGAGAAAGCGTACCACTGGACTCCTGACCACCTTCCCATGAGCGAGGCGGATGGGTGGAATCACCTTTTCATGAACGGCGCGTTCATCAGTTCTGATGATACAAGCACGTCTGTCGTAGCGGGCCAGGCGTGGGGTGGTGGCGGCACAGTGAACTGGAGTGCGAGCTTACAGACTCAAGGATACGTTAGGAAGGAGTGGGCGGACCGGGGCTTGCCGTTCTTTACGAGCGAGAGGTTTCAGGAGAGTCTCGATCGCGTGTGTGAAAGGATGGGCGTCAGCGCGGACTACGTTGAGCAGAACCGGGCAAATGCGATGCTACTTGAGGGCGCAAGGAAGTTGGGATTCAACCACAAAGTAGTGCCGCAGAATACGGGCGGCGCGCAACATCGATGCGGGCATTGCACATTTGGCTGCGGATCATGCGAGAAGCAAGGCCCCGTTATTTCGTTCTTACCGGACGCGGCTCGCGCAGGTGCTAGGTTCATCGAAGGCTTCCATGCCGAGCGGATTGTGTTCAAAACAATCGGCGGGAAGAGAGTCACGACCGGCCTCGTCGGCTCCTGGGCTTCACGCGACATTAATGGCGGCGTCTCTGACGAGCCGGTAACGCACCGCAAGGTTATCATCAAGGCCAAGCGCGTCATCGTCTCTGCTGGCACAATGCAGAGTCCACTACTTCTGCTTCGCTCCAAGTTAGACAATCCTCAGATCGGACGCAACCTCTATGTACATCCTGTCTCCCTTCTTGGCGGGATCCACGAGGAAGAGATCAAGCCCTGGGAAGGCGCAATCCTGACTTCCGTCGTCGGCGAATACGAGAACCTTGACGGCCGCGGGCACGGTGCAAAGCTCGAAGCCACAAACATGATCCCGTCATCCTGGCTCATCTGGCTCGACTGGAAGGGCGGCCTGCAATACAAACTCGACGCGGCGCGCATGAAGCACATGGCCGGCTACATCTCGATTTGCAAGGATCGCGACACAGGACGTTTATATCCTGATCCTGCGGACGGAAGGGTCAGGTTCAGCTATACACCGAGCAAGTTTGATAAGAGACATATCATGAAAGGCTTGTTAGCGCTGGCGAAGATACAGTATGTAGAGGGGGCCAGCGAGATCTTTACGACGATTCCGGGTGTGTCGACATTCAAGCGCGATACTTCGCTACCAGCGAGCGGAGACGGGATCAATGACGAGCGGTTCGAGGCGTGGCTTGACGAGGTAGAAGCGAAGGGCTTCCCAACCCCAGAGAGCGTGTTCGTTTCTGCTCATCAGATGGGAACTTGCAGAATGAGCCAAGTTGAGAAGGAGGGCGTTGTTGACCCTGACGGCAGGGTCTGGGGCACGGAAGGGTTGTATGTCGCCGACGCCAGTGTATTCCCTAGCGCGAGTGGTGTCAACCCTATGGTGACCAATATGGCAATCTCGGACCACATCTCCAGAGGAATTGCGGAAAAGCTGAGATCGAGAGCCATGTTGTAGAGCACTGCTTTCGACCCAGTATCTACGGAGGAAGATAAGTTCGGGTTAGGCTGGCAGGTCGTAACACTTCTCGGCTAGTGAAGGCATAGCTGATGCATCCTCCTGTAGTGGTATTACCCTGTCATCTGGTTCCTGTTGTGGGATGCTGCCGTCATGATTTCTGTGACGATAAGATGACAGGTCCGTTGCTCGTAGTCATAATCATAGCAGCTAGCTTGGCGCGCTGTAGCATTTTTGGCGACGTCGGTCTCGAAGTGCTTCATTATAGAAGGGCTTCTTGTGTGTGGCATGTACGGCTTTACCGGACATCCACAGTCACGAAACCGATCCTGAGAATGGAGCTCATCGCACACTTCTGTACAGACCTGCAGGACGTTGCAGGAGGAGGAATGTCGACCGCATATCGCGAGGCTGTGCATGTGTTGGTATTTGATGTTGATAGGTTCGAGTTTCACGTATTCGGCGTCTGCCGTAGTACGGGTCGGCATTGATGTCATTGTGCATACCTACCGATACACATACATGAGGATTGTTCATGCTAGGCTAGGGCGGCTTCGCTATCAACAACCTTTCAAGGAGAATTGTGGACTCCAAATAATAAGATGGCGTCGAGGTGCCTTCTTGCGAGACGACAAGTTGTCAGACGCAACGTTGTCAGAGTGGACCCTTCTTCTTGGGCCCATTTTGGGCATTCGCCGCAAGTGGAGGGGCAGAATCCCTCACCGCTTCCAGCCGAGCGGTAATTTGTGGATCGTAGTCAGTTGCCAGGAAGTCACTCGTCCGGTCTTGACTTCCTGGCAACTGCCAAACAGATCGGCATGTGGAGCAAGACTGGCGACCTGGTAGATCCCGCATGCACCGGTGGGCGATGGTGCAGGAGCGCAGGGTAAGGGCGCGGTTGAGGCGCATCCCTACTGCCAAAGCTACTTAAAGCGCACGGCACCTGCACATTATTAGACAAGATTTCGAAATTGCGATTGCAGATGACGGCAGGCCCTCTTCCCGTTGCCGCGACAATATAAGAGCACCGCAGTGGCTGCCTTGATACAATAACTTCTACGCCACCAAAACCCCACCTCTACCCCACCACCCCATCGCTATCAATCAACAGCACAACCATGGCCGCCTTGGACGGACCCTTCAATCAGGGCAGAATGGCACAACGGACAGGCAGCATCTCCCACTCTTTTGGTCTGAGCAGTGCCGCTGCGAACGGCGCCACTGAGTTTATGTCAACACTACCTCCCCCCAAGGGCGATATCGAGGGCTGGGACAACACGAAGCCATGGAACCAGCAAACAGCCAACGCTATCCCTCTGATATTCAAGGACGCCATGTCGGTGCGTGACGAAGTCTTCGGCGAGCAGGGCGTGCCGCTGGAGGCCGAGTTCGATGAAGACGATGCCCGTAGCTGGCACTGGGTCGCGTATGCCTCAGTGGGTGCCTCAGCATCATCACCGCCAAAAGGAGGTCTGACTAGGAGCGACTCTGGCAACTCACCTGCAGACGATGCCAGACGCGCCTCTGCGACGGCCCAGCGCACCCCTGTTGGCACTATCCGTCTCATCCCCCCTCCCCACGGCCCAAACAAGTACATCGAGGAGAAGCCGGTCACACAACCTGATCATGAGACCGCAGTCACCGAGAAGGACTTTCACACTGATGAGCCGTATATCAAGCTCGGCCGCTTGGCAGTACTTGGGGCCTTTCGCGGGAACAAGATTGCCAGAATGCTCCTCAACGCGGCCATCAACTTTGCCGCAGAGCATCCAGAACTCATTTACAGCCCTCCTTCTCCGACTACGCGTGAGCTCGCAGCCCTGAAGACACCGAACACGAAGCGTCAGCTCTCATGGCAAGGTCTGGTGCTCATCCATGCCCAGCTTCAGCTTGTGCCCATGTGGGAACGGTATGGATTTTCCGAGGCCCTGCATGACGATGCAGGAAATGTAAAAATTGAGGCTGAGCCTCATTGGATCGAGGAAGGCATCGAGCATGTTGGCATGTGGAAGAGGATCAAAGTCGTTGAATCGAGGTTGTACTAGCCTCCCTCCATCGTCCCCTCTCCCTCAATCTTGCTCGAAGACTTCGGCTCATCATGATACTAGGACGGTCTTGCAACGCCAGATTTCAAAAGCCCTAGACAAGGGTCCGGCGGAATATCCCGTCGGTGCGGTTAGCACCAGCATCGAACCTGTGCCTTGAGGTCACTTTCATTTCTATTGGCGTTTGGTTTTGTTACGGCTGGTATTCAACATCATGGCTTATACCCCTCATAAAAGATTACGACGATACGGCTAGACACATTTGAGTACTCAAATCGTTAGACATGACATTGCGGCGCTTTGCGCGTAGCACGAATTCTAGATCCTCCAATTGCTTGTCACCTGTCCATTTCACTTCATTCCTGTCAGTTGATCCTAAGTGTGAAAGGTTGCACTGAATCCTCCGAGTCGATAAAGAAATTCATCTTTCCCACCAAATTGGCATGACCTCGTACACGGGGTATGCATGCCGGCGCACCGCCCTCTATTGGACTTTTCTGTTCTGACAGTATGCTCCCTTCGAATGACGATCCCACAATAGAGGTGTGTATTAACTTCGATCGTCCCGCGCCTATCCTCCCTTCTGCTAACAGCACTGCCAGCCTAGCACATGTCCCTGACCCGCACGGGGATCGATCGATCTGGCCATCAGCGAACACAGTGACATTCGTCTGCCTCACGGGATCAGCACTCATATCGTCCTCGTGATAGAAGATCACCCCATAGCAATCATAGATCCCGTACTGTGCCCTCTTTCCTAGTACCTTCTTGATCTCCCTGCCTAAATCGATAAATTTATTCGTATTCTTTGGCTCAACTCTTAGGCCAAATTGCGCAGCATCAACCGTCGCATAAACGGCGCCGCCAAACGTCAAGTCAGCGGTGATGCTAATGCCCCTAGACTGCACATCGACTGATAAGCCCTTCTCGAGCTGGTAGCTCAAAACGTTCACGAAGTCGGCATGAACAGGCCTGCCCTGCTTGACGGTAACAGTAGCCACGACACGGCCAGATGGGACATCGACAACTACACCCACAGTTCCGTCTCCTTCAGGTGCCTTGACCAGTCCCTTGGTGACAGCCCAATAACCTAGCGCCATGGTACCGTGACCACATGCAGTCGAGAAGCCGTCTGCATGCCAGAACAGGACGCCGAAGTGCGCCCCGGAGTCGTCAGGGGGAGTGATAAAGCCGCCATACATCTCAGCGTGGCCTCGAGGTTCATGACATAGCTGTTGGCGGAGGATATCGAGTGGATGGTCGGGAGTGCTGAGGATGACGAAGCGGCGATCTGCTACTGTGGGTGCATCTGGCAGAGATCCAGTAGGGAGCTGGTCGACGATCCGGAACGGCTCGCCTGCCGTGTGCCAGTCCTCGGTTTGTATCCAATAGGAGCTCATATTGTCGGTTACGATTGTCTGGAGGGGTTTCGACACTGGAAATCGCTTCGTAGAAGTGGGCGTTGCAGATTAGCTTTGGATATGGCGTCTTACCATTCTTGACTGAACATATGACTGATGGTGTTCGTGGTTAGCATCGGCAAAGACATCCAGGGCGCATGTCGGAGCAGCGATCCGGCGCCCGACTTCGGCTTGCTGGTAGCATCCGGTTGCTGTTCAAACAATCTGGCATGTTCCTGCTACTCGGAGATCGTATAGAAGATTTTCTGATATGCATACTGGAGAGTCAGATTGAAGAGCGTGCAGGCAGGTGATAAGTGGTGGATGAGTGGATTGTCGTCAACATGACGTCACAAGCTTAGATTCGCGTCCCAAGAATTTGCGACCCACGCTTCCACATGATAACCAACACATCATCGTCGATTGTCATGGCGCCTACATCGACAGATCAGAACGATGTCGCGATTGACGTGCACTCATGCTCCGCCCTCGCCTCCACGAAGCAAAACCTCCGCTACCTCTACGATCCCAAGACAGCAGGTGCGGGCGCTGTGTCCTCTCGTCGCACACGCGCCGCTCTCCGCGTACTTCGATCAAGTCTGATCTTCATATTTTGGCGCGTAGTGCGCTATGCGAAATACGTCGCCATTGGCTCGTTGGTAGCTACAATAGGCGCAGGTGCCATAGGCACATTCGTAAGTGGCGCAGGATTCGTGCTTGCGCCCACGGGCATTGCAGGCACCATCATTGCAAGCTCTGTGTGGGGCATTGGGCGCTTCGCTGTTCGAAGAGTCAAGAGGAGGTGGGGAGTGGGACATGGCTACGGTGAAGCGGAAGAGAGAATAGAAGCGAGGAGGACCAAAGTTGCCCAGTTGGAGCGTGGGCCTGAGGCAATCCCCTGGTAAACGAGCGCAACATCACCTGACGCGACAAGAGACCTCGAAACGACATGTACTCAGTAATCTCACGACTGAGAGACCCAGAGGATGAAAAGTTCATTGTGGCTCAAGCAGGGAATGGCTTTTGCGCCCAAAGAGCGAACAATCTGTACTCTCCCCCGGCTTCTTTGAGCTCTTCCACCAGCACTTCAGGCATCGAATCCAAAACCTCGCTGGGAATTTCAATCGGAGGCAGCTTCCTTAGCGTGTCTTGTGCGAAAGAGGCTGTTGCAAACATACTCTGCAAGCTCAAGTCTTGTAACTCCTCTTGTGCCTTTGCTCCTAAGGGGACACAGACAATTTTGCACTGCAAGTTCGTCATACCCGCAGCTTCCAGCATTGCCGTCAGTCGCCATCGCATGTCGACCCCTTGCTTGTTAGTCAACATTGCCACGAGTTGTTTCATGGCGTCGTGGAAAATGCTCAACTGCGCTCCGCTGTCCCAACAGTCCCACTCCATCTCGACCAGCTGGATCCAGCCACCAGGCTTCACCAGCGTAATCAGATTCTTGACAACGTCTTCAACTGGAAAAAGACCAACCCCTGGCAATGCCATTCGCGAGTGCACTAAATCGAACGTGCTGTGCCAGTCGGCCGGCCATGGCTCGGTCATGGATTGGTGGTAGTACGCAGTATCCGTGCATGGGGTTCTCGGGAAGTAGCTGTCTTCGATGTCTGTACCGACCCAGGTATTCGAGGAATTGCTGGCTGCATGCCGTACATCTCGTATCCAGATGCCTTGACCGGTCAGCCCAGCATAAAGCACATTGTACCTACACACCATTTCCGGTAGCCTGGTCCAACACACGGCACCCTCCCTTACTAAGATCGACGGGAGCAAGGACCAGCTGCGGCATGGCCGCATAAACGACCTTGTGCTGTTTCTCCAAGCGCTCAACCTCGCTCTCATTTGCAGTAAAGACTACATTGTCGTCGTTTAAGCCAGTCTTCGAGATCGCGTTCGAAAATGCCGTGGTATGAACGTAACACAACTTCTCGTTGAGAATATGAAGATTTGAAGACTTATTGAAGTGCCACGAGAGCGCTGCCGTCAACTATAGATATCACACCAACCGAGAGTCCACACTAATCTGAGCGCACTTTCCTACACACCTTCCAGATCAAGCAGTATCGCACCTCACATCTGACTGTGCTATTATATTGTTTTGGTAAGTTTTGGTGTGTGCGCGAAAAGTCTCCGCAGATGTTCATGATATCTCTCCGTGATACGACCCATGTCTCCGGGGTGCCACACAAGGTTTGGATACACACAATATCATTGGGTGTACAAACTTTTCGCCCGATGCGTTTCAGATACGGTAGAGCTCTCAAGCATATGTTGGTGACAGTCTCTCAACAATCATTGCCCTCAGAGGACTTCAGCTCACCATTTGTGTGAAGCACGACATTTGTACCTCCCACGTTGGCATCCTCACCATCGAACAAGATTGCAATCTCTTCTAGGGTCTGCTTTGCAGTCAGCATACTTTCCAGTTTTGTTCTGGCCTTTGCACATACCGGACCCCTGGTCTCCACATAGAGGAAATAGATCGCAAGACACTCCAGCACAAGAACTATAACATATACGATGTAGAACTTCCAGCCCAAAGCTTCGATGCCGATCGGATTCACATACTGGTTGAATATGCCCGAAAGCGACGTGAAGATGAAGCAGAGCGTCAGACCTTTCGCGCGAATGTTGAACGGTAAGATCTCAACAGTGTACGAAACCGTCAACCCGGGCCAAGCGATACCGGCGGCAGCGTAGAAGAGGAATATCATAGCCAACACAGCAGATCCAGCACTCGAGTTGCCGGTCTCCGTATAGACGGCACTGCAGGCCGTCCAGATAGTAAAGGCGATGAGCATACCTATGCCTGCGCTAAGGAACAGTGTGCGGCGGCCAACTCGATCGACGAGGAAGGCGCAACCAAGTGAGACGAGGAAGCACCAGATTGTGAGGCCGCCATTGATCAGTGCTTGATCAGAGCCACTATCAATGTGTAAGTCGATGAGCAACATTAATCTTATGGCAATTGCTTACTTGGTGATGCCAATAGTCTGCAGCACTGCTGCAAGATAGTATGAAACCAGGCCATTGCCACTGCACTGCGAGAAGATTGCTGTCAGGATGATAAGCAGGCATCTCTTCCGGTTGCCGGGTGTCCTGACAAGCTCGTGCCACCCGCTGGAGGCACTGGCAGCTTTCTCGATTTTCAAAGTCTGGCTGATCTCATTAAATTCCCAATTGACAAAGTCGGTCTCTTCGTTATTGCCATGGTATTTGGTCAAGACCTTCTTCGCAGCTTCGTGCTTATCTTTGCTGATGAGCCAACGCGGGCTTTCAGGTAACAGGTAGACGAAGAGCAACTGGATGCCTGGCATAGCGCACTGCAGACCAATCGGGAGTCGCCAAGACATATTAGAGGCGATATGCGTAAGGGTGCCGTATGTGGTCCACGCCGCGAGGATAGAGCCCAAGTACCATAGTGTGTTGTAGATGGTCGTGACTCGACCTCTGTGTCTGGGATGGGAGACCTCGGTGATCAAGAGCGGACAGGTGGCATTGGAAATGTTGCTGCCCATGCCCATGATGAATCTGCCTGCGAGGAACATTGAATCCGGATTGTGGGCTTGTGGGAGAGCCTGGATAATCGAGCCGACGATGACGAGGACACATCCGATTGCTGTACCCATTCGGCGGCCCAAGATATCGGCAATGTACGGCGTGAAGAGCAGAACAGCGAAACCGCCAAAGCCTGGGAACGCGCCTAGGAGGCCGAGTCGCGAGCCAGTAGGATGATGGAAGTCTGCGTCTTTCATCAGTAGCGATCGTAACATGATACCCAAGCGCACATACATGCTTGCCACGATGGCATTGTCTGAAGACCATTGAGGAGACTGCCATCGTATCCCAGCGTCGTCGAGCCCAGAAATAAGAATGGCATCATCAGGTACAGCTTACGAAGCTCAGGCTGCTTGTACCAGAGCCTCTGGTCCTCAGCTGGCTGTGACAGTACTGCAACATCTTCGCGATGAAGGATGTCGACTTCTTTCTTGGTATCCATTGTGTGTGTAACTGAGATCGAGAAACAGAAAGAGGTCGACAACGATGCAGACGAAAGAAGTATGCTTCAATGCTGATCACAGAGTGTCTCCATCACGACGCATATATACGTTCACCTGCAAAAACTCGGTGGCTATTCTTCGGCCACCATCGACCCCTGTGATGCGCCACCAGTGCCCTGGGGAGCAAATCTGGGGATATCGGCTGTCACCTGTTGCGGGGAGACAGGGGGCGCGGAGTCTCCAGCGCCATCTAATTCACACGCTAGGCTCGGGGCGACTAGCGTCCTGCATAGTTTTTCCAGATTATGCGGTCTGCTGAGGGCGTGCGTCTTCCACCATCGGACAATGACCTGGGAAAAACATCGGGTGGAATGACTCGGCAGCGTATCTCAGCTGCTTGCGATGCGTGTCGTGCGAGAAAGGTGAAAGTAAGTTGGATGCGTCACCACCCCACTCAGCGAGCGCTTAGATCCACTTACTCTTTAGTGAGTGTGCTTCGGAAACAGGAGACCTGGAAACCGATAGTGTTCAAAGATTGACATTCGACAGTGCACAATCTCAGATGGTCACTCGAAATGCTCGACCTGCAGCGAACTCAAGATTGACTGTACTCGTGTACAGCCGAGGAAGAAGCGAGGGCCCAAGAATCGATACGTTCAGGCATTGCAATTCGAGCTCGATGGAGACCATCATTCTCTGCCAACAAATCTTACAAATCTCGCACCCCTTGAGGTCGTGCGTCAGATCGTCTCCGACTGGTTTGGCTGGATCCATCCGGTCGCTCCTATACTGCACCAGGATCTCTTCATGCAGAACTTGGCGGCTAGTCAAATGTCACTCGAGGATTCATCACCATCATTTCTGCTATTAGTTTCGTCTATTTGCGCAGCAACAATAGCTAGCTTGCGCCGAAGGCGTAGTCTCTATCAGAACCTGACGGTCGAGTCGTGTCTGGCCTTTGCTGAGCGCCTAGGAGTATGGAGCCCAGGCACTACTATTACAGTGGAACGGAGCATTGCCGTGTATAATTTTGGCAGTGCACTGCACCACGAGCACGGCATCGACTCGCCGATATCGCATCGGCTCATGACCGAGGCAGCAATGAGCGTCAAATTCTTAATTCATCAGTCGATTGATACCATGTCGTTCATGGATTCTCAGCTGCTAAAGCGACTGTATTGGCTCATCTATGCCGGCCACTGTACTAGCGATATGTACGGGCGGCAACTACTGTTTCTGCGTCAAGCGAATGACCAGACAAGGTCACTGATGCCTATGGAGATACCCGATGCTCAATTGTTGGGTCAGGATGAGCCGTCATCACCGGATCATATCGGCAGCGAGCACTCCTATGTACCTGGCCTGAACGCGCTTTCCCGTCTTTTCATGGTCTGGCAATCTAGCCAAGCTACTGCGGCACAGTCGATGGAGAATTTGCAAGCGCACATCGAACGTGCACACCGAGTCGCTGAGAACCTCCCTCCAGAACTCAGCTGGAAAGGGGATCATATTAGCGATGACTTCGGATTTGACGTCCAGACAGTCAACCTGAAGATCACACAACTCCACATAAGAGCAAACCTTCTTGAGCAGATGAACGCAATTGCAAAAGCCGAGGGGCTCCGCATCACGCCTCAGGCCATCATTGAGGAGCGGCATCGCGTGGTGGATGAGCTGCTGGACATTCTGTACCATATGCCAACAGAAGTGTTCGATGCGAATGGCTGCAGCATCATACCCAAGATCCGTGACATTGGGACCGCATTGCTGGATGAATTGCGAACCGGCTCCAGTGGGCGCACTTTACAAGCGAGCGTCAACCTGGACCGATTACTGGCGAAATTGGAGAACCTTGATTTGCGACCTGCTAACGCTACACCCTACCTTTAATGAGTAATCTAGTAGTCATCTTCCGTCTCCTCCAAGCTGTATGCCCAGCACTCTGCGATGCATGTTCGAGCGGGGATGGTGACTGCAATCGGGAAGCCTCCGTAGTCAGGATCCTCGTTCGGCATGATCAAGAATTCGCCACTGCGGGTCTCGTCGCCGCCGAGAACCTTCACTATACTAAGCTCGCCCGTCTCGGCATTGATCTCCTTCTCTTCGGCGTGCAAGATGCCCGTAAAGGTAGACTTGGGATTGACACTCTTAAAATAGAGGTTGAACCCCCAGCCAGCGCACAGGAACTTACCATCACCTTGGTGAATCACAATGCCCGCACCTGGCCCAGCCTTGCCGAACACAAATGCGCGTTCAACAATGACTTCGTAGCCAGCAATGATCTTGGTCCAGCGTTCCCCTCCGACCTTCTGACCCTCCTTTAACTCATCGAAGAAGAAACCGAACATGTCCTCCGGTCGTTCCGCCTGTGCCTCCAGGATCTGGTTCCGAAGCGAATGGATCAGCTTGTAGTGCTTTGTCGCGGGCGAATCCGCGGCTTCGAGAGAATCAATGCCAAACGGTGAGCAGCCAAGCGCAAGGTATGTCCCATAAGCAAGCCACACCCGCCTAATACCATACTCATCGCGCCTTTGCTCTGGGATGAAAAGCGGCTGTTCTCCATGTCTGTAATTGATGCAAACCTGCTCGTAGTCGTGGAAGTACAAGTCAGGCGAGACAAAGTCCAGACTGGGTGCGTTGAACTTGTAAACGTCTGTGGTGTGAGGGCAAGGTCCACCAGAGGGGTAGATGCCGGGTTGGCCACCTCCACCGACGACTGCATCGAAGTTCGACGTGTCGAGCTCGTCAGGGTTGTCTACGTTAAGCCATACGTTGACGTACAGCGGGATCGGATACTCGGCCTTGCCTGCGGAGGCGACGTGCTGAATGTACTTCGAGAAAGCATCGGCCATGAACATCTCCTCGGCCTTTACTTCATCCTTGGACCCGAACACGTCTTTCCATGTTGCACCAGAAGAGGCGGATTTGATCTCAGGGAAGCGCTTGATGAATTCGGGGTGCAGGTCTGCGTGCTTGGTCTGCAGATGCTCTAGCAGATCCTTTGGCACAGCCTCACTGTATTTCTTCTCCGCAATATTCGACCGATCTCGGGAGTCACCCAGCAAGCCAGTCTCATTCTCAACCTGCACCATTAGTACAGTGCTGTGCTTTCCATCGAACTCCTTCAGGTGTGCCATCAGCTTTCCAAAAGCCTTAGCGTCCGCTGCCCAGCTGTTTTCAGAGAAGGGACTAAGAAGCTCAAGCGTTCGCTTCCTATTTCCGGCCTCGATGGTATGCACCCTTGGGAAGCGCTTGGCGTCTTTCTTGACCCATGCCGGGACGTATGTCGAGAGGGCATTCTTGAAGCTGCCAAACCACAGCAACACAAGTTTTATGTTGTGCTCGCGAGCTGCCAGGATGACGGCATCGAGGTTGGAGAAGTCAAACTTCCCTTCTTCAGGCTCGATCTGCTCCCAGGATACTGATCCCAGTAGCGTATTGATGTACATGTCTTTCATATTCTGCCATATCTTGTCGTCTGCCATGTACTTTGCTGAGCTTAGTGTCGAGTTGTGCAGCTCAGCGCTGAGCATGAGGAAGGGCTTGCCATTAACGATGAGCTGGCTAGATGTCTTCGTCTTTCGCAGATGTGGGAAATCGATCGCTGTCATCTTGGTGCCGTGATGGAGGGATGTATGTGAAAGACAGAATAGAATGTGCAACGATTCCAATGAATGGTAAAGTGGTGTTGAAATAAATTGTCCACGCGAAGGACTCGAGCAAGCCCTCGACATTCAAATACGCTGAAGCTACCATTGTGGAGCTCGTGGAGAGACACTCAGACCCCGCAACCGCATAAACAACCCTGTAATTATCCGATTCGCACGGGATTGAAGCTCTCCGACTGGTTGCGCTACGTGACAGTGCACGATTGTGGGGTACGAACAAGAAGTTCGCGGCTTCCATCAACCACCGCGTAAACCGCCGCATAAACCTCGCTGCATTGCTTTCCGGGGGGGAGCCCCTCTGGACTTGGAACCAGTACCGGTATCGGTAATGATAGCCGGACTTGCGTCGTTGTGCCCTCTTTCCTACTTTCTTCCATTCCGCAGAATTTCCTCCCCTTCGAATGCCGCCATAATGCTGTAAAGCTCTCGCGAACTTCTCCCGATGCTCATGAGACCTTGCTCGACTGACGACTCGTGAGTAGCGAGAGCTACTAGAGACATTATGTACTTATCGATATCGAAGCAGCGACTGATTTGAATCCCCTGTCCTGCCATAAAAGTTGCCTGGAAGGCAATGACTCGTCCCCGCGTGCGGTCGTCTATCAATCGCAGATAGCGAGTATCTCTTGGAACATCATTGCAACCATCACACTAAGGTATAAACGCAGGGTGGACTCAGCAAGAGTCAGCCTGTACATTCGGCAGAACTGGTTGAAGTGTTTGCGATGCTGCAACGGCGCAGAAAGAGCTGTTGACATGATAAATCGGCTCCCCAGCATGAGCTCGTGAATACGAGTCGCCAATCAACGCGCGAATGGTTTGCACTCCCATTGACAGTTCTTACATGGATTGTTTGCGGTTACGGACGGTCGGTGACATGCGCTCCATTCTTACACATAGAACTTTGCAGACGTCGTCACCCTCAAGGATGCAGCTGGTAGACAGGAAGGACCACCCTCAATGACAAAGGCGACAACCCGAGCAGAAAGAACACCAACAATGCCACAACGACTCCAATCCTCCATCACCTCAAATCCTGACACAGGTATTCGTGTTAAACATAAGAATCTCTCAATACGCTGCAATCCTTGATTAGTCGGCTAGTCAGTTTTTGCAAGCTTAACAATTCGAACATGCGAAGAAGTCAATCCAGCGGACACACCGTTGCAGTCACGATGAGCGGCAGCAAATGCCTTTCCTTGATCAGAGCAATAGCTCACGCCTTCATCAAGACACCACTCTCCATCGATCAAACCCCAGCATATTACTCACTCGCATCCCGCAGTAAAATCCACCTCAGCGCGGTTGTGCGCACAAGCACCACGGTGCGGCGAGCATAAACATCCGTCGACAAATCCAACCAACGTCGCGAGCCAGAAGACACCGGCTGAGCTCGAAAGTGATGGGAGGAGGAAGCAGTGAAGCACCAGATCCGCTTTATGATGGCTGAAGACACGATATCCACGATTATATCGACAACATATTCAAACATATGCATCAAACGTGCTTCGCCTTGGGACATTGCTGCCTGCTGCCGTACTAGTGATCTATGTATCTTTATGCGTTTTTTCCACCACATGTTCCCTATCTGCTTCATTCCCATCCTCCATAGACACCACAGACTCATCCCCGCATGCATCCCAGTCCTCGGAACCCTTGAGACAGACAGTTGGGGGTCTGGTCACAAGCCGCCGTATCTGTGCATAGGTGTATCTGAAGCAGATTTGGTGGGATGATCGAGTTGCTTGGAGACCTTCTCCCACCCCTCTCCGCCCGTGTCTGGTACCAGCCAGAAGTATGCGGACAACGCCACAAGACGCAATCCAGTTGATAGACCCAATTCTCGACCTGAGCGAGGTGTTCGGTCGCGACAGGAGCAAAGCGTGCAAGGGGGAATGTGGCGGCAGGTATATCGACCGATCCATCTGCTCGGTCAGCAGCTATCCCTCAAGCGCCCGAAAAACACATCCACAGCAAGTCCAGCGCGCGAAGGGAGTGACGTTCGGTCATGAGCTTAGCTGTCACTCTTCTAGCCTTGATACGGCTATTGAACGGCATCCAACAAGTCCACAAGCTTGATGAAATACTTGACGTCTACCCTGCCAACATTCCTACTGCACGTCGCTTTTTTATGTTACAGATAACATTTGCAATAGCAACCCACCAGCCCCGCTACAAAGCCGGGAATCACAACCGAAAAAAAATGGATTGGATTATAAGAAGCTACACTGCATCCATACTAATCAAATAAACCAACTATCCACTTCCTCTCGCACAGACATCTCGCAGGCAGGCTCTGCATCCGCTACTAAAATAATCTCGGCGTCTGCACTTATCATCGATCGGAGCAGAGGATAGCAGCTTCGGGATCGTACTAGGAACTGAAGAGGAGGGTGATATCTACGAGAGTCTGAATGTAATGCAAGTATGGCTGGGCAACGCCTAGCACTTATCGGCGGTAGAATGTCCCATTGTGTTCAAGACTGCGAAGTAATCTGATGAAGTGAGGTGGTTATGATTCGACCTTGCAGAACTGTCAGAGCTGTTCTCTTAGGTATGTCCCGACGAGGCTGTGGTGACTATGCTCTCCCCCAAATACTTCGCAAGGAGAACGTTACAGTCCTGAACGCTGGGCGCAGAAGATGTCAATTAATACTCGAATATTACACACCAAACTCCTCTAGCATCCCCTGGGAAGGAGACGGTGACGGAAAGCGCTGTAGCTGCTGCGGAATTACTTTGGCGGGGATATGGTGATTAGTGGAGGGTTGTGTAAAAGTACTTGTTTAAAGGAGAAAGTGGTCGAGATCTGGAAGAGTGGGAGAAGGATGAAGAGAGGGGTCTGGGTTGAGTAGGTACAGTGGATCGATAGTCTCAATCCGGTCTCTGCGGTTGCCTGCTGCGACGCTATGATACGTTGGCAAGCACGGGAGGATGTTGTTGTAGTCAAGTATGTGGGAGGTATGGGGCCTGTGATGGTTGTAATGATGATGATAGTGATGGCAATCGTGAGGTGTCGACTTTAGTTGAAGCTTTCTTTGGCCTGAGGGGATCGGCAGCTGGCAGCCGAAGCATCTACCACGCGGCTTATCGATAAAGCTGCCACCTCTCCCGCATGTCAAGCTCCCCAAACTCGCGACGCACTCACATCGCAATGTACCACCTTGTCAAATCAATATACCTGCACGCCACCAGCAAAGAAGGTAAGCCCTCACCCTCTCACTCGCCCTGAACCCCCCACCCACCCCGCCAACAGCCACAAAAACCTCTACTCACCCCCCCAGAATACTCCGTCCTCCTCCTCGGCCTCGACAACGCCGGCAAAACCACCCTCCTCGAGCAAATAAAAGCAACCTACACGCCCTCGCACCCCAACCTAAAAACGGTCCCCACGGTCGGCCAAAACACAATAACCCTCGCCCTCCCCCCGCCCAACCCCCCCATCTACCTCAAACTGTGGGACGTCGGCGGCCAGCACACCCTGCGCGGGCTGTGGACAAGCTACTACAGCTCTTGCCACGCGATAGTATTCGTCCTGGACAGCAGCGACGTAGGCAATGCGACGCTCTCGGAGCTCAGCGACGGCAGCGTGAACGCGGAGGAAATGGGGCGGCTGGACGAGGCGCGGCTCGTGCTTGAGAGTATACTGGGGAATGAGGAGACGAGCGGGGTGCCGGTTCTTGTGCTGGCGAATAAGCAGGATAGGGAGGATTGTGTGGAGGTTGTGAGGATTAAGGAGGGGTTTGTGAGGAGGGTGTTTGAGGGGGGGAAGGGCGGGAATGTTAGGGATAGTAGGGTGTTGCCGTGTAGTGCGTTGACGGGGGCGGGGGTGGGGGAGGCGGTGGAGTGGTTGGTTACGCGGATGATGGGGAATAGGGAGGCGAGGCCGCCGGTTATGCGGTGAGGGGGGGTAGCATGTATGGTGCTGTGTGGTCTTTGTGACTCTGGCATCTGTGGGTCAAACTCATGCCTGATGTCGAGTTTACGATTTCAAGGTTTTATATTTTATATTTCATGATATGGTCGTGTTGGAGACATGTGACTAGCTTCTAGAACACACCTAGTAACGGCGTCCGCCGAAAGTGTGCTGCAGGTACTTGGACCTAGACCCGGCCGGGCCTGCAGCACGCGACGAAGTGGATCTGTGACGAGGTCGAACCGGAAGTCGAGTCTACACAGCATCGCGAAACTTGTTTGCCGTCTCAGCGCACGGCAAACGCGGTTGCGTGCAGTGGACAAGCATCGCCAAGCAGATATTTGTTGTCGCTGAGCCATTATAATCCATGCGTCGGTGATCCGAGACACGCAGTTAAGCCTCACACGCCGCCCAGCAGCACATGGGCGCATGTCAGAGTGGGCCCCAATACACCACGGATCACGAAATAGGGCAGGTCGATACAGGTGTTACTCTTTCAGGCAGAGGGGGCTGACTGCTCACCCGAGGGGCCCACCATTCCACGTTGCCGAGTCCAAGGGATGGTGATTCCCCTCCCCGCCTCGCGTGATCCTCGTCGCCTCGCCACCACAACAAACAAGCAGCAACAGCAACGACATGGCGCCTGTTGACCGCTCGCCGGCCGTTGGCCTGCTGGCGCTCCCCACGGAGCTGCTGCTGCTGCTCGCCGAGTCGTTCCTCGACCAGACCGACATCAGCAGGCTAGTCTGCACGAACCGCTACCTCAGCAACATCCTTTGGGAGCCGCTCCTCCGCAACAACATCGCCCACCACGGCAGCACCGCCCTTCTCTGGGCCGCCGCCAACAACCACATCTCCTTCGCCACGCAACTCGTCCACCTCGGCGCCAACCTCGAAACCTCCCCGCACTTTCTCTCCCAGACCAACATCCCGCGCGTCGGCCGCTACTGGGGCAAAAACGTCCCCAACAGCGGCTCGTCCACCCCGCTCTGCTACGCGGTGCAGCGCCGCAACCTGCCCATGGTCTCCCTCCTCGTCAACGCCGGCGCCCTCGTTGTCGCTCCCCGCGGCGTCGGCCACGGCCCCTTCGAATACGCCTACGCCGCAAAAAACAGCCCCATAATCGACATCCTCACCTCGCAGCTCTGGACCATCGACGCCCCCGTCGGCCGCAACGGCGAGACGCCCCTCCAACTCGCATGCCGCAACCGCTACGTCGACGGCGTCCGGCGCCTGCTCGAGCAAAAAGCGGACCCGAATGCGAAAATCGTCCAGCCCAAGGAGCGCTTCAGCCACGTGAGGAGTCTGCTCGACACCACCAGCCCGGGCTTCTCCAGCAACGATCGGTTTGATTTGCCGGCGGGGAATCCGCGGGACGACGCCCTGGCGATTCTGAGGATGCTGTCGAATTGCGGGCTGGATCCGGATGAGAGCTGTCGGTGCAGGTTGTTTCGGGTGGATCCGCGGGTGCGCAGTTTGTTGGAGAAGAAGAGTGGGGGGGCGAGGAGTGATCGGAAGAGGAGGAGTTTGGAGCAGTCGAGGGGGTTTAGGGGCGCGTTTGGGTTGCAGAGGAAGAGGCGTTAGCGCCGTTGCGGTGTTGATGGGTGTGTTGCAGGGGGAGGGTCAAGACTGATGGCTATGTGGGAGGTTGTGCGTGTTGAACCTCGGCGAGGTGTTGGATGAAGACTGACCTTGCAGTCCGAGTGGAGTGGAGGGTGACGAGACCCACGGAGAACGATTTTCTATTCAAGCATCATCACGGCGTTGGACCTGGATCCGGGAGGCTTGGCATGGTGTTTTCAGCGTTTGAGCGTTGCGGTATTTAGGCGTTTGGCGAGACTGGACGCTTTTCTCACGGTCCAGGAAATTCTCAAAAGAACTGGTTTTCTGTGTGGTCTCATCGAACTCTGATTCCGTGACTATGGCAATGCCATTCAACGTGGTTGAGAAAACAAAACCAAGCGATTTGAGAAAAGTGCAAAATACAGCACCTGCCCAAAGAAAATGCCCAGATAGATAGCCAACCATTTCCTCTACGTTGCTATATGATTCCAATTGGATAAATCTGTTGTAGCGTTAAGTAGCTACAAGCTCACGTAGAAGAAGACCTGTTGTGGTGTTCCTGCGAGTGAGTGATGGCTCAAAAAAAAAAAAAAAAAGTGCTTCTTTGTATGGAGTGAACAGGACAGCACGTGCGTGATGGATCAGGGATGACACAAGAAACATTCGTCCAGTCTTGTTTCAATTCTTGAAACACTGGGGTACCATATGACCAGCCCGTTAAACATGCAATTTACAAAATCCCACGGCACGATCAAGCTTCAGCCGCACACATCGTCTCCACACCTCAGCGAGACGGACGACATGTAGTCCAAGCGCTGTGGGGAACGCTAGTGGAGCCCGGCCGAGGCGGCGACGTCACTCGATTGGAGCACGAGTGGGAACAGGAACAGGTTCAGCTGTGTGGCCCACACCACTGTCGGGGCTTGACGGGGGACATGGTACTGACAACCCCGCCTGGCGATGTGGATTTTGAGTCTGGCTTGACGTGGATGTGGATTTTGAGACTCGGACGTGAACGCTGACATCTCGACTCCGACTCAACTTGAGCATTGGAATCGCGACTCGTCCCGACTGTGTCCATCGCCCTCGCCCACCATGGCGCAACAATTCCTCTCCGACAAAAACGGCTGGCTCTCCTTCACCCACAGCACGCCCATCCTCTACATCACCGCCGAAGACTCCGACTTCGACCCCGAAACCCTGCGCGCCTGGCGCGACGAAGGCTTCATCGTGAAATACATCCCCCAGGGCACCAACGGCAAAGCCTACGTCAACACCCTGCACAAACTAGGCGACGGGTTAGGCATCGGCGAGCGCTACGCAGTCGTAGGTACAACTACACCCCCCCAATCCCCCACCCGCCCACAACCACTAACCCCCCCTAGCCTTCGGCGACGCCGCAGCCGTCTGTCTGAACGTCTTCGCCGAGCCCAAAACCTCCACCTCCAAACTCTGCTCCCTCGTCGCATACTACCCAACCTCGATCCCAGACCCGCACCGCCGCATGACGGCCTCGTTCCGCGTCGTCGTGCACCTCGCCCAAGGCCGCGCCGCCCCCGAGACGGTAGACGTCGTGCGCCGCCCCGAAGTCCTGGGCATCCAAGCCCGCCGCAGACTCGTCACCAAGCGCGTCACGCCCGGCATCGGCGTCGGGGGGTTGTTGGCCAAGATGGAGTACCCGGTGTATACGTACGCGGGGGTGGACGCGGGGTTTGCGGAGCATGATTTGGAGCAGTACGATGCTGTTGCGGATGGGGTTGCGTGGGGGCGGAGTGTGGATGTGGTGAGGAGGGGGTTTGGGGCCGAGGTTGGGTTGGAGCGGGTGTGGGAGGAGAATATGCAGCGTACGTACTACGTCCCCTTTTTATCACTCACCAGAGACATGGCGCTGGGAATCGCAACTAACCCCCCTCCAGAAAAATTCCACACCGCCAACGTGCAAGCCCTCCTGAAAACATACACCGCCCACCCCTCCCCCAGCCTAACATTCACCCCAACCATGACCGGCGGCTCGGGCCCCCCAGAACTAACCCGCTTCTACACCTCCTTCTTCCCCTCCCCCCCTTCCCTCCAAATCCGCCTCCTGTCCCGCACCATCGGCGCCACCCGCATCGTCGACGAACTCTACCTCTCCTTCCGCCACACATGCGCCATGCCCTGGATCCTGCCGGACGTGCCGCCGACAAACGAAAAGGTCGAGGTGGTGGTTGTGTGGATTGCGGGGATGAAGGCTGGCAAGGTGGAAAGCGAGAGGGTGTATTGGGATCAGGCGAGTGTGTTGTTTCAGGTGGGGTTGTTAAATAGCGATGAGGTGCCGAAGGGGTTTAGGGAGAAGGGGGTGGAGGCGTTGCCCGTGTGTGGGAGCGAGGCGGCGAGGAAGGCGGTGGATGTGCAGAGTGAGGAGGCGAATTTTATGATTGGGGGGTGGGGGGGTTGATGCGTATCTGGTCGGTGTGGGGGGGTTGGTGCTGGGGCGCGTGTGATGGACGGACTTGGTTAATGTTCTGGCTGGTAAACGAGCTTGTTCGAACTGCAGGTGGTCATTCATTGCTACCGCAAAACACCCTACTTCAGCAACTTCTCCAGCTCCGCCGCAATAGCATCGCCGACCTGCGACGTCGACGCCGACCCGCCAATGTCCTTTGTGCGCACCCCGTTGTCAATCGCAATCCGCGTCGCCTCGTCGATCTTGGCCGCGTACTCTGGCAGACACAGCGAGTACTTGAACATCATGCTGACGGACAGGATCGTCGCCACGGGGTTGACGATGCCCTGGCCGGCAATGTCCGGTGCGGAGCCTGGTTTCAGTGAGCGGTGGTGTCTGATGAGTAATTAGGAAGGTCAGGGCATACCGTGGATGGGCTCGTAGATGCCGTTGAGCTTCGTCTTGCCGTCAGGAATCCCGCCGAGACTCGCGCTGGGCAGCAGTCCCAGACTCCCCGGGATGACGCTCGCCTCGTCCGAGATGATATCGCCGAAGAGGTTGCTCGTGACGACCACGCCGTTGAGGGCGCGCGGGTTCTTGATCATCAGCATCGCCGCGCTGTCGATAAGATGCGTGCCGGACTTGAGATGCGGATACTCGTCCTTCATGATGCGCTCAAACGTCTTGCGCCACAGGCGGCTGGTCGCGAGTACATTGGCCTTGTCCAGACTCCACACGGGCACGGGCGGCTGCTCGACGGACGCGAGGTTGCCCGCGAGGCGCACGACGCGCTCGACCTCCTCGACGCTATAGGGCTCCGTGTCCATGGCCGTGCCGTCGCCGTCGTCCTCTTTGCGCTCGCCAAAGTAGATGCCGCCCGTCAGCTCGCGCACAATGTTGAAGTTGACCCCGCGCACGTTGTCCGCTTTGAGCGGCGACTGCTCCACCAGCGAGTCCGACGCGAAGAAGCAAGGTCGCAGGTTGCCAAACGTGCCGAGCTCCTTGCGCAGCCGCAGGATCCCCTGCTCAGGCCGCACCTTGCCGGTGCCCCATTTCTGTTCGCGTGAGTGTGTGTGAGGAAGGCAGCGAGGGTGCGCGTACCGGGCCGCCGACGGCGCCGAGGATGATGGCGTCGGCCTTCTTTGCTGCGGCGAGTGTCTCGTCGGTGAGCGGGTTGTTGTGTGCGTCGATCGAGCACTGCGTCGGTCAGCCAGGTCGCGGTGCGTCATCGCGTGCACTCACACCACCAAAGAGGTGCTCCTGGAAATTAAACGAGACGTCGCTGTGCTTCTCGATGACCTTGAGCACCTGTCTTTGTTAGCGCGTGCGTCCTATCCCTCGCCTGCATAACATGACAACATACCTTGATGCCCTCTGCAACGACCTGGCGATATGTGAGCTCTACATCACAAAAACGCAACAACACATGTTACCTCAGGTCCAACGCCGTCACCTGCACGGGGTTAGCTGCGTGCACGGGACTCAATCGCCATCTCGTACGTACCGCCAAGTACTACAATGTTGAATGAAGGCATTATGACTGTGTGTGGGTGATTGAGGAGGTCTGAGTGCTGCGAATGTTTTCCATGAGCTTGCGTCGCGGGGCTACTGCGTCGAGTGTGGGGTCCCGATGTCGGCCTCACCATCACCACCCATCAACATCCCTCCTCCTCGGGATATCCGGAAGCTAGATGTATCCTGAGGGTTAGGACACGGCAGGTATCAGTTCTGAGGATGCTGTACACGTTGATGATGATGTGGCTCTGCTAGATTTAATTTCCAGCTTTGAGACGACATTCATCTGGTGGAAACGACACAAGGTAGATCAAAAATTTCTGGTAAGTGACAAGACAAACGCCTCGATCGAGCGAAACAGCTTTTGTTCTGCTACTTCTGCATTTACTGCTCTTAAATTCAACCAAGATAACAAACCAAGTGCAGCCGTCTTGGACGCGCAATCCAGACCCGGAGCTTTCCCATCACCATGACACGCATCATCCATGACCACACAACCCGCAGCCCGCCCATTCGCTACCCATCCACACCAACCCGCAAAAGCAACCACTTCATCTCCCTCTCCCCCTCCACATCCACACATCTCCCTTCCCACCCGTCTTAATTTCAACACCTACCCCCATCGCCCCTCCTCACCTACTCCCCATCTCCACCGCACGATAACTTACCACACCTCACCCCAACCCTCCTGACCAAACCCTCCTGACCACGCCCTGAGCACCATAAGTTTAGCAGACCGAATCTTCGTAATACCCCACTTCACTCCACTCCACTCCAATAGCCCACTGCAACCACCCTCTGAGATGAGAGCCGTGTGAAAGAGGTACAAGCCCCCCCCCCCCCCCCTGTCATCCATGGTTTGAAAAACCAATGGCCTGCGGATTCAGAAGTGGACTCATAGCTAGTAACAGTCCTGAAGATGCACGAACCGATCAAGCGCTCATGCGCGTGCAGAGATGATAGGCCTTGTGGCTACAGCAACGGGCGAGATTGCTGAACGGGGAACTGCCACGGTGACGTTGAGATGGTTTGAAGATGTGAAGTGGAGCAGGGTGAAGTGGAGCAGGGTGATGTCTGTGTTGCTATCCTGAAAAAAAGGCAGTTTTGAATTCGAAAGGCGCTGCGCTGAGAGACGGGTAGAGTTGGACTGGGTGTATGGTAGGTGTTGCTTTTGTAGTGCGTGCTTAGAATGAGTGCTAATAAGGTGTTATATCCGTTTGAGGGAATAGCATTATAGCGGTGGTGGTTGCGTGCGAGGTGCAAGGCTGGGAATCATTCTGTAAGGTGGCTATGTGATGTTTATGGTAAAGCCTCTCTGCTAGACTGTTATAAAGACAGTTGTTGGAATACTTACGACTTATCACGCCACGGTGTTCTGTCTTGTGGATGCTGTGTATTTGAATAGTGCGGACTTATACTGTACCAACGGTTCTTGCGTGTATGCTGACGTGAACCAGCCACCCCCTGGAAAGGGCGATGGGTTCTCCAACTGAGGTAGATCGGTCACTACTTGCGATCTAAGGAAGAGGCCGTATGATGCTCTGCTGCTAGTACCGTACGTGAGATGGTGAAAGCTCAGGAGATCAAGTACCTGCCTGCGAAAGTGATACCGCAGCTGGCCGGTACTCAACCAGCGTGAAGTTCGCCGCCAACCCGGCCGGGTTACAGTGTCGCTGGAGACACAGTATCAAACCGGTCAAGGGCAATGCTTCGTCGTGAATGCAATGGAGTAGCTTTTTGTCGAAAAGCGAGAGCTTTGGTAAACCTGGATCCTACAGAAGCAGACCCGAAATAAACACACTTGCTCAAGTGTCTGCTGATGCTGCTGTTATTGGGCTTATTATCTGATGTCCACTTGGGTGTTGCGTAGTGATGGCTGGGATCGTAAAGTCGAACTATGCGTTCCTGTTGCGATCGGTCCTACACCGTACACTGTTATCTCACTGCTACGTCATCGCGCTGCTCTCTCGATTCGATCTTCCTGTTGAAGATGAGGTTATCAACCTCCTATCTCCAACGTCGCGCGCCGACAAACGCCCGTCTCGCTACCGCAAGCGTTTCAAAACCATCCGCCCTATCATAGTGATCGACAGCTAGCAATCTTATTCTGTCACTCCGGAATGCTCCCCATGAAGTGCTTCCCCACAAAGTGATGTCGAGATCGTCTGGAAGTCGTGAACTATGACGTTGGCGAGCCAGGACATTACGGTCGTGCAAGCGGAAGGCAGACGACGTGATCGACGGATCTGATATCACTGGCGTGTGGCCCTGGCCAGGTTCTGCTGGGCTGTCACCTCCAAACCACAGGTTAGCCGACCACAACGCCTAGGAGCGTGCTGCAAGCGGCCGCAATGCGTTCGACCGTTGACCGCCAGTCCGCGGAGACAATCAAGGTGGCAATTACACAAGGCGGAGAGGTCGTGTTGGTGAAGGTTGAAGCGCAGGAGAGACTGCCGCTGTCGCACGGTTCGTCAGTGCTCGCGGTGCCATTTCCGACAGCCTGTATCTGGGGCAGACGGTGCCCACTCTGGCCATTGCTTGATCCTCCTCAGATGCCGCACAGGACAGCATCGCGGTCTGATCGAGGTTCGTGTTGAAGGATCGATAGATAGCAGTGCACCTCGTTTTTCTCGATGCAATCGAGTAATATCAACGAAGATGAGGCTGTATGACGGAAGCGTTCCACGGCCTCGACTGGACATGCCCAAAGCTGACACCGGAGTAAGCCACACCCAGCCACTTCGGGCCTGACAGCGAGGTTTTGCCGTCGGCGTGGCCAAAAAATCCAGGACGTGCGTGCACCGGCGCAAGACGCTTGAGCCTCGCCATGCGTTCACCCAGACTCTGATCCCAAAGCGCCATGCCAGACCCCGGCAGGCCAACGGCAGTAGAGTGCGGCGAGTGCGCCCCGCGCTGGTGCGGCTTCCAGCGGAGGACTGCATGGTCAGCAAATCGCGTTCGGCATTGGCATACGTGAATCAAGATGATGCTCGCAGCAACTGCGCCGACAAAGAATGAAAACCATTGCGCATCAGAGGGGCGATTGAGTTGGGGCTTGACGGAGGATTGCCGCTCGCAGCAGAAGCCACCGAGGAGTTGTCGATGTGAGGCAGCTTCATGTGCGTTCTGGTTGGCTGTGGACACAGAGATAAGAAAAGCACGCTAGCGCAATGCCGTTGGCCGTTGCGGAAGGAACACCCCGAATCCTGTGGAAGGCGCAAAACAAAAGTGAGCAGGAGCGTTTGTGGAGCATCAGAAGGAGAGAGACATGCAGACTGTTACTGTACCTTTGCGCACCGTGAAACGGTCTCTGGCGGAAGTCGTTGTTGCAGCGGGGAGCAGTGCGGCTCACTGCTGACAACTAGAAATGATTCAACTTGGCCGAGTCTGTGCCGATACGAGCCAGCAGGCATCCTGGCCACCGACGGCGCGAGCGCAAGGCGGCAGGGATGTTCCCTCTTGACCCACTCCCATCGATTATGAGCAGCGGCCACTTAATTCACTGCTGTCCCCAGAGTAGAGCCTCACCCGGCTATCGAGTCCTCTCCACAACCTCACGCGACACCCTTCCAGCCCTCTATACCTACCTTCTGCCCGTGCAACACCAGACAATGCGCCACTGAGCCAGACCGGAGAAACGAGTTCGCAGATCCGCGTCTGTTGCGTCTGCTGTACCACCATCGTCGGTCCTCTTATCGTGAGCCCCTACGTCAGCTACCAATTGACATCCACCGTCTGCCCTCTCCGACACCAAATAAGCAGCCTTTCCCCCGGGCCCGAGGACTGACAGTCGCACCGCGCTGCTTCTGGCAGTGATTGCTGACTTCTGGCTGCTGCCTTCTGCCGCGAACGCTCGCTTTGCACCCTCCCTCTCTGCACGCGAGCAGCCCAGGGTCCTACACCGCCAAAGTCGGCCCTTATCA
The DNA here is from genome assembly GCA_016630955.3 of Didymella arachidicola. Lineage (NCBI taxonomy): Eukaryota > Fungi > Ascomycota > Dothideomycetes > Pleosporales > Didymellaceae > Didymella > Didymella arachidicola. The sequence continues at coordinate 211,330 of CM049987.1, forward strand.
GTCCCATTCCTTCGAGGGACCCTTTGAATCTTCCGGCCGCCGTATAAGCCCTCGAGCGCCTGGCAGTCGGTCATATTCGCCTCCCCATTCCATCACACACCATGGCAACACAGTTCTCCACGGCGACGGCCATCCCCGCCCACCATGCGCCGTACCAGCACCACGCCTACAGAAAGTCGGCCCAGTACTCGCCCACAGGCACGCCCATGAACGTCTCGCCCACCTCGCCACGCGACACGAACAATTTGATGAAGTACCACGCGGCGGTCCGCCCGTCCAAGCAGGCCTTGGGCGTCCCTGCTGCGCTCAGACGGACAGAGCGCCCCTCCAAACAGTCTCCTCCCAAGTACGACTCGGCATGCGTTTCGCCTAACAGCGGATGGGCAGTCAACGGCGGCTTTCTGAGCGCGAACGATGGCGCGGGCACACCCGTCTCGCAGGTGAACAATGAGGACATGCACAGCATCTACAACGAGCTGCCCATATCGCCCATTGCGGGGCCCATCACGCGCAACCACTGGCAGGTACGTTATTACTTTTTTCTTATTTGTTGCCCATGCCGGCGTTAGCCTCCGCCCTGTCGCGTGCCCGCGGCTGATGGCGTCGTCGGTTTTTACGTACAGCGCTCGGGGTGGATCCCGTTAGCGCCGGATTGGATCTGGCCAATATTCCGCTCTCTGCGCCGACCACCCGAGGGCATCGCTAGAGCTGCACCTCAACAGTATGTGGCTGAACGATGCAAGCCGCGCCTGTCGATGGTGACCCTGGCGTTGCCGGCCTGGCTGCAGAGCGGCGAATATCGTCGACACAATAATCTTTCACTGGAAGAAGAATATTTTGTTCCGGTGTTCGCTCCGTCGCCCATCTACCCCACGCTAGAGGCTGCAACCGTCGCAGGGCCTCGTTCGCCCTGCTGCAGCCCCGGCTGGTTAAAATGGAGCCCATGTCTTGCGTCAATGCTGCCGTTCGTTCCAGACCAATCGTACTGACATAACTCGCAGGCCGACAGCTCCACTCCAGCATGCTCAGCGCCATCGTGCCAAGTGCCATTTGGCCTCTTCAATCGCCGCCATCACTGCCGAAAGTGCGGTGGCATCTTCTGCGCACAGGACTCTTCCAAGCAGGTCCGTCTCGACGAGCTCGCCCGTTTCCACCCGGAAGGTGAGTGGCATCGCGCGTGCGATCGCTGCCACAGCTCTTTCCGTGAGTGGGAGCACCTTCGCCTGAGCCGCAGCAACAGCGAGAGCTCGAGCAACAGCGGCGCCGGTGCACAGCCTGTCCAAGCACCCGTCGCCGCAAAGCGTCCAGAGGCCCGTGTCGGCAGTCTGGCGCAAAGCTTCCAGGGCGCGTGGAACTGGAGCACATTCTAAGCTCCCTACCGAAGCTCAGACTCAGCACACTAGATGGACGGATCTCTGTTTCCATCTCTTTCCGATTCGATGATATCCGGACGACATGTACAGTACATGATACACGAGTACAGGTGGTCCACCTCTTCACCTGCATAACAGCATTACATTGGCGTCCTGCATTTACCTGAATACCTCATGGTGGTCTTCTGCATTCACTGCGCTTTAGCGTTTCCTACTGAAGCTCTCCTCGGAAGGCTGTCGACGGTCGCGAGGGACCGAAAGGACAAATATTGTGGCGGGTGACTGAATGATTGCGTTTTATGATTCTGCGAGGGTGGTTGTTTCAATGAGAGCACATTCGGCTCTGGCGTTCGAGTGGTTTGGGGGTTATGGCTCCCACTGCGTATAGATGGCAACTGTCATAGTCGGTAATGGCGTAATGGTTCATGAATGGAAGAATATCGAACAGCTCTCTAGCCGTGTAAAAAGTGATGTGTGAGCACCGTGATGGTTGTGTGACAGTGGTGGCTGATGTGATGATCGTGGTGCACCATGTTGAGGGTAGCCACCACTGAGAGGCTCTGATGCACGAGAAACCGGCCAGGACGGGTACTTGAGAGTCTAAGAGCCCCAGCACGTAATATAGCTGGGTTTGCAACAGACTATGAGTCGGTGACGAACGTTGAGACAAAGCCTTATGGTGCAACACGGAACTGTACACCGACGGCCTCGAGCCAATCGGAGCCCGAGCATCGCCGCAGACCTGATGTCGCGATCTCGAAAATTGTTGCGCCTTCCGCAAACCCACCGCGCTCAGCCCTACGCCATAAGCTTTCTGAACCAGGTACTCGGAAACTGGACGTTCCAAGGTTACTTTGCGCTCCGTCTGAGCACTCACCATACAATCTATACCGCCCAGAGTCTTCGGGGGCGCGCTGGCTGTAGCCCCCGCGAGAGTGCGCGCAACTATAAGACGTCTGCTTGCGACCATGGCGACTCAGACAGCGTCGAGCGCCCCGGCGCAGATCAACGGCGCTGCAGCCGTCAAAGGGAAGACAAAGCTCCATGGAAGGGCCTTCTACGAAAGCATTGGCAGCCCAAAGCTAGTCCTTGCGCCCATGGTCGAGCAGTCCGAGTTCGTATGTTTCGACGACTCGCTGTGTTGGCGCGGCATCACTGACAGCGCTCTTCACAGGCATGGCGACTGCTCTCCCGGTCCTTCCTCCCTGCCTCGCAGCAGACGAATCTGCTGGCTTACTCGCCCATGTTCCACTCACGAATGTTCGGCGAGAAGTCCAATTATCGTGACTCGCATTTCCAGCCCCTCAAGTCGACGTTGCCCTCGCCGCCTGACTATTACCATGTCTCGCAACTGCCGGACTCGGAAAGACATCTCGACGGCAATCCCGCGTTCGACCGACCGCTGACGGTGCAGTTCTGCTCCAACGACCCAGACGACCTTCTCACCGCCGCGAAACATGTTGCGCCGTTCTGCGACGCCGTTGATCTGAATCTCGGATGCCCACAAGGTATCGCAAAGAGAGGCAAATATGGGGCTTTCTTGCAAGAAGATTGGGATCTGATTGCAAGAATGATCAGGAAGTGTCACGAGGAGCTCGATATTCCCATCACAGCCAAGATGCGCGTACTTGAGACCAAGGAGAAGACACTAGCATACGCGAAGACTCTACTAGACGCTGGTGCAAGTATCATCACTGTGCACGGCAGACGGAGAGAGCAGAAGGGACACAATACAGGCCTGGCAGACTGGACCTTCATACGGTATCTGAGAGAGAACCTGCCAAAAGAGACAGTCATCTTTGCAAACGGAAACATCTTGCAGTACGGAGATATCCAGGCATGCTTGGATGCTACAGGCGCAGACGGCGTCATGAGCGCAGAAGGCAACCTGTACGACCCTACCATCTTCGCAGAGCCACCCCCAGTTGGTGAAGAAGGCCGCGAGTACTGGCGTGGCAGAGATGGCAAGGGGGGCTACAGAATGGACGCAGTGTTTCGACGATACATGGATATTATCCACAAGTACGCTCTTGGCCAAGAGCCTCCAGCAAGAAAGCTGCTCTGGATGCCAGGCGACCGAGAGGAGCCGCCAGCAGAAGCACAAGCAGAGGAAGAAGAGGGCCCACCAAAGAAAAAGCAAAAGCAGACGCCAAAACCAGCAGAGAAGAAAGGCACAAGGACAACCAACCCCAACTTCACCGCCATGCAAGCACACCTCTTCCACCTTCTCCGCCCCCTCGTATCACAACACCACAACGTCCGCGACGCCCTTGCCCGCTCGAGAACCGGCGACATCGACGCCTTCGAAAACGTCCTCACCCTTACCGAAGCCGCAGTCAAGCAAGGTATCTCCGCCTATGAAGCCGAGCAGGCCAACGGTACGTCCACCACCGACCCCACACCGGCGCCCGAATTTCTCGAAACCCTCGACCCATACGAGTCCTCGCTCGCCACGGTCGCGCGCTGCAAGCGGCCATGGTGGGTATGTCAGCCTTATGTACGGCCGTTACCGAAAGAAGCAATTGAGAAGGGTAGCATGAGTCTGAGCAAGAAGGAGAAGAGGAGGTTGGAGATTGAGGCCGAGGAGAAGAAGCAGGCAGAAGAGACGAAGAAGGCGGGGTTGGAGCCCGAGGGGAGAGTGCAGATCGAGAGCGTAGAGAATGGGGAGGCTGAGGGTGTTGAGAGTCTGGGGGAGAATGAGAGGAGGGGTGGGAAGAGTGAGGAGGTGGTTGAAGAGCCTAAGGAAGGTGTGGTTTGCGGCTGAGGGCGAGGGCATAGTCCAGAGCTTGAGGGCGCTGATTCACTGCCGGAAGGATATACCCAACAGTTGATGTTGATCTTCGTGATAAGAGCTATGATAGGATCATTACCGTTTGCTGCCGTTGCTTTGGAATTGTGGTGCATTGTAAGACTTTGCGGTAAGTTGTCGGCATCGACGTATGCCTTCCTGACCTATAACATGGTCTGCTCTTGCCTACGAACACCCTCGCAGTCATAATCACTTCCATCCCGGCTCTCGCGCTTTCACTTTCACTCCGCGCGTTGCACACTTCACCAGAAACAACCAACCCGATATGCGCATGAACACAACACCACTCCTAGACTATGGCAATCAACAAGAAGACGACAACGAAAACCAAAAATGGCAGCTCCAAGATTAAGAAGCTGCTAAAGGCACACGCCTTACGAGACGGCTTACATATTCCCGCTGTGAATCCACTGCCGTCGAAAGAACAAGCAAAACGCACCAAAAGGCAAGCCAGAAAAGGCAGACGTTCAAGACTAAAGCGCATGCACGACTCCATATTCGCTGACTCCATGTTCGGCCTAAGACCCGTCTTTCCTGGAACGATTACAATTCCTAGTGCAGAGGATGCCCGGTTGCAAGACTCGGCGCGCATACAAGATCTAGAGCCACTGCTGCACTCGGGCGCTGCGCAGGTGTACTGGGTTGATGGATCTGAGGCCAAGGGTTTTCTCGGCGCTGGCGTTGTCTGGCAAGCGGATGGCAGGTTTATCTTGGGCCGATGCCACCTTGGTCAGAATACAGGAGGCAACAATCTCGATGCTGAGCTCTATGCGTTGGGAGAGGCGCTGAGACAGGCGAAGAAGTACACGCAGCAGCAGGGTGCTCAGCTAGAGATCGTGAGGGTATTCTCGGACGCCCTCGCGGTTTTGAGAACCATTAAGCAAGGCAATTGCCGTACTTTTGGCCCACTGCGGAGTCGCGGGACGGCGCTCGAGAATCTGTACGCTCGCGCACAGTGGGCTCAAGGAACGAAACGTAAGTATCGAACTCATCTGGGTCAAGGGGCACGCGAACAGCGAAGGCAACAGCCTGGCAGACGAAGCCGCATGTCGAGCGACAGCCGAACAAGCCTCGAATCCACCTCCACCTCCGCCCTACTTCTCGATCCACAAGACCGAGCTCAATGTCCCACAGGCGTGGAGAGACCGCGGTCAAGACTGGATCGACGAGTGGCTTTGGAGAGCCAACCGCGCTCACGTCACAGCGTCGGAGAAGCAGCTGTGGAAGCGACAAGCTAGGGAAGCACTGAAGTCCGAATAGACTCGCTCAAGGCGCGTATGGCAGACAAGCAGGCAAATTCTCCCACCGCCCTGGGCCCTGGTCCTAACGACTACGCGGCTGTCGAACTCCACAACAGCCTCGACGCCTTGAGGCAAGACGCGGTGGAAACATTCCACTGCACTCTATCCCAAACTACAACAGATGATCGTCTCATCAGATTATGCAACATCCGCCAAAGGCTACAAAACATGTTACCCACGGTCGCCACGCATTTCCGGTACACTCCCCACTCCATAAATCTTTGCCTCTCCGTAGAAAGCTAACTCGTAGGTATCCCAGATACTCCGACGTATCGCACTCCGTAGGCCAAGTATTCGCCCTCGACACACAAATCCAGACCTTCCAGTCTCGAGTCGCTGACACGCAAACCCGCGAACGGAGAGAGAAAAGAGGGGATTGGGGAAAGGTTCTACGCGCGCGGAGGAGGAGGGAGGTCGACAGGCATGAGTCCGCATCCATGGATAATGATCTTGACGCGCAGGTGGAGGGTCTTGGAAGCGCGGGCGAAGATGGTGAAAGCGGGGCGAGGGATGCGCACGCTCAAGAGGAATCGGGGTTATGTGTTCGGGCAGAGGAGTGGGTGGGCGACACGCTGCTGTGCACCTTGGAAGAAAGCTGCGATCGCAGGTGTGTCTGGCGTGATCGCAGTCCGCCAGTTGACCGCCTGCTTGGAAGGGAGCTGTTCGGTTAGAAATTGGGCTAGATTGGGTGAATGCAGGCGCAGATATAAGGACGGGTTTGGATATCTCCGGTGGGGGGGAAGTGGACTGAGGGACTGAGGGACTGAAGTGTGGATTCTCCGTCGAGATGGACTCATGTGCCCTTTTGCAAGATCGTGATTTGAGGTTGTTGTAACGATATGTAGCGCGAGTTGTGGATTAGCGCCCTCGCTGTTTGTGGGAGTATGAAGAGTCGTGGGTCTGTAGGGTGCTCAACTTGAAGATGGGGAAGGTTGAGGATGGGGAAGTGATGGGACGGCGCTATAACAGATTGTTGCCAAAATGTACTGCAGAATTGCGGCACACTGGCTTGCTTATATCGCGACACGCCCCCTAGTCTAGGCAGAGTCTCTGTAGCTAGACTGCTGCATAAGCAAGTGCTACGTAAGAGTCTTAAACTAACATCTCTCTATGTCTACTAACGTAACTAACGTCTCTCTCTCTATGTAGACACGTAGTAGCTGTTAAATTCTAGTTACTGCGTAGGCAGGTAGGCAACAAGGTAGTGCAATTGCAGCGCAGAGCAACTTTTTCTGCTAAGGTATAGGGAACACCAGACTTATCACGGTCGCAAGAATGCGGCACTGCAAAATTGCAGCATACTGGCTTGCTATTGCTAACCTCGGGACACATATGAGAAGGGTTTCAATATGTGGTTCTGTTACTTGTTGAGTAGGTCTTTTAAGGGTCAAGATAGTCATGCGGAAAATACGAAGAGGCCTCGGCTTTCACTTCACTGTTGCGTTTACGCACTCAGTCTGCTCTGCATATCACCTGAGCCTCGCGAGCCTGTGCGACTCTGACCTTGACATTCACCACCCCGCAGCTCCCTCCACCATGCGTTTCAAAGCGTTCCTTACTGCGGCTTTGGTCTCCTGCGCCGCCGGCCGCGTGCTCAGCTTGGGAGGTAGTACTGCCAACGACTCCCAGATGGGTCCTTCTAGAGACGAGCTGCTGGATAATTCTACTACGCCACCTCATGAAAGAGCACAGCGCCACACCAGTCGTAAGATTAAGTTCAAGCGTGATGGCCTGGTGACCGGCTTCTTCGACGACGACGAAGCAAGCGATGCAGACTGGAAGAAGTTCATCACCCTGGGCGGCGCACTGGTAAGACACATCGAAACACCCCAATTACTCCGCGTTACTGACTAAAAAACAAGATGTGCGGTATCAACGCCAACGACGAAGAAGCCGGCAGGCTGATGGGCGATACACGCAACCCCCCTTCCGCCGCGAGCCAGAGGACCGGCGACTTCCAGCAGGCCATGGCCAAATGGCACTGGACCGAGATCAACCCATCGACATACTCCTGTAAGATGAACGACCACTGGAAGATCCCTCACGCCATGAAAGCCCTCGGTCTAAACGGCATCCCAGCGTCCGAAGGCGGAGACAACACATGCTACCGCGTCGAGCACTGGGACCCCAAGCGCGCAGAAAACGGACGCCAAGTCCCTGCGATTAATCAGTGGTACACGGTCGACGGTGTCGAATACCAGGTTCGAAGCCCCGCAACAATCTTGCGGAGTAATGGCGTATGCTGACGACGTCAGGCCACAAACGCCCACTACGAATTCGCCATCAACCGCCCCGGCGGCGCCCTCTACGGCTTCTTCCTCGACTCCCCCGTCCACTCCGCCTCCGCCCTCTGGCACTCCAACCGCCGCCCCGCAGACCGCTCCAAACTCCCCCTCCTCCGCGCCTTCTCCGACATCCTATGGGGATATTGGACCCTCAACAACCCGGACCCCACAAACATCAACTTCTTCTTCATGATGGGGATCAGCAACGACCAGACCAATGCGCTGATCGCAACTTGTCTAAGGAATAAGGGCGAGCTGCTGAGGGAGTGGCCGGGGGTGGGGTTCGATGCGCAGAGTGATGAGGGGAGGGCGTTGTTGGGGAGCCCGAATGGAGCTGCGTTTGCGTATTTTTTGTTGCAGCATAAGGGGATTTTGGGGGAGAAGAGGATAAGGAGGGTTACGGTGTTTAGGGCGGAGACGGATGATGATGTGGGGTTTGTGGATCCGCATTTGGTTTTTCATGTGGTGGATAAGGGGGAGGGAGGTGGTGAGGGGGGAGGGGATGGAGCAGAGCAGGGCGATGAGATGTCGAGGGAGGACCAGGGTGTTTCTCAGGTTTCGAAACTATGAGACTGTTGGTTAAGGAGACTGCTTTCGGTGTGGTGGTCTTGGGTGGGCTTTGAGGGATTTCATGGACGATGAGGTGATGCGGTCGAATAGCACCCCTGGAAATGTCTAAGTCGACTACGCTAGTGGAGTTAGCATGTTCATAGAGCCGTTCAAAGTGTGCATGCTTCTTGGAGTGATACTTGTAGGGGCCATCGTGACGAAGAGAATATGCAATGGGATCAGACAGCTTTCTGCAACCACTCATGCGTCATGCGACAGAACGTTGACGATGCGCTAGTTTGGTTGTTAAACGGAACAACGACTGTTGACATGTTTCGATGGTGGAGGTGCGGCTAAGATAGGATCCTGCCCAATCAAGCAGATTGCGCCAAGTCTGCTGTTCACGCCACCTGCCACCTCGCATAGGCCTCAACGGCACGTTCCAAACACTTCAACTATACATCTCCAGTCACAGCAACATCTCTGCTCTCGCAACCATACATCGCTATTGTTGCATCCTTGCACTGCATCTATGGTTTTTGTTCTCTAACTGACAGCCCTACACTTCCCCACACTTGGCTCCCCGCGTTTCGGCAAAATTAGGACCACTTTTCCCACGTCACCGCGCCCAGCTTGGGCCCTCGCGCAAGATGTCCATCGACATCGACAACGAAGCTGCCACCGCCGAAAGTGCGGATGCCCGACGCGACCGCCTTGATAGACTACCTGACGAGCTGCTGCTCCAGATTTTCGAGCTGTTGGGGCGTGCCTCCAAGCGCAACCTGTGCAACGTGTCACGACTCAACAAGCGCTACCATCGCTTGAGTGATGCTGTGCTCTACAAGAGCATTCTGTTCGAGACACCAGATCTGCATCTTACGTTCAGTGAATCGTTGGGACGCCGGCCTAGGCGTGGATCATCGATCTTCGAAGTGAAGCTAGCATACCCGTCACATGAGCTGACAGAGCTTGCGCTCGATGCCCCATTGCGCCATCACTATGATCCGTCCCATTCACTGTCGAGGATGTCCAATCTCGAGAAGCTGGATATTGCGTTACCGGACAAGCTGCTACACGGCATCGGATGCCTCTTCAACGGACCCTTCGATTTGGCGTGTCTGAAGACATGTAGTCTTTTCTACCAATGTCCGGATGACGGATACTGGGACTTGCGCGAAAACATTCACATCTTTGCCCATCCTGAGCTTGAGAGCCTAACCATTCGGAGAGCAAAGTTGGATGACAGGGGGTTCGACTCTCTTGAACGCCCGTACGAAACAGCATTGAAGAAACTGCATCTCATTGAATGCGATATCAGCGACGATACCCTGTCCGACGTTCTGGAATTTCCTATAGGGCTAGAGGAATTTGTGATGACGCAACTGGAGGAGCCGGAACCTGACGTCGAAGAGAGCTCCGACAGCTTCAGTGATTACATTATCGCGCTCGGATCTCAGGCACATTCGCTGAAAAGTATCACCATCGACTTCCCTACGCTTGGCTGTCGGAAAACTCTACGCATGAGAGACTTCGAAGCACTCAAAGAGCTACGAATGAATTGGGACTATCAACTATTCGGCAAATCGTCTAAGAAGCCGCGCATGCATTCAGTGGGTTTGCCTCCAGAGCTTGAGGTTTTGGAGTTTTTCAACGAGCTCGGGAAAGACGATGAGGTGACTGATCTCCTGCTGGCAATGCTCGAGCAAAAGCACATTGTAGCACGGTCGCTAAAGAAGATGGTCGTGGTTGAAGGGAACGACAGGATTCTGAGAGAAGTGAAGAGCATTTGCAAAGAGCAAGGGCTGCAATTAGATATCATTGGGGAGTTTGATGAAACCGAGGATGACGATGAAGATACAGATGGGGATGTAGATACCAGTGAAGAAAACTCAGACTCGGACTCAGAATAGAGTAATTCATAGAAGCAAATACAGGCGCTTGGATGCTGTGGTATGCTGCTGTAAGCTTCAGTCCAGCAGCCAAGACGGCTGTTCTCTCGGATGAAAGACGCGACTGCAATGCTGAGGAGTACACCAGCGCCTGCATATGAGACTTTACCGCCAACACGTCGAACCACTCAACTTTGCGGGGTGCGATCGAGTTCCACGAATCAAGTAACGCTGTTCGAAATGCAAGATTACCTATTCTGACACGGAGGGCTACCGTCTGACTAAAGTAGCAACCCTCCCACGACATCCACAGATCATTCAACGGCGGGTCGTCGTTACTACGACATTGTAACAAGTCATAGAAACGTCATGCTGCCTCTGAAGTCCACATAAAGACTCATGTTCTCTTCCGCGATAGCAGTGGGCCATGATCAGTACGATACAGGCAGAACAGCAGTCAGCCTCCCCAACAACATGCGTCTCACAGTCTTGTGCCTTTTGATTGGTGGTACTTCGGCTCTGAAAAATGGTGTAGGCAAGCTTCCGAAGATGGGTTACAATAGTAAGTCATTATGCATAACTTCCAGAGCCGTCGCTCACCGTGTGTGTAGCTTTCAATGCATTCGGCTGCAACTACAACGAGGAAAAGCTTCTTGCTATGGCACATTCAATGGTAGAGGAAGGGCTTGTGGAGGCAGGGTACAATTCGATTATCTTCGATGACTGTTTCACAAAAAAGGAACGTGGCAACAATAGCGAACTCCTTGAAGGTGGGACTATGAGTACTTCATCATTACCAGTATACTGAATAGCAACACAGATCCGGAAAGGTTTCCGTCAGGTATGCGAAGTCTCACTGATAAGCTGAAGGCCCTTGGTATCTCAGCCTCGGCATACTCGGATGCTGGTTACAAGACTTGTGCTGGGTATCCAGGCTCGTATGGCCACGAAGACCAGGACCTTCAGACATTCAGCGACTGGGGCTTCGACTATCTGAAGTATGACAACTGTTACATTCCGTTCGACAATATCACTCAAGAGAACGTGTACGGTCGCTACCAGCGCATGGCAGACGCCATCGCCGCTCGCGCAGTGGCAACGAAAGAGGATCCGTTCTGGTTCTCTATATGCGAGTGGGGCTGGCAGCAACCATGGATCTGGGGCAAGCGACTTGGCCACAGCTGGCGCATCAACGGTGACATCAAACCCTGGTGGAATTCTCTCGCAGCGATCATAGACAATGCTAGCTTCCAATACTGGGCCACCGACTTCTACGGCCACAACGACATGGACATGTTGGAAGTGGGCAACACAGGCCAAGGCGATCCAATCGGCAACCTCACCTATGATGAGGCAAAAAGCCACTTCACCGCATGGGCTCTACTCAAGAGTCCGCTCTTCATCTCTACGAACCTGCCCAATGCAACCGAGGAAGAACGCAACATCTTGAAGAACTCCGACATCATCAAAATCAACCAAGATCCCAACGTCGGTGAATCAATCGCACCCTTTCGCTGGGGCAACAACCAACCCGACTTCGTCTCGAACGCGACACACCCAGCGCAATACTGGTCTGGGAACAGCAGCTATGGCGTTGTCTTCATGTTACTTAACAACCTCGACACACCGCAGAACATGTTCTTCAATCTCACTGAGAGCTGGGCTGTTCGCGCTGGCCGTGTCTACGATGTATACGATATGTGGACGCATACGCACAACGGGTCTGCGCTGCGCAACATGACTGTCACGCTGCCACCACATGGTGTCTCGGCGTTGTTGCTGAACGATGCAGGTCCCGAGCCAGAGCCGAGCGAGCTGGGTCTGCCGTACTGTGGTATATATTGGCAGTGTACTTGGCCGAATGGAACGTACTACAGCAATTGATTGGCGGATGGCGAGTCAGTGGCTGACAGGACTGCTGAAAAGGACAGGGTTTTATTATAATCTGAAGGAAGACGGTGTTGCCCTACGATAGACGAGACTGAGAAGCATTAGCGTGCAAGCCATACTACCGTGGGATTTTGCTGGAGTAGGAATTAGCTGGTGCTCCAAGGAGGCAGGCAGCTAGTTCTAAGAGGGCAAGAGAGACCGCCTTGATCCTCCGACAACCCCCCAGCACCTTTCTAATCCCTGCTAACTAATTCTCACTTGAACGAAATTCTACGGTACCTGTCGCGTGATCAGGAAATCTGAGCAGTCAAAAGATGGCATATATGTCACACAGTATATCCACGGGAAAAAGTGCAGGAATTACAGAAAGTATTCGCAGGTGTTGTAAAGTGCGAACGGTCTTGTTAGGCGGAAAAAAATTGAGTAATATTGGTGCAAAATTTGGCAACACGTCGTATCTGTCCGTCGTATCTGTCCGTCACAGCGACTCGAGTGACTACCCAGTACTATGATCCCTACCATCATGATGTAGCATCAACATATCGCGTGCTAACCAGACCCGACGAAGGCACATGCCAGCATGGGCGCGTATTTTGATTGAGGCCAAAGCACCTGCGTCCTGCATAGTCGGCGGACAAGCTCTTACAAGCATACTTGGCATGCTTGTATTGCGGCATATCGCCAACATTGGTTTACACTGCGTAGAATACGAATAGGAACGCACGTTATCTTGTTCGGAGCTGGCGCAATGCATCGAGAACTGCTTCTTCAGGACTAGTGGAGCCACTGCGATCCCTGCCAAGTGTAGTCTGGACCGATAAGCACGAACAAGCTTCTCCTGTATTCAATCTATTCGAACCTGTGCCAAGCCCAATTAGACACTAACTACAGATATGGGATTCAGAACCTCCGGTTTGTTCTGAATATGCGAGATCGTCACTAGAGTCGAAGTCAACATCATCAGGGAGCGAGAGCCAGCACCTTCCCTCCCCTTCATCCCCCTAATAAATTGTCGAAAAATGGCCGTGCGATTGAAACATGCGAATCTCAGTAAATGAAGGCTACTGAATTTTGGAGCAAAGTGGCCATGTAGATCCCTCGTCTTCGCGCGGTTAAGCTTCGGCTAGTCGCTTCCCGAACAGGAAGGCAGGACATCTGCATACAGAAAGACCCGCTTGCGTTCAAGATGGCTTCACCACCGTCGGCAAATATTGCAGCCTGAGTAACAAGGGCGTCCGACCCATGCAAGCATCGTACCCATCATTGCACCGTTGTTTGACGACGCTCAAGGCTTAGTTGTGGGATCAGCACGAGCATGCGCATCAGCAGCCAATCAGTATCTTGATTCTTTACTATCTTTCCTGATCGAATTTATTGCCCGAATCCTAGCCTTGACTGAGTGTTGATACCCAGATCATGGGGGTGCATCTGTTCAGTTGGAATTAGGAAGGTATCATCGAAGACCATGTCGAGACTCCATCGCACCATACTCGGGAGCCTCCACAAGGGAACAGCTCAGAGAGCTGTGCTCTGTCGTGACTGCAATTGAAAGAGGATGTAGCACACATATAAAAGTCAGTTGTATCCGCCATTGGAATTTCGTCACAGCAACACAGTCGCTCAGCTACCTACTCTAGTCAAGTCTTTCGCTTCTCGCTCCAAACGAACCTCCTTCCATTGCCAACATGAAGTTCTCCATCGCCTTCATCTCCGCCGCCCTTGCTGGCGCAGCCCTGGCTCGCCCTTCTAACCTCGCTGAGCGTGTCAAGTCTCGTGCTGATGGCTCTCGCCGCCACCGCACCCAGCCTCTGGTGAAGGTCGGAAGCAACTTCAAGGAGAACGCCAAGTTCGTTGAGGGATCCGACAACACCACTGCTCACGTCAGTTACTCCTCCAACTGGTCGGGTGCCGTCCTCGAGCAGCCTTCGTCCGGCTACTTTAAGTCTGCCACTGGCCGCTTCACCGTTCCCACTCCCAAGCACGTCGGATCTGGAGGAACCGAGTCTTCCTCCGCTTGGGTCGGCATCGATGGTGACTCCTGCACCACCGGTCTTCTCCAGGCCGGTGTCGATTTCACTGTGACAGCTTCCGGAGCTGTCTCCTACGATGCCTGGTACGAGTGGTTCCCCGACTACGCCTACGACTTCAGCAACTTCGCCGTCGCCGCCGGCAACGTTATCCAGGTCGACATTGTTGCCACTTCGACCACCAAGGGCACTGTCAGTCTTACCAACGTGAGCACTGGTAAGAAAGTCAGCCAGACTTTGAGTGCTCCCAGCGGCTCTGTCCTGTGCCGTCAGAACGCTGAGTGGATCGTGGAGGACTTCGAGGAGAATGGTAGCCTCGTTGCTCTCAGCAACTTTGGCACCGTTGTCTTCAGCCAATCCAGCGCTGCGCTTAGCACGGGCGGTACTGAGGGCCTGAGCTCTGCTACCATCATCGACCTCAAGCAGGGCAGCACTGTTTACACAGATGTTACCATCGACAGCGGTTCCCAGGTCACCGTCAAGTACGTTTAAATAGCTTGGTTCGGACTCAGAGTGAATATCATTGTCGGAGGGGCTTGACTTAGCGGAAGATTGTCTAGACATAGAGAGCTTTGCGACGCCAGTGTTGGCATTGCATTCGGATCAATATAGCTGAATCTACTGCCGTTTACCCTTGTGGCCTTTTTGCTCCTCGCAACGTCTTCCGAACTGTCATTGTGTGTTATAACATGAACGTAAGATTGTTGTAGACCCTATCATTTTATGGATAGTGCCGCGAAGTGTTGTGAAATGTGTGCATGCAGCGTGTCTTCCTGAGGCGGACAAAGATGCTGGTTGACTTGGGGTCACGAAAGAAGGTATCGAAAGGTGCAGAGCTTGAAGGGACCTTTTTTTACTGGGTTACTGTAGCACGATCTCCTCCGTAAAGAACTTCACTCAATTGAACATGTTTCAAGTTTTTGTTGAGATAAGGCTAAGGCGCTGTGTACAGACGCAAGGAATGAAGTAGCCCCACGCATAGCGTTTCAGCTGAAAGTGCATAGCCGAGCTGTTGTGAATTCGGACTGGGGGAGCGGGGTTTAGCGCCAAACCCAGTCCCTGAGCAATCCTCAAGGGAGAACACCTGTAAATTAGCACTACTTGCCCATTGCATTTGTCTCAATTCAAACCTGTCCGCCATACTCATATCAAGAATGCTCGCGCGCGATTTCAGCTGGTTCTCGAACCCCGCTCGGATGTCAGAGTGTTCACCTCAGCTCGCAAGCCACCGTAAGCTCCTCACACCGACGATCACAGAAAGCGCAAGCCACTGAACAGCACGCTTGAGAACAAATACGCTGATTTGTTGAGGATAATTAGTCTTCGAGCGCGCCTTGAATCTGCGCCTATGCCACCTGCATCCTTTACCTCAAGTCACACATAGCCAGGGCTAATGAAGTTTCAATACGCGGTCCGCCACCGCGTTCAGGGTCAGCTTACCTTACAGGTTCTGGGCAGCTGAAGAGGATCCAACAATCCTGATTGCCTGCAAGTGCCTAACTGATACAGATTCCAGCTTCTCAGCTTGCCTGAAAGAGCTGAATCTGCAGCCACGAGGCTGGTCAGTCAGATATGCGGTGGGAGCTGGCCTCGATGCTCTCTTTCGACCAACCGGCTTCTTGTCCGCGCGAGCTTCGATCGAAGTTGATAGGCGATCCTACGATTTTATAGTGGCTGGCTGCAGTATTGATACTCCTTGACGATGGGCCAAGCGCACAAGTGTATTGCTTTGTGTTGAATCATGCGTATTCGAAAGCATATAAAGCTTCGAACGTTTCCCGTCAGCGGATCATGAACCATCAACATACCTCCGCATCATAGCTGAAAAAAGCTCGCAATGACATCCACTATGAGTCTCGAAAAAGCACAACAAGATGGAGTCGTGATTGGACTTGCTGGGTTGGGCAGCTCGGTCGCGCGAAGAGAAATCGACGACCTCATGAGGAATGATCCTGACTGTTTCAATCTGTTTGCGTTAGCACTGCGTAACGTCATGAAGGACAAAAGCAAAACTGGCTACTTCCAGATCGCTGGCATACACGGGCTGCCACTCACTGACTGGGATGGAGTCAAAATACCTGATCTAAGGACCAGAGGATCTTACTGTACTCATGCTTCGTTCTTGTTTCCTTCTTGGCATCGACCTTATCTCGCCATGATGGAACAAACACTGTATGCTGAGTGCCAGAAGATCGCCAATCAGTTCAATACGCAACAGTACAAAGACGCAGCGAAACGCTTCCGTTTGCCCTACTGGGACTGGATCAAACCTCGTGCACGCCGAACGACCAACTTTCCCGGAGTTGGAGGTCGTGTCTCGTATCCATTCAACTATGATCTGCCATTGTGTCTCACAGCGGAGAAGCTCATGGTTTTCGATGTCGAACGTCCTCAGCAGCTTACACCTATCGACAACCCATTGCTCACTTTTGTATTCCCCACTACGGGTGGTCTTTCGAGCAATGAGTTTAACACGCTAGACCGAGGTGATGTCAGGGTATGTTTTACAAATAAATCAATTTAAGAGCAGGTGATTTGCTAAACAGCCCACAGGGTCAGACTCACGTATCACGTAGGCGCACAGTGCGCAATCCCACGTTCCCGGACAGCGAAAAGGACAACTTTCGAGATGTCAACCAGACGCTTAACATGGTCCGTGAGGGAAGCGTAGAGCAAGCACTCGATCTGATTGCCAAGTACAATAAATATCTCGACTTCGCTGCCGAAAGGCCACGTTGGAGGCTGGACAGCAACAACAGGATCGTGACCGACGGACAAGGCAATCCCATTGTCGATGGACCGAGGGGCTCATTGGAAGACATTCACAATACGTACCATGGCGTCTGTGGTGGGGATGGTCACATGGGCCGCGTCCCTGTCGCAGCTTTCGATCCGGTCTTTTGGCTCCATCACTGCAATATCGATCGCATGCTCGCAGTGTGGCAGGCCACTCACGAAGGCCCCGACAGCTGGCTTCCGAGCAACAATTCACCTTACGCCCAGAGCGTGCCCCTTTGGCCGTTTCGCAGGGGTTCTGGCAAGACTGATGCCGGCGACATGTGGACTTCGGCGCACGCTCGGAGTGTGTCAGCGTTTGGTTATACCTATAGCGATTTACAGGGTAGTAAGTCCCAGATTGCAGCCCATTGGGACAGGAGCTACCGCTGGTCACTTCAGAGCAACGATCAAACCAATCCTCCGGAGTGGATGGAGCCGGTTGATGTTCGAGGCTCGCAGTCATTGAACTTCCAAGCGTTGGCCACCCGGGTTCCGGTTTCCAACATGATTAGCATGGCACTTGCGCCCGAGGCGCACATCTCTAGAGCCGAAGCACTGAAGTTTCCCGAACTGTCTGAGCAATTCTCCATAAAGAAGAGTGTTCTACCGGATGTGAAGGTTCCTGAGGTGCAGAAACTGCTGGCAAGCGCTACTGTCGAAGCTGAGCCGATAGTTCAATGGTATCTCGACACTCAGGTGCAAAGGTAAGCAATCCTTGGATGTATTTGCGCTGTTATAGATCTTTGTCGCTGACGACTCTTCAGAGACGCACTCAATGGCGCGTTTACAATCTTCTACTTCCTCGGTACTCCGGAAGACATGCAGATTGCAGACCAGCAGATCGCACACTACTCTACA
This sequence comes from Didymella arachidicola, assembly GCA_016630955.3. Taxonomy (NCBI): domain Eukaryota; kingdom Fungi; phylum Ascomycota; class Dothideomycetes; order Pleosporales; family Didymellaceae; genus Didymella; species Didymella arachidicola. Next base: position 229,089 of record CM049987.1, read on the forward strand.
GCTCCAGTCATGGCCGGCTTGACCAAGATCTTCACCGCCCCACGTGAGGCCTGTGATGCATGCAATGTTAATTCTGAAGCGGGACTTATCGTCACGGGCAGCACTCCCATTACACCGATGCTACGCGACTGGATCAGTGCTGGAAGTCTTTCGGGTCTGTCTGCTGAAGAGGTCATTCCCTTCATTAAGAAACACCTTTACTGGAGGGTGGTGGGCGCAAACATGAATGCGCAGGACCCAGAAAATATCGCTGGTTTGAAGGTCGAGCTAAGCTCTACTCTTGCGGTGCAGATCCCTGGCTCTGAAGAGCCGGCTCAGTGGACTAGCCACGAGTACCCAGAAGCGACTGAGGCGCATGTCAGTGGTAATCCCGCGACTTAGTATTTGTTACACGATTCAACTTGAACTTGGAATAGATCATGTGTGCTGCATGGGATCCTTCCGCCCTCAATAGTTTTTCGCCTTCGCTAGATATTATGAAAGCCGTTTACAACAGACCCAAAGCCAATGATATGGCAGTGAATAAGGGTCTTGGTTCAGAGGCAACCCTAAGCATAACTATGGAGACCCCGAATTCCGTTTGGACTTCGCCATAGCGTCTAAATAATCTCGAGCCCGTTGTGGATCATCCAACCGAGCTGTCAGGATGACCACACAACCTGACTCTTCAATCCGGCAGATTTCCCTCAGGTGCCAGCAAGAACGGATGCTCTGACAGATTCAGCCAAAACTCGGGGTCAAAATCTTGCAGTCCTTGTGTATTCCAAGTAATGGGCTCTTCTTCGCTAGATCGAAGCGCATGTTGTCCTGCAGTTTCAACTGCTGTCGAGATGTTTGTTTGAGATGTGAACCTGTTGGTGATTAGACGATCAAGAAGGTTCTTCATAGTACGAGCAGCAGCGAAGAGCAGCGCATAGTTCGGATCCTCCGGCTGCAGCAAAGCGCCTGTCTCAATCTCAGCAACTAGCACGCTGAGATCACGAATGGATCTGGACGGCGTTGCATGCGGTGCTGCACGGTCGAGTGTATTGTAAAGAAGTGACAAGCAAAGAACGCCTGCCGCTGCAAGTCCGTAGTAAGCAACCTTTATACTTTCAGCCTTTTCAACATGGAGATAGTGTAGATACGATTGTCCAAGTGGTGCCAGCTACTGAAAAGCTTTGTTCATCACTCGACACAAAGTCACTGATACAAAAAGACGCACCAGTACTCACCTTCCAGACGAGTGACGTCCCAGAATTCGCCAGGCGCTGCTTCAGAACAATGGCCTCTACGACTAAACTAAGCATGTCTGCTGATGTTCGTAGTAGCTCGACTCCAGGGTTTGACACTCGCGGCGTTATGGTAAGCTCCAAAAGGAACTTAACGTGCGCAAAGTTCAGCTTCGTGCTGACGAGGAAGTCGATCTCAACGTGACGTTGATTGTAGGAAGATAATGGCTTATCGAGTCTCAGGGCGTTGGGGATAGCCGCCCACGCTACTTCCATACTGTGCCTTATGTGACTTAACGCCAACTACCACCGGATGGCGCACCCCACCGGAATGGCGCACCTTGCCAAGACCACACCTCTTTTGACCACCACCAACGATGTCGCAACAAATTGATCTTGAATTACTTTCTCGTGAAGATAGAATTAAGCTTGCTATTAGAGCTATTAATTCTAATGCGAACCTAAGCCAGCGACGCGCTGCTGCTGTCTACAACGTGCCTGAAAGTACTCTTCGAAGGCAACGCGCCAAACCAGCTTCTCAACGCGTTATCTACCCCAATTGCTCTCGGCTTACAAAGCAAGAAGAGGAGGTGCTTGTTCAACATATAAGAAAGCTTGACGCGCGAGGATTTGCTCCTACGCTTACTTATGTGCGAGAGATGGCTGATCAACTGTTGGCTGCTCGCGATGGGGGCAAGGTTGGAGAAAACTGGACCTACAGGTTTATCCAGCGGAAACCTGAGGTTAGGTCTCAGGTTTCTAGACTGAGAGATTACCGGAGAGTTCTGTGCAGCGATACAGCAATTATCAGTCCCTGGTTCGACCTTATACGCAACGTTAAAGCCAAGTACGGCATCCTGGACCAAGATACCTACAACTTTGACGAGACTGGCTTCCAGATAGGCGTTGGAGGGTCAGTTAAGGTAGTGACTGCGTCTGAGAGACGTCGTGCACCACTCAGCCTTCAGCCTGGCGATCGTGAGTGGATAACTTTGATTGCTTGTATCAACGCGATGGGCTGGTCTGTCCCACCCTTCTTCATCCTCAAAGCAAAGCACCACGACAAGGCCTGGTACGTTAACAACCCAAAAGATTGGAGGATTGGGGTTAGCAAGAATGGCTGGACTACTAATGAGCTTGGCCTTGCCTGGCTAAAGCACTTTATCCAGCACACAGAGGCTGCTACTGTAGGTAGCCATCGGCTGCTGATTATCGATGGCCACGAGAGTCACAAGTCGCTCGAATTCCAGAATCTCTGCGAGGAAAGCAAGATTATTGCCCTCTGTATGCCTCCGCACGCCTCTCACATCCTGCAGCCACTTGACGTTGGGTGCTTTGCCCCGCTGAAGCAGGCGTACAAGAAGGAGATCAAAAGCTTGGCAGACAGTTACATTACCCACGTGGACAAAAAGGCCTTCTTAGCAACGTTTCAACCAGTATACAACAAGGCAATCTCAAAGAGCAACATCTTATCAAGCTTTAGAGCAACTGGCTTGGTCCCACTTGACCCAGAGGCGGTGCTGTCAAGGCTTGAAGTTAAGCCTCGTACGCCAACACCGCCTCTGCCTGGGCCTACCAACTGGCAACCTAAAACACCAACCAACGCGATTGAAATTGATAGCCAAACAACTCTTATTATTAAGAGGATAAGAGAACATAGGAGTTCCTCTCCTGACTCAATTATTGAGATGGTCCTACAGGTTAAAAGGGGGTCTGCAAAGAGGGACTATTCGCACACGCTACTTGAGGCAAGGATAGCCCAGCTTGAACAGGCAAACAAGGCTGCTTCTGAGCGTAAGAGGCGTAAAAAGAAGCGGATTCAGGAAGGCGGGACTCTCTCGCAGGCAGAGGCAGAGGAAATACTAAAGGAGAAAGACGCTAAGGCTGAGACTAAGGGAGAAGGTGCGCAGGTAGGTAGCAGTAGTAAAGTTAAACGGTGCTGTACAACATGCGGCAGGATAGGGCATAATAAGCGCACTTGCCAGCAAGATGTAATAGAGATAGAGGATTAATTTAAGCTATTGTACGTTTAAATTTCTTGTTGTGGTGCTGAAATATTGAGGTGTAAAGATAAATTTGCTACAGGGTGCGCCATTCCGGTGGGGTGCGCCATCCGGTGGTGGTTGGCGTTACTTCATGTTAGACAAATGTATTTCAGAGAGGACGGTGATGCGTACGCTGCTCTCTGTGTCCTGATCTCTTGATCTTCTCTCTGCAAATCTAACACATCTTCTTTAAGCGAGGCGCATATGCCGTGCATTCGAGTATCTGCACGATAGGTAAACCGTTCATCTGGCTCCCACATCTCTGGCAGATCTGCTGTCGGGCAGTACCGTTTTAGCATGCGTGGAGGACGGCCAAGAAAGATGGAGCAGTTTTTATCCGCAGAGTATGTTCGACTGTAGGCCACGAACCGAAGCTCTCGCAGGAATGGGGGTGTGATTGAAGGGTGGCCCAGCTGCTCATGATATCCCAGAGCAAAGAGGGAACTAACGACGTCTCCCAGCTTGCGCCATGAATGGTAGCCTATAAAGTCAGAGGTTTGTACGAGCATTGAAATAGAAGCGGACCCTGTCAGGTGTCACAACGCGGCGCACGCAGTCGTCCGGCCTCTCGCCGGCGGCCCTGGTCTCTTTGAAGATCGTCATGATGCTTGCTTGAGTGGTAAAATAGCAAGGAACAGAGGTAACAGGATCTGAAACATATGGCGAATGGTAAAAAAGGGGAGGTATCACTTACTCTGGTCGCCGTCTACTAGCGAATGTAGAATGAAGTTTTCGTACTGAAGTATGAGTTGCAAGTCGTTGAGGCAGTCTAAAGAGAGAGCAATATCGAGGCAAGTGTCAGAAAATCGCATCGTCAGCCTGCGCAGAGCGCGTCGCTCCTGCTCTGAGTTGTAGAGACCATCAAACTGGGCGATGTCGATTGTCGCGCGTGAGACGGCAGTGAAGAACACACCAAGCGTCTCCCAGCGCGCACGTTTTCTGCAAAACAATTCGCAAAAGGTCTCAATAGTGTCTTCGATGCGTGCTTTCAGTGGTTTGCAAGTCTGGGCGAAGAGCTGTTTTGATGTTTGCAATGTGGATTGGCGCATTTCGAAAGGCCTTGAGGGCTCGCCATCATCGCAATCACTGACCGTGCTGCAAGCTGTAGCCGTGCACGATAACGTGAACGGCTCAGCGAGAGGTAGATTGATCCCTCTGCTTGCCCAGGTTTCGGTAAGAGACTTCCATGTTATTAGCTGCGCTGACTTGCATATCTGATTGAGGAATGCGGTGCCTTGTTCGACCTTGTCTTCAGTCACGGCGCATTCAGATGCAATAGAGCGCTCAGCTGTCTCTTCTTGAAAGGCATTCGGCACTCGATGCTGATCGTTGCTGCTGAGATGGTCGAAAAAGGTTGTATGGCTCGAAGGACCAAGATATCCGGGGTTCGGATAACGCCTTGACTTTCTTGAGACATCGTCTAATACGGTGAAGGTATTCAGGCTCAAAGGCAGGCTTTGCGGTGCTGTGCGGGTGTCGTCAAGCGGCGCTTGCGCTTTCCTTTTCTTGAACGGTCGATTTCGATAGACACACTCGTCGGGCATCTCTCGGAGGCTGCACCGGGAGCATACGGGCTTCTCGTGACTGCATGAAAGCTTTGACAGTCGACAAGGGTCGCACCTATCCTCATCAACATTGTTCACCGCGGTCAACCCTGAGGTGAGACCTACGCAGGCAGTCGTACGCGCGACATTGCTATGAGTACGACAGCGCGTTCTCGAAGGACTTAGGGACTAAGCCGCGTTCAAAGACGTAGTAGAAACCAACGCGCGTGGTTGAGTGATTCCGATAACGAAATCTCCCGTTGTGACGACCACTGATGCAAACAGTGTTCAGGTGGAGAGAAGTGCGGCTTTGCCGAAAGGAGAGATCACGGAGTGTTGGTTCGGCGTGTTCGCAGGGCGTGCTTGCTGTGCCGCCAAAAAGCGCGCAATCGAGTCTGACCCGCAAGCGCCAGATACGCCGATGCACCACGTGCTTTCCACATAAATGTCAAAGACAACCTCACCTCTCAGACGCCAAAACGCGACCTATATTGAGATGTCTGACACGATCAAGCTTGCAGAGTATTTGTTCACTCGTGTGAAGCAGCTCGGTGCTGACGCTATTCATGGAGTGCCTGGTATGACATCCTATCGTTCACTATCCGGGCCGAATCGATCTAATTGGCTAAACAGGTGATTTTAACCTCGACCTGCTTGACTATGTCGAGCCTTCAGGCCTGCTGTGGGTGGGCAATGCGAACGAGTTGAATGCTGGTTATGCAGCAGACGGCTACAGCAGGATCTGCGGCATCGGCGCGATTGTCACCACTTTTGGAGTCGGAGAACTTTCAGCAATCAACGCCATCGCAGGCGCCTATGCTGAAAGAGCACCGGTTGTGCACATTGTCGGGACACCGAACCGAGCAACACAAGACGGACAAGTGCGTGTTCATCACACCTTCAACGATGGGAATTTCCGGCGCTTCAGCCAAATGCACGCGCACGTCACAGTGGCTCAAACAAGCTTGCGAGATTCACTTACTGCGCCGCAGGAGATCGACCGGGTATTGCAGCAGTGCTTAGTACACAGCAGACCTGTTTACATTGAGGTCCCGGTCGACATGGTAGATGTGCCTGTGCGATCAGCGAGCCTTAAGGAACCCATTACGATGCCCGAGCCATTTGAGACCCCAGTAGTCAGCAATGCTATCAGCCTAGTTCTCGAAAAGCTTTACGCAGCTCAGCGGCCTGTTATACTGTTTGATGGCGAATGCAGAGCGCTCAAAATTTCCGAGGATGTGCAATCGATCATCAAAACCACTAGACTGCCTGCATGGACAACGTCTTACGGACGTGGCTTGATTGACGAAAGCATCCCCAACTTCCAAGGCGTGTTCAAGGGGTCTTTCGACGATCAACCAGGACAAGACTTCTTCCAAAAAGCAGACCTGGTCTTGATCTTTGGTCCACACTTCAGCACAACAAATTCCTACGCCTTGACCGCAAGGCCCAAGTCGGACATCAGCATCATTTTCTCAGACACTGAAATTACGATTGGCAGCAAGGTGTTTCGCGATGTCTCAGTGCGCCTCGGCATCTCCAAATTTCGTGCGCAACTCGATACAACCAAGCTTGCGCAGTACTCCACATCAGATCTGCAGACCTTGCCATGGCAGCAGACGAAATCCACATCTTTCTCGGACGTACCTAAAGATGGGAAAATCTCACACTCGAAGCTGTGGGACCTTTTTACCCCTTTCATTCAGCCCGGAGACATCGTAATGGGCGAGACTGGCACATCTGGCTATGGCGTACGTGAGATGCGAACACCACGCAACGTCCGTGTCTTCGCACCCGTCACGTGGCTGTCAATCGGGTACATGCTTCCTGCCGCACAGGGCGCCGCACTGGCTCAAAGACATATACAAGAAAAGGCACAATCCAACGGCAACGGCAATGGTGGAACCAAGAGCGGTCGCACGATATTGTTCATTGGCGATGGCAGTCTACAAATGACGGTACAAGAAATCTCAACCATAATACGGCATAACCTCGACGTAATCATTATAGTCCTGAACAACGATGGATACACGATTGAGAGGGCTATCCACGGGCTGAAAGAGAACTACAATGACGTCGCAGCATGGCGATACCTGGGAGCACCGAGTTTTTTTGGCGCGAAGGAGGGCACGTACACAGCGTCAGCAAACACGTGGGGCGAGCTCGAGACGGTGCTGGCAAGCGAGGAGTTGTCAGATGGGAAAGGACTGCGGATGGTCGAGCTGTTCCTTGATCGTGAGGACGTACCAAAAGGTCCGCTAGCGATGCTGATGGGCAAGGAGCAGAAGCGGGTAGAAGGACTGAAGACGAAGCCGTTTACGATACCATAGATTCGAGCAGCAGAATTGCCGCCAAGACAACGACAGTACGCTATAAAGGCCGAAGTGCCCCAGCTCGCTCATGAGCCCATTTACCGTAGATGACTTGGCGTGCGCTCTTGCCTTTGAAAGCAATGGGGACTGCAATCAGTCCAGCAACGATCTGCAGCACTGCCAGCTCAATACCAACGAGCTTGTACCCATGCGCACTAACCCAAGGGACTATGCCAAAGCTGATTATGAAGCTGAAGATGTAGCATCCACCTGCCAAAACGCTGATGGCCGGAGCAGCCCATCGTGGGAAAGCCTCTGTGACCCACATCGTATTGCTGATCGAGAGCGTCGTCCAAGAGATCCCATTAAGGCCATAAGCGAGAGAGTAGAAAGCAAAGTGAAGCTTACGCTGCACAGCAAAGCCATAAAGGAATGTGCTCAACGCGCCAGTGATGACGGGCAGCATATATCCCACAAGAAAATGCTCGGCCTCGCGAACTCCGCGGTTACGTCGCGCAAGACGATTAATGATTTTGCAAACCAGAATGCCACCAAGAGGAAAGGCTAACAGTGCGCCGAGGCCGCAGCAGATGTTGACGTTCATTATCAATGCTGTGGGCAGACTATATGGCGGCGAGCGTAGGATCTGGGTGTATGTCGCCCCAATGAAGAGCATGCCGGCGAAATTAACGGATGAAGCGATGAAGACCCAGAATATGAGGGGGTTGATGACGCAGAACGCCATTTGGTAGTAACAGTGACCGACGGCTGTCCATGATGCGAATGGTGACCGGGCCAGGCCGAGGCGGTCCCGCAAACCATTGAAGCCTGTTCGCTGGCTGGTGGGAACGTCTGGTAGATCGCGGTAGATGTCTGAGTCTGCGTCGTTATCTTTGTAAACTGTGAGCTTCTCGGTGGCGCTTTGGAGCAGGATAAGCCCATCAAAAGCTACAGTCGGTCGCTTGAAGTAGGTCTCTGGGTAGAGAAGGAAAACCATAACAAAAGAGATGGCCATAGGGATAGACCAATAGTGGTAATATTTGCGCCAGTCGTCGCCTTGGTCGGACAGGTAGGGGGTGATGGCAAGTGAGCTGGTACCAACGAATCCAGCTAGTGACCAAAGCAGAGCCACTGCCTTGGGTCGCTGGTGTATGAAAGTCATGTCGATCATCATGAGGAGAGCCTAATGGGTCAGTACATGCTCTTTCCCAAGAGCTGTCGACGTTGCATACCAGAGTCAAAGAGAGTCCTTCGCCTAAGCCAAGAACGCAGAAACACGCGAGCAACTGGTAGAAATTTGTCGTATACCCAGCACCAACGGTCACAAGCAGCATGATCAGTGCCGCAATAAGAAAGACCGGGCGCCTTCCCGTTCCAAGAGAAAGGGGTACCCATAGCAATGCACCAAAGCCCATAAACAATGTGGGAGCAGAGACAAGCGTCTCAATAGTCCATGGATGAGTGTCCTATTGGCTTTGTCAGTCAACAGGCTACCGCATTGTGCTACTTGTACGTACCTGACCTTCGAATTCCTTCAGTATGCCGTTAAAGACCAGACTCGCTGTTTGAACAACAGTAAGTGACACGATAGAGTAGAACGCAACCGCAATAATGGCGCCTGTCGTCTTCCATCGTCCCCAGTTCAATGGGTCTGTCGGACTATTGGAAGGTACAGGCAGATTCAGAGTCTTGCCCGACGAAGTCACGAGGAAGATGCTGCCGGACAGATCGTATGACTCGTGTCTGCGCCGAATAGCCTCAGTACTGCAATGAGAGGCCGAGCTTGCAACTGGTGTGCAGTCATCATCGCGGTCATCCACAGAGAGCACAAGGCTGGGTTTGCGAAGTGGTTGAGCAAGTGGTGGTGAAGCCAGCTCACCCTCAGGATAGAAATTCGATATGGAGAGCATGCCTTGGAAAAGTACACAATGAAGCAGAATTAGGAAGCAATAACAAAGAATGACAAGTAATCCCCAATCCACATAGCAAATTGCGGGTGATCCTGATGCTCAGTGGCGTACTCGAAGCGTCTTCTTAACATAAAGACTATGAGGTCCATGTGTTCGTCCGTGGTTTGCAGCTGTTGATCGAGATAATAAAGCCCCGCCATAATTTCTCCATCAAGCAGGCAGAGAACCAAAGCGCATGTAAGCTCGCCCATATACTTTCCGGCCACATATAGTTTCTAGTTACTGCCCTACTAAAATTATCCCTGCATATAGCTATGCACCTCCTCTATTACTATATAGAATTACTTAAAGTTTAAAATATAGTATCTTTATAAGTACTTCTATATAAAAATTTATTGATAGTAAGATAATTTACTATAGAACTAGAGATATACTAGTCTAAACCTTCTTTATACTAAAATAGACTTTTTTAATATTCTTATTAATAGTAATATTACTAAGCTATAAAGTAGTACTTATAAAGATAGTAACGTACATGTACAACGAGCGGACCGGTCAACGAGCGGGCCACTTTTGCCAAGACCACACCAAAACTCCCCCTATTATGGCCCAAAACACTACAAACTGGCGCTGCATAAGGCAAAACAAGCTGTAATATTACTAAGAGACCTCTTCTACAGCATTCTTGCACGTTCGCGCGTTGTGCCCACTCTCTCCGCACCGTCCACAGCGTCGTTGGGATGGTTCACCTCCTTCAGCCCGAACCTGCTTCTTTGCCTTCTTACCATCACTACGCGCGCTAAACTCCTGCAGAGCAGCTATCCGCTGGCCCTCTTCAACCGCAAGGCTTCCCTTAGCTTGAATACGCTTTCTTTTGTGCGATTTACGTCGCGTGGCGGCCTTATTAGCCGCTCGAAGCTCAGTAATCTCCTGTTGTGCCAAAACCAGCTTGTGCGCAATAATTGCTGCCCCCTTTGAGACCTTCTCAAACGCTTCAACTATAGAGGTTGGTGAGCTATTAACATGCGTCTGAATCCTCTTCTTCACAAGCGTTGATTGCGACCCAAATTCCAGGGTATTGCTTGGGGTTTGCGACTGCCAGAGCGGGCTGTTTTGGGGGAGTGGTGGCGATGGGGTGCGCAGCTTCACATCCAGGGCCAATATGACGCGATCTGGGGCAAAGGGAGCCAATCCGGCCCCTCGGAACCCTCCTTGAATGTTGCTAGGGGTAATAGCTTTCTTGTGAGCCGCTACAAAGCATGGGAGGAACTCCTGCTTTGTAATGTGGTTGATCCGGTTGCGCATAAGCTCATTAACCTCAACCCCGTACGCCTTCTTCAGAGGGCCAAAACAACCCACATCAAGTGGCTGAAGGAGGTGCGATGAGTGCGGAGGCATGCATAGGATCACAATCTTCTGATCCTTGCAGTATTGCGTGAATTCTGGAGTGTTGTGGCTCCCATGACCGTCAATAATCAGCAACCGGTGGCTGCCAACAGTGCGCGCCTTTGTATACCTGTCAAAGTGCTTCAACCAGTCAAAACCAAGCTCATTGGTAGTCCAGCCGTTCTCAGAGATGGCAATACTCCAATCTTGGGGCAGGTTGTTGTCCTTGTACCAGCTGGACTGGTGTTGGCGGGCTTTGAAGATGATGTAGGGTGGAATAGCCCATCCTGTGGCATTAATGCCCTCAATGACTGTTACCCACTCCCGGTTGCCTGGCTGGACCTGCTTTGCTCGTCCTAGTTTCTCTGCATCTGTTACAACAACTCCGGTGGATATCTGGCCCATCATGAAGCCTGTCTCGTCAAAGTTGTACGTGTCGTTGTCCTGGATGCCATACTTGACTTTGGTAGTAGCTACAAGGTTGAACCAGCCCTGTATAACCTCAGGGTCCTCGCAGAGGGCTCGCTTGTAGTCATACTTGCGATTAAAAACTGTTTTGAGCTCCTCCTGACGCGAAACAAACCTGCTGGCCCACCTTGGGCCAACAGGGGCCAAACTGCGCTCTTTCAGCAGAGAATTGGCCATATCAGCCACAAATTCAAGCCGGGGGGACTCTCCTCGCGTAACCAGCTCAAGTATGCGCATAACAATCACCTGCTCCTCAGCGCTGGTTAGATTCCGTAAGTTGGCCATAATATTAACGCGTGAAGGTCGTCCAGCGCGTCGTTGGTGTAGTGTAGTTCGAGAGACGCTGTAGATAGCTGCAGCGCGTCGCTCTGAGAGATTCGCGTCTTGTTTGAGAGCTTGGAGCGCAAGCTGTATCTGACGCTCGTTTGACGCGTTAAACTGTACTTGTTGTGGAGGCATTAGTGTAGGGAGGGAGTTTTGGTGTGGTCTTGGCAAAAGTGGCCCGCTCGTTGACCGGTCCGCTCGTTGTACATGTACGTTATTATATACTAAAAAAACTTTTTTAAAATTACCTATTATTAGAATTATTTTAATTATATAGTAAGATAATAGTATGCTTATACTATATTATCTTTATAACTATAAATAACTTTACTATTTAGTAATTTAATCTTCTTGTTACGGTCCGTTGCAGCCTAGCCCCACTTTAACTCGCGGGGCAACCGGGGTCGCTCTCACCAAGCGAGTAAACACGAGAGAGCACAACAAGAGGTGCTCTCTCCGACCTCTCCTTGGCATGAGAACAAGAAAGCAGCGTTGCTCTCCTTGCTCTCCTGATCTCGAGAGAACACACAGAGCGACAGAGCATCGCGCATAACACCCTTACACTCCTTAAGTATATAGTATGTAGGAACACAACCCTTACGGTTCGTGTTCAACCTAAGTTATCAAGTTTGTCTTTGGATCTCAAACCCAACCTTCGAGCTAGACAGTCTACTCTGTACTACTCATCGTTACCCTGCTCTCAAGACTGACAGATCGTATCTGTACACCTTATTGCAACCAACCCTTTCGGCTTCCTGTCACCGTACTCATCCCCGAGAACCAATAGAATTAGTGCTTACGAGCTTTGCTTAAAGTACGACTTCAACACTTCTATAAAGTTTTAGTAACTATACTAGATATAGTATCTAAATTTTAAAAAGTAAATAACTTACTAAATATTTTATTTATACTATATTTTCTACTTCTAATAACGTACCTCACGGGTAAGTGGGCCACCCTGTCTAGTGGGCCACTTTTGCCAAGACCACACCAAAACTCTCTCCCTACACTAATGCCTCAACAACAAGGTCAATCAGACGCGTTAAAAGAAGCTCGGATACAGCTTGCACTTCAAGCTATCAAACAGGATGCGAATCTCTCCCTGCGACGCGTTGCAGCTATCTTCAACGTGCCCCGAACTACACTAGCCCAACGACGCGCTGGACAGCCCTCAAGAGTTGATTCTATGCCTAGCCGACGGTATCTGGATGAGCACGCAGAGGAGGCGATTGTTGATCACGTTCTTTACCTTATACAGCGAGGAGAACCCCCTCGCTTGTCAGATGTGGCTGATATGGCCAATTTGCTGCGACAAGAGCGTGGAATGGCCCCTGTTGGCCGAAATTGGCCCAGTACGTTTGTAAAGCGTCAACCAAGGCTAAAAGTAAAGTTTAGTCGCAAGTATGACTACAAGAGAGCCCTCTGCGAGGATCCTGAGATAATACAGGGCTGGTTCAGCCTAGTAGCTAATGTCAAAGCTAAGTACGGCATTGTGGACGAAGACACGTACAACTTTGACGAGACTGGCTTTGCAATGGGTCAGATTACCCCTGGAGCAGTGGTTGCAGACGTAGAGAACCGAGGACGAGCAAAGCAGATACAGCCAGGCAATAAGGAGTGGGCTACGTTAATCTTAGGCGTAAATGCTGCAGGGTGGGCTATTCCACCCTTTATTATCCTTAAAGCCAAAACCCACACCACCAACTGGTCTAAGGACAAAGATCTGCCCCAGGACTGGGTAATTGGGGTCTCTGAGAACGGCTGGACCAACAACGAGCTTGGTCTTGACTGGTTGAAGCACTTTAACAGGCATACTAAGGAGCGTACCTATGGGACCCACCGTTTGCTACTTATAGACGGCCATGAGAGCCACCAGGCCGCAGCATTCACCCAATACTGCAAAGAGAACAAGATTGTAACTCTTACAATGCCTGCGCACTCATCGCACCTCTTGCAGCTGCTTGATGTGGGTTGTTTTGCCCCTTTGAAGCGGGAGTACGGGCATCAGGTCAACAAGCTCTCGCGCAACCGGATCAACCACATAGACAAGCAGTCGTTCCTAGTATGCTTAAGAGCAGCATATAACGCGACTATCACCCCTAGCAACATCCAGGGAGGGTTCCGAGGCGCTGGATTGGTCCCCTTTGACCCAGAACGGGTCATATCAACCCTCAATGTGAGGCTGCGGACTCCATCACCCCAACTACCTACCAACAACGAGCCCTGGCAGTCCCAAACCCCCAAAAACCTGCTTGAATTTCAGTCGCAATCAACTCTAATTCGAGACAAGTATAAGAGGCAGCAGGGCAGCTCACCAAATTCAGTGTATAGTGCGCTAGAGCACTATGCAAAGGGGGGAGCAAAGGTAGCGCACCAGCTTGCGTTGATGAGAAAGGAACGTGATGAGCTTCGAGAGGCTCTAGCAGCTGCAACAGAGCGCAAATCACATAAAAGGAAGCGAATTCAAACAGGAGGGAGCATAACAGTTGAAGAGGCACAGCGTTTAACTGCTCTAAAGGAGTTTGGCGTGCGTGGTGATGGTAAGAAGCCAAAGAAGAGGATGCGCGCTGAAGGAGGTGAACTATCCCAACGACGGTGTGGAACGTGCGGAGAGACAGGGCACAACGCGCGAACGTGTAAATAACACTTATCTACCATGGACCTTGCCAGGACGTCTTCCTCAGAACCCCCATACGCGAGGTGCTGTTACTATACTACAATTTAATGTGAAGTTTGGTGTGGTCTTGGCAAAAGTGGCCCACTAGACAGGGTGGCCCACTTACCCGTGAGGTACGTTATATATTAATAATCTAATTTTTTTTTACCTATTTTAGCTAGTATTTATAGAGATATATAGCTATATATAGAGATTATTTAGATAGAATAGTAGCTAGAAACTATATAGAGCTACTATTAGAACCTATACTATAAATTTCTAAGTAAATAGTATAGGTAGGCAAAGTATCTATTTATAGACTGTAGACTGTTTGCTAGAGTACTAGTAACTAGTAGATACAGGGATATATCCTCTCCCTATGCTAAGCATGCCAACCCTATGGGTTACCGCGCCCTAAGGGGCTGACAGCTAGAAAGTATAGGTTGAGCTTAGCGCAAAGTGTCACGGGGAGATTGAAACGCCTAAGGAAGCAGTGACGCTGGTGCACGGTTTCAGACGTTGGGCCACAGATATCTGCGGGGGCGAGCGACGATCCGGAGAGTGCTGCGGCGCAGTGGCATTGGACACCACGTTATCGCCTCGTATATCGAAGTCTTCAGCCTGCCGTAGATAAGGTTTGCAACGTCCGCTCTGTTCTGATTTCGAGACACGACGTGAACCATGCTTCACCTGTCGCTTAAGTAAAGTTCTGCGCCTACTCCTCCATTTCGCTCGACGTCATGCCGGCGGTTCCGTGAAACAATGCTGGAGTTTGTGTTACGCCCAATATATGGAATTTTTACAAAAGATATCTGATCACGGAGGTTGTCCTGATCGACATTTACCGAGGCTGGGGTTTGTATTTCACCGTAGGCCGTACCCAAGCCGGCCCGAGTCATGTCGGTGCCCAAACCCTCATCCTGCTTACCGGACTGCTTTCTAGACAGCGTGTAGCTGACAAAACGAAGCTGCAACGTCGAAAGGGGCGGGAACACGGACGAATCATTGATGTGCACTGAGCAAGGTCTTGAAGAATTGTCAAAAGGTGACACCGACGGAAGGACCCGTGGTGGCTGGTTTTAGCTTCCGCTGTCAGCAGAGCCTCGGCGTTCGCAAGTCCCGCCATGCCAGCGCTCAAACCTTCCTCTCAAGACACCACTTTACGGACGTACACTTCGTAAGGCTATC
The DNA here is from genome assembly GCA_016630955.3 of Didymella arachidicola. Classification (NCBI taxonomy): domain Eukaryota; kingdom Fungi; phylum Ascomycota; class Dothideomycetes; order Pleosporales; family Didymellaceae; genus Didymella; species Didymella arachidicola. The sequence continues at coordinate 244,133 of CM049987.1, forward strand.
GCTTCCGGTCTCACAGCGCTCTAAAGTGACGGCTCAAAGCCACTGAGCCGCGCCTCGCTTTGTCACATGGCTGTGTAGGAAGCCTGAAGAAAACGGCAAAGACGCACGGGACTCCGCCTTTCACACTTCGCTGCCTGGCACCTCGTGGGCGCATCGCCATCTCCTCATGGAGCAAAATCAATTTGAAGGGCGTTGCAAGAGTATATGGTCAAGAAGTGTTTAGCCATTCGAAACATAGAATGAGGGGCCCTTTCCACCAAAAGAGGCATCGCGAAGTCGATAGAAATATCCCTTCCGCGATCATCACTCCTTAACAAAATTCTCATTCGGATTCTGTCGCCATGGTCGCCTCAACAAAATTGTGTCTCCAGATGCTCTGCACCGTCGCCTACTAAGCAATTTCGCAGAGATCCAGCAAGACCCGTATCCCAACGTACACCTGTTCGTCGACGAGCAAGACTTTCGTAAAGCATGTCTCATCCTTTCGACCGAAGCGTATGGGCCGTTGCACTTCTTTATTGAATTCAGTAACGATTACCCCCTTCACACTCCAGGGGTATCTATCCAGAGCGAGGTGGCCCACCCTAACATCTTCGGAGACTATATCTGTGCCAGTATCTTGAACACCAACGAAGGCTGGACACCGGCGTACACCCTAAAGGGCGTGCTCATTCAGCTCCTTAGTTTTTTCGCCAGCGATTCCCTCGAACAAGACCATGGCGGACGTGCAATGGACTTGCGAGACTTTCGGAGAGCGCAAAAGGCAGGAGACGGTTGGCGATACGGCAGGAACTGGAAGGCTTATAAGTACTTCTGTGAGAGCTGCGGATTTGGCCCGGATTGGAAGCCTGCACCTATCGTCGAGTGCTCAAATCCAGCTGCGAAAGCACCAGCAGCGACGGTGTCCAAACTCCTCGCGCTTCCAGACGAAGTCGTACTACTGATGCTGGAGGCAATGCCCACCAAAGATATCCTAGCCCTTGTCGATACTGTGCCATTCGTCAAGCGAACTGTTCACTCCTACGACTTCATTCGCTTACGCGAGCTGCAATGCTTCTGTCTGAAAAAGACCTACATGGATGCTAAGCTTGGCATTGGCATCTCCGTCACCAGCGGTAAGAAGCCAGTGCTGAAGTCTGAGTTTGACCTGCTCAGCCAGGAGGCCTTCTTCCAGCACCATGTGCGTCGGAGTGTTCAAGGTGTGGCTTTCGATAAGTGTCTGCCATTGCCGCTTAGTAGACGGCACTGGAAAGACGTGAGAAGCACCACGATTGCGTGTCTTCAGGCTATTCAAAGTCATGCTGGCATGCTTGACAGCGAGCCTGAAGGTATCGACCTACTGTATTACCTCATGAACAATGTGGTCGTTCAGTTTTCTACTGATGCTGAGAGAGGGTTCAAGCCACCAGATGAGCGCAGCACCCTCAATCACGCTTTGGAGAAGGCTGTGGAGGCATACTTCGCTTGCTTCCATATGCTGTTGTGCCTGGCGACGGAGAATACTAACTTCATCAATTCTGCAAACAAGATTGTGAAGCGCTTCCTCGCTGGCCCACGCACTAAGAAGTACTTCCCCGATCTCGGTCTCCTCCTTGTGGCTGCGCTCATCTCCGACAACGGACTCACACAGGCTTTCATACTCCAAATTATCAAAGAAGCCATTCTTCGCAATGTGATTTGGATGCTCGACCAAAAGAGTGCCGCCATGGCTGCACTCGCGTATCTGGAGCCGACCGCCATCTCCGAGTACCGTTTGGTCAAGACCTTCGAAGCCTCGCGGACTTCTTACCGTCTGCTCATGTTCCTCAAATTGTTCAGCTCCCCCGGCCCGCCAATCTGGCAGCTCGCTTATCAACCTCCGCGAAACACTGTTCGACAGTCATGGTGCGCCCCCGCCAGGTGCCCCAGCGGTGATCGCCAAGCGCATCCGCGAGATCCGCGGAATCGATAGTTTCCCTGGCTTTTTGCGGGCTATGGGTATAACAGAGATATCCAGTAAGACCCATTTCACGGCCTTCCTTCGGCGCACAGTCGTAGACAGTATGGATGCTGGGTGCTCAGTCATGCCTTTGTCGCAGTCGAAGCTGTACATGATTCGCAAAGTTCGCGAGCGCGACGTTGAAGTTGCGCAGGGAGTGTACATAACCGAGGCGATCATTACGTGGTACAATCAAGGAGAGAAGTGGTACTGGAATGATTGGAACGGGAGACCGACCTTCTTTCCTGGGCGACTGACCGGCTCGGCAGCGGTCCATCACGATGATCGATCAACAAGTAGGAGGGGCGGCAGGAGCGGATCAAGACAGTAGATGCGGAAAGGAGGAGAGGACTAATGGCTTTTGCAGCATCTGCAACTCCTACCTCTAGACCTCAGAGGCCCCAGTCAGAGTAGACTAGCTAGAAAGCACCAAAAGTTGGTCTTACAGCTTCTGTTCCCCCGCATCACGTTCTCCATGAATGCCCGCAATACTCGCTTGACTTTTCTCTCGTCCTTCTTGCCAGTTGACATACCTCTCATCATACCACCTTGGAAGGTCTGAAGTGCCCCTTTCCGCAATCCACCCTGCTAGACTCACACCGTCTTCAATGGCACCGTTGGCCCCACCACCCCCAATGATCTGTTCAGCGTGTGCTGCATCGCCCATCAGAAATATTTTCTTCTGTCCCAGTTGCTTCAATTCGTCCTTGGTTGCGAGAATGCTGCGCATCAGCCAATGTAAGATCCTCTCCTTGCGCAACATCTTGGCATTGAAGACGTCGGCGAACGGCTGCGATAGGCCCTTCAGTCTTTCCACTTCTGTAAAGAATTCTTGTGGGATGTCTTTCGCGGCCGCGTTCGGCCTGTTTGGCTTGTGCAATGCATCTGACGAGCCTCGCGCAGGGCGAGAATATATCCAACTGATGCTGACTTGCTCCTCGGTTGCCTCGTTGATGCTCATATTAAGGACTACATCGCCCTGACGAACCTCCACGACCGCTGAATTCTTGAAAGCTGATGCGTATAAGTCATCAAAGATATCCCGTGGTATTTTGCGCTTGCCGTTGAATGCAATATAAGGCAAGATTTCGGGTTCTGCTGAGGGCAGGAATTGCTTGCGGATCGCTGAGTGCGGACCTTCGACACCAATGACAACGTCACTTGTAGCTGATTCTCCGTTGGCGAAAGTCAATGTAGAACTCCCGTCCGACTTGACACTCTCTAGGGTGTGCTCCCATCGAATGTCCAGACCTTCTCTCAGCAAGTCTTCAAATTTTCCACGATGCGCTCGAAACGACGATGCTTCAAGGGCGCGGTAGCCATAGCCGTCGGTGATGATGTTGCCTGAGCCACCGATACCAGCATCGACGGCTACTCGACTCCTGAACGTACTTTCGTCGATGTTAAGAACCTTCAGCAGGGGACGATATGATGCTGGCTGGAGCGTAATGGCATACGTATGACGGGGGCTGGATGGCGCCTTCTCGTACAGAACGGCGCGAATTCCGCGCTGCAGCAGGCAACGACCGAGCGTGAGACCGCCGATCCCAGCACCTACAATACTGATTGTTGGTTGGGACATTTGCGATGCGCTTTTGAATGTTGTGAAGAACGTAGTAAACATGCAAGCTTCTGTTGCGCTGGTGGTCGCGCTTCTGCGTGCAACGACTTTAGTTGGCGATCGACGAGATCGAGCCAATGAAAAGCTGGCAGTTCTGCTGACCCAATGTACCATAGTATGCGTGCCTTTGTTGCTACCTTGCGCCTCAAACTGACAGCAACGCCCAGCGGGCTTGAGATAGCCCGCCATCCGCGAGGAACGGTCGCTGAGCTCACGCCTATAGCTTCTACGGTGCAAGGCAGCACGACGGCCCCAGATCCACCGACAACGCTGACTGACAGCCATCTCCCTGGTACACTTGAACTTTGGAGCCCACTATCCGATTTCATCTTGTACTATGACTATCTTATAGTGTATGGACCTGGATCATCTTCACTTACAGCAGGGCGTCGATGTTTGCCCACGCTATGTCATGGCGCTTGGTCTGCGCTGGAGCCTGAATACAGCGGCGAACGTTAATTTCGCTTCGTGCTTGGCTCCGGAGCAGCTTTCGAGTAGGCAAATATCACGGGTGCCACTCTTCTTCACGCTGATTTGTATCTACCATGTTCATCTACGATCTTTCCCCGGATATCCTCTTGAATATCGTAGAGCTCTGCGCAAACAAAGATGCCTACGCCCTGGCGCTCTGCTGTCGCGATGCACACCACGCCTTAAGCAATACTCTTGCGAAACATCAGAGATTGGGGCGGCAATGGAACACAATCGATGCGGACGATGACAGGAGGCCGTTCCAAGAGCGAATACTGAAGGTCATAAGGAAGCCTCAGCTCACCTCTTATATCAAGACGCTGTCCTTTGACTGTGAGCTTGAAGGACGAACAATTTCCGAGTCCGAGATGACAGAAATAAAAAATCGACTGTTGAATTTGGGGAGGTCAAATTGGAGCTTGTTTGAGGACATCTGTGGTGATTTTGGCCACCTCGCAGACGAATCATTAGGAGGTGATTTCCACCCCGACGGCTATAGTTGCCAGCTACAATGGCTCTCTATTCTTCTAGTTATCTTGGTACCCAACCTGCGCAGATTACTGTGCGTTGGTTGTGTTTCAACTCAGGATAAACTCCTGCTGTTGCTCGCTAAAGTCGCAAGGATGTCACCGCCTATGTCGGCTCTTCCACTGCAGCAATTGAAGATCATCGAGGTCAAATTAGAGCGTGGGGTCGACGAAGGTGGGTTACCCATGGATTGGCTCTTGGCCAGTCTGAATCTACCTTCCGTCAGAACATTTACGGCGAGCAGGATGAGCAGCAGCAGCGTGTACTTAGAGCTGAAAGAGGAAGTCAAGTCGAATCTAGAAACTCTCATCCTGGAGGATTGTATATTCGAACCGGATGTACTCGCGCGCGTTTTGGGTAGCATACCTAACCTGAGGACCTTTGCATACTCGAATGGGCAGAACTACAACGTGGGCTACGACAGCTTCTCGCCAAAGAGAATCACCGGCGCACTAGTACTCCATACGGCTCATTGTCTGGAGCATCTTACTATCTGCGGTGAAGACGAAGATGTGAGCATTGAATTTGAGAAATTGACAGACTGATATTCATTGACACTCCGCCAGGGAATAGATCTAGTCCATACAGGACTTGAATGGCCACATGTGTCTCTTGCAGATTTCGAAAAACTCAAAACATTGCGCTGTTATACGTCGCTTCTCACAAGTGATCCAAATTCCGTTCGACCAGAGACGCATGACACAGTATCGATCGAGACAGGATGCCGCACTGCAAGCGGTCGGCGCTACGAGACAGATGACTTCCTGCAGCCTACTCCAGGGACCTTGAGGCGTCTAGCATTTGCGGCACGTCTACCACATTCTCTCGAGGCTCTGCATCTTGAGGACTACCCATGTCACACACCCTTGGCATACTCTGCTCTCTCAGAATTCGTGCAGAAGTCCGATGGGCTCCTGCCTAGCCTTAAAAAGCTGTACCTGAACGATTGGGGGCTCGAATACTTGCAGAACAAGGGCTTGCTAGGCATGATCGCCCAGAAAGGCCTGAAGTACAAGGCGCTCCACGATCCCTTCCAACTCAGTACGGGGATCAGACTCAACTGCGATGACATGAGTGCATACCAAGTTGATTCCTAGAAGAGGTGGAAAACTGATGCACGATCTACACAAAACTCAATCTAGAGATATGCGTCGTAGAATGACGTGCCGTCCGGGTTCCTCAAGAGACTACCAATGGTCCTTGGGGTAAGAATCAGCCATCTCATCTGAATGACATAATACCGCGTCATCACTGGCGGGTTGATGGAAGCAGCGACAGTTCCTGCTCTGGTCCTGTACTGGTTGGTCGAGGTGCAGTGTCGGTCAGATACACCATACACCAACCAGCATTGAGTGTTCCATAGGGAATACCGTATTATTAGGGATGATGAAGAAGTTGCTGGCATCACAGACGATCGAAAAGCGACTTACTATATGCGAGCGAGTCTGATCTGAGCGTATTCAACATGTCCGGAAGCTAACCCCATAAACGGCGCATCGCTGACAATCTGTGTGCGTTGCCACCTTTTGCAGCGTTCTGAAATCCTGCGCTAGGCGGAATCTGCTACATATGCTACTAAAGTCTCTTGCAATGGCTATAGATGTCGCAAAGCATGAATATAGATTTCATCATCATCTCGGGTCTTGGTACCCAGCAGTCGCAGTGGGCGCTGCCAAATTGGTCTTGAAATTCACGGTTGTCACGAACAGGGATGAGAGAACCTTGGAACCTTGCTTCTTGAGACACCTAGATTGGCGCGTATCTGGCAGGCTCCAGAGTGAGTCTGATTAACTGTTTTGGGTATTTTCAGAAGTTTGAGGATCTGAAATTCTATCGTCCACCCGACTCGATACCATGCAGCTGAGCGTCAGTATCATCGCCGCGAGGACACTCCCACTGGGACCGCTTCTCAGGAAGGGTGGTCTCGCAGCGAGCAAGAAGTATTACAACCAATCCGACTCGAATGACAGCCTAGTCAATGTGGCGATTGGTAGCGGTATGATACTTCGGCCTCGCCTGATTGACTCACTTCGGACGCACGCAGATTCAAGTTAGGTCAACTTCGAGATGCTAAATGCTCCACGCGAAACAACAATGGGCGCCGCAAGGGCCAACACATACAGCGCGCCCAGTGAGTGCTCAAGCAGTGAAGTCGAAATTCTGAGTGGCGAAATTGGTGATGCGAAGGGCATCAAGAATACCTTAAAGGTGGTTGTGGGAGAATCTATATACTAGTATCAATGCCATCCATAGATTGATATTGGTATCTCCAAGTTAAGAATGGGCTGCCCCTGTCTCATCCAACATTGCGCATACGTCAAGCCTCTCGAAATGCTGCTCCGGTCAGAACACCATGATCTGTAACTTCAGCCTCCGGCGCCTTGCCGTCTTGCCCACTGAGTCTTCTTGACTCTGAATCATGCCCACTGTCTGTCTCAATATCGGTGACCCCTTTCCCTGATCGCGCATCGCGCTTGAGGTAGTAATGCATGATCCAGGTAAATGCGATCAGCGCAAGCGCACACCCTAGACAAAAAGAGTATCCTTTGCGGTATCTCGGCGCCTCGACAGTTGGAAATGTAAGCAGCGGGGTCCACGCAGTGCTTGACTGGCTCAACAGGTTGATAAGCACGAGCGTAAAGCTTCTTTCCTCGGGACTATCACGCAATAGATTGTTCACCCATCCATGGAAGACACTTGAGAGTGCGTTGGACCAGTACATCGTCGCAAACCCAAACCAGAGTGCGCCTTCGGGGACTGTCCAGGCAGTCAGGACTGCTAAACCGATGGCGTTGAGTACAGAGCACATGGTGATTGCCCATGCGGGTCCGAGATACATGTCTGATGCAAAACATGCGAAGAGTGTGTATCCTATACCGAGAGCAGGAGCGATCGTGCCTAGCTCGTTGATCTTTGACACGCTAAACCTTCCGGGTGCGATGCTCTTGATCCAGAGCAAGAAGCTCGCGGTATTTTTGTGGATTCCAGCGTTCCAGAAGAGTACGTCAGTGATGACGACAGTCCAGAAACGAAGGCCGAGTAGTGTCTTCTTGACGTGGCTGAACTTCATCTTGCCTTTGGTAACGTGGCCATGTTTCTCGAGCCGTGCTCGAGCAACAGCAATGTCGTGATCGTTTACAACCCATCTGTTGGGTTGATCGACGGTGCCGGGAAGAACAAAATATCCCAACACGCCGACGGGAATGGTGATGATAGCGCAAATGATATACATCCATCGCCATCCTTCGAGGCCTAGTGATCTGTTAGCTTTTTGAACCCACAACCAATGGCAATCGAAACACACCGTGCACCCCTTCGAGGCGCTGAGAAGCACCAGCCTGGATCAAGCCTGCGGTCAACGTTCCCAGTCCGAGGCCTGTGTAGAAGATTCCGCCGCGACGAGCGATCTCGTGACCCCGATACCAGGAGCCGAAGAGATAGTGCATTGCGGGAAAGAAGGCGGCTTCAAACCAGCCGATCAGGAAGCGGTAAGCGGCTAGTTCGGCGTATGAGTTGACACGGTACTGCAGCAGGGTGAAAACTCCCCAAAGGATGTCACAGCCAGGAATAAGCCACTGGATTGGCACGTAGGTCATGATAAATCTATAATTTGTTACATGCAGGCTAGACATAGGCACGCTGATAAAAGCACTTACAAAAATGGGATCTGGCCCAGCACGGAGCCTAAGGTGAACAGTGTTTGCAATTGTACGAGTTCGTTGCCGTTGAACCCCAGATCCTCCTTCATGCCAGCCACATAGGCATTATTTAGGTTTGACTGGTCGATGTACTTGACCCAATATCCAATCACCGAGTACGGAACGAGAAACAAGTCGATCTTAGAGATGAGCTTCCGGTCTTCCTTGGAGTCATCGTCCGAAAACCACTTCAGCTTCCACCACTTTTCCCGCGGAATGGTCGTCTCGGGTGTGGGTGTCATCTCGAATAAGGGCCGTAGGTGGAACGCAAGGTCGAGCATATGAGAAGTGGCTTTTATATCAGGCAGACCTTCCTTCAAACTTTCGATGATTTCCTGGCATCGACCATCGCGCAATGCATCCACAGTATTGCAATGAAGCCCAGTCTTCCTAGTAATACGTCCGACGACGGCGCCCTGCAGGAGCGACTCAGTGAAGAGTGGGTTTCGGCGTCCAAGACACCGGGAGAAAGGATCGTGCCAAGACCTTCACGGGCGGAGAATATTGTGCACGCGTACGGATAGATGCATGTGCTATACATCAGCGCACTGTGATAGGTCAATAGCTTCGGCAAGTGTTTGAAGCTCGAGGTGTTGAGGCGTGGCGAGGAGTGTCTAAGCGATGACGTGCTTCAAACCTGACATGATGGAAGATTGAGACTCAAAGCCAAGGTATGCAGCAGTTGATAACTCTGTTTTATCATTTCCTACGTTTCTGTCAAGTGCGGCTTTTGTCTTGCTCGCCGTGTAAATTGTTGATACAGCTTTTCAGACTCAAAAGGGGTCAACAACACATCCTTCAATGCCATCAATAAGCCCACCCAATACCACACGACGATTCAAGCACAAGATATTGACGTTATGAGCCTACAAGAGTAGTATACCAGCGGCGGCACCAATAAGAGCGCCGCAAGAAGCAACAACGTTGGCTGCGGCCGCACCTGGAGAGGGAGTCGTGGAAGCAGAGCCCGTGCCCAAGGTACGAGACGCACCGCTCGCAGACGCGCTGTTTGTGCCGGCGGTTTGACTGACACTGGCCGTGGAAGCACTTGCAGCACTTCCGGAAGTCGAAGAGCTACCACTTGCACTTGCACTTACACTTGCGATGCCTGTAGCGCTCGCCTGCGTGCCCAGTTTTTCCGCGCCACTGGTCACCGTGACTGGTATAGTCAGGATATCCTCGCCCTGGTACGTTGTTTTACTGCTGCCAGGAAAGTTTGCCTCGCTGCCCGTTGCGAACTCTGCGCAGGTAACAGTTGCGCCCATGGTGCAGTCCTCGCTACCGGTGTATAATCGAGGATCGCCAACGCCCATATCGATGTGATAGGTAGAGGAACCATAGACGAGGGTCATCTCAGGGAACAGGCCGCAGTCGTTGCTGTTGGTGCCCGTGGGACAGTTGAGGGCCAATGTCGTGGCAGAAGGGTTTGCAGAGACCACCGAAGCTTCGATGGACTGATTGTCGAGGATGTAGAATGGAATGGAAACTACAGAAGTTTGTGCAGCAGCAAGTCCAAGCAGAGACGCAAAGACAAGTGTAGAGACCATGATTGTGCAGCCTGGAGGTCTGGAAGTCGCAACTATTCGGGATAGAGAAATTGACGATTGCAGGTAAAGAGCGACAGAAACGAGCGTGAGAGTGATCTTAGTAAAGAACAACGGGAAGACAAAGAGATTAGGGACTTACAATACTACCTAAGGCGCGTCGAGCCGCGGTATCAAGTAGCGAGTCTGCCATCAGGATATCTATGGAATGTGGCGCGCAAAGGGGTTGGACGCCTGAAGCCATTTGTGAGGTTTAATCTCCTATCCATAGCGTGCCTACTTGAGTTTAGCTCACGGTTCAAGCAATCCCCGAACAGGTCAAGCAACATCTTACTGATGCTTGTTCATCTCAACACCTTCCATCAGCCTCATTCGTTCTTGGTCTGTCCTGGGCGCTCACGCGTCAAGGGGCTCATTCATCAAGTTCTAGTTTACTTCGCGGATACTCTTGTCCCCGAACAATGGTAACAACATGAGGAGCCCGTCCCTCGCACAGGTGCAAATGTCTGTAGAGAACACTTCAAATAGAGTGCAGATTTCAGGGACGCTGATTTGTGTTGTTCATAGGTATCAACACTACTTCTTCACCGATCGTCTCATCTACCGCCTTCCGCCAGGACCTCCAGGACCACCGGGACCTCCGCCAATGCCTTGACCATAGCCGTCCTGTCGGCCACCGGGACCTCCAAAGACACCGGAGCCGCCGATGCCTGTCGTACATGGTGTTGTCCGAAACTCGTTGTGGTGCGCGTTGCTGACAGCCGTAGTTGGTGATATTGGAGCTGTGGAAAGGATCTTGCTCTTCCCGCGCCGTACTGTACGAACGTCCAACGCACTACAGCACCATCGACCACCGTCAGCCTACGAGCCGACGACGCAACATGCCTGAGATCCAGATTATTATAAGCTTTTCACAAACTGGACGAATCTCGAAGTGATGTGCATCCACAAAGGAAAAGTTGTAATATGGACTGTGTATGGAGTGTGCATGACATACGTGCGTTGTTAGCTTCAGCAAATACATGGAGAATTCACACCACATTGACAACGTATCCAATTCTTGTGAAATCGACATTACAAATCGCTAACGTGCTAGTGAGTCTTCCTGGAAATTTTTTATAGCATCATGGTGAGAATGGGAGGCCAAAGGTGATATTGTCGACTTAGGAGCGAATGCGAGGGTGGTAACAGCCTCTGGCAACCATGGTAAATCGCCTCATAGAGTGTTCACACAGTGCCATCGCCTCCGCTTCCACCAAGACTGGCCTCAAAGAACCGGGAAAGCCTGTCAAACGGGATCAGGTCAACTCTGTCATACAAATCGACGTGGCCAGCCCCATGAATCCAAACCAGCTCCTTCGGCTCCGCTGCTGCAGCGTACGCATCCTCGCTAAATTCACGGGAATGAGCCTGATCGCCATGAATGAAGAGCAGAGGACGAGGAGATATGGTGTCGAGGTCGCTGAAAGGATAAAAGTTGAGGAATTTGACGTTGCTGGTCAAGGTAGGATGCGTGGTCAGATTTGGCGAAGAGCCGGCGGGTGTGAACTCGCCACGCGAGGTACGGTAGAAGTCGTAAAACTCGTGCGCAACCGCATCCGTCTCGTTAGAGAATTCGTGAACCGTACCACCAGTGTATTCGGTCTCAGCGCCGTCGACCTCTGCCCAACGCTGCTGCGACGCCATGGCTACGACTCCCTTGCGCTGCTCGACGCCGACTGCACCCTGAAGACCGTTGCGGTTGACCGCGCCCATGTCGTACATGCTGACAGTCGTGATGGCTGCAATGCGGATGTCGATCTTCGCGGCGCTGAGAACGAAGCCACTACTGCCACAGATGCCAACTGCACCAATGCGCTTGCGATCGACGAAGCCAAGAGTACCTAGGTAGTCGACTGCAGCGCTGAAGGATTCGGCGTAGACATCAGGGAGAACCGCATTGCGAGGCTTGCCTTGACTGCCACCCCAGAAAGAGATGTCAAGCGCGATCGTGACGAATCCTTGCTCGGCTAATTTGGCAGCGTACAAGTTGGTGCTCTGCTCCTTCACAGCGCCCATGGGTGACCGACTACGAGGGCTGACGCATTTTCGGTGCGCGAGAGATTCTTGGGCACAAAAACATTACCAGCGACTGCTATCTGATACTGGTTGGGAAAGGTAATCGGCTGGAGCTCGACGATGTTGCTCTTGTAGAAGTTATCGGCTCCGAAAGAGAGATTCTGCGCGGTTGCCGGAACTGTGCTGATTGTAGCGACAGCAAATAGTGCAGCGGTAATGCGTCGAAATGTCTTCTTATTACGAATGTGAACGATGGTGATAGAGGCTCCCTTTTGAGTATACTGTATCCTTTGATGAACAACATCTTTACTTATAGCCGCCCGTGGGCAACAGGATTGAGTTGTGATGCCATCTGGCACCCCAACCACCAGCAATCCCAAGTTGCCAAGCACAAAGTCCACACAACAAATGCAACCTGCTGACGTTCTATATATCATCGAGTGATGTCAAACGAGGCGCAGTACGTACCTGGCCGTCGGTTGCAGCCGCAGCGGATTTGAGATTTCACCGTATGAGGCAACGATGATCGTATTTACAAGGCTCTTACTGCACACTCCTCATTGATGAGTCTCGAAGCTCTGTGGAGGGCAGCTTTCGGAGGTATGCAGACCGCTGACAGCTCTCTTGGGCCTCCGTTAGCCAAGCTTGCCTCTACAGCTCTCAAGTGCGCTGCGTTCGCGCAAAACCCACTGGGTGCTTTAGAGCTTCTTGGATTTAATAGTTGATGACATGGTTCTAGAGTGAGAATGCGACCGAGTTGAAATCTTGGCGTGTTGTGGCGAAAAGGAGCCCTGGACGTGTCAGCAATGCGATTACCGAAATCCCGGAATTACTTATGTCCTGAGTGCGAGCCGCCTGCTTCCGGCACTTCTGTTCACTTCACTTCTGCCTTCCCATCTCACGTTTATCGTCGCCTTCGCCAAAATGACCACTGCGACCGCGCAACAAGTGAAAAACTATTCTATGTTCGAAACTGGAGATGTCGCAACGTCTCCAAGATGCCACGTAATCGCCACGGCAACAGCACGAGCCACGAAACCACCAGTGGGAGGGCGACCAAACTTTCTAGATCTTCCTCGCTTGGCAATCGCCTGAAGAATTAATCACCTGCGCTTCATCAAGCTGATTACTCATGGACAGCGAGCTTTGAATCAGGTCTTGGATTTTGTAACTGGGCGTCTTACATACAGACTTTGTACCCGATTGTCGAGAATCTACACACTTCAGCCCTGACGAAACACCTTTTCTGGATCACGCCTAGTCATGCTGAGCTCTTGACAGTAAGGGGCAAGGGAGTTCAATGTCTCAGCGGGTTCTATTAACATACATGTAGCGCTCGCGATCTTGACATCATTCATGCGTTCTTAAATCACCTGACAACCTGACAGACATGAAAGACCTGCTTCACGACGCGACAAGCGTACCATATCTCACTGGAGTGCGCTGCTTCTTTCCTTCGGTACGCGGCTCTTTACGCAAGGGCCCCACGCAAGCGGCGCTTCAAACCGGCCACGCGCTCTGGAGCCTTTCAAGGAGCGCGCAGCCTTAATTATCCTGACATCTGTCAACTCACAGTGCGCAAGAATATTTTTCTCTGCTCCTGCGACAAGAGCTTGGCGCTACCGCTGTGCCAGCAGCTACCCAGCATCGTGTACAATCGCCACTGCACAATGCAGATGATCCTATCCCGGAGCAGCTGCCTCAGAATGTTGCTTATTTTGTTTCTTCGTTTTCCTGTGCAAGGAGCCATCAGGATTACGCCGAAGGACTTGCTTGTTCGGAGAGATGACATTTGGACTTGAATGTCTGGGCTGTCAGACGCCGCAAGCTACGGATGTCAATGTTTCGCCGAGCCTGCCTGGAAGGCATGAACACTGTTTATCAACTGGACCTTCAGCAAGCGCTGGAAACCAAAGTCGATTGGAGCTGCCATCTCAGATTCGAGGTTGAGGTCGAGACCTTCGGGACCCGCACTGACTTCCGAGCACCGTGACCCAATCAAGTGCGGTCCCCGATACGTACGACTTGCACTATGCGGAAACTAGGTTCCCTAGTCATTTGCACAGCTTCGTATGTCGAAGATCCTCAGTTTAACAAGGCTGCATGATGCTCTTTCCGCTATCTAAACCAAACGACTGGAGCCATCCCGAGGCCCACAACCCTACGTCAATTTTCGAGTGTCCACGAAGCCATGTTTTATGCATGCTGACTGACATAGGATAGCCGCACAGTCTCTGCTGGTTTAAATACATAATCTACTTGCGAATGTATAGCCTCACTCATGATCTCAACTTGGGTCTCGTTCACTTCCTCTGCTTCCTGACTCTTCTTTTAGTCCTCTTTCTTAAGTTGCCGCCGGTTCGGCTTCCATTTCACTTCTTAGGTGCTGTGCACGTTTCCTCATTCCATAATAGGGCAAACAGATACCCCTGAAACTCACAAAAATGTACCGACCTTCTTACCTCGTTCCGCGGTCCCAAGACACTGAGAGCGACCGTCGCCGAACCGTATGGCCTGCTGCGATGGGGAACGATATACAGTTCAGTAAACCGTGGTTCAGCAGCTCCTACAATGCATCCGCCGAATCGAATCAACGCCTTACGAGTGTGTTCGATACAGAAGCCCGTGCTTCACACATGAGTGTCATGGTCGACTCGTCACTCTTCCCGCCACCTTTGCAGGCTCACAATCGACATTCAGCATGGGTTGGAAGAAACACACAGAGGCAAACATGGCTTGCCCCAGTTGCACAGACCGATACCAAGGAGCGTGTGTGGTCTGGGGAGTTCGAGGTTGAGAGGCGACCTTCGTGGCAGTCGCGCACGTCGAACCGATGGAGCGGCGGACTAGATATGAATGACTTTGAAGAAGACGCCAAGAAAGAGTCATACTCTGTTGACTGGGAAGAGGGCGATCTCGAGAACCCTCTCAACTTTAGTGTTGGTCGTAAGTGGTTCAATGCTATGATGCTTGCTTTCGCTTGCTTTATGGTGTCAATCGCGTCTTCTGGCTTCTCACAGGGCACCGAGCAGCTCAAGACAGAGTTTGCAATTTCGCAGACGATTGCACTCCTCACCACTTCAACTTTTGTCCTTGGTTTCGCGGTCGGCGCTCTCATCCTATCACCGCTCAGCGAAGTTTACGGCCGCCGCGATCTCTATGTAATCACCTTCGGCGCCTTTGTTGTTTTCAGTGCCATTGTCGGTTTCTCGAACTCCATGACCGTCGTTATCACTCTGCGTTTCTTCGGTGGTCTTGCCGGCTCCTTCACCCAGGCCGTTGCACCTGCAGTGGTGGCAGATATGTTCAATGCGCAAGACCGCGGAATTGTCATGTCAATCTTCACGCTCGCCGGTCTCGTAGGCCAGAATCTTGGACCCATTATCTGCGGTTTCCTCGTCAAGGCCTTCGGCTGGCGCGCCATTCCCATCTTGATTACCGGCGCTTATGGGCCGACTTGGATCGTGCTGACACTCACCTTCCCTGAGACATACGCGCCTGTGCTGCTGCAGCGCCGTGCGAAGCGATTGACCGAAGAGACGGGCAAGCAGCACCAAGTCGCCGGGATAGCGCCAAGACCTACGGTATTGTGCAGCAACTCCGTGTCGGCGCGTTGCGGCCTTGGATCATGCTCATCTACGAACCCATCGTCACACTACTTTCTCTCTTCCTTTCAGTGGTACATGGCACACTCTTCCTTCTCTTTGCTGCTTATCCTATTGTGTTTCAGAAGACTCGTGGCTGGGAGCAAGGCGTTGCTTCTCTACCTTTCCTTGCCATCATCGTCGGTATCATGGTCTCGCTGGTGTACGTTGCACTCATCGATCAGAAGCGGTACGCAAATGTCGTCGCGAAGTACGATGGCAATGCTCCGCCTGAGGCGCGACTACCACCCGCCATGCTCGGTGCAGCTGCACTTCCCATTGGCCTTTTTTGGTTCGCGTGGACAAATGCGCCGGAGCTGCCATTTATGATCTGCGTATCTGCTGGAGCGCTGTTTGGCTTTGGCATGGTTCTTCTTTACATGTCACTCACGAATTACATTGTCGATGCCTACCTCGGCTATGCTGCTTCTGCCCTTGCAGCTAGCACTGTTTTGCGTAGCATTGCTGGTGCGGTCTTTCCTCTGTTCACGGCCCAGATGTATACCAATCTTGGCATTCACTGGGCGAGTAGTGTGCCGGGCTTTCTGGCATTGGCGTTCATTCCCTGTCTGTTCATGTCTTATAAGTGGGGTGATAGGCTTAGAGGGATGACAAGGTTTGGTGCTGAGGCCGCGAGCCTGGCAGGGAGATAGATGTAGATGGTAGACTTGCAAGAATGCAGACGCTAGACTGTTCCAACATGTCCCAATGCAATCAGGGTTCATCCACACTCACTGCGATGCAGTTGCTCAACATTGCTAGACGTGCAGCTCCGATGCCATGCAGAGCTGATGTCCAGCAGCCCGGTCACATGTAATGAAAGAGGACAGAATCAAAGTTAACTCGAACACGTCGTACACAAGGCCATCGTTCTTGCGTTATTTCAGTCTTCCTATTGTACATGATCACACTAGATTAGAGATCATCGATCGTCCTCAACGCCAAGTCGCGTTTGTCCAGGAGGCGTTCACCCCATTATCGTCGCCCATCGCGCCAGCAATATCGTTTGAGCCCCCCATATCACCAGCCATCTCACCTACGCTTGCCTTGCCGGGGAATGGATCCTTCAGCCCGTATGGAGCGACAAAGTCAGAGAGCCACCAACAAGTGAACTTGCGCTGATAACCTGTATTCTTCTTAACCCACTTATCAATGATGGGGTCGCACGAGAAGTCTGTGTTGCTGGCGATCATAGCGGCGGAACATGCGCTAGGCTTGCCTTGAGCGTAGCAGACATCGAGAAGCGATTGTTTGGTCTCATCAGCAGTCTCTGTCTGGTACCACGGTCGACAAACCGTCAGCCCTGGAATCGCACAGGTGTCGATGGTCACACGCGTCCCACCCGGACAATTTCCACTGCAATGAGCGTTCTTCTCGTTTTGATAGGTGAGCTTGACTTGTGTGATGTCTTTGTTGCGAGGTTCCGTGACGGTCATCAGCATCTTGTACAGCATCTTATCGGCTGTGGAATCGCCATCAAGCATGATGTCGTGCTTTATCGGTCCTGATAGATCATGGATGTGATGGGCGGCAACTTTGCCGTTCGGATTGTTCAGGGTCCACTCTATCGATGCTGTCTCGTAATCCATGGTCTGGATCAAGTCGAGAGTCCAGGTACTCTTTCGGTTCCAATCCGTTGATGGGGGTTGAGCATTGCGTGAGCTGCCCGGCATACTGAATGTACAGAAGCCTCCACGAACGCTTACGGGGTTGTCTCCGTTGTCTTGCCACTTGTTCACACCACTGTCACACTTGACCACGTCGGTCAAAAATTTCTGCAAGCCGCACTGCTGAGAACAATCACTGACATGTCCCCAAGAGACGTCCGGCTCGCGTTTCATAATCTTCCACTCGGGGTAGCAACCGTCCGACTTTGGAGGCGTAGAGGTGGGCGCTGGAGCGGCATCGGACTTTGGCGGGATGATGATGGGGGGAGGGCCGATGATGCCCATGTCCGGGTTCAGCGGTACGTCTTGGACTGTGCTGTTGTGTGGAGTGTCACGCTTGGTCGCAGGCTTGCAGCCACTGACTGGTTTCGAGAATTGGAAGTAGATCTCCGATTCCGCCCGGCTAAACGACTCTGTGACATTAGTCAACAGCTTGAAGTCCATTTTATACGTGTCCGCACGAGCGACGGTTTCGATTGCCGTGGTGATGTTGTACCCAAGGAACTGATTCCAAGCCATGGCGCTGCCAGCGTGACAGCCGTTCTCGTCCCACAGATCCCATTTGAAGGTTGCGTTGGCGGGCTGTTCATGGATCTTGTGTTCGAAGAGCACAGTCCACTTGCCATGGGGCGTGATGCCGTGACCCGCATTACATGTTGGCGTGGGCCCATGCTTCAGGGTCGGCTCACCATACGTGGGCGTTGGAGTGACTGTGATGGTGGTGCTGGGAAATGACAAGACTGTCGTGAATGGCGCGTGCGGCTGAGCCATATTGTAGTCGACCGGCATTTGTGCGGGACAGGCCGCAGGCTTGCAGGGACCCTTTTTGCAGAACGGAGCCTTGTGGTCGCCGTAACACAAGTATGCTAGGCAACGCTTCGCACACTCTTGTGGCTTGCTGCCATCCTGCTCGCAGGAGGTCTTCACGCACTCAGTGAAGATATCTTCGCAAGTCGGACAGTTGGGTACAATGCTGCCAGTTGGATACACAATCACCGTGGTGGTCTTGCTGGGTAGGCTCATGACGGTGGTGAACCCGCCTGCTGGATCGGCTGTCTCGAAATTCACCGGTGGGTCTTTCGGGCAGGCTAGAGGTCTACAGGTACCTGTCTTGCAGATGTCGGGGCTCTTGCTGTCAAAGCAAACCGCCACAAGGCAGAATTTGGCGCACTGCGCAGCGTCTGAGCCATCTGGGCAACGCATCTTGAGGCACTCTTTGAAATGTTTGTCGCATGCCTGGCAAGGTGTACCGGTCGGAATGCCTGTGCCCCACGGTGCTGTCTTTGACTCGCTTAGCGTGGACGGCGGTGCTACTGGCGTAGGTGTCATGGACATGGTCGAATTCCAGGACATGGTCGAGTTCCCGGAGCCCATGTCGTCAGGCATCTCGTTATTCCCTTCGTCGTCATCTAATGAGAGCGGAGCCCTCGTACACTGGGGGCCTTCAGGGTCCGGTGGCTGCGAATTATCGCCTTCATCATCGTCGAGCAGCAAAGGAGAAACTCCACAGGAAGGGCCACCGGGATGCTCATTATCACCTTCGTCATCATCGAGACTAAGAGGAGCGCGATTGCATGAGGGACCTTCAGGAGGAGGCTGTGGATTATCGCCCTCGTCGTTGAGAGGATCGAGGGGTGCCCTTGTGCAAGCAGGACCTTCGCTATTTGTACGAGTGTAGCTCGTTGTGGTCATGGTAGTAATGACACCAATCCCGTGACAGACAGTGGACGTCTCTTCACGCGTAGAGCAGGAGGTAGTCAGAGTTTCAGTGTGCGTGGAGTTTAATGACACAATGGTAGTTGGCACCAGCTTGAGACTCTCAAAGCAAGACACGATCTTGTTGGTAATTGTGGTCTTGTCCTTCTCCTCACATTCCTCGGGCGTGGGTGTCGGTGCCGGAGTAATAGGGACAATCATCGTACTCTTGAGGGTTGTAGTCGTTGAAGTACCCATAAGGCCGCATCCGGTCAGAGTGAGATCCAGCGTAAGACATGCCGATGTTAAGGTGGTCGATTGCGTGTAACTGATCGATGCGATAGTCGTCGGTTTCAGGCTGAGATTCTCATGACATGTAACCATACGCTCAGTGACTGTAGTCTTGTCCTTCTCCTCGCATTTCTTGGGCGGCTCTCGCGACTTTACTGGAGTGGGATCAAGTCCAGTCTTTGGACTTGGGTGGTTTGATGGACAGAGCTCGGGTGGACAAGATTCGCAACCTCCTGGAACGTAACAGTAGCCATTGCAGCCCAGTATGCCACACTGATTGCCGGCTCCGCCTCCCGGACCAGGTCCCACTCCGGGCGGCGGAAGACAGCCGAACCAATAGCAAGGATCGGTGTTGGGAAATATGCCTCCGGGGAAGAGATCCGGAAATTTGATATCGATGTGGATCTTGGGGCAGATGATAGGAAGACCCATGAAGCCACAACCTAGAAATTGTCAGTACAATACAAGCTTAGACCATGGGAGAGACTCACCGCATCCAAACGGTTTGCATTTCTTGCCGCCCTTTTTTTTCGTGTTCTCTTCGCCTTTCGTGCAAGTCACAGGAACGCAGGGACAGAATGGGTTCCCAAGGAGAGGGATAGATACTCCAAACCATGAATGACAGTCACTAACACAGTCATTCGCAAGACAGCCCGACACAGGAAGCTCCCACCACCAGGCCATGAACCAGGGGAGCAGCAGACCCTGCTCTGGAGGATCTGACTGGCTATGATCGAAACACAATGGCCTGCACCAATCTGAAAGCCAGCACATCTCGGGGCATACGTTAGAGTCCCATTGAGGTTTGGGCCAACATTCACGACACCATGTGTTCTCCTCCATGAGGCACTCCTCAACTGGATAGAGGGGGAGGTCACGGACTAGCTTAACTCCATAGACGTCTTTGCACCATGCATGGTCGTCACAAGCAGGGCACACAAGGAGGAAAAGACTATCGGGGTAAGGTCCAGGCGAGGGCGTGACGATGGGTACTGCGCTGATCGTCGCGGTTCCAATCACTGATTCTGTCACGGTGGTGACACTACCATCAGAGGTGCGCGTAAAGACGGGGAACGACTTCAGAGGCGTCGAGCTATCGGATGTACGCGTGAAGACAGGGAAGGAAGGCGTTGAGACAGTAGGTACCGCTGTCATGGGCGACGTCATTGATGGTGCGGAAAGACTCCCGCTCTTCGTCTCCGAGGACGGCTTGCTAAAGGTTCCGGTGGGCCATGTCCACATGAAAGTGTCCGAACCCTCAGTTGTGTCCATTGGCATCATGCTGAACCACAACGAGGATGGATCTGACGACAAAGACCAAGGCCCGGAGTGTGTATTGTTAGAAGACATCGTCGACGAGGATCGTGCGGAAGTAGTACGGGGAGTGGTGGCACTGCTGGAACTAGACTGGGAGAAACCGGGTGGAGATGGTGCCGGGTTCCATATCGTAGTCGACGAGGCCGTGCCGCTGGTCGACTCTTGCGGTTCGGAAGACATTGTAGTAAGGTTTGAGGCTGACGTCTTACTTGACAGCGATATTGCCCCTGAGGACGCAGCAGCGCTGGATGTTATTGACCAAGACTGAATAGAGGAATCGCTAGAAGCGGCCCCTGCACTCGGCTGTGATGTCGACAAAGACGGAGACTCTGTAGACGATCGAGCCGAAGACATCTGGGAGCTGGTAGGGAATGCAACAGACTTTGAAGACAGCGTAGAGGCCGGCGACACAGTGGAGATAGTCGAACTCTGCGCGGAGTTACTGGATGTGACTTCCTGCGACGTTGTGTTGGGCGTACTGATCGTTGAAAAAACGCTCGACGTTGCTGATATCTTGGTTCCGGGGGCAGTCAAAGATACAGAATCAGGTGCGGATGACATTGCCTGCGAAGACTGTGTTGGAGCTTCTGAGGACGTCTTTAATGCCGAGGGTTCAGATACCGAGGAAGTAATCTGCGAGGACTGTGATGGAGCATCTGAGGATGTAGGTGGTGTTGAAGCTGCAAGTGTCGAGGGGAACGCTGAGTTGGAGGACTTCGTAGGGCTTGACGCCTCAGGGCTCGAGGATGGCGTTGGTTTAGACGAAGCAGCCGATCCCGGAGGAGTCGCTGGCGCTGACGATGGCGGATTCGAAGATGTCGCTGGCGCTGGGGGCTTCGCAGATGTGCTTGGGGTAGTCGAGGATGCTGCAGGCTCCGATGATTTTACTGGGGTTGATGACACAGTGGGGAAAGCCCAAGATGAGACAGGCTCTGAAGACATTTCTGGTACGGATGAAGACATGGAGACAGTCGATGTCCTCAGAGATGAGGATGAAGGCGCGATCGAGCTCTGCTGTGGTCCACCGGGCCCAACAGGAGCGCCACCAGTGCAGGAAGCATAGTCTATGGCCCAGAGTGCGGTGCCACCGAGGCAACGGTTGTTGGCGAGCTCGGTCTTGAGGGCGAGAGTTTGCTGGTCATCATAAGCGAACCACTGCCCGTCAAAGACAATCTGCTTTACGCCAGCACCCTCGATGAGCTCCGGCTTTAGGCTGTGCTGGCTTATGGCACGCTCAATCTCGCACTGTGACAGGACGCCATCAAGCTGGGTGCAAAGTCCAGCCTTTGAGGGGCCAGTCCATGTGCAGTTGACTTTCGCACAGGTAGTGTCCGCAAGCGCGAATCCGCGGCCATAGTTGGCAACCCCGAGGTTGACCATGGCGGGAGACACACCAGCAGACCAGAGAAGCTCAAGGGCGGCGTCAATCTCACTCAAGTCGGTGTGAGGCTTTGCGTACGGTCCGAGGCCGGGAATTGAGGCATCCCAGGGCTATAGGTTGTCAGTGTGATAACAGATAGATCGAGAGGCAGTAGGGTCTCTGTTGGCTACGATGCTAGGGAAGGAACACTTACACCATGAAGATCGTACGCCAGCACGTTGAACGCGCTGACTGACTCCTGGAGAGCCTTGGGATCCATGTTCTGCAGATAGGCGTACTGCGCAGGAAAGACAACAGACAGACCACGAGGACCCAGAGCAGTCCGCAGTTCCTTCATTAGGTCAACCTGATTCTGCTTGTCGATGGCGGCATTGCCTCCACGGGTATCGGCGCCTGGCCACTCCCAGTCGATATCGACACCTGCGAAGTCCCATTTCTTAAGAAACTCGAGCAGAGAGAGGATAAAAGCCTGGCGATTGGACTTGGAGCTCGCCATCAACGACCACGTCTGTTGCGTGGGACCGGCGTCAGAGAATTCCCATCCGCCTGGAATAGTCAGTATTGCAGTATCAACAAAATCGCGCCAGACTGACCAATGCCAATCCACTTCTGAGAGCCATCCTTCAGGCCGAGGAAGTCCGTGTACAGCTTTTCGTCATCGGGGTGCATAGGGCTAACAGCGAAAGTCGTGGGGTCGATAGTCGCGAACGAGAAAACGAGATGTGTGAGACCGGTCGTCTCGATCTGGGCAGGCCAGACTTTGTCGCAAGGTCGACGGCGGGTATTCCTAAAATACGTCAGTGATATTCGCTCTCATGGGAAGCATGCAGCAACGTACCAGCCCTCGTAGTAGGCGACGCGGCGCGAGGCGGTACCGCTGCCCTTGCCACACGACGGGGTCGACTTCGTGGAGGCAATGCCACACTTGCCGAAACCCTTTTGGCATGGCGTACTCTCACCAGAGGCGGTGGATTCACGGCAGAAGAACTGGTTGGCACCGCAAAAACCGAAGTGGGAGCAGCAGAGGTCGAGGGGACAAGACTGTGAGCCGCTTTTGCTGTTCACACCGCAAGGTGCCTTCGCATTGCAGTTCGCGACGCAGGACTTCTTGCAGTACTCATCACGGTAGCCACATTGTCCTGTGACTTGTTAAATACAGACTCTCTCATGAAGTTGACAAGTTTGAGCATACCTTGGTCATTGCAACAGCTGTCATCAGGGCAAGGGTTGCTGGCGCTGCACTGAAGATCAGTGCCGCCCAAGGCCGTAACGCCGCCATCTGTCTGGCTGCGGATGTATTTCTCCTCGATATCAAGAATCGGGAGAACAGGATCAAGATTATGACGCGGAGCGCCATAGAGCGAGAGATTCGACTCGGGCCGAACGCCAGAGGCAAGACCGCAGAGGGCGGTCAGCCCCAGCAGGACGCACGTGGAGGAAAGACGCAGCCGCATGTTGTGCGCATGCGCTGGAACAAACGAAGCAACTGTAATAGGTAGCTATGTAGACGCCGGAAGTTGAGTCAGTACTGTAGGTGGTGGTGGTGGTGAGGAAGGTTGCAGCTGGGTGGGGTGGGGTGTCCTTTTGAAGCGGTGTAGATGAAAGTGAAAGTGGTTTGCAAGGTGAAGTTGTTCTGGAGGAGCTCAGTGGGGCAACCACAGTTCTCTGATGGTAGGGTGGTTTCACCTGTGCCGAATCGAACTTGATAAGATAGCTGTAAATACCCGTCTTCGTACCTCTATACAATGACGAGGCGGAGGCGCAGCCCGCAAAACTTGTCCTAGAGCGTGTCTACGGGTACTGTGCAACGCCAACAGCATGACCATTCCCTTAGTGTGGGTCTTCTGATGGTACAAACCACATCTTTCACCAAATTGAGCCTTATACTCGAATGGCTCTCTACTGCGGGGCCCAATCGGTGGGTTTGCAGCTGTAACGCTCTTCTATATGGCCACTGCGTTTATTAGAAGACTAAGCTCTGCTGGGCCCAGCAACTCCATCGCTAGCACACAATGGGTCGCGATCACTGATACCTTCTTTCTCTGTGCAAGTAATGGAGATTCCAGAGCCCGGAAGTGCATAATTCAAAAGAGATGACGTGGTTCTCGTCCGCAGCAGTGAATTCAGTACAGAAGATCATGAAGAAGCTACTTCTGTCGCTATGTGTTAGCTGTCGAGGTTGTTTCACGGTTAGGCAATCCGTTATGGTTCCCGCTCTAGCATCGCAAGAGCCTTGCGATCCAGGGGGAACAGTGGCGGGAGGTGTTGACCTGCGTGCTGCTCGAGTCCGAATTGAAGGTGTTTCGGCTAAGATGATACTGCCTGCGCGTCGGGCATTTCCTCAAGTGCATGGGTCCTTCTTGCACTCGCATGGATTGCAAACCTTCCTCCAATTTGACTATTACAAGCATGTGCCATCTGTAAGGCTATCGGGAGGGTCTTAATGCAGAGTAATTGACGATGTGGGCAGAGACGCGATGAGATGAAAGATGGATGGTGTCGCATGCAAGCGCGACCTCGCCTGACGCGAGAGGCACGCTACCTATTACCGTGCCATTCTCGCGTCAGGCCCACTTCGCTCTGCTCGAACGTCATCGCTGCTTTGCATCGTGCCGCGACATCGTTTCTACGACGAGATATGCAATTGCAGGGACTCTGCGCAACAGTGAAATTGATTTCTCTTAATACATAACGTCATAGCTCATTCCGAGTATCATGTGATCCTTCACCTGGGTCGTATCAGGCGTGAAGTTGCGCCAGCGATGTTTAGGAATAGCGGCAATCGTTGGCGGCCAGGCAGACCACGGGAACTAGACCTCATCCAGATCGCTCACTCACTCACCTCAGACCATCTGGTTGAACATCCTACGGCATAAAATCTGCGTGACCCTGCCCTGGCCGCGCTACAGATCTTCGCCGTGCACTATCAGAAATGGATGCACATTCAGCATAATGTCATCGCAAACTCAATCCAACTTCCTCACTCTCCCACCCGAGCTGATCGAGAACATCGCTAAACAGGTTGACGACAAGCGGGATCTTGCTGGAATGCGCATGGCCTGCAAGATGTTTGACAAGCCCGCTGCTAATGAGATGTTCAAGTTCGTCTACCTTTCGCCTGCCCAGGATGTTGTCGATGCCTGGAACAGCATCAGCGAGCACGAATCCATTCGCCGCATCCCTCGGCATGCTGTGATACACACAAAATCGGATATCGAAGAACGTGACGGCTTCAGCGATGAAGAGGAACCCGATGAGATTGGCAAAGACTTCAAGAGCGCCCTCGCTGCACTTTCCAAATATCCGAATCTCGACTCCATTGCAATTGGCTTCACGCCTGAGTGCAAAGGCCGCGATATTGAAGCCTGGGAAAAAGAGCCGACTGAGAGCATATATCAGCGTGTTTACCTGCTGAAGCTCATTTTCAAAGCGATCGAGAGCAGAGCGGCGAATCTAGAGAACAGGACGATTCGAAAGCTGACCATTAAGAACCTTCAAAATTGTCCCATTCCGGATTTCACGTCCTCTGAGCTCTTCCGCGCTGTTATGAGCCAGCTGGAGGAGCTGCACATCGCGCTCGTCCATGAGCACAATGAGGACGGACCTGACTATGACTACACCAAGATTGAGCTGCAGACCTTCCCGGCTCATTTCATTGGAGACTGGCTGAAGCCCATCTCCAAAAACCTAAAGGCATTGTCAATTCACCACAGGAACGAAAATTGGGGTCCTTTTCCAGGTGTGTTCCAACATCAACTCCCACCGGTCTTGTCAAACCTTTCGAGAGAATAAGATCACTGACTGCCACCAGGCTACTTTGACTTCAACGGCATTGACTTTTCGAAGCTCGAGACCCTTAATTTAGGATACTACACACTCGCGCATGACAGCGACTTGGACTGGATTGTTGGCATCAAGTCGCTCCGCAAGCTCGTGCTGTTCAATTGCATGATAACGTCGTACATACGCATCCTTGAAGAGAACATGATCACATGGAAGCCTCTCCAACACGACTGGATTTCCATGAACGGCGAGCATGATGAATACGATGACAGCCTCTTCCAATACGAAGGAAGATGGAGCACTTGCCTTGATCGTATCGCGGATGGCTTACCAAACCTCATCGACGTCCGTTTCGATCAAGGCACTATTTTCTATGAGAAGCCTTACGACGTGGAAGAGTGGGATGATTGCGAGGCGAGGATCTTCCCAAAGAGATATGTTGTCTTCGATAATGCGATTATGCCCACACATTGGCCCGAGACCGCAAGCAATGGAGAGCTGTATAAGTGGGTCGATGAAGGGGAGGGGTTTCCTAATCTACATGAGCAGCGCATGGAAGAAGATCAGAAGAGCTTGGATAAGCTGTTGAAGAGAACTAGGTCCAGGCGATGAAAAGGCTCTATATGTGGCTTTGTGACAAGCACCGGCGAATTTTCCAACAAAGCACGACAGCGTTGCACAGCGTCAACCGTTGGCCGTTGCTGCGTGATGCGAGCACAATGACACATGAGCCTGCCAAAAGAGTGTCTGGCCCATGACTTTGCCAACAATCCGCCAACAATGAAATACACCGCGAAATCTCACGGGGGCGTCGCCGTTTTGACAACAGAGGCTGGCACGTCTCCATCACCATCACCTACACCTACCGCAAGATGTCGTAATCCAGCAAGCATGTATCATTATTTACACATAATGTCTCTGCTCTTACCAAAACCTCATTGAAAACTCTCACTATCAGCACTGAACACTTGTCAAGCTCTGGACTTATAACGATATTCGCAACCAATCTCCGCACAAGACTCTCCACTCAGCGCTCACCACAATGGCCAGACCAGCCCCCCTCGATCCAAAAGCTACGAGCACTTTATTGTGATGAAGAAAGCAGCATTGCGGATCTTCGAATCGATTAGGGGGTTAATTTGTTGGCATTCAGACCAGGCGGCGTACCTGGTCGAGCATTCACGCGCGCCAACTCAGTCTTGTCTACCGTCCACCCATGAATTCAGGCTTGTAGGCCTTGACACCGCCCGCCTTCATCAACTCCCTCAGCGCCATAGTGGCATACTGACTGCTGCCCAACTGCAGCTTAACCACAACAGCGATCTTCTTCTCTCCCTCTCCATCCTCCATCGTGATGTCTCCGCCTTCTCGCTCACCCTCCTTACTCCCCTTCGCCTTCTTGATCTTATCCAAATCTGTCTCCACAAACTGCTGATCCTCCTTCGTATAGCTATGCACCTCGAACTCCAACGGCCGCAGCGGCTTAGCAAGGAACTTCCTGTACCCACCACTCAAGCTAACCTCGCGCCATGCTCTCCGCATGTTGTTTGGATCTAGCCCACCGCCGCGCTCACTGCCCATAAACTCTCTATA
Source organism: Didymella arachidicola (assembly GCA_016630955.3). Lineage (NCBI taxonomy): Eukaryota > Fungi > Ascomycota > Dothideomycetes > Pleosporales > Didymellaceae > Didymella > Didymella arachidicola. Next base: position 271,402 of record CM049987.1, read on the forward strand.
AAACGCGCCGATTTCGTTGCGCGGATACTCGACATCGAAGCCCGGCTGTGGGAGCACGACGTCATACACGGTGTAGGCGCCAGAAGCTGCTTCCTCAGCCGTGAGCGCACGAGCGCGCTCAAAGTCCTCAGTAACGGCGTTCGCGTTCTCGGTGCCGGAAGGGTTGATAATGAACTCGCCGTCTTGGTCGAGAGTGGTTTTTGCTGTTGTTGATGCGCCGTCGGTCTTGTCAAGGTGTTCGCTGACGAGGACGAGATCGCCTTCGACGACCTTGTCGCCATGGGTCGCCCAGCGCTTGCCGGCTACGACGTTCCAGACGAGTGATTGGTAAGCGTGGACGTACATGAGGCGCAGGGTGCGAGGAATTGTCATCAGGGCGCCCTGCCAGTCGGTTTTGCGGTCGTGCTTGCCGGACCTAGAGTTACGGGAGCCGAGGTGCTGGATGATGTTTCGCTCAGCGGTGAATTTGCGGGGCAGGAGTTCCAGGGCTTGCGGGCCTTTGCCTTCAGTTCGCCAGATGTGGAGGGCCTTTGCGCGATTGCGGTCGTCGTGGGAGACGAGAACGTTGGGGTTGCTTGTGCCTTCTGCTGCGGCGAGTGCTACCTCGCTGTAGTTCAGCAGATCATTGACGGCGCCCTCCAAATCGTCTTGCAGCATCTTGCGACCGACTTGATCGGTGCTCGCGGCGAAAGAGCCAAAGCGCTGAAGGCCATAGTAGTTTATGAAACCCTTCTCAGAGAAGTCCTTGATTGCTTTTCCAACAACTTCAGCGGCGAAAACCTGTCTTTGCACAGCATTCATGCCCTCCTCGTTCTGGAACTTGCAGTCTCGCAGCGTGATCGTGAACTCATTGCCCATCAGGTCACCTAGCTTCAGATCATTCTGACGGTACTCGAAGTCACCGACTGCTGCATTGAACAGTGATCTGTTGAAGCCCGCGATACGCTCAGCAGTCTGACGCTTGACACACAGTCGCTGAACAGTGCAAGCACGCCTATCCTTGGTACCAGCAAAGGCAAACGCTTTCGCGCCGCTGTTAAGCTTGCTCCCGAGGAAGCCAACGACCTCCATTGTGTCCTTGTTCTCTTTGTAGAGCGAGAAGTGCAGATACTCTCCGCCCAGCTCTTCCCACACCAACTGGCCGCCGCGGTGTTTCGCGTGGTCGCCGTTGGCGCGGTCTCCACTTCCACCCTTGCTTTTACGCTCGGCCGGAGGGTTGGCTTTGATTCGTATCGACTGGTCGTTCTCCATCGACGTTTCAAGAAGATTTGGGAATAGGCGACGAAGCGATTTGTGTGCGTTTGTGCGTGTCTCTTTGTCGAGGATCGGCGCTGACGTGACAGGCTTGAAGCTTCTGGCTTTCGCCTCTTCGCGGCTTCGTATGCTTTGAACGAGCGCGAGAATCTGTGTAGTCGTTTCCTCGCCGAAGATCGAGTGCAGGAGCTTGGAGTCGTCCTCGGAAAGCTGTATATTGTCAGCGCTACACCCCACTCCGTGGACTGAAATGTGCGCACCTCTTCCTTGGCCTCTTTCTTCGGCGCGCCGGCAATCGTAAATGTCTCCTCGCCATCGTTCGCAGCCTCCGTCTTCGCTGCTGGCAGCGCTTCCACAGGCTTCTCCTCCTGCGGCGCAACCGGCACAGGCGCGGTAATAGCACTCTTCTCCGTCTCCTCCCTTAGCTCAATCTTCTCCTCCGGCCTGACTACGGCATCCTGATCCTCAGTCTTCACATTCTTCTTCCGCTTCTCAGGCTGCGTGCACTTCAAATGGAGCACCTGGCCATCCAGCCCAATCTCGTTGACCAAGAAATCCGTGTACCGTTGCTTCAGGATACCCGTGAAGCCCAGATTGTCGGGGGTAATGTACTCTGTTATTCCTGCGCGTACTTCTTTCTCGTAGTCTGTCTCGATCTGCGACGGCGCATTTAGTGCTGAGCCAGGCGTGGCTTGTGGGGTCGCAGTTGAGGGAGTGTGTACCGCGCTGTCGTCGAGACGCACGCGCTTTGCGGGTCGCGCATTGTTCTCGCGGTCGTCTGACATATTCAATGGCAGTATGGATTGGAGTTGGAGAGTTGGAGAGCTGTCGCATGTATTTCTAAAATCGCGACTGCGGAGTTTAGCGGGGAAGTTTTTCGCGCACGGCTTCGCGTACACTTTCCTCTTCTCTCGCGGACCTGAAGTTGCAAAGCAATCGAGAGGCAGTCCAGGCTTGCCTGTGCGCTGTCTACAATAGCGCTACAGCTCTGGAGAGCTCAAATTCCGGTTTCATGGTTGGATATAAATAGTAGCCCTCAGGAGGACTTCATCAAAGTCAAGTCACAAGCAGAATCGCCAAAGAAGCAGACTGAGGGAACTCAGATCAATTTAGATCGTCTACATATATATGCGAAAACCAGACTCCAGCCTCCAGGGTATAAGATATGCTCGGCCATCCATCGCCAGTCCAAAAGTACACAGACATGGTATCCATGTCAAAAAGGCCCATCGTAATGGGAAAGAAACAAAGCACTACACCATCAACACACCATCATACATCATCTACGCCTGCGCAAAGATAGCGAGAGTAGCACAGAAGTTGCTGCGGTTGTCCTCGTCCTTGACAAGACCCTTGCCGTTGGATGTGATCATGTTGACTGAGGCCTTGGACGACAGACCGAACCAGTTGACGTTGGTCGAGTTTGTGACCTCGTTGATGTGTTCCTGGCAGTTCTGGCCGGAGACGCACTTCTGGTCGTAGTTGCTGAAGAAGGAGTACGTACCCGCACCGTAGTTCCAGATGCTGGAGCTGTCGATGACACGGACGGCCCAGGCAGATGTCGAACCCTCGGAGAAGTCGGGGTCGAAGTACTTGTCGTTCTTGGTGAAGGGGACATCGGCCTTGGGGTTGGGCTGGTAGTAGGGGGTCTCGGTCTGGATGGCGCCGTACCAGATGTCCTTTGCGCCCTGGAAGTGGTACTGAGACATCTGCGAGTGCTCGGAGGCGGTACCAACGAGCCAGACAGGACCCTGGGATTCAACAATCATACCGCGGCCGTTGTAGATGTCGATCTGGCCGTGATCGGCCTGGTCAAGCTCGTGGTCAGCGGTCCACAGCCAGACGTTCTCGAAGTAACCGCTGGACGACTTGGTAACGTGAAGCTGCATGAAGGAGCCGATGCAGTCAGGGTTGGCGTCGTGGGTAGCGTTGGGGTTCTTTGCGCAGTTGGAAGACTGGAGCTTGGTGCCCTCGTAGCCGCCGACACGGAAGTGGACGTCCCAGAGTCCAGCCTTGCCGGCCTCAGCGTTGATGTTCCACTCCATCAAGATACCACCGGGAGCAGGGCCCTGGGTACCAATGATAGCGTCATTCATCTCGAAGGTACCCTTATCGCCAGACTTGGCGCCAACCTGGAAACCAGGCTTAGGGTTGTTCATGTCGCTGAAGAACTCGCCAGTGATGAAGAACATGGGGTAGACCTCGCCCTGAATCTTGACGTTCTTCTCGGCAGGGATGACAATGGTCTTCTTGATGAGGTAAGCACCGTGGTCGACGTAAAGGATCTCGCCATCCTGGAGACCATCAATGGCACTCTGGATAGCAGCAGTGTCGTCGGTGTTGCCGTCACCCTTAGCGCCCTTGGACTTGAGGCTGACAAACTTGGAGACATCGACATTCTCGTACTGGGGCTTGCTACGCTCGAACCAGCCGTTCTCGCCCTGCAAGACAGCGGGCTTGGTGGGACCGTTGTTGATATCGCCCTGGACACGGCCTTGCTCGGAGCCAGCAGCCATAGCGTTACCCTGTGCCCAAGCCTCCACCTTGTTGCCACCCTTGACAAGAACGTTGCCAGCAGCGCCGATAACAGCAGACTCAGACCCAGTGAAATCGACGTTCTCGAGGATGAGAGTGCCACCAGTGGTAGGAATGCTATCCGAAGTGAAGGAGGTGTTGACACCGACAGGAGTGTTGGTAAGCTTGCTGTCAAGCATAAGGACGGAGCCTACAGTCTGGTTGGAGGGACTGTTGGCCATGTCGAGACCGACCTTGCAGTCGTTAATGAAGATGCTCTTCATGGTCCAAAGCCAGTTCCAGTTCATGTAGATGGCGGTACCGCAGCCGTTGAAGGTCATGTTGCGAGAAGTGAATTGTTGGGATCCAAGGAAAGCACCGACACCACCGCCGTTGAAGACGAGATCAGTCATAAAACCACCGGAACCGTTATCCTGGAAGATACCTTTCTGGTCCTTGCCGGCATCACCCTTGGCCATCTCAAAGCGGATGTTCTGGAGCGAAGTAGCCTGAGAAACCTGCCAGTGGATACCAGCGGTAGCCTTGGCTGCAGAGATGTCAATGACGAAGTTGCGGACCTGGCGGTAGAAGTTGTTCTGGTTGGTATACCAGTTGGCACCATTACCACCCCTATCAACAGTTAGCTCAGAAAGCGCAGGACTAGATCTCTACGAACGGAATGTATGGGTCTGCGTCGACGACGGCCATGCCCTCAAAGTTGGCGGTAGCCTTCAATGTTGGGAGGTTGTTGATGTCACCGACGAATTGGGTGTAGTAGTACTGAATGATCGGCGCCGACACAGCGTATGTACCAGCAGGGAAGTAGACAATCGCAGGAGTAGTAGTTGAGGAGTCACAGCCCTCGCCGCAGCGGTCGCCGTCAGCGACAGCCTTGTTGATGGCTTCTGTGTCGTCGGTGGTGCCATCACCCTTGGCACCGTAATCCTTGACGTTGCGGAAAACCTTGTAGGCATCTTTGTTGGCGTTGTAAGGAGCAACACCCTGACGCTTGATGTCAGCGAACCAGTAGCCAGAAGCTCCTGCGGCCGGCGCAGATGCTTGTGGTGCTGGTGCCGCGACGGGCGCAGCTGTAGAAGGGGCGGCGGTGATCAGGACGCGCAGCGCCAATAGGAGCGCACCAGCGCTGAAAGCCACCATGATGACTGAAAATGTTTGATTTTTCGGTAGGTTGAATTTCTGAAATGGCCGCGAAGGCTATGAGTTTTATTCGTCAGTTGACCGGCAAAAGACGCGTGGCTGGAATGCAGAGAAGGTGGATTTAAGTAGGTGGTGGAGTTGCGCGGCAACGAAAATGATGGAAGGGAAAAGTAGTAATAGTGTTCTTCAATAAATGAGTGATGAAGAACAATAGGAATTGAAGTTGAGCAACAATGTGCTGGGAGCTGACAATGCGCCTGCGTGGGAAGGTGAAGACGGCGGGCGACACTGTATAAGTACACTGTATTGAGGGTAGGGGCTTACAATAGTAACGTTAAGGTCTCGCCAATCAAGTTCGGCAGAGCTCCTTGTTTCAAGTTTCGAATAGACGGGTCGACTTCCTCGCTCTGTGGTGTTCGACTCGTACTGCCCAGCCGATAATGCCCACTTTATACCATCTTCCGCAGCATGGTACCACCGCTTTGTTGTCGCCTCTTCATCATACTCTTGCGCTGTCTCTGAATCGAGTGCCTCCTCGTCACTGTCTTCCATCCCATGACGAGGAGGCCCGGTGGCCATGTTGGCGAGCCGCATGCCTTGCCCGTAAGGGGCTCCTGAGGCAAAGCTAAGAATGCGACCTTGTGTGACCTCGCGCCACAGCTCAAATTGCCGGTTGTCCAAGGGTGTTTGCTAGCAGGGAACACAGGAACTGTCTGTTCTGGCTTCACCTACGCGCGTGAAACAGCAGGTTGTCGTGGACCAGTCAGTGAGGGCGAAGTTGGTGAAGTTGGCGATCCTATGCCTGAGCGCGACAGGGGTTGATTCGCCCGCAGCCACAACCGGACAAGCGAGACCAGGCCTGAAACAGAAAGAATGTTTCGAATTCTCTGCACCGAAGCATCTACTGGCTGTGAGTGGCTCTATGTAAATAGGCTTGCTGCCAGCGCTTCAGCGGTGAATAGATTGTGAACGCTGGCCATCAGCCCCGGACCTTCTCGTAATCGCAGCGGGCCGCGGCAGATCGTGCTAGGTGCACTGCGCATTGCCGCTGAAGCAGGGCGCCTGCAGGTGTCACTCGGCCGCATCAGATGCACCAACATTACAACGGCTGTGGCTCACATCCTGCACATCACTTGAGTCTCACAATTAACTTAGAAGGCCAGCGACCCCGCATACCGACGACGAAGCGCCCTGTACGTTGTACATAGGGCTTTGCGCAACACGTGAATGCGGTTGCGTGTCTCTCCACGTTGCGCACGGAATAGGCAGGACCCTCTATGATACCCAAATTTGAGGGTCCAAGGTTTGTACCAATCGGTGCCTGACGAGGATGTTGAGGTTAAGTGCAAACGCAAACATGTTTCAAGGCCGTCAAGGTCGGTATTCTCCAAAGCAAGCATGGCACGTCGGCATAAATTTGAGGAAGCTCGACCGCGTTAATCATTTATGCTTAATAGCACGTCTATTGCGTATCCATCCAATCATGAGATAGGATCTTCAGGCACAAGTGTTGAATATCGCTCTTGTATTGCGGGGATAAGTATTCAGGCCAGGGTCCCTCTGCGGTTATATTGAGAGGCTCGAATGATTCGTGGCAGCGTTCAGGCACCGGCTAGTAGTTTGTCGGGCAGTCCGAGACACGCGCTGAGCTTCCTTGATAATGACAGATGCTGCCCTCTCCTGTTCGGCCGATCGACCTGCCGCAGCACTTGCTACGGCTTCCGGTCCGGGTGTTGATGCGCTTACCAGAAGTTATGTGCCTCTTGTTCCACTTGCAGCCTGATCTTGTAATTACCAGTAGTATTTTGCTCATGCTGCATCGTCTTGATCACGGTCGCAAGGCGCTCGATGCCTTCGATCAACGCATCCTCATCTTCCCACTGTGGGCGGTTTAGCTGTGAGTAGCGTAGACGACTAGTGGGACTTACTGCAAAGCATACTCGGATGTCGTTCTTGAAAGAGGTACGTGGATGGTCGCTGTCACCGGGAATCTGGGTCTGTGAGTAGGGGAACCGCACTGGTGGACATTGAACTTACTTCAAACAGCTCGCCCTGGGCGTGTGTTACTATCAGCTGTTCCCATGACCATGGCTCTATCTGAACGTACCTGTGCGACCACAACGTTCTCATCCTCCCGGGCTCGTTCCACAAGTGCTCCGCCCTCCATACCATCCGGCAGCGTGAGCCAAATGAAGTAACCGCCGACAACGTCACGATCTGTTTGAGGCAAACGCACACCGAGGGGGACCAACAGGTCGTTGATGGCTTTGATCATCGACCGGTAACGCCTGCCGTATGCCGGTTGCAGTTCCTCGTACACGCGCCGTTGAAGCTCGCCATTTTCCATGGCCTCAGCCAGGATATTGGACGAAAATTGACTAGGGTTGCCACCTGAGCGAGTCGACCCCCTGGTAGGATATTAGCTGTGAAGTTCGCTGCGGCTGAGACAGGGTCATCGTCAGCCCTAGCGGAAGGTGAAGGTCATGTCAGCTCGGACCGTGCCGACCGCGCTTCGTATCTGATGTTCAGTGTCTTGCGCGATACGAAAGTCTGAAAATCTCGCTGCAGCCTTTGCGGCTCTGAGACATGATCGAGATGGAAAGAGTCAGCACTTACACCTCTGCGACACCTGAGACGAACTTTGGTGTGCCTTCACACCAGCCGCACCTCAAGCCTGGACTAGAGATCTTAGAGAAGCTCATATTTGAGACTGCGTTGCCAAAGCCATCTGCGCCCTCTCGCTCAGCCCCGCCATCCTCATAGCGGTCCAGATCTACAATTCTCGGCAGATGAGCTTGCTTGACCGATGCTGTCTCGGTCTCAGAGGCAACCTTGGCTGGCCATTGCAGGAAGTCGTATACATCATCGGTGATGATGAGGGCATCGTATTCCCTTGCCACTTTGAGTAGCTCTTTTCGCCGCCTCAGACTCATTGTCTTAGAAGAGGGATTGGAGAATGTCGGAACGGCGTACACTACATGCTTGTACACTTTGGCCCAAGGGCGATACGTCGGTTTGTGCTTCTGTCCACCTCGTCAGTGATCCATTTAGCGTTTTGATGACTTCAATAAGAGTTCTGGAGACGAGCCGGGTGGAGCCAGCAATTTAAGGCGCAGCTACTAGTTAAAGGAATACCTACTGGTCCCGTGATACCTTGAGCTGTTGCCTCGTTTTCCACTTTCTTGATTTCCTTTTTGAAATACTCAATATCAATACCTTCCTCGTCTTCTGGGATAGCGCTAAACTTGTCATGAAAACCTGCGTCTTGGATCACACGAAAGGAAAGATGATATGCAGGTGCCACAAACCAGACCCTCCTGGTATAGGAAGGGTCAGTGAACACGTTCAGCAGAACGGCGAGGTTCTGTGAAGCTCCTCCCGAAATTGCGATTCGATCATCGGTGATAGGATTCTGAGGTTTGAAAAAGGTCGTCAGCCACGACGCAAGGTGCTTACGAAGCCTGCCATCGCCATGATCCGGACCATACTCCAAAGCTGGAAAAGCCACGGAATCGTTCGTGAGCACTTGGTGGGCGGATCTGTCAAGCAGTAGCGTTGGCAACAGAGCATGGTTCGGCCATCTGTGTTGTCGTCGTTAGCCGCGAACGTTGCCGATATAATGGGCCGCATAATAATGGGAAAGGGACCATTGGCATGATGCAGGGAAGATGCATTGACAAAGTATGGAGTGAAGCTGACGTGCCCTCTCAGAAGATTGATTAGTTTCTTTTTGCTGGTAACGGAAACAGCTGTGTTGTGCGGAGAAAAGCCAGCAGTCATTTTCGCTGCTGTGCTGCTTTTTGCCGCTTACGATGCGGTTGGACGAATATTGATTGCTCGGTAGGTGTCGCTACGAGTTGCTTGTACGGTGTGATTACGAAGCGTTGTGGCTGGTGCGCGTGCTGTGTCGGGCCGCTCACGGTCAAGTAAGAATGCAGTGTGCTGCCACGGGGCGGTGTCTTAATCTTCCTCCAGCTTATATCAGATGGGATGGGAGCGTGCAGTGAGTTGACGAGGCCATTTGCTGGATTGATAGAGCGGCTCCGGCGTGTAAGTAACGCTCATGATGGCGCAAGTGGACGCGCCCTGTCAGTTGACAGAGGAGCCATGAGGGTGCAGCTAAGGCCGCAAGCGTGTACGTCACCCGGCTTGCCCGCCGGACGCGGGCCCACGCTTCATCGTGTTTGTTGACTGGGCGAGGGTAGAGAAAGTAACAGTAGTACGATACTTCAACCCCATACTCGTACAAGAAGTATTGATGCGCGTGCGGCAGGCTTACTGTCACGGCAGCTGAATCTGGAGACATTCGCGATGGTTGACAGTAACAGAACGTGTTGAATCAAGTGTCATTCAAAACACCGCAGACATGACCACGGCCGTGGGTCCGCTGCGACCCCTGCGGGTCTGAATTGCGTACCGTAGCGAGTCCCAAAGTGACGGCCCAGGGCCGTCCATGAAGATCGTCGTTGAAGGGTGTCCGCAGACTGTGCTACAAATACGAACAGAAAAGCTGAGCATCAAGCCGATTGAGGTCTAGCTGGGAGTGAATGGTCACCTACGGCAGGCAGCTGCACACGTTGTGGCGATGAAAATTGCCTACCATGCTTAGCGCAGCTCCGACTGGAACAAGGCGATGACGAAGTTTGGGGCCTCTGCGACACCGCCCAGCGGATCTGCGACGGCATTCAATTGAGAGATCAAATATAGCAATCTTAGGCCCAACTCTAGCCTGGCCTGATAGTTTTCTTCCCAGTACATGTATCCGCAGCGGCCGCCTGCCCTGCATAGAGCTCTGTTTGCTGTTTTGCCCTGCACACCATAGCCTACATGCTCTGCATAGCATACTGTAGTAACCCCATAGGCGCCTGCATAGCCGTCGACCTTCCCCTCGTCTGTTCCGTCCCCAGGTCCTAGGCCTCCACCGTCATGGGTGATAAGAAGAATCCGAGGCAACGGCTCTCAAGCCTGTTTTCTCTGGGCGGACATACCTCAGAGCCTCAGCAGAGCAATTCTGCGGCTTCTGCGGCTTCTTCGGAATCGAGCGGTCGACTTAGCAAAGTCAAGAATCGCGTTTCTTCAGGAGCATCCTTGTCGACGCAGCAGTCTGCGACACACCTCACAGCGCCCGAATACCCTCCACCGTCTCCGCAGCGCCGCCATTCACCTCCCAATCAGCTTACTATTCAGCCTGTGGGCTCCCCTGCCCTCGACCCTCTTGAGCCTCCTCCGACACTAGATGTGCCGTCGCGCAGCTCCTCTCCTGGTGGCCGGGGCAGCCGCCCAGGCACACCGAACCTGGGAGTAGAGAACGAAGGGAAGCTGAAGAAGCTGAGGCGGAAGAGCGGCTTGTTCGGAAGCAGCAATGGCAGCTCGACCGACCTCAGCCGCGCAGGCGGTGCGAACAGCCCGCTTGCGTGGATAGTCGGGCATAAGGGCAAGGTGCCGTACAATCTGACCATGCTGCTGAACGGCGAGAAGGTGTGTTGCGCGCAAGACTGGCGTTCTTGGTGCTAGTTTCCACGTGGAAAATGCTAACGACGAGCACAGGTGCCAGAGCTTTGGGACGACCAAGGTGACACCTTCGTTTACCTGTTCCCACGAACCTCGGGCAGGGGTCCGTCATTCAAGATCGACTCCTCCGTTTACGCCGCTTCACAGCTCCTGACCCGTCTCGTACATGGCTCTCTCTACAGCGACGATGTTGTCGCTCCACCACACGAAGTCCCCGTGCGGAGCTCACGGCCAGTCTCGACTGAAGGGGGCCAGGAGATGTCGCGCACTGTATCGCCAGACCAAAGCCAAATAGACAGCTCAGACGGATCGAAGGGATCAAGAGCGCTCAGCGATGCCACAGAGGACGACCACACGGAGAAGCACATGTATATGCCGATTGCACTGAGCTCAGACGACGCCGTTACTCCGTACGAGCCACGCCTGACCCAGAAGGACACCGACACTCTGGTGACCTACCGTAACTTCTTCGCCTTCCTAGTAGGACAGTCGCTCGTTGCAACACCTCAACATTCGGACATCTTCGACATCTTCCTGCGCATCGCCGACATCCTGAACCACTATGCCTTCTCGAATGTGGACGGGTCGACTTTTGGAGAAGTTGCTGCTTCGAGCTTCGACGCCTACGTTGATGAGCTGAATATGGCAGATGTCAGGCAGAGCCGTGAAAAGACGATCGAAGCTATCGTATTAGGCGAGAAGATGCGGTCGATGGGACTCTACACAGAGGGTTTCGTTCATGCAGTCGGCAAGTACGACGACGTAAAGAGCTTGAACTCGCCGAAGTGGCACATGGTCAGTCCAAAGACAGGTACTCGCATGGCCCGCGCCGCTTTGGACTTGGACAACCGCGAGAATAATATCAACCTCAAGCTCAAGGACTTTGAGTTTGCCGCAATCTTCTCTGGTATCATGAACAGCGCTATGGCACAAGAAGGCAAAATGATCGGTTTTAAGAGATGGAGATCTGCGTTCATGAGCACAAGGGGCTGGATGATTGATTACTACAAGCACAAGTATGGCTCTTGGTTACCAAAGGCGCGAAACAAGAAGAACAATCTCACGACCAACGGCCTGAATCGACTGGTTCTACGGGACATGTACCGGGATCTCTCCAGCCTCTACGACTTACTCGTCGACCGCAAAGATCTCACAAACAGGACGGCTGACGGGTTCCTGGTAGAGGATGAGGGCATGGGTTTCGTGGCTGTCAACGCACGCGCTATGCGCAAGACTCTCAGCGAGTATGATCGAAGTACGCCGCCTGTGCAGCCACCAATTCCGTTCGATCTGCCCTTATACCCCACTCTTCATTCCATTCGCCCTGAGTACCCAACGGGCGACGAGAAGAAAGATGCCAAGACGCGAGGCAAGAAGCTCAAGAGCGACGAGATCACCAAGATGCTACATAACGCAACCAACGCAGACGCACGGCAGAAGACACCGTTCCTAGAGGCGTTCCTTATTTTCGAGAAGAAACAGGCGTCTGGGTCGAACATGGACGAGCTGTGGGAGCTGCGAAGCGGACAGTGGCTCTTTATCTACGCAGTTCTCCAGTCGCTGCCCATGCTGGTCGTCGACGCACCTGGCGTACGCTTTACTGAAGGTGTCGAATATTTTCTCTGTGAGGTCCCACGCAGCGGCGTTCCCTGGGTCCGCGAAGATACAACCAGAGCGCGAACATGGTTTGGTGTTCAAGGTGGTGCTCAGGTTGTCAGTCTGCCCACCGACATCGTCGAGCACGGCGTTGAGGGTGTTTTCAGGCGCTCTCACTGCTGGAAGAGGGCGCAAGAGTGGGCTGCCAACGATACGCTGCTCAACGCAGCCATGCAAGAGCTCAACGGCACCGCTGCACCACTCCCCCCACCGCCTGGCATGCTTGACCCTTCTTCAGCCCAGCTGCGACCACGTTCACAGAGCCCTCACGACCAGAACAAGCGTAATAGTGTCATGAACCTCGGACTTGAGGCCCTTCCTTTGCCACCTGGCATCGCGCCGCCATCCGCACCAGTCAATCGGCCACAGTCGAGCAGCGACCCCAGCAGAACCTTCGACGCTATCCTGGGAGCACCACCGCCCAACTCCAAGGACAAGAAGAAGAAAAGGTAATTGATGTTCTGGTTCGAAATCAACGGCCTGGGCAGCGAAAATATCTAGCTTTATTTTTCATTTAGTCTTTGCATATCACGTATGCCACCTCACGTGGCAACCTCATTAGATTTTTAGCGACATCGCATTTGTGCGCTATACATAGGCGCATAGTTTATGAAAGGGAAAGGATAATACCAGGATACTTTGGACAGAAGCATGGCACCAAACTCTACATAGCGACAATTGAGATATCCATTCTATACGGCTGCAGCTTCCGTAGCTCATGTGTGCCTCGGGATCGCTAGCCCGTCGAAGCTCACCGCCGACTTCGCCCAGGCTAACCGGGATCGCTTGCGACCGACGGAAAGCTATCTTGAATGACTGTGCACTGCATCTTCACTAACCGATAAGACGCTGCGCAAAGTCGACGAGACTGCTATTGCCTGAAGTTGTTGTCTGCAGCCATGACCTCTTCGCTGCCCGGAACGCGCGACCTACCCAGCTCCCAATTTGACCTCACAACGTACTGGGGTCGCGTGCGGCATGCGGCCAACATTTCAGACCCGAGGTGAGACAGCTGCGCAGCGATTGATAGACGTTGGACACACAGGGAGTGGTGAGTCCACGACTCTTGGCTTGCATCTCTGCTCTGCAAACATTTCGTCCCGTGGACATTACTTCTGCTGTGACTGTTGAGCAAACGTCTGAAGTACCAGCCCGCTGACGCAACGCTGTGCAGGACCCTCTTCACATCCTCTGCGGGCCTCGAAAATGCCAAACGACTCATCACCTCGTATAAGACTGGCAAGGTTCAGGACATGACACCTGAGCTTTGGAGCGCGAAGAAAGTCATCGACTCAACGATACATCCCGGTACGCATCATTGGGAATAAAGACAAGGACTCAAGGAAGCTGACCGCGAGACAGACACGGGCGAGCCGGTCCTGTTGCCATTCCGCATGTCAGCCTTCGTGTTGTCCAATTTGGTTGTCACGGGCGGCATGCTCACACCAGGCCTTTCGGTACGCCTCATGTCAGGTAGAAGCAGGGCTTCGAAGCTAAGAAAGAACAGACAGCAGGAACACTCGGCTGGCAAGTCGTCAATCAGTCGCTCAACGTCGCCATCAACTACTCAAACGCCAACAAAGCCACGCCTCTCTCCAACGCAACGATTGCCAAGTCCTACTTCCTGGCCGTCAGCGCATCGTGCGGTGTCGCATATGGTCTTAATGCGAGCATTCCCCGCCTCAAGAGCCTTTCGCCCAACGCAAAGCTCATCGCCGGCCGCCTTGTTCCCTTCACCGCCGTTGCCTTCGCTGGTGTGCTTAATGTCTTCCTTATGCGCGGCGAGGAGATCAAGCACGGCATCCCCGTGTTCCCCGTCCTGACCGAAGAAGAGAAGAAGCGCGTCGCGAGTGGAGACCTGGAGGTCAAGCCTCTGGGCAAGAGCAAGAAGGCAGCTACAATTGCAGTGGGAGAGACGGCCATCAGTCGCGTGCTCAACGCGACACCGATCATGGTCCTGCCACCTCTAACTTTGGTCAGGCTGCAGAAGACTGAGTGGCTTAAGCAAAGGCCGAGGATGACCACACCCATCAACATTGGACTGATCTTCGCTACAAGCATATTTGCTCTGCCGCTGGCGCTTGGTGCGTTCCCTCAGAGGGAGAGCGTTAGCGCCGCCTCGTTGGAGCCCGAGTTCCACGCTCGTGGTGGCAAGGACGGAAAGGTCGAGTTCAACCGCGGCATCTGAGCAGAGGACAACACGCCAAAACGACCAATGTTCTACAGCCGGTCAAGCAGCCGTTCTGAAGTCGGTAGACATCAGCTTCGCTCATCCCAGGCAATCGTGAAGTGTGGGACATGGAGCGCTGAGGGCGGTCCAGCTGCGGCGAAGCAAGACCACCGATTGGTCAGGATCTCAGAGACACAGACGGAAGCAACAAGAAATCTATGGACAGGCTAGATAGATGGGAACATTTGATCCGCAGAGCTTCAGGAACCGGCAATTACAGCAATCTAAGCGCGACAAGCATTGATCCAATTTGCTTTTGTGACTCGTGAGGGTTGGCATTCGCGCGACGTCAATGTGGCCTTTCACCGACGTTGGAGCCAGCGTGTCATAAAGCTCCGGCGATCATTTAAGCTACACCTCGCCAAAACACGCTGTCCTTCACGCTGCATGTACCACTGTATTGCACACAGCACCATCTTTTTTGCTTCCCTGGGATAGATTCCCTTTCAGAAAAAATTCTTTGACGTCTAGCATCTTGAGTCTTGTGAGCTAGCGTTCGATACCCGTTTGATCTCCCCGCGCTGTTCGCAGCATCCCACCTTGAGGTCACACCGCAACTCTCGCGCTCCTCGACCACACAGCATGGCGCCTCCTGGACGCCGGCGAAACAGCCTGTCGCCTGCAGCTATGCTGCTCGGCCTGTTCTTGCTCTTCTCGTCGACCGCTTCCGCCGCATCAGCCGTCCTGGGTGTCGACCTGGGCACAGAATACATCAAGGCCGCCCTTGTCAAGCCTGGCGTTCCCCTCGAAATTGTCCTCACCAAGGACTCGCGCCGCAAGGAGACTTCTGCGATTGCCTTTAAGCCCCTCAAGAGTGGCGCTCTCCCTGAGGGCTCCTTCCCCGAACGCTTCTATGGCGCCGACGCTATTGCCCTCCAGGCTCGCTTCCCCGGCGAAGTGTACCCTAATCTGAAGCACCTTCTTGGTGCCCCCAGTGGCAGCGATGCGGTCAAGGTCTACAACGGACGATACCCCGCGATTGAGATCGCGGACACGGAGGGACGCAAGACGGTCAGCTTCAAGAGCAACGTCTTCGCCAAGGAGGAGGAGAAGAGCTTCTCTGTAGAAGAGGTGCTTGGCATGGTCCTGAAGAACGTGCGTGAAAACGCAAAGGCCTTGGCCGGTACTGGCTACGATGTTCAGGACGTCGTCTTCACCGTTCCGCCGTTCTACACAGTTGAGGAAAGGCGCGCGCTCGAGGTCTCGGCGAAGCTCGCTGGCCTGAAGGTCCTCAGCGTTGTCAGCGATGGCGTCGCTGTTGGTATCAACTACGCGACTGGCAGGACATTCCCCGTCATCAACGATAAGAAGGAGCCCGGCAAGCCTGAGATCAACCTTGTCTTCGATATGGGCGCTGGCTCGGCCTCTGCGACGGTTCTGCAGTTCCAGGGCAAGAGCGTTAAGGATGTTGGCAAGCGCAACAAGACGGTTCAGGAAGTCAATGTCCTGGGAGCTAGCTGGGACAGGACACTCGGTGGAGATGCGCTGAACTCTCTCATTGTCGATGACATCGTCAACACTTTCCTCGAGCTCCCAGCTGCGAAGAGCGCCTCGATCACCGCTGAGAAGGTTCACGGCCACGGACGTACCGCTGCGAAGATGTTCAAGGAAGCTGAGAGGCTCCGACAGGTTCTGAGCGCCAACCAGGCTACACAGGCCTCGTTTGAGTCGTTCTTCGAGGACATCGATCTCAAGTACAAGCTTGATCGCACCAAGTTCGAGAAGCTCGCTGCTGGTATCTCTGCCCGTGTCGATGTCCCCATCAAGAAGGCTTTGGAAGTCGCTGGTCTGACTATCGCGGACATTGATTCTGTCATTGTTCACGGTGGTGCTACTCGCACACCCTTCGTCCAGGCTCGCCTCGAGGCTCTCGCTGGAAAGGAGAAGATCAGGGCCAACGTCAACTCCGACGAGGCTGCCGTCTTTGGTGCAGCCTTCAAGGCCGCTGGTCTGAGCCCTTCGTTCCGCGTCAAGGAGATCCGCGATTCGGACACCCAGGGCTACAGCCACAGCATTGAGTACCTGCACAATATGAAGACCAAGAAGCAGAATATATTCACTCCCAGCACAAAGCTTGGCGCTACCAAAGATCTGCCCTTCAATATGATGGGCGAATTCGAGTTCACCATTCACCAGCACACCGCTAGCGCTACCGGCAAGGAGCTCAAGGAGCCTACTCTTCTGTTTAAGAGCTTGAACCTGACTGCTACTGTCACTCAGCTTATTGACGGTGAGGGCTGCGAGCGCGATTCGTTCAACAACTATGTTCAGGTCAGGCTCAGCCCTGTCACTGGTACTCCTGAGGTCACATCCGCTTGGGTCACCTGCGAGGCCACCGAGGCCAAAGCGGGTATTGTTGATGGTGTGAAGAACCTGTTCGGCATGGGCGGCAAGAAGGATCAGGAGGCATTGAAGGAGGGTGAGAGCTCTTCCGAGTCTGCTTCTGCTTCTTCATCTGCCTCTGCTTCCAAATCGTCAAAGGGCTCAAAGTCCACTTCTGCCGTGGCTGCCGAAGCCTCTGATGATGGCAAACCCAAGAAGAAGATTGTCAGGTCGAACATCACTTTTGATGCGAAGAAGCTTGGCTACGAGAAGTTCCCTCGCAAGGAGTTCAAGAAGATGCAGGACAGGTGAGTGCAGATCTATTTGAGACTGAGATGGTCATGCTAATGCGATGCAGACTCGCTGCTTTCGACGCCTCTGACAAGGCCCGTCGTGTCCGTGAGGAAGTCCTCAACTCCCTCGAAGCCTACACTTACCGCGCCCGGGACTACTTCGATGACGAAGACTTCACTGTCGTCACCACCAAGGATGTACTCTCCCAGCTCGAGGAGAAGCTCAACGCTGCTTCCGAGTGGGTCTACTCGGAGGGCCCCAATGCCGACGAGAAGTCTCTACGTGCCAAGCTTAAGGAGCTTCAGGACGTTGTCAACCCTATTCTTCGCCGTAGGCGCGAGTCATGGAAGCGCCCCGCTGCAATCACTGAGCTCGAGGAGACCATTGCCGGCATGAAGGAGGTTGATGATCTCGTCAAGAACCAAATCTCTGAGCGTGCCGTATACGTCACCAAGAGCGCCGAGTTGGCGTCTTCAGCCTCTGCTTCGCCCTCCGCATCTCCCTCTTTTGACCCACTCGACGAACTCGAGGATGAGGATACCGATACCGCCCCCTCCGCATCCGCCGCTCCTGAACTCGAGGAAGTCCCCGAGATCTACACCGAGACCGACCGTACCAAGATCGCCTCAGTAACCGACAAGGCCCAGAAATGGCTCGATGAGACCCGCGCAAAGCAAGCCAAGCTCGCTGCGCACGAAGAGCCTGTACTTACTGTCGAAGAGCTCAAAACCTACAAGAAGGAGCTCGACGACGTTGTCATGGAAATGATGATGAAGAAGATGAAGCACTTCAAGCCTCCCGGCTCCAAGCCTAAGCCTAAGGCATCATCCAAGCCCAAGAAGCCCGCGAAGTCCAAGAAGAGCAAGACTGAAAAGCCCGCTGAGACTCCTGTGGCACCCAAAGAGGGTGAGACTGAGACCGAGGCTCCTGACGCCCAAGCGAAGGCAGATCAGCAGAAGGAGGAAATCAAGAACAAGGACCCGAACTTCGAGTCTTATGGCGGGAGGGGACCGACGGAGGAGGAGCTTAGAGCCGCTTTTGCGAAGGCAGGTGTTGAGATGAGTGAGGAGGCGATCAAGAAGGCTGCTGAGCAGGCACAAGCAGGTGCGGAGAAGCATGATGAGTTGTAGATGCAGATATCGCGTTGGTGCACGAGCATGATGTGTATTCCAGCGAATAGAGTTGTAAAAACGCAGTTATGAGTCTTCTGAAAGCAATGGCTTAACGCACTTTGGCTGTTCGCGCAGTTCAACACACCCCTCACGAAACTTTGACCACAATGGCAGACTTCGGCGGTGGCGTTATAAACTCGACTGGAGGTAGGAGCAGATAGGGAGCAACATGCTCTGTTTGTGATGACCGGAAATAATGACACTCGCCCCTTTTCCTCCATTCAAGCATGTAGAATGAGCACCACAGCTTTCGCATTCTGCCTCGTGATCGCGGCTTGCGTTGTCGTAACCAGGTCCAGTGCAGAAGAGCAACATATGAACCGGCAGAGTTCTTTTGATACCAAAGCTAGGTGTCACAACGATAGAAGAAAGAAAGAAAGAAAGAAGCTGGGTGCATGATGTTTGTAGTCGTTAAGAACCACGATCCTCCCCTTCAAAGTATCCGGACAGGCGACATTACATGAAACGTGCCATCTTCCATATTTGATAGGCCTCAGGCAGGAACAGCATCTCTTGACGATTTCTGGACATGTCGGGTTGTTCGAGCAGAAGAGACAGCCACATCGGGAGAAGTACTTCCAGCTTTTTGAGGAGCACAGTGCAGAAGGACTGCATGTAAAGCTGGGAATATCTTTTGGTAGAGTACATTTGAGTTTGATGCGAGGAGGGAAAGGCGCAAGAGAAGTAGCATTTATAGTCGTGCAGAGGCTCAACATCTTGGTTAGGTCAGGACATTTTGGATCGTTAGATGTTTGAAGTTCGTGTACAAGCCTGCGGCGTGCACAAGCCCGTAGAAAACGGCCCAGGCTCGCTTCATCGTCTGGCCCTGCTTTCTTTCTCTTACACCCAACACGGCGATGTTAGACGCACTAGTGAAAACATTGTGCGACTATGCACTACACTGCGCTCGATACAACACAGCACCAGATCAGACTACTGCGCCTCGCACCTTCCAAAGATCGGCGAAGAGCGATCACTTGCCAGTTTAGCGTTCTTTCGCTCAGTCACGGAAACCAGCAAGACGAGTATGAGGCCCTCTCGTATGCATGGGGCAATCCCATCTTCAACAGATCTATCAAACTTGCAGGTGCTCACTTTCCGATCACGACAAACCTCAAAGTAATCCTGCGGACTTTGCGGCACGCAACCCGAGAGCGCCTACTATGGATCGATGCTATCTGCATCGATCAACACAACGTTCAGGAGCGGTCACACCAAGTTTCAAGAATGAATGATATCTACTCGCAAGCTGCGAATGTAATCATCTGGCTGGGTGAGCCTATGTCGGACGCAGCGCTTGCTTTCGATTTTCTTCGGGAGTTCGGACGACCGCGCCACGAGCTGCTATCGTCGACTGAAGAGGACCGAAACACCGAACAGACTGCAATGTCAGTGCGATCGTTGCTGACGAGGTCATGGTGGACGCGCATTTGGACAGCTCAAGAGTGGATCCTTGCGGGACGCACGACGTTCCAGAGTGGACAGCATACACTTGATGGAGAGGTTCTGATCCAGTGTTTGGAGCATTACCGCTACCATGTGAAGCATACCGACTGTTGCAGCATGCATTTGACATCTGACTTCTTGTTCAGACTAGGAGACTCGCTCCAGTCGTTCTTCTCGCTGAACGCGGTTAAGCAATTGTACCATCGCCAGGATTTTTCAAGCAGCCTAGGCTATCTTCGCATGCGGCACGCAACAGATCCACGCGATAAGGTCTACGGTGTCTTGGCACTTGCAGCGCCGCAGTACGCTGGCCTCTTGCGGGCTGATTACAACGCATCTGTGGAACAGGTCTACGAGCAACTTGCGCTGGCGCTGATTGATCGGACGAAATGGCTTGATATTTTTAGTCACATTGCTCCGAACCAGTCTCCAAATCTCAATGTTCCTTCGTGGGTGCCTGACTGGACTGTGGATATGGGAAAGGAGTACAGCAGCGACTGGACCGAGCGATTCAAGATGATAACAAAGTACGATGCCTGCGGGAGCTGGACTACCGCCGACTTCGAACATACACCCGGCGTTCTGCGCGTCAAAGGGCTTATCATCGATACCATCACCGCTCTGGGTGTCAGACGACTTGGCTCATACAAAAAGACTCACGCCTACCGAAATCAGCTACTGGATGAAATGTTTGAGATCGCGAATCCAACTGGTACGAAGTACTACCACAAGTATCACGGTCAGCGGCAGACCAGGAAAGAAGCTTTCTGGCTGACTATGTGTGGCGGATATCAAGACATGACAAGACATCGACCAGAAGCCATCAGCGAGCCCCACATCGACAACTACGAACCGTTCGAGGAGTGGGAGGCTTGGTTCAGAGGAGCCCGTACGTCTTATCAATTCGAGAATGATCGATCACGCAATGTCGCAGACAGTATTGCGTCGGTAAGTAAGGGTCGGGCGTTCGGTCGCACCGCGGAACATGGTCTTTTCGGATGGATGCCGAAGAATAGTGTCACTGGTGACGTTGTAGCCATCTTGACGGGAGGAACAATGCCAGTCGTTTTGAGGCCGCAAAACGGATATTACACCATGGTAGGTGATGCGTACGTTCACGGAGTCATGGACGGCGAAGCGGTGCCAGCTTCCGCCTCTCTAGAATATCTTGAGCTGCATTAGAAGGGGCGTGGGGCCGTGTTGGGTCAAATCACCAGGTCTGTAGGCTACGGTCTTTTGCTGGCCTGTCTACACAGTGAAATCCTCTCCTTTGGTTGAGAACACAGCGTGGCACCAACCATCGCGTCATCTCGCAATCTCAATGACCTTGAAGCTGGCCACCAAGTGCTCTAGATATATTGGGCACGATTGCTCGTAGTTTCTCAAGCGTTCAGCATGCATCACAGCGTTACTTGTCGCTTCAACTGTTGCCCTTAATCACACATCATTAAGTAGAGCCAGCGTCTCTGTCGTAGAAGATCCGCACAGCATGCAAAGTCCCTTCCTTTGGGAATCAACGATTTGGGCTGGTCTATCAGGAACCAACAGTGAGAAGACGAAGTGTTGAGGAGATTCCCGGGGCATGCGCGTTGTTAATCATACTCTCGAGTACTTCTACCTCAGAGCACACGAGGATTCACCCAGATACCAAAGATCTACCGTATCTACTTAAATAAAAGCATTGTACCGCTTAGCGAAGATTTGGTAAAGGTGGAAGCCGTGATTATACCTACCGACTCTTGCTATATCTACTCTCAGCTGATACGATGGAACCCGGTCTTAGGCAAAGGTAAGAACCCGGCATGTCTCCAGAGACAAGGCTACTAAAGAGGCTGATAGAGATACGTGTATCGAGAACTCTGGTCTTTAAGGTTGCCAGCGACTGGCGTCCTGTGCCCCGTTCTTCGTTTCACTTGAGGAGAAGGAACAACTAGCACTACTCTTCTCTGTCTGACTTCACAAGTCTTGTGTACTGACATGAGTCAAACTCAGCAGATGACACTTGATGGAGTTATTTCTTGGCGCATACACGTAATCACTGGGGTCTCAGTCGATTGAGTTGGCCGGCAGGGCTTAGGCGACAGGCACCGAAGACGCACACAGCGCCAAGAGGATGTAATTTAGGTCCCGGACGAACAGCTCCTCGTACGACGACATAGTCTCTATAGAGATGCTTATGGATCATCTTGATGATTCAAGACAACGATGACCTATGCGCTAGATTTAGAGATTTGGAGAAGCTAATTGTAGGACAGATGCAATGACACGGTGAACAGAGACTGCGTTAAGGTGTGCAGAACAGATGCAGAACGAGGAATCATTCGGGTCTTCGTACCTAGAAATGAAACGCTGAGAGGGAGTTCCGAGGTTATTCATATACCTGGCGATTTGACCATTTGTCACATTCCTCTCGCCAATCACGGCGCTGCAAAAAAAACCTGCGCGGGTTTCTCAGACAGATAAAAGAAACTCTTTATATTTCCTATGAGCATAACACAGGCGCTTTCAGGAAACTTTGAGCTTTCGGTAAATCCTAGTCCGCCAATTGTAGTTTCAAAGGTGGAAGGCGGCGGCCGCTCGTCAGCTTGCGGCCTTCACCTCGACTGACCGATGCCGTCACCAGCAGAAAGGTATCTTGGCGCAACTTTGGCTTTTCGTGGAATCCTCCAGAAAAGGACTTAGACAATTGCGCAACGCCCACAACCAACTCAGCGTCAAAGCTTCGCCAGTTTTTGAGAGCTCGCGCCTCCATCAACAGCTCTCATCCACTCTTTTCATTCTTCTCCTTCTATTCAGATTTAGTTCTGGAGCTTCAAGCGCTCTGAAATGTCTTTGCAGAATGTCGAAGGCCCGCAAAGCTTGCAAGACCATGTCGCAGAGTCTTCGGCTTCGTCCACACAGCGCCACAAGGAACCTTTCCCGCTGCCTGTCTTGCAAGAAGTCGAGCTTATATACAAGAAGGAGTACGTACTCGATTTCCAAGGTCGCAAACACTTTGACCAAGAGGCGAACGATCAGCACTATTACATCGGGCACCCAATAGATCCTTCTCCCTCCTACATGGACTTCGCAATGCCAGGCCTGGCCAGCGCTGAAACGCTTCGTGAATTCCTATGTCAAAACCTTCAGCCGAATCAGATTACAAACGAATATGGCAACAAGTGCGTAATTGCAGACATTCCCAACGATCACCTCCCCGCACTGCAAGCAAAGTTGTGGGTAACGACCTCGAGCAACCGTCCCCCAATGAAAGCCACTACACAGCGCCCTTCACGATTGCAGAATCTTTTAGCTGGCCATGTTTCGAAGATCTCGCAGCTTCTAGAAGGTAACAATCTCTTGTCCGACTCTATCCTCTTTCAGCTAATATCATGTAGAGAAGCACGTGTTCATCATCAACGAAGACTGTGAGAATCACACTTGCGACTATATGGGCGATCTGCAAACTACTACCGAGCATACATGTCACTCACGAATAGTGAAACTGGAGCCTCTTGTGCATTGGGGTACAGTCGTCCCCGCAGAGTCACTGCAGTACATCCTGCCTTTCCGCCGCGACGGCGACTTGATGAAGAATATGGACAAACCTGAGTTCAAGTTGTATTCCAGGCAGGTGTTCGACCTTGACGCACCCTCTTACTGTACCGACTGTCTCGGCTATATATGGAGCAGGTGCAGTGAAGCTCGAGATACCATTTTTCAACTTCAGAGTAGTGCGTCGCGACCTCAGTATCGTTTCTCTGAAAATCATTCCTTGCATCGATCTGCCCTCCAAATAAAACATAGCAAGCGCTCATCAATGAATGCTGACTCACTGGCCATCGGTGAAACTTCGAGCTCGACCATGCTCTGTACCGAAGCAGCAACGGACGAACTGGACGAGCCTTACGGCAAAGTAGGTTTTCGAGAGAGAGCAACATCGGAAAAAAAGCCATTGACTCCACTTCAGGCCCTTCCCCAACTCGACGGAGCTTATGATCCCCTCGACGCTTTTACTTTAGGACGCAGCAATGCTCAAGATTCGAATGATGTATGGATCCGCTCTGATAGCGATGAGCCCACCAAAAAACTCGAAATAAGGCAGAGTCCTTTGCATCGGAAAGACCCCTTCATTTTACCTCTGCGCACGCCATCGAGCCCAGCCGGTCATACTGCTTCGTACGCACCACTGACCGGAGTATTAGCTACGACCGTAGCGAAGTCTAGCAACACCACAGAGAAAGCGAAGACAAGTGATCATCTAGGTTACAACAGTCCCGTACCTCAAATCATAGATTTGATAACCCCTCCACGTGCGAAAGAGCGTAAATTTGGTCAGGAACTCGATACCAACACCAAAGCCCTCCTCATTGAAGTCAGGAGGTCACCTCGAAAGCACAAGCCTAGCTTTCTCAAATCACAACCCATTCTCCGTGCATCAGCAAAGCCGATAAAAATGCCGGGATCTGTTCAGAAGACAAAGTCCGCACCGAAGGAGGCAAAGGAGAGTAAGAAGCGGAAGACCGCAGTTCCACACGAACAAACAGCCAAGCAGAATGAAACAAGGAACACCAATGCGAACACTTTCATGCCTCCAACAGCTATGGGCGACCCGACCAAAGATCCCGAACCTCAGGATTCTCTGCTTTCAGGTCCTCGGCTAGGTCTCAGCTCACCTGACAGACTCCAGCAAGCGATCAGAATAACTCCCGCTGCTCCAGCTTGCTCACCTCCGAAGCTAAATTTGCACTTCGCCAAACGACCTGCAGAGTCAGAGTTGCCATGTAGCGTCGCAGACGAAGAGTTGGCGGCCTTCCATCGCACACACCCAACGCCAACATCGAAAATCTGCTTCTGCAACAAGCCCGCCTGTCACGGTAAATTCAAGAAGGGAGCAGCCCCACAGATTGCGCAGTGCGTCAGAAAGAATTGCAGATTCCGGTGGTTTCACTACGCCTGCCTAGATCAGTCTGAAAAGGGAAAGGCCAGATGGGGCACGCTGGTGTGCCCAATTTGTCGCATTGAGCACGATCTCACTGAGAGGGACCTCAGGAATGGATGGACCGCTGCAAAAATGACTTGCTTTCTCCAGATTTGGACGAAACCACAGATCGAGGAGCAGCTGCCGGGCTTGGGAGGCGTGATCGGTCAAGCGAACCCATACAACCTGGGCTTGGGGCTTCAGTTCGAGCCAGAGTTCAAGCGTCATATCGAGGAGACTGGTACACTGGGAGGCCTACAGGAGCTTGGGTATCCACAATCACGACCAGAGATGCTGGAAGAGGCGTACCTGCACGCTAGTGCTTATGCAGAATTGCTGGCTAGGCGTGCTGAGGAGGATCAGGATGTTGAACGGAATGGCGAGACTCACGAAGAAGAGGACGTGGACTCTAGCGAAGAGATGTGTGACGAGGAGACTGAGGAAGGTTTGTAAGGTGTCACGGCCAATGAAGTAGCATCGCGCTACCAACGTTGTCCCGAATATTCCTGCATTGCAAACGCTTGCCTACAAACTCACATACGAAGAGGCTACCTTGTTGGAAATACAGCCGTTCATGTGTCTGAGAACGGAACAGGGATGTTTCTTTGCTTGTACTCGTACCACTTTGGCAGCGTCCTCCTCGGTAATTCCTCAATACTAAGTTGCAAATCCTCGATTGCACTGGCCCATTTCAACAACGTGCCCTCACTCCATGCAGTACCCATCAGCGCTAGTCCAAAAGGCATGCCGACACTTGACTTTACACCAGCTGGAATGGTGATGACAGGATACCCTGCCTGAGCCGAGAGCTGGTACGACTGCCCAACATCGGCGGGAGCAAGCAGTACGTCTACGGGGCGCCCATTGTTGGCAAGCGCTGCGTCAATGCCGTCCTCGCGCGTGGCTTTCTGCGTGAATGCAAGCGCCTGGTAGTACGTCTCATCCTTGACGCCTTTGGTCTCCAGAGAAGCCAGGAAGCCGTCCTGACCTGAGTAGAACGCCGGTACGCCAAGTGGCCAAGGATTCCCACCCTCTGTGCCATCGTTGGCGTAGTTGTAAGCCACAATATCTTCTAGTGATCTGATATCTATGTTCTCGAGCTCCGAGAGATAGGTTTTGATGTTGTTATAAAAGTCGACTTTGACGATGGTGTACTCAGATTCATTGGGATAGCCTCGTGTGGTACCGTAATCCCAGTTCCAACCATCAGGTGAAATGGTGAGCTCCCGACTAGGTATCTCGGTGTTGTTGACTACCATCGCTCCAGCTGCTTGGACCGCGTTGAGGACAGCCAGGAGTTGATTCAATTGATCTTCGTCTGCGTACTTCCAAAAGCTGTCCCAAGGTACGCCGAATGTCGCGTTTTGTAGACTAGACTTGTTCGTCAGATATTGCAAGTAGCCACCAGATGGTGTTTTGCCCTCTTGAGCAAGTGTATAGTTATCGCGAGGATCGACTCCGTAGATAGCATCGAAAGCATATGCAGCGTCACGAACCGTACGGCCAAATGTGCCCACGCTATCTTGATGCTCGCATTCCGGCACGACACCAGCCCGTGAAGTCAGTCCGACTGTAGGCTTGATACCCACCAACGCGTTCCTTTCCGCGGGATTGATAACGCTTCCATCTGTTTCAGTACCCAGCGCAAAGGTCACCGCGTTCGCAGCGACAGCAGCGGCGCTGCCAGAGCTGCTTCCACCAGGGTTCAAAGTGATGTTGTACGCGCTTCTCGTCTGCCCACCTCTTGCTGAGTATCCTTCCGAGTAGTTGTTCGACCGCATGTCAGCCCATTCTGACAGAGTCGCTTTGCCCATCAGAAGTGCCCCCGCCTGCCGAAGTTTGGCGATCACATGTGCGTCTCTTGGAACTACACTTCCCAGTAACGTCAGACTTCCGCAAGTTGTTTCCATCTGGTCTTTTGTTGCAATATTGTCTTTAACGATAAAGGGTATACCGTGCAGCGGTCCGCGTACATGGCCAGCTGCTCGCTCATTATCTAGTGCAGCAGCAATGACCTCAGCATCTGGATTAAGCTCAATGATGGAGTTGATGTAATCGTCGACTTGATGAATTCTTCGCAGATAGCATCGAAGCAATTGAGCAGAGGTGAGCACGCCGTCCCTCATATAGCCAGCTAGCTGATCAA
Source organism: Didymella arachidicola (assembly GCA_016630955.3). NCBI lineage: Eukaryota > Fungi > Ascomycota > Dothideomycetes > Pleosporales > Didymellaceae > Didymella > Didymella arachidicola. The sequence continues at coordinate 298,065 of CM049987.1, forward strand.
TGGTCGCTTCCTCGAGCGTGATCCCTTCGCAATCTGGCATTGGGAATAGTGCAGAGGTATTCGCAGCATCTTGAGGCGGGAAGTAGTAAGGATGCGGTTGTTGGAGCGGATTGACATTGAGGACGGTCGATGCGTTCTGCGCTCCAGCAACAAGAACAAGGGCCAACACGACCAGGCTAGAGGCCTTCGAGTAAATCATACCAAACAGATCGAGAAACTGCGATGAATACAGAAAGATCGCGATGGCGGCGACCGTGGTCGTACTTGTACCTGCATGCATGTATGGAGCTCAACGCATGCCGGATCGGAGCAATGATGCGTTTGGTGGCGGAACCTTACAATCAAGTTTACCCCACTTCTGAAGGCCTGATAAGAGACAGAAGCTCCTTGGAAAGGGCGGGATATGTAAGTCGCACCTGTACACGCATCTCGAGAAGCCTGACAACTTCTTGACGCTTATCGATGGATCAGGAAACCGTGAGGCTTGCGGGCGTTTCTAGAATGTGGAGGCAGCCTTCCGAAAGAAAAGTGGAACCCCTGTCACATCCCATTCGCTCCTTCCCGGACAATTACCATCTAACACTTACACCACCCCACACCGTCGGACAGTCCTGACTCGATTACGCTTCTCTTATGGCTGCTGCAACGAGCACGCGAAAATTCTACCGCAAGTCGAAGTCGGGATGTACTAACTGCAGAAAACGCAGAATCAAGGTTCGTCAGCGCTCAGTGCATGTCAACATGGCAGGATTGACACACGACCATGCTCAAGAGGTGGGACGTATGCTGACAAGCCCAAGTAGTGCGACGAACATCAAGGCGGTTGCTTGAATTGTCGAAAGCGCAACTATGTCTGCAGTCTCCGTACTGTCGATTCAGCACTTGGCCCTGCTACAAAGCATGTTTTTAATCTTCGGCAGCAGCCAAGCGCACTTTTATGGTCACCAACAGAACCTAATTTTGCGAACGCGTTATTGAAAGAAGATATTGTGAGCCGACTGCCCAGGCCAGCTCGTCCTCATGCTGCTGCACTTCTGAACCATTTCGCAAACAAGACCGTTGCGACGATGGGCTTTGGCCCTATGTTGCAACAAGCATGGTGTACTGCAATCCCAGACGTGGCTTTGAAGCACGATTTCGTGGTTCATGGGGTCCTGGCCCTCGCAGCTCTTCATGTCTCCATGTCTGTGGGGTCCCAAGAGGTGAGGAAGAGCTATCAGAACCTGGTGGCCTTGGAGCTCAACGCAGGACTGAAGCCATACATGGAGGAGGTGCGGCATGTCACGAACGAGAATGTAGAGGCACTATTCGCTTTCTCTACCATAATTTCGGTTTTCAACACGTATCAGGCCAACACAAAAGTCCGACAACTTGCACTGGCGAAGCAAACGGATGCTGCGGACATTACAGAATCGCAGACGGTCGCCACAGCAGCTGTACAATCCGCGCTGCAGTGGCTACGAACCCTCAGGGGTGCGCAAGTTATCCTGGTACCTGGCTGGAGCGCACTGCAGTCTGGCCCTCTGCGTCCTGTCATAACACGAGAATCATGGTCGGCCGCCATACCGATTTCTAACGTACATCATGCCGATGAAAGACGCTTGAAGATCCTGGAGTCAATGTGGTCGAGTCCACGACGTCAATATCAAGACTACTTCGGTATCCTTCGTCAAGCATGGCAGGAACTCTGCAGGTCTTTTGCGCTGGTATGGAAGCTCATCGACGAGGCACCTTCACGCTCACACAACTTTGGACCAACTTTCGACTGGACAGCAGTGTTCCACTTCGCAGTGCAGTGCTCACTAGAGTTCGCAGCCTTGCTTGAAGAACAATGTATCGAAGCATGGATACTCATGGGTCACTACGCTCTACTAGGTGCAGAAGTGAGAGGGCTATGGTGGTTTGATGGGTCGGCTGAGAGCTGTCTAGCAACAGCGGCTTTGGTCATTGGTACTAACAACTGGGAGTGGATCGCCCACCCCGCCACCCAAATCGGACTTGATCTAGATAGGCTGAGGCCGTTTGCTCTGAATCGCCCAAAGATCATACCATGAGCCTGTGCCCAATGGTAGTTGACCATCCACCACCGTAGTCGTGCGGACCAACGGCCGCGAAGTGGAGGCAGCAAGCATGGCGCGTCTTTGGAGCACTCTGCTTGCAAGCTCTTACTCCTGGCACAACCAGTTGCCTCGCTCAGGGCTCTCTCGTAACGATTGTCGTCTTGGTAAACTCCGTAGCAACTGAAACTCCGAGGTGCGTCATGTCATATTAGCAATGCGCGCGGGCACATCAAGCAGCGAGGTGGATGGCCGCTGCCGGTGTTTCCTTCAAAAGACTGTACATATAACCCTTCGGCACTGTCCTCATCCATAGGTGGTGTTGCTTGCACTGCGAACAAATTAGCAATCTACCGCACGCGAGGACTCCATTTACGTACATCACGCTTGGGCTCGCCGGTTGCATATGACTTCGACTCGAAGAGCCATGCATCTTTTGTTTTTGGACATAGTAATTTGGTAGCTTGCCCCACGTCCGTTCCCTGACCTCGCGCATATACTGATCCTGCTCGACCGAACGGTGCATATAGTTGACATCCGGCACGTCAGGACTCCAGAAGCGATACACCGCGAAACCGCAGCAGACAAGAGCACCTCCGCCGAGGATAACGAGGAAGATGATGAGCGCTGGGGCGATCTGGAAGCCCATGTTGTCTCTTTTGTCGAGGTACATGGCTGCGGTGGTGTGACTACGTCACTATTGTAGAGAATCCTAAATGGATATTGGTGGTTTGACGATGGAATGCGATGGCTGTTGAAAGCAAAGACTTGCAGGTGGAAGACAAAGTCGCAGAACCCCTCCCACTTCTGGCGCTGTCAGCTGTATAAGACGCGGGGTGTCCGGAAGCCGTCTGTAGGCCGCGGGTTGCTGCTCCAATGGTGGTCAGCTGTCGGGCTTACGTTCGCGAACGTTCGCTGGTGCTGCGGGTAGTTTCGATTCGATATCCGGAACAGCGGGAATAGGTCGAAGAACAGCTCATGCAGCCCGGCAACGCCTCCAGTAATGCTGCTTTTGGGCACATTCGACTTGCCTTGCGCTATTCACATGCCGTGACGTTTCGTGTCACGAGGCAGCTGCCAGATTCACTGGCAGCCTGCGCATCCATGCATTCCCATTGGTCCCTTCTTGGCCATCATACAAGAATCCACGTGTACCAAGCAGTTCAAGACTCCAAGGTCTAAACGACCCACCTTTCGGCATTCCCAGTCCCAGGGCGGTGCTGACGAACACGACCGTATGAACGAAGGGATGAAGGGTTCTTGTGCTAGGCTTGGAGGTCACGCCAATCTTCTGGACAGTAGCAAGGTGTCAAGGCTACCGATTACTTATCGCATGCAGATTTCGATGCACGTTCTTCGCGGTGAAATTTTTAGGGCAAAGCTTCGAATGACATGTTGCTGTCTGGCGTGGTGGTCATCGTGCTATCGAGCTGCCGCGCTGACGCGTCCATGCGCTCGTCACCACACGCGGTCTGCATCGCGCTGGAATGGGATCGGGATCAGCCACCAGATCTTCAACGCGTTGATCATGGTTATTGGTGATCTAAAGTAAAACGGCCGAGTTCTGGGTCTCTCCATGTCTCTCCATACAAGGGTTGTGCATGAATGAGTGAGAATACGAGATGGCGCAGAGACGTTTCTCGAGGTTTCTGAATGGCCAGCACCTACATTGAACGGCTACCGAGTCCGTGCGCGTGACGCCCACCATCGCGTAACGCCCCGCTAAGCAAATCGCACCCCATCTTCAACACCCCATAGCTCAGTCAATATGGACTCAATTCAAGAAGCGGCTACAGAATTCGATTTGCGCAATCATAAAGAACAACTTTCATACACAAAGTTTGCTAAAGCAAAGGGAGTTGATCGGTCTACGTTAGCGCGGAGGCACAAAGGGGTTTCAACTTCTAGGGAGGTCAAAGCAGTTAACCAACGGAAACTCAACAACACTGAAGAACAAGAGCTTATTAAGCTTATTAATAAGCTTACTGAGGACGGATTCCCTCCTAACAGGCTTCAAATCCGAAATTACGCGTCTAAAGTAGCTGGTAGCAGCGTCTCTGATAGCTGGGTTACTCGCTTCCTCCACCGTCACACAGCTGAACTGGTCACCAAATGGGCAACAGGGAAGGATCGCAATCGCCACCAAGCTGACTCAGGGGCTTCTTTTGAGGCCTACTTCACACTTCTACACAGCAAGATAGCTGAGTACAGCATTGAGCCTCAGCACATGTACAATATGGATGAGAAGGGCTTCATGATCGGGGTACTTGAACGTGCAAAACGAGTGTTCTCCCGGCCACTGTGGGACAGCAAGCAAGTCAGAGGTACTCTCCAAGACGGCTCACGGGAGTGGATCACGCTTATTGCTTGCATAAGTGCCTCAGGGGAAGCCCTGCCAGCAAGCCTCATATACCCAGCAGCCAATCAAGCTATATACTCAGGCTGGGTGGAGGATATCAAGCCAGGGGAACACTCAGTCTTTGTCAGCTCATCTAGTACAGGCTGGAGCAACAACGAGATAGCTCTTGCCTGGCTTGAACAGGTGTTCGATCGCGCTACTAAGGCCACAGCACGGAGAAAGTATCGTCTTTTGATACTTGACGGCCACGGGAGCCACGTTACCCCTGACTTTATTGAGTACGCCAACCAACGCAAGATACTCGTGATGATCCTTCCCCCTCACTCAACACACAGGCTCCAGCCACTGGACGTTTGCCTGTTCTCACCTCTGGCACGAGCATACTCAAATGAGCTTACGCAGTTCCTCCAAAGCAGTCAGGGGACCTCTCCAGTCACTAAATCAAACTTCTTACACCTGTTCTGGGCGGCGTGGCAGAGCTCATTTCAGGAGTCAACAATCGTCAACTCCTTTGCAGCCACAGGGATATGGCCCCCTGACGCCTCTGCTGTACTCAAACAAGTCAACAACACTTATACAGACAAAGAAGAACAATCAGGAGCTCTTAGACCAACAGACTGGAGGCGTATAAGGCAGGTACTTAAGGATCATGTGAAGGAACCTGACAGTGAGGCAGTGCGGGAGCTGACAGGGGCAATTCACTCTCTTACTGCCCAGGTTGAGCTGCTTACTGAGCAGAACAAAGGCCTGCAGGAGTCTCTTGCACACAGGAAGAAGCACAATAAGAAGAGTAAGCCCCTGAGTCTCCAACAGCGGAAGGAGTACCAAAGTCAACCTGTATTTTGGTCTCCTCGGAAGGTCAGAGAGGCACACTATCGTCGGAAGATCAATGAGCAAGAACAGGAGGAGCAGCATCTTCAAAAGCTACGTCAGAAGCAAGAGCAAGTAGCAATTAAGCTTCAGAGAGCAAGAGAGGCTCAGGAGAAGCGTACAGAGCGTGAGAGAGCTAAGGAGGTGAGGGTGCAGGAGAAGGCTAAGAAGGCAGCTGAAGCGCAGCGTCAAAGGGACGCTCGTCAAGCTACTACTGCTATCCAATTATCCCAAAAGGGTAAGCGTAAAGCCTTAAAAGCTACCTCAGGTAGCAATAAGCGTCAGAAACAAGCTGGTGATGCTGGTGGTGCGAAAGAAGCCCCTGAGGCACCCTCAGCTCCTCCACCAGTCACTACTCGCCGCGGACGCAACGTTAGGCTTCCAAGTAAATACAAGTAGCACAAGTAGTTCACATAGGTCTATTTACTACTCTACTACAATATTATACAATATTTGCTGTTGTTGGTGGCTCAGTAACCTTATTTTTCAACAAGTCGATAGGATCTCAGCGGGGCGTTACGCGATGGTGGGCGTCACGCGCACGGACTCGGTATTATTGGTTGTTCTGCGATCGACACTGGCCCTTGTATTCTCACTCATTCATGCCCAACCCTTGTATCTCTCCACGAGTTGCTGCACATATATTTACTACAAGTATACTGTGGTATATGGCATAAGTAGTGTAGGTGGGTCTCGGAGTTTCTAATGATTAGACTATGCGCTGCGAAATCTTTGCAGCATTCTATTGGATAAATAGCAAGAGTTATTACGATAGGAACTGTTTAATTGGTCAGATTACAGGGTAAATCTGCTCTCATCTTCGGTCCTTACCCCTTATCGCTGTTCTCCACCTACACTACTTATGCCATGTACCACAGTACACCCATCTTCCACGGAGAGACGCGGAACAAAGCACCCGGCATTTGGCAGGCCTGATTCGATGGGCATTCGTGCGGTTGGTCTGACCTACTATCTTCTACCACAGTACATGGACTATCATGGTTACATTTGTGGTCCAGACTGGCAATTCATGGAGCTGTAGATCATGTACTGTGATCATACACAGTAGAGCTGCTCGAGCAGATGGTGTACAAACTTCCCATGCGTAATTTCAAGGGTACAACTGGACGTGTTAGCAAAGCTGGGAGGCTGCCAGGTCGACCGTTGACTTACAAGGTTCACCAGACAGATAGCCATGGCGAGTCCGCCCACCCTTATTAACATCATCTTGCGCTTTCCATGCTGCACTTGGCAATGTTCTTCCACATGATCAGTGGTATCGCTACCAGGGGGATTCCATCCCGGTAACTCCACAAACTCCCTATTTGTGGCACCCTCGTGTTGCGGTAGATTTACAGCAGAGACCTTGCTATGTAGCAACCACCCCATCGTCACCTTCGTGGCATCATGCGCCATCCACGCCATCCACATGAGAACCGGAGTCAAGATGACTAGATCGCGCCATCTATCCCTCAAGAACGTACCGTTGCCGTATCGGAATCCGGTGCGAAGAATGCCCCTACCGTCACCGGCGAGCCAGATGTGCTGCGACAGGATATACAGTTCGAGAGATATGCGGCCGATCCAGGCGAAGGATGCACAGTACCTTGCACGAAGGTAGGCTGTGGCGTTGCGGAGGATGATGAATGACAGTGCTGGAAGCCAGGCGGTATATGGCACCCACCACTCATAGACATCCTTGGCTTTGGCGCGCTGCATCAAGATCAAGAAAGTAGGTATAGTGAGGACCGCCAACGCAACCAGAAGAAACTGGTGCATGATGAAGTGTCGTTTGATCAAGTACTCTAGGTCGCCAAGGTGCTTGTACGGTTTTCGAAGGACCGAACAGATTCTGATGTGGATTGCCGCAACGAAGATGCCGACGAAGACGACATAGTTGTCCATACCAAGATAGAAGCGCATCTCATCTACATCGATGCTCGCTCGAAAGAGGAACCTGAAGAGCGAAGCCCACAACTCCAGAAACCCCTGAGCATGAATGAACATTGTAGTCAACAAACCAGCAAGCACAACTTTTACAAGCAGCAGCCCAAGACGATCGTTCCATTGTCGCCCGATCACCAGTGTGAAGAAGACGACGAGGAACCAGAAGGTCACCAGCGGGGCAAAGTAGTACGATGTATACGGCCTATCCGTCGCCAACGCGAGTAGCACTGGTAAAGTGTTGGTCCGCAGGACCACGCGCAAAGCACGCTGAGCGGTGAAGTCGTTCGTACGCAGACAGTAACTTGCATGACCATACGCAGAGAGGAGAAGGTAGAGCGCAATGAAGATCCGGAACATCTTGTAAAAGTCCATGATCTCGGAGGCTCCTGTGTACGCATATACCAGGACGTAGATCTGCATCCAGCCCTTGAACTCGTCGGATATCTCCCGGGGTAGGAAGGGCTGTGACTGTACAATGCTGTCTTGAAGTCGATTTCGGCTCTTGGAGCTCGTTGGAGCGGGCACGCTTTGAACATTGAAGAGACAGAGCAGGATAGCGACACCTAGCATTACCCGGAAGTCGATATTAGCGAACTCCTTCGGGATCTTGTCGAAGATGTGTGTTCTGTCGGCGACGAAGCAGTACACCGCAGCAAGCATGATTATGACAAGCGCATCAGCAAGAAGAGCGATGCTTGACCTCTGATCCGGGTTGCGGAGCAGGCTAAAGACTGTCAGAGCGGCAAGCGGCGCGAAAAGAACCGTGGCGATTATTTGAATCCAGTTGGCTGGTTTATACGCACTACAGCAGGTCTTGCTGAACGGATAGCCGTGCCTCTGCGCGCCTTTCGCGTTACACCGGTAGTTGAGCACAACATTCGCCATCTGCTTTGCAATGCGATCGGTGACATGTAGCCCACTCTCGCCAACCATTTCAGGCCAGCCCGAAGTCATTTCGCGGTATGCCCAAGGCACGTTGAGCCCGCGGTTAGACCAAAGCTGTAGGTGATCGTTCATCGCCCAAACCTTATTCTGCGTAATTGTCACTTCTCGAGATGGACTCAAGCGGTCGACGATCGGGTCTGGCACTGGTGCAAAGAAGATCTGATCGTCCACTCCGTCTTTGCCGTGCGCACGTATATTACCAGGCGAGGTGAGGCGGTCGTGCGTGGTGGACATGACTGCTGCAACACGGTCCACGACATGGTTGAAAGCTGAGAGATATTCGTCGCCCAAATGTCGCGCGTGAAAAAGCCCTCCGCCAATGAACAGCAGCACGGATCTCCTTTTGCCGTTGCTTGGATGCAACTTCTTCTCTTCGTCACTGTTTTCAGCCTTGTTCCTGTCCATATAGGCCTTCAACTCTTCCTTGAAGCCAGTGCCATTCAGGAATGGATCCCATAGAAAGCTGACCCTGGCGCGGCCGACCTCGAGGTGTAAGTCCTCGTGCTTGTCCAGCTCTTGCTGTCTATCAGACACCCAGGAATTGTCTAGCTTGCTCGCCGTGGCCCAGAAAACCTGTCGCACGTTCGTATCGCCGACGAACATGATCTGACCATCCTCGTTGCATTCAGCGATGTCTGGTGTCGTGTAGTCGTGCAGGAGGCAGCCGGGGACTCGCCAGTTGTGGAAAGGACGACGTTCGGGGTCGCGGTCAGGCGAGTCGAGCCACTGGCCCTCGTGGAGTAGCTTATTGCAGTGGTAGAGATCGGACTTATCTGGGAATGTAAGTGTCGATCGCCCGTTATGGAATTGAGGCTGCTATACCACTGATCAAGCGGCGATAAACATTTGCGCAAATAACCACCGACAACAGCAAGAGCGCAACTCTACTGAATACGTTCGGCAAGCTCACAGGCCTCGCCAGCCTAAGTCTTAGCATGCTTATTGCTCATGTGACCTGCGTAGCATCAATCTACCGCTAAAAGTCTCAGGCTGTCGCAGCGAGCGTGGTAGCCCTAAGTGGTGTTGAAAAGTGTCGCGTGCCCTCCTCGAGCAAAACAGCAAAGGAGCCATGTCAGCGGACGAGGCACGACGAGCTACAGGGGTACAGTGGATCATCTAGGCTGACCGCGTCTCCACTGCTTGCCTTGGGTGTGGGCGTCACTTCCATATTGATGAAGCTGCCGCTTTCCCGCAGCCAAGGTGACGCGTTTGTGGGACCGCAATCTGTGCTCCGCGTCACAGGGAGGACGTAACGATACGCGCGTCGAGCTCTAAGAACTATATTCTATAAAGGTCCCAGATACAGGTGGGATTGCACATCTGTAAAAAAAATTGTTGCTGAATCAAAGGTCCGCGGTACCTGAGATTGCACCGATCATCATGCTGGATACGGGGCCTTGGCAGTGCTGCCGGCGGACCGACGCGGCTGTAACCCTCGAACGCCCTTGCAGCCCTAGCTCGCTCGTGCTCTGGAACCATAGAATGGGAACTGTGAGGCTGATGATCACAACAGGTCTGACGATCTAAGCCCAATACAACCTGAACACCATATGTTTGCAACTATGGACATGATCTCATTCCTAGCAGTATCGGCACCAGAGACAGTTCCTTGTGCACCCAGTCTCAGGTCAACATCTGACCTAGCGTTCACACCTCGTTCATGAGCAGTACGTACTCAGACCCCCATCGTCCCCAGGTAGTACTACTACCGCCAGGTAGCGTTTTGTAAAACCCAACCTATGTCACCCTTCATCTGCCCAAACCATCGTGCCACACTACAACACGTACCTGAAGTACTTGTTCTCCTTATCCGTCAAATCCATAAACGCCATCTTATCCCTCTCATCCTCGTCCACGTGCATCCCCTCTCTCTTCTTATTCTCCCTCCTCAGCACCACATACAGCGCAACAGCCGCCACGATCGTGATACAATAACAGATGATCAGGCCCGACCAGAGCTCCGGGTAGTGTCTTGCCTTCGTCTGACTCTTGATGAGCTGCGGTCCCACGATGTTGCCCACGCAATACGCCACAAAGATGGCTGCAGCCATGGCGCTCTTCTTCGTCGCGCCCGCCACATTGCTCATCCCGACCACAATGGTCTGCGACACCACAGCACCGAACGTGCCGATGATGGAGTATCCTGCCACAGGTGTGGCGGCATGGTATGTCCAGGCGCCTTTCCATATCATTGCGCAGCCCGCGATGACGGGTAGGCAATTCACGACCAAAAGGATGAGGCGAATGTTAGGAATTTTGCTGGAGAGATAGCCACAGAGCAGGATGGTTACGAGACAGAGAGCGCCGAGGGGGAATTGCCAGAGGATGCTTTCGAGGGTTGACCAGCCGAAGGTGCTGACGATGAGCGGGCCGAAACCCGATACGGCACCGTTAACGGTGTATGCAGAGGCCATGAGGAGGAAGACCAGCCAGAGCTTGACGTCGAGGAAAGCTTCGCGCAGTTGCGAGGTTTTGATCTGGTGGCATCGCACACCGGTTTGCCCGCGTCGTAGTCGCTCGACGGCTACGATGCGTTCCGCGGGGGTGAGAAACCAGGCAGAAGCAGGCGAGTTGGGGATTAAGAAACACCAGATGCCGAAGAGGAAAGTCAAGCAGCCCGCGAGGAGGTAGATGTACTGCCATCTGCGCAAGGCGCCGCCAGTGATTTGCGCAAAGCCGTAGTTCAGGGCACCGCCGATGATGGTGAAGAGGCCGGTTGAAGCGAACCACCTATGGGAGTTAGAAACTGAGCAGCATCATACGTTAATAGTATCGCTTACCAAGACTGCCGCAATGCCTGCTCTTCTTGGGTGTAGAACCCACTGACAATGCACATGAAGCCAGTTGGAATGATGCTCTCCACGAAGCCCAAGAAGAACCTCTGCGCATAGAGGCCTTCGTGAGTCGTCACCGCGGCCGTCAGCATACATATGCCTGCCCATACGACAACGACACCACCAAGGATTTTTCCAATGTTGAACCTTTGCAGCGCGAACGTCATCGGATACAGCCCGGCGAGCATTCCAAAGTAGAACATTGACGTGGCCCAGCTGAGACGCTGGGTGCTAGTCGTGGGCGGCTTGGTGCTTGCGTCGACCACAGTGAGAGACAAGTCCTTGGTCATGCCAAACAGCACCGCAGATCCCAGGATAGCCTTGTCGTAGTACACCAGTCCATATCCAACGATCATGGCGGGGATCAGGAACCTAGATAATCGAGTCAAACCTGTGCATAGATGCCTGTTTGGTCAAGCTTACCAGTCGATCTTCCTCAGCACCTTGGCCTCGACCGCCGGATCGATCTCGCGCGCATGCTCACCCACGAGTCCAATAGCGACGTCTTTATCGAGCGACACGGAGCTGGTAGGCAGTGTATGCTCGCAGCTATCGTTCGATAGCGTTCCAGGCTGCTCGCCTTTCTCGGCATCATGAATAGCAGTCATACTTGCGTTGTTACTTTTCCGAGTCGACCTCGTAGGCTGTCTTCTATTCAACCGTAGAACCCTCGGTCACAGTCCGCAGAAAGCCCTGCGCCAGTCAGTAGCAGCCTCTCTCTCGCGGGAGCTCGCATGAAGTCCTTTCGCAGGCGTTAACCTGATCAAGTTCCGACCGTATCTCTCAGAACGCTGCCCGTCTTGTCTCTCATCATCTCCGTTATCTACGCCAAGCAATCGACAGTGATCAATCGATGGGAAAATTGGTATGATGAAAGATAGAACGAGCAGCGAACACCGGTCTCATGCGCTCGCTTGGAAATACCTTGATCAGGCTTGAGTCTGCGTTGCGACTGCATTGTAGCTGGTGCGCCGTACGCTTCACGTTTCGATAGTAGTGGTCCGTCTTGAAAAGCAACCTTGAGGTGGGAACTGCAAGTATCGACGAGGATTGATGCAGGAAAAGAACTGAAAGTTGTGGAAACAAGTCTGCCGCTTCAGCACGCGAGGTACCGTTCTTCGCTAGCGCCATAGCTTGGGTTGAGATCACGACGCCTTAGAGAGCATCGGCTACTGGAGGACTTCAGCCGGGACTTCTGCGCATTTCTGCTGCCGTAGTCTATGATTGGATATCTGAGCATGATTCTCGCGATGGCGAGCGGCCGAGACGAGCGGGCGTCGCGGCTACACCTCTTCCAGCCTAGCTTTGTCCCACGTGATCTTGTTGCCGAAGAAAACTTCGTTCTTCGCAGCAGTGGCTTGTCTGAGCAACCACGCGTTGATAATGCGCAATGTCAGACCTCTCTAGACAAAGCCACCAAAATGCTCGGGTGGTTTCTGAGACGGGAGGAACACGTGTGTAGGACGGTCTCTTGCCTCGCTCGATCTGCTGCTGTATCAGCAGACCTTGAGCTGGATGCACGTTCGCCTTACAAAGCGAGCGCTGCACGAGACAAGAACAACACCTCGACGATCTTTGAGTGCGGAGCCGCCTGATTCATGTGTCGGACTTTGCAATTAATGCGTCGAGACATACCTTTGATTTTTTTTTTCCACGTATCACATGATGTATGCTTAGTGCTTTTCAGAGTATGAATATAGGAATGTGTGTGTATTGAAAGAGCGCGTACTTCAAACAGGTTATCGCTCTTTGCCCAACAAATGCCTTCTTGCCCAAACACCGTAGGAAATATACGTCATAGAGGTGCCACTTCGATCCGACCGATCAAGTCCCAATGCCATTCGTGCAACAGCGTAGCAATGCTCGCTCAGTCAAAACGCCAACAGCTCGATCCAAAGTCGTAGCTCACAAGTGCGGACCCCATATGTACATTGCGATGTCTCTCATATCTAACTGAGAGGAGATGTGCTAAGAGATGGGGTATAGTTAGATCCGTGAAAACGAGGAACAGTATGAGTGGAAAATACAGAGATTATGGTTTCATCGAGGGCCTCCTCGGCGTGTGGTTCGGGAGGTCTCAGTGGCGCTTCGCACGCGAATCGTGGGCTGTCGGAGCTGGGGTGTATCATTCATCGCGGCATCGTAACTGGGTAGAGGACGCTCGACTTGTTGATCGTCTCGCAGCAGTAGGGGGGCTTGCTCGTGCTGATCCCCGCGACCGTCCCAGTAATTCCGCATGTGTCGGCCAGCTTCGAGGTTCGGTGATCCAACAGGGCTGGTGTACTCAGGGGGCAGCTCTCCAGGTTGCAGGAATCCAAGCCCGCGTGCGCTTTCGTGTGCCACATCGTGCACGTTGCTAGCCTCCCCGCTGGTCCCTTCACCGATATCTTCGTTGGAGTCCACGAGGCTGAAAGCTGCCAGGGAGATGTCAGTGGGGCTGCGTTGAGGACCAGGGCTTGTGGGTTGATTACGCCCGAGACGCACTTGCTGGCTACTAGATCGTGCATGTCCATAACCTGCAGAGATGTAGTTGCCAGCCATGCCTTCCCTGATGCCTTCGCGACCAGAGTCCAACAGAATCGAACCTTGTTCGCTGCCGTATGGTGGAGGAGGAGCCAGACTGCCGGTCTGAGGGGCCAGACCCCATTTCTTTACATTGGCCTCAATGAAGACAAACCCCATCTGCCCGAAGTTGACGTGGACCTGGCATGGTCCCTGGGCGCCGACTGTAGGAAAAAAGTTCTGTGTTTTGAGACCGTGTGCAACGTCATCAAGCTTCTTGCCATTACGGGTAAAGAAGATTGTCCCCGTGCGAGGCCTGTACCCGACTCCGATGACGTCGCCCTGAACATATGCCGGCCCGTAAGCGGAAGGTGTAAAAGGTTGGTTGTAGCGTCGGTTGCCGTTCGATCCATATGAAATGGAAGACTTGTGATAGCCTGCACCGCTGTCAGTACTGTGTTCTGATAAACATCCGCGAGCATACGTACCCGGCAGCCTAAACAGAGGGTATGGTTTGGTGGTGACGCCGATTGCAATGCTTGTATTCTCAGGCTTCTCATAGATCTTAGCCTCCCAGTAGTACACCTCATTCTGCTTGGGAATTGGTAGGTTGCTCTGTACGCTGCATTCAGAGTCGAAAAACTCGATTTCGGTTCGGCCTTCGACAAAGCAGTTGGCAATTTCGAGTTCTGGCTCAAACTCCCATGCTGACACACCCTTCTCCTGAATGGCGAGGAACTGTGACAGAGAAATGTCGGTTTGGACAGATTCCGGAGGGTTGACTTGAACGAAAGCTGATTCAGGTCAGTAACTGCTGCATATGATGAGGTCACAATAACTACCTACCTTTTGCTCGTAGGTACTCGGCTCTCTGCAAGTCGCTCATGTCTTCCAAGGCCTCAGCCTCTTCTTTGGCAAATTGCTGCTCATCATCGTACTCTCCAGGTCGTGTGATCCGGTCGAGGAACACGCGACCTTGTTGTGTGTAGCGGAAATAGTAGATGATGGCGAAGACAAGGAAGCAGAAGCCTGCAGCGCCGAGTACTGAGAACACGCCAATCATGATGCCTTTCGCAGTCGACCCGAGACCATTGTTGCTATTGTAGCGCGCTATCCGTGGGGCATCACCAGGCGATGTGTAAAGGGCGCGCTCAGCCTCAGCGAGGACCGTAGCGGTAGCAGACAAGGCATGGTCGATGGCAAGGTACGAGCGCGAGAGCGTCGTGGGCGGCAGGACAGCCTGCAGCGGTTCTTGCGGCAGCATGATGGCGCGCAGGGGCTCTGCTACGAGTGCTGTTCAACGGCAGGGGTGTTGCGACGAGGTGAAGGCGCTGCCAGCAGGCGCAGCGGCGCTTGTGGTGCTGGTGAAGGAACGGTTCGCTCAATGCGTCGATCCAGCAGCGGGGATCGAAGTGGTTGGTGACGCAACTAAGTCCGCGGATGTCGCCGGCGACGAGAGAGCGATGCAGAGGGCACACTCGGGGTGCACTCGCGGAGTGGAGGGTGCAACGGCGTGGGAGGAGCGAAGATGGGCGATCCGATGCGTGTTGTGCCCGAGCGTGGGCGTGAACGGTGAGACTGTCTGCCTGCGGCGTGAGACGACGCAGGTGCGCGGTGCTTGGCTTGCCACTCTCGTTGCCGTAAGGCCTGCAAGATCCGCAACGCTGCCGGTAATTCCGAGCGTCCCGCGATCAGCGAACTGCACTGAAGTGTGAGAGTCAGTGTGTGCACACGAGTAGGAGAAGCCTCAGCGCGATCCGTTGTTGACAACTGTACTAGGGCACTACTGTGTATGGTGGTTCACCGTGCCGGAACGGGGTCAGTTCGAGACCTTCGAGCCGGCCTCACCAACCACGAGCTACTGCAGCTCTCCAATGGGCTTTAGGGAACAACTCACACGCCGCGTTGTAATTCGTGATCCTTAGCTCGGCCCCGCGATGCACCTTGCAGCTCGATATTGCTCTTGTCCTACGTTGTAGACGCGCGGGAGGCATTGCTCGTGGTAATAAGCGGCCAGTCGTCCGCTTGTTACCACACAACCTGAAACACCGCTTCGCAGAGCCGCCATAGGACGCTATCTATGAATAGATGCATTGTCAGAGAGCCGTTACAGATCTAGCAGCCGGTCTTGCTGACTTGCCCGTGCATGCTTCCGCGAAGAGATACTTCAAGCCTTCGACGTCCGCGTGCATCTCGATTGAAGACGCATCTAACGAAGTACCGCCCAACAGCTGGAATGCAGCAGCACCAATAAGAATCCAGAAGTCTTTGGTCTCTTACGCTACATCTTTGCACTGCAAATGAACAAATCGTTGTTCAGTGTACAAACGCACTCAAGACTCGCAGAAAGCACTGTGCTGGACGCACTGTGGCTGAGACATACGTCAGTCTTGACGGGTACGGTAGGAACGATTGTGCTTCGACAGCCTCTAGAGTGCATTGCGATTGTGTCGGCTATCTTGTGTTTATGATCAGGTGTTTGGTGCACCCTCACCAACGCTGCCGGCGGATGTGTGAAATCCACTGAAGATATTTACTTTCTTTATAAACAAAGGTTGACCTAGGGCTGGATCCTGACCCCTTGTGTTAATGCCTTGTAGATTACCGTGCAAAACTGCTAAAAGATCTTCTTCAATAAAGCTATGTACCGTAGGTGGATAACCGTGAGTGACAGTCCGCACCACTCTTGCGCCGCGAGACAGCAAAGCCAGAAACAAGCTCGAATACTTTAAAATTTAGGAGGTAGTTGATAGTTGTTAACGCGATATTTGAGAAGGTAATGGTGGAAGTGTCTGCACTCGACAATGAGAAGTAGCGCATGTGGATTGACCCATCTATTCTGTGTGAGCTACAACGTACTGGCGCGCAAAAAATCATCATGAAGAAGCTGGTGGCCCATATTGTGATTGTAATTAGTATTTGCTGGATCGTGATACGTTTCGTTACGCGGAGAGCGATGAGCGCATGGTAGGTCTTGTTGCTTTCGTATGTAACCTTGTAACGGCAAGTGTTGAAATGAGTGCAGTTACGTCGACCTCTGTGCTCAGCGTTGTCCGTTCTTGATCACAGCCATCTGCAAGAATCTAGACAAGTCACTGAAGCCACAATGTACCAACGATGTGCTTGTTCGGTCTCTATGGCCAATTCTGAGCACAGATGCTGCGTACGCTCAGGTTCGTCCGGAATGGGTAATCGGTACGTCCACGCAGCTGAGTCCTCTGGTGCGGCAGTTCATTGGAAGTGACAACAAGCACAGGTGCGCAGCACAATGGGATCTCGCCTTCACTATGCCCGTATCGTATGATTATGGATTACTGGGGCTCCACTCGCCTTCACCACATGTTGTCGCTATGAAGAAAGCTGCATGCGTGGGTAGCATCAATTTCGCCACCTCGACTTCAGAAAAGCGGCCTTGATTAAGATGTTGCTGGTGGAGTTCGCCGTTGTTGTGTCGCCACACATTGGGTTTCCATGTGACAAAGCTTCTTCAACACATTAGATGCTGACGACTGAGTGAGGGACTGACTGGTCTGCAACATTCACTGCCGTGGCCCGCTCACCTCTCTCAATTGTCTTTTTGAATGCTGTTCAGATGCCTCCAGTCCTACCTCATCTCACTTCCACTTAGGAGAATCTTGAGGTGATATGCTGGACGGTGTCGACAGACTTACAGAGCGGCTGAATAGCCAGCTGTTGATACTGCAAGATGCAAAGACGACTTGAACAATCAGAGAGCCTGCGTGCCGTCAAACGTTCGGTCAAAGCTTGAGTGACAGTGCTTGCGCGGTGCGACATGCATCTGCAACACGTCAGACCTGTCAACAACACTTGGTGAGCCCTACGCTGCACAACGATGCAGTACATGCGCATGGAGCGGTGATCGAGGCTTTCGAAGTTTGTCGTGGTTGAAGGCGGTGTGCCAAAGAAATAGGTAGAAGCACATGTTCGAGGGTTTAGCTGCGGATACGCCAGATCCAATCGAGGAGGTGGGTCGAGCGCACTTGACATTTCTCTGCCTGCACCCTCCCAGGCTACGTTTCGAAAAGCTAGACGTCGTCGCCCCAGAAATCGGCTCTCGCACTCTTGTCTTCACCTGCGCTTCGTCACACGCAGCCCTGTTCCTACGGTTGTGTTCTCACAGGTCGCCATACCCCCAGGCCGTGCGTCGTTGTGCCCCTCCCACGCTGCAAGCAACCGATCCCCCGCGCAATTCTACAAGCAAACCTGTAACCGCAACGCACGCCAGAGGATTATAGACCACTCGAATTGCTCTAAGACTTCCAAAATGATTGTGGCTTTGTAAACGCACCGATCCAGAAGCTGGTACGTCCACTTGCCCCTCACTCAATTCGCTGTATTGCTTTCAGCAGGCGCATGGCAAGAGCTAACCAAGCTGCAACAACAGAACCAGCTTGAGGGCCCCCTACAGAACCGCACTCCCTTGTCGCCTTTGACCTCAAAATCCCAGTACATTTTCCGCTGAAGGATACGTTTCCTGCTCTCACAGCGCAACACTTCTCGACCCTCTCCATACCCCACCTTAGGTTGCTTTTCACAATGTCGTGGCAACCTGAACAACAGACATTACGGCAGCTGGCGCAGTGCCTGAAGGACTCGCTAGGCGGTCACGATGCCAATGCACGCAAGAATGCCGAAATCGTATGTCTCCCGCATTTGTATCGTATGTCGCAGCAGTCGCGCTGACTTTGGCGGCCGTGCAGATGCTTCGAACTGCCAGGGCCTCGCCCGATTTTGATAAATACCTGGCATACCTCTTCTCCAGCAGCCAGCCTCCCTCGGGTGTCGATATGGACGGATCCCTTTATTTCCAAGCACGCGCCGCAGCTGCCATTATGCTGAAGAACGATGTAAAGACATCGTTGAAGGCCATGGATGAGGCTACAACAAGCTACGTCAAGGACATCATCATGGTTGGGCTGCAGGACTCGAACAAACAGATGCGTCAGTACGCTGGAAACGTGATAACCGAAGTAGTGCGACAAGGAGGCATCATGGGATGGCCTCAGATTCTTTCCGATCTTGTCAACATCGTCAGCAACGTGAACGGCACTTCTTCCGTTCAAGCACAAGAAGGCGGTATGAGTGCTCTTCTGAAGATCTGTGAAGATCACAGGAGAGCATTGGACAAAGAGTATCAGGGCCAGCGGCCCTTGAGCTTCGTCTTCCCTAAGCTGCTGGAGCTTACCACAAGTCCTGTCCCCCGAGTTCGCGCTGATGCCATAGCGGCGATCAACGTCTTTATCCCTGACAAGTTGCAAGTCGTATTGTCCAACATTGATTCCTTGATGCAACAGCTGTTCTCTATCGCTAGCGATACAAGCGAGGACGTTAGGAAGCAGGTCTGCCGGGCTTTCGTTCACGTTGCAGACATCGCTCCGGAGAAAATGCTGCCGCATATGAGTGGACTAGTAGACTACATGGTCGCACAACAGCGCAGCAAAGACGACGAGGAGTTGGCTCTGGACGCTGCCGAGTTCTGGCTTTGTGTTGCTGAAGACGAGAGGATGCGCGACCACCTTGGTCCTTACTTGGCGAAGATCGTGCCAGTGCTCCTCGAGAGCATGGTCTACAGCGAGGATGAGGTTCTGCGTCTTGAGGGCGAGGAGGAGGACTACGATGTCGACGACCGAGAACAAGACATTCGACCAAATTTTGCATCGAGCAAATCGGGACGTATGACAACAAACGCCAATGGCGAGACTGTTCTTACCAACGGTGCTGGTGCCGAGGACGACGGTCTTAGTGATGGTGAAATCGAAGACTTCGATGACGACGATTCATTCGGTGACCCAGAAGATGCGTGGAACCTACGCAAATGCTCAGCCGCTGCATTGGATGTACTTGCAGGGGTTTTCCATGAGGCTGTGTTCGAGGCGACGCTTCCATACCTCACCACAAACCTCAATCATGCGGAGTGGCCTAACAGAGAGTCTGCTGTCCTTGCTCTCGGTGCTATCGCAGATGGGTGCATGCACGTCGTTCAGCCCCACCTCCCCATGCTCACGCCCTACCTAATTACGCTTCTTCAGGATCCGAAGCCTGTCGTTCGAAAAATTACATGTTGGACTTTGGGTCGCTACTCTGGATGGGCAGCGCGTCTTGATCAGGCCGGAAAGCAGCAGTTTTTCGAGCCTATAATGGACGGTATTCTCAAGAAGATGCTGGACAGCAACAAGGGTGTGCAAGAGGCCGCAGCATCTGCCTTCGCACATCTCGAGGAGAAGGCGAGCACCCAGCTTACTGAGTACTGCCCTGTCATTGTCCGCCAATTCATCCAATGTTTTGCGATGTACAAGGACAAGAACATGTACATTCTGTACGACTGTGTCCAGACTCTTGCTGAGCACGTCGGACCAGCGCTCGCTCAAGACGAGCTGGTCGCCATGCTGATGCCGGCTCTTCTTCAGCGCTGGGAGAAGGTGTCAGATCACTCAAGGGAGGTCATCCCACTGCTCGAATGCCTCTCGTATGTGGCCACTGCGCTCGACCGCAAGTTCTCTCAGTACGCTGCTGGCATCTTCGCCAGGTGTATCGGCATCATCCACCGAAACCTCAAGGAGAGTCAGATGTCGACCGAGAACCCAAGCCTCGAGATGCCTGACAAGGACTTCCTGATCACTGCTGTTGATCTTCTAAGCGCTATGATCCAAGCTCTCCCCGCTCAGGACAGCGCTCAGCTGGTCGCCGGAACCCCTAACTTCTTCCAGCTCGTTGCTATCTGTATGAGTGATTCCAACAACGACGTGAGGCAGTCGGCTTATGCTCTGCTCGGTGATTGCGCTATCTGCGTCTTCGAGCAACTTCAGCCTTGCCTCCCTGCTATCCTCGAAATCCTGATCGTTCAGCTCGAGGCTTCACCCGCACAGATCGGTCATGACGAGTCAGGATACTCTGTCATCAACAACGCTTGCTGGTCAGTCGGAGAAATCGCCATGCAGCAAAAGGAGGGAATGCAACCTTACGCCGAGCGATTGCTTCAGAAGATCGGCACAATATTATTCGACAGTAAAGTGCCGGAGTCACTCAACGAGAACGCAGCTATCGCCCTTGGAAGACTGGGGATAGGTTGTGCGCAGTATCTCTCTGTACATCTTGCCCAAATAGCACCCGCATTTCTACGCGCCATCAGCAAGGTCACGTGGAATGATGAGAAGGGCCATGCACTCACTGGCTTTATGCAAATGGTCCTTGCAAATCCAGGCGCAATGGAGCAGTCTCTGCTGGAATTCTTCAGTCTAATGGCTTCTGCTGATCGGAATTACATCACTGGACCATCCGGTCAGGATTGTCGCCAAACGTTCAAGACGGTAAGTACGTTCCAACGCGCATCCATGCACTCTATTAATCACTGGCGCAGATTATCCAGCAATACAAAACCATGATCTCGGACTTTGACAGCTTCCTCAATGGCCTCCCCGGTGACCAGCAGGCCACATTCCGTGAGCTGTACGGTGTTTAGGAAACGCACATACACTCATATTGCCGCCACTATTCTCCTCAGAAGTGCAACTGAGCATGGACGTGGACGGTTTCTTTACAAGTCAACCAGCATTAAATTGATGCTGACCCGTTAGAGGAAGAGAAGGATACCAAAAGTAGGGCGAACCGGACGAAGCAAGTACTATAGGCAGGAGGAATGAGCGATGTGCATTTACGAAGAACCAGGGAGGTTCCGGCATCTATAGACATTTTCCAGCGACTTTTTGCTACATAGGCGGGCCTCTCACAAGGGCGATGTCATCATGCTTCACGGGTTGGCGGGTCGTGCTGCAGCGTACCATTCACCGGCGTTCTATTGACTGTCATTGTTGACTGCGACAGACACCCTCATCCATAGTCTTAGATAGCTGTAGGTAGAATCTTAACTTTTCTTAAGCATCGAAACTGCAGAGTGAGAAGGTGTCACAGCCATTGTGCGCGTCCGTCGGCTGTCTCCACCGTTCCGAGCCCTCCGGCATTACGATCTCCATTTTTGGTCTTGCACGACTCGCAAACTACGCCTATCAATGGTGGCTTCGTGGAGCAAAGAGACAGAACGAGAACGGCGTGCTCCGCTCGGTCTGCGCGGCTCCCGATAGACTGGTTCGCTCGGCGGCGAGTAAGCGCTGTTACGCCGTGCTACAGGGTCTACCGTGGACGTCTCATGCGAGGCGTTGTACATAGTACATGGAATGGAGTCATCTCGAAGGTGCGCGCAGCACAGATCAGCTGCATGCAGTAAGGAGCGTCTTGTCTTCGGACGCAAGGCGAAGTATATGGCCGGGTTCTAGAATGACGATTTTCTGGTTCTCTAACGACCCCTCCGGTAAGTTCATTTGCGCCGTTGTTAGGCTGCCTTTGTGGACGCGGAGGTGTGCACCGATTGATAGAAAGCGGCGGCGACGGGAAAGAACCAAAATGTGCGATCAGCGAACGGTCGTTGATCTTGATATTTTCCACGCGCAAGCGCTCCGTGGCTGCCGCGAGACAACCAGATCTCGACAGGAGTCGTACGAGTTTTGCAGGCCTCACGATCCTTCTCGATTCGTCCCTTCTTCGGACACGCGCGAGTTCTGCGTCTTGAGTCTCGACCGTCGCATTTTGATTTGCTGGTGTTTGTCGCAAATTTTTTTTTTGAATGCAGCCCTCGCAGAGTATTACAGATCTCGGGACGGGCCCACAAAGATACTTTTGCAATCAAAATATGCGTCGGAAGATTGCCAGGCGGTTTGCAAATCTCAGTTAGGACGGAGGTCACCGACTCACCGCGACCACTGTGCCTCGGCTGGACGTGCTCGAAGAAGATTCAAGGCATACTCGAGGCATCTCGGGTCTTGACATGACGTTGACCGCCAGTCTGCGACTCCACCAATTCGCAAGTCCGCCTGTTTGCTGTTGAGTGGTTCGAGACTAGCATGCATTGATGGAAAGTGAGACGAAAGTATACTCATCTCTTGTACCATTAAAGATACATGAAGCCTCAGCGAAATCTTACAGCAGGGCTGCTCAATGTTGTTGTTGTTGTGCGGCTCATGCGGCTCATGCGGCTCATGACTGGCAGCAAGGGATGATCCATGTCGGGCACACGCGAGCATGCATGTAACAATTCTGCGCATGTTAACAACAGGGTGCTCGCCTTCGCACCAGGCTGCAGAGAAGCATGCCCCCTCCCTTCGAGCAGTCTACAGCCCGGTTCACCCCGTGGTGGTGGTGGTAAGGAGAGGAACGTCTACATGTGTTCTGGAATGCGGGACGACCGGCTATAAATATACCATCAGCTTGGATACCCTCACAGTTGAAAACTACTACTCATGATCACTCAGCTGCTTTGCATCTGGGGTCGCGTCAAGGCATGCTGGCAGCAGACGCGCCCTGCAGCGCAGTGGCATGACCGAGCTTGACAAATAGCGCCTCTCAAATTTTTCAAAGGTGTTCGTTGTGCGCGCTGTGGGGATTCGAAGCAGCTACAATCAAAGTGGTAGGTAACGCATTGCTATATTCGACTCGACGGCCGGAGGATATGTTTCACGGTACGAGTGCAAAGAACGGACCCATCCGACAGAGAACTGCCTGGTAGTTCCACCAAATGATGGAGAAGATCAGAGGAGGCACTCCACGCGAAGACCCGCCGTGTGGTCGGTGGAAGGATCGTGGGAGGACATGTGTGTTGTGTAGCCTGAGCACCATCCCAATTAAGGCAGTTGGCCGCGCCGGCGGTAGAACAGGGTCGCACGTATTTAGAGCAGTCCACTGGTGGATTGGGTAGAATCAGAGGATCGATTATTGCAACAATTGGGTGGCTTGCGTGCAGATATGTATGTGTCTGCTGCGCTGCTGGTCAGCTTCGTCACTTTTGCTCTGTCAGCACGAATGCGAGAGACGGAAGGAACGGAAAGGGTTCTCGCGTCCCAGCCACCCCACAGACAGGGCATGGGCTACCCTAGACGTACACCGACGCAGGTAACAAGCTTAAAGAAGTTTATCTCTAAGAATAGCAACTACAATAGCCACCTCGTCGCTAGCCTACATATTCTGTGGCCTGCACCTGCTCTTGCGCATTTGCCATGTCATTGCAGACTATTGCTACGGTATTTCGGGCTTTCTATAGCATCGTGGAGTATTGGTTGTCAGCGCGCTGTTTCTAAGAACGGCATATCGCACCTCGTGTTTGCTGCTCACTACTCCACTGGCAGTAGGCGACGCCGATACACGAAAACAGCGTCATCGCAGCGGTGCAGCAGCTTAACAGCCTTGCAGCGGAAGACGATTCCGACAGGTTGGAGAGCTCTCACGACAGTATGATGTACCGTGTCACACGGCACGTTGTGCACATGTGCAGATCCAATGCAGTGGCTCGCCTACACTTGGAGGTAGTCCAATTGCTTGGTGACCAGGCAAGACACTGGCTGAACTCCGGTGAAGGAAGCTGTAGAGTTAGCTGCGAGCTGAATGCCCCAAGCAGTAGCAGCAGCAGTAGCGAATCCTTCTGGTACTGCCAATATGAAGCCCTGTACCTGTCATCCTGTACACACCCTGAGGGCATCAGCGCACCGTCACAGATCGGCAGAGCTGTGGGCTTGAGTAGCATCGTGAAGACGGCCAATGCAGGACACCATCATCACTGCTTCGAAAGCAACATTGTGTGAATGACGCGCGAGCGAACGGACGCTGCTGTCTGGTCACTTTGAGCGGAATTAGCCAAGCACGGCGCACATGGCCAAAAATAACCACGACACCTCGGCACTTTTGCCAGCCCAAGCGGCTTTGGGAGCTAGCGCCATCAACTTTGCTGCACCTTTCTCTTGTCTGATTCGCCCACCCCAGAGTGAGCAGTGAATCAAGTGAATTGCTCGCTGCAACTCTACCTGAAGTCCTGGACTCGATGCCACACCAGCACGACCGGCTTCTCCTGGAGTGGCGATCTCAGGGCGCCCGCTCTGCCAGCAGTTGGTCCGCTCGCTTTGTCCGTTCGCTGTCTCTGCCACTGATGGCACGCTGCGACCGCTCGCTGCTGAGGCCGATCGCCTCCACCGTATCGCACGGCCCGTGGTGTTTGACGGTTCGCTGACTTGGGGCCTCCCCTATGCACGCTGGTGGTCGGCCTTTGCTGCTCATCGGCAAAGGCATCCAATCCGTGTGCATCAATCCCATTGTGGTCTGCAGGTCCAACGATGTCGAAGCGTCCTGTCTCCATACAAGCAGCAGGGGTGTACCCAAAGAGGGGCCACCCCCAGCACTCGGCCGGCGGCGGGCAGACACGTTCACTGCGCGGCCCGGACTTACCTGGCTGCTCGCTCCAGTAAGCAGGGTCCCATTCCTGAAGCACCTTGCTGCTCAGGGACTGCAGCATCATCCGCTGCGCCAAACCTGGGCATGGGTGCAAGGTCCCGGACAGCTCAATTGTTACAGAAGTTACACTGGGGGCTATGCCAAACGAGCATGTGCCTCGAGCACCGGCCAGCGCCAGCGGTGAATCACTCCTTTGCTGGTTGTAGCTCCCGCACGCTTCACTAGCCTCTCCCGTCTCTACCGGCTGCCACACAGGTCCCCTTCCGCCGCTCGTGGCGTCACTGCTATTTGCGTGGACGCTATCACCGTCTCACCGTGGTTGGTTCCGTTCGACGTCCCAGGGCTTTTTGGAACCGAGCTCTAGCAGCTCTAGCGCTTCTGCTTCCGCCCAAGGCCTCTTTGTCCTAGTGAGGTATGGGCCGGGCATCCTGCAGGGGGCACGTTGCATGCTCTTGACCTTTTTCCGCTGTCACTTCGTCCTGTCGCACATCCGCCGAGGTCTCGCTAGCTTTGCGTCAATACTTCTCAGCCCTAGATTCGTCTAAGCTTCCCATCTGCACTTTGCGGATATATATCACCAAACTGTTCCGGCCTTCAGCCTCCAGAAAACCACCCTATCACCGGTCTACGACCAAATTACTCTCGCTTTACAAGTTCGCCAAACAGTAACTGCAGCGTGCATAGACTCAGCCCCCACCAATACCACCCCTCCTCAACTCCAACATCTCAGAGAAACACTGATTACTACGACATCGACGCCTGAACACTCGAACGCGAAACCATTCGAGGACGCTGTGCGGTCCACTTCTCACACTCGCTCAAAATCTACAAGTCACCAATTCATCCAATGGCTGGACCAGGCGGAGGCCCCTCGAGGCGCAGTCATACCAAATCCCGAAAGGGCTGCAATACTTGTAAGAGGAGACATATTCGCTGTGATGAGACATTTCCGCAGTGGTAGGCCTTCAACAGGATTGTTTCACATGTTTGGTATGCTGATCTGCTCACAGTCGCAACTGTACCAAGCACCAAGTTCGGTGCGATTACATGGACAGCCCCACTGCCATGATGCCCGAAGCCCCGCAAGCTCCCCAGCAGCCCAATCTTCTCTGGACACCAGAGATTGAAGCTACGATTGAGCTATGGAGGCGGACTGGAGAGTTTCCTTTCCCTGAGCTCCGCATTTACCCTCAACCCGAATGGCGAGCGTACGCAAAGACGGATCTGCGTTTAATCCACCATCTCTCTTCCATCGCGAACGAGATGTTTAGGAGCAGAACTTCCAAAATGACCCTATGGGCGGATATGATGCCCAAGTAAGTGTTTAGTGCCAAACTTTACTATCGAAAACAATGGGTGACTGTGACTGACTGTTCTAGGTTTCTGAGCATTGCTGCTTCTCACCCTTTCGTTATGCACTCCATTCTCGCTTTCTCCGCCTCGCACCTAGCTTGGATCTCTCAGTCGGCCGAAACACGGAATCTTGCTTTCCATCACGCAAGCATTGCCCTCAAGGGTCTGCACGATGGCATCTCCAGCTTCACTAAGTTGAACTCGGATGCAATTCTAGCTTCTTCACTCCTACTAGCCTGGCAGGCCACGGACTGGAGAGGTTGGGCTTCGCTCGTCACTGGGACGAAGACGGTGATCCTTTCCATGCAGCCGTGGAGACACGAGTCTCTTTTTGCAGACTACATCACAGAACATAGCCCGATGCCGAGCAGGCACTTCATGAACACAGTCGGCACACCGGTCACCCAAGAAGCCCGCACACAGCAATTAAATACCCTCACCGACATCCACAACTCCTTGCAACGCTTGCAACCATATCTCAGCCGCAACGACCAGGAAACAAAATGGGTTGACCAGCTCAAGGGGTATCTTGATCGATTGCGAACATCCAGCCAAGCGCAAACGCCTGAAGAGCAGTTCAATCAGCTCTACGCGCTCCGCAAATGGCTGTTCTGGGTGCCAATTTCTCTTCTTTCTGCGAAGCGTGGAGATGTCAATGTTCTACGCGTTCTTGCCCACTTCTACGCAACAGCTCTTGCACTTGACCCAATGTTCCCGGACGTTGCCTCAGTGTTCGTCTCGGATCTCTCCCTTCTTCCATTGGAGGAAATCGTTACCGCTATCCAGGGCTACCAGGATCCGAGATATGACTCAAGGATACAGACGATGTCATATCTGGTACAATGTCCCATCGACATGGTCTCGTCATATAAGACTAGGAGAGAATGGACGCGTCAGCACATTTCTACTGTCTCTCCTGTCCAGCAGCCGTCCTACGCATTGGAAACCGTCAACTTAAACCTCGAAAACCAGATTACGCAGTACAGCTATGGCCAGGCTCACAGTCTCAGCCCAGCTTTTGCTCCTTCGCCTCTCGGATTCCTGCCTCCTGGGATGACCTCCGCTCCGACTACTCCCTTCCTCGATGTCCCGCGAACGTCCGCAGACGCCTATAGATCGAGCACATATGCCACTAGCAGTTATCCCTCCAGCAGTTACGCGTCCAGCAACTACGCGTCCCCGTTGGGCTCGCCTACCAATGTACTTCTACCGCCGTATGCGGCACCATCAGATCATGCATATAATTATGGAATGTCTGGATATACCAGTGGGTTCGTGGCTACACCTATCTGGACGTAAACGCAAGCAGACTGAACGAACCCCAGGAACACTCGGCTTGCTTCTCAGCCATCAACTAGCGCAGCGTCAGTAGCCGGATATACAACCCACCCAATTCCAGTCACATCAGTCCCCTCACAGTACAGCGACGCTGGAAGCATGTAGGGCCGACTCAATGATTAAGACACGACGAGCCTCCTCACCTACATCTCTGCAACAGCAACCTACGTCGAGTTCAGCAAGGACTTCCTGTACACTTTCGCACGCCCTATCACAAGAATCTGGCGACGTTTCGCGGGCAGTAGCAGCAGCCACTTAAGATGGTCTCGGCGCAATTCGTCGGAGCAATACCCGAACTGGATGTTTAGCGAGGGTCACGCTTCAGACCATGGCCGCACGAGGATGGTGTACTTTTGCACTAGGCTAAGCCAGAAGGAGTTGGGAACCGTTTCAATGGCATGGCACCAAGGAGCAGGAATGGCCCATGCACGCAAGCGCAATTGACGAACTTTCACGATTCACGACTGCATTGTTCTCGGCGCCGATTATTTCGGTCCTCAGATGACCATTGCATATTTGGCCAACAGTAAGAGATGAATTGTAGATTAGAAGGACCGACTGTGGGAGAGTAGCGGATGGAACGCGACACCACGTATGTCAGCACAGCCATAGCGGCGCAGTGGTGGGACAACACCATCCTACAACTGAAGAGGATGAGGAACTTGGGCAGGCAGAATCAAGGTTGGCTTATTTGGGACTGGCTGTATCCTAGCGTAGCTCCGCTGGCATGTATTTCCCAATTTTCTGCAAATCAATTTGTGGTCTGATGGAAAACTGCCAGCCCGAAATAACCGGCCAATCAATACCTCTAGCTCGACCTCGCTCCGTACGACCGACCACTCTGCCACTGTGAGAATTTACGTATTATGACGGCTTCTCGATCATGCGTGCGATGGCATGCACCTCTACCAACTCATGATGCTCTACCGATGAAACCATCCCGGCACCGGTTCGACACGCGCCAAACGTACGCTAAATGACTTACGCGAATTACGCGCAGAAGAGCTTGATATTACTGAATGGTTCCGGGCACCAGGCGCGCACAACTACTTGAATGATCGACATAAATCATGTGCTAATTTACCCTGCCCTGCCGCTTTCGTGCAGTAACCGCGACGAGATGATGCTGGCGGTAGCGCACAGCCACAGGGGAGCTGCCACGAGCTGGACCGGTGAGGGGTGTCTCGCCTGAGGTTGACAGAAAGGCGTTCCCCAGGCTCTTCCATGGGCGGCCACGATTCCAGAAGGATGAATCGCACCACATCCTTGTGCAGCCGGCGCTCTTATGCATGCATGCAGGACTGTGTGGACGGAGACACCTCCGCCGATGCTGCATTCGCTGCCCAATATGATTGGACCCATCTTCTGCTCTGTTGCAAATGCACTCTTAGAGTTTGAACCCACATTGAAGGCCGTCCGCCATAGGACAAATACCTAGCCACAAGTCGGCTATTGAATCACTGTGTCTCTCGGCATCTCTCGGTGTGCAAGGCCTTCGAACTTGGCTTCTGGGCCGACGCCTCACAGCGCTAGAAGCAGACTAATATGACTGCCGTGACCAAGCCAGGGACTCCCTGCAGTCGTCCAAGCGAGGGGTGCAAGGGACCTACACTACAGCGAACTTCCGCTGCTACGTAAGCCAGCGACTTCCGCGCCCGCGCTCCACCCCCTACGAAACGGCCGCCATCTCGTCTGTTTTCCTAACATCCTAATTTCCACTGAAGCAACGTTGGATGACTAAGGCAGGCTGTGCTGTCGCTATGCAACTGCGACTACGACTCACTACGCACCACTGTCAATCATACAACCCCGGAATAACCTTACCCCAGCTCGCCTGACTTTCCCGCACCTCCCAACGCTGCGACCACACTCAAGACGATCCTGATACAGTTCGCAGCATAGCGATGATCGCCTGCGATGCTATGACGCGGTCTTTGCGCCATTTCTGGATACACGCGGTCGATGTCCGCCAAGACCCAGATTAAACAAAGGACTGCCGTCTAAAGAGCCGCAAGACAACAACCACTCAGAGAGCGCCGGAGTTGTATTCCTAGTGTCTGAGCGCGTGTCCGGTTCCTTTGGTAGCAACGACGCGACAGATGAAGCAACGAAGCCATCGGTCCGACTTGTCTGCGGTTTGCATTCGGAAAATCCAGGACCGTAGGATCTGCGAGCAGGTAGTTTCCTTGAGTTCGATGACGCACATCCCAAAGCACCAGGACAAGCGAAGTTACCGTGCTATGCGACATGGGGACGCGCAAAGGCGATCTCCCTGTCGATCATACCGCCCTATAGCATCGTAAGGGTCGTATCTATCCTTCCTGTACAAGAAAAGTAAATGCTCGTCCGAGTCCGAGAACGAGCTAGCAGCCATCGCGGGCTACGAGATTTGCTTGAGATTCTCCTGAAAAGGTATAGGCGGCCTCTGTTGTACGACTACTTCGCGATACGAATTGATGCTTGTTGGTCCTCACACCATTTCCATAGAGGTCCATCGAATAGACCTTGTCGAGGACTGACCAATTCGCTACCGGCTGTTCTTGCCCAAGACATGGATGCAGCACCTCGTGAGGCTTCGTGGATAACTTCATGTATCAAATGCCAAGCAGTACGCGGCCTCGGAAAGCCCACCGGTAACCGTTTGCAGTATCTTGGCTATCACGCTTCACCGACAACCCGTCGGCAATTGGAAGCATGTATATCATCGTACGATGAAGCATGGCGCTCCCCAGCTGCCAGCGAGATAGATGCGCCGGAGGCCTCGCCTCTCCTACCCTGCCCTAGCGGTCTGATATCAAGCCACTTTACGCGGCGGCGCTGATCCAGCCCTGCCGGTCAACGTCCCCTGCAGCTTTTGTCACTAAGACATTAAGAGACACGTACTATAGTATTACCTACACTACTTACGCCTGACTCTTTAGTACTGTGTAGAGCCAAGGGCCCCTAGGAGACGGGAAGCGGTGTGCACATCTTTTAAGGTGACAAACCTTGAACCCGGCATGTTCAACCGTGGGCCAGTGGCTGAATCTCGCGCTCGTGTGGCCTCGGTAATTCCTAGAGCGCTGCCTCCTGTGGTATATTTTGGTACTCCCACCGGGCACAGCGCGTAGCGTGCGCGCCAAGGCACTCCTCGGGCAAAGCTCCGAGACGGCCGGCAACACAACGAACACGAACACGAACACGGACACGCTCCCGGTGGCAAGAGCCTTTACGAATGCCGCAGCCTTATCACGACCTACCAGATACAAGGTGGGTGCATGAATGGATGAGAATACGGGGTGGCCCACAGACGTTTCTCGAGATTTCTGAATGGCCAGTACCTAGATTAAACAGTCTTGATTGGTTGTTCTGCGATTGACATTGGCCCTTGTTTTCTTGTCTATTTATGTATTCTGCTTGTAAATATGTGGCTGATATTGCAACTCCACATGCAATATTGCCTCGCTGGCCATGCACATGTGCACGACGCAGCTTGATAGAGACTATCGACATGCAACACCACCCGAGCATTTTGCAGGAGCCGACGACAACACGTGCACGACCCAGCCGAAAGCGACACCAACCGAGCACTTTGTCGAAATCTTGACGCAGCTAGATACTGGGTCCAACCCGCACTCTGGAGAAGCCTTGGCAACAAGCGTCGTGCACGCTCTTGAGTTGGGGCTCAAACTGACAGCCACGCAACACACCGGTGCTGTTTGGACAAGGCGAAACGTCCGTGTCGAGATCTAGATTTGCGTTGCCGGTGCCTGCACGCACGCATGAAACGCTGATGGCTGTCTATGGGGCAGGTGCCGGGACTCGTTCTCGAGACGGCAAAGTGATGCCGGTTGAGGGCGGAGGTTCAAGCCGGCGAGAACCACGGGAGGTTTTAGTTTCGAGCGTTTCGTCTGGGACTTGGCAGATAGCGATAGGCAAGGATAAGTAACATGACAGAAGCATTCCATCTCGGAACCTGCCAGACTGTCATATCGTGAATCCAGACCTACAGACAGACGACGGTACCTTGACCCCTAAAACCTACTACTCACCCCCCCACCCCCCCGACAAGCCTAACCACACTTCTCCCTTACACCCCATCAAGCTCCCTACCTAATCACGCTTGCAAGACTGCGATTATACATTTAATCCACTGATTTTTCTGGGGGGGGGGTGGAGTGTATACGGCGTTGACTGTTTTGCGTGGAAACTTGCTGTGTAGTTATATTGCAAGTCTATGCTTACTTTACTAGTATTGTTTGTGGGACTAGCGGGTGGTGATGGGGATAGGGGGGTGGGATGAAGGGTATGGGTTTTTTTTT
Source organism: Didymella arachidicola (assembly GCA_016630955.3). NCBI lineage: Eukaryota > Fungi > Ascomycota > Dothideomycetes > Pleosporales > Didymellaceae > Didymella > Didymella arachidicola. The sequence goes on from CM049987.1 coordinate 329,860, forward strand.
TGAGGGGCTGTCTGGGAGGGTGCTGGACGGTAGGAGGATGATGTTGCGGAAGATGCGGTGGAGTCCCTCTGCGTGGGGGGATTCGGAGCTGAGGGAGGGTGGGCGCGGGGTGTGTTGTTTGTCTGTCTCGCTGGGACGGGCTGGATAAGTTTTGGATACGGGGACAGGGGGCTTGTGTCTCTTTCTGGGCATGCTCGTGTGACCGAATATATCTCATTTCCGGCATGTCAGCACGGCTGAAGGCGCGATCGAAGGGTCAGCGTTGTGATGTTTGATTGTAATGCATGGGGTGTTACGCTGGATAGCGTGAGTTAAGCGCACGCTGTGTGACATGTACGTCTCCCCTCCTACCTCCCCACAGTCACTGGAAAACATAACCCCGACCCTCCAGCTCCAGTCCCACCTACGTCGCCCAACTCCACTCATCCCACCTCTCATCCCACACCACCGGCTCCAGCGCCCCTTCCAGCGCCAACACCTGCCCCAGCCCACACTCTGAGAAACTAACAGCCGGCTGCTTCTCGTAGAAATCATCGTACTTCCCATCCAGCGCATCCCGTAAGTTCTCCACGCTGCCGTCTGGATGCAGTTTCTCCCACGGCCTTGTGCAGACGCGTGCTTTGCAGCGCTTGAGCGTGAGGATCAGGGCGTTGAGGCGCGAGGCCACTGCGGCGGCGGACCAGGGACCGATTTGGGTGGGGGTGTTGTGCAGGTTTGTGAGTTGGTAGGGGTCGTTCTGCTCATATCATATTAGCTTATTTTCTGTGTATGGGACGATAGAGGGGGGACGGACAGTCATGTCGTATAGCTCGACCTCGTTAGTGCACCAGACTGCGTACGCCAGATCGTACCCGTCGCCGATGACGCGGACGTGTTTGTATGTGTTGTTCGGGAAATGATTCTCGCCGAAGAACGGGTTTCCTTCGACGAGGTACTCGCCCCAGAATTCGATGTTGATGTGTTCGCTCTTTGTGGTTTTCTGGCGCAGGGCGGGGGTTACGGGGATGGGTTCGCCGTCGAAGTCTGGGCGGAGCGGGATCCCTGCGAGGGCGAAGAGGGTTGGGGCGATGTCGGTGTGGCTGCTGGGGATGGTTTGGATGGCGTTTTTGGGGACGCCCGGGCCGCGGATGAAGAAGGGGATGTTGACGTCTTCTTCGATGTTGCAGCTTTTTCCGGGGGGGAGGCGGTGCTGGCCGATGTGGTAGCCGTTGTCGGTGGTGTAGATGAGGTAGGTGTTGTTGAGGACCGAGGGGCTGGCTGCGAGGCGGTCGAAGATGGAGTCGATTAGCTCGTCCACGGACTGGAGGGATTGCAGGCGCTTGCGGTACCAGTCGTCGTTGTAGTCGATCTCGGATTGGTTGAGCTGGCGGAGGGACTTGAAGTAGGATGCTGTGCCGGTCTGACGTCGTTAGCGTGAATTGATGCTGGAGAGGGGACTCACGGTGTTGGGGTTGAAGTTTGGTGTCCGTGGGACTGTGACGTTGGGGAAGAGGTGGGCGTGTCTCTTTGCAGGCACGGGGGGGTCGAAACTTGCAGCTCCGCCGCCAGTGATGGTCTCTGAGTGCGGTGCGATAGGCGCGACACCGAGGAAGAAGGGTCTGTCGGAGGCTTTGATCGCGTCGTCCAAGAAGCCGAGGGCAGCGGCTGCGATGAGGTCGGTGGAGTACTCGCCAGGGTAGTTTTTGGCCGGGTCGTGGTTGCGTGTCATGGTGGCATTGTAGAAGATGTACGTTCCGGGGTCGATTAGGACTGGGAGTGTTAGTGGGAGTCTTGAGTGTCGAGGTGTTGAGAATATTAAGAGTCTTGACATGCTTGACATGCTTGAGAGTCTTGAGTCTTGAGTCTTGAGGTGTTGAGAGTCTTGACATGCTTGACATGCTTGAGAGTCTTGAGTCTTGAGTGTTGAGGTGTTGAGAGTCTTGACATCCTTGACATGCTTGAGAATCCTTAGTCTTGGAGTCTTGAAGTCTTCCCATCTTCCCGAACCTCAAGACTCTCAAAAGCCCCAAGACTCTCCATCCACTCTTCACCCCCTCTCATCTCCTCTCTCTCTCTCCAAAAAATAAAATAAAAAAAAAATAAAAAAAAATAAAAAAAACTTACAATCCGACCCATTCCACCCATTAATCCTCGGACTCTGATACGTAGCAAGCGAATGCCCATTCATCATCTTGCCCGTATAATACGTATTCCACCCCGCCTCCTGCAACCAAACGGGCAAATAATCATCATTAAACCCCTCCTCGATAAACCTCGGATACCCACCATACGGCGCGCTCACATCCGTCACATTGGTGTTGTGCGCCGCCTTGCCCGTCAACAGCGAGACTCTCGACGGACAGCACAGGGCAACGGTGCAGAAATGCTTCTTGAACCACGTGCCTTGCTGCTGGAAGTGTTTCTGCACTGAGGGCTGGTAGGCGAGGGAGTCGAGGTGGAGGTCTTGGTCGTCGGTCATGATGAAGATGAAGTTTGGTTTGGTGGTGTTTGAGGCGGGGAGGGCATTGTTGGGGAGGGTGTTGGGGAGGGTGTTGTGTAGGGCGGACTGGGTGGATGGTATGGCGAAGGTGTTGGCGGCGAGGAGGAGGGCTTGGGTGGGTGTCATGGTGGGAGGGCGGGAAACGGGGTGGGAGGTTTGGGATGGGCATTGCGGCGGTTTTTTATTTCTCACGTCCTCATCTTGCGATCTGCGTGGTGGAGAGGAAGTTGACTGCCGGCCCCGCTTTTATTGCGCCAGCGTTGGTTTTCATGGCGTGCTTGGGGTATCTCTTATGTTGAAGGAGGGTTTGGATTGAGCTTGAATTGACTGGACTTGACTCGAGCAGTGGGAAGGACGCCATGAATAGTCGGGGAAGGAGAAGTCTTCAAGGATTGGTGCACAAGCTGCCGCCAGTTACGAAGAAGCTCGTTTTTTTTTTGAACGATCACTTGCAGGAACACCACAACGCACCTTCTGCTTGTGTTTGCATCTATGCAACACAACAACATAATTAATTATTGGAAGCTATATAGAAAAGCAGAGAAGATAAATCTCTAGCTATCTAGATACTTTACTAATTATATTATATAATTACGTTGTTATTATAGCGCATGCAAAAGAGGGGGTCTTGTTAGTGTTTCTGCGAGTGATCGCTCGAAAAAAACGAGTTTCTTCGTACGAGTGTAACGCGTGGATTACGAGTGTTGTGAGCAACGTGGTGGCCGTGTTCTGCATGACAGCAAAATCGTGATGGTAACGGCACTGTCGTACGCAACGTCGTGGTACAGTGAATGGTATATAGTGACAAGCTTCCCCAAGTAAGCTTGGAAAGGTGCAGTTGACGAGGTCATTGCCCCGCCATGGGAGCTTCCGCATCGGAACGGCGGCCCCACTTCGAGTGCGGCCATGCTCGCGCTCAGGCTCGGTTGATGGCCACAGTCACGTCAAGCGCCACGACACCTCGGACACCGTCGCGGCCATGTCTGGAGGCTGGAACACGATCGAGTCGGATGCGGTAGGTTGCGCTCTGTTGCGTGCTGCCATGGCTAACGTCACAGGGCGTCTTTACGTACCTCATCGAGAAGCTCGGGGTCAAGGATGTGCAGTTTGCCGAGCTGCTGTCGCTCGACGCGGACGAGCTGCGGGCGTTTGGCGACGTGTACGGCGTGATTTTCCTGTTCAAGTACCCGACGGGCGAGAAGGCTACCGACACACCCAAGGACGGGGCGTTTGACCACGAGGCGGCGAGCAAGCTCTTCTTCGCGGCGCAGACGATCCAGAACGCGTGTGGCACGCAGGCGCTGATCTCGGTGCTGCTGAACAAGGAGGGGGAGATTGAGATTGGCAAGGAGCTGCGCGAGTTCAAGGAGTTTGCGGGCGAGTTCCCGCCCGAGGTGCGTGGCGGCGCGGGCAAGAGGTGTGTGAGGAGGGGGCTAACGCGGACAGCTGCGCGGCGAGACGCTGTCGAACTCGGACCTGATCCGCGAGACACACAACTCATTCGCGCGGTCGTCGCCGTTCATCGACGAGACGCAGCGCACGGCGACGGCGGACGACGACGTGTACCACTTCATTGCGTGCGTGGGCTGGCCGGCGTGATGGAAGCAGGCTAACGGAACACACAGCTACACGGCGATCAACGGCACGCTGTACGAGCTCGACGGCCTGCAGCCGGCGCCCATCTCGCACGGCGCGTGCACGGCGCACGAGTTCCCCGCGAAAATCATCCCCGTGCTGCAGCGGCGCATCGGGCGGTACCCGCAGGACGAGATCCGATTCAACCTGCTGGCGTGCGTGCGCGACCTGCGGATCCGGGCGCGCGAGTTTGGCGACGAGGACGGGCTGGAGGAGCAGGAGGAGATGCGGGCGCGGTGGCTGTACGAGAACTCGCTGCGGCGACACAACTTTGTGGGCTTCATTGGCGAGCTGCTCAAGGGCGTGGTCAAGACGAAGCTGCAGACCGAGGGCGAGTACGACCAGTGGGTGCGCGAGGCCAACGCGCGGCTGGTGGAGCGGCGGGCGAAGGGCAAGTAAGGCGTAGTTCAGAGTAGAGGTCACGATAATTCACGGTTGCACATGTTGGCTGCATCATCACGTCGACGTTGTGTGCTCCGACGTTATGTGTGAGGATTGATTGATTGATTGATTGCAGACGGTCGAGCACGAGTCAGGCATGGGAACGGGTGGTTCTGGTGGTTCGTCATGGTTCACTGACGGCTGAGGGGCTGCCAGCCAAGCTCGGGAACCCGAGGGGGCGGGCGGGTCGTCCATCACGTCCTGGTATCGCTTGTGCTGGACGCGCTCCACTGCTGACGGCGACGCTCTCTGACGCCGCTCCCACAGCCAGAGCCAGAGCATGGCTTCACGCACCTCCACCTCGACCCCCCGCCGCTCCCGCTCGCCGTCGACCAGCAGCGACTCGTCCGACACAACCATGCTCGACGCCCCGACCCACGTCCCCCTCACGCCCACGCGCCTGCGCCAGCCCTCGTTGACGCAGACGGCGCCCTCTGCGCAGGCGACACCCTCGGACCCCGCCTTCTCGCTGCTCGTTTCACTGCCCCGCGAGCTGCGCGACCGCGTCTACGCCTTCGCCCTCACGTCGCCGTATCCCTTCTGGTGGCCCGGCCAGGCGCCCATGAAGCACAACGTCGCCGTCGCCCTGCTGCAGACGAGCCGCCAGATGCACCACGAGGCCGCCCCGCTGCTGTACACGGCCAACAAGTTCCTCTTCACCCACCCGAGCGACTGCACCGTCTTCCGCGTCGTCGCCTCGCCCCACGCCGACGCCATCAACAGCGTCTACTTCCGCATCCGCGAAAAGGACCTGCCGCTGTGGACAAAGTACCTCGGCAGCAAGAAGGAGGACCGCTGCCTCAGGCACGACCTGCCGCACCTCAAGAGCCTGTGCATCTTCCTGCGCTGCGGCACCGCCGCCACCCCGCGCTTCTTCGGCCAGGGCGCGCTGCCCCCCGCCATGGCCAGCCACGTCCAGGCCGTGCAGAACGCCCTGGGCCAGCAGGTCGCCGCCCTGCACCACCAAGGCCAGCACCAAGGCCAACACCAAGGCCAGCACCAAGGCCAGCACCAAGGCCAGCACCTCCACCCCGCCGCCGCCGCACCCACCGGCCCGCCCGTCATCATCCCCACCGGCGCCCCTGCCGGCCAGCACCACCCCGCTGACAACACCGCCGGAGACGCCCACACGCCCCTTCCACCCCCGCCCCCTCCCCCGCCCCCGCCCATCCAGCCCTTCGCCACCTTCACCGCCGCCATGCCCCCCCAACCCAACCACAACATCCTCGCCACCTTCCTCCGCCACGAACGCGAACTCGGCATCGAGTCCCTCTGCCTCAGTCTGCGCGAAACCCTGCACTCCCCCGACACCACCCCCGCCTCGCTAGCCAGCCACCGCGAGCGCCGCGCCCAGACCAAACCAGAGCCTGAGCATGCGAAAAAAGAGACTCCAGATGTGAAGATTGTGTGCATCATGCGCGTACCTAAACACGAGGTGAGTCGCTTGGTGAGGCTGCATCCCGAGGAGCTGAGCGTCGATCGGAATGGGGATGCGCGGACCCGCTTTCGGAAGCTGCATGGCGTGGATATATGTGTCGAGGTTAGTGGCGTGGATGGGGTGCAGGGGTGATGGAGGGGATTTGTGGGACGAGGGCGAGTGTAGCGGAGATGAGATACCCATTTGTTTCTTTTTAGGCATGTGAGGATTGGGAAGGTTTTTGTCAAGAGGTGCTGGTGTGTGTCTTGATCTGGTGGTAGAGGGACATGGGAAAAATGCGATACACAGTGAACAACTCCCCATTCTCCCCTCGTCTCCTCATTCGCTCGAGCCTGCTTACTTGGCGCCTGGTCTCGCTCCTTCTTTCACAGCATATTCACAACTACCTCGCACCACCCAGTTCCCCCTACCTCACCTGCTCCGGCTCCCTCTCCTCCGCCGGAGGCCCCCCATTATTCCCCCTCGTACCCGCCGCCGGCTCCTTCAAATTCCTCTGCTTGGCATGCTTCGGGTCGTCCTTGATATCCCTCACATTGCTCTGCACATAGCCCTCCTTCAGCCCCGCAAGCCCGCCGCTCCCGCCGCTGCGCTTCGAGTTATCGTGCAGCTCCTGGCTCGTCTGCCCCGAGCCCGGGTGTCCGAGGCCCGTGTGCACGGCGCCCGAGTCGGCGCCGACCAGGGTCGACGAGGCGCTGGTGAAGGTCTTTTGGTTGTGGAGGTCTGGGCTCGGGGTGTAGGTTGAGGACTTGGGTGCTGTGCCGGGGGGGAGCGTTTGTGCTTTGAACTCGGGGGCTGCGTCTTTGTCTGAGACGATCCTTCCGGGCTGGTGCTGCGAGCTTGTTAGTTCTATGCACATTCCAAAACCGGCACAGCGTTGAGGACATTCCAACTTACTCCACCAGTCGTGAGGGGCTCGCTGGGCTTAACATGACCGGCAAACGGGCCCTGGTTGACAACTGAATCGGGGTTTTGAGACATGTTGAAGAGAATCGAATGCTTGTAGGTATCAAGAAAGTAGGAGATTTTCAACAAATTCAACCGTGTCAATTGAAGAAGAATAAATCGTGTCGATTGAACAAGAATAAATCTGTCGCGTTCGAGAAGCTGTAGAGCTCTACCGAAGCTCATGTACATGACGGCGTCATGTGTAATTTGACATCGCAAACACGTCATCAGCGCAATGAAGCTGCTATGAGCGCATTGAGACATCAACGTCAGTCCTGTACCGCGTCAATCGGTCGCGTGATAGTGCACTATTACAAACTTCACCACATGGCTGCGGGAGGAATGCGGTGCTGCGAGTAGTAGCTCCATCTTGTAATTCTTGGCATCCATCATGGCGCAACTCATTACCCGCTGGCCTTCTACCTACGCCTTCTGTTTCCAAGACATCTGCATTTACGGCTGGAAAGTATACTCCATCCGAGCTTCTCGACATGTCTCCTCTCCGGCTATCCGATTTTACGTATCCAGACGACGATCCGCTGACTAGCGCGTGCTTACTTGCTCGCAGTAGCATGCTTTCGGCCGCTGATGCGAGCTGTGGTGCGCCTTTGAAATCCTGAAAGACGTTGGCGCGACATCGATAGACAACATTTCCAAATCTGTTGCATGGTCAGGAAGGATGGTCATCAATGGAAGTGTTCGAATCACGGATACCACAAGTGTCCCTCGTAAGAACGTCTATTCTCCTCACTGTCCAACAGCATCGACATGGTAAGGCTGCGAGACTTTTCATTCTGTATCTGTAAAACACTTCGCGGGCAAGTGTTAAATGTGCCTATATAAAATCAGTAAATCTGGGGCCGTTGGCGGTTCTGGCACGCCGTGCGATCTATAAAATAGTGTTCAGTGCATCTCGAGCAAGCCTTGCCCACTCACAGAACGCGTCGATCGCCCGTCCGTGCTCTTTGTAGTCGTAAACCGTCTCTTCAGATCTTGATCACCAAAGCCGACCTTGAGGAAATCGACACCTCCTGTTGAGCAAGGGATCTATACACTCACGTGAGGCATCATCCCGTTATGCAAAACCATCTCCAATGGTCCAAAAGACATAAAAATGACACAAAAATGACACAAAAATGACACCAGCTAAACTCATCGAGACAACGTACCATGGACAAGTGTCAATAGCACTGTCTAAAATTTGCTGGCGGCAGCGCCCCAGAGAGAGTTGTAGATCTTGTCGACGACGTAGGAGGCCATAATCGTGCGGTGGTTGAAGCTGCGACCGTTAAGACCCTGCAGAGCCTTTTCACCTCCGGAGACAGAGTCAAACTTGACGTAGATGTCGCCTTCAGTGTTCGGGTCGACGGCAATGTGGACGACCTTGCCGTACTTCTTGTCGCACTCGGTCCTGACTTCGGTTTCGAGGTCCTTGACCCAACCGCTGCCGTACTGGCTCTGCTCCCTATTTCATAGTCAGCGTGTAGTCCATCATTCTGAAAGGGGCCACTCACTCGTCAGCATCGAAAGCGTTTTCAATCTTGATGCACTTCGAAGCCATAGGCTTGTCGACAACAGGAGCACGAGGCTTGTTAACAACGAGTGCAGCGCCCTGCTTGGCAGGCTCGGCTGGATCACGACGAGCTAGTGCGTCCATCAGCTTGGAACGATCGTAAGTCTTGAAGTTGACTCCGGCAACATCAGTGTCGTCAAGAGCAGAAGCGCCGCTGACACCGCGATCATCCTTGCTGTGAGTGCGGTCGAAGACGCCGCCAGAACCACCAGCATATGCACCACGGCCACCGGCGCCGCTAAAAGCAGAGCCCTGGTAGCTCTGTGCTTGTTGGTTGAATGTGCGAAGCAAATTGGCTGTCGACTCTGGTGTGAACTTGTCGTTACCGAGACCGACTCTGATCTGGCGACCTGCGAGCTCGAAACCGTTCATCTCTGCTAGAGCATCTTTAGCGTTACTGGGATTAACAAACCTGGCGCATGTCAGCTTCTGGAGGTACAAAATATTAGCGCAGATCTTACTGTACGAAGCCGTAACCCTTCGATCTGCCGGGGTTCGCCTCGTCGCGCTGGAGAATGACCTGCTCCAGCTCACCATAGGGCTCGAAGATCTCCTTCAAATCCTTTTCAGTGACACTGAAATGAATGTTGCCTACGTAAAGGCGGTGGAAGGGGGCGCCGTTTGCACCGGGAGCGGCGCCTCCCTCAGATGGGCGGGCAGCGCGGTTCTTCTCAGCTTCAGTAAGCTGCGCAATGATGGGGACACCTTTCAGCTTCTGTCCAGTCAGCTCCAGAGCCTTAGGAACGGACTCTTCGTCCTTGAACTCAACGTAGCCAACGCTAAAATCACAATTAGCAAGGTCATTGATACTATTGCAGTGTAGCTTACCCCTTTGAGCGACCAGTCACTCGATCTTTCACGATCTGGGCATCAACTACGGGTCCAATAGCCTCAAAGAACGAGCGGACGTGGCGTGTCTCGGCACGTTGGGATATCTGCTGAACAAAGATAGTTCGCTTATCACGATCGTCTTCGGTAACTTCAGGAATGGCCGTCTCCTCACGGCGACCTCCTCTACGCTCCTCGCCAGCGCGGCGTTCAACAGATCGTTCCCTCTCGCGGCGGGGCCTATCACCACGTGGGGAGCGCGAACGAGCGCGTCCCCCACCGCTGTAGTAGTCGCCACCGCGATCTCTGCGCGCTCCACGGTATCGGTCGCGAGAACTGCTTCGTCTGTACCTGTCATCGTCACCTCTGCTCGATCGCGGACGGCTGTCGTCCCGGCGTCGGTGGTCCCGATCGCGGCTTCGTCGTCTTTCACCCCGGCGGTCACCCCGATCTTTGCTGCGGTCGCGACGGTCGCCATTTCGGTCGCGGCGGTCGCTGTAACGATCGTCCTTGCGTGAGTCTGAGTCGCGGGCCTCATCATTAGCCTGTTGCTCGCGGTTCTTCTCGACATCGCGGGCAGCCTCCTCGAGGAGGGCATCGACATCCATAGCGTCTGAGGCCATGTCTGTGTCGGTAGAGTCCTAGCTCTCGATAAGTTGTGTCGGTCGGTAGTGCTGGGCGCAGTCACGGAACGGGCGCAGTGCGTGGTATGAAGTAGTTGCGGTAAGCCGTAAGGCTAAGAGATTATATTGCAGACCGAGCGTTTGCGCAAGGCAGCTAGTACTCCAAGCAAGATCTTCGCAGCGACAATTGACCGTACAGAGTCTTGTTGCAGGCGGATCGTGCTTGTTGATGTGCAAAACCTGCAGTTGGTGGTGAGGTGCAGGGGGAGAGAGAGGCTGGATTTGATTTGATTTGAGGTTCGCGCTAGTCGACGGGTGGCGGTAAAAACTCGGCAAGAGCCACAAGCAAACGGCGGATAAGCCAATGCAACACCATTGTCAGCACAAGAACAAAAAGGCCAATAACTACACAATTACACTATAAAATCCCTTAAATTCTTATTGCGCGTCTGTCTACAACATTGCGGCATTTAATCAGGTATCTAGATTTCATTATTATTATTAGCTGCTGTAGAGGTGAGATGGTTCACGTTGACGATGTTGATGGTGCAGGGTGGCCCGGGCTTATCCGCTGTTTTTTTTCGTTAACATGAAAGGCAGGCAGGTGCATCCACGTGAGCAAACACTATCAGGTACTGTGTGCATTCTTGTGCGCAAATACGATCTGGCAGCACCTATCACCTTACTCAAGGTTATCAGTACTGTGACTTCGCCTCGTGGGTAATTGTGAGGGCGGACGGGCAGGCACGAGCCAAATTCATGGTAACGGCTGTGACGAACGGTGCGCTAATACGCACATTAATATTAGGATAGGTAGATGCAATCGTGAAATGAGTCCAGCTACAAGCCAGAAGTGAGCCACCCAACATGTCATGAGTAGTCGTACAGAACCGCAACGCCAACCCAATGCTGTCTATATAGTCGTAACCTCGAACACTGCACGATGGCGCGCTCACGACGTCTTGATGACCTTCGGCGCACCCATCTCCAGCTCGGTACCAAATACCCAGTCCCAGAAGCGGTTGGTAACGCCAAAGCCGTTCTCGTAGTCGGCGAAGTGGTGCTTGAGGTGGTACTTCTTCAGCTCCTGGTACCAGGGGGGAAGCTTCTGGTGGTGAAGGAAGTAGTGAGTCATGTCGTACAGCGTGTAGCCGAAAACACCGCCACAGTAGGCAGCTGTCGCAGCATACCAGTTGTGGAAGAAGACGGTGTGTGCAAACTTCCAGAATGGTGCTGCAAGCGCTGCGAACAGGGTAGGAGGCATGACCAGCCTGTATTTGTCCATTGGTAGGTAGTGGTGGATACCGTGGAGTAGGAAATGCAGGCTAAGAGCGACGCGATTGTTGGGAAGGTGGCTGCGGGACGTTAAAAATTGACAGATTCGCGGCTGATGTACACTTACTTATCAAGGTGGAACAAGCATCGGTGGAGTACGTATTCGATGATGGTCCAGAAACCAACGCCGAACACCCAGTACCCGGCAAGAGCTGGGTAGCTCAAGTCGCCTTGAGCAGCGATGTAGGTCACGCCTGCGACGACAGGCCACCAGAGCGTTGGAACCACCCACCATGGGGTCATACTCAAAGGCTCCAAGAAGTTCCCGAAGAGAGGGGCAGAATCTCCTCCCTTGTAGTGGCGCGGGCGGTGGACCTGCTCCAGGTAGAAGTCCTTCTCGAAGCCGCCATTCCAGACCTGCATGAACAGAGGCTTGTTGAGGTCGAGGAATTTGTGCTGCTTGTAGTCCAGGCTGTGGTCGGTTTCGCGCGACAGGTCTTCGGCGCTTGACATGCCAGTGGCGGCGTACAGGGGCCTCTGGTTCTGGTCGACGCCCTTGAGCTCGATCTTGCCGACTTCAGACGGAGGGAGTGGCACGATCTCGTAAGGCCTGCTGCTCTTGGTGACAGCTTCCATGACCTCCTCGCCAGCAACGAAGCCAATCAGGCACTCGTCCAAGATCTCATAGGCAGAGTCTGAGTGGGCGTGGGAGATCTCATCCTTCAAAATTTCGGTAATGTCCTTGCCGCCGTACTCGAGGATGAGCTCGCCACCACCCGGGTGGCCGTCAAGAAAGTCTGTAACATCGTACACCTTGGTACCGATTGTAACATAGCAGGACTTTTCGTTGTTATGCGACTCAACCTCGACACTCGGAATGGTCGGAAGGCTGCAGCTTGGCATCGTGACGGTGGTAGACATTTGGTCGATAGGCTGGAGCCTCGGGCCTCGCGAAGTCTCGACAAGGAGGAGTGTTTGGGCGACTCGACTACCGGGGCGCAAATCAGTGTTTACGGAAGACTACGGCCACAACACGTGGTAATGCGCGGAAGAAGAAGGCAGGCGCAGGCGGATGCAATGCCGATAGTAACTAGTTGTTGAAAGGAGCCGAACACAGCGAAGAGTCACTGCGGTGAAAAGTGCTGTAAGATTGCGAGAAGGGGAGCGGGTATCGTTAATTGTCAGGAGAGCCAAGCTTCGGGGACTTAGGTCGCGCCGGGCAGATCACGCCTGAGCGTGGCGAGACATCTGTCTGACCGGACCCTGGCTTTCCGTCCTCCGAGCCAACGTTCATTGGTGCAGACAGGGCAGATTGCTCAAGGAGCGAAATTTGTCTTCTAATAAGATGACGTGTACTAAATCATAAAATGATGATGCGTTGTTCTGTTGTAGTGCAACATTATTGTACGGCCTCTGAGATGTTCCCTGATGTGCCGCCCGTATATGCATGTCTGCTGCCCCTGTCCGCATTCAAAGGCTTGTTGTCAGACCGACCGTAGAGCTGATGACACCGAGCAGTAGCTTGTTTTAGCCTGCCATGATTTTAATCTTGAGTAGTTGCAGCAATGACACTGAAGAAAGGCCATCAACCCCGGGCAAAAGCAGTTCGCGGAGTGTTCTGCATATTCTGGGAATAAGTTGTGATTGTCGGTCATGGCATCAGAAAGAAAAGGAGTACAATCGGCCGACGACATCGTTCCCTCACACCATTCCCAGCTTCACGAGAGAGTCGTAGCATCGTGCAAATTGAAGTCCTTCGGTCACTCGGATTGGATACATCTTAGAGAGCCCTATTAGCGGCTTGGTCAGCGCATCGTGTTGCAAACAGACTGTCTCTTTTGGTGTCTTGTTAACGCGTAGGGCTATGGGAAATATCCACGAATCTATCATCTTGTTCACGACGGAAACGGCCAATGAGTTGAGAATTATATGAATTCGCGCTTCAAAGACTGGGATATATTATAGAGCAATCGGATGCTCATGAAATCGACAGCAGTCGTGGAGTGATGCTGAGCTGAGAACGCATGTTCAGTCCCCGTCTTTCGCCCACCACTCGTCTGCTAGCAGTTCTGTTGCTGTCGGTCGATCTCTCCAGTCCAGCCTCATGATTTTGCCAATGAATACCTTGTCGTCTTTGCCAACTTCCCGCTCCGTCGCCCGAGGAAATGGTGTGGTTTTCTTGAAGGGAATTGCCTGCATTAAGTATAGAATTGATTTGACAGTCTCCGGGCTTGCAATTTCTGCGAACTTTGCAGGGAACGAAGCAAAATATTGGAATTGTTCTGAAAGAACTCCAAGGAGATACTCTTCATGATCCTGTGTCACGCCTTCGGGTCGAAAAAGATTGAAGTCCCCGCCGTATATCAGGCTGATCAGCTAGATCGCGAATGTGTTAGCAACAAGGGCTGGCGTAGGAGGTAGGTTCATGCGTACAAAAGCTCCATACGACCATATGTCTGCGGCTGTATTCCACGGCATTTCCAAGATGACTTCCGGGCTTGACCAGATTGGAGCTCCAACCAACGTTCCGGCTTTTGCCACGTCCGAATGCGCAGGATGGCATCCACCTAGGTCACCTAACCGGACGTCTGAAAACCTCATGTCACCTTCTTGGAAGTTGACGAATACATTGTCAGGCTTGACGTCTTAGCTGCGGTCAGTCCACACTTCATTTGCTTGTCAAGATGTTGGTGTACCTGTGTGTACATAGCCGTCGCTATGCAGCACTCTCGACGCTTCCAAGATTTGTCGAGAAATGTACTTGAGTTCCTTCCGGCTCAATGTTTGCTTGATCGATGCATCAAGAAGGTCGCTCTGGAAATGTTTCAAGACGATAGTTACAGGGGTCGAGGGCTCGACAACCTCGTCAATCATCGGCCGAAGGTAGGGAGTACGGTGTTGAAACTGCCTGAGTACATCACATTCATTCTCTACCCTCGGGTGGCCTAGAACACTTTTCACCACGACGGTCTCTTGCTTGTGATAGTTCCTTAAAATTGTCAGTGGTTAGCCTAGCTGCAATCGTCCTGGACTAGCTTACTTCGCGAGCCATACGTATTCCTGGATCTCTTTTGTGATAGTGTACGTTCCGTCTTTGCCCCTCAGTATCTCACCTATTCGAAAGAGAGGCGGCATGGACATGAACTATGCAACCTTCAGTTGCTCGAGTAATATAATGGGATTCCAAGGAGAACAGGACCAGTAGTGTCGGATAAGAGTGAAAGGAGAGTTGACCGTACTAAGCGAGCTAATTACGCTGCCAAGATACTGCTTTGGTTCACGTAAGCTTCAACTACTGATAGAAGAGATAACTCTATAATAGTGAATCTCGTTGTCCGCAGTCGAAGCGCCTCAACGGGATCGCTCTCCCTCTCTGGTGATATGGAGACAGTGAGAAGAGATGAACACTCTTGGAAGCTCTGATGTCTCCACTCTGCACGAGAGGACTTATTGCTCTGCAAAACGGACATCTGTAGGACCTCAATGTGTATGGTTGGCAGCTAATGCTGTAGGATTCATTAGGTGAAGTCGAGAACGTTTGCATCGGAGCTAAAGTCGGGTGTACTAACTACGTTGGGTAGCTCAGCTCCACTTCCACCGCTGCCCCTCCAAGTGCATTACCTAGTCTCGAATGGACTCGGACAAGCTTAGGATGTGGCAGATGTGATCACAGTACTTATTAAAGGCCCCCCAGACGTAGCGCGCGGTACCTAGCTTCGAACTTCACTCGTGAAGCCTGCTGCTTGACTGGCGACACCAGCAAGCGAAACATCGTCAACGTCATCCACGCATCGACATTCGCACATCTCGAAGCGTATCCGCGATACACCCAGCGCGCGAAGCACAACACCGGAGATGTCTGTCGAGATGGCATCTTCGCCGATAAACACGCTCACGATGCCGCCACGCTTCAACATCGAGCTTGAGCGCACCGATGCCGGCGTACCCTTCCGCGCCTCGCAGTCTCACATCCACCACACGTGGGCGCGCACCTTCCACGCTAGACCGGAGCTGTACATTCGTCCTCAGTCGCTTGAGGAGATTCAAAAGGTCGTCACTCTCGCCCGCCGCATGCGCCGTCGCGTGGTCACCGTAGGATGCGGTCACTCGCCTTCAGACCTCACATGTACCTCGGCATGGATGGTCAACCTCGATGACTATAGCAAGGTTTTGAAGGTGGACAAGGAGCGCAACACCCTGACGGTTCAGTCTGGTATCCGTATGCACAGCTTGAACGAGCAAGCAAAGGAGCACGGCCTCACAATGCCAAACCTGGGCAGCATCGATGTGCAAAGTCTCGCAGGCGCAATTGCCACTGCGACGCACGGCAGCTCTATGCAACACGGACTGCTGTCTGATAGTGTGCGCAGCCTGCGTATCGTCCTTGCGAACGGCCAAGCCGTGCGCTGCTCTGCCACACAGTCACCAGACCTCTTTCGCGCAGCACTGGTTTCGCTGGGCGGCATAGGCATCATCGTGGAAATTGAATTCGAGTTGGTACCGCACACGGATATCGAGTGGGTACAGACCATCCGCCCAATTGAAGACGTACTTGCAGACTGGAGCAACGGCCTCTGGACGTCGAACGAGTTCGTGCGTGTGTGGTGGCTGCCTTATATGAAGCGCGCTATCGTCTGGCGAGCCTCAACCACCAAGAAGGAGCACATCAAGCCCAGTTACAACTGGTACGGTGGTAGTGTGGGCTACCACACTTATCACATTTTGCTGTGGATCAGTCAATACGTCCCCCGCTTCCTGCCGTGGGTAGAATGGTTCGTCTTCGGCATGCAGTATGGCTTCAAAGACGGCGCCATCATCTCTGCTGTAGAAGAACAACGTACCGGTCTCCTTATGAACTGTCTGTATTCTCAATTCGTCAACGAATGGTCCATTCCCCTCCAACACGGTCCTGAAGCGCTCACCCGCCTCACCAACTGGCTGCACGGCGACGAAATCTCCTCCGGCATCCCCTTCACCTCAAAGGGCCTGTATGTACACTCGCCCATCGAAGTCCGGGTCGCCAACACCACCGGTCGCAAATCGCCTCGCCCTTTCCTCGACACCACCTACGTGGACTCACCGACGCTCTACCTCAATGCCACGCTCTACCGCCCGTACAACCAAGATCCACCCTGCCGCGAGCGCTACTACCAGGCTTTCGAGCACCTGATGAAGGAGTACAATGGTCGCCCTCACTGGGCGAAGAATTTCCAGTCCGTCGACCATTCATATCTCAACCAAGCGTACGGCAACGATCTGAGCGAGTGGACGCGTGTCAGAAATGAGGTTGATCCCGAGGGCATGTTCCTTGGTGCATGGCATCGTAGGACGCTCTTGCCAAGCAAGACTGAAATGCCTCTCTTTCCACTTGAAGAGAAGGAGGTCGTGCGCCGCGATCGCAGGACTGGCGGACAGGACTGGATTGGTGAGCAGGCGAGGTGGTGGGACGGCGGCGTCGATGTTTTTGAGAAGACGAACCCTGACTCTGAGGATCATAGCGAGAGCGGTGAATCATTCGATCTTATGGCCGGGGCTGAGGCGGAGAGCTCAGTGCTGCTAGAGAGTCTGAGAGATGAGATGACGGAGACGGAGATTCATGAGCGCTCGAGTCATACTGAGACGACGACTCTGCTGGAGAGTATGAGTGAGTTTGTGCGCACAGACGAGAGGCTGACAGAGGAGAGGCAAGAGATTGAGCACTTCATCAAGGAAGGCGATGATGGGACTGGTATTTTCAACAAGATGTAAATATGCTATAAGCGATTGAAAGGTATCTTCACTTCAGATCTTGTGGCAAAGGTGTAAGGCTATACAGCTGAAGTGCAGAAGCAGCCCCAGAGATTGCAGGTTTGGAGGTGCAAGGTTTGTCCTCAATAGGAGGTTTTTCAGCGTCTAATCAGGTCAATGTCGAAACCTCCAGCTTCGGTCTGAATAGCGTCCACCTCCATAAGCCAGCGTTCGCCAATATGCTTCAGTTGACCCTGACTCAGCACGCCACACCGCTGTAGTTCGAGCATCGCTGGTAAGTCCAATCGAACATGAATCCCGCCGCGATTTGCGTCATGGAATGGATCATATGAAGCTGGTGTAGCCAAAAGCGGGTCATTGTCCTCATCGTTTTCGAATGGGTTAGGAGTTTCTCCATCGAGCTCATCGACGTCTGAATCGTCTGAACCTGCTCCATCGAGCTCTGAATCGTCGACATCTGACCCATCGAAGTCTGATCCATCGGAGTCTGATGTCCCCGCCTCTGAATCTTCTGATACCGAATCGGCTCGAGCAGGGTCCTCAAAGAAGGATGATGGTTTGCTTGGAGTCGGGCAGGACAGGTCATCGAGTCCCGAGCCAATCTTCCCTGCCTTCGCAAAGAAAGCGAAACCGATTGCAGTGTATGATACAAGTGAGCTCTTGGTTTGAAATTTTCTCACAACAATCCCACTGTTGCAGTCATTGATGCCGTCGCATTGCCAGATCTGTATGATGCCTGGTCCTCCATAGCCGCCATGTCGCCAAAGTTGATAACTCGACGAAGGCTCAGTAATGATGGTGCCACGAAGCCCACCTGTGCCTATGAAAGCAGTGTAGTCGCCGGCACTTTCGTGGTGATCTTGTTGTTGGTCAGTCTTGCTCAACTTGCTCGCCGACAACCAGGGATTTTGGTCAAAACTCTGCTGAAAGGTGCTGCAAAAGTCAACGGCTTTTGCGCGCGGAGAGGATTTCCCAGGAGTTTCTTGAGTCGCAGAAGTGCTCAGTAGCACTTCGAACATATGTTCGATCGATTGGTCAATCATATGCTGATCACGCTCTCTTTCTGGCCAGCCGCCCTTGAATTGCCATGAGCAATTTTCGGGTTCTTCCACCGCAGGTCGTCCCCTCGGTTTGAGTAGAGCTCGCCTCCGTCCAGTGAGGTGCAGGCGCGCTCGATGTCTACGGGAGACACCCAGCTCTTTGCGATAATCTGCACGTCTTCTGAGTTTTCGTATCCGCCACTTGGCGCCTAGAACTTTCCTTTCGCCCTTGTTGAATGTGCTCTGGAGTCGCTCGCGTCTGTCGCTGGATGTTTGGATCACGACCACATCGCTCACAAGACGGAGCGGCGCTATGATAGTTGAACTCCCCAGCATGGCGTACATGTGTGGTTGAAGTCTTTCCTGATTATTGCGAACCACCACTCCTAGATGAAAGGTCGACACCTTCAGCAACTTGCGCAGGTAGTAGTAATCAGCCAAGAGCTGTGTTTGCTTCACGCCAGCATCCCTTTCGAAACGCAACACGTCGAGCAGGACATCAGCCTTTGTCTTGGAATAATCAGGCTTGATCAAGGCATCCGAGTTCGCAGTTGCGGAAATTATCCCCAGAAGTCCATATATGTGGTCAAGCGTCTTGCTGGCTTGCGCAAAGCTGAATGTCCGTAGGAGCTCACACAACTGAAATGCATCAACCGCAGAAGAGCTAGATAGCGCTGCTCTATTGAGCCACATCTTTCGGTGCATAAGTACCATATATGCGTGCTGGTGGCTCTTCATTCTGGTAAGTACACTGGTCGGCCAGGGCTGATCGAAGTCGTCGCCATTGCACGTGAAGCCGCCATACCAAATATGTACAGTCCGTGGCAGGACAAACTCCTGTACAATCCATACCCGAGACCAGTATTGCGCATTGAGCAGCTTGTCTATAGCATCATAAAGCCTAGTGGGGTCATGCTGCTCGACTTCCAGCTTCAGCTTAGTGCCGCGTGCAATCTTGTCGTCGCCGGTAGGTTCTCCCAGCCAAGTAATAACGGCTCGTGCTCGCGAGTAGATTTTGCGCATCAACGACACTTGGTGGTTTCTTTCTTGTAGGATCCCCTGGTCTATGCAGATGGCGTCGACCCAAAGCCAGGTTCCGGTATATGCGCGTCTTCGTGAGTATCGATGAAGGAAGTCCCAGAGGTTTTTGCGGACCTGCATACTAGCTCCATTGCACAAGGCTTTCTTGGAGCTTGTACTAGAAGGATCCCACTTGTATGATAGAGCAATGAACCGGGGCCTGTCGTCCAGACTAACGTGCGAGATTTGATATTGGATCGGTGCATGTCCTCTTGCTGGCAAAACTTTAAGAAGCCTGATGCAGTTTCTCGTCGTATCCAGAGGTAGATGGCGGAAGACCGAGTATGCGTTGATGTTACTATCCGAATCGCCTTTTCGACTAGCCATTGCGCGGTCGATGATGGTGTTGGTCTTGTGTAGATCAAGAGGTCAGTGTTCTTGCGAGTCGTATACAATAGGTAAAAGCGCGTTATAGAGTAGCGCTGCAAGAGTCCTGAGATCTCCGAACTACTCCCTGCTACGCTGAATGTATAGAGACCAGAGTGCTTTGAGCAGGCCAGGACAGTGAAGCACGGCCTAAGGCAACCCACTGCCAATGGGGCAGTGCAAAGCCATCAGGGACCCCAGCCACCATTATACGTAGCAACGAACATGCCGAGAGTGTTTGATCCCAATAGAAAAGAAAATTTGATCCACCATGAGACCCCATGTGATAGAAAGTTGTCGTTTCAAAGCTGAGCTTGCAGCAGCTTGATCAAGTGAACGCGCGAGGTTTTCGTTGGAGACCCGAATCGACGTGCGTATGGAGACATCACAATGTGCTATCCATTTAATTCAGACCAAGCGTGCGCCGGTGTAGGCACCTTACTTCGTGAGCGTCTTAGTAGTTGCGCTCGTACTGCTGGTTGGAGGCCACAGCAAGTGCCGGCCCTGCCCCACCTTGATCATCATACATCCTCCGCATTTGCTTGTCACTGCAAGCACCGCACACATTGAGGGAGGTTAAGCGTGCATTAATCTTCAACTTCATGCCCGTCCCGCCACACCGGTTTGAGTTGACCCGCTTACGCGCATGCGCACGTGGTGAAGTCGAAGCTTACACAGGTGCGTGATGCGGCACCGCCCGCGTGTTGTATTGGCGCGTACTCGGCTCCACATAGTAGCGAGCTCTTCATCACCGACATGCCGCGATCATTGTGGATTTTTGCTTACAACCTCTCTTCGCTGAGCTCCATACCTAGATCTGCACATCAGTCGAAGAAACTGACGAGTCCTGGCGGAGCAACGGTGGTAGGCCGGACAGCACACCGCGCGGAAACAGCCACCACCTGAGTCATGTAGCGTCTCGGGTTCAGCTTGGACCGCACAACCAGTAACATCGCTGCCGCAGCAGCTCTATTCAGACCGTTCAAGGTGCATTGGTATCAGATGGCGTTCGTCAGCTAATCAGCGATGCACGGAGGGACGGAAGGGTGAGGTGCGGCTGAGATCTAGGAGCTGAGATGCATTCTCTCCACGGCCCGGCTTAGGTATACCCTTCCCTATGTAAAGGAGGGGTTTTCCCGACCGAGCCCGAACGACGCAGTGCACCTGTGCCTGAACATTTGAGATATACACCCGGTAACAATTGTATCTTTGAACCCAACGCTCAATCGCGTATCTCTCCATCATGGGCCGTGGACAGGAGAAGATTGGGTGGACTCCTGATGTTGACAAAGATCTCATTGAGATCTGGCCAGAGGTCCTACAGAAATATGAGGAAGTTACTAAGAAAAAGCTTCACCCCGGAACCACATTCGCGGAGTTCCAAATCCAAGTGGAACAACACATAGCGACGTCCTCGACAAAGAGCCACCAACATACTCGCAAAATCTTCAACAACATCGGTCTCTGTCTAGAACAATTTGGGAACATTATCGCACAGGGAGCGAGTATCGTCTTTGGCCCAGCCTCTCAATGTTGGAACGCCATCAGCTTCGTAATCCAGGCAGGACGAAAATTCAGCGAGATCCTTGACGGCTTCGTCGCGCTGATGGAGCGCTCAGCTGTCTTCTTGGAGCGCATGAACTTCTATTTGCGACAAGAGTGCGGTCAAGATGGGACGAAGCTGCCACACCATCTCCGAAAACCAGCATATAATATCCTGTCTGACTTCCTTGGAGTCCTTGCATCCTCATACAGTCTGGCCACCAGCAAGAAGGAGAGATGGAAGACCATGGTCGGTGTTGTATTGTTCAACTCAGATGCTGGCGTGGCAGCATCGCTTAGCCTCATGGAACAACGCATTCAAGATTTCACAGACGCATCAGTCGATCAAATATTAGCAGACGTCAAGGGGCTAGCGCTGTACCTCCGGAACTCTGATGAAGAAAGGGCTCGTCACGAATTCGAAATCTCAGAGCATCTTCAGGCCACATACAAAGTTACCGAACAAGTTCTTGCTTACACCCTGCAGCTGAAGTCGACGTTAGATGGTCGTACTTCCAAGGATAAACACAAGGAAGACATGGATAAAATCGCGAAAAGCCTCGCGCTCGCCAGAGGCGGTGGAATCGACCTTTGGGATGAGCGGCACAGAGAGATCTGTGCAGCGCAAGTGGCTACCACTGGTCAGTGGCTTGAGCGCCACAATGTTTTCAAGGAGTGGGCTGATGTCAACGACCACAATACAAAAGTCCTGTTCCTGAAGGCCGAACCTGGTTACGGCAAGACCTACGTCTCTAACCACATTGTCACCCATCTGCAAGAGAAGTACAGAGCCGGAGCCGGACCAAATCAAGCTTACGTAGCATACTACTACTACGGCGACGATCAAGAAGAATCCCTCGAAAGATGTGTAGGCTCCATTATCTATCAATTCGCTGCCATGGACGTCGGTTATGCGACAGCGGTAGCCAATGCGTGTCGGCAACCCGGAAGCACGGGTTGCGCCGCAGATCGATGGAAGAACCTTGTACTTGGACAAGCAAACAGTATGAAAGGTACTTATTTCATCTGCATAGATGGATATGAGGGTGAAGGTCATCCGGACGCCAAAGGAGCCACTATCACGGCCATGGTACAACGAGCTCTATCGAGAATGGATGCATCGGGCATCGCCGTGCGACTGTTTGTGTCAGGTAACTTCGACGCACTTTCCAGAATTCCACAAAATGCTCATGGCATCGGGACCATCCTACTGGGCCTCAACCTAGACCTCTCGTTGACGTCGCAAGTCAGTGGACAAGTTCTTGATCCGTCTTCATTGAACGCCAGTGACGTCGAAGCCGTCACGAGAGCCCGTGTCGCGGAACTCTGCACTGCCAAACCAGATCTGAAGTACCTCTTGGACGATTCCAAGATCAGACTTTTGATTGAGGGCATTCGGGCGAACTACAACCTCCTCGAGGCGAAGATTACTGAAATCAATTCCTGCGACACCGAGCAAAAGGTTCGAGACGTGATCAACAACACGACGGACGACATGATCACAGTACAGAGAAACAATCTAAAAGCCCTCGAGTCTTCGTTGGATTCCACTCAGATTCGTAAGCTTAACGAGCTTATGATGTGGGTCGCCTCTATGGTTTCCATGGGAGGCGGCGCACCGCTCACGTTTCTGCAAAGCGCGCTGTACTACACCTTTCGTGAAAAATACCTTCTGGAATCGGAAATCACCAACAATTATTCAATCTTGCTTCGGGTATCCGAAAACGGTGTAGTCGTATTCCGATCAGACGATCTCATCAAGATTCTGAAGGAGAGCAGTGCACATGAGGTCGATTCAGCCGACCCTGATTCGCAGAGTGAAGAGCTCAGCAGAGCTGAGATTGACCTTTGTCGACGCTTCATCAAGAACGCCTGTGATCCGGTAGACTACGCCAGATTCAAGTTCGACAGCTTCTTCGATGCCATGGCACACAAAACTCACCTCCATCTAGGCGATGACAATACCATTAACCTCGCAGTGCTTAGTTGCTACGTCAAAGTCTTGTGCGAAGATGGAACAGACGAAAATCTCGCAGAACTTCGCCTCAACGCCTCTGTATGGTGGTACGATCACCTCAAAACATTGATGGACAAGCTCGATACCTTCGAGCCCGAAAGACAAACCCTGAGCGAAATAGGGGCCAGACTTGTGGATATGTTCTACGAAGCCAACACTATCGACGCCTGGTTTCCCATTGACAATGATCAAGAACTTGAAGTCCTGAAGTATGATTTACTCGGAAGAGACGACCTGCTGGAGAACCTGCTGAAGCTCTGGAAACTACCGCATGTAGCCAAAGGGTACGCAAAGGAGACACAAAAGAACAAATGGGTTAAAAAGACAATCGCGAACACTGCCACAAAGTACTCGGTTTTGGAAAGAGTTGCCAGACGGTTAGCAGAATGCTATTTCACTCGCTCTACCCTTCAGCCGAAAGCTTTTCTCTGGATCCCATACGGGTTTGTGGTCAAGGTTAGACCTTCGCATTATGTTTGAGGCATGCAGCTGACAAGCACGGATAGCAAGCTGGCGAGGAATTCGATGAGAGCAGGACCCCTACTTCGCAAGAAGTCGATCGTTTCTTTGACTGGGTCAAACCTCAAGAGTTTGAGGTTGAACATCACGTGCGAGCTTTTCGCGTTGGTTGGGCCAATATGACCTTCCAGCGTTACGAGGAAGCTCTTCGCGGGTTTGAAGAGGCGGAGAAGCATCCAAATCACAGTTGGCGTGTCATCGTTGGTCTGATCCGCACACACCAGTGCCTAAAGAACTATCAAAAGGCACTCAGGTTCATCTCACAGTTGAAAGAGCTCAAGGATCGCCATTGGGATGACGAGGAGTTCAAGGAGCAATACTTCGGTGCACTTCTGGCAGAAGGTGATTGCTATAACGAATGTGAGGAATACGAAGCAGCCGCCAGCTGCTTTCGAGACATACTTGGGCTGGATACGGGCGACAAAGGCTGGCTGGCAGGTATGCCTGCACGGGCGCTTCTGAGGTTATTTAAAACGTGGAATGCGGGAAAGGTCTACAAGCCGCTCGTAGATCTCTTACGAAGCTGGAGACAGGCCGAGGATCCAGACCGAGGCCCGGCCTATTGGCTCCAGAAGACTGTATTCGAAGCGACTGACGAATTCCACGGATGCATTATCCTCGCGGCAAAGCGTACCAACGCGGTGGAAGATATCTGCGCGCTGTACCAGGAAGCTATTGACTACTTATCTTTGAAGACTCTTGCAGATGCAGATCGGTATGACCCATCGACACGGATACATCTGCGATACTTGCAAGCTGCTTTACAGGTCCACGGGAGCCTACACGAACACCTCCATGATCAAGGCTTACGATCTTGGGAAGATCTCGTTCGCAAGTCCGATGACATTGATGACTATTGGGGGTGCACCTACGATGCCGCTCGCCGACTATCTTCATCTCTCCTTGACAAAGCGCTTGCTGGGTCTTCATCTGAAGTCTTCGAGAGCAATTTCAACAGGCTGTCAGCTTTGGCCAATACGAACAATACTTTGATGCGCAACAGCCGTCAAGGAATCAGGGACCCACGTCTCTGTCTGATCAGGTTGCGGCATGTCAGTGGCAACTCTGACTTAGCACTCGTGGAAGCGCAGGACCGTCTCTGCAGTATATTTGACAACTGGCCCAGGGATGAGAACGATGCCTCTCTGCGGCTCCGCTTTATGAACCTAGCACAGACGCTGAACGTCCTTGGCAAAAATTCTGACGCTGTTGCTGCATGGCAGGCGCTTATGCCAGAAGAACGGCCTCAGATGCCAAACACGGAAGGCGAGGGCATCAATCTGTCAGCCAGCACAGAGTCACACCGAAGGCAATCTGACTCAAGCTCAGCCAAACCCCACGATTCAGTTCAAGAGCTATCTTGCCCGGTTGACTATATGCCCAAAGCATACGTCTGGGACTTCTTCTGCGATGGCGGGTGTGAGACGAAATGGAAAAACATGCTGATAGACTGTTACGTCTGCAAGCACTGCCTCGCCGTGCATCTGTGTTCAGGATGCTACAAGAAGCTCCAAGACGACGTACTGAGCCCCCTCATCTGCAACAAAGACCACAAGATGCTCTACCTACCTCCCTTTGACCGGAGCAAGCGGCAAAATATGTCTTCGGACATGGTCATCGTGGACGGACAGCCTGTGCCTCGTTCGCAGTGGCTCAATACGATTCGAAACGAATTCGGCATGCAGCAGGAGCAGATTGATGTGATCAAGCTCCAGAAGGCGAGGGAGTTGAAGGCTGCTAGTCGCATTGCGATGCATGTCCTGAGGTTGCAGAAGAGGTTCAAAAAGAAAAGCGTCGAGTAGCCAGCAGTACCAATGCTTCGGCCAGCGCAGACTGTTGCCACATAGGCGAATGCCTCCAGCACTAGTATAGCAGTTTCCACAACCCATTCAAACCTAGACTTCGTCCCCCCAAACTTGGTCCAACGCAACTTATACCATAAGTACAAGTACGTCATTTAGGGTGATCATGTACGATATGACGAGATCTTGCATTTGAAGTTTTGACTTTTAGGTTTTATCATCATTCTTTGATGATTATCCACAACAGTAATTTATTGACAGTACGTGAATATAGATTAAGCATCCAATTACTCAGTATCACGTTTCATCAGTCTCTAATAATACTCCAAACCCTTGACATACCTTTCAAAAGCTCCTTCCTCAAGCGGCCTCACAAAAACTCCGCGACATGAGCTAGCCTGATCGCCGTATTCCGGTTCTCTCGGCACTCATTGTAGCAACCTCTCTTCCAAGTCGCTCGAATCCTTCACCGGCACTCCAGACGCCTGTAATCTTGGAAGCGGAGACTTATATACAACGACAAGTCGAGTTGGACAGGAGTACTTAAGCTCACAGAGCCACATCAATGCTTCAAAAACTTCCACGCTATACACAACTTCGCTCTTGTGGGTTATCGTCATTTCTATAGCTCGTACGCCTCGGGAGCCCTTCTGTGTTGCGGTCTGTGTTGGACGCGTTTGAGAGAGGGAGAGTGTGCAAGTGCGGAGAAAGGTCCTAACTGCTTCGTTTGGGTCTCTGCTAAAGAACCCGTCCGCTACGCCGAGACAGCTTTTCAGGGCACTTGAAGGTCCAATGAGGGCCCATGCTGCGCGTAATCCACAAGATATCGTACAGGTTGGAGTCTTCAGTGCGCTGTCTTGCGTTTGAGTATTTGGCAGGCTTTTTTGTTTATAAGGCGGCATATCACTAGGACTTCGATCGCAAATTCAGTGTGTGGTCTGATGAGGGTAACGCGAGAATCGTAGACCTAGGCTTTGGGAGGGACTGGCCAGGTTCATTTGCCGAGGTGGGCTTGTGGTCTGTCCAGGACGTGCCAAGTTGTCGAAAATTCGATATTCTAATACACGCAGCAACGTAGCTCCTTGGGTAGATCGAGAAATCGAAAGAGCTGCCGATATTCAGTGGTTGATGCTATATTGAAGATTGGAGAACGGATTTCGAAATGCGAGGTGATTGTGAATAGTAGAGGCCTGAACTATGTACAAATATTTGAGAGAGGCCAAATGCCATGACAACCACCTATTGACATACATTACCTAGGTAGCGACTTTTCTCAACAACCCAAATCTCTGCGATCACATAGATAACGGATTCACTAATCTGGGCTTTTCCGATTTGGCCATGGTGCAGGAAGTGACTGGAGATCGTAACGTGTATACCGCTTTGAGAATCATGTCAAACAGCACATAGCTCAAGTAAATTTATTTCCAACGTCCATAATCGTATATGCTAACTAAGTCGAACATCATGAAAATTATTGACAGACATTGTGACTCGATGTCCGCTCGCTAGTCGTTGAGTAAAGCCAAGTGTTTCCTCGTGACGACCACCACGCGGCCATCACTGCCCAAAACTCATAGAGGTATCAGTGTTCGAACAACTTTGGCGAAGTCTACCTACGTATGCTCATTGCAACACGCTTTCCTTCTTCCCCCGTCAAACCAAAGAGGGTATACACCAAACCTAGAACCACAATCATTACATCTCCAAACCGAGATCGAAACAAACGCCTTTTTCCCAATGCCGCGAAAAGAAAACCCAGCTCTGTGCGCTACCGCTAACCCAGAGACAATCTGATGCCCAAATGCAAAAAACTCATAGTGCCGAACGGGGATGACAAGGTGCTCAGACGCCACTCATACCAATCTCGCCGTCCAAGAAATCCGCCTCTTCGAAATCACTCGCATGTCCTGCAGCCAGGCGTCCCTCGTGCGCCCCCATATTCCCCGCATCCACATCAATCTCCATGCTCATGTCCGTATCGCTGGTCGTCGGCCTCTGACGTCTCGATCTGGGCTGAGCCAACTGTCGTTGTGGCGGCAGTGTCGGTGGTGGGGACTCTGAGAGTGGGCTGACAGGTACGTCTTCCTCGCCGTGCGGCGAATTGGGTATCGAGAACAGGAAGTTGTTCGAGGGGATATGTAGTCTGTCGTCGTCCTCGCTCCACCCTCGTTTCCCGCGCAAGCGCTGGATATCGGTGCCGTAGCCGCTGTCTTGGCTCGAGAAGGGCTGGCTAAATGTTTGTGGTGCGTGGAAGGCGTTTGTGGTGTTGGTGAAGAGTGCGCTAGTGGTGGGCTGCTCGGCGTACCCGCCAATCTTGTTCAGGCCGCAGAAGGGTAGTAGCTCTCGCTGGTGTTGCAGAGTGGAGGCCAGTGAGTCGTGTGGGACTTCAAGTGTGGGGTGGATATCGCGGAATGCGGAGTGCGACTTGCGCAGCGGTGTTTGTGTTGGCATTGGTGTAACTTGGAGAGAGGGCAGGGTTTTGGGTGTTTTGTAGCCCTCTGGCACAGATTTGCGGACGCGCATGCCGACGCTGAGCAGACTGGATTGTACGTGGTCAGGAACAGTAGGTGCGAGGGTTGCGTGTGCGGGTTTGGCCTGGGGAATAGTGCGGAGTCGCGGGCCACCTCGGTGATAGTCGTCGTCGAGATAGTCGTGGTCCTGGGCAGCGTGGAAGTAGCTCGTAATGGCGGGCTGGAACTGGCGCTTTGAGCGGTGCTGCGGTGCGACAGTGGGAGGAGACATGTTGGCGGCGAGGGGTGCGGTAGTCATGCTAATGCTAATGCTGCAGGCGAATATGCAGTATGCACGCTGAGGCTCTGGGCACGTCCACGGGTGGGGAGTTGCACGCACGCACTGACCGGACGGGCGTCGTGCTGCCGGGAGCCGTCGAATCAAATGGGGCCGTCTATGCGCAGCGAGGATCCTCCGCCGCGGCAGATTGGACTGAGGGGTGGGCGGGTGCAAGGTGACACGCCGACGCCGTGCTGGGGACAAGATGGGATGGAAGTCGCAAGAGATGGAAATGAAGGCGGGGAGGAGCAGGCTGAGCTGGAGCTGATTGCGCGCGATTGCTTCGGGTGACGGTGACGGCAATAATGCGCAAAAAGAGGAGGCTGCTGATCTCGTCGATCGCTCGCGAGACACACGCGAACCGGCTTCGACGCGTCTTCTAGCTTCTTTTCTCATCAGCCACCAGATCTGTGACTTCTGTGAGGTGTCGTTGCGTACACGATTCGTGTCACCGATACTCACGACACGTGGGACTTATACCGAGCTGCTGCGCTTGCTGTCTCGCATGCCTTCTAGAAGTCTCAACCGCTGTCGATGTTTCCCCCACGGCAATGCCCGCGCCAAACAATCGCCGATTAGCACCACATACGCTGGACGAAGGTTGTGTTTCAACCTTCTGTCTCAGACAATCAATCACCCACAGCTCGTATATCCAGCGCGACTCAGTGGTTGACTATCGTCATAGCTGTCGCAAATCTTATACATGTACCCGTTGCTGGCCTTTGCTCGAATGGCGTGTGGGTATCCTTGAGCCGATTGCCCGGACAATGCTCCGCCATGACAGTGAACATGTGTCTCGTGCAGTCTGCGAGAGTCACTGCATGCGCCCTGGAGTCACTGCGCTGGCCATGGGTTACAGAGTAAGGCTGAACCTTGAGGTCTCGCAGTGCATATTGACCTTCTTCACGCTAAGACCGTACTATGAATCCGATTCATGACTGACGTATAAGTGCGACTCAGCCTCACACGATGCATCACGACCGTGCCTGCGGGAGAGAACGTGTCGTACGTAAGCTTGGACTCCCCTTCGATCTCAACGTTCCTATCACGATCGACGCCAGGCGACAAGGCCAGAAATAGACATGGCATTCTGGGAAGGCTACCACGAGTTGACGCAGTAAGCGCACTAGTATGCGCACTTGCCACTGGGAGGTAAATGAGTGGGAAAGTGCGAGTCGATCCTGCCGCAGACATTAAAGGCGCGCTGCACTGTAATCAGACTTCGAAGATTGCCTTCCACGTATCGACGATCGTCCTTGCTAGTAGCCTACCTTGCTGGGACTTAGCTCTCTGGATGCGCCGGGCGGGCATTTTTGCGAGGTTTACTATGTTGTTCGTCGAGTTGATCTTTGTGTCGTTTACGGTGGCACTGTCTGCAGCTGGTGAATGTGGATGCTATCCGCGATTAGTTGTTTTGTGGATCTCAAATGTGAGAATGGTATGTCTTACCATCCTTAAAGGATGTAGCTGCGCCTGATTGTGAAATCCTTCAATTGGCCTCCTGATGTGTGATCGTCCATGTTATTTTGCTTCTCTTGCGCAGTGAGCGTCTCGGACGAGTCGATTCAACTACATGGAGTCGTACGCTTGCGGCATCATTGATGGTGAAGTAAAACCTACGAAGAGAGGAATCGCGTCGGGTATCGCTTTGAGCTGACGGAATGCCTGAGGTACAGGTAGTTTGAGCGGCGAAAATTTTGAATCCCTTGCAAGCCAGAGCAGTGAGAGAGGGAGCACGATGAGGCTAAGAGTATTGATGTATTGCATATCAAGGTAAGTATGTCACGAGCAGATCCCAGATTCCGCATTCAAGGTGCCAACGCATAACAAAACGGCGAGCCCCTACTGCTCCTTAGCTTTCTCAGCCTCAAGTTTGGCCTTCTCAGCCTCTTGCTTCACCTTCGCCTCTTCGACCCTTTGCTGCTCTGTCTTAGCTTTCTCCTCATCAGCCTTGCGTTGCTCATGCTTCGCTCTCTGCTCAGCCTCAACTTCAGCCTTATCTTCTTGCTTCTTCTTGTCAGCCTCAGCCTTAATCCTTTCCTCCTCCAGCTTCTTCTTCTCTGCCTCTGCTTTAGCTTTCTCTTCTTCCTGCTTCTCGTTCTCAGCTTCGGCTTTCAGTTTCTCGTCTTCCTGCTTTTGCTTCTCTTCAGTTTCTTTCTTTTCTTGCTCCCTCTGTTGCTCCTCAGCTCGCTGTTTCTCGGCATTCTGGCGATCCTCCTCAGCTTGCTGCTGGTCCTTCTCGTTCTGGTTCTGTTTCTGCTGCCTCTGGCGCTCGCGCTCGCGTTCGCGGCCGTCATCGTCTCGATCATTGTCATTGTTCTTGTTGTTGTCTCGCCCGTCGTCCTTCTCAATCACGATTTTGATCTCAACGGCGACCTTGACGTTCTCCTCGTCGTCGTTTCTGCGGTTCTCGTCCTTACATCGGTCGTCGAGCGCAGCTTCCAGGGCCTCACGCATTAGTGCTGCCGGATCTTCGATGATCATCGAGTAAGTAGGTCGAGCGTTGTACAGTACGGCTTCCGCGGTTTTGGTAGCGGCTATTTCGGTGGCTTTGGTAGCGTTTGCCCCATCAGTGGCCTCAGCGCCGATAGACTCGGAGGCAGTCAAGGTTCGAGAATCAAAGACTATCCTTCAGTCAGCAGATGTGCACCATGGGGGTTCAGAATGCTTACTCATGACAGTCTGCGTCTCTTTCTTGCCTCTGTTCGCTACGATAGCCTCCTGCTTGAAGAGGTCGGCCTCAATTTCCCTCTTCCCTCCATTGTCGTTCTCATCAAGGATTTTAACCTTGACTTCTGTCACGACGACAATCACAGTACTCTTCTCCTGCTCGCGTTGTGCCATTGCAGCTGCACGTAAGACGTTATACAGCTCCTTTTGAGCAGCGTTGGCTTGCTGGTCGCGGATCAGCGCCTGGTTGACTTGCAAGAGCATGAGCTGTTGAGCGGCTGCGGTCCCATCCTTCTCGCGAGCGGCATCGTTGTCCCTGTCTCTGTCATCTCGATCGTCGACATCGATAAAGATGAGGTTGTCAGCCTTGACCTGAGTGACTTCATCTAGGCCCTTGGATTCGAGAGCAGCAAAGGCAGCGATCATGCCGGTACTTTGGCTGGCACAAACGTCAACCTTCGGCGTACCTTGACGAGCGACAAGGCTCCTGAGGGCATCAGGGTTAGCGATGGGATTAGTTACTGTGCATTTGTCAGCGACAATCAAAGCAGGCGCTTGCTCAGTTGTTGTATTGGGCGAATATACCCGCGAGACCAGCTGCGAGCAAGACGGTAGTGAGGAACCTAGCAGACATTCTGTTTACGCCGAAGAGTGCTCCGAGGGTATCAATCGAAGTTCAAAGAGTGGGGATTTGGTTGACGTCCCAGACGTCTGTAAGGAAGAGAATGTAGCTGAAAGAGTGACTTTTGAAATGGTAAGGAAAGAAAGAAAGCTGCTGTAGGGTGATAGTTCCATCGTAGCTGCTCCAGTGCCTTATCTGCATACGACAATTCTTAACAATGTGACATAAGCATTTAAATCATCGGACCTACTGGTCAACGTGAACTGTCATCAGCCGTACGACCTGGCGCAAAAGAAGTGTACACAACTGCCTGAGGCTCACGGCTGTTGACCATCCGGCCGTTCGCCAAGATGATATGCCATGGCGCCTGAGATTACAGGATGCGTGACGAAGAGTTGCCAGTACGCTGCATCATGTAGTCGCCAAGAGATTGGCATGGGTGGCTGATCATATTGCTGTTCGTGGGTGCCTGCGAGACGGTGCTGAAACTCAACAGCAACCGCATGCGACCGGATAGCTGAGATCCTACTTGGCGCAGCGCATACACGTAGATTTTCTGAAATAAAGACGCTTGACCCGTGTACGCTACGTAGGTGCTAAGCTGATGGCGAAGCAAGCTGCACAAGGTGATGGGCGCATGTAGTGGGGTAGGTCCACGAATGTGCGGTGCATCTTCGACGCAATGTCGTGCGCGGAAGGGAACGGGCGCGCAAGGCTGCGTCAATATGGCCAGTTTGCAAAGGACGTAGCAGAAGAAACGATGTATGCTTGTGGGAATTTTGTGTTGTCGTGGTTGTGTCTGTAGACTTGCGCGTCATTGTGCCTACGTCAAAATGGACGAGCGTGCGCTCGCGGAGTGGGGCAGCTGCCAAAATATTAGAAGTTCACCACAGCTCCCAGCTGTATGCACTTGTCTGACAGACAGTCCGGCTTCGTTACAATCGAAAGTACCGCTGTTGCTTGTCTGACGTTGTGCGGGCACCCTCGCTCAGCTCGAAGTTGCCGGCGTCATGCACGAAATCGTCACTCTCCAGTTCGGCACGCAAAGCAACTATCTCGGCACGCATTTTTGGAACACGCAGGTAAGCACTTACCATTATTTACTCGAGCAGTTTCCATTTAGACCTATTCCCATTCGTTAGGCCCCTCTTTAGTCGGTTGTGATGCATGTCAGTGGGGAGGCCGCGTACCTACTGTACTGCGCTCCGTCATCGAGCTATACAAGGCCGCCTCGTCCTAATACTTGATGCACATGAACCCCGCTCACGGACTCTACAATATCCCAGGGCAACCTCGAGCTGATGAACGGTAGGAATCATACTTCACCTATCCACCCGAGCCCGAGTCAGCTGTTAATCATGACATTCACTTTCGTGCTGGCATTGCCCCGGATGGGTCCGACACCTTCACTCCTAGAGCACTCATCTATGATCTCAAAGGCGCATTTGGAAGCATGCGAAAGATCAATGCGCTGTATGAGGCCGAAGACGATAGAAGCATATTAGACCAGACAGGAGTATGGCCGTCAAAACCTATCGTACAGAAAGCAGCTCCAATTCCACAGTCCGCCTACCAACAACACCTCGATGCCGGTCTTGAGCCGCCGCAGCTAAGCACCTCCACCGTCGAATACTGGTCAGACTATAGTCGAGTCTACTACCACCCCAAATCTATTGTCCAACTCTCCGAGTTTGATGTCAACGACAAGTTGATGCCATTCGAGAGCTGGGATGTCGGCATGGACCTCTTTGAGAAGCTGGAAAGGGAGGTGGATCTGGTGGATCGAGACTTGCGGCCTTTCGTTGAGGAGTGTGACGGCTTGCAAGGCCTTCAGATCATGACCGGCGTTGATGATGCCTGGGGTGGCTGGGCCTCAGGGTGGATCGAGCGGCTGAGAGATGAATATGGAAAACTCAGCATCTGGACCTGGGGCTTAGGTGACCAAGGAGGAAATACTGCAGTGCCAAGGGTATTGTCCACTCTCCCCCAAAACGACATACAGCTCTGACGATGTGTAGGACAGGCGTCTGCAACAGATCATCAACTCATCGAGGTCCCTCCAACCGCTTGCCGAACAATCATCTGTGTACATACCAATATCCAACCGGCCAGCTAAGGTTCCGGACTACCTTTCCCTTGACCCAACATCCGCATGGCACGTCAGCGCTCTTCAGGCTATTGGTGTAGAAAGCATGACGCTCTCATCACGGTTAAGAGCATCAAACGGCAGAGACGGTACCTTACAAGCCATCGAAGATACTATCAACAGTACAGGAAAGCGAAGGATAGCCAAATTCGAGATGAGTGTCGCCGATCCGGATGTCCTCTCTGAGAAGACGGCGGAAGAGATGGCGAGAGCCGAGAAAGTTGGCTCTGCAGATTCACGACGTACGAGCGAGACCGAAGTGCACCTGGGTAGCTTCGACTTCGATACCTTCACCCGAGACTACCGGGTGGCGTCTCACAAAGGCGGCAGGAGAGAGCATATCTTCGCGAGAGCGGAAGCGTGCCGAGGAGCTTGGAACTTGTCAGACGACGCAGGCCACAATCCTAGAGATCGCTTTGGTGATGGGCCAGGACTACAAAGGTACGTGTCGAACGTCATATCGATCGGCTATTCGCGTTTCCATGAGCCAAGGCACTCTATCGTTGTGATATGCTATCCGGCGCATACCGCAAGCTTGCGAATCATATACGGGAGCCACTAACGAGTTCCAGATACACCGCGTCCTTGCTCTTTCCGGCTTTGGATAGCTTCCCTTCTATTTTTGACGTGGGATCCGGCCACACGGAAAAATTTGCGGTACATGCAGGCCTCACCACGAGCACCGCTGTTGCTGAGCAGGTCAGAGCGATCGAGCAAATCGTGAAGCGGCTGGTAGCAGTTCACGAGCGGGAGGCACTGTGCAACGGCCTGCAAGTGCTTGCTGAAGAATACGATGAAGGATGGGATGGCGACTTCACCGACAGCGATGACGATGATTGAGCAGCCTCAGGGCGTTGTTCGCACTCTGTCTCAAGCTTCGTTAGGAATTCATGCGGCCTGCGCTGTCTGGCAACGCTCTTATCTCTCTTGTTGATCTCGCGCTGTCAACAACACGAGGTGGCTTACCCGTTGTCGGCCAATCTTCCCCAAGCACTAACCGTGAACACAACACAACCTGGCAGTCGCATGCACGGTGTCACGCTATCGATAGCAGGCGAGCACCGAAACGGCGCTCCAATATTTCGCACACTGCATTGCATCATGACGCAGTGATGCAAGTGAGTCTCTCACGGGGAAGCTTCTAGGCAGACTCGCCTTGCGCGCCAAATTGTCTGGGAGACAGAATGCGACGAGCAAAGCGCAGAACCATCATCCAGAGGTTCACCCAATCACTGGCTAGGGGACCGAAGTCCAGACTGTGCGAATACGCAGTACATGCATATTCTGTTATGGCACCAGAACGTCACAATGCGCGACCACAACCCATTTCCTAATTGCTGTTGAGATGATCAGTAAAAGAGGCTCGCGATGACGACCTTGAGAACTTGAGCTCTCCACGAAACATTTAACAAATTTCACCCCACAAGACCTGCGGGGCGGCATCGTCCACTGCCATGTGTTGTGTTCACGGCATATCGTTCTCTCGAAGTTCCCGAGACAAGGTCCAGTCTGCTGTATGATTGTGGGGCCTTGAGGAAAAGCCATGGCGGCCGAGTAAGCAAGCGCGATTTTTGATTTCGCGTCTTACAGCAGCACGCTTGCCCTACGCTGGAGATGACGCGATAAAAATGAGATCAACTGGTCTAAGTGAACGGCGCCGGAAGCTTCTGCAGGTCCTCTGCAGGAACACCAGGTCCCAACGTACCGACGCGCGTTTAAATTTTACACTGCCAGAACATCAGCATGCTCTACAGGCAGCTTTCTCGATGTCTTGCTTGATGGCATAGCAGGCAATATTGCGACAGGCGGGGTAAGAGATGCAGGTGCGTTTGGGAAGAGGGTGCCCAACCTCTCGCCAGGGGACCCGGCCACCGTGCTGCATGGCGCAGAACCTCCCGAACATTCGATATTGATGCTTGCCAGCGATCGGCTAGGTCGACCAAGGGCTTGCACCGCAGACAACGGCTTTCCGCCATGCATCCAGGCGGCGCTGCTGCCCCGCCATCGCGATAGCAACCAGTCCGCGCATGCGCGCCTGCTCTAGAGCGCAAAACTTTCTCCCAGCAACAGTCCAACCTGACCGGGAGGCTTTTCTTGATGTACCTGGCGACAGACACCCTCGAGTGATACACGCAAGCACGCACACTAACTTCAAGATCAGGCTGCTATCGATAGCCTCCGGCAGCGTTCGGTACCTCATGGACCATTGAGCGCTCATAGCGCGGTAAAACTTACTCACCGGATCGGCCTCAACGCTGGGGGTGCTGCTATTGATAGACACCAAGCTTTCCTGAGGCTGGTAACAGCAACGGCACGCTACACCTCGCCTAGACGGCTGATCATGACTTATGGCTGCAT
This sequence comes from Didymella arachidicola, assembly GCA_016630955.3. Lineage (NCBI taxonomy): Eukaryota > Fungi > Ascomycota > Dothideomycetes > Pleosporales > Didymellaceae > Didymella > Didymella arachidicola. The sequence goes on from CM049987.1 coordinate 365,800, forward strand.
TACATCATAGCTCGGCTCTACCAAAGTTCTGATGCGGGCACTTGCGATAGGGCTTCCCAACCAGTTTAGGAGAGGGTAAACGACAACCGTACCCACACAAATCAATATGACGACCATGGCGCGAGATTCCCTGGTGAAGTCGATTACGAGGGGATGGTTGTGTTTCATGGCGCACAGGAGAGCATGCGCGTAATTTATGTGTCCGGCCAATTCTGCAGTATGGTCAGCATCGAAGGCAGGTTCGTGGTCGAACGAAAGCTTACATCTCACGACATCCCAGCAACACGCCGGCAACCCCTGACTCTGCAATGCATGCCGATACCTGCCCGCTTGATGATTGGACTGATCAGAAGTTGGTTTTACGAGTTGCTAGGGCGATTGACCTATCGTATCTCGAGCTTGGCTCCATTGTGCTTGCCTTTCCGAGCGACTAATGCTCTCACCCATACCACGAGACCCACTCTTACGAGAACTTGCCATCGGTGGAGACAGGCGCAGGTCACGGCCAGTATCACCAGCCCGATGGCTATCAAGGAACGGCGTCGGTTCCAATTCCACCGCCCAGCCTAGCGTCTGCAACCTTAGCCGTCGTTTGTGCCAGATGGCTGGGTGATGGTTTGGTGGCTCTCTGCAAAGACGCATATTAAGATCGCCTGCCCCTCTTGACTCACGCTTCTTCACCAGCCGTACAATAAAGGTCCGTCCAACAACTGCTGCAACTCGCTCGCTACGGTTGCAAACTTACTATCGTTCACACGTGCCTCACTCGTTCGAGCACTTGATCAATTGTCACTGGAGACAGGATGAAGGTTACCACCACCGTATTCGCCCTCATGGGCGCGGCTGCTGCCGTTCCCCAATATGGGTACTCTGCCTCTGTCCCTGTAAGCAGGATTCCATCAACATTGTCAAAGCTTCATTTCTAACCGCTAAGCAGGACTACAAGGCCTCGTCATCTGCTTATGTTAAGTCTGAGAGCAGCAAGTACCCCGTTCAGTCCTCCTCCTCTGAGGACAAGCACTACACGCCTTACCCTACCGAGTCTTCGACTAAGTCTTCCTGGACCCCCAAGCCTACCCCTTCCTACTCGAAGGAGTACCCAACTTCTTCGAGTGAGGAGTACCCTCACCACACCTCGGAGGTGAAGAGCTATCCAATTTACAAGACTTCGTCTTCTAGCGAGTATCCTCACCCGCCTCCCAAATCTTCGAGCTACTACGCCCCGCCCGTTGTGACATCGAGCTACTACGTGCCCAAGCCGAGCAGCAGTGGCTATCCGATCTACTCAAAGCCAAGCGAGTACCCGCACCCACCTCCCAAGTCGAGCAGCACCCCGTGCCCTGAGAGCAGCTCTTACTACGCCCCACCTGTCAAGTCTTCGAGCTACTACGCGCCCCCGCCGCCAAAGCCCACTACCGGCTATCCTATCCCGCCAAGCTCTTCCAAGTACTACCCGATCCCACCTAAAAGCTCATCGTACTACGTCCCGGCTCCCAGCTCGACTGGATACGTCCCCATTCCCCCACCTAAGCACTCTTCTTCGACCCCTTGCCCTGAGGAGTCGTCCACGACGTACGTGACAATCACCTCGACCATTCACGTGCCTCCTCCCAAGCCCACTACTGGCTACTTCAACACCACCACACCTTGCCCTGAGAGCTCTAAGGTTCCTCCTCCCCCTCCTGCACCCACGACAGTTTATCCTGTCCCTCCCAAGAGCAGCGAGACTCATCCGTCGCCGCCGAGCAGCACACCTGTTGCGCCTTCCAGCAAGCCAGTTGTCCCCACATACCCAGCTTCGACACCTGTTGCGCCTTCCAGCAAGCCAGTTGTCCCCACATACCCAGCTTCGACACCTGTTGCGCCTTCCAGCAAGCCAGTTGTCCCCACATACCCAGCTTCGACACCTGTTGCGCCTTCCAGCAAGCCAGTTGTCCCCACATACCCAGCTTCGACACCTGTTGCGCCTTCCAGCAAGCCAGTTGTCCCCACTTACCCAGCTTCGACACCTGTTGCACCCCCACCAGAGACCCATCCTGCTCCCCCTACGTCCACTCCGTTGGCTTCTAGCAGTGTACCAGCACCGCCCGCATCCACACCGGTCGCTCCCCCCCCAGCACCGCCCGCATCTACATCGGTCGCTTCTCCTCCAGCGCCGCCTGCTTACTCTGCTTCCACCCCTGCTGCCAGCTCAAGCAAGCCTGCGCCGGTTCCCAGCACGTCCGCACCTGCTTACTCTGCTTCCACCCCTGCTGCCAGCTCAAGCAAGCCTGCGCCGGTTCCCAGCACGTCCGCACCTGCTCCCTCAAGCCCTGCTGCTACCACATCTGCCCCCCCACAGTTCACTGGTGCTGCCAACTCCAACAAGGCCTTTGGCGCTTTCGTCGCTGGTGCTGTTGCTTTCGCCGTTCTGGCTTAAGCCTGACGTTCTGGATTTGCGTTTCTAACATTCTTGTCTCTCCTTTGATACACTACCTTTTAACGACCTGTGATGACAACACTGCACCTGGCATAGACGGGTTAATATACATACACATTCCTTTTACAAGGCTTAATTTCTTGGGTGGTATGGCCTGGCCATGGGACATTTCTAATTCTCGCCGGGGTGATTGTAAAAGGTGGCGATGTGGCCAGTGTGAAGGGATGGCTGGCATCAAGGCTTGTAAGTTAAGTGTTCGGAGAATAGCGACAGTAATGTCTTTACTCGAAACTGTAGCCTAGATAGTAATCTTTATTACTTATCGCACGCCCAGCGTCCACGTTCAATTGTCTTGCCTGTTGCGTCACCTTTTGCCTCTCAGATGGCGAAGAACGTGAGCTACTTCCAGGCTACAAAGACATTGCGAAAGGCTTGCAGAGACCCATTGACTGCCTCCCAAAGGCCAGAATCTTTACATGTTCCAAAGCCAATCTTTTCTGGTGCCTCAAAACGTACCTCCCCTTCGTCGCGATCCCCGCATGCGTCATACCGACTAGCCAGACCAGACCACGAGAACGAGCTCAACCTCATCGCGTACCCCTGCGAGGATCCACAACTAATCTCGTAGACTTCTGAGCTGCGATCAGATAATCGCTGATATGAAAGCCATACCTGTCTTTCATCGTTGTCGCTGCCTGAGGGATATCTTGACGTTCCATGATTCATCACTAGTTGCACCGAATTTATTTCCACGTCATACGTTGAGGGATCTTCCTGCAGACGGAACGATACAAAAGAGTAGGTTGAACACGGTAGTCATGAACAAATCATATCCGGCAGCGACATCAGGCTCGCGTCCAAAACTCATATCGGAAAACTGCAAGAGATTATTCAGTGGCCCTGGCATTTCGCATCCACAGAAGAACTTCACCGCGCAACTCTACAACGCAGAGAGAAAGTCAAATATGTCGTCCCATAACGATATCAGGAGCAGCGCAAACTCTGGCTTTCCAGACACATCGAGTGCGCCCGGAGAACAGTTTGAACCTAGACAGACAGCAACAAGCGAAGATTACGAGCCCAACCCTGCGAAGAGCATCAAGTTGAGCCCGGCGCGGCAAGCACTCATAGATGACGTGCGCGATCTAGACTACCCGCCCACGATCTCTGCTGACACTACCTAGATCATCGCACTCTACAGCTGCCAGCCAACAGTGCAGCGCGTCAAACGCTATACTCCAGACTGTGTCTACGACGACCAATTCGTCTACGCAAATGACCGCTACAAGATGGCAGGCCAATGGTTTGCTTTGCCCAAACTCTTCAAAGCCTCCATCAATGAGTCTTACGAAGTGATCCGCTCAGATGACGACCTCATCCAATTCAAGAACAAGCAATCCTGGACATTCCGCGGCATACCCAAAACAGCTACTATCACCGGCCTGGTGAGCTTGAGCTTGGATCCGGCGACCAGAGACAGCGACTTCATGCAGGTCAAGTACCACAAGGATCAGGCGAACGAGAAGGATTACAGCCACGAGGGTTTGGGTTTTAGCTTCAAGAAGTGGCAGGCGGACAATGTTGTTAAGCACATGAGCACACCGGAGCTCAAGGAGTTTGAAGCGGATAAGGATGCGGCGAAGGAGCACGTCAGGAAGTATGGAACGGGCAAAGAGGCGGGTGATGCGCCGAAGCGTGACTTCACTTCATAGTGATAGTTATATACCTCGTGTGGGTTGTAGCCATTGCGCAAAGAAATTTTACCGGGCTTGTGCGTCGCCGTGCAGCAATGTTAGGTTCTCAATGCTCATCACATGCATTTGGACTATCCTAATCGAGAGCACTCGGATTAAAGTTGCAGACGCGCTCGAAGTAGCAATCGCTCAATCGCTCTCACCTGCTAGATTACCTTCACCTTCACCTCAGTTGTCTACCTCGTTTGAGCCTCCAATAAACAATGCTAAGCGCCCCGCAGTGGAAAATTTCCTCCAAGCTCTACCTTGAACGCACACAGCACCTTCAGACACCGACTGTACTTTGGACGAGCTCGCAGCACCCCTTTCCAAGATCATTGAGTCACCACGAGCAGTAAACCTTGACCAGTATTCACCTCCAGCTACGCCCACTTTAAGTGTAACATGGAAACGCTCTCGTCACGGCTGGAGCTAGTCGAGAAGAAGGCCGCCATGGTCATCAGATGTGTCTCCATTGCTTTCCTCGCCCACTGCAAAGAGGAACAGCATATAACGTTCGGGAGCAAACAGTATCTGTACTCATTCACAAACAGACCCGCTACCTGCGCGAAAAATTGAAAAGCCCAGTAGAAAGACTAAATAAGAAACCAGACCTTAGGTTTTGAGGACCTCACATCCACAGACTCACGAGTCACCATCGAGGAGGAGAGTTTCGAATTTCACGAAAACAAACACGAGTACGACGAGAACGAAAACAAGAAGGACAAGGGTATCAACAAGGAGAACAGCGAGCACAATACGAACAAGGAGAAAGACAATAACAAGGAGAATAAAGAGCATAACACGAATGATAAGAACAAGGAAAGCGAGGACAACGGCGAGGACAACGAAATAAACCAAGGTCTACGAAGCTGGGTTGATAAGTTCACCCAAGCTGTTGAGCCATCATTATTTGCACGAATAGAGATCAGTGACGACCATCACTCGGACAACGAGGAAGAGATTGATGGCCACGACATGCCTCCATTTGGACGAGAGGAGGCTCCCATCACGTCCGTCGATGCGCCAAGCGACACATGCGCAGCGTAGTCCTGCGAGCGCCAAATTCTGAAGGACTTCCGCTTTTGCAAGGCTCGCATGGTCACCGCTTGAGATCGTCTTCACATCCCACAGTCTGAGATCTGGAAGAATTGGCAGGACCATCTCGATTACCTTGACGAGATAGAGAAGACGTGTAAGTAAGCACGATCTTGTGGCAATTACACTGCAAGCACCTCAGTTGTACATTGTTTGCCAGTACCAGTTTCAACGAGCTTGCTGGATGCAATCATGTCGGCTAGCTGTAGAGCCGCATCAAGAATCTGTCTCGGAACAATTGCGGAATAATCCCAGTAGTTCTAAGTGCTCAATCACGACGCGAAATCGATTCGAAGTACTACATCACGTACTGCAAAATGATCCTGCTGCCTCGCAGGAGTCGCATTGAAGTCATCAACATCATTCGCCTCTAGCAACGTCACACGTTTTGATGTATCTCATCGAGCTGTAGTGACCACGTTTGGTGAGTATATTGTATCAGAGAGAGGAAACGAGGCACCAGAGACGCTGTGGGGTAATGGCGAATGGCGAGTGGTTTGCGGTCAGGCTCGACGCTATTTGTTACTGCCTTGATAATACGATATCGAATGGAGGGTAGTGCAGTTCAGTCTTGTTGCCCGTTCCAACGATCACGATCTTCGTCAAAGGCCAACCGTTCTGGTCCTTATATCTAGCAGCCGTCAGCATCTTCATTGCAAGCAAAGACCTTGGCCGCTTACCCATCGTAATCATACCAGTCGCACAACTCCTCTCCAGCTGCCGTCATCCTGAAAACTTGCGATCCATCACCAAACTCTCTTGTCTCACTCGCTCCGCCGGCGGGTTCTAGCACCACCCCAGCTGGCCTAGAGAAGTATCGTGCTCCCATGTCATCGAGCCAGCTCAGCTTATCGATTGCCTCCAGCGCGCTGCTCCCGTTCACAAAAAGCTCACGCAAATACAGAACCTGGTCCTGGACCTCCAGTCTCGCATAGGTTGATGCGTTATAGCCGGTGCTACTGACAACATCCGCGATAGTTCCTGTATCCCGTCCATCACCATATGTACCCGCATATTTCTCCTCGACTTGCGCAGCGAGCGCCTCTGCAAACGCCGGGATCAAGATATCTTGCACATTGCCGTACAGTGCTGCGGGATACAGCATCTCATATCCCTCGAGTCCAGAATTTTGACTCAAGATCACCAGGCCGTAGCCAAGATTTGGCACAACGTCGATCCACGACCGCCAGCCACCTCCACTGCCTGATTTGCCATAGACGATGTACGTCTTATTGGAGTTCGAGACACTTGTATTGGAGCTGGTAGATACCGAGCGAAGACTGATCTCCCATGCTGGACCAACTTGTTGCTTGCCATCTGGTAGCGTGTACATGGGCTTTAGCGCGCGGCGCCGGCTGAATGGTGAAATGAGGGAGGGAGCTTCTTGAAGCCAGATGCTGTGGAGGTATTTGGCGAGATCGTTGGCTGAGCTCCACATCCCCGCGGCTGGGTTGTAGCCTTCTCCGATGATCAGGTCGGCCCAATTGTCCCCGCCGGGAACACTGATGCCGGGTATGAGGCCATCAGGCACTGGGCCCAGGAAGCTATTCGTCATATTCAGCGGCTCGAGTATTTCTTGCTTCACAATATCACGCCATGCCAAGTCTTCCCCGGTGATCTCGTTGTAGTACGATGCCACAGCAGCTCCCAAGATGCCAATACCTGCATTAGAATAAGCTGATCGCTCTCCAGGCTTGAACATCAAGCCCGTATTGCTGACCTCCTTGATCACGTTCTCGACAGTCTGAGCAGCCCACAGCTCTCCAATTCCGTTCACGGTGGCCTTCCCGGTGCTCAAGACTTGATTGAAGTTTGTGCTGAAGCTCTCTCGCGTGATACCACTCATGTGACTTGCTAACATACCGAGCGTGATCTCGCTGCCACCATCGGTCCAATCGCATGCGATGAGGTGGAAGGAAGGTAGAAGGTACCGAACTGGGGTATCGAGGGTAATATGGTTGTTCGAGAGTCGTGACAAGATCAATGCGCTAGTCATGGCAAAGTTCTTGGTAACTGAGGCGATGCGGAAGATGGTGTCGCTGGTGATCGTATTATCGGTGGTATCTGGAGGGTAAAACGTTGTTTCGTTGGACTTCACGCTCCCCGCATTGAAGGTGAAGATTGGTACAGGGGATGTCGCGTGGACGACCGCAACACTCAATCCATCTCGAGTGACATTGCCATCGTAAGGCTTTTCCAGCAGCTCCCTGGCTACTTCAAGTGCTTTGACTACCCCAGGATGTTCGAGAATCCGGGGGTTGGAAAGCAAACTCTCGGGTGCATCCGGCACGCATGCAGCTTCGAGCCAGCCTGCTAAGCCAGCGACTGCGAACGCCCAAGGCAGAGTGCGGACCATCGTTGCAGGATTTTCGGAGCGCACAAGGCTTCCTGTTCGAAGTTCCGGTGTACAAGAGCGCGCCTCTTGTATCTTTGAAGATCACGACCCCGTGTGTGGGCCCGATAAGCAAGGTTGCTAGTAAGCACCAATTGGACGATATGCCAAGAGGGATCGACGGTTGTGCGCATCCGCATTTGCACCGTTTCACTGGTTGTGCACGCGAAACTGGTGTCTTTTGGAGATTCTCAGGCTTCCTCGCCTATGCGTGAGGGGCCTTAGAAACGACCCTATTCATACCACTAAATGTCCTCCCCGAGTTCGCGAAATATTGTGTCTGCTCAACTGTAAGCAAAGTGCCTTATTCTCTTTACTACGGATCTTGGTCAGCAGCTTTCAGGCTCCGAGTGAGTTCAAGGTTGAGAATGGATGCTTGGTGCCGCCTTTACACTCTTCTGCAAAGGTGGGGCTAAATTTTGGGTATCCTGAAGTAGAGATTCAATTTTGCGTTCTCTCACGCACCAAACACCAGCTGAATGCCGCTAAAGTTCAGTTCCATGCAAATCGCTAACAAGCATCATCAATCAAAGTCACGGCTGAGTCGCGGCCTTGCGTCGGACGAAGATCTCGCGTTCGGTCCACAACGCTTACGCCTACTCCCGTGGCTTCTTCCATAGCTCTTCCTCATTCATCTGCCGCAGTGAAGGTATGCGATTCGACGACTGCGACGGGGAATATTCGATACCACATGCGCCGCGATCGAGTGCCAATGAGTTCAGGGTCCAGTGCAGCTGCTCAGAAGGGTCGCTTGGCAGGCTCGAACGGCCACGTGAATGTGTGAACGGGTGCTCTACGCCTTCGCCGGTATTCATCATAGCCAGCGACAAGGAGTCCAGTTCAGCAGCAAATTCCGTCTCTTCTTTGCTGGCTTCTTGCGCTGAACAAATATTACTCGGTCGCATCTTGGCTATGAGTTCCATCTCATAGAGCTTGTGCTCCCGCGCGAATTCGACTTCGAGCAACCGGCGCTCTTCGAAGAACGCATCGTACTGCTCCTTCGTCATCTGGTCCAGAGGTGGGTAAGATGCGCCGTGTTGCGCCTTCCGCTGTTCCCAAATATCGATGGCCTCTTTCTGAACACACTCGTTGCAGACAAATGCGGGACCTGTCGCGCTGCTGAAGGGTTCTACACAGTTGCTGCCGCAATCTTCGACAAAGTCTGTGCGGATGCGATGAGAGCAGAGGAGTTGGTGGTACAGGCGCCCTTGACACGGCGCGAATCGTTTGCTTCGAATGTTGTTGAACGACATATGTGATGTTGAGTGTCCCGTGACTGACAGGGCAGGCTGCGCACGCTCTGAGTCAGGTGTGCTAGACCATCCCCATTGACACGCCATGACGAGGTTCGCATGCGACATGGTGTCCCCTGAAATCTTTGGAGCAGCTCGAAATGCGTTGCTCGAGAAGTCCATGGTTGTTTTGTTGTTGAAATGTGTCGACTTGAGTGTTGGTATCAGGTGTAGCGTTCACTAGCGTGCCGCGTTGTTGCCTCTTCAAGGTAGTCAAATAAGTGAGGCTTTCGAGTTGGTTGAAGCGGTCAGTCTGTGGGACCCTTGAAAGTGTCTAAGCAGTTGTATAGTGTGTTGTACAAGTCTGAAGATGTGATCTTGTGAGAAGCATTATATGTGCACAAGGCGAGGCGCCTCGAATAAACTCGGATGTCACGCCTTCACGAAGCGCCAAGTCCTAGCTCACAGTGCCGGATAAGTGGCGGGAGGCGCAGGATCTGGTAGAACGATAGTGGTGAGCCTGTCGGAGCGAAGTAGAGATGTAAAGAAGTCTGATAATGTGATGCCCTGGGATGGAACGGAGGAGGTTAATGCATTCTGGAGGACGGTGATCGCGACACGCGTGGGCCTGCGCAAAGTGGGTCTTGCGCTAACCAACCTCGGCGCGTGGAAGGTTCGAGCGTCGGGAGTATGCAACTCTTATCACCAACCACCTTGACAACATCACTCAAAGGTCTTTGGAAGCGGGGCACACATTGCAGCATTGGAGGTTCGAATGCCATGATCTTGCGAAGACCAAAGGAGGGGATCTACACCAAGAATCTAAAACCGCGCTCTTGCGCCTCTCCGGGAACCACATTGATTGCGCCTTCGACGTGTTCTCCTCTATCCAGCTTCTTGTTCAGCCTGCCCAAGATGATTCTCATCACCGCCGTCATGATGATCGCTAGACCCGCTGTTGCGCAATCGACAGCGAGTGGTACAGTCAGGTTTGGCTGAGCACCACTCTTGGGCTGCGGGTACATGTAACTTGCGTAGATACTCCTCGTGTTCGACACTGCGTTGATAAACGCAAGAGCTGCAGCACGCTTGGCAGGCGGTCGGGGCATCGAGTTGGAAATCCAAGTCAACGCGACAACGTAACCTGTATAGACGCCAGGCACCATAAGCTTCGTATCGAGGAGCGGTGCTGTGTGTGTATGCGGCCAGAATGAAAGCGGCAACACCGACGCACAGTGGTAAGACGATGTGCCAGAAGTGCTCGCCAGTTTTGTCGGCATGCCAAGCGTTCAGGAACGTCGTGAAGACTGCCAAGACGTAAGGCGGTGCGGTGAGCAAAAGAGTGTCGATGTTGTCGTAACCAAGGGTCTTCACGACAGTCTACGCGCAGTCAGTCGAAAGCTCAAAACAAATTTGTGTGGGTCAACTTACTGGGAAGAAATTGGTGACAGAGGCTGAGGAAACGATCGATAGCAGCAGGATCGTGAAAATCCAGGTCTTAATGTCCAGCAGAGCAAGTTTGAGGCCATGGAAAAACGTCTGTTACTCAGCTGAAGTCCAGTCGTCCTCGCCAATATCCTCTTGCAGTCTGTAGACAACAAGTCGGCGCTCCTCCTCGGTCAGCTACTTTGTGGTGCGTGGGAAGTTGGGCAAGATGAAATATGCTGTGAAGGTGATGATCACAGTGATAATGCTTTCGAGGATAAAAACCCTTCGCCATGCCCTTAGGCCATGCAGTCCGTTCATGTTGCCGGTGATACTGGCGGTAATGAGGCCACCAAACGCACCTGAGATGAGCGAGCTAGAGTACAGAATCGCTGTTCGTAGACCGAGTTCCTTTCGTGTGTACCAAGATGAGAGAAAAAACAGACAGCCAGGGAAGTTGTTGGTTTCTTCCAGCAGCTTCCATCTCATGTTCAAACAGCTTGTCTTGCTTGTTGTCTAAAACCATAAGCCTCTTTGTTTTCTCTCTTTTCTGCTGCCTTTTCATAGGCAAGTATCAGCTCGTAGATAGAATCCATCTCATCTTGCATTTCACTGTTGGTTCCTACAGAAATATGATGCTTCGATTACTCCGAGGAAGAAACGGCACGCAGCTAAGCTAGCAAAGTTTTGAACAGCGCCTGTCAGGCCACCGAGGATGCCCCAGATGATCATGCAGGTAGGTAGGTAGAGCGCAGGTTTTCCCGCCTTATTCAAAAACAGATTGGAAGGGACCTGCATTCCCACGTAACCAACAAAGAGAATCGAGACAGTTGTCTTTCACTTGTCAGCATCTTGGCTTGCTAAGCGCGCGATATAACCTATCTGGTACTGTACGCTACTCAGATTCAATTCATCTTGAAGTCCTGCCAACCAGACCACTGAGATATTGTCGCGATCCAGATATTTCATGATGTACATGAGGATGATCATTGGCAGCAGCCTTGTATCGATCTTCTTTCTCAATTTTGCCTCAGCCGCTACTCATTCCTCCTTGGACATGGCAGCCACTAGTGGAGGAACGGTCAGTCTGGAGCCTTCCCCGGGCGCAGGTACCACATCGTGGACGTAGTCAGCCTGCGGCTTGTCAATATCATCTTGGATTTCCGTATCAAGGGTGGCGAGTGGCTATCGCAATGTGCCCGGGAGTTGAGACAGCAAGCAAGGGAGACCTTCAGACGTAGTTGCGAAGACAAGAACAAGAGGCGCCACGGTACTAAGGGAAGTATTGTACAAAGCTTGCACTCTCGGCGATTCACCGACCGGATGCAGAACAATCACCACATCACTGCCGCTTGCCTGTTAAGGAAGTCGTCGTGCATATTACCCCGGACGTTCAACTGCATTTGCTCTAGCAAGACGACCCGGCTAGTGAAACGATCACATGCTGTTTTTCGATTGGCATAGAAGTTCCAAAGGCTGGGGCGTGATGTTGAGTGGTCATCGAACTGGATTTGAGGCGGGTGAAGCGCCCTGCAGATGACCAGCCGCTCCGGGGTAAAACAGTCCGGGGTCAGGCGGTGAACACGAGCAATAAGGAAGCCACACCATCATCGGAGTACAAATGCGAGACGTTCGAGTCCTGCAAGCGCCCATATTTTAGCATCTGGTCTGGAGACCGGAGATATTGAAACTTGGAGTACTCAAGCTTCCGACATTCCTGACGCGATCGTGTAACAAACCTGTACACGACGCGCGATATGGGTACGTTGCGACGTATATCTCTCGCTACTGAAGAAAGTACTGTACGTCGCCATGCATCGTGTGGCGTTGGTGGTGACCATTGAGAAGTTGATGTCATATCAACACCAGTGGCATCTGACATCATTATGATAGCAACCATATAGGTAGCTCGAGAAGAAGAGCCACCGTAGCTATCAATCTATGAACAGCTCTTCCAAATAAATCTCATCTTTGTAGTAGCAGCTTTCACAAGTATCCGAAAGCTTCTCCGTCGCAAACCACCACCATGACGGGCGTCCAAGAACAGCAAGCCTCCAAGCTTGAGAAGAACAACCCCCTTGGTGCGTTCGTTCCCTCACATCATGCCGGCACTCCTAATAGCCCTTAGGCAAGATCACAGACAAGGTCAAGGACGCGCTCTCCAGCGGTGACAAGAAGAGTGGCGTCGCAGACGTCAAGTCCGACGACATTGGCTTCAAGCCCACAGACCCCACGGGCAAGGACGGTCGCGCAGTCGCAGAGAATGATACAAAATCTGCTGGAGACACGACGAGCCTGCCCACGATGACCTGCGTGTCAGCGCATCCTGCGAATTAGTTCAAGTTGTAAAAGGCGAACAGAACAAGGGAAGGAGAACACAAGAGTAAGGACATACGAAAAGTCCGTATATGATATGTCATGGCGTTACGAATAATGTACAACTTTAAATAACTCACTGCGGTGGAGGATTGAGATCCAATCCCTCAACAAACAGCTTAAAGCTATCAGATCTGGAGTAGCTCCCCGCAGAATCGAAGTCCAGCCTGCCTCTTTCACAGTCTTCGAAGTCCACATCAACGATCAGCACCTCGTCCTCCTCTTCCCAAACCGGACCAGCAAGAACTTCACCCAGTGGCGAGATGATGCATGATCCTCCTCTCGACACAAAATCCTCATCATCTGGCGAAGAAGGCGCGACTTGGTGAGGAGAAGTCTGCTTCGGGCTGAGGGGCTGCTCAATCTCGTTGCGCAGCGGCGATGAGCTGGAGTCGATGGCCGAGTCGCCATTGACCTGTTGATGCTGGGTTTTGCCGTCGCGGAGCGGGAGACATATCTCATTCTTCTCTTCTGTAAGCACAATGGTGCTCTTCCTCCGTCCACCGACGTTCTTCTGTGCTTCGGGCGGTGTAGGCGCGTTTTGCCCCTGCTGTGTTGGGTTTCCACCCTTGATCCAGCTCGGCAGGTGCTTCTTCTTAACGCACTGGTTTGCGCTTACGACGAAGCAACGTCCCTCGCAGCCAATCGTACGGACGAGTGACTCCCAGGTATCCCTTGCATCAGCCGTGGGTGCGAACCACAGGTTGATATTCTGGCTATACAGACTCTGGCGCAGCAGAGGCATGTAGTTTTCCCAGCAGATAGCCGACCCAATCGTAAGCTTGACACCCTTGATTTCCGTTGTGACAGCTCGCAATGTCGATGCTGAGCCCTGGCCCCAGACCAGACGTTCAGAGCCCGTGGGCATGACCTTGCGCCTCTTTCCCAAAACCCCAAGCTTCGGACAGACAAACACCGCTCCGCAGTATAATGTGCCTGCGCAACGCTCGACGAGTCCAGTAACAACGAAGACGCCCGTCTCTCGCGCAATACGTTCGAGTTCTTCACGAACACCATCACCTCTGTACTTCTTGCCGCGAGGCAGCTCGAGCCTCTTCTCCACCCAGTCTTGGCCGGCACCAGCTGGAGTATCTCCAAGATCTACAGCATCGTGGAAGTATGCAAGGAATTGTTCGCGTCCCTCTGGTGCGCGTGCACCAACTGCAGCTCCGAAGGTGCAGGTACGAGGATAACCTCCGAGATAGGCCTCTGGGAAAAGGATAACATCCACTCCCGCAGCCGCGGCACGTTTTGTGGTAGCTTCGAGGGCACGAAGAGTGTCTTGAGTGGTCTCGAGGGTACGAGCTTGCGCCGAGGCAAGCTTGAGGAGGTGCGGCATTGTGTATTGGATTGCTGATTTGCGAATATGTGATACAGTCTGCTCTGCCCAGACGTCAGAACCCACAGCTGCCTTCCTGGATACTTGCGGATATGGCGGGCATTATAGCTGTGCCAAGGAAATGTAGCTCCAGCGTTGGGGAGATCATACGGGTGGGTCCACAGAGCTGGTGACTCAGTCATCGTGGTTGCATGCTGCTGTTCCCCCGCACTGTTTCCGGCCTTTTAGCTCGGCAGAGCTCTAAAACTTGGGGAAGTTGACATTGGCCAATCAGAGGGCATGGCTGTGAACAAATGCCGACGCAAAAGTCATCGGCATCTGCCGATCGTGACTGCGAGGAAGTACTTGCACAGAGTCTGCTATGTTCGCGATAAAAATACGAGAAATGCCTGGAACTATGCTGCCAATGTCCAGTCGCACCGAACTAGTATCAATATATTAATGCCGCTGTGCAGAGGATTTGCCGGGTATAGCGGCTTCTGTCCATATTGAAACGCCCAAATTGCATATCGCTCGTACAATGTACAGAGAAATTGTACGGTCCAAAGAAAGGAAATATGTTACTTGCTTGAAACGCGGAGGCTGCTACAAGTAGCTAGTCGGAGGATTCCACGATGACATTCATCCTAAGCCAAGCGACAAGGGGTGGGCCACTTAAAACGTAGGATCCAGCCAAGAGCGCTGCTGCACGATATTCAGCCGCAAGGAGGACCGGGACTGAGACCGATGACCTCGATGTTCGGGTTGCCGTTTGTGGGTTGGTCGCCTTTGCGCCGTCGTGATGAGGGGCGAAAGTTAGGGATTGAGCTACTGCCATTAGCGAGAATATTTCAAGTCTTGGACGGAATAGCAGAGGACGTTTGCTGATGACTTTAGTCGGATTTTTGTTCATCTTGCTGCACCAATCTTTGAATTTTCCTCTGGGTTCCGTATCCCCGCGCTGCCCTGGCTTGATGGTCTGAAAGCCGCGCATACTGTACGGCACCCTTGTATCCACTGGCTTGTGCCTTGCCATCCAGGCTCTTGCGGCATAGATAGGACAGTGAGGTTCCTAGTGCTGCCAAAACTTTTCTGCGATAAATCGTCTCTCTCGTGAATATGGACATCCAAGCCCTGGCTGACTTTGATGCTGTGCATGGGTATTTCATAATCGTACAGTCTTCCAGCTTCGATTTGAGACGTCGAGTGTGAGGACATCTTGCTGTGAGTTCTCGCTGTCGACGAAATAGGTGCAGGTATCTTGCCAGCGCCACTGCTCGCCCCCCCATAACCGGAGCGTCCATAGTCGGAACGATTTGTTGTTATGTTAAAGTAGCGGCGGAAGAAGATCTTGAGGGCGGGAGCCGAAGCACAAATGACGGCCAAGTTAGCCTCGAGAGCAGTCCATACCCAGCCGTAGTAGGCGTACCAGGTGATGTCGTAGGCTTTTCAAAATCAGTACGCGGAGACATCGACTGGAGGATGCTTACTATAGTAATACACATAAGTGGCGTAGTACGTACGCAGTATGCCACAGACACATGTACTAACGACATTAGCTACGAGCTTCTTTGTTGTGAACATCGACTTACATAAGACTCAGTCCAAAGATACCACACAGAGCGAATTTCTGCGTCTTCGGAAGTTGCAACTTCCAAATAAGGAAGATGGGTAGCAAAGCAATGATAAAATCTTGTACGCTGCTGACTGCAGCAGCGGCCACAATGATGGCTCCCTCATCACGGCAGACCAATTCGTGCTGCAACCTCCAAGTGAGGTCGAAAAGATAAAAGAAGCCATTCGCTGGATGGCAGGTAAATGCGATAAGGAAGATGAAGGTGACGCCATAGATAATGCAGAACACGACAGATCCCCGAACGGACCATACGAAGGTATTAGTCAGCGAGCCGGTGATGCGCCTGTAGAAGCATAGGATCGAGACCTTGATCAATGTGGTGCAGACCATGTAGTTGATCTCAATCGCGAATGTGATCTAAAATTTGGTCAGCATGGCATGGAGTGAACTACGAAGCGAAGCTGACCTGTCGAGTAGTGACCAAGGTATCTTTAGTCTGATCCCAAACGTGCCACTGAAAGCCATATGTTCGGATAGCTGGGTACCGTTAGAGATGTACACGTTGTAGAATCTACCATCGTACCAAGTACAACTGATATTGTGAGACCAAATAGCGGTATCATGGCAATGCTCATGAGAGTGTCGTCCAATCCGTGGTTCTTCCCGAGAGCTAATCGTGCCCACATCCGTGCGATGTACACCAAGAAGGTAGTTGCAATAGACACCAGCAGCACAATCGATGAACTCCATCCTCTATCTTCTGGATCGATATAGTTCGGCTTTGGCCAGGCAAGCACGACTTCTGAAGGTGGGTGGAGACCGCCATCTCGAGCGAACAGTCGGTCGATATGCGGCGCCACAACAGCCAGACGGGACATATCGATACCTGCCCAGGTGGTGACGATGTGGGATGCAGTGGGAGGAGGACCTCAAATCTAGGCAAGCAGACCCTGGGTCGGAAGGGGCATCTTAACACAGATGGAAAGGAGCTCCTGGGGCTAGTGGGTACCCTGGTATGTGAACGGGAAGTGGGTCCTTGTTGGAAACGTGGTCGCGATCATCCATGTCAGATATGTGTGGGTTTCGCTTCCCACTGACATATACTGAGCTCCGATGTGATCAAAGCTCACATATTGATTAGATGGTGAACAATGTTGACTGCAGTTTTCTGGACGTACACCAGCGTGAGTGGAAGGTCGATGTCCGACGGCAAGTATTGTGGGTGAGCAGTACTGTAATAGACAATCGTCAAAGCGTGCATCTGATGCTCGGGTGCGACAGCGCAGTCAAGCGCATCTGAAGCAGCTGCATGGTAACCCGAATCTCTGTTACTACCCCAAATTCGCACGCTCTGCATGCACCCATTGCAGATCTTAGGACAACACATCCGAGCATTGAAGTGCAAAATGGTGTGAGAAGTCTCGATGAGGGTAGCAGGTGCCTGTCCATATGCAGCTAACTGCCTGTGGACCAAACTCTATGAACGGGCCCTGCCACTAGTGTCCTGCACCAACGCAGGTCAGTTGCGTTTCAGGCAGGATTGCCGGGGACCGTCGACGAACTATAGATCAAAACATCTCCAGAGATCAGCCACCACTTGGCCGCGATATGAAGAAGAAAAATTGCAGACACTTGCCGAGACTCTTGGAAATCGAACCCGGGCTGCAAGTTCCAAAACTTCGGATGGGTGGCGTCTTCGGCTGCTATGCGCGAGGATCAGCCACGTGCACCGAGTTCCAAGAAACATCGAAGATGTTGGCATGTAGAACGTGCGACAGACTCGATGCACATGACATTCAGAACGTAGTCGTCAAATGATCCTTGCCGTACTCAGTTATTGTGGGGGATCTGCACATCAACACCCAGTATAGGAACCGCTGGATGTCTCCATCACTTCGAACTCTAACATGTCCTCATTTCCAACCCAACGTTACGATGTGCGATGGAAAATACAGCAAACTGCATTATCATATCAAATGCTTTCAATAGCAATGAAGCATTCCGGATCCTCGACAGGTGTTGTGAAGTGATAGTTAACATCCTTCGTGCAGGCTACACGATTTTGAGTCTCAAAAGCACCTGTATCGCGACCAGGGGGGCCGGTAAGCAAAACCGCGTCGCCAAGGACATCGAAGCGATGCTTAGCTTCGACGTGTCTACTCTTCGGCCCTACACCAAATTCCTGTTGGGCACTATCAGTGGGGATACAGATGATTTGGTGAAGACAAACGATTCATACCAGACCTAAAGTGACAGTGGTTGTCAACCTCGCCTCAAGCCATTATGCAGCATCATGCGTAGGGTACAGAGGGGGTAGTCGCGAAAGTAATGAAACCAATCGAGCAGAGGATTGAAAGTGCAGGTCTTGTGGTCTCGTCAATAGTGCTGTTGAGCTGTGCATGGTTCACATGGTGGAGCGGCACTGGAGCCTTTGACAGCCTAGTGCGCCCAGCTACATCCCGTCTCCCGCCTCTGCAACCGCTTTTGTGTTTCTAGCGACAAAGCCGTAGCTTGGGATCTCACTCTGTTAACACTCTGCATGGAGGTCCTTCTTTGTGCAATTCAAAATATCTGCAGACGTCCTTGCTGGGCCATCATGTTGATCTAGGGGTCGGGTGGTTGCGCCTCCGCAAGCATGTTCAGGGTTTGGCACTGCTTCTCGGGACCACCAAAGTCACAACTATTTTCGGACTGCCGGGATCTTCGCGATAAGCAGCATGTGTCAGTTTGACAAGCATGCAACGAGTTCGGGCGAAACTGCAGCCGCTGACAGCCCTGGAGTTATGGGATGCCATAAGTACTGCCGGAAGGATCAAACTTTCTAAGGTTGGAACCTCCTTGCGCGCATCAATCGAATGGCAACCAAATCTCAACAAGCGAAAGACATCGCGAGATGTCACCCCACAGGGATTGCTCGGTGACATATTGAAGCTAGGCATGTCATTCACAGGCCGTGAGTCGCACCCAGCTGAACGGCAGTTAAACTGACATCCTATTCTGTCCTCCGCCACATGCGTCGCTATGCATCGACGGCAATTGTCACAGATACGCCCAGAACCACGCAGCTGGGTTTGAATGGGCTGCAATGGTAACTTTTATCCTCAAGATCTTGCTCCGCCAGAGCGCGTCACCTCGTATGCATCGCACCGGAATAACGCACTGGAAGCTCTACCTAATTGACAAAGATGGATCTACGCAGTGGCATCGCGTCAGCACCAAACATTAGAAGGGCTTTGCTCATAATGACTTGAAGCACCTCAGCCTCGTAGGATGCGCGACATGCAGCACTGACTCTCGTCCACGCCGTGTACATACCGATCAGCAAACAACAGCAGATGCGAACAAAAGGATACCCTGCGGTAAAGCTTGTTCTTGATGCTAATATTGCTACTCCGCCAAAAGTCAAACGATCGACCCCAGATGAATTGAAGCACGAACTCATAATAAGGATCGACTCTTTCGACCACGCGCATTCCACGTGTCCAGCATACGCAATCCGCTCGCCAGCGCTGCATATTCAGCTTCATTCAGCAATCCTCGTAGCCTTGCGGAGCAACCCGATCAGCTAGTCCTCTTTGGCAGTCTGCAGACACATTTGCAGCTCACTCGGCCTGTTACCAGCCAGTGTTAAATACTTTCCTCCAGCTAGCAAACTACCAAGCAATGCTTAGTTGAAGCGCAGGCCGCTTCTGGCTCCGCGAAAAGGGCCTTGGTAGCATTTCACTGCTTCCCTGCAGACGAAGATTCCTCGCAGCGAATTGGGTCTGTGCACAGCTTAGACCGCCTGACGACAGTCCTGCTGGCCGTGCTCCAGGGCTGTAGGCTTTCTCCACTGTCGCCTCGTCATCCCGTGCAGCGAGAGCTTTGAATCGCGCTCGAAACATAAATGAGTCACGGTTTAGATTGTCCTTGCTGGGGTAGAGAGATGACTGAAGACGGAAAGCAGACAGTCGTGTTCGGAAACCTTTGCCCCTGCGCAGGTCCGCCTTCAAGCGCTTGTCGCGGAGATCCTGGCTGAGCGCAGTTCCAGCGAGTATTGATGTATCAACACGGCGAGTGCGCTGTAGATAGCGTCCAGGCAATGGATACAGACAGCCTATTTCTTTCTTAGGAGGTGCTGCTCTGTGAAGCTGGGCAAGCTTCTCTCTTTGATCAGACTGTCCAACGGATAGCGCTTGCCTGAGTTCGTCGACAACCTCTACCGGCTTCTCAGCCATGTTCTCAGTCACCGTTGCAGTTGCCTCCTTCTTCACCTTCTCATCTGCGTCGTCAATCGCTATCAGAATTGGTAGCGTCTTGATCAAGCGACGAAGTCCGTAGTGCCCACAATATTCATCGGGAGTTCTTGCCGTCTGGTGGACTGGGCCCGAACGCCTGTGCGAGTGGAGTCGCGAGCGGCTTCCCGGTGTACAGCTCATCATAAAAATTGCCTTATCCGTACGAGGTACTCTGAGCACAAGATAGGTTGACTCTTATCACGAGTCTTACGATTTGTGCTACATGCAGTGACTGAGTGCTGAGAGTCTATGCCGGATGCTGCGAGCAGCGAGTAATGGCTACCTACCTCTAAGACCTGGTATCCGCAATGGAGGAAGTATAGGTTGGTAGAGCCATCGTCAGCTCAGTATGACCCGGATAGCTTGGGAACTGATTCTACCTCTGATCATATGGCACAGGGTTGTTATGCTGACCAAGGTGAACGTGAGGACCATCAGATGTTTTGGACTTAATAACCATCATTGAATCTTTTGCGCATGAAGAAAGCTCTGCAATGTTTACCCGTCTCAGACATGCTGTTCCAAGCCGTAGAACAACGAGGTGGATCATGGACATCGCCATCGCTGGATGCGGAACGTGGTAAGGTGCCTAAAACTTGTGACTCTGTATCAATCATAGGAGCTTCTGGATGCAATTGACAACGTTACGAGCTTTGTTTCTGCAGTGCACCAGGTGGAAGGCAATGACAATGTGTACGCAGTGTAGCTAGGTGCCGATGTAGAATACGTTATATTATAGTAAATTTTAGCTGAATTTATCATTCGTCGATAAAGGTGTCCTGGCGCAATGGTAGCGCGTTGGTTTTCGGTTCTCTCTGAAACACGCCAAAGGTTGTAGGTTCGAGCCCTGCGGACATCGTTTTTGCCAGTGTACACCTCGAGACAAATCTACACCGTTACTCAGTAACCTTGCCTTTCCTTTTGTTCTCATTGAGCTTCGGTGAGCTCCTCGGTTTGGGCGAAGTTTACATGCGCTTCAAGAGATGGAATTTGTAATCGCATCTCAATTCACCTTGAGCTCAGAGCATTACGGTGTTCAATCGTTCGTTTCAATTCCTACACCTCGCTAAACGCTAACTTGGGTATCTATTTTGTGGCTGTTGAAGTGCCTCACCCTATCTCTTGACGCCAAAGCCATGCTTGGGTCACACATTTTCGCCCTACCCCCGCTCATCGACGAGCAGGCAGGGCCTGGTATACACGCCTTCTTTGCGGCGTGTTCTCGCAGATTGTTGAAATACACGAGCGCTCGCGCTCAATCATGGATTGCAGCGCTTAGCTGGAGTATGTCTGCTTAGGCTGCGGGAACGAGGGGCCGAGCTCTTGAATGGAGAGCTTCGCAAGCCACTGGCCCATGTCGATGGCCTTCTCGAGGGACTCGCCCTTAACAATTCCGGCGGCGAAACCACCGGCGAAAGCGTCTCTGTAATCAGGTTAGTCGGTGGATAATGAAAGACGTAGGTTGTAGACTCACCCAGCACCGTTGGTGTCGTTGATCTTCTCCTCGCCGATGGCATGGACAGGAACCTCCTTGACATCAACCTTACCGCCCTCTTGTGCGGTGACGGCAATTGTGGGATCAATGCCCTGTGTGAAGACAACAGTCCTGGGCCTCTGTGTGTTCTTCTTGGGGCCGTTGGCGATGATCTCGGCGATCTTCTTGACGTCCTTGGAGTCAATGTTGTGCGACTCAGCAAACGCAGCAGCCTCGGTCTCGTTGCCGATAAGAATGTCGACGTAGGGAAGGACCTCGTCGAGAGGGTCCTTGAAGAATTGGGCGATGAAGGGAGCGGACAGGTTGAGGATGAAAGGCTGCATTCTGTCAACTAAGAGCTCCATTCACAGTTGTGGTGCATAGCTTACCTTGTTCTTAGCAGCGGCCTCCTCAGCGAGAGCCTTGATGGCAGGCACGCAGACAGTCAAGTGGAAACCGCCAACGTAGTAGACCTTGGCATTCTCGACCTGCTTCCAAATGTTTTCTTGTTTCAGGTGCTCGAGCTTGTAGTTGTTGGCCGCAGCGAGGTCGGTGCAGAGCGAGCGATTGTGGCCGGTGATGACGACACCACAGCGACCAGTGGGGGTCTTCTCGTCGTAGAGGTACTCGGTCTTGACACCAGCCTCCTTGCAGATGTTCTCAAGGGTCTCACCGTATTTGTCCTTGCCAACGCAGCCAATGTACAGGACGGACTCGGAGGGCAGGATGTATTGGGCACCACGGGCGGTGTTCTGTGCAGCACCGCCGGCGATGAGGACAGCCTTGTAGTTTTGGATCAGGTCCTCGTACAGGCCCATGTGCTTCTCAGGATCGGCAAGGATAGCGTCGTTGGCCTTGAGACCGTACTTCTCAAGGAGCTTTTCGTCACTACTCGAGGTCAGAAAAGTTGCACGAAGGTGCTCTACCCCACATTCAAGAGCATGCTTCAGAAGAGGTTCTGATTGACTTACCCAACACCCTGGATGTCCAGGAGAGGGTTCTCGAGGCACAGCAATTCGTAATTTCCCTTAGCAGCCATTGTATATGATCTGTGGTGACGTTGATGAAGTGTGAAACTGTTTGTCGGGGAGCAACGAAAACGGCGAGGGGCACTAACGGATGTCCGGACTGCCGACCGTGGAGTGGCTCGAGGCAAGGCCGGCCGAGAACGCAATTGCCGAACAGTTGGAGGTACAATTGCTTTCATTGGGAATTACGTTATGGAGTTGCATCGGCGTAGATTGAATGCAGTTTTGGGGTTGTGGACATAGGCTGAACTTGTATGAGCATGCCCTCACAAGACCTCATACTACCTGCGACCCTGGCATCGGCTGACTATTTTACGGGCTAGACCGCATCTGTTGTGAAGTAGCGTATACAATCCAAACAAGACGTCTTGCGCCGGTGTTCTTCCTCTCATAAAAAAAAGGTGAATTAGGATATGCCACATATGTATGTACAGAAATATCCATGCTACAACCCGTCCTTCCTTCATGTACAATCATCAATCTGGCGCTCTCCCTTCCCATACAGTGTCGTGGAAACGTGAAAGGGTTTCATCAAGCCATGATCGTCATCCATCTTCGCATCTCCGCGCGAGAGCGTCAAATCATCCTGCTGGTATTAACGCCTTGTAGGCCGAGAGGGAAAGAAATCCATTAAGGCGGCTCCGACCGGCGGATTACAAAGGTGCTGCAAATGCAGACTGATAATTCTGCTCTCTGTGCACTGTGAAATGCAACTCAAATACGCATGATGTCATGCAACATGCTGGTACGTGGTCTTCGATGCTTCGCTCCTTAGTGGTGGTGAATTACTCATGTATGCAGAATGCGTGGGTGTCAGGAAAGTCGAGAACTCCGGGTATGCAAATCGAGCTGATGTTTTATGTTGTGTTGCTGATATTGGGTTGGGTATCGAAGTGACTCAGAGCCCTTACAAGGAATACTCATGCACAGGCCTTGTAAGGAAGCACAGGCTTTTGTGGGCCTGGTGGCTGTGGTGCGTCTACTGGCGGAAGAGCGACTTGTGGGTGAGCGGAGAGTCGAATGGAACGGGACCTCTGACACGACCACCTCTACCCAGGGGTGTTTGACCCGTGCAGAAGATACAGACATAGACAGCTGGAAGGAAGTTTTGTTTCATTCCAAGGCAGCCCATATGCAACCATTTCTCGCAGCTTTCACATTGAATCATTGGTTGACTCTCTTCTGTGCTGTAGCAAACACAACGGGTACTGTCATTGGAGAGAATGCTTCCGTCTGTTGACGGCGTCGTGAGGCCTTCAGTGCTAGGCGAGCCATTGAAGGTGTTGATGAATGGGTCGTGGCGGCCGTAGCTGCGAGGTGTCGCTGTGGTGGCGTTGATAAGGTCTGCAGACGCTTGAGCCCAGCGTTGGTTATGAGCCTGAAGTGTGTTCTTTGAAGCACGTTCTAAACCCATTAGCGTTATGGATGAGCAACCATACTTTGGAAAGCTCACCGATCCTGTCTTGCCGAGTACCAACCACCTTCTGCATGGCGCTCAAAGCGTCGCCTGGAGAGTCTGGTACCATACTCTGTGTGCTTATTGGCTTGTTGTAGGATGATGTTGTCGGGACATCAACCAAGCTGATCCTTCGAGAAGCATTGCGGCTAGACGGCCTTACCGTCCTCACTGACTCGAAGGATGAAGTATCGAATGCGCCTGAAGAGGCCCTTGAGGTGGTCCTCGAAGTCGGTCTGGCCATTTTGAAGGAGTTGTTCTTCGAGTGCTCGTTGCTTTCTGTCCTAGCATATTTCGACGCACGACGCTGGGGCTGCGGCATGCTGAAAGAGGTGTTCCGACTCAAAGCAGGTTGTGCCTCGTCGGAGTCCGACTCAGTGTCACCCTCCTCCCACAGCGCTGGGTATTGATGTCTCATGGAAGTCTGAGAAGTCTTCCTCGTGTCCCTGGGCGTGACCTCTGTCTCTTCAGACGACACGGTCTCTGTGCGAGCTCGGCCATCTGCATCGATAATCAATCTAGTACGTGGCCTGCGAGTGACTTCAGGGATGGCTTTTAGAACACCGCTGTTTGCACGTTTCAGTGGCGAAGATCTCCGTGGGATGTGGCGGGCGGCACTGGTGTCTGCCGAAGACCGTCGCTCTGACACGACTGGCCGGGCTCTGCGAAACCCTCCGTCGGTGTTGCTGCGCTGAAGGCTAGGCCGGTTCTCTTCAACGGAGCCAGAAGAGGAGTTCGTATTGCTACGGGAGTGCAAGCTCCTCGGCTTTTTTGCCTTCTCCTTCTCCCGTCTCGAGTCTAGCAACTGTGTCTCGTAAGGCTGTCTGTCGGGCTTCAGAGTTGCTTGCTGAGGTAAGCTCCCGAATGATGCAGTCATGTCGTTCGGACCAGTGAAGCTGAACAGCATGCTCGGATCAACACCAGTCGTCGTAGACACGAAAGAGCCAGGCTGTGAACAGTGATCCTCGCCAACTGTGCTTGTGGCAAAGGATGTCATGGGCCCGGCTGATGACATGCTTTGCTGGGGCTGGAACTGTGCTTGCATCTGCTCTACCACCGGATTGTGGAAGGTCTGCCAGCCTAGGCTCCCTTGAAGCTTGTTGGGGGTAGGTCCAAAAGGATCTAATGCCCCAGACATGTCTACATCCATCGGCGCAGTATCAGCACCGTCCCAAAAGAGCCTCTGTTGAGGCATTAGCGGCACCGACATCTGTCCAGCGTTGGCGAAAGGCATCATGCTATGTGAGAACGGCACTCCGTCTGCGTAGCCAAAGATGGGCTGATTGAACATGCCATCAGATGTTGGTACTTGCTGAAGGGAGTTCCTTCGAATGACCGTAACTGGAGTTGTCTCATGCGTACCCACACTGTGCTGTAGATTCCGCCTTGATGTTGCGTCCCTAGTGGGAGGGGGCGTCTGCACCTGAGAGAAGTCCATCTTGACCGGACCGGACAGAGGTCGTTGTCCTTCCTGACTTAGCCCAATCCTTCTTAGCGAGTTCGGATCCGGCGATGACGACAGTCTTCGTTGAGGTTCGACAGGCGGCAGTTGAAGGTTTGCGGGAGCGAAGTGATTGACATGGAATTCGGGATCCTCCGGCGTCCGTACCTTCAAGCTGTATGAGCTCGACGGTCGTTCGTTGGGTGTGGATAGTAGGTGCGAAGGTGTGTTAGCCGGAGTGTGCTGCCCATTGACCAGGGGTGTTGCCCAAGCGTCGAGGAAATGGGTCTGATGAGCTGCCCCCTCTGTCTTCGGTGTCTTGAGCGGAGCCCTAAGTGGCGTCGAGGCGGGGAATGTCACCGACTTGGGTGTGGAGGAAGGACTGGGAAGGAGATGCCAATCCGTCGATCTAGCACACGACCCACGTTAGCGCTGAAACATTGTAAAATGTGAAACGAGCCGGATAAATGTTTCGAGAATATGATGTTGACAAAAAGCATGAAGAGAATTTCGCAAACTTTTAGTAGTAAGTTTTGCTGGAATGCAGTTATGAGGGGATGCTGATGGGTCGATGCCCTGAAGCTCTGGATGACATCCTAGCGCGATGCTGCCTACCCCTCTGCGTTGACCAAACCACAATTGGGTGATAGCTTAGCAGATCTTGCTATGCTAACAGGCAGAGCAGGCATCGATGGCTTTGAATATACATCTTGAGCTCTTGTGGCACCGACCCAACAATGTCAAGCTAACATGTTGTAGCCTTGACAGAAGACGGTCACAGGAGGGCTCAAAGCGATGACAAGAGGTCCGTACCCAAACATATGCTGATCGAGACTCATAGCAATCCCAGTGACACAGAGTCCCAGCTCTACAAGAACATGTGGCTATTGTGTAAGGCGGCTGAGGGGGACGATGTTCGGGTCGTTCGAGGGTTCGGCGGAGGTGGAGACAGTGGTGCTCTGGCAAAATTTCTCGCAGCCTGGTGGCAGTCTGGTGCAGATGCAAGCAGGAGGGAGCGTTGGAGCTGTGGTACCTTGAGTGACGTCCACCCAGGCTGGATCAGGGATGTGTCAGTGCTGTGGTACCGTTGATGCAGGTACCTCTGAGGGGCGTCACAGAAGCTTCAGCAGAAGAGAGGTCTGCAGGCCGGAAACGGTTGCAAGCTCGGACACCGTTGGCGAGGAATGACGGCGAGGTTTTCTTGCAGATGCTAATAGGCGAAGCAGCAGTGGGGCCGAGGTGAAGCTGCAGAAGAATGGCTGTAAATTGGCGACAATGATTGAATAACGAATTGACCGATCGTGGCTCGGAGCAACGAGCAGCAGCGCAGGAATGCGTCTCCTGAGCCTAGAGTTCGGGCAGCGAGCAACTAGGAGCCGAGCCGCAACAGGCTGTAGGCATGCTTGAGGGGGTATGGCGAGGGAGTGCTCATTATTGGTAGTATTGGCAGGGAGACATGGAGAAGGTCTGATGCCAATTCACGCCTGATGAGCATGCGAGCGACGGCTTCCGCCAACAAGTGCGGACCAATAGAGCGAATAAGAGCTAAGAGGCTGCGCCAAACGTACCACGCTGTGCTAGAGCGCAGACGGCACGGAACATGATGGCTGAGAAGATGTGTGGCGGAACGACGGATTGCTGGGTTCGTGGTGGACAGCGCTGAGGTCCGCCGATTTGCAATCGCGCTAGGATCGACCTGGAAGATACTATTCGACACTCGCTGCAAGAACACACGCGAACCAGTCAAGCTGCCCTGCAGGCTGTCTCTCCTGCTCGCTCCTGAGCTGCACTCCTGAGCCGACCGCTGAGTCTTCGTAACTGTTGGGCATGCAGCGAATAGGAGCCGCCGATGGAGGTCCACCCTGCCAAACCGCAGTTCGACCTGGTCCCATAAGCAACGTTCGAGCTGCACGATCGTGTGCTCTGATACGACACCATGCCTTTTGGGCGCCCTGAAAGCGACCTCCATGGGCCGTTGCTGGGAATTGCACAGACTAGAGCCAATTGCCGTGTGCATGATTTCTCCAGCGGAGAAATGCCCTACTGTGGGACGGTCCAATTTCAGCGCCTCCCACAATTAACCTTCGGCCCCTAACTGCACGTGTCCTGATATACGAGGTCGTGCCCTGTATGATCGAAGATCGTACGATAGCACTTCGTCATGATTTAGAAACGCATCACAAAATCAAGATGCATAAACGGTATCAAACAATACTATCTGTGGTTGCTGGCACAACGGTGCACAGGCGGAAGCTGTGAGACAACGGCGGGATCGGCTGTGGCATTGTCCACGCCATCCCTAGCATGGCATGTGCGATGATCGTACCTTGGTACCCTAGCGTCGCCGGATAGATGTTGCTTTCTCATATGCAAGGTACACCCTCTCCCTTAATTCTAGAGGGGCATTGTCATGTTATTTCGGCAGAGGCGATGCTACCATGCGAGCACAGTGTCTGGTACAACGGGAGATGTACCCAGGGTGCCCTTCCTAGCGTGCGATTTATGAAAGAGCAAACATCCAGCAGGTAGACACAGATTGTCTTGTGGTCTATCAACACCCTGCCTTGTCTTTTCCACACGTCGCGATTTTGTTGTCAGCGCAGCCAAGCGTAGAAAGCCGTCTTCAGGGGCAAGGAACGCCTCATTTCGTCATGGGAGTTGTATTCGGACTAGGCACTGGAAATAATCGCTTCCTTTTCACCGGCTCCGGTTTCCTATCAAGCCAACACCTCGACTCCTGTACACATGCTTTCGTCAGAACTTGACGTGATCCGCTAGAGAGCAACTAAAGTGCACTTGAGTATATGTATTAAGATGGGAAATCAAGAGTAATCGCAACCACATAGATCAAAATCGGTATCTGCCACCTACTGGATCGATCTGGTATGAGAGGTCAGACACATCGGACATAGCATCGGGCTCCCTGCCTATTGTAGGGCTTGAAATGTCAGACACCTCGTCATCTTCTGTATCGTCAAACGGCGAGCGCTCGATGAGCTGTGTCCGCGAAGTCATATATGGAGGTGCGGCCATCCGGACGCTACTGTTCCGAGACGTAGATGCAAGACTGGCGGGAGGAAGACTGCTCGGACGGTACGGTGGTGGTGCTTCCTCCAAGCTTCGACCGTCCGCGAAGGGGTCACGATCCACTACCGTACCTTGTCTGCTGACGCCACCAGATCTCATAGAGACGAGATCGGAAGTGTCCATGCCAGTCAAGTATGCGCCGTTATCTCCGGACGGAATGGGTCCAAGAATCACGGGCTGCGAGGAGCTGGCAGTTGGAGGATGGCTTGACGGTGGTGTTGACGGCGAGTACTGAGGTAGCGCTGCTTGTGGAGGAGTGGAAGACGGCGTGATGGGTGCTATGTATGGCCTCTCGACAGGCTTTTGCTGCATCTTCATCCCTTCTATGTTCCCGTTCACTGCGGCTGTTTGCCTTTGCCGCCGTCGTTTCCGCAGGCACAAGAATATAAAGAACCCTACGATAATGACCACAACTGGCACAGCGCCGGCGGCGGCGTACATGGGCGTCTTGTTCGATCCGTTGTCGGCTCCATGATTCACCAAATCCGAATCACTGCCTGTTTTCTTAGGCGGTGATAACTCGGACTGTATTGGTGTCGGTGTGGGTGTTGGCGTGCTTCCAAGGCCATTCTGATTTGGGTCAATTTTTGACTTCGAGTACGAGGTCGTCACGGTGGAAGGTGGCGGTCCTCGATTATTGCCATCGTAGTCACTGCGTGTTGACCGTGATGGTGGACCTGTCCGTGTCCAATTAGGGTCTCCTCGAGATTGCTCGCCCTGTTGTTCAAAGGACATCGTTGCAGGGAGAATATCGAGTGGAGTGGGCGCAGAAGGTGACTCTGTGATACTTGGACTTATTTCCAGATGCGGAATGACAGGCGTCGCAGAAGAGAACTCGTCGTCGATGGTGGAAGTTGAGTAGTAATCGTCGTCGTCCGTGTCCGCCGTGGTCGAGGTGGACTGCGAGTAGTATTTGGACTTCCAGTAACCGTCATCCCTTGCAATCCGATGATGCGCCATTGGGGCTTAGGCTCAGACGCTCCGGGTAGATGAGTGCTGACGAGAGGCGCTGTTCTACGAGAGGAATAGGTAGGACGATGTCAGAACTTAAGCTAAGTAGGGGGGGCGCTCAAACTCTTGATAGGTTCCTTTGTCGCCAAAGATATCGGTAATATCTGCGGTCGAGCTTTCACCGAAGGCAGGCTTCACTTTGTTGCTGATCCTCCAGTAACAGCGAATGCGGGGCCGGCTCACGGAGTTTACACACCCAGCTCTTGGTACTAAGACTTTTAGGTATTCAGAAATCAGCAGTCGATGACGCGAGAGCTAAAACGGATGCAGTGACTCTCTCACAGGCTGGCATGATCATAAGATGACGGACAAGACAGCAGTGTACGGTCCACACGCAGTCTTGATAGCAGGAGCAAAAGTGCGCGAGGGCAGCCCTTTGAAAGAACCCTGAGAAGAGGCGCCGACATATCCGGTAGGTTGGCAGATGATGCCGCACGATGACATTCCAATTGGCTTACCTCTGAGTACATACCGGTTGTCAGTGGTTGGTTAAAGGCTGGGCGAAGCTGGCGGCACAGCCACCGCTGGGAAACACCAACCGACCCCACTTGCTCAAATGGAGCTATATTTGGCACTAGTTGTAGATCCGCCTTCTACCAACAATGAAAGTCCGTAATGTCCACCAAGTCTGGAGGTCATCTTTCCCTCTGAACATAGGCCCCATAATTAGCCGTATTCAGCTCGTACACTCGAACAAAGCAGCAACCTGCATGCCGGCTCGGGCGCTTGGAAGCCTTGCAGATCTCTTCTTACCAGCATAGAGGCTGGCGATTCCAGCTGCAGCTTCCTGACCTACCCATTAGCCTACCAATAAGCACGGCGTATCCTCAACTCTGAAACACAGTGTCCCTCTTATCGGTGAGCTTGGCAGCCGGTACGCCGATAATAACGTGCATCGAACGTCCAGATGCCTTGCAGGTCTTCACAAATACCTCATGGTGTTGTGACCTGCATTCTTGAACGATAAGTAAGCATGCGGCAAGCGTTGCGTTGCCGCGGGACGGGTGCCCAGATCGTCACCAATTGGAAATTGCATTGGCAGCGGCACAGGCACCTAGCGGGGGTATGGTCCGAGGCTTTTCAAAGGACTTGCAGTTCACGCTCGAAAGTACTGTGCACGAGGCTGTTGCTGTTCGGCATGACCCGTCCGAGCAAGAGTGACAGCTGATTCAGACCCTTGGCGACGTCATTGGGCAGCACGCTATCGCAATACCCACGCGTCGCCATGGCGAACCTCATACATCTGCCTCATCATGGCTGACCGCTTTAAGAATCTAGCAAAGAATGGCTGGCATTCAGAGAAGAGTAAGACGAGCAGTGGAGGTGCAAGCGACTCGAGATTGGGTCAGGTGGTGGGTTTTGGTCTCTCCTACTTCCTTGGGCCCACCACTGACTTCTGCAGAAAGGATGGGTAGGCAAGGCGCAAGGCAAAGACAACCACGCTGATGCTGCTCGTGAACATCAATCTGCGCCACTGTCGACGTTGAAGGACCCCTCAACCTTTGCGCCCCCACCAAAACGCATCCCAGGGGCATCACCGGTCTCCGGCGGGCCAAGTGCTGCACCGCCAGGCTCGGCGAGACAGCGCTTGCAGGAACGGGAGGAGGCACAGAAGAGATCAGAGCAGAATTCAAAGCCCCAAGGGCCGTATAGGACAGACACAACAGGTCTCAGCACCGCGAACCTACCAAAACCGCCTGCATTTAGACCAAATACTGCGACACCCGCTCCTGTCCCACCTGCGAAAGCAAAGCCCCCTGGTCTGCCGCCGAGATTACCGCCGCGCCAAAATGAGAACGTCGACGAGTATACGCCGCCCGCTCCTCCATCGTACGGAGAGGCCATACAACAATCAGCGCCTGCTGTCAATCAGGGAGCAGTGAACCGTCTCAGCCAGGCGGGTGTAGCTGTACCAGGCTTGGGCATTGGCCGTAATGCCTCCCCGCCTGCTCCACCTCGCCAGCGCACAGTGGCACCGCCTCCACCGGCACGTCAAGCATCCAGCGCATCAGTAGCAGCACCGACATCACCAGTGACCGCTGGCAATGGCACACAACTCAACGAGCTGCAAAACAGATTCGCGAGAATGAACACGTCTTCCACACCGGAACCAGCGCCGAGCACGGGGACATCTTGGGCGGACAAGCAAGCAGCACTAAAGACCGCCAGCAATTTCCGCAACGATCCATCGAAAGTTACTGGGTCCGATCTGAAGAGTGCAGCTTCGACAGCAAACAACTTTCAGCAGAGACACGGCGAACAAGCAGCGTCGGGCTGGCGGGCAGCGAGCGGGCTCAACCAAAAGTACGGCCTTGCAGGCAAAGTCAATAACCTTGTGGGAGGATCAAGCTCAGCAGAAGCGTCACAACCAGCTGGAGGTCTAGGGAAGAAGCCTCCACCACCACCGCCAGCCAAGAAGCCAGCGTTCACGTCAAACAATTCTGCAGAGCCGCCACCAGTTCCACTGAGCAGCAAGCCAAAATTCTGATCCTCTAGTGGTATATATATTCATGTAAAGACTCAGTAGTGATGCTGCTCAACTCTTATGTCCCCATGAACGTGCTCCTCGACAGGATTGATCCGCGATGTATTGTGCTCCGACCGGGGTGTTGGAGGGAAAGATTTCAGGGTACACGCACCCCTGTCAGAACGACTCTTCGGCTGTCCACAGGCGGATCGCTGGAATTACTGCTCCAGACTTCAAGATATAGATGTATCCAGAAGATTACCCGATTCTGCTAGCCTTGCGAAGCTGGAGGACATTGTTGGCACAGCATTGGCACCCACAGTCTTAGGCGTGCTTTAATACAGGCAAGCTGTCGCGTTCGAACACCGTCGCGTAGATCGTGTGTCCAGGCCTCCATCAACCGAGGCAAATTGGCCCGTGTGATTGGCTGTCTGCCCAAAAAATTGTTGTTGCACCGCTAGCCTGCCGTGAGTGAGGATTTCCATTTGGGCATCACCAAGACGCCTGCTCTAAAGAGCCACAAGGCCGAAAACCGAGTGCCACATCTGTGCATGGCCCCAGCCGAGTGCTGTGTATAATTCAGCGCATCTGCTGTTTGCTGCTTGAGCGACTAGAAGACTGGGAAGGACGTCCGCGTGCCTGCATACCAAGAAAGCACACCTGCGTGACGAGGGCAGCGTCCAGAGAACGTCCAGATTCTCGGAATCCAGCCGCTACGATTCAACACAAGCGTCAACGGGCCAGTCTAGCCATTGACGGCATTGATCGCAGAAGATCTCACTGCGACCTCTTTCACCCATCATTGTTCATTGTCCACGCGCGCGTCGTCTTTTCGTGCCAACGACGTCATTCCTGAGAGCTTTCCCACCGCGCAAGCTTTCCACCGATCACCTCGCACCGCCATCCTTACGCGCATCTCAACGCTTACGGCGCATTCAGTCTGCTCGCGCGCGCATCCAGCTCGATCAATTGAGAAGCAGGCAGCGTCACAATGTCTGGCGCAGGTCCATCACTCTTCCCTGGGGAGGTCCCTGCGTGGTCTGTCCTGAGGTTTCCCCCGGATGCTGCACCGCCGCCCATTACGAACCCGTACAGCGGCGAACCGACTCTCGCGAACCCGTTCCAGATCCCACAGAACATCTTCGAGCAGGCGCTCGATCCTAAGGTTCCCTTGACCATCGCCGCTATTTACGCCGCGACCGTCACCTACCTCAACTGGTACAATCGCCAGCATGGCAACAAGCCGTGGAGGATTGCGAGCCACGGCTGGTTCAAGGCATTCGTCATTGCGCACAATGTCTTCCTCGCCGTATACTCCGGGCTCACCTGCTTCGCCATGTTCCACGGCCTGAAAGCATCGTTCCCCAACTGGAGGGAGCCCAATGCCTTTGTTGGCACCGTCGACGCGCTCTGCAAGATCCAGGGACCGCGAGGCCTTGGTGACGCAGTCACGTACGACCCGGATACAAACAACTGGGGTAGCAGGAACCCCAACATTCACGTTGGTCCCAATGGCATGCCTGACAGCACCGATGTTGGCAGGATGTGGAACGAGGGTCTTGCGTTCTGGGGCTGGTGGTTCTACCTCTCCAAATTCTACGAAGTCCTCGACACCGTCATCATTCTCGTCAAAGGAAAGCGTAGCACCACTCTCCAGAAGTATCACCATGCCGGCGCCATGCTGTCCATGTGGGCTGGCATGCGCTACATGTCTCCTCCTATCTGGATGTTCGTCCAGATCAACTCCGGTATCCATGCCATGATGGTAAGCTTCTACTTCATTCTCGAGTCGAGAAAAGTACAGCGACTGACAGCTTCATAGTACACTTACTACACTCTTTCTGCCCTCGGCTACCGCGTGCCCAACTTTGTGAAGCGCACCCTCACTACGATGCAGATCACCCAATTCCTCGTCGGCGCCAGCTTCGCTGCTCTGCATCTCTTCGTCTCGTACACAGTTCCGGTTTCGGTCGCACACAAAGTCGCTGAGACAGTCACCTCCAGCGTTCAGCCTTCGTCTATTGCATCCAGCGTCTCATCTGCCGTGCAGTCCGTCACTGAAACTGCCTCTGCAGTCCTGCCTACCTCCACTGGCCCGGCTCTTGCTTTTCTTTGGAAGCTCGTCTACCGCGCCGCTGGTGATGAGGGTCTCGCTGAAAACATTCCTGTACCCGGCTCCTCGATCACCCCTGCCCAACACCCGTACGCCCCGACTGCGGCCGCTATCCACGAGAATCCCGTACAGCGACTGCTCCACCCCCACCACAACACTCACGTCGTGGACAGGATCGTCTACCGCACCGAGTATCAGCACGTTCCTTGCATTGACACTTCCGGCCAGGCATTCGCTATCTACCTCAATCTGATCTATCTCGCACCGCTCACTGGTCTCTTCATGCGCTTCTTTGTCAAGTCTTACTTCCGCAGAACGAACCCCAAGGCTAAGCACCAGTCGAAGCACACCCCGATCTCAAAGGCCGCTGGCGACGCCTTGCACGGTGTCGAGCGCGAGATCGAATCCATCAGCGAGGAGGGCAAGAGCAACGGCAACAAGAACGGCTCTGTCCGCGGACGCAAAGGTACCAACGGGGATGTCAGAAACGCCCGCTCAAGCCTTAGCCCATCGAACCAGGAGATGATCGATAGCATCAAGCGTAAGGTCAGCAAGGCTCTCGATGAGACCACCGACAGCGTCAAGAGCACGACCGAGAAAGCACGTGGTATCGCCGACGATATCGCCAACAAGGCCAGCGACGCCAAGGAGAAGGCCCAGCGACAAGCCCAGGACGTCAACGATAAGCTTGAGCAGAAGGCACAGCAAAACGCCGACGACGTGAACACCGAGCGTGAACAAGGCCCCAACGATGTTGCCAGCACACCGACCGGCACCCCTTCCAAGAAGAAGCGCAACAGGAACAAGAAGAACAAGAATACCGATAGTGTACAGAGCCTGAACGAGGTGTCGGATGACGAGCACCCCGAGCGCAAGACCGAGAAGGAGCCTGAGCCCAAGGACATCAACAATACACTTGGTAAGAATGAGGGTAAGGGTCTGTTCTAGGCGTATTACCTTATGCCCTGAGGCAGGGATCAGATCAATACAAAGAGAAACAGAAGGACAGAAAATAAACACCCGAGTGTGGAAGGGGAACAGCTCTGTTTCATGACGTATTTTAGTGCAACCCATACCGTTCCCTTTAGTTAGACCGATATGCACGGCGTAGGCGCTGCATAGAGGTGGGTTACTATGGATTGCTCCGGATTGTATACAAAAGTCAGACACGGCGGAGGAACAAGTCAGCGCTCCAGCAATGCAGAATTTTCAAGGCTACCAATTACCCTTCACTACTCATGTGCTATGCCATGTTATGCACCACAGTCACGTCTGTTATCTACCGGATATCAAACCCGCCCAACCCGCTCAATTCAAGTATCTCCTCCTTGCCCTTCCTTCCCACCCTCATCGTCCCCACTTCACCCAGATCTACGCCTCGCGCGTTGCTCGCGCTGACCCTGCTCTTCACCGGCCCACTCCCCTCATCGTTCCGAGCAAAAATCTGCAAGCCGCGCAAATGCGTGTCCTTCCCGTTCTGGTGGTTCTCCAAAATCTTGATCTGCACCAGATGCGCGCGCAGCACAGGCATCCTCGGTCTACGTTCACGCCGGCGCGGGCGCGGCGCGGTATTGGGGCTAAGGCTGGAAAATGGCAGACGCGGGCCTGGACGAGGCAGGACGGGGGTTTCGTGCTGTGGAGTGAATTGCGGTGTGAATGCAGGCCGATGCTGTGGGAGCTGCTGGATACTAGGGGTGGTGACGGGTGTGTCGAATGTGGGCTCGAGGTTTGGAAAGTTGGAGGGCACGCGTTGGCGCTGCGGCGGGAGCGGCATATTCTCGCTGTCGCTGGAACGGTGCTCTGAGGCGCCGCGGTTCCGTGGGCGGTGCAAGTCTGCCATGTGCGTGTTGAAGGTGCCGTCTTCGCTATCAGGCTCTGACATAGAAGAGTCTGAGTCTGCATCCCCGACGTTGGAGAAATCGGCCCATTGCCAGCCTCGTGGCGATTCGAGACGCATATCACCCCATTCTTGGAGGTCGTTCATGCCGGACCCGGCGAGGAAGATGATTCGTGTGGGTGTGTAGGATTCGTCTTCTTCGAAGTCAAGGTATAACCGCAAACCGACGATGCGTACCAGCTTGAAGAAGTGGATGTTCAGATAGTGTGGCTGAGGGCCGTCGGATTGCCAGAAGAGGTTTGGGGATGCATGCCGAAGTTGAGGAATTGAGCAGCCAGGTTTTGACGATGATACTGTCCAGGATGCTAGGGTGCTGATTTCTCGCAGGTAGGAGGGCGGTGGATCGAGGTTCGGAAGTGTCTCTGCTGATGCTACTAAGGGTCAATAAGTTTTACAAATGAAGGTACATTGTCATGTATCGTGGTGTAAGAGTGACAACATGTCTGGCGTCTGGGCTCCAGCCTGTGCGACTTCCATCGCCGTCGCTCAAAAGTAGGCGAAATGAACATTACGGCAGTATAGGTGTGAAGCGATTCCCAATGGGGTCCGGGGCACATGAAGGCCATGTAACGTGACACAGGTCGATGCCAGGGTGCGTGGCAAGGAAGGACTTACCGAGCCTGTCTCCTTCTTCCAAATCCTCATCCCCGTCCATGGCCACCATCTCCTCTTCTATGTCCTCTTCTGGCTCCATATCTTCCTCGTCTGCATCCTGGTCGCTGTCGGAAAATTCCGCCGGAGGTGGTGGGATGTGATGTTGTCCTCGTCTCCTAGTTGACGTAGGCATCTCCGCAATGCCCTGTGTTCGAGGAAATTGCTGTACAATATGCGGGTCCAGATAATTGAGACTCGAGAGAAAGTGACTGGATCTGCAGGGATGGTGGGTAAAGAGTAGGAAGCGTGAAATGTGGGG
This sequence comes from Didymella arachidicola, assembly GCA_016630955.3. Classification (NCBI taxonomy): domain Eukaryota; kingdom Fungi; phylum Ascomycota; class Dothideomycetes; order Pleosporales; family Didymellaceae; genus Didymella; species Didymella arachidicola. The sequence continues at coordinate 402,533 of CM049987.1, forward strand.
TCCAGGGTCTCAGGCAAATCAAAGGCGACGAGTATGCTCAAAGTGAATGGCTGAACGCGAGCTGTTGGTCCCAGCGCAGCGACTGATGAACGTTTTGAGACTATGGTCGGCGAGCACGTCTCAACGTTCCAGTTCTGTGGCGTTTCCGACTTGACTTGGTGAGAGCTCGCTGCAGATGTGGTACAGGGCGGTCCTGATGGCGTTGTTGATTGGCGAAGCTTGCACAACCTTGCAGCTACGCGAACATCAGACTGCGACCAGATCCCAGCTTTTACAAACGTTTGATGATGTCAAACGTGCTTTTTGAGATCCGTCAACTGTGCTTTTTGTCGTAGATACGAAGGTTGTACTTGCGCAGGGTAATAAGCTGTCAAAACAGTCGTTACTCCGAGCGTGCGGGGATCTTTGGCTTCCAATCGCGGTTTCCTGCAGCTTGTTCTCCACTCTTCCTTCACGCGCAACGTAATGTGACACGAATTGAGTCGACGTGCCTCAAGCGAATATGCAAAATCGAGAGCGCCAATCGCTATCAGTGCTTTTGAGTCCGCCCGCGCTCTCAACGACTGCACGCCACCAGATCTATCCGCTGTCCGTTTCAGCGACGACAGGGCGCCCATCTGGTGCCTGACTTTGCTTTGGAAGGTTTTTGACGGTGCGGTCCTACCCGAACTCAATCTGAGCAGCGAAGGGACTAAAGGTGCTGGATCTGCGGCCGAAAGGTGGTTCTCCGGGGAAGAGGAATGACAGCGCCCCGGAGTAAGCACCGTGCTGTTGGTGCGCCAAATCTACCACAAACTGCCTGCAAGTCGATGTGCGGAGGGCCCAACACCAGCTCTCTTAGCTATCAGCTCGGAAAAATGCATCTCAAGTCCATATGAGGGGTCGCCCCAATCCTTTGGCAACCTTTCTTTTGCCTTGACCGATGAACACAACCCATGCGTTTCGCCATCAAGTCCGTCCTACCTTGTACACCTACCCTTCCCAACGTGGCGTCAAGGCCGGTGTCGTGAAACGTCGTCCATATACTCGAGCTGCACCCGATTTGTAGCGAAAGAGCCAACCGTTCGCTGTTGTGCTGAACGACCGTTATCGTCTCCATTCATTACTTTCCTCCTGTCACTCCTTACGCCTTACGCTGTCGTCTGGGACGACACATTCGCTAACAGCACGTGGCGCCTACCTTTGCGATCGCTACCGTTCGAATTGAATATGGTACATGGCTTCGATGAACTGGCTCAGGCAGGCGAGCAATCAGAAAGGATAACGATCGCATTTCTTGCCCTGGCATGGTTCTTCATCGTCCTGCGAGTGTGGACTCGCACATGGATTATTGCGAGCTTTGGATGGGATGACGCAAGTATGATACTCGCTGGTGTAAGCATCACTGTTGTTCGAGTAAAGATGTGTCTGGGTTGACGCGCCTGCAGATGATCTTCACGATCTATTCGGCAAGCGAACTCTATATTGAAGCCAACGGCGGTGGTACGCATGTCACGAGTTATGAAGGGCTGCAAAAGCTCACGAAGGTCAGTTTATTAGAGCAGCTTATTCGATGAAACTAACAAGGGAAGTGGGTCGTCGTCAGCGAGTCGACTTACCTCGCAGCCATGATGATGGTGAAGATTTCACTCGGTATCTTCTTTGCACGGATTGTCGTCGCGCCCTGGCATGTCATGCTCATATATGTTACCATTGGCGTCAACGTCTTGTCTTCAGCATCGTCATTTTTCTACTGCATCTTTCGCTGCGGACCAAATGTCGACATGTACGCTCTGCAGCAGCTGAAGAACAACTGCACTCCTAGAGGCCTTGACCGTTTCATGGCATATCAATCAGGTAGACACCAAGTCACAGAAGATTCGAGAACTTGTCACTGATTGGTGCTTCTTAGCTGTATTCTCCACAATCACCGATCTAGTCTTTGTCGTACTTCCGATTGTGGTCCTCTGGAATGCAAACATGGACCGCAGATCGAAGTTTTCCGTCGGCCTCATTCTCTGCCTCGCCGCAAGCGCATGTATCTGCTCCATGATTCGCTTCCAATACGTCGACGGTCTCACTCAAATCGAGGACTTCTTCTGGAACGCTACCAACATCGCAATCTGGTCCACGATCGAATGCGGCGCAAGCATCATCGCAGGTTGTCTGGCGACTCTGCGTCCCCTTCTTAAGCGCGTGTTTGCGACAGCAGGCACAATAACCAAGTCGCTTCGCTCTTCTAACAACCGGTCGCAAGGGAACTCGTGCCAGACAACGAATTCAACATCACTCAATACTCACCTTGGATCTAACGAGCGCAAGGCACCAATCTCAAGCGCGGACAAGCCCACCTTCGCCGAGTTCGTTGCCGAGCGTGGCGAGGTTATCGAGATGTCAAGCTCAAGCTCTGCTGCTGGTGAGCGAGAGAGCCAGGATCTCATCCTGCGGCCAGACGAAGATTCGGCACTAGATTTCCCCTGGCCAGTCAAAGTAATTGAGAGCACGCGGGAGCCTGAGCGCACGGCGCCGATGCATTCGAAGCACAGGAGCTGGAACGCGCGACAGAAAGCAAAAGATTTGGAGAAGACGGCACACCGCAACACTTCTGCGCCATTGTCACCTGTGCCATGAGCTTGTGAAGGTATCATCACATACAGCAGCCCGAAATCACAGCTATGAGCACACAGGGACCAGGCAGCTCACGTTGACGAAGGTGGATGTCACTTAGCAACCATGGGAGCTTGCAGCGTGTTGTCTAGGTTTCATGCCGCGTATCCTGGAATAGACCACCACCACCACGCACGATTCGTGACGACAACATCTCATCACGGACGCATCACTCGGGGCACAAAATAGTTGCGGGGCTTGCGGCTAGGTCGCGTGTGACCGAGTGCACATCTTTCGATATCTCTCGTCATTCGATGGTCTCGGGTAGCATCTAGTTGGTAATAGTGTGGACGGAACGTTCTCAGTCTCCTTGAGGAGACGGTAGCTTGAAGAGCGAGGTAGTCTATGGATCAGCAAACGTGTCATAGCCGACATAACTGCATCTACGACCGCATTGAGACAAGCCTCTTGTGTTTCATGATATAATATATATTATTGTGATCGCTTCTACATTCACCGCTCCACGCTACTGAAAGGCAGAGAGATACCTGTTGGGCCTGGCCACTCTTTCAAGTCATGTTCGCATGTTCCCGTTCTCGTCTCTGTGAGAAGTCTATTTCTTCGAAGCGGCCTTAGCGAGGTCGTCGAGAGCCTCGCGGCGCTTGAACTTGGCGTCCTGAATGACACCTAGATATGTTAGCTTTAGCCGTGGTGTATGGAGTATAAAGTACGTACTAGCATCAGCGTCGGAAGAGAAGTTGCCAGTCCAAGTGATGAAGGTCTGACCCTCGTGCTTGCCGGAGGTAACGGGGTACGCGCGGATGGTCGAGACAACGGAGGTGTAGCTCAGCTCGGGCTTAGCAGAGATAACAGAGTAGGTAATGTAGTGGTCGATGCTCTATAGCTATGTTAGCTTCGATCTGTGTGAAGTACCCGCGCAAAGTTTCTGCGCGAAACATCTGCGCAAAATTGGTTCAGAAACTTACAGAGTGCTCCTCCTGCTTGACCTCAAGAGTCTGGCCATCCTTGAATGTCCACTGAACAACGTCGGTCTCGGGAGAGGCACCCTTGACGAACTCGCTCTTGTCGAGCTTCGACCAGAACTTGCTAAAGTCCTGGAGCTTGATCAGGTGCCAAACATCGCTGAAGGGTGCGTCGATGACGGCAGACTCGCTAACAGAGGTGGAGGTGGGGATGGCAGGCATTGTGAATGGGTTCAATTGGCTGTATATGGTTGTTTTGAATCAAGTATTTGGTTTTTTGAGCGGAGGTGCGTGTGGAAAAAAGTACTGAAGTCTGATGAAGCAATCGTTCGTATATTTGCTTGGCCACAGCGTCATGAGGAAGGCCCCTCTCACCCCACTTCGATCGCTTAGCTTGTTCGCGACCCCTCCAGTTCAGCCTTGCAATCGCGCATTGGTATGTGTTGAACTCATCTACACGATAAGTTCCAAACCAAAGTGCGATTGAGCATGGCGCTGACATTGCAGTTGCTTGCTTGTAGCTACAAAGCCATATCTCAAGCTACAGAATACTCACCTTCATCGCTGCACCATCACCTGTTAGACCATTCTTTGGCAGTGATGCCTTCTGATGCAGAATTGCGTCATTGCTGCAGCAAGGGAACTTTGGCTGCAAACAGCAGCGCGGGGAAACCGTGAGGATTCGCTGACAGGCAGATATCGGACATCTTGGCAGCTTCAGACATTCACCGCACAGTCTGGATAAGAGTTGACCCACAAATCCACTCGTCGGTGTCAAGGCGCTCGTAAACCTCTGAACACGTCAAAAGCGTGCAACCCTTAGTTGGACGCGTCCATTGCCACAGCTGACGCCTCATGCGCCACATCGGTGTAAACCACTGCCGACAACTTCTCACGTCTTCCCCCTTTCGGACGGCCTGGAGGCCGCGCACCACTTTATGCCTACCACTTAGGAGGCTAGACACTTCCATGAAACGCGGCAGCGACGCCTATCTCCCATGACTCTTCTCAGAGATTCCGCTTGCTTCGCAGGATGTTCGAAAGAGCCATGCTATTGGCCTGTGACACAACGGGGTGCGTTTGGCGACCGTATAAGGCTGTGGCGAGGAGGGGTGTATGTACGTACGCTTACCACGTGAATATTGATGCCTGGACGGATGAGTGCTATAAGTGCCCAAACAGGTAGGTTGTGATGCTTTCCTTTCTCACCATCAACAATCATCATGGCTTCTTTCAATTACATAAACAACTCCGCTCCCTTCTGGGACTTTATCGCTAGCCTTGAGCAGCAAGGCAACAATCACCCATTCTTTACCCAGAGCGGTCAAGATCCTAGCAACGACACAGAGCAAGGTGAAGACCACGAAGATCATCACGGACGTCGATCTGAAGGACCCCATCCGCCTCCGTTCGATCCTTGGTCATGGGGACAGCAGCTCTTTGGTGGCCCTGGAGGCCTGCCCCATCGTGGTCCTCCTCCTCCTCCACTGTTTTCCTCAGCTCGCCCGCACGGCCCTCCTCATCACAGCGAGCACAACCCTGATCATGAGCATGATGGCGAGAAGGACGGGGGGAGGAGCGACAACGATAATGAGAACGATAACGACAACGACAATGATAACGGCGAAGGTCCATCCGGCTCAGCCTCTGATGGCGAGGGAGGCCATCGATCTGGCCGACACGGCCGCTGTGGCAGCCGTCGTGGCCGTCACGGCTTCGGGGGTCGAGGAGAATGCGGCCCTCACGGTGGCCCAGGTCACCACGGCCCTCGTGGAAATCATGGCCCGCCCCGTGGTGGACCTGGTCACGGCCCTCACCACCACCATGAACCTCCACACGAAGGACACTTCGGAGGCCCTCACGGCCACCGCGGTCCCCACCATCACGGCGGACCAGGACGACGTGGGCCTTGGGGACGTGGGCCTTGGGGACGTGGGCCTTGGGATCGTGGTGGACCATTCGTAGGGTCCAGACCGTTCTTTGGTTCCTTCTGCGGACCGGATTTCGACCGCGAGCGCCAGCGTCAAGCCGCGTCTATGTTTGCACCACTGTGGGAGGCGTTCACGGCCCAACATCCCTCCAACAACGACAGCGACGCCGCTAAGAAAGATAACGAAGACTTCACCCCCGAAGCTGATATTTTCGATACATCGTCTGCGTACATAATCCACATCTCTCTTCCAGGCGCGAAAAAGGAAGACGTCGGTGTGAACTGGGATGCTGAGAAGTCCGAGCTGTCTGTCGCAGGTGTGATCTACCGCCCGGGAGACGAGGAGTTCTTGAAGACTCTGGCGATGAACGAGCGCAAAGTCGGACCGTTTGAGAGGAAGATCAGGCTGGGCACTAGGGCGAATCCAGCACATGTCGATGCCGAGGGCATTACGGCGAAGTTGGAGGACGGTGTACTGAGGGTTGAGGTTAGGAAGGAGGACGAGGGGTTTGTGGAGATCAAGAAGGTGGACATTGAGTAGATACCCGGCAACGAGAGCGGTTTCTTTGTTGTCAGTTGTTCTGTTATGACGGCTTTTAGTATTAGGCGTACGGAGTAATGCATGATTTGGGAAATATCGGTTATTCATTTCGCAGGGTGATCTTGCCGTGACGTTCTCGCGAATCGAGGGATCCACTACTCGCTTGGACACAGTCTCGCCCATTCTTGATTCTCACACGATGGTGCTGACTACCGCTGTAACGTGCCACATCTCGGTATCTTCCAGTGTATCATGGAAGCCTTGCAACCTCAGCATAGTAAGTGCGAAGCTGCTGGGGCTGTGTGAAGAGGCAACCCCTCACTCTGCAAGGGTTGCGGTACCAAGGCTCTGGCCTAGAACAACAAATCAACAGGAGTGTATACGTGCATTTGGCAAGATACTCACAAGCTGCAAGTAAAAGCTCTGGGATCCAGGACCCGACCCAGTGCCGGAGCTCTGTCGACCGTCATCGATCTGCTGGAGTTTTTCAAAGGCCTTTTCGTTTTGGAGAGACGCAATCTGCACCTGCAAGGTACGTCGCTCCAAAGCATCGAGACTGCCCTGGAGCTGAGGTTGCTCTTGAGTGAGTCACAGTGGCTGGTAAATGCCCCAGGAGAATAATTGGGCCAAATGTTCATTCAACGAATGCATCTCTTGCTGCAACGGTTTAATTGTGGCCTGCTGGGCGGCGATGACATCGACACGCGGGTTGTTGCGCGCAGTTGAGTGCTGATAATTGTCGTTGGAATTTATTGGGTCGGTTGTGTGTGTCGAGGAGGCGTGGATGGTTAAATCAAAAGTATGCGCCAGCGTATTGCACATATTTTGGCTTCCAAGGGTGTCATGGTCGATTTAAAAGTTCGATCACATGGCGGTCATCAGACGTCATCGTGTCTCTGTCCTTGAAGAAGAGTTGAGTATAGCCATCCTTGACTGTGGTTTCTACCATAGCGCTTATGAAGAGGTCAACAAGAGAATAGAGGGTGCTTCAATCCTTGCACTACTCTTGTGTACCGTCTCGCTCATGAACTCTTTCGATGTGCACTCGTATCGCAAGGTCGTCGAACACGGTTCCAAGCAGTTCAGCCCAGGTAGGGTAGTGTCCAGCTCCATCTCTTATTCGAAGTTTTTCCGCCCAAAGCGACGGCAGTGTAGAAAGCTCTCTGACCGGAAGTGGGTAGCAGGTCTTAGTCAAAACATTTGAAAAGTTCGACACGCAAGAGTCAATGAATCCTTCAGGCTACGGCATTCGGCCATTTTTTATTTTTTTGTAGGTTCCTGCCGGGGCAAATGTCGATGATATTCAAGGCCGAACTCACATTGCATCTTGTTTCAAGATCTGCTAGGGTGGTCGACGAAGTGGACGAGTCTCCAGGTTGTGGACGTGTAAGAGGTCAGCAAAGAAGCAATCGCAGCTCTTGATGCACTGCGAGAGATACAAGACTCTGCATCACAACCAAGCATCAGGACCTGTACTTTGCTTCGAGACAAATTGTAACTTCGAGTTTGTCAGAAACGATCACATGTTCGATCGTTATACCAGGCAGGCTATCGCATCGACGGGCATGCACCCATTAGATATTGGGGGTTCACGAAGTGCATTGTGTAATTGAATAACAAACCACGTGCAGCAGCTGGAATTGCTTGTCTTGGCTGGACGTGGAGCGCTCATGTCGACGATAGTGGGCCGTGCACGCGCCTGCCAGATCGCTCGCTTGTTAACCAATCAACGCCCTGGATTGGGCCGGGCGCACCAGCGATTTTACCCTCTACTTACTTCGAATTCTTTGCTCGACCACGATACTAACCACCAGCAAAGTCAGTCGCCATGGGTCGTGTCATCCGCAACCAACGTAAGGGTCGCGGCTCTATCTTCACGGCCAACACCCGCCTGAACAAGGCCCCGGCCCAGTTCCGCACGCTCGATTTCGTACGTCTCGATTCGCCGCCATTCGCACGTCGGAGTGAGGACGAGAGAATCTGCGCACAGCCGACAGAGACCTCGCGCACCGGCAGGCGCATCACAAGGAGATTGCTAACAGTGGCAGTCTGAGCGCAATGGCTACATCCGCGGTGTAGTCAAGGAGATTGTCCACGACAGCGGTCGTGGCGCTCCTCTGGCCAAGGTCACCTTCCGCAACCCCTACAAGTTCAAGCACAACACCGAGACCTTCATTGCCAACGAGGGCATGTACACTGGCCAGGTCAGTGTCCCCGCAAAGTACGAGAAGTGACGGGCTCGTAACTAACCCACAACAGTTCATCTACGCCGGAAAGCACGCCGCTCTCACCATCGGCAACATCCTGCCCCTCCACTCCGTCCCCGAGGGTACCGTCCTCACCAACGTTGAGGACAAGTCCGGTGACCGTGGTGCGCTCGGCCGTACCTCTGGTAACTACGTTACCGTCATCGGCCACAACCCCGACGAGGGCAAGACCCGTGTCAAGCTCCCCTCCGGCGCCAAGAAGGTCCTTCCTTCCTCCTGCCGTGGTATGGTTGGTATCGTCGCCGGTGGTGGACGTACCGACAAGCCCCTCCTCAAGGCCTCGCGTGCCAAGCACAAGGTAGGATCTTCAACAGTCTTCGTCTAGCTCAGCTGCTAATTTCTACAGTTCGCTGCCAAGCGCAACAGCTGGCCCCGTACTCGTGGTGTTGCCATGAACCCCGTTGATCACCCTCACGGTGGTGGTAACCACCAGCATATCGGAAAGGCCTCGACCATCAACCGCTACGCCGTTCCCGGTCAGAAGGCTGGTCTCATTGCCGCCCGCAGGACAGGTCTGCTCCGCGGTACCCAGAAGACCAAGGATTAAGCGGTTTATCGAGTTGGCGTTGGTTCTTAGGATTCATGTCAAGATCAATGACAGCGCCCGGCGTTCTCGCGCACAGCATAACAGCGTGTGCAGGGCGGGGCGTTATGATACTTCTCCGGTCACGCTTCTCGGAAGGTCTACGTGCACGATAGGCCATAGGGAATGTGATACCGAAAAATGCATGGGCTGTACTTTTGGCAATGTGATACCTCTTAAACTCTTCCTCTGCATTCTGCAAGTGTACGGTGCCTGATTCCAGTGTAGTGGTACGACCTTAAACTCCGCGCTTGATACGACACTTCTCCCTTGCTCATGTAATTTAGTACTTGAAGGATCTATACATTGTCATGTGCCTCCAAATCTCACTGCATCTTCGCGCTACCAAGACCTTGGTGGTAGAGCACACTCTACTGCCACGGAATTCGACTTGAGTTATGTTTAATGGGTACATAAAGCGACCACACGAGTTTGCTCTGAAGACACAGTCTCGGTTGGTTTCGTAGCAGCCTCAACGTTAACCTGTGCGCTTTCCAAAATCGTGACCACGCGAAGACACTAGTCCCAATTCGCGTAGCTCCACATCAAACAAACGACCCTCCTAATCACTCGATCAACCAAACTGCTCCCATCCCGGCCGAAGGGCCACCTCGACACCAAAATGGAGTCTCCAGATGCTCCGGCGTTGTTCCAGCAGGCAGAGAAGATCTTGCTTCACCCTATTCACCCCCACCTGATCGCCTACTGCCCGACCATGGACCTGATCGCTGTCGTGACCGATGAAGAGAATCTGGACGTGTACCGTATCAACGGTCAGCGAGCTTTCGGCCTGAAGCGTAAGAATGAGTTCGTCACTGTCGATACGATTCAATGGGAGTTCAACGGCAAGAGTATCGCGGTCAGCTGGAGCGACGGCAGGACGGACCTTGTTAGCGCAGAGACGGGAAAAGTAGGATTGAAAGATTTGGAGCTGCCAAAAAGTGCATCAAGAGATGGAAAGAACGGAAGAGTGAAGTGCATTGGTTCGGCGCTGAACCTCATTGATGTTAAGGCGGTCAAGTGTAGGACGAGGAAAGCGACGCGAGGGTTCGACCTCAAGACTGAGGAGTGGGATGATGCAAAGGATGGCGCAGATTTCGAAGACTTCCTGCAGCGACAACCCGATTTGCAGGCGCTGGACTGTGCGCACGACCTGCCTGATCAGCTCGCTGTTATGGATGTTGAGTCGCTATTACCGAAATTGCCACCAATTCTTTTACCGCCAACGCTGCCGTTTATGAGGCTGAGTCAAGCAGACTCGGGTGCGTTCAGTTCGCAGGCGGAAGTCGACGCGTTGCTGCACTCACACCACCTGAAGGACTACAATTCGGTGGATATGTTTCTTCGGTGCTCAGAACGCGGAACAGTACATCCCTCTATCTATGGCTCCTTTGAGACAGTCACAGTCAGCCTGCCATCAGCCTGGAACATTGAGAGCATTCCTTTGCTGCACACAAGTCATCCATATGGTTGTAGCCATGGTTTGCTCATGCATACCACTACCCCAGCGGCAAAAACAAAAAACATCACCTTTGTGCCTCTGACACTCAACCTTATACCCAACGCAGGTATATATCTCCATCTCATCGCCTCCAAAACCACGCAGCTACAGAATCTCTTGCTCTATATTACACAATGTCTCCAACGTATCCGCACATTCTTCAAACAAGCCACCGACCTCCCCTCCAAGTTCATGATGAACATCACCGAGACGCTGGAGGAAAAGGGTCAAGGCAATCTCATAACAAATCTCTTCCATCTCGCCTGCACCGGCTCCTGCCCACCCCTCGTTCGTGAGTGGCTCGTCGACGAGCTTACCGAGCAGGGACACAAGCGTTGGGACAGCACAGTCACGACTTCGCTCACAACGTTACAGGCGCTGATCCACGAGAACCTGATACCAGCGCTCAACCGCACAGCCACGGTCATATCACGCCTCCGCGGTCTGGCAATGTATCACGATTCGGACTGGATCTTTAGCGGACCAACGACCCAGTTTACTGCGCTCCTTGATGCGCTCAAGAACATGCGACTCTTGGCTCACACGACACTGTCATATATCACAGATGAGAAGAGACAATTTATTGCATTCAGCAGGTGGCTGCGCTTCGTGATTGATTTCGAAGCCACAGAGCCCGACAGCCAGAGCCGTGCTGAGATGGAGGGGCGAGATGCTGGTGTGGACGTGGGGTTAGTACTTGAGTACGTTCGACATGGACTACAGCAGAGCAGTCTGAAGCCGTTCTTGATGCCTGAGATGATGCTCGAGGAAGACGACAAGCACAAACAGGGCGCGAGCTATGAGGACACGAAGAAAGCTATTAGCGTAGCCGCAGAAGGACAGAGCTGGCGACCTGATGCGTTGTGTCTGGAGCATGTGCTCGGCTATTTGACCAAAGGCACGACGGGCTTGTTACAGCAGGCCAGCAAATGGCAGGAGAGCGGCATGCAGATGAACAGCGGTATCGTTCTCTCCGCCTCTTCCCCCGATGGCAACGACACTATGGACATGCGCATGGTCTACGAGGCAAGTCACACAGGCCTCCCTCTAACCCCTTCCACTAACAAACCCGTCCAGCAACCCATCTCTACATCTCCATCCTCCCCAACAACCCTATCAACATACATCGCCATCTCCACCCCAACCTCCGACACCCTAACCATCCACCGCCTCACCCACCCCTCATCCATCTTCTCTCTCCCCCGCGATCTCCACACCCACAACATCGCCTCGCTCTCCTTCCCCGGAGGCGGTAAAATAACATCCCTCTCGTTCGCCGACTCCTCCTCCCTCCTCGTCCTCCTACACACACCCGAGCCAAATCCACCCCCACCCACTCCCTCACCCAGCGCCTCCCCCGCCGGCCACAGAATCCTGCTCATCCCATACAACACCGCACCCCACGACAAGGCGCGCGCACACATCCCATACACGACGCTCCCCGCCGCCCAGGCCCAGAACCACGTCCTACCCACCGGTAACCCCCCGCCGGCGGTGCGAGGACCCAGCCTCTCGGCTGAGCAGGTGCAGATGTACACGGTCCATGTCTTCGCAGCGGGCGAGCGGTTCGTGCCGCTTAAGCTGGTTGTGAATGGGCGCAAGGGGAGGAGGGTTGTGGTTGTGCTGGCCGAGGACGGGAAGCATTACCGGGTTCTGGATCTGGATTATGCGGGGCGAGAGAACGGGGTTGATGGTGAGGAGGGAAAGGTGGGGAATGAGGACGAGGACGAGGATGGGGAGGGGGATACGGTTATGAGCGGGCTGTGAGATGTGGATCACGACTTCGTCTTGTTGCGTGGCGCTTGATTGGCTGGCGGAGCAATATACAAGGAAACATGGTGGGACATGTCAGCGTTGGAGATAAACTGATATTCTTTCCGTGCGATGCGTTTCAAGCCCAGACCCTGTCCGTGTGGGTATACCAGTCATGCCAATCATAGTACAAATACAGCGTCATGTCTGCCCAATGCCATATCCTGAACGCCAGCCGCAGCGCCAGGCATGCGGTGCTCCCCTCTGTACAAAGCGCCTAGGTTTTTTGTTATTCCGCATTTCTGATTCAAACAAGTTTCTCAGCGCCGCGCGTCTACCGCGGGCTTGATGTGCGCTTCGGCTGCACGCTCTCCCTCTGCACCCTCAGACTCCTCATGTTACTCCCCGAGCTAGCTCTTCCCCCGAGCCGCCCATCTTCATCGAAGCTCTTGCCCTTCCTGTTCTCCTCATCATCGCTGTCGGCCAAGTCGCCGAGCTCGAACTGGTTCTCGACGTCGTAGTCATGCATCAGGCCCGCGCCCTCGCCGCCCTGAGAACGTCGCACCCCGCTGCCGTTGCTCTGCATGTATAGTTCCTGACTCCGGCGGGCCTGCATACTGCGTCTTGTGGGGAAGCCGCTGATGGCGTCGCTGGGGATGCCGTCGGAGAGAGCGTTACCGAGGGTGTGCGAGCCGTTGGGGTCTTCGCGCGAGAGATTCAGAAGGTAGACGCCAGAGAAGATGATGAGGAAGCCGCAGAGGAGCGAGATTGTGTTGACGGCGGAGGTGGTGTTGAAGCCTTGGAAGAGGAGGCAGGAGGCGATGAGGGTAAAGGTTGTAAAGGTCACGTAGTAAAGGGGGTTAACGCTGTGAGATGTCAGTGGGTGGTGGGTCGAGTGGGGAGGGAGGGAACGCACATGTTGGTGCTGAACTGCGACAGGGCTTTGTTGAAGTAGTTCATCTGCGTGAGAATGCAGCCGACGACAATGATCACAAAGACGTAGGTCGAGGGGTGCGTGAACTGGTTGTTGCCAGCGAATGTCATCTTGAGCGCAATGCCAAAGGCCTTGATGAACATGATGGACACGGAGCCGGTGGTGGCGCAGATGGAGAGGTAGATGAGCGGGTTCTTGCGGCCGTGCTTGGGGGCGATCTTGTAGATCATGAAGATGGAGAAGACAGCGACGAAGAGGCAGTAGACGAGGAAGCCTGGAGGGCGTTAGCTGAGTGCCAGTGCCAGAAGCAGTGCGCGTGTGTTGCGGCCAACGTACCAGGCTGGAGCGCCAGGTGCAGGATCTCATCGACCGAAGAGACCTCCTTGTCCGGCGGGGCATGCAGCACGATGATGACGCTCCCGATCAGACAAATTGCGCAGCCAATCTTGCCCAGGAGGCCCAGCTGCTCGTCGAGGAAGTAGCTGCCCAGGACGGCGCCGATCAGGACACTCAGGGCGCCGAGCGGGGTGACGAGGATGGCGGGGGCAAAGGCGTAGGCGGCGAAGTTGAAGATCTCGCCCAGGACCATGGTGATGATGCCGGCCCACCAGGTCGAGTTGCGCAGGTACGAGTAGCCGTCGCCGTCGAAGCCGTGCTTCTCCATCGAGGCATTGAGGCCCTTTTTGGTGATGACGAAGCTGGCGCCGATGGCGAGCGACGACGAGACTGCGAGGCAGAGGCCGACATATCTGGAGCGGTCAGCGGGTGGTGCGGGTGGTGAGTGGTGCGGTGGTGCTGGGGGCGGTGCTGAGGAGCGGGCGCTGCAGCGTACTTGTCTTCGACCATGATGTCGGGGGGAATATGAATATGGGCTGCGTGTGCAGAGGAGCGCTCGAATGCGCCGTGCGAAGGCTGCAGGCGTCTTGCGAGGAGCGGTGCGCTGCGACGGTGCGGTGCGGTGCGGTGATTATCGATAGACGTGGTCCGTCGGCTCAACAGCGCAGACCTCAGCACTTGAGCTCTGCTTGCGACGGCGCGTGCGGGTGGTGCTGCAGTCTGCTCTCTCTCCTGCTGCCGGATGCGGCTTGTGTGCGAGGCGGTGCGTCGGTGGTCGTGGCAGGCAGGGCCCTGGAAGCGATGCGCGTTTCACCAAACGCCGCCGAGGAGTCGACGTCGGGGGTCTCGAGGGAGGGAAAGGGAAGGGAGGTCACCTGCAGCAGAGGGAGCGGCCGAGGTGGAGATGGGCAGCACTACAATCGCAAGGAGACGGGCAGTACTACAATCGCAAGGAGACGGGCAGTACTACAATCGCAAGGAGACGGGCAGTACTACAATCGCAAGGAGACGGGCAGTACTACAACCAGAGCAATTCAGGCAGGACAGGCACAAACAATATCTATCGACAACGGCAGCACGAGCACACCTGGGGAACAGCGGGTTATCGCCAAACCCAGTTCAACAAGTGTCCAGTGGCGCTCCCGTTCAGGTACCGTCTCACCTTAGCAAGGTTCCGCCGGCTCCCTTTGCTGGCGTGAGGCTGAGCAGCCCAGATCGATTCCATGCAGGGGCCATCGTGCGACGCCTAAGGAACTGACGCCCTTGTTCACGGCCAGACGCGTAACCCTCGGTTTCCGACTGCGCCCATCTTTCGTCACCCTTCACCACGCTTTGCTCTTCACACGCATCGATATAGTGAATACACACGAGTACGCGTCTGTAGATTAACTAGTTGTAAAAGTAGATATGGCAGCATGCACAACCTCCAACCGCAGCATCCGGACGACGTCAGCGCAACACGAGGCTGCCGGAAGATGCCTGAAATAGACCTTTGCCGACCCCACAGTCGATATCGACACCCACTGCTCTCGTGAGTGACGCACTTCGTCTTCCACACATCCTCGCAGCCACGCATGCGTCCTGACTGTCCTGCGATGCCCTCTGCCATTCTCCGTCTTCCGTCCTGGGTATCGTTGCCACCTGTGCTATGCCTCCCAAACGCCCAAATCCAACATCCCAATAACATACTCCTCAACTCCTCAATCATGCTTGTTTGGTGCTGTCTTCAAGGTCCAGGAAAGAAGCTGCGTGCACGCTGACATACCTTGCTGTTGCGCTGTCCGCAAGCCTTCCAGGGAACCAGAAGCTACGTGGTCCCTTACGTATCAGAACTGTGCTTAGTACATTATTAGTAGATGCTGTGAAAACGTGGCTAGTGTGAAGTCGATAGATATCAATGACCCTCAGCTGCTGGAAGGGCTGGAGTTGGTGGAGGAGGGTCGTCTAGGAGGAACATGATGGAAAGATCCGGACAAGGCGCATTGAGCGTGAAAGAGGAAGCTAAATGTTAGTAATCGAAAGGTAACTGAAAGGCCTTCAAAGACTCCAAGCGTGGCGGATTTCACACCCTGGCTCGTTTCGCGTCTGGCAAACACAAGTCAGCATCGAGCCCGTTTGTGTAACGAGAAAGCCATACCTGTGGAGCCGGGCACATCGTCAGTCCCGTCGCCGACTTCATCGATCGACCGCTTCTGTCCCTGAGGAGAGGCCGGCTTGCGATCCTTCGATGAAGTCAACGCGAGGTCTGCAGCCGAAGACGTTGTAGCTCCGGGCTGTTCCGTCACGCCACCCTCTTCATCTTCGCGGGCGGTGGTGTCATCATGTAAGAGTATTGCATCTTCTCCTGGGAGATTCGAGGCAGGGTCTGCGTCGACCGCCCACTCTGGGGCATTATCGAGATCCAGGAGAGCATTAGCATGCGTGACATCCTCTGCGGCTTTGTACGTCTCCTCGCCGAAATCGCCATCATTGACTTCGTGCAAAGGCTGCTCGTCGAAGCCGAGGTTGATCTCTCCATCCATCTCTTGATAGTTGTAGTCGGCAAAATCTTGGTTAGCGTCGCCGACATAGCCAACATTACCCTCGAACGGGTCTCCTACAATACCATCCGCTTGGTAGTCCTGGAAGGGGTCGTCCTGCTCGTAGGTCTCGGTGAAGTCTTGGAATGCATAATGGTTGGCATCGTCACCATACTGTGTCTGCGTAAGCAGCGTGGTGTCGTCGCCGTGCTCCTCAAAATCGGCTTCCTCTGCGCCTACGTCGTCAGGTCCCTCATGCTCAGGCACGAAGCCTGACTCTTGCACTTCTGTAAGGTCATCTCCTTGAACAGTGGACGAAGACGGCGATGCCTTATTTTGAGCGGACCCGTTTTCTTGCTCGTCCTCGTCATCACTGTAGTCGACGAAGTCTTCGGCTTCCTGCCTTTCATGTGCAAGTTGGTCGGGTGTCTTCTTATCCTGAAATGCAGATACGTGTTGCTCAGCTGCCGCTTCAAGCTGCGACTCACACTCTGTCTCGTTTCGCTTCTCGGTGGGCGAAGTTGCTGCGTTGTTTGTGGGATCAAGGTTAGCAGCATCTTGAGCATCATGAGACTCCTCGTCAGGATCATCTTCAGACTCCTGAACATTCCCAGCGTACTCGGGCTGTTCGGGTTCCTGCGACAGTGGTGCATCCTTTCGTTGCTGAGCATCTTCTTGGGTGAAGCTTTCTTCTTGCTCTTCTCCTCCCTCTTCTCCTCCCTCTTCTTCTACTTCTTCCTCAGCGTCGCTAGATCCTTGCTCTTCGTGTCCGTCGGCTCCTATATCCTGTTGCGCAGCACTGTGGATAGATGCAGGGGAGCTAGCATCTTCCTCCTCATTCTCTTCATCATCCCACTCAACTTGATCATGTTCGGTCGAAGCAGCGGAGTCAATGTTTGAGAAGTGCGTCTCACCTGCAGATACTGCGGCTTCCAAAGCCGAATACCCACTGCCCTGCTCGGCGTACTGCGCAATATCAGCGAGCAACGTCGCGAAACGCGGGCGGAACTGTAACGAGATGTAGAAGCACTCAGGGTCCTCATTGCCATCTTGTGCCTGCAACGTATGGTATAGATCGACCAGTCGCTCCAGCGACACAGCTACGCAGGCGGTGTTGTCTTCATAAAGCTCAAGGTTGTGCAAATGGTCGAACTTGAAACCGATCTCATGTTCGCCAGAAACATCGTCACCAAGGGATAGCCTGCAGGCTTGGAAGAGATCTGCGATGCTAGACTTCGCCACGGACAAGTCTTCGAGCAGAAAGTCACCACTGTCGTCAAGATCATGCTGTTTGAACAGCCAATATTCGTTCCCTGCGTAGTTGACAGTCACGGGCCGAACTTCGATCTGGTGGACATTATGGTGCCCACTCTCAAAATCCTCATTGGCCTCTGCTTGCTGCGCCTCGCGATGGTCTGGCGCAAGCTCATCATGTTGAGAATGATCTTCTGTTGAAAGTGCAACGCCGCCTTCATCATCGATGTGGACGTCTGTTTCCACGTCTGCATTCTGCAATTCGGCATCTTGTGTGTCATGCTCGGCAACAGATCCTGCCGTCTCGAGATTCTCCGCACCATCTTGTGTTTGCACATCCTCTGTGTCTGCTGCGATAGGCTCCAGCGGCTGCTCGCCTTGCTGGGTCTGCACGTCCTCAACGTGGTCATCGACTTGCACAGCTGTTTCCTCCAGATCGAATGTCACTTGAACACCTTCCTCTTCATGGGCTGATGGGCTCTGCATCTCGACCGGCTGCTGCGCCTCGTCATCGGAGTAGTCGATCAAGTCCTCGTCTGGCGGCGCGAGCATATCTGCCTCAAATGTGACTGCGCTTTCGTCGACATCCTGGATCACTGCGGTTGTATCTTCGTCATACACGTCATCTTCCTCGATCAGATCGCCATGGTCGGCCATGAAATCGTCCTGGTCAATGTGTTCTGACACGTCAATACCACCATCTGTGCCCGCATCATTCAGTGACATGTCATCGTCGTGGATCGAGGGTGCAACGTCCAGGTCGAGGTCGATATCGCCATCGCCGAAGTCGAAAGCAGTATCAGGGAGCATGTCCATGTTGTCGTCTGGCGCGGATACTTCGAGAGCTGGTATGATTTGAGCAGCAGTGGCCATAGTTACTATTGTGTACGGGATATTCAGCCAGTGAGGGGCACCCTGAGACGTGATCGATCCCAACGCGTCACTACCGCGTGTGGCGATGCAGCAAAGGGCTGTAGAAGGGCAGTGTAGTGTAATCTGCAAAGAGAGGGTTGAGGGCTAACGGCGCATCGCGTCGATAGTAACAAGCCTTGAAAGTCCAAGTGTGGGATCGAGGAGATTGGAGAGTGAAATAAAGACAAAGGGTTTCAAGGGTTCTGTGGGTCTGTTACACGCCAAGGCGTATGGCGAACTGGTTCGTGACTCGAAAAGCAGCAATGAAGTACTGTGGGCGAGAAGTGTAAGCTGAATCCTCACGATATGTGCGTCTCGGCAAGTCCAGATTCGTGCGTTGTTGTACTGCGCGAGGTTGATGTCGCGTTCAGGCGGTCGTGGCGTGGGCAAGGGAGGAGCTCTGCTGTTTAAGTGCTGCAGACGGTGCGCTAGCGAAGGCCGCGAAGGCCCCTGCCGCCACACGTGATTCTCCACATTGAACTTCCAGGTGTTCAGTGTTGCGACGCGCACAAGTGCTTGTGATAGAGCTGTCTGACCGGGGTTCTTGTTGTTGCAGTTGCCTGGCAGCCGACCTACTGGACTTGCACTTTAGTTCCTCCTCTCCAAATCCGTGTCTCGAGATTTTGGTGGTGTAGAGTCCACTCGATCAACGTTCCCCCTCCATCCTCAACCTGCGCGGTCGACCACAGCACCGTAGCTCTCGCAGCGTCCACTATCGTTCTTTGAGAGTCCAACACGCCCTTCCACTTTTCCAGACTTGCCAATTGATCACCCCTGAACATGGTACACACCCAGCCGCCTGCGATAGGCCATCTGTCAACAGCAAGCTGACCCACGCAGGTGGTCCTCGCAGCGTCGATATGCACCCGGGGCGGCAAGGCCGTCCTCTCGCGCCAGTTCCGCGAGATGCAGCGCTCCCGCATTGAAGCCCTCCTCGCCTCGTTCCCCAAGCTCGCCGACAGCAACACCCAGCACACCACCTGCGAACAGGACAACGTGCGCTACGTATACCAGCCCCTCGACGAGCTGTACATGGTCCTGATCACCAACCTGCAATCGAACATTCTGCAGGACATCAACTCGCTGCACCTCTTCGCCCAGGTCGTCTCGTCAACATGCAAGTCCCTCGACGAGCGTGAGATCTTGAGAAACGCCTTCGAGCTGCTCACCGCTTTCGATGAGATCGTCACGCTGGGATACAGGGAAAACCTCACCATGAGCCAGATCAAGACGTTCTTGGACATGGAGTCGCATGAGGAGCGCATCCAGGAGATCATTGCGCGGAACAAGGAGCTCGAGGCTTCCGAGGAGCGCAAGCGCAGGGCCAAGCAGCTGGAGATGCAGCGCAAGGAGATGTCACGGTCGCAACGCGCAGGAGGTGGTATGGGAGGCGGCATGGGCGGTGGTATGGGCGGTGGCATGGGACGCCAATCCTCCTACCCTGCATTCACACCGAGTACGCCCACACAAACAGTGCCCGACACCTACGACAGCTACGAGGCATCGAAGAAGGCGCCGACCAAGCCCCTGGCTCTAGGCAAGAAGGGCATGCAGCTCGGCAAGAAGAACAAGACCAACAGTGCCTTCGATCAGATCGCCGGCGACCTGCCCTCAGAGAGCGAGCCTCTCGTCGCACCCAAGGCCTCTGCTCCCGCTGCTGCTGCCCCAGCCAGCGTCCGTCAATCGACCGCGAACGACCGCGAAGCCATCCATATTACCACCAACGAGACCATCTCGGCGCGCCTCGACCGCGAAGGTCTGCTCAAGTCCTTTGAAGTCAAGGGCGAGATGCAGCTCAAGATCAGCGACGCCTCTTTGACACAAGTGAAGCTGGACCTGCAGACCGGCGACACACGCGGCGCACAACTGATGACACATCCCAAGGTCGACAAGACCGTGTTCCGCAACTCGCAGGTCATCCAGCTCGCCGACACAACCAAGGGGTTCCCCGCGAACATGGGCATCGGCGTGATGAAGTGGAAGCTCACGCCGCGCGCCGACGACGTATCGGACCCGCCCATCACGTTCCGCGTCTGGGTCGAGGAGAGCGGCAACACCTTCAACATCACCGTCGAGTACGAGCTGACGGGCTCCGCGCCGCTCAAGGACGTCACCGTCACGATCCCGTACGAGACCGACGAGCCCAACGTCGGCTCCTTCGACGCCGTGTACGAGGTCAGCGGCGACAGCATCGAGTGGAACATTGGCGCCGTCGATGTGAGCAACAGCTCTGGCAGCTTCGAGTTCGAGGCCCAGGCTGCCAGCGACGCAGAGTTCTTCCCCATGCGTGTGCGCTTCAGCAAGAGCACGCCGTTTGTCGATGTCGATGTACGTTATACCTTACTCTTGAAAGCTGGATTCATGCTAACCCCACCCACAGGTCTCCAACGTAACCCTGCTCTCCATGAACCAGGATGTCAGCTTCACCAAGGACGTCCGCTCGACCGCCGATGTGTACGAGATCGCATAAGGAGACGCGGAGGTTTGAACTTCTGGAGTGGAGGGCTGGAAAAGCATAGGCTAGAGCGGACGCCAATGAACACCACGAGCGATTTGACTTGCCTCTCGGCCACTTTGCCCCACCCTGACGTGCTGGCCGTGACTTCGATTGGATTGTTGAAGCTGCACTCCACCTGGTGCACGGTGGACGTCGACAACGCAAAGATGTGTGAGAGATTCTGTAATGCATTAGCGGCTTCGATCATGGGGCTGAAGTGTCATCGATTCGAAGCGACAACTGTGTATGCAATCATACGCAGATCACTGTATAATGCATGCGTCTGGAGGGTGTATTTGATTCATTACTCAGTCATACATCTATGCGTTCTACTATTGTGCTACGCGAGTCAAATTGTGGTATCCAACGTGAACACTCCATTATGTGTTGCGAAATGCCGCCTGCTAAACGCTTGCTAAAATGTGAAGGGTATGGCCAAATGCAAAATGACGTATCGTGAAAGGCCGTAAATGTATGGGATATGTCGGCCGTCAAATCTGTGTTGTGAACTTTGCGCTGACTGAGGCGACTAACATGGCGTTGGTGGTGCTGGTCTATCTTTGCTTCTCGGTGTCTACTCATATGACAGCGTCGCCAAGATAGCTGAAGTCATCCATGAGCATATCGAGCTGACTCGTCGAGCTTTCACGCTGGACACTGATCCTCTTTGGTCGCAACGTAGCTTCGCTCTGGATTGTCTCTTTGCTCTTAGATGCCTCCTTGGGAAGACTATAGCCCTGGAAGCCGAGACCGAAGCACGCAGCCTGTCGTCTGGGCATAGTCTCAGGGTGCTGAATGTCAAGATTGAGGAGATCTGAGCTGAACGACATGGCTGAGAGACGGAGGGTGGCGAGGTCAAGTTGTGGTGGTGTAGAGGTGCGATCGGTGACGTAGTCTTCCTCGTTCTCTTCGTTGATCCTTGTCGTTTGGACTTTGTTGAATGTTTGTTCAGCGAAAGAGTAGCGAACTGACTGGCGCAGCGGTGACCCTGCATCGCTGGACACACTGGTCGCGGAACTGAAGGTCGGCGACGCAACACCATCGTCATCAGAAGTCGCATAGCTGTCGAAGCTACTCCACGTTGAGAAGTGACTGCGTTGCTTCCCAGAGATCTGTACTATGGACTCTTCGTCATTCTCATAAGCTGACAGAATGTCGGTCACTGCATCTTCTGTGTCGGCTCCTTCGATGGGTGTTGCCTCTTCAGACGACGAGATATTGTAGGTAAATAATGGTGCTGGGGTCAAGTATCGTGGAAGAGCAGGAAGATTCTTCTGTAATGGTGCATTCCGTGAGGTAGGACCGCGACTTCCTCCATAGCTGGATGACGGGCGCTTTTCGGTAGCCATCACCAGGGATGGCACTGGACGCTTGAGCACCGGCGCAGGCTTGAAGAACTGAACCTCTCTGGCTTGCTGAATAGCACTCTCGAATTCGTGCTGGAACTTGGGAGACGAAATCCACGGATCAGTCGCATAGAGGCTGCGCTTTGTTCGTCTGGTATTTGATGAGTTGGCTCGATTACGACCGGGCTCAACGTCAAACTCATCACTAACGATGGTCGGCGGGATGTATGATCGACGGCGATGTACAGGCGTCTCGTTGGCTGGCAGCTCTGCTATGAATGGCAGTGCGTCAGTGAAAGGGTCAACGGGGTGAGACGACAGTGGTGAGAAGTTCTCAGTGATGGTAGGTATCGAAAGTGGTGCAGGGCTGGACCGCTGCGGCCGAGAGAAGTTCCTGGGCGAGCGTGGCGGTGCAGGTTGAAATGTCGGGAGAACGCCATCAGCTGTTGTACTGACGAGGACAGGTGCGCTGATTTGCATCTCTCGGACATCAGACGAGCTTCGTGACCTTGAGCGAGCCCGCTTCGAAGCGAACTTGTCTTTGAGTTCCTTGAAGTCTGCGAAGAGTGGTGTGGATGGAAGCATTGGCGACGCAGATGCGCTTCTAGCATGTCGTACTACGTTTGGTGATAGGAACTGGGTTGCCGGGGGATACGTAGCAGATTTGGGAGCCCATGGTGAGGGCAAGGGCAAAGCATAAGCTTCGCGGTTGGAGCAGCGAGGTCGGAGAGATGGCAATGGTTTGCCAGGAGGTACAGGCGTCAAGTATCTGTCCTTCGGATCGAGTGTAAATGCTGAAGCATCCACGATAGAGTTACTACGACTGCGCCCTTCGACTGGTATCTCCAATAAATTTACACTTTGGCCAGGCAACAGAGGGCAAATTGTTGTTGAAGGCTGTGAGGGATTGTGGCACTCTTTATCACCATCAATTTCGTACTGTGAACGTTAGCAATGTCCACCACGATAACACGTATACTGACATAGTACCAGTATGTTCCTCCCATCTTCAACGGGCCGTCTCGTTTCGGTGAAAGCATGTCGAGGTCGCCGTCACAGAAGATGTCCGAGAAAGTGAAGCAGCCTTTCCAGATGCTCCGCCCACCTCGGGTATCAAGGTCAAGACTGTAGCGCTTGGAAAAGTTGTCCCAAGATCCGAGCAAGGCTACGCTACGAAGTGCAGCTGGGCATTGACTAGAGAAGGTTATGAGCTGCAGAGATCTGGCGGCGGCACAGGGAGGTACACATACAAAAGAAACGTATGTAGCGTGGTGTTGTCCATGGTCATAAGCGCGGCGCAGCTAAGCCGCTCTGAGTAAGAAGTGTGGAATGTGAAGCGTGTAGGCGTCTAAATGCTGGTATGCTGCATGTAAAGGTATCAAAAATAGTATGCCATGGGAAACGGTGTGTTGGATTGCTGCAGCCGCTCCGGCTGTTTAGCCTGTTCAGAGAATAGTCCTGCTGTCAAAACAAGGGCCTTTGCTGATTGGAAGCTTCTCGTAATGCTCAGTGCAAGATGAAACCGATGCTCATGCGCGGATGCGTGCCTGCGGCGAGGCTGACTGGGGCTGATGCAGGCGCAGGCTCAGAAGGACCGACAACTTGATCACGTCCAACAAAAGTAAGCGTAAATATGCAGCCGGTCAGGACAGTCGATGCAGATTTGCTTTGAAGTTGGTAGTCGTGATGTGCTTGCTTCGTATTGGTCCAATTAGCGCCAGTTGGTGATGTTCGCGAGGTGTGGTGAGGATCTAGCCTGAGCGCTTAATGACGGCATCCGAATCGCTGATAGAGGTACCACTTGAAACACAGTGCCTGATGGGGTCCAAAATGCGTTGTATGTTGCTGTCCAAAAGTCGAGGTGAGAAAAGGTACAAAAGTTGCGGTCGAGGCTGAGATGTATCTGTCAAGATGGATGGGAGCCAAACATGGCAGGACCTAGCGAACGGCAGCCATGGTGGCTTCTATGTTAGCGAGTGGATGGCAAGAACAAACTTGCAGCAGTTGCAAGGTTCAGATAGGACCACTGACGAGACACGCCAGCGTGCACGCCCTCAATCAAGCTTCTGTCGCAATAAGCTATCGCTGGCGACGAACGTCGGCGGGTGGGGAAATCGTTTGATATCCCTCATTTCCAGAGCCATTGGCCCATAGAATGCGTTGCCATGACATAAGGAACACCTCCAACCAGGTATCGTGGGTTCCGAGGTGGAATGAACCATGGTCTCGCGTCCAGGCTCGCCGTCAGCCGCACGTCAAGATCAGCGTGGTGTTGCTCGTACATCGTTCCTGAATATCTCGTAGGACCAAATCAGCCAGGGTGGTTACCTTGCCGGGAACTGAGCAGATCTCATCTGGTGACATCTCCTACCGTCGTTGGACAGCAACGAGCCCAGCAATTCGACTTCGCGCGCGTTACTAGTGGCGCTTGCCCAATAAGGCACGGTTCAGGAGTGGGATCCACTCACATCAGCAGAGCCATCCATGAGGGGCCTAGCATCCCGCCGACCATGCAATTTGACGAGCTCTAGCTGCTGTGGTGCCTTTGTTCGTGCACGACCAAGATTTGGCATCTTTCGATAAACGAGCAAGGAAACGTGGTCTCGTAAAGCACGCAACTCTGCGGAGGGACACGAACAACGTTCACGGACTGCCGGTGAACAGCTGAAACTCACGGCCTCCACTCCGACGCAGGTAGATTAAGGCTTACATAGCGCTAGAGTTCAGCAGCTCCCGAAGCGCTGAAGGCGGCACAGCAGAGATCCAGTGCGCTATCAACCGCTGTCAACCAATGTCAAATTCTGATCAGTCAGAGCGCTTTGCGAGACAATACTGCCATGGTTGTGATTTGCTGTAACTTGGAACGAGCGTTCGTTACGCATCGATGACGGTGGCGCATTGATCGAAGAGCTGCCGCATGCCGGGTAGCAATCGCTGGTCCTCGGATTCCCACGCCCATGCAGTGGAGATCCCAACCTCGTTTGATCTCCACCGGGTTGTAGTCTCGGATGCCGGCTCTAGGGCGAAGCAAGGTTTATCGGCGTTTTCAGTAAATCCAGAAGACGGGACATCGTCAACCTCGGACGAACGTCTTGCAAAGTTCGGCAGAAGGTTGGTTGAGGCTGGTGACACCCGTTACGGGAACAAGCATATTCACCATCTCCTGCAGGGTCAGCGGGGAGGCAACAGGTGACACACCACAGAATTGATCAGCAGGTTGTGCGATGACATGCATGCCCCAGTCAAAGCAAAGTGAAGGTTGCACAGCAGTCAAGAAGTGGTTGCAAGAGTACATAATTCATTCACATACGCTGTTGACGTGGCAAACGAATCTGCCTTGCTCACTGGAAGCTAGTTTCCAAGATTCCTGGTTTCCGATCCTCCAAGTCGAGGATCATTTGTCCAAATAGGCCATTGGCCCATGAGAACCATTGCCTTGTCCAGTCACTCTGATTAAAGCTGTTGATGCTCTCGTGTATCAAGCCAAGTCTATCAGTACTACTTACAATCTGCCTGAGCTCGTTTGTGATCTCGTCGTCGTTGTCACTTGTCAAAATGCGGACGATAGATGCCATTGGCCATGCCATGCCTGGGCCTTGGTGCGGTCCGCCAATGGCGCTGATGACCGGTCCACGCATATAGTACGGGTTGGTGGCGCTCAAGGCGAGGTTTCTGGTGTTTGTGTAGGTTTGCTCATCGATACGATATCCAACAAAGGGTGCAGAGAGCAGTCCAGGAATGTTGGCATCATCCATGATGGCAGTCGAGCCAAAGCCATCGACTTCGAAGGCATAGACCTTTCCGAAGGTGGGATTGTTGACCGTGCCGTGGATCTCGATAGCGTCGCGAAGTGAGTTTGACAAATCCGACATTTGTTGGGCGAGTGAGGCGGAGTTGCTCGTGCTGAGCCTTCCCATGATCTCAGACGTAGTGTTCAGATAGGCACTGAACATCATATTCGCCGGTATGTACAGTTGAAAAATCGTAGCGTCGTCGCTGGGCCGAAACCCGCTTCTGATGAGACCAGTGCCATTAGCAACAGGGTTGCCAATGCCATCGTTAGAAAAAGTCTCAGTTGCACGTGTCGTCAAACGTGTGAAAGTATAAGGGCTCTCCAAGACTTCGCCATCAGCACCATATGTAGGCTGCATCATATCGTGCGCTACTTTCAGGACAGCCTCGATAGCTTGGATCCATTTGAATTTCCCAAAGAACTCAAAGTCGCCTGTCGCCTTGTAGTAGTCGGTCGAAATCTGCAGAAATGCTCCCAGAGAGTCAAGCTCGTATTTGCACTCGAATACTGATTGGTTGGAGTAAGTTGGGAAGACTGTGTCCTCACTCGCTGCATCGTTCAAAGCGACCTCAATACCACTTTCCACAGGCGGTTGGAAGGAATTGCAGTAAGGTGAGATTAGGAGGTAACGAGCCTGGAGGTTGATCACGCCGCGGTAGAGACTGGCGATGGAGTTTGGATCACTGCTAGCGTTCAGAAGTGGCAGATAGCTTTGCATTTGGTTCGACGAGTCTCGGAGCCACATCGCGTTGATATCGCCCGTGATAACGAATGTAAGCTCCTCCTCTGCATTGTCCGCCGCAGTACCTTTCCAACGGACGGCTGTATCGAGCGTGTTGGGATACGCATTCTGGAACAGTCGGTACAGATCAGGATCTTTTATGACCGTCTCGAAACGTGTGATTGTGTCTTCCAGTCCCTGGCTCTTGAAAGTTCGACATTCCTCTGCGGGACGCTGATATGCCAGCTGATGTTTTCCAGAGCTCAAGGGTTGGTGGATCTCTTTGGCGTAGTCGATATATTCTGGACATTGTGCTGAGATCAAAGCAGGCAGGAGGCAAGCAGCCCTGAGCACGTCGAACGGCCGCATTGCGAATCTGGTGATGAGCGAGACAAGGTACAAGACTAGATCCTGCAGCACCAGAGAGACACGGTACTCAAGCTCCATTATGTACGTCCACCTACGGCGCACGAGGTAGTCCAAAATTGAGTGTTCGACGTCGATCCGCAATTCACGTTGTTCTACCCCGCGGTTGATCCATGAAAGAAGACCTGCCGGATGTAACGTAACAACTGATGAAGCTATTCGGCAATAGACTACCGTCAGTCGACGTCATTTGGCTCGTCGATGTGTAAAAGTTGTCAGCAGGGACGGAGCCAGGCATGGAAAGGCAATCAAAAGGGGAAGGTGCTAGTCTTCACGCCAGCCTGCTATAGGCTGCATGGGGCTGCACAGTGCACTCATCACCTCGAGGGAAGATGGACTGTCAAATGATCGAGCAACGGAGGTGTGGGTCGCGACACGGAACAGCGTCAGTGGGATTGCGGGGTGGCTGCAGGTCTCTTTTGGCTTCGGCCTACGGCAGTCCGACGATGCCAAGTGTTGGCGAGGACACCCACTTTCTTGATTCCGTAAGTGATGGAGGAGGGAATATCAGCAGTGGCGTGGCTGTTGGACTGCTGGATTGTTGTGACACCAACAAGACAAGGCTGACGAGCTCCGAGCAAATGTGGTGCGCGCGCGCTCGGGCCGAATTCTCTCAAAGCTCAAAAGGCGGACTGACAGAACCACCACAGGAAACTTTCTGATGTCACGATTCCTCACGAAACCACTAGTGAAAGACTTCGATTCACTTATCATGAATTGCGTGGTGGCAGCTCGCCAATGGTCCCTAGACCGACAAATATTATCCTCCAAACACAAGCAAAGATAAAACTTATTGTGCAAGAGCAGAGACTCTTCTCCAAAGCCAAATCTATGGCGAGTGCAATGGCTACGCATGCCTAGCTAAGGATTCGAATTCTTATGCTTTTGAGTGGACCACCTGACTGGTACTGCGGACCGGGAACGGGGACGTCGACAGCGCCTCGACTTCTGCTTTACCGTGCCTCATAGACTTACTCTTTAGCGAACATGTCTGAGCACTGGCTGTCGTTTGATCAGCTACAGTAGTGACTGATATTTTTGAGATCTGCCGGCTTCTGTGTTGCGGATCGCTCCGACTGCATTGTTCGTAAACACCAGACTTCGTCACTGCACAATACCAGACCTTTTCACCCGTACGTCCTGGGATATCCGGCGCCAATGTCATGTTTTCTCGATTGGATGTAGTGTATGAACAACGCTCGAGTCTTGGAAGAATAAGACAAGTTCCAGTTCTTGTCTGAGTAAACATGTAGCAACGAAGACCGACAGACGTACTCAACCGACTCAGAAAGAACGCTCGAAGCGACAGGAGACATCTGAAGCAGTAGACTCAAATTCTTATGCAATTATGGCTGGCCGCGGCGAATACCAGAAACAGCTGGCTGTCCTCTGGACTACAGCAAAAGTAAACAACCTGAAATTCACGGACATTGTGCCCGAGGGTATGGAAGAGGAGTTTTCGCAAATGAAGGAACTACAGGAAGCTCGAGACGTGGTCAAAGTCCTCCAAGAGCGCGGGCATCAATTGCAGGCAGCAAAAGATGCTTTGATCAAGGACTTGGACAAGAAGCAAGCGGAGATTGACAATCTTCCAGCCGAATATCAGTCTGCAAGGATTGACTTGCGGCAAGCTCAGCGTCAGATTGATAACAACAATGATACGATCAATGATCTTAGTAATCGCGTCGAGCGCTACCGAGCCCAAGCCAAAGACGTTCTGGTCAACAAGCTGGCCGATGCGGCCGCTGCCGAGAAGCTCGAGAACTTGCAAATGAAGGCACAGTATCAGGAAACTGTCATCGAAAGACTTAGGGATGATAATCATAAGTCTAAAGCGCTGTTCGAACAATACCGCGAGACCGATCGAAAGGCGCTGAAGCATAAAGATAATTTGCTGGCGAAGAAAGACTCGGAACTGGCAGAGAAAACGAAGCGGCTGGCTGATAAAGATGCCGAGTTGCTAGAGACTGTCCATATCCTGGCAGAAAAGGACACTGAACTCGAGCATCTAGAAGATTTGCTCGCCGGTTTGCGCGATCAGATGCGGAAGTCGAATGACCATACTATCACTGTAGAGGACGACAACGGCGTGGAGCCGCTGATCGATTCAGCGAACGATGATTTGCTTGCTACGCAGGCAGAGAATATTGATCTGCTGCAGCGCAACCTGCGTTTGGCCGAAGATAATCGCGCCCTGGAGGAACAGCATATTCACATGAAGACACAACTCCAAGAGACTCTTGCTTCGCACGAGTCTTCGGATCGTGCCTTTGCTGCCGTTGTTTCTGAGACCAAGACCCTATTCCGTTTCTACCAGGCTTCTTCTCAGGTGATTAGCTCGTTCGCTGACTTCTTCGCAGCAGATAGAGCCACCGTTGACTCATTTTCCAACATCGAGGAACAGCTCGATTCAGCGCAGGATGCCCTTAATGGCTACTTCCAAGTCAAAGACGTCATTCGAGTCGTTCCTGATTCGCCCGACATTGGTGACACGGAACAAGTCGTACTATGCAAAGAGCTGGATTCTCTCGCCGCGACGGCCTCTGACTCTGCGAGCAACCTCGAAACTCTCCACGTCGTCTTATGGTCATTTCTCAGCCACCTGGCCCAAGACCCCAAGATGATGGCCGATCTGAATGGCGCGTTGTGCGACGAGGAACGGCGCCGTATGGATCTTACTGACAAGCAGATCGCAGCTGATCAAGACTGATGGATGGAACGAAGTAGTTTTGTGCTCGTATGCCCAAACACTTGGGGGAAATCTAAAATGAAGCATTGGTTAGGACACTTCCTTGGGTGTTGGCGTTCATATAAGCTGAGATATGAGGGATGATAGCTTTGAATATCAGATAAGAATGAAGGACTGTATTGCGCAGTATGAGCAGAAACGAAAACTGTTCCCACGCCCCATGATGAGCTCTCAAGTATTGGCAATTTTGAGGTCCAGACCGCCAGTCTTGTTGAGAAGCGCAGGAGCCGGAAGTTCAGCAAGATACGCCCAGCGCAAAGATTGGTCTCGCGTGTCTAGTACTCATGCTCGCACCTGCATATCCCAATACTACAGAGTCGCTGCGTAGGCCAAGAAGTAGGAGTGTTTTCTGTCCTTACCATTCGCTTCAGTAGAGGTGACCATCTCGATGACTCTAATGAAGTTAGTATTCACCCCTGACCCTCCCTAAGTCGGTTCATCATAACGGAAACGACAGCGTGTAGTCGTCCAGTCCGCGCAGCATGTCCAAACTAACCAGCGCCTACAGACACCCCCCGCAGATGAGCCGTCACCCAGCACTCCTTACTTTCTGGATTTACCCTTGTCTCTTCAACTGAAAGCGATGTGACGATTTTGGCTGGCAAATGAGTGCTACTTTTAATGCTATCTTCACCTAAGCTCTATCTTCCAAAATCGTGGCTCTTATGCTGCTTACGGCTTACCTGCATCTGGAACCTGCAGCTTAAGATTAAAGCCTTTAGTCCCTCGTATCTGAATCATCGCTCTCATCCTCAAACACTACCTGCTGCTCCTTAGAACAGCCTTTCTACTTCGTCGGCTTTCGCTTTCCTATTGTTAAGCATACCCTATATGAAAACGTGGCTCACAGAACGGCGGTTTTGGCGTAGTGAGTCGCCCATTCTCCATAATCTCTCTTTTTCATAGTGATCATTCCTTAGTCCGTAGGAGAATAGGAGAAGGAAGGTACGGCTGGTATAGCATCCATCAAAACTTGATCGGAGGTAATGACAGGTGAGCAGCTTCCTGATGTAGTCATCATTTCAGGAAAAGACTGGTAAGCGACAGACCTCCATCTGGGTTCTGCTCAAGTGTCAAATGTATCATCTAGTAACATCCGCAGTTTGTTCCTGGTATCCAGCCTCCATTCCTATCGTTATGAAGGTTACCTTCATAACCACCAAGGGGTTGGTCTTGAGAAGTTATATGGGAAGCCGACATACCAGGCCCAGTGTAACTTCATGTCACACTAACTACCTAGATCATCGCGATCATAGACATGATAGACAGCTCCGTTCCTATCTCATTTTGGAAGCGGCTCCGCTCGAAATAGATCTCTGTACTTTTCGCCTACGTCAGGAGTTTCATTCTGGGCCTCAAAATCGTCACCCGGCCTCGGTACTTCCCTAATTGACTCCTTTTGTGCATCGCATTGGTCCTCCTGGGTCCCTGAATTCACACAGGGTACTACTTTAACTATCGTGGTATCAGCCATGGATACTTGAATTCCACAACCTCGAGTTGGCTGCCGTCATCCTCTCTCGATATTGCAGCCGAGGTCACTCAAGTATTCTACGAGAGTGAGGATCTTGCAGTAGACTGCACCAGGTTCCGCAACTTCCTTGGCAACAGCCCATTTCGCACCAAGTGTTGCGCCGACAGACATACCCGGGGATATGGCGTGACTGTATCCAGATGATTGTACCGAAGATGGGTAAGAATGGTACAAAAATTTGAAGCGTCGCATGGAGGGGGGGGGGGGCGCCGGCTTGACTTTGTGGTAAGGGCATGAAGAGGTTGAGATGGGCAAGTAAGACTGCAGACAACTCTTCATAAAACTGAAAAGTTCCAGCTCTCAGTTCGAACATTTGTAGGCAGACGACACAGGCAGACGTGGTTGGTGTGAAGCCCTTTACAAATGCAAACCTGTAGAGCACCACGCGACAGAACGCGGTTGAGATGTCAGCATGTGATCTCAACAGCTACAACGGCTGTAATGTTCACAATTGGCAATATTGGCCGGATACAAAGAAGGAGCAGCTCGAACGCATGATGTATGCGGAGGAGACCGGAAGCGAGGTATTTAAGTACGTCATGATGCAACGAATGTGTCTCCTTACTTGTCAATCTTGCAAAAAGAATAGAGGTGAGTGTGAAGCCAGTGTGAGGGTATGGATAGGCTGAATGGCTATCTGTAGGGCTTATGCTCTGGCCGGGGAGTCTCATATTCCCTACTCAAGACCAAGAGATGGACCCTTTCTTCTTCGTCGACCCTCGTGATCATGATTATGCAGATCATGGAATACGAATATATAGAGATATCTGCTTTGCCGGCTTAGGTACTATGGAGCGCGTTCACTATATTGCGGCCGACCCAAACATGTTTTACAATGAGCAGATGAAACATGTTTGTGATGGTGGGTGATACTCCTGGCAAGGGGACGTACTTCGAAGTCCGAACGCTGCCAATCACCCACGTGTCGGCCCTTCTGGCTGCGATATCGCGCATACGGGTGCCATGTCGCACACAATCACAAAGGGCGTACGAGGTGACCCTTCGATTTGGGGTGTGAATGCTGTGACTTTCGGGGACGGCGGAACGGCAGCCGAGTGAGTTCTGCTAGCGCATGAAGGAGCTGTAGGATTTCGAGTCAGGCATGACCGATGGAAACAACCGTCCGGGCCGAGATATAGTCTTCGGCATCGGGCGAAAAAGGGACGGAAGCCACACGGTGCCGCAACGTGGTGTACGAAACTTGATGTTGGTGTTTGATGATGACGGAGGACGTTGTGATCCAGCCGTGCCTGAAGATCTTCGCCTAAGCGACGGGCCTTGCAAGCCATTCGCACGCGACCCAAGCGTACCAAGTTGGCGGCTTTCAGCCCGGGGTGACATGTTGCGTCCGCGCGTCGCAGAGTGGACGACGTAACTGACACTTATCGGACAGCACCTCGATCCCCCGGCGCCGCGTGCTTCTTCCTGATCACAAAGCCGCTGCGATTACCCAATCAGCCACTCACGGTGCGGGAATTGGGAAGGAACATCCTTGCAGCCCTAACGCCCGTGAGCTCTCTGTCATCGTCCGAATCGAAGACGACGTCCAGAAGCCCAAGGAACGCATACCATACACCGCTGCGCTGACCGTGCGCGCAAAGAAAAAAAGAGCTATTACTATTGCCATATTGCTATTGCACCGGAGCCCAACGATGGAGGTGAGCGCCCACTGCATTCTTTTCCCTCTATTGCCCTACCCTGTTGCGTCATCTTTGAGATAACTTTCCTTCTGCTCGCACACTTGCTGTATCGACATACTATTGCGCCGTACAGTCCTTCTTTCCTTTATTCACAAATACACGCCTGTGCTTGCTCCTACCTCAGTCCTACCCTGCGGCGTTGCTATGCCTGGAGTTAGGCTCCTGTGCCATCACCAAGGGTGCTTGCCTACGCGTGTTACTCTTGTAGTACCATACGGCGAGCTCTGATTGCTCCATCATTCTGGCAATCTCTCATCTTCACCGCGACTTCTCCCTTCACAGTCCCTGCCTTGGTGGTTGGGCTGTTTACTGGTTTCAACGTCATTGTCATTATCTGCGGGCCGGAAGGGAAAGTTAGGAAGGGACCTGCACGCGACACCGCGGCATGCCAGACAGGTAAAAGGGAAGGAGAGACAACAACACTCACGCCCTGCTGCCTCTTTCACGTGCCATTTCGTCCTTCATTGTTGTTTTCAGCTTTATACCCTGTACTACTACCCTACATCATGAATCGCCATTCGAGCCGGCAGGTGTCTGCATTCTCAGCGGAAGGTCTTGGGCAGATCTATGAGGATGAAGGAGTTCGACGGTCGTCGGTGCAATCAATCGTGCAAGCGTCGAGTCTGAAGCCAGGAGCACAGTTGACCATGGAACGTTTCCTGCAGGACCTACCTAGCGCCGACCAACCGCCAGTTGACTTCAGTCAACAATATCATACAGGCCGCATCCCCAATAGTAAAGGGAGAGATGCCAAGCCTAGGTTACTTCTCATGGGCCAGAGAAGGTGGGTAGCCCCACGATCGGTGATGGGATGTGGCTGACCTGCTTCGCTAGGAGTGGCAAGTCGTCAATAGCCAACGTGGTGTTCCACAAACTACCCCCAAGTGAAACGCTGTTTCTCGAGACTACTTATAGGATAAAGAAGGAATCGATGCAGTAAGTTCAGATGACAAGTATGTGCACAGTAGCTTACTTACACGAGCAGCTCGTTTATGGACTTCCAAGTTTGGGACTTGCCGGGTCATCTGGACTACTTTGACCCTGCATTCGATACAGACAATATCTTTGACGAGATTGGTGCGCTCATCTGGGTTATTGATGCACAGGACGAGTACCTCGACGCCATCCAGAGACTTAACCTCACAATCCTCAACTTGCAGCATTCATACCCCAACATCAATATTGAAGTATTCGTACACAAGGTTGACGGGCTCTCAGACGACTTCCGTGGCGACACATTTCGCGACATCATCCAAAGAGTGCAGGATGAGCTCAGCGACAATGGCTACGAGCAAGCACCTATCTCTTTCTACCAAACCAGCATCTACGACCATTCCATATTCGAAGGCTTCAGCAAAGTCATACAAAAGCTGATACCGCAACTGCCGACTCTCGAAGCGCTACTGAACAATCTCTGCGCCGCATGCAATATCGAAAAGGCTTATCTGTTCGACATCATGAGCAAGATCTACGTAGCGACCGACACAACACCGACAGACATTGGCAACTATGAGATCTGCTCAGACTACATCGATGTCGTCGTGGATGTCGCAGAGATATACGGATACGAACGCGACAACCAGACACCCGAGGAGGATTTACTCGAGAAGGGCAATGGCGACGCTGAGAGCTTAATCACCATGGAACGCAAGGGATCAAGGTATTTGTACTTGCGAGAGCTGAATAAGTGAGTACAGCGGATCACAGTCTTCCAATCGCCATCTGACGGCAGTCTAGGTACCTTGCGCTCGTGTGCATTATGGGTGACGACAGCCCCGCTGAGAAGAAGGCCATCATCGACTACAATGTTGGTGTGTTCCAGGCAGGATTGAGGAAGGTGTTCCCCAAAGGCGATCGGGAAGCTCAAATCGAGATTGTGGCCACAAACGATGCAGCCTCATAGCAGAGCCTCGTCTCGCTGTGCCGAAACAAGATGAAGGGGGAAGGGTGGATCTCCCACGGGCAACGACCAGAAGTGTGAGTCGTGTCCTCATATACATAGAAATCGACATTATAACAAGTCTCCTCTGTAAGCAGATGGGGCACACAAATGCAAATCCAAAGTCATAACACCTGTGTTCGCTCCAGAAGCCTCATTGAGTGTGGATGTGGCTGATGCTAGTAGAGTAAGTGCAGCCAGTCGCTGCGCACGGAACTCGGATGATCTGCGTCACCGCCGCTCTTCTGCCGGATGTGGACTCTCTCACAGCTGCAAGCTTGGTGCAATTTATCTCCGCTACCTCGGACCGCTTCCCACCCCTCTTGCTGGAAAGTGACGACGTGTCTGTTTGAACTGGTCTTTTCTTGCAAGCTGCTCTTCAGCGTGCAAATTGGCAGGTGAATACATCTAGAGTGCTCATGTGAAACTTGAAGGGACACACAAGTGCTAACGCCAGCAGGTGCAAAACACACCACTTAACACAGCAACACATTCTACGTGCCTAGCAACTACCTTGAACACTGACACTTGCTGGCAATATGTCGAACCCAGCCCGCTACCGCAAGCCGGCTACGACATCGGCCACGGCCAGCACCTCAGAGGCCAGCCATGAAGATACGATTCCCATTGCACGCGCCTCTGTGCCAGCTACCAGCCATATCCACGATCGTGAATCTGACCAAACAACATCAATTCCGCGCGCACACGCGTCCACCACAGAAGCCAAAAAGGAGTTGAAAGCCGCTGTCAACGAGCAAGCGGTCAAGACCTCGAGCGGCTTCTCCGTCCTTGACGTCCTGAGGGTGCTGGGCGGGCTGGTACTGCTCAGCGCAGGACTAAGCTATCTGAGCACCAGCGGCGAGAGTATGACATGGGGCTACAATGGCAAATGGACACGACTGCGGGAGTGGAAGAACGTCTTGGTGCGTCCCGTTTCCACCAACCACCCTTAACCGCTTCAAGCCTTCACGAAGCCAACGCTCACTTCGTTTGCCAACACTAACCCCATCCGCAGAAAGGCGAGGTCCAACTCACCGACATAGAACTAACCAAATACGACGGCTCCGATCCCACAAAACCAATCTACCTCGCCCTCAACGGCACCCTCTACGACGTCAGCGCATCCCCGCACACCTACGGACCCGGCGGAAGCTACCACTTCTTCGCGGGCCGCGACGCCGCGCGCGCCTTCCTGACGGGCTGCTTCGCGGAAGACGCGGTCCCGGACCTGCGCGGGGTGGAGCGCATGTTCATGCCCGTGGACCCGGAGGAGAAGGAAGGCGCGACGCCCGAGACCATCGAGAAAGCCAAGCGCAGGAAGCCGCTGACCACGGCCGAGGAGAAGAATAGGAAGGCCAAGGAGATGAGGGAGGCGAGGCAGAGGATGGTGCAGGGGCTGGAGAGCTGGCATGCGCTGTTTAGGGGCGATAAGGGGAAGCCGTATTTCAGGGTGGGGACGGTTATGAGGCCGGAAGGCTGGGAGAAGTATTTACCGGAGAAGCCGTTGTGTGCGCAGGCGGAGAAGAGCAGGCCGGTGAGGAAGTACGAGTAGTTTTGTGTAGATCAATGCAGACGTCAATGTGCTGCCTTGCAGCATAGCATACCGGGTTGTGAGCGCTGGAGGCGGGGGGAATGGGTGTATCAAGTGACGGGAAAGTCATCGGAATGTATGTTGTGCGTAATGGTTGGAGCACCTAGCCGAGGCATCTGAAGCAAGCGATGATATGCTGAGCACATTTGCCTGACAGGCACCATTTGAAGGCGACGCTCCAGATGTGAAATAGCTCAGGTAATCATGCAACCCATCCATCCAACGTCCAGCGCATATCTGACGGACTTGGACGCTGGGCGCTCTGCACCTCATCCGTAACACCTCATTTTCGACATCAATCATAAGTTCGTGAGGTTTGTTCGGTTCGGATATCTTTCTCATTCAATACATAACCGACACGGCCCACAGGCGCGGTGCTGTACCTCCGCCTGTCCTCCCTTCATTTCCTTCCTTTGTGAAGACCCGTTCGCGCTAACGCCGTTGGTAACTGGGAAAGAGGAATGTCGTTGAAAGCTGAAAAGGAGCACCGATGTTCGTCTACTTCATTACTGCGGATGGAGATTTACTCGGCATCACCGACAGCGCGGGCTGTATTGCGTCAGCAGATGTTCTCAGAGCCCCCCGAAAGAGGGCGGGATAGCGAAGCTGAAGCTCGTCTGGGTTCGGGGAAACGCACTGTAGACGGACAGCTTCGAGTGGCCAATGACCTTCTTGATCTGGCCCTGAGCCTCGAGGTCCTTGAGGGCTTTCCTGGCGAGCGAGCCGTTGATCTTGAGACGATCGACGAGGGTGGCAACGGTGATCAGGCGGTACGACTGGACATCCTTGTTGAGCTTGTCGGTGACGTTCTTGTCGAGGACGACAGCGTGCTGGGCCTTGTCCTTGACTACACGATCAATCAGCACAGCTCTCTCGCATCTTCATCTCGTCGCGCGCGTTGTGGGTTGAGATTTGATCTTGTTGGCGTTCGTTGTGCGCGGTGGGAACGGCTCGGTCACGTACCCTTGCCCTTGGACCACTTCTTCTTCTGCTTCTTGCCTCCGGTTGCTGAGGGAGCCATTTTGTCGATGTGTGAGTGTCTGGTCTGAGGAAGCGAGGGCGTCAGAGCAGAGGACTCAAAATGGGGTTGCGCGGTGGGCGCCAAGCAGACCCACTTACTCGCACCTTCCTCCAAGCGAAGCCGCTAGTGCCGGAAGGGACGAACATCAACTTCACCCACCCCGTCCACCGCCATGCTAATACTCAGGACGCTTGAATGCCAGTAGGGAGTGCTGGTAAACATAGCTTGAAAGCAGCGCATTGTGCATATGAGTCGCTGGTTGTAAATGATGTTGTGGCGCTTCACAGCGTCGCAGCATCTTCCCCAACCCACCAAACCATGTCAAACTTCCATCGATCTATCACTCAGTAGGACGCATCATGACCAGCGACAATTGCACTGAACCCCATTCATTATCACCAAGAGTCGCTCACCTCAGCATCCAAACCCCTCAAATCCCCCCCACATCAGTCATCGCACTCGTGCCCCGACACATGCACAGCACCACCCTGCTCACATCACCGCACACCTCCTAACCCCTCTTCCACCCTTCCATCCCGCGTCCGCCGGCATTGGATTCTCAACATCCAGCACACAACGCTTTCACGCCTTATGCCTGCAGCGCGGCCGGCGGGTGATGTTCTGGCACGGATTAGCGAGGGGATTGGACTCGATGCCGGGTGAAGTGATGCTGGGGCCGTAGTTGTGGTGTATGCAATGGTGACAGCGTGGGTAGTTAGTAGGTAGTGGGTCGATGTCGATGAGGTAGTTGATTTGAGGGGGGTTGGTTGTGAGGGGTGGTGTGTAGTTAAGTGTATAGGTGGTTGATGAAAGGGGGGGGGGGGGGGGGGGATCGCGGCGATGGAGACAGTGCTGATACGTAAAATGCGAACAGTGATGACAATGTGGTATAGCTCCGCTATCAAGCCCCAGATCCCTCAAGCTCGATATACACCCTAATCTCCTTCTCCCCCATAACCCCACACAATCTCCTCAGCTCCTCCTCCCCAAAAACGCCCCTCGCTTCCGTAAACGCTAGCATAACAAATGGTTTACACCACGGCACCCTCTTCAAGCCCTCGTAAAACGTGCCCTTGACCCGATTCTCCTGCTCCTCGACCCCCATCGTCCACTTACTCTTCCAACCCTCCCGTCTCGAGCGCTTATCTGCCAACAGCGTTGTCTGTGTCGTCTTTAGCTCCGCGATCTCGAAGCGCAGCCACATGCTCCACAGCGCGGGACTGCTGCGTCCGCACGCGTCGACATGCGTGGCGCGGCGATATAGTGCGCGGACGGAGTGGCTTGTTGACCCTGCGAGAGTGCCGCGCTGCGTTTCGTGCTGGATCGCGAAGGCCCATGTGCTCGCGCTTGAAGACGGGGAGAGGTCGAGGACGCGGGATACGTGGCCGCGCATGCGGTCGTCGAGGGCGAAGCGGGATTCGTTTGCTGCGAAGGTGGCGAGGAGGAGAGTGTTGGTGGGGAAGAGGGTGATGGAGGGTGATATTGCGGAGCGGATGAGGTCTGGGCGTGTGATGGGGGTGTGGGAGATGTGGTGTGCGAAAAGGGAGGCGAGGAATTGGGCGTGCGATTCGGCGTGCGGGGAGGTGTGCAGGCGGTGCGAGGTGAGCCAGGATGTGAGGTTGGTGTGGACTGTGAGGGCGGCGGAGGCGTTGAGGGATGATGTGAGGTAGGAGAGTAGCGCGAGGAGGGCGGTGCAGGGTACGGCGGCTGGGAGGTCGGAAGCTAGGAGCGCGGTTTCGAGGGTGCTTTGGAGCGAGGAATGAGCTGATGTGATGGAGCTTGGGGTTTTGTTGTCTGCTAGGAGTAGGCGGTTAAGGGCCTCGGGGTTGTTGCCGCTGTGGAGTGCGTGCCAGACGTAGCTGAGGAGGAGCTGTAAACGGTCTGCTGGTGAGCTCTTGATGGCTAGTGCGGCAGCGAGAATCTGCGAGGCTTTTGCTGTGTTGCCTAGTTTATGCTCTGTCATGGCGTACATGTTGTAGAGTCGGATGCTCGTCGGATTGGCTTTCAGCAGGCGCTTCGCGGTCTTCGCTACCTCTGCAGGGAAGTGCGCGCTCTCGAAGGCTAAGAGGTATTCCCCAGTGGCCTCGACGCCCGGAAGGGTGGTTGCCAGTAACTTCAGGGCGTTACGAACGAAGCCAGGATCGAGTCGAGAAGACTCCAGTGAGAACGACTGCTGCACTAGAAGGTCGCTGGTCATGTGGAAGCTGGGCAAGGGACTGCGTAAGTACTGTGAGAGCGCTTCGGCATACTGCGGCATCTCTGAATTCAGCTTTAGTGAGCATATCGTCTCAGATCTGCAGCGCTGCAGATAGGGGTCCTCCCACCACGGTCTCGTCGTAGGAATCCCAGCTAGCTGAGGGAGCCCACAGAAGCAGAGGAACGCATCGATCTGCATCTGAGCCGGAGCATCGGGGCCGTTCGCAACGATATCTTTCAGATCAGAGAAGAAGATAGTATGGAATGGATCCTCTTCGCCCACTTCATCCGCCGAGCGGCCAGGGTAACGGAGCTTGCTCTCATGTTCCGATTCGCGTTTTCGAAATTCATCGAAAGATGAGACTGGACCTCCTGGTGTCTCCAAGATGACTGAGCACGTTGGCGGTACTGCATCTTCGATCGAAGTATGTCTCCAGCCTTTGCTGCCAGGCTCGCCGATGCGAGGTGCCTCACTCTCCCAAAACTCCTCGAACTGTTGCATCTTGTCCGCAGGGAGACTCGGCGGAGCCATATGATTGTACTCCAGAATAGCCTGCCAGGCTGCCAAGGCGAGTTCCTGATAGCCAGCCTCTTGCATCATCGTCGTGAGGCGGACGAAGAGGTGCATCTGAGCTTGTGCCCTGCCTGCAGCGTCCATAGAGTTCGCTGCATGCAAGGCCTCTAGCGCTTTGAGGAAAGCCGCACGGCAATCTTCGTATTTGTACGTTGTGAACGTGGACTGTACAAAGTCCAAGTATTCGAACCATAGCTTCATGTTGTGAGGGTGTTCCTTGAGCACGGCCTGCCACCTGGTTGACACTTTCTCATCGTTCCAATGCCGCCTTGATTCCCGCAAGAGACCAGCTTGTAGTTCGATTCGACTTGCATCAGTACCACCGATCTTACGCAGAGCCTCTTCGTACGTCGAGATGCGCACATCGGCCAAATTCTGCCTATCAGCTGCGAAAAGCTCGGAGATTGCCCGGTCCAGCTTCATCATTGCCTCTTGATGCTCAATCAGATCCAGCCATGCTTGCAGATTGGAAGGATCATCGCGCGTCTCGCGAATCAGCCTGGAGTTCTTCTGCATGACTTCGGAGTTCGTGTTCGCAGCTTCGGTGCCGGATTCGTAGTGCGTGTCTGGGTCGTCGAGTCTATCAGGGTCTTGCTTCGTGACAATCCCGCGATAGTCAACGTCAGGCGCAGCACTGACTTCCTCCTCGCTGTCACTATCAGGGCCTCGCTTGCGCTTGCCAGTACCAGAGAGTGAGATGAAATCGCTTGCTGCATCACTCTGGTGGTTTGCTGCGACCTTGACGAGGCGCAGTGTTCGTCTGCTCTCATTGGCAGCGTGCTTGCCTGTCAGCAGACGCTTCTGTCGCTGGCGCACGAGCGGTGTCATGCAGATGCTCTTATCGGTTGAGTGTTCACGGTCGATTTTCTGATATGGGAGACCGAGAACATTACCATATCCAGTGCGTCTGTAGCTGGGGACGTCGTAGCGATTGAGGGTTCCATACTTGACAATGTCGACATCGCCCCGGCGGTCGCTGAAGTAGGACCTTTTCGGGGGTTCATTTTGATGGCGCTCCTCACGCAGCGGCGACCTCTTTTCTGAACGATGTCTTTCTCGTGAGGCCTTGCGCTGTCTGTGGTCCTTCTCTTGACGCCGAGGTTCTTCCGGGCGTGGTTGCTCAGGCGCCTTCGCCTTTGGGCGGAAGCTGGCGAACTTGGGGGCCGTAGAGCTCATGTTGGGTTACTGAGCGGCCAGCCATAGCGCGGGCACGTCTCTAGGGCTGCATGTCGTTGTTGCGCGGGACGACTGTGGATGTGCAGTCGTTGGATGTGTCGACGGTTGGAACACGTGATGGGTGGAGGTGCACCGGTCGAGGCGTGGCGTGCCACTGCGGTGCTGGTCTGGGTGGCGCACCGTAAAATGTTGAAATGTCGAAAAGTTCGGGGCCCGTGCACGGGGCTTGTCGAGGGTCGCGAAATTTTGGCGTAGACTGCAGACCGCAGACCGACGACAACGCCCGCCACGACAAATCCCACGCCGCTCCTGCGTCCAATGGCCCTGCCGACCCGCACGGCAACATAGAAGACGGGCTGCAAAATCCACACAATGGCGACGGCGCTCCAGAAACAGCTCGCAGCGATTGCGGCGGCGAGCTCCCACCAGCTCGACCTCAAGGCGCAGAAGTCGGCGCACGGCAAGTCTCTGCTGTTCGAGCCCAAGGTGGCCGGGTCGCAGTCGTTCGAGAGCCTGTACCTCATCTGCCACGACGGCTTCCGCGAGCTGTGCGCCCTCGACGCGCGCTTCCGCCAGTTCGCGGGCAGCCTCTTCAGCGAGCAGAGCAAGGCCGAGGACCGCCTGCAGATGACGGCGGCCGAGACGAAGAAGCTGGACGCCGTGCTGGAGGCCTTCATCACGCTCGTCGGCCCGCGGCTGCTGCTCAAGCCCGCGCAGAAGGCGCTCGAGTGGCTGGTCCGCCGCTTCAAGGCGCACGAGCACAACACGGAGACGCTCGTCCTGACCTTCCTGCCCTACCACCGCACGCCGCAGTTCGTCGCGCTGCTGTCCATCCTGCCCGCCCAGCCGCGCCACGCCCTGCGCTTCCTGTTCCCGTACATTCAGGCCAAGACGAGCCCCCCACGCCAGACGATCGTCTACACGGCCGTCAACACGCCCGACTTCTTCAACGCCTTCCAGGCCCACACCGTCCGCGTCCTCGCCGCCGGCCACGAGTCGACCCACCTGCTCAACTTCTGGGCCACCGTCACCTACCAGGCCATCCATGGCATCTTCAACACAGGCGCCCACGGCCGCCGCGACATGCAGGCCCAGAAGACCGAGGACGTGCTGCTGCGCGTGCTCCCCGTGCTCAACAGCTCCATGCGCGCGGCGAACGGGCCCGAGGTCGTCGTCGCCTGCTACCTGATCATCCATGCCCTCGTCACCAACGCGCAGCTGGGCGACAAGGTCCTGGACTCGCTGATGGACGCCATGGTGCTGGCCATGGACGCCGACTCGCTCAGCCAGTGCGTGCTGGTCCTGGCTGCAATCGCCGAGCAACGGTCGAGCGCACAGCTGCCGAGTGCCGTCACACGCAGGCTGCTGAAGACCCCGCAGTTGTCGACCGCACTGACAGCCGCCGCGGCGCAGTGCTCGGTTGGACGTCTTGCGCTCGGTCTGGCACTGGGCGCCCTCGGCGGTGCCAGTCGCTCGGACGAGAAGCGCGCTGCATTCTCAGACATGGTCGAGTCGAAACTCCTCACACCAGCACAGACACAGATCGCCCTGTCGACACTGCTGCAAACCATAAACGACAGCCCACTTGGCTCCGAAGAGCACGGCCAGCTGCTTGAGCTCGCTGCGAAACTCGCCGACGACCGCACACTTGCAAGCAGACTTCACATCACGGCCAAGGAGAACAACATCGACCTCGAGTCCCTCGGCCTCTCCATCGACCAGGCCACCGAAGACACACAAGCTGTCTCGTTCGAATCCGAAGACGAGGACATGGCCGATGCCGACGACAGCGAGCCCTCAACTATCCCAGTCCCCAGCTTCGAAGCCAGCAGTTTCCTGGATTCCGCCGCCTCGACCGACTACAACGCTGTCGCAGCCGCCTTCGAGCAAGCCGTGTCTTCCAACCAGACTGCCCGCTTCCTGGCGTCTCCCGAGCTCCAGCAAAAGGACGCAGACAAATCTGACGTGTATCTCACGCTCCTGATCCGCACATGGTCAACTTCACGGTCTGCGCCTGTCCGAGTCGCAGCTCTCCGGGCTGCTACATCTACCGTCAAGCGCACCTCAGCCACCGCCGACTTCCAGAACATCGTCCCCTACCTCCTCCACGCACTGTGCGACACATCCTCCCTCGTCCGCCGTTCAGCGGCCGCTTGCGTCGCGACGCTCTCCAAGCGGACTGTCTCGCAGACATCCAAAGCCTGGGGTACCACCCTGTACGGCAACAAGGCCAGCAAGGTTGCTGAGCTGAAGGCTGACGACGCCTTCACTTTCCTAAAATCAGTCCTCAGCCCTGTGCTCGAGGAATGCGTCATGGACTCCAAGTTCGTAATCCCTGGAGTAAGAGATGTGCTCGAGGGATCTTCGTCAGCCAAATCCAAGCAGAGCGTCAAAGCGCCCGTGCGAACGTCGATCCTCAGCTTCCTGAGCAGTCACGTCGCAGCTACGCCCCTTCTGAAGGTCCGGATAAACGTGCTTCCTGTCTTCAACTTTGCCGGTAAGATCTCAGCCAGTGTCCGCAGCGATGCGATCCTCCCTCTTGTCCAGCAGTGGTCTACACTTGCTGCGTCAGATGTTGCGTCAAATTGTGCTGATGAGCACATCTCGATTGAGGACGCGGACAAGGGACACCTCAATGCTCTGCTTGCGAAGGAAGTAAAGAGTGTGCAACTGCTCGGTGACATCATCTCTGGATCTCTCACCAAGGAGCGCACTGCTTTGGTATCTGCTGCTTTCGACCAGATTAACGCATTCTGGCCTTCGCTCAAGACCGACGCCAGGCTTCCGCTCGCTCAGACCATGCTGGATCTCTCGCTCAAGGAGAGCACCGAACCTTTCGCCCAGCTCTGCAGGGAGCGTTCGCTCGAGACCCTGCGCAACGTCAAGCTCGATTCCGCTACCCTCCTCACATTCCTTGACAGTGTTCCCTCAGCGCTGCAGATGCCCGAAGGCCCACCTACTAAGAAGAGGAGACGGACTAGTCGCAACGAGATGGCACGAGTGGATGTTTCCTCGACAGATGAGCTGCAGCGTTTGCTGAGACGACTTACCTTGGTACTGGAACTTATTGAGAGCTCAAACCCTGGATCGCATCCTGAGTTGTTCAGAAACCTATTCAATGTCTTCGGTGATCTGCAGCCTCTTAAGCAACAATCCGGTTCTGAGCTTGTGTATCTGCAGAGTATGATTCTCGGTGCACTGACACCCATGGTCAACTTCTTCAAGGAGCACCCCGAGACGACCGAGTACCAATCGGCAGTCCGGGCTGACCTCCTTATCGACGCCATTCGCCACTCCACAAGCCCACAGGTCCAGAACAGTGCGCTGCTACTGATTTCCAACCTCGCGACATGGGTGCCTGACCTCATACTACACAACCTCATGCCAATCTTCACCTTCATCGGATCTACTCTGCTCCGCCAGCAAGATGACTACTCAGCTCAGGTTGTCGACAAGACCATCTCGCGCGTTGTGCCTCAATTGGC
This sequence comes from Didymella arachidicola, assembly GCA_016630955.3. Taxonomy (NCBI): domain Eukaryota; kingdom Fungi; phylum Ascomycota; class Dothideomycetes; order Pleosporales; family Didymellaceae; genus Didymella; species Didymella arachidicola. The sequence continues at coordinate 447,379 of CM049987.1, forward strand.
TGCCTCGCTGCGCGCAAAGCACAGGAACTTCCTCACTGGCGTTTCAGACCTGCTCCTGAGCTTCACGGCAGCCTTTGAGCATATCCCGCTGCACCGGCGACTGAAGTTGTTCTCCGAGCTCGCCCGCACTTTGGGCCCCGAGGACTCGCTTTCCGCCATCATCGCTCTTCTTGCTGACCGCTACCACAACACCAAGACACAACGCAGATTCTCGACCGAGCTGCTGCTCGTATTTGAGCCGATCCACACTTTGGACGCGATCAAGGGCTATCTAGATCTAGTCACCGATGCTGCTGCGCCCAAGCGCAAGGTGTCCGACACATTCTTCGGCCTGAATGAGAAGAAGCCTGCTGAGCTCGAGTCCGCCATACAGAATCTTCTGGTCTGTCTTGCAGACCTCGCAGCCGATGACAGGCTTCGCACACATGTCACTAAGGCCTTCCGCCGCAAGTCTGACAACAGCAAGCCTCGTGAGGTCTTTGCTAGCATTGTCGAGGCTACCGTCCAGCTCTCCAAGCAGGTTGCATCGACACCTAAATTGTACGAAAGCTGCAGCCGTGTGCTCGCTCGGAGCCTGGATCTCCTCCCCTCCACGGAACTTGTGAAGTCAGCCGAATTGCTGCTTGCAAAGACAGACGCACAGGTGCAAGCTGCAGCGATCAAATCCGTACAGGTGCGGGCTGCTTCGGTTGTGCAGAACGACCGACACTCTGTGCAGGCTTTGGTATCATTCTTGCCTAGCCTGGAGACTATTCTGCAGCAGTCAAAGTCGCTGGATGCTAAGATCATCTCTGTCAGCTGTATCGACAGCATTGTAGAGCGCTTCGGCAAGAAGGATGCGTCTGCTGTCGCATCAGTCGCCCAGACCATCGCCGGTCCACAGTCGCTGTCGCACAGCGATGACAGAGTTCGCGTCCTTTCCCTGTTGTGTCTGACATCCATCGTGGACGTCCTCGAGGACGAGTTTATTTCGCTCCTACCATCTGTCCTGCCGGTCGCCTTCGATTACCTCTCCAAGGCCATCGATGAGGAGAACGTCGGTCTGCACAATGCAGTCTATACACTCATCTCAGACATTGTTGAGCGCCTCGGATACATGTTCTCGCGGGAGTACCTCGACACAGCACTGCGGTTGTCGCACAGATCTGCTGTCGCAGACTTGGATGAGGCTTGCGACGAGAGCCGCCGTGCATTCTACCAGAGTGTATCTGAGCACCTCGGCGCACAGGAAGTCTTCGCCGCCATCCGGTCCACCTGGACTCACGCGGTGTCCTGTGGCTTCGATGCGTCGCTCGAGCACCTCGAGCTTCTCCGCTCCACCATCGACGTACAAACCAAAGCCAAGCTCATCAAGGCTAGCTCGACGCTCTTCAAGCTGCTGCTCTCGAGCTTCAATCTGCGCACCACAGTATGCTCGCAGAAAGAGGTTGAGTATGACGACGAAGAGGTGGAGCAGTTGGAAAACACCCTCGTTGAGTCCGCACTCGCCATGGTCCTGAAGCTCAACGACGCCACCTTCCGCCCCTTCTTCGTCCAACTCGTCGACCAGGAAGGCCCCGTGCGCGCTGACGCTTCACTCGCAATGACATTCTACCGCTTCCTCGCCGCTTTCTTCGACAAATTCAAGGTACGCTGCCCTCTCTCGCTCTCTCACTGCAAGCTAACATCTCAGTCCATCGTAACAACATACTCATCCTACATTCTCGACCACGCATCCGCACTCCTGCCCAAACTCGTCGACTCGTCCGCAAGCCCAGAGCTCCGAACCGCCGTCCTCGACGCGCTATCAAAAACCTTCACCCACGACCAAGACGGCTTCTGGCAGTCGCCCTCGCACTACGGATCCATCATGCCCCCCCTCCTCAACCTCCTCACCATCCCCAACACCACCACCGTAACCACCGCCGTCATCCCTGCCATCACCGAACTCGCCGCCGCAAGCGCAAGCAGCATCGACAACCACCGCGAGATGAACGCAGTCCTGCTCAAATACATGCGCGACGAGCGCGCGCCCACGCGTCTCGCGACCGTGCTGTGTGAACAGAGTCTTACCAAGCGGCTGGGCGAGGAGTGGCTGGGCTTGCTGCCCGAGATGCTGCCGTTTATCAGCGAGTTGAGGGAGGATGACGATGAGATGGTGGAGCGGGAGACGCAGCGCTGGATTACGGAGGTTGAGGGCGTGTTGGGTGAGGATTTGGAGGGTATGTTGCAATAAGCTGTATCGTGGGCTTTGGAGTGGAACGTCTGGTAGTATTGCCGGGGGTGGATTTACGTAAAAGCAGTGTTGGTTTGGTACTGAGATGAGCATTTGAAGGCGCATATTGTATAGATTGGATATTGGTTGTCCAAGTCCTCGAGTTCAATTCAAATTTTTTCGCTTAGATCTCATCGCATCTGCCCTTTGCACTCTGACCGTGGTCCGCGAACCGACTTCCCTATCAATCCCATCCACCCCCCCCCCCCCCCCCCAAAGTGAATGGTCAAGTCTTACCCGACCAGCCCGTGCTCACCGCAGCAGAACAGTCTCGGAGATGCCAAGCATCGTGTTGCGTTCGAGCGCGATACATGTCGTTCCTCAGCCATCGGCAACCAAGCAACACAAGACACAAGCATCCAGATCCGCTCGTGTCGGTACCATCGCCGTTGCAGCCCTGCAAACGAGGAACTCGACATCGAGCGAGCGTTTGGGACTAGATCATTGTCACTGTATTCCTTGATCGGGCTCATCAGACAGAACTGTTGTATGACGGGATATTAGGACTATGCTAGAGCGTCTTCGTAGTGATGATTGTGCGCGGTTTTGGTGGGGTCTTTGTGACGGTGGCAGAGTTGGAGGATAGGATTGATGAGAGTAACGGGGCGATGAAATGAGATGATATGAGGGCGTTAGTACGGCTTGTGGTCTGCTCGTTTCTCGTGGCGCGAGGGGAGGTGGTTACTTGCTGTAGTAGGATGTTGTTCGACGATGTGGAGTTCTTAGGGATTTTGGCAGACTGGTGTTGGCTTTACTTGAAGTGTCAAAATAGTTTTGTCCTGAACACTCTCTCTGTACGGTGTTGTTCGTCCGCAATCTTCTCTTTACTAACCAGCTAATCTGCCTATTGTGCGCACCTCCGCCAGTCTCAACACAACCGGCCGGCATAACGAAACAGCAATCCACGCGCGACTTTGCTGTCAGAGCTGTGAAATCTAGTCGCCAAATGTGACATGTATCGTGTGTGTGTCCGCAGTAAAGCCGGGTGGACGCGGGAGCGCTCTGGAAGATGATGCGCGTGGGAGCAGCGAGGCGGTGACATGTGCCGTTTACAGGTACGGCATACGTTTTTGCCGTTGTCCAGACTTGTCAACTACACCAAGTTGCCTCGTATGGGTGGATGCGCGGGTGATACATTTCGCGTGTCGCACCAACGGCGGGGTGTGCGTTACAGTGCCTGACAGAACGTGACAAAGGCCTGTGTACGGCAGGATGTGTCCGCATCGAGGTTTGTGTCAAGATCCGGACGTTTATCGGGCGTGTGGTTGCTGTCGAGGAAGGTGGCAGCTTGATGTGAGATGTCGATGATCAGCTGAAGTCCCAGTACCGTGGTTATGGTCCCGGTGTGGTCGTGCATCTGGCGCTCCAACGAACATCATCAACTGTGATGCTGAAATCTCATGCCAGTATTATTCCCATGACACATCAGGTCGACCGTAGCGTAATTGTAAGAGTGCTACACCGTGTCACCTTGCTCTGCTTGTGAAGCCTGTCACACATAAACGGTCAAAAATACCGGAGTTGCGGCTCAGTACATGCGAAGTGGGGTGTCCTACTCTCAACAGTTGGTGATGTAAGGCTCTTTACAATGCCATTGGTCTCCTTTCCTCGAAGCAGGTAGATTTCGGCAAGACGGTTATTGTGCTGAACACTCGAGGCAGGATTACAGGTCAGGGACCAATCACGACAGAATGAACAGCTGATTTTCTGATTATTCGCCACTGCCGTCAATATTCAAGTGGAGCTTGTACGATGCCTCGACGAAGGGGTTCTCTGAACTTTGCTCATTCGGATCATCGCCCAATTGACCTGGAGGTGGCATCAGCTTCTCCACGGCATGCTATTGGGCTTCTCTACAGACCCTGAATATCGCAAGAGTAATGCAACCTACCACTGCTGAAAGCCTCAAGCTCCCTCTTGGCTTTACAGCCACATCGAAAGTTGTCTTACCACAGACTTCCCCACATCACCTGCTCTTGCCTGATCGGATTTCTCTTTGATCGAAGTGAAGAGGCGGAGCGCATTCTTGGTCAATGTCTTGGAGCTGTGCACAATGCCAAATGCGGACGTAGCATCCGCCTGGTTAAGGTTTGACACCCACGTTGACGCTTCCTGGACAGGAACGAGGCAAAACAACCAGCTTCTAGAAAACTTGACGTGAAACCTTTCAGGAAGCGACAGGAGGGCGAGACGCAAGGCAGGTTATCCGTGAGCTAAGATTGAGGTTTGCACGGGTTGCATGAACGAGCGATCACTGCTGGACGGCAAGATGCAGTCCTGCATCAAAGTGAAACGATGACAGTGCACGTACGTGCCGGTCGTCGGCGGATCCACTCCGCGCGTAGACGTTGGCTGAGGAAGCGCGCTGGGCAGCGGTCGAAGGACGTGCAAGCCAGCGAAGCTGAGAGCCGTACCTGAATCCTCGTCCAACGCCATCGGGAGGATGATGCGGCGGAAAGGATGCAAGAGCTCCCATCTGGGTGAGCTAGCGCTGGCATGCAGCCTAACGCAGTGTGTTGTGTTCGGTGAGGTTGCTCTGACGCGCCGATCGAAACCCACTGTGTCTGAGCGGAGAGTCGGGGATCGTTCAACGGTCTGTGGACGATCGTCGGCCGCTCTTTCTCAACGCCCTATCCCAACTTCCGTTCTCACCGTCGACACTTCCAATGGCCGCATTCTGGCTGTTGGATCTGGGATGACCCTGCCATAGAAGCATCATATTCGTGCTTGTTATGGACACCGCGAGGTTGCAGTCTGTGTACCAGTGGCGGCGCCTGTGACACAGCTCTACGCTATAGCGCTGCAGTTCACGCGTCCCCTGCCCTGGGCTGAATGCTCCCTTCGAGTCGCACAGAGTCCACTTCTCCCAAAAACGGGTGACACAGTTGGTCGGATGTTGCCGATTTGCCATTTACCATCCCTTGCCGCTCGTCGTCTTGGGTCGCGCCTGAACTGATTCCTGCCTACTCTCTTTCTCGGAGGCCCCAGTCCATGTGCAAGTTTCCGTCCTGCTTCATCAGGTCCTAGCATCAATTCGCTCCCTGGCAGGTGGCTCCGCTCCTTTCGCTTATGTGACATCTGCTTGACCTGTTCCACACTCCCGGTACCCAGCTGTTTTCCACTCCCTCTTCCATTCTTCCCCGCACTCTCGTTGTATTAAGAAAGAGGTGGAGCCTGATAGCCATATCTTCTCGCATCCTGTTGCTCATCGTCGTGGCTTGACACTACTGAGTATTACCTCACACCTCCCTGATCAGCCTCGGGCTATCAACATCACCTCAGGCGGGCCCTACATATACCAGTCGAAAAGCTTGCCGTCACTTCTGGGCCTGGACACACCGATACAGTCCAATTTCCGAATCATGGGCAGAATGGCGCCCATTTTCACAAAACGGATTCTCGATGGTGGAGAAAGCAACACCAATGCCCTTGGGATTACATACGTTGTCATCGCCATAGTATACACCATCGTATTGGCTTTCGAGCTCACACTTCTGTACCGCAGACGAGATGCGTTCTGCATACAGATCAGGAGTATCAAGATCGTCTTCGCTGCGGTCTCAATGCTCCATGTGTACCTCACGCTCGTCTTGCTGGCGTACCCGTGGAATGGGCTGTACCCATGCTCGGCAGAGTTCTGGGTGATGTCTGTCTTCCTGCCATCAGGAATGGCCTTTTTCCAAGGCAAGTCTAGAATTGCCCATCAGTGTCACTGTTGCTAACCGTCACAGCCTGCAACGCCAGGGTCCTCACAGCATATGAGAGTCAACGACGGATGACACGAAACTTCTTGGAAGGCGCTCGTAAAGAGCGATTGACGTTCACACCTTCAGGGCTTTGGAGGGCCTGGCAAAGACTCGACGCGGCATCGAAAGTGTATGTGCTCACCGCCATGGGATTAGTCATCTCCGTAAGCCATATCAGTCACCCTCTCTGTCGGACTTGATCTAATCCTCACAGTTCGTACCGGCACTCTTCCTTTACTTTGGCTCACGTAGATTTCATGCCTCCTATGGCTTCTTTGGGACCGTGGCAGGGTTCGTGGAGTGTCGTAAAGGGTTCGAATGGATACCATCAATCTTCGTCCAGCTTTTCTGGACAGCAATGGTTGGGCCATGGATCTTGTGGAAGATCCGCCATATCCAGGACGTCCACTCATGGGCGTGGCAGACTAGGCTGGCCATCATTGCTGGCCTCCCTGGCACGCCGCTGTGGATAGCCTTCACTTACTCGAATATGCCCCAGATCACCCGCATCAAAGACTCCTTTGCACCAGCTGGGTGGTTCATACCGTCTCTGCTCGTTTGTCAGCAAGTCCTGATCCTCATTCCGCTTGCTGACGCCTTCAAATCGCGACCCCGTCAACGACGCATGTCGCAAGCAACAGAGACAGCATCACTGACGTCAACCATTTCAGTAACCTCGGAAAAGTCAGCTCAAGAGCTTTTCCGCGAGCTGAAGCCCAAGGCTTCCATGCAAGCACTCGAGCTAAGCATCGAGCAGAACATCGAGCCGCTCATCGTCTGGGCCGCAACGAAAGAATTTACCGCCGAGAACGCGATCTTCATCCGCGAAGTCCGCAACTGGCGCAAGAAATGGTCCTCGCTCAAAGTCGTCTCGACCTCACAGCGCCGCCAGATGTATAACGAAGCCTCACTCATCTACTTCACCCTGGTCAACCCCTTCACCGCCGAAACACCAATCAACATCGAGTACAAGATCTTCAAGGATCTGCAGGACCTGTTCGCTGGAATGGAGTACGACCCGTACATGCCCCGCAGCCAAACACCGGAAGATGTCAAGAGCCCCGTCATCCGCGAGAACGTCATCTGCCCCTGGGAAGAGACTTTGAGTCGCCCTGCTAGCATCCAGTCTGACATCACGAGCTCCTCTTTGAGCTCCACGCACAGCATCATCCCAAGCGAATTCACCGAGGATATCTTCGATGCTGCGTACGAGAGCATCAAGTATCTCATCTTCACCAATACATGGCCGCGCTACGTTGATGCGGAGATGGCTGGTAAGGCTTCGGCACCGTAGACGCACCCGCTATTGACGCATGAAGAATGTTGGATCAGTATGAGTAACAAGCACACGACTCATTCTTAGCTGCGCATGCACACTCAGGCCGCACTAGGACCCCGATGGCCTGTCTGGCACATGCTATCGGCTAATACATTTCATTACGTGGCTCTTGGATAGAAGAAGTACAACTGCAGGAAAAGGTGGTCAATGGCTGTATGTGCGGGTGTCGGGTCATGGCGTGTATATGGGTGTCGAGAAAAATGGATCGGGGTGGTGTGCCTTGGACTGAATGATTATACCCTAATGATAAGCTCTGCGTTGCTTTCCTCTACAGCTCTTCTACACTGTCAGCGGCGATGTGTTCAGCTGCTTTACTGACCGAGTCAGAGCCGCCCTGTTCCTGAATCTGCCCAAGTACCGGGCCATGGGAACGATCGCCAGGGAATACATGTCCGGAGTCGATCACTCCGTTGGTGGGTCGAACGCCCATCTAGTTCTTCCGCCATGCGGATCTGCGACATGGAGTGTCGTGGGGCTCGTAGGGCTGTCGCGTGAGAACAGGGGTCAAGTGACATGCAACAAGGGTTTCAACCCGTTCGCAGCACATGAACCAGATTGACATGGACATACCCAGTCGAGAGCTCTAGTGAATAAGATCCTGACGACTCTCAAACAACATCTTATCGTACTGCAGAATATGGACACGACTGCTGGACTTCAAAAGCTAATGAAGGTCTTAGGAAAGACAACTGTATGGTGTGATCAAACCAACCTATCGGTATCGTTGACCTTAAGTCCAAGTACCTTCGTTGGTCGGCCCTCGGTTCAGACTTTTATCGAGTCCCGTTTGGGGGCCTCAGTAACCTAATCTTGGGGGTTAGCCAACGCCTACTTGAAAGGTTCTGGAGTGTACTTGGCGTTCTAGAGGCTGCAAAAGTTCCGTTTGCTGTAGTAAGCATTATCTGTTGTCTGGGAGTTAGCTTGAGCAATAGGTATACACTCCGACGCTGAGGGCTTCCACTGTCAATCCTGCATAAACAAAGAAAAAGACTAGGCAGATAACTCGCTGTTAAGGGTCTAGCTGCTGATGTCGGCCGTCGCAGGATGGTCACTCTGCTCACCGCCAGCCAAAAAATTTACTTTCACCGCTCCGCATCGAAAAGAATCTCTTGATCGAACCCAGACTTGAACTGGAGACCTTCAGTGGACTAACAGTGTTAGACTGACGTGATAACCAACTACACCATTCGACCGTTTCGTTTGATTTATGATATTTTGCCGTTGTGGCAAATTTATAACCTCAACGTGAATCTGTTCACGACATGACAGACCAAAAGAAATACCGAATCCGGGCACATCCAGCAAAACGCCATCATCCCCAGCGTGTTCGCTTCAAACCAAGTGTGCACATCAGATCCGCTCCCGAAAATTTCGCTTGTGTGGTGTTGGTGGGTGGGTATGGCGGTGACTAACAATTTTGTCTCAAAGCGCCCATATCCACTTGACCCCTTCGATTTAGCGTATGCTTTAGCCATGCATGAGATAGTAGTCCTCAGAGACTCTAGTAACTATCAACCTCCCCTTTGGTACTCCAAAATACAAATGATGTCTTCCGGTCTGGAGTATCTCCACGCTATAATATGCATGGCGAGTCATGCACTGCATCACTAAGAATAGCCTCGACAGAGTATTCCAGTGGAGTGGAGAGCGCCTATTGACAGCACATCCCCGTCTCTCACATTTAATCTAATTATGTCGTGCTTGCCTGAGATCGCTAGACAAACTGAGATCGGATCAATGGAATCGGTGGTCAAAGTGGGCGTGAAGCCCCAGTGCGACAGACATGGCATGATTATTGAACTTTAAAGAGCAGTATACGCGTTGATGATATTCTATGTTGGATAAGTGAGTGAACATACGAAGACCAAAATTCTACAACCAATTCTAGACGCCTCTAGTACTCCAAAGCGAATGATAACCCGAAAACCCAACCATGTAAATGCAACAAGCGAACGATGTATGCCAATGGAAACAAACAAACAAAGCGAAGGGATGCGACAAGAGCATGTGCCTGAGGCCGTTATGTCGTGTCTAGGCAAATCTAGAGCCCTTCGAGTGACCAGTGTAACCATGTCTAAAACGCCTGATATGCCACGCAAGATGAAGTCCAGATCTCTCTACTTTCCGTTGCCAGAGCCCGAGCCACGAGGGTTGGCAGGCATCGGGTACGGGAAAGGAGCGTAGGGAAGCTGAGTGTAGCCGGATCCAGAGTTGGAGCCAGCGGTGGAGGTACTGCTAGGGGTAGAGGATGAAGAAGACATGGTTTCTGGATTGAGACTCTGTTGAGAAGGCTGTGTTATGGTGATTGCTGGAGCGACCTCTGGTGGACAGTCCTGAGTCTCGACTGAGGATTCTCGCGTGGGTGAGGTAGTAGTCGGTTGTGTCGAAGTGACTGGCACTGGCGTACTTCGAGAGCTGTCTGGTCCTGTGCCGTTCGCCGGGGAAGTTGCTCTAGACGGCTGATTGATCGAGGCTGCGGAGACTTGGGTGTTTGAAGGTGCGAGTGATGTTGGTGTGGAAGTTGATGGTACTGTTCTGTTCTCTTCCTCCTTCATCGAGCTGGTTCTTATACTTCAATCGACAGCTTCGCAGCCCCCAGTGATAAAGAGGTGAAGGTCGTTACACTGCGACCCAGACTGTGGAAATAGAATCCAAGTGGTCGACTACGCTACAGTAAGCAATTGAGAATCGTGCACACAGCTATGGCGTCTTGGTGTGATGCAAGAGAACGTCCGAGCTCTCGCTTTTTCGGTGTGGTAGGTATTTCGAACTGCCCGACAGAACGATCTAGCTCACGTGGGTGTCAGGAACGTGGAGTGACTAGGGTCGACTGGAGTGTAATGCAGCCTTAATTAGCAATTGTGGCGTTCGGAGGACGTTCGATTCGACAGAGCTTGTCAATGATGCAGCGGTCTGCAAAGAAGAGCGGTAGGAATGCTGGCGTCAGATGCTTGGTTGAGCCGCATGCAAGATGACAACGTGGGCGTGACAGATCGGGAGAATGGGGGCAGAGGCGTTCAGCTTGGACGTGAGAACAATTTGAGAGTGTCTGAGATGGGCTTGGGGTGATGGCACATTCTGTTGTTTCCTTTGCTACATGTCAACATGATATAGTCGGCGCCCTTGGCCCGTCTGCTGTTGTGAATTCAGATGCATTGTGAGGTCGACAATTTGTCTGCTTTCAAGTCAGCATTGGCAACCATCGAACGGGTTGCGGAACGTATTCGAAGATTCCACATATCTTCTAGTGGTATGGCTACTATCGTGATCAAGGTATGCATCTTCGCGATGTTCTCAAATGGGGAAAGTGCCAATGTGCAAGCTGCATTCACACAAAAACTCCGACTGGTAGCTGCGTAAAACGGATGCAAAGAATGCTCGAAATCAGCCGCAAACCGAGCGTAGACAAATGATAACTCCGCGTATGTCTAATCTTAGCTGATCATACACGAGGTAAACTCGGGGACTGAGGTTACTCAGCACTCGCTTACGCAAACCCCGGCTCATGCAGGTGTTTTCCACTCATGCGGACGTATCGTGATGAGAGCTGGGAAATGCCAGGAACATCAAATCGATGAGATGCTGATGGCTCAAGTATTTCAAAGTATTTGATAATTGCTTACGGGGGGAAATGGTGTTGCGGTTGTGTTGTTTGTCAGCGCGCCAAAGCCGCAGCGGGAAGTTGGTGATGGATGACGTCGTTGCTGAATGGAAGGTGGGTCAGCTGCAGGAACACCCAGCCAAAATCCGCCAGATCTCGTTGCGTCGCGGAACTAATCCGACTCCTTCCAACTGCACACATCGTATCATCTTGTACCATGTCTCTGTCTGTAAATATGTAGGGCGACTACTTCGCGACCTGCTTTGCGGAGATGATTGCGGTCGCAGCGCAGAGACTAATGTCCCCAAATTAGCTGCGATGGGTCGCAAATGCCCTTAATCGCCCACCTTACCTTCGGTTGCTTCATCGCGCTTAGCGCATGCTTACACACCTCCGCGCAGGTACCTCTTTGTTTTCGAAAGCCGGACTTGCTTATTCAAAGATGCCAAATGGCCTAATGAGTCGAGCGTAGTAAATTAAACGTTCTTGCCAGGCGCCAGTATGCAGTGAAGGATATGTAAGCAAGTAGCGCCGGTCTGGGATGGATGGATAGTTGAACTACAAAAGGCAAGATGGATGTGTCGAACCGTCCACCAGGTCGGAAGACAGTCGAGCACTGAATCCAATCGCAACATGTCATCCACTCACCGCGCTGCTGTCCTCGCAACACCCTGACCACTGACGACGTCGAAACCCATCAACCCGGACCCAACGAAGTTCTGATCCGCAACCATGCCATTGCGATCCAACCTCTCGATGCCAAAATACTCATTTCCAACTACGGCCCAGCCGCCTCGCTGAGCTTCCCAGCAGTCCTTGGCAGCAGCGGCGCAGGAGTGATAGAGGAACTGGGCTCAGAAGTGACCGACCTCCAAGTCGGCGACCGTGTAGCCTTCGAACCAGGGCCTATGTTGACCCGAAGCTCAATAAAGAGCAAGGAAAATGGCAGCAGCTCGTACTCTTCTCCACCGACACGGTTGCCAAAGTACGTTGAAGATAAGAATTCCTCAATACGCTACAATTCTTCATTAGTCACTTTTTGCAAATGTGGTTCGTGAAACTCGATGGGGGATTATCAGCCTTGCAAAAAGCGAGTGAGGAGGTCGTTAATGGAAAATTGAGAGGCAAGGTTATAACTAATCCGCAGGAATGAATCACTATTGCTTGGTGTCTACTTGCTTAACCAACGCTTCAGCTTGCCAAGTGCAATGCTCTCTCCAGTTGTCTGACTACCTCTAGGATGCATGATCATCGGGGTGTTGACTGGCGATGCAGCTCTGGGTAGAGGAACAACATCGTCAAGGGGCGAGGTAAACTCAATGTTTTCGATGCCATAGTTGAAGAGACTGATCGGCCGCGCTAGTTTGATTGGTGTTGGCGAATGAATCACGGCTAAGTCGTCCATCGAGCTGGAGCGAAAACGTCCATCTCGAGAGAATACGGTTTGGTAGTCATCGTCTACATCGTCGGCACCGCGTCCTGCGCCGTCGAAGAATCTTGCCTTCTTACCAAAAGTGAGTCTCTTCTTTTCTCTCTCTTTCTCGGTCTCCTTCCCTCTCTTTCCACCAAGCATGGGTAATACTGGTTTCGGTGTGTGTAGTCTAAGATTGAGCGCACTAGTGGCGATGTCTATGGCTCTGATATTCTGGCTGTGCAGACTCAGATCACTGGATCGTCTCGAGTCTCGTGCCAGTCTCCGAATGTTCTTTACCGGATTCATCTCGGCAGCTCTCGTCTCAAGCCGCTCTCTCGATTGCCTCGTCTTATGCTCTCTCATCCCTGGCGGTATATCGAGCCCAGGAGGCGTTGGCAATTCCGCCTCCATGTCAATCCATGGTATGATATCCTTGAGGTCGCTATGACTAGACTTGAGGCTGTCGAGCGAATTGGAGCCGGGAGTTTGCAGACGGACCTGCTTCTCACGCACAGTCCTACCTAACGACGACGATGGAGAAGCAGGTCTCGATATGTCCTTCGACATGGGTATTGTCAATGTTCCGATCTTCTTTGTCGCGAAGAAGGACTCCTGCATGCCTGGTACAGTCATTGGAGACACGACGTCAGTCGCTGACGGTCTGTCCGCTCCAGCACTTGGTGCATTAAAAGCAGGCACCTTGAATGTTGTCTGGCGGGAGACACTCGGCGATACACGTAATAAAGACTGTGGCATAATGGTCGGGCTGGCTGGAAGCTGGAGTGGAGGAATGGCAGGAGCAGCCTTGGGACTATGGTGCGGTATCGGTGTTGGTTTGGGACCCACATGTTTTTGGTCGCGGTACAATTTTCGTAGTCGCTTATATTCGGTGTAATCGTCGACCTCCGTGTTGGTCGGTCGACAACTCACTTGGTCCATGGATACGGGGTCCTTCCTCTGCAAGGTGATCTCGTACAGAATGTCGCCTTCTTTCCATTCACCGCCCATAGTGTCCTTTAGCTTTGCCTGACGGATACACCAACCTTTGACTGAGTATCTTCAATAGTCAGTATGGCATTACAAGGTCAGAGTCCGCAGCTTACAGGCCTTCATATCGAACCCCGGCCTTTGGACCCCAGATACTGTTGATGCTGTGGCATCGAAGTACCCGTATTGGGTCGCGCGATGCAGGGGTCGCTGCCGTCAGTCGAAATTTGCCTTTATCGCCGATCGGACACCGGTATGTGAAACTTTCTTCACAACGTGCATCTACTTCACCTGCATCCTTCAGGAGGAGAGCGTATGCTCCATTCTTGTTGAAGGTAGTGCCGCCATCGATCGACTCCAATCCGATAATCCCAGCATGGTGTGCAAACAGAGAGTGTATCCACCAGCTATGCAATATTAGCGTGGCTCAGAATCTGCCAGGTGACACGTACTCCCCAGCTTTAAAGCCAAGATCGCCTCCTCGGTGGGACACACTGGGGTCGATTTTCTCGGGACAATGCTCCGCCCATCTCTGAAGGAGTGCCTGCATGACTGTCAGTAGAGCACATCACCAGCAAGTGACGAAGCTATACTTCAGCGGTATGCTCACTGACGCTAGCAATGCCCTCCAGTCGTCCGCCTCGACCATACAGGAACGGATGGAGGTCTTCGAAGCGCCCAAATCGACTTTTCCATATTGTTATAATCTTGTCGCAGTCGTCGCACAGCCGCCTAGGCCAGCGGGTAGCGATGCCAGCGATGTCTTTCACTGCTTTGTGTATGCCCGTTGCTCGGAGATCGAGTGCTGTTATTGACGTTGATTGACGTAGGGCGACAAAGAGTTCGTGCAGGGTGAGGACGTCATCTGGCCGAAGAATATCAGGTCCTTCGCGTGCGACGCGGATGTCAAGGTCGTCGCGTATCCAACGTGCGAAATGCTTGAGCCTGTAGCGTGAGACGTCCACGACTGGTGGCGTTACGGGCGTTAATGAGCTCGCTGCGTATAGTGACGGCATGCTTGCAGTGTTTATGTTGTGCTGAGAAGATGCATCGGACAAAGAGAAAAGATGTTGTAGTAGAGCGCATCGTCAAGCAGGTGGAAGCGAAGGAAGGTGGGGTGGTGACAGTTATGACTGTTGATCGCGGACACAATTGTGCTTGACGCAACTAGTCGAATGTCCTTTCCATGTCGTGGTCCATCGCTGTCGCTCGAATGACGAAATGTGAGACAGTGTTACGAGACATGTGCTCTCGAGTAAGCACAGTTCCTCTAAAGTCATGCTGCCAGTTAGGCGGTGTACCAATGTTGGCGTTTTGATTGCTTTTGATTGTTTTGTGACTTCTGCTTCTGCACATTGTACGGCGCCAAATACTGACCTACTCGTCTTTTGCCAGACCAATGCCGGTCGATGTCTTGTGTGATGATCGTGGGTATCGTGCAGAGCAAACTTCTGCTTTTATCTTCCTCGTCAAGCTATTTCCATGACCCTATTACGCGCACGTTACCACTTTGTGGTCGAGTGCTCTGCGTGTGCTGTGTGCTGAGCTCTCAGCGCTAGACTGAACTCATTCCTCTTCTTGTATGAATGGGTTGGCGATCTCTTCGCTGCCGTCGACAGGCGAGATGACGACGAGCAGTGTTCCACGGGCGACAATGAGGCCGAGTTTGCGGTACCGTACGTTGCCTTCGTCATCTGTTTTATTTTTAGTTTGAACCTTCTTTCGCAGTTCGACTACTGCATACCTGTCATGGCCTCCTTCACCTCGTCCAGCACGAGGTTCATCAATTGATCGTAGCCCTTGAGTGTTCCAATGACTGCACACGGTCAGTACCTACTCTCCAACATCTTCTCTCCGCCCAACAGCATCTGCGCCTCAATGCTCTCTCCCCGTCGACTAAACCTACCTTCACGGCCACCACTGAACTTGACGGTGATTTGCTTGTCCAAGTATTTGCTCAGGTCCAGAATGTTCTCTTTCTTGGGCCTGTCTGTCTGCTGCTGCCCCGCTGCGTTTCCGCCCTGCGCGCCTCCTCGTCCACCACCCCTCCCTCCGCGATGGTCGCCACGACCGCCGCCTCGCCCCCGAAATGCGCCGCGTTCAGACATGGTGTGCGTACTGGGAAAGGATCGTGTGTTTAGGATAGAAACCTAACGCGTAGTGACGTGCAATTCAATGGCGGTCTGTGCACGCAACAAGGTGAGTTCGAACTAGTGGTGTTGTGGCTCGCACAGCTCACGTGATCGGATGAGCTGAGCCACATTGCCGGAGGGGTGGAAAGTGTCCTGCTCAAGCCTCCGCCGGTGCCGTCCGCCTGCGGGCTGTGAGGGGCGGAAGCTGTGCGCACCTGACGTGACGCATGGGCGTGCCGCTGCGGCATTTTTCGAGGTTCTGTGAGGGGTCTGGGCCTGGCGCACTGCTGCTTTCTGCTTGGTGTCGTCCGCCATGCCGCTCTCGCTGTCGCTGTGACTGGCCCGCGAGATGAGAGGGAGCCAGCAGAGGGTGCCTCTGACGCGCTCCTTGCCTTGCTTGCGACGCTATACTGGCGAATCTCCGCGGCCAGCCACAGGATGCCAGCCACCATTGCCTGTCGATACCGTCCCCTCCGTTTGTGTTCGGAGAAGCGGCACCTGAGGGACGCGTAAGTTGTCACTCAAACTGATGCAATGCTCTGTGGTGTGTGCAGCGGGCAGGAGGCGAAGGTGTACCACGGGCACAGCACAGCTGTCTGTATACATTTCTCACAGTTCCTCCGAGCAGTGACAGCGTCCTCTTGGGCACGCCCATTTACACCCTCTACACCATTTGCACCCTTCATCACCACCAGACCCCATCGGTGCCCTGCGCCCCGGAGCTTCGGCCTATTCGGGCGCTCTGATATGAATGGCCGTCGCTGATCCAGGCCCTGCATACTTTCCGCAGCCAATGAGCGACGGCGAGTGCGCGACGGGCCCTCGCCTCTTATTCCCGAGAGGAACCCTCCTGCGCTGGCACCCATCCACATCCCGCGCCCGGTGCTTGACTGCTGCCGAGCGTCTACACAGTCCACTTCGTGCGCGCTCGCTCCGCCTGCACAGCTCTACCCCGTTCCTGCCTCTGCTTGCCCCCCGCGATGCGCACTTGCCTGTGACCTTGCATGGCGCTGTAGAGCGACACGAGACGTCCGCCGTGCTGAGTCCCCATCACGCGTTCCGCCCTCGCATTCCGCCTGCCCTTCGATCCGCACGCTCTCGGGAGGACGTCCGCCCCATCCACCGCTCTCTTCTTCTCCGCCGCTGTCTGCGCGCAACATGTCTAGCCACGACTCGCACGCTCTGGTCGACCTCAACATGGCGCATCCCCACCACGCACCGCCCTCGCAGGCTGCGGCCGACCTCAAGCGCAAGCGAAGCACCTCGCACGAAATCATGCACCCAGCCGCGCCGCAACCAAAGGCTGCCAAGACACACAACCACCTCCAGATCAACTACCTTGTGAGGCACCTAGACTCAGACCTGCCTCTGATCACCAACGACGACACACTGCCCAATATTCTCTCGCTGCTGAGCGACTACCAGGGCGTGCTTGACCGTCATGAGTCAATGGCATGCAACTTGGGCGCACGACCGCTGGGGCCGATTCTGATCAAGCGCTTTGAGAGACTGTTCGACGGACCCCCGCGCGTGCTCAAGAGCCATGGAAAGGACGGCACTACAGTCACGTGGCTCGACGTGGTCGAGTTCGCCCGCAACAAGCCTGAGCAGTTCCAGCTCGGACAGATGAGCGAAGGTGTACGTGTCTGCCAATTCTATACAAAGCAGTGTAGGGTTCAGATCAGCGAGGAAGATTTTGTGCTCATCTCATCTGGCATCCCGCAGAAGATGATTCCGCCACAGCCCATCATTGAGGACGAGGAGAAGGAGCTTGGCACTATTGAGATCTTGGAGAAGAACCTGGGCCAGATTTGCCAATTAGCCGACCAGGGTGAGTCCAACGAAACGCATCACATACAGAGGAAATGCTAAACCTATCAGTTGCTGCTCGCACACGACAGCTCAATCATAGGCTGAAGGGGCGCAAGCAGGCCATTCTTGACCGGAGAGCAACCGCGAGCCCAGTCCCGCCAATTCGTCCATTGAGCCCCTCCAACGTAGCACTGATGAATGGCGGCTCTAGCCATGCTGCTCAGGCACATGCACATGCACATGCACATGCGCAGCCCTCGCAGAAGTCTCCTAGCGGCTTTGTTGCTGTAAATGCACGTCCTCACGAGTCGAACGGCCATGGACATGGACACGGACACGGACACGGTAACGGCAACGGAAATGGCAACAGCAACGGCACCTCATCCTCTACTCGGCACGATTTGTTGGCTAAATTTCATACCGTGAACGATCGCAGATCTTCCCCCCAAACCGCCAACGGCTTGCAAGACGCAACGAGGCCATCTGTTGGGCCCCACCCTCCATCCCACCCTGCCACTCCAGCAACGAATACTTCGAGGCCTCCTCCACCGCCCGCCGAAGCACAACCGCCGCCACCCCCTCCAAATCATGCAAGGCCCCCTCAAATGAACGAAGCCGAGCTGCAATCGATGATGAACTCACCCGTACCCATACCGAATACACCAACAAGTCTGCTTTCGGCCGCGAGCCAGCGTACGAGCCAGCCGGTAGAGAAAGACGACGGAGGTCCTTTCAAAGCCGAGATGGTCCACAGGATGGAGAGTCTAGGGAAGGGCGAGCGTATCCTTCCACCGTGCGACAGGTGTCGAAGATTGCACATGGATTGTCTGAAAAACCTCACCGCCTGCATGGGTTGCACTAAGAAGCATGCCAAGTGCTCCTGGAAAGAGGTTCGAGAAGGGGAGTTGCACGGCGCGTTCGCGCATCCCCCAGGCACAAACAGTAACGCGCACACCGACACGTCTGACCACGAGAGCCATGACCGCGCAAGCACAGCCAGCCCT
The DNA here is from genome assembly GCA_016630955.3 of Didymella arachidicola. Classification (NCBI taxonomy): domain Eukaryota; kingdom Fungi; phylum Ascomycota; class Dothideomycetes; order Pleosporales; family Didymellaceae; genus Didymella; species Didymella arachidicola. Next base: position 465,668 of record CM049987.1, read on the forward strand.
CCTTCCATGCTGAGTCCCCCCCACGGCTACGCATCGAGTCACATAGCCAGCAGTAATGGCCATTCAACGCCACAACCCCCGTCAACCGCGCATCCACCTACACAGCCGCAACAGCCTCATCAGCAGCAATCTCAACAAACTCAGCAGCCTCAGCAACACCAGATCGCTCACCAGCATCGTCCGCATCCGCCACAGACGTCGCAGTACCCACACCCCCACGATTCGCGGATATCGTCAGGCCGTAACTCGCCCCCTGAGCGGGACCGTGAGCGAGAACGGCATGTGGAGGCCCAGCTCCAGGAAGCTGCAAAATCGAGTCTTGCCCAGCACGCAACCACCAAACCACCTGAATCAAAAGGGCATGAGTATCAAACGGCAATTGCCCAGCAATAAGATGCGGATTCTAGTGTTTTTTGATGACTTTTGCGGTTATCTTCCTGTTTTCTCGACATCGAGTTTGTGGACAAAAGGGAGCATCCCGGCAATCGAGCGCGTCTGCAAGCCGCTAGGGCTGTTATTTTTTGACGCAGTTGGCAAGCGGGTTATCTTCTCTGTTCATAAGTTGCCAATGATACCATCTTGTTTCTTTGCACAAGCCTCCATACATTGAACACTCTACTGACAGCAGGGTTCCCACGTTCTGAATTATTAAGGTCGAACCAAATTGTCTTGGATGTCCAGGCGCTTGTCGATGGTTAACACAGATGAATAGCAAAGAGAGTGCTGCAACTGAGATACATATTCCTCGATGGCTTGAATGTGGACTACAGAGCGACGTGGCACTCTGCGCGGCCTTTTTGGGTTGATCTGCGAAATCACAGTCTCCTACTTGTAATTAGTATCATAAGGATGTCACATTAAGATATGACTCTATTGCTCTGAGCATAATCATCGATATCACAATTTTTCGCACTTTCGTCGTTGCAAGCTCTATCTGCAAAGGCGCGGCCCCACACACTCCCGCAGCGAATCCTCTAACCCTAAAAAAGTTCCCTTCAAATGTCCTGCACGCAATGTCGCTCTACTACGAGACGGCGACAATTCTCGAGAATCCCGACAAGCTCGGCGGCTCGTTTAAGGCGCGCATCTTCAAGAAAAAGGACTTGAAGAGCAAGCCAGGCCAGATATATGCTCTGGTCGCAGAAGCTTCGAAGTGGAGTAGGATTCTGAAGGATGTCATTGAGACGTGCCAGGTGCTGAAAGAGGAGCGAAAGGTATGTCTGCCGCCAAATTGGTGAGCTCAGAGTCGCGCACCACGACTTTTTTACCTGGAGTCTCAAATGCACATATGCTTATCGATACAGCTCACGCCCATCCTCGCGCTCCTCCTCACGCACGACCTCCTCCTCTCCAAGTCCGGTGTAGCAGCGCACAAAGACCATGTCCTACGCCTCGCAATCGAGCGCCACAAAGCGCGTCTCGGCGCAGCCTTCACAAAAGCTCGCATTCGACACAAGTTTCCCACACTCGAAGCCTTCCGCGAAGCCATCAACGCCGGCGATCTCGACACGGACGATGGCGATGAAGGGGAGAAGATACGACACCCGCGCTGGGTACGCGTGAACACGATCAAGTCGAGTCTCACGGCGCAGCTGGACAGTACATTCAAGGGCTATGATAAGCTGGACAGCATTGGTGATATCCTGCGCGCAAAGGGGAGCAAGAAGATATATTTCCTCGACCCCAATATTCCAAACCTGCTCGCTCTCCCGCCGCGCATCGATCTCACCAAGACCCTGGCGTATACGCGAGGCGAGATCATATTCCAGGATAAAGCGTCCTGTTTCCCCGCCTATTTGCTTGATCTGAAAGAAGAGGATGGCGATGTCATCGACGGCTGCGCAGCGCCGGGTAACAAGACAACGCACGCCGCTGCCATTGTATCGAGTCAGAACCCCGACGGGGAGCGGAAAGTCATTGCGTTTGAGCGGGACAAGGGACGCACCGAGATTCTGAAGAAGATGGTCAAGCTCGCGGGCGGAGAAGGCCTAGTGACTGTCAAAGGCGCGAGTGACTTCATTGCCGCCAAACCGAATTCACCAGACTACGAGAACGTAGGCGCAATCCTGCTTGACCCTTCGTGCTCGGGAACAGGAATCGTCGGCCGCGACGACGCGATCAAACTGCATCTTCCTTCCGCGACATCAGACGCCGGAAAACCTCACCCCAGCAGCGGCAAGAATAAAAAGCGCAAGCGTGCTGAACCTTCGAAAGACTCCCCGGAAGAATCCAAAGAGGAAGTCACGCTCGACCTCGATGACACAACTGCCGAAGAAGTCCCCCTCGACGCAGCGGATAAGCTCCAGGAACGCCTCACAGCCCTCTCAACATTCCAGCTCCACATCCTCACTCACGCTCTACGCTTCCCCTCCGCTCGCAAGATCACGTACTCTACGTGCTCGATCCACTTTGAAGAGAACGAGGGCGTAGTGTTCCAGGCCCTAGCCACCAGCGTCGCCAAAGAGCGCGGTTGGAGGGTGTTGAGGCGTGATGAGCAAGTCGAAGGGCTGAGGCAGTGGGAGAGGCGAGGCCAATGGGAGGACGGGAAGTTAGGCGGATCCATCGTCAACGAAAACATCAAGCACGACATACTCGACGGATGCATACGCTGCGACAAGGGCACAGAGCAGGGGACCATGGGGTTCTTCGTCGCTGCTTTTATTAGAGAGGACGAGGACGATGGTTCTAGAACAGACGGCAGGGTGCAGGTAGATGATATCGATGCTGAACCTCGGCAGCCGGCTGCGCCGACAGCAGAGCAGGATGGCGGCGATGAAGAGGAGTGGGATGGGTTTAGTGACGATGAGGGCGCTAAGCAGCTCAAGGCTAAGGCTGAGGAGGTCGTTGCGGAACAAGACGGTGAGGATAGGGAGATAGCTGGGAAGAAGCGCGGGAGTAAGAAGAGGAAGACGGGGAGGCAGTAAGCATAAGGCGACGGTTCTGATATCCTAGTAAGTATGCAAGAGTGTACCCGTGATGAGAAGGACGGGGCAAACGCGATCAGCCGGAGAGTGCTACCGCGAGGCATCTCGCAATGGACAGGATGTTGTCGACGCCAAAGACTTCGGGACTCTGCAAGACACATGCACTCATCACTTTACTACCCTTTTCCTGAGGCAAACGTCTCTAGATAGAGACCCTCACCCCTGAACACCTCACCGAAAGTCAGAATGGCCCCATGTCACAGCTCCGCCTATGTACATAGTAACGTCTACACATCACCCTTACAAAGTCTTAGAAAAGGAGAACTAATTCAAGCGCGAGCCAATTAGGTCCACGCCTCGCAGACAGACGATCTCATTGCTTACTCTGTCGTCGTAGCTGTGTCACACAATATTAATCTTGGAATAGATCGACTAAAGCACTGAACCAACCTTGCGCCTACATATAGTCTCGAAACAGCGTTTCTAGGCCACGATAGACAGCACATCTTTCAATCCACAAAGCTGGCCTTGACGCTAATCTAGTTGTGGCCATCTGATACATTTCCAGTGCAGCGACTGCATGCAACGCCTCTACAAACTTACTTTAAGTGACAATCTCACAACGCAATCTATGGTGTTGTGCAGCTCAAACCCATCGACGAGACCTAGCAGCATCTGTACTATGATGCAGCATGCAACGCTTTCACAAACCACCCTCACACAGAAAGAGCGTGTTTTACAACGCTGTTGTGTACCCTCTGACTGATCGAGACCTTCTCAAACTTACCTAAACAAGCAATACCTCTCCTTCCCTTACAACACTCAACCTCCCCACTCTGATTCGCTGCACCCAATCTACCACGATGCCAACCTCCCACAACATCAATCAACACCAGCACTTTCCCAAACAAGTGATCTCGTCGTCTATAACCACACGTGCCTGCATCGCAAGTCACGATTCGATCAGCTCCAGCCCCTCCTCTCCTATTGGTTCATTGCCGGGCCAGTCACTCCAGCGTCTCGCGGCCTTAATCGGTCCTTAGCCTATCTTTCAACAATCTGCAGCACGAATATGCTCCGGCCTACGGTAGTCTACTGTGTACAACACGTTGAGATCGAGGCAATCAGGGCGCGCGGAAGGCCCGAATCCCGAATCGCGATGGGCATGTATCTATCGGTGGAACGCGCTACTGCGTTAACTGCACGAGGAATGCTGAAGTAGGGCTGGGAGGCTGCATTGTTGGTACCGGAGGTGCTTACTCCGCCTTTTGCGTCGTGTGCGTGGGGGGCGGGGGCGGGGGCGTGCTGGGTTGTGAGTGGTGGGGAGGTGCGGTGGGATATGTTGTGGGGAGAATAGGCGGTGGTTGGGACGACGTAATGAGCATCCCTTCCGCAAGGGGGAAGCCGGAGCGGGTGCTGTTGCGGGAAAGGAGGGTTAACTGCCGGAGGCGCGGAGCTGTGTAGTGGGAAGATTTGACAACCTTGTAGTGCGCAAAGAACGTGAAAGCGAAGAAAGCGAATGCAGAGCGTGTTGCTGGTGAGGGTGCACTGGTGCCTTGGGTGAGTGATGTTTCATGTCGTGATGATACGATATCATTGCGCGCTCAGTGGCAGCGTCTGCTATATGTGATAGCTATTCCTCCCACGGTTCTATGCCCGTGCTCTCTGATAATGTGGTGATCCAATACGAGCCTATGCAATGGTCTATCATGACAGCCTCCCAATGCGCAAAACAGAATACGGCACAAGGCCTGTGGACTCCAAAATGGCAGATTGTACAACGCCCGGAAATGCAGTGTGCCACCCATGCGCACAAAATGGATGCAGGAATATGAACAAACGAAGTGAAAGTGGTGTATGATGTCCTGCACTAGTCCTTGCGGGCGAGAATCTTCATGATTTCATCGCTGGGACAGCTGACGACGGGCTTGCGCTTCGGTGGCTCAACGACCGGTGCAGCTGCAAGAGCTGGGACTGCATCGTCCTCCTCATCTGGGGCATATGTCGAGCCGCGACGGCCAGGCTGCGGGGTGTTTTCGTTTGAGACAAACACAGATTCGCGCCTCTGGAACATGGACACATCCTGTGCAAATTGGAGCGGACTGCCGTCCTTTGGGGGGAAATACGAGGGTCCGCCCTTGGTGGGCGAGGAGACGAAGTTCCATCCAGGGAACATTCCAGGGCTCTCGGAGTCCTGGGGGACGAAGATGGACCCACCGCGGGGACGCAGGTTGTCGAAGGGGCTCGCCTCGTCGTCATCATCGTCGTCCGGCGTTCCGTGTCCGCTCGGGTCAGACTGCTCGATAGCTTCGAGTTTCTTGGCGTCGAGATGCGATTTCTGCAGGGCGAGTTCGAGATCCTCTGGGGAGAAGAGCTGCGAATTCTGACGGGTGCGGTCAGAGCCTGTGCCTGGACGTGTGCTGCTGGGTCGTACTGAATGGATTGAGCTTGACCGACGGCGGCCGCTGGCCGACTCTTTCCGCTCTTTTGTGTCGCGAGGATCTTGCGTAGGATTACGGGAGAGGCCAACTGCGGCAGGTTAGTCGAGCTGACGACGAGACCACTTCAGATGCACACACCATTAAGGACATCGCCCTCGTCGTCACTAGCCTCGCGGATGTTCGCAGGTCTCTCGCTGTCAGAGATGCTTGCACCAATGCCGCTGTCTACCCACGTGTCGTCTTCGTCATATTCGCTGTGGAAGCTTGATCGCCGGCTGCGATGCACGCTGCGACTGCGGCTGCGTCTGCTCCTGAAGCTGCCTTTGCGACTCGGTAAACGGCTGCCCATCGGCGAGTACAGGCTCTGATGAGAACGGCGGCGCCATGCCTTTTTCCAGGTAAAGGCCTCAAGATTCTTCTTGTGCTCTGGGTCGACGGGGCGGCGGTACTTCATGGGCGGCATCTTTTCGCCAGGCTTGTAGAAATCGCTCTCAGGCTCGGTGGAATCGTCCTTCTTGTTACGCTTCATCTTGCCTGCAATGCCGCCCTCGCCCTCCTGCCCGGTGAGGACGCGGCGCAGGCGGCTTCGGAGTGCTCCAGGCATGGTGGGTGGTTGTGTGGAAGAATTGTGTCGAGAGAGTCAAGTGCGGAGTGGGCGGGTGTGCTGTTTACACGGCAGGAACACGGTGTTGGGAGGAAGGTGCAGCCAGGCACGGTCAGAATGTCGGCGGAGATGGGTGCAGTGAGGCTATTATGAGGTGCGGGTTCCCGGGGCTCTAACTACCAATAACAACGGTAGACTCGGGGGAGGGTGGGTCGGTGTCGTCGGCTGGAGACCTTAGCCTGCAGGCGCGCTGGGCGTGATGTTGCAGTTGCCGAAACGGAACTGGGGCACTGGCGACCTCAGGCGTCTGACGCTGGGGATGGGGAATGTGGAGGTTTAATGGCCGACGCGCTCAGTGAGACGCTGCAGGACGTCAGAACAGAACTAGAAGAAAACGCGGAGACGCCAAAGCTTGACCGTCTGTGTGCGACTCTAGCCCAGCCTTGAAGCGTGATGGTAGGGACTGGGACTGGCACGGAGGGCGGCTGATAGGTGACGGGCTCGCGCACTTCGCTGCCGCGCCGAGCGAGCATACAGCGAGGGTGACGGACGGCGCTCTCGCTCAATAATCTTCTAGAAGCCTGCAAGCCGCACCAGAAGCCAGGCGCGAAAAGCGCACTGCAGAGCCACCGGCGCGAGCTGGACCGTCCAGCATCGATCGGCCGAGGCGGAGCGCTTCCTTCACTGGTGGTCAGCTCAAGTGCAACGCTTGGAACACCCCACAGTGGCGACGAGACTGCAAGGGCCCTGCTGGCGCGGCGACTGTGAGAAATTCGCGCAAACCAGCAACGGCCACTGATTCGCTGGTGGAGAGCGTTGGCACTAGCGGCCTGTCATGTTCGCGTCGGACGGTCATCGGCAGCGAGCAAGGCGGAGACGCTCTTCATCGGCGTGGGTGCTGGGCGTTCCTGGGCAGCACGCCTTTAGCACTGCACACAAGGCCGGCCGCCAATATTGTTAGTACATTGCCAGCTGCTACTCGTCTCATGCAAACGCCTGTCAGAATGCTAGTCCAACGTCTGCAACAATGTCCGTCCAGAGCCCGCTGCTAACGCGTCCTGGACGTGTGCGGTGCCTGTCATGTGCCGTGTCTACAGTAAGTACGCGGTAGCGGGGTAACGTCATCTTTGCCCATCCTTGTTGGTGATCAATGACATCAGTCGGGCGAGCGAGCTTCGAGTTGAAGGCTGGACGTCTGCTACTCTGGTTCAGCAATTGTGACATCTCCGGCCGGGGCCTGATCACGATGCGAACGCCACGATCAACAGATCGACAGCTATTTTGCGGGGCTGTTTGTGGCTCACCATCGCCCACCTGCTTTCAAAAGTGAATGTGGAACACCTTTACGGCCTGGACGTGCTGAAATGAGTATGGTCCTCGCCGCATCTGGCTCCGGCGCGCAGCTGTGCTGTTCTCATTGGACTCGCAGCCTAGCTTCCTGCGGCTCACAGTTCTGTTATGAGGTCATTGGCGCTACTTTGTAGCTGTAGCTACGTGATGATGTTATTCGACATGCAAGAGCTGTGCCTTGAAAACTGCAGCTACATACCAACCCCGTGATACCCTTTCGAAACATAGAAGCCAAGCTCCTTCCTCAATCCCTGGAGCGATCACACAAACACAGAAACACAATGGAGAAGATCAAGAGTATCCTGTACGCCGTACAATCCAAGCAGCACGCCAACTGCTAACAGCTATGCTAGCCACCCTCACGGTCACGACAAGGACCGTGAGACCGCCGGCGATGTCACCCATGACACAAAGGGCACTGCTGGCACTGCTGGCACTGCCGCGCAGTTCAGCACAGGTACTTCAGCAGCTACAGCCGGAACTGGGTAAATGGCTATGTCGTCTAGACCAGGCAGTACTGACACACCCGCAGTACTACACCCATCTACAACCAGATGACTGGACGTGGCACATCCACAACTGGCGAGACTGCTAAATTCTCCAACTCACCCAATGTCGGTGCTGGCACTGGCACAATCACATCAACCGGGCTCGGTGGGGACAGCGTGCGACCACAGGTGAGCAGTGGCGCCTATGATGGCAACAGCGAGGCCAGCATCAAGTCTGGTGTCATTGGCTTCACGCCAGGACAGACTGGTCAAGCACATGCTGCGCTGCCCAACAACAGCACTGTCGAAGACAAGCTCGACCGTAACCAGGTTGTTGGTCAAGGAATCACGAGCGCAAACACCAGTTCAGGGTTGAGAAATGAGGTTTCCACGGACGAGCAGCCCAGTGTAATCCCTGGTAGGTAGTCTGGGTCTTAGAGTAGCCACAACAATGTACAATGTTGACTTGGTACAGTTTCTTCAGGCACTGGTCTCTATAGCAGCTCCACTCACCAGCCGCTTGATTCCAGCCGCACCAACACTGAACGCTCCTTCCCTCTTTCTGGAGGCGTCACATCCGGACACCACAATACCACCTCGAGCATGTCTGGCACTCACGGTGTAGGCACTAACGAGCGTAAGCTTGGGACCGAGGAGCGCAGCTTGACAGGCGGCGACGGCCATGGTCGTGAAAGACTCGCTGGTGCTGCTGCAGCTGCTGCAGGCAAAGCTGCAGCTACTCATGGTCACCACAATTCACAGCTGAGCGGCGTCAACCAAGGCGATCGAACAGCATCGCCCACAGGACACACCCACCTGACGTCAAGCGTTCTAGAGCACAACATTCACCCTGATGCTCTGCACGCGGCAGGTGTACGCCCAGTGATCGATTCAAAGGAGCCCGGACATGGACCTCCATATGAGACTCCCCACATCAACACCGGCACTCTACTCGACTACGAGAAGGCATACGGCAGTGATCCGCACACCGCGCACACTGGGCTGCTCGATTATCGTCCCCATGTCCACCGATCAGGCACCAGCCCTCACGTTCCTGGCGAATTCCCTGGTGCCACTCCCGACAAGGAACACACTGGCCCCATTCTTGGAGGCGCAGGGACAACTGCTAGAGCCACCACCACAGGTCCCTCGACTTCTCACGATCTCCGCCACACTGGGTCTCTGAATGATCCCGCATCAAGATCAACCGACTCTTCTGGCCATCATCTTGGACGTGACGCCGCGATCGCTGGTGGTGTAGGTGCCGCCGGTCTCGGCGCTGCTGCTACTCACAACCATCGTGAAACAGGTGCGACAGGTACGGGCAATCTTTACGATGAGAAGAACCCCTACAGCTCTAAGGCTCTTGATCCTCGCGTGAGTGGAGGCGAGACTCGTCTCGAACAGCAGCGTTTCGACCCTGCAGCAACGTCATCTGTTTCCCGATCTCAGCCGCTATCAGGCTCGTCCGCGCCTGTTGTTCCTCCCAAGGCAGAAGAGAGGCAGCATCACTATGGCCGCGACGCCGCTATCGGTGGAGGTGCTCTTGGTGCAGGTGCGCTTGCCAGTAGTGCTCTCTCTAGTGACAAGACCCACGACACTACCTTGACGGATTCCTCGTCCTTGCCCACGACACAGCACACCACCGGCACTACGAATCCAAGCACTGTCAGTACCACATCAACCACCCACCAATTGCCATCCGCTACCGCAAATACAGCAGGCACCTCGACCTCCCATCAGCCCGCAGCTTACGGTGAGCCACAGCCACAGCACCACTACGCTCGTGATTCCGGCCTCGCAGGAGCCGGTGCTGGAGTTGAAGCTGCTGCTGCAGCTGGTCTGGCACACTCCGGTTCCCGTGATCAGCCTGCTGGTCAGCACACAGCTGGCTCTACCGCTGAGGATCCCGCATCCAAGACCATTGGACCTCACAAGAGCAACATTGCCAATGTCCTCGACCCTCGTGTGCAGCCTGATCCAGCAAAGCAGAAGGGCCACACCACGACCGGACCTCATCAGTCTGATATGCTGAACAAAGCTGATCCTAGGGTTGATGACAAAGCTAGTCAGCACCACTACGGCCCAGATGCTGCGGTCGCCGGAGGCGCTGGCGCCGCAGGTTACGGTGCGTACGAAGCTGCGAAGTCATATAGCGACCACCGCAGCACCCAACCCGGAGCCTCAATGCAGGAACAGCGATACGATCCTACTGTTGCCGGTGCGCGCGCTCCCAATCCAGTCCCCTCTTCTTCCGAGTACAACTACAACAACCCTGACGTTGCTGCGCTCGCAAGCGCGACAGGTGCGGGCGCTTCAGCACACTACACCTCTGCTGCTGGCCAGGCCCAGCAGCCCTACACCACCGCACAGTTAGCTCAGTCTGCTAGCTCTCAGCCGCCTCAAGCCTATAAGGAGCCCGAAATTGACGGCAAGGATCTGGGTCCACGGGACAACAGCTCCCGTAATGCTGCCCTTGGCGCTGGAGCGGGTCTAGCTGGAGCTACTGCCGTAGGATATGGACTCTCGCACCACGGTGACCGTGATCAGCCCACAAATACTTTGGGAGCATCCACCAATCCTGGCTCGTCTTCGCTGCCTCGGCCTACTGGCTCGCTCGCTCAAGGACAGCAATATCCTCATAGCACCGATCCCAGTCAGACTCAAACTGGTCGTGACGCTGCTCTCATTGGGGTTGCTGGCGCTGTAGCTGGTGCCGGAGCAGGCTACGCCTATGGTCAACGTACGCAGCCTCAGTTCGATCCCAAAGAACAGGAGAAGCTTGACAAGGAGGCCGCCAAACAGCAACATGAGCTTGAGAAGAAGCATGAGAAGGAAGCCCACAAGCTCGAGAAAGAGCACGATAAAGATCTGAAGAAGCAAGAGAAGGAGGCTACCAAGCACGACAAGCATGAAGAGAAGGCAGAGAAGAAGAGCGGTGGCCTCTTGGGTTTCCTCCACCGTGACAAGTCCAAGAAGGAGAAGTCGCCTAGCCCTGAGTCCTCACCCCGCAGCTCTGAAGATCGTCATTATAAACGTGACGCTGCTATCGCAGGTGGTATTGGCGCTGGCGCTGCTGGTCTTGCCGAGCATAAACGCGAGGACAAGTTTGGCCATGGCAGTGGCTACAAGGGCCGGAACCTCCTGCACAAGGAACCTCCTGCCGACCATCCAGCTGCACAGGCTCTTCACGCAAACGATCGTGTTGGTACTGATGGAACGATTGGTACTACTGGTCGCACAGATGAACACCACTATGGTCGCGATGCCGCTATCGGTAGTGGTGCCCTAGGTGCAGGAGCGCTCGGCGCACACGAATTGTCTAAGGACCACACCGAGCCTAGCACTCTCTCAAGCTCTACAAGCGGTGCTCCTGGACAACTCTCTTCTGGTCTGGCTGGCACTCAGACAAGCACTCTCCCTGATCGCACCAGGGACGAGCATAACTACGGACGTGATCCTACTATCGGTGGCGGCGCTCTTGGTGCTGGCGGTCTCGCTGCGCATGAGCTGCACGATAGGCGCACCGATTCTACCTCATCTAAGGTCGGTTCGCAGAGCACCGGTCTTGCCGGTTCAACCCTCCCCGACAACACCTCTGCTGGACCAGTGCTCGGCAACCGCGATCAGACAGCTCCCCATGACACTTTCGTCCACGGCAAGCGTGAGCACATCGGTATTGATGGCCCAATCGGTGAGCCCAAAATGATCTCTGGCGATCGGTAAGCATCGTTTTCTCCACACATCGGAACCATCTAATAATCTCGCAGCCAAACTCAGAAGGGCGTCTACGGTGCTCACCCCGTTGAGGACCTTACCAAGGACCGCACCGTCATCGAGCCTCGCACTGGTCTACCCATGAACGTTGGCCGGTATGGCGATGGCGCTGGCGGTACTGACGGTGGACCAATCGGTCACCACCATCACGAAACGGTAGCTGGTCAGGTCCAGCCCGGTACAGCGGACACGGAGCATGCGACGACTAACTGGGAGGACGTTGCAAAGAAGAACACTATCTATTAGTGCATGAGTGGTTAAGACGAAGACATGGTATCACGGCCGCGTTCGGAATGATGGGATGTTTTGGTTGATTATAACTTCGCTCGTAGTACTTGCAATGACCATAATGTGTATAGTACGACCCGATAGACTTCCCTCCGTGAGATACCCGCCGATGTCAATTTCCTAACACACCATCCCCACTCCGCAGGCTCTACTTCCTTGCCATCAAAATCTTAAACAATACTCTCCATCGGTGACGAGTTTTAACTTTCTTTAGACAAGCACAGTGTCCGAAAAACACGGAAAGCTTCCCTTTAGCCCCCTATCAACTAGAAGCGCATATCCACGGACTCTATGGATTGGAGAACCCCGGATCTCTCAGTTGGGTGGCCTCAGAATTGCATCACTCGCCCGGTCGCTTGAGCATTTCAACAAAAGCGTACGTCGGGGTATATAGAGCCAAGACCTCTGGGTCACTAAGCACTTTCTCTTAATATTCGCAGCTGTCTTCACTGAAAGTCTCGAGGAGGTTGGTGAGTGCTGTGGCTGTTCTTTCTGCCGTTCTCTGTAATGCGCTGGTGGATCAGTGTGTTGTTGTGTAATAGGTAATGAGGATTATTGTATCCAGGGTCTTTGGTTTTGTAAGGTGATTTAGGAAGAGGATGTTGAAGGTGGCTGATGCTGATCATCCTCTGTGGGAATGGTCGCGTGATTGATGGCGTTTGCTTTTCTTTTTGATCAGAGTGGTGGACGCTTGGTTAATGGTTCGGGAGGAATGTAGAGTTAGGTCTTGTTGTAGTCTTCTGCCGTTTGGGGCTAAGACTAGAAGCTGATATCACGCTGCTCCTGGTCACTTTGCAACGAAAAATCTCGAGAGATAGCACTAAGAGGTACCCATCCTATTCACGATGCCGTCCCAGCACCATCTGTACGTATTGATGAAGGGTTTGGGCTAGTCAGTATAAAAGTTGAAGTATACTGAGTATCGACTGCGGACGTCCCGACTCAACAATAATGCTTTGGTATTCCAGAGATTCAACTTTGATGTGTAGAACAAATTTAGGCTAGGACAATGGCAGAGACGTCCCTCTGTGGGCCTGTAGCAAAAGACGGGGGCAATGCGCTGATCCCTGTCTCAGAGTAAAGCCTCGGCTGCATTCATCCACCACCTTCCAGGATTGGCCAACTGGGTCTGCAAATATTGAAACAAGCTCTGACCTTTAGGATCGTTGTCCAATATGTTAGAAACAATTGATTGGGTCAATCTGCCGACCCTCCCAATGTGGTTGACTTACCTCCGCTCCCACTTACAAGATGTGGGAACACTGACAACGGGAGCTAGCAACGGTAAATGGGTCGAATATGTGCAACGCCCTTTCATTCAATGGCTGCTGATATAAATATGTACTGCAGAGGGCCATTGGGAGGTAAGGATCACACGAGAAACCTTCTCACAAGATGCATCTGTCAACCTCTTTCCTCATCAGCCTCAGCGCTGCAGTCGCGGCCGTCAATGGCGCCCTCACTCGGGTCTCAAGCTTCGGCGATAATCCAACAGGCCTGGAGATGAACATCAACGTACCTTCGAAGCTCGCACAAAAGCCTGGCATCATCCTTGCCGTAAGTCGGCGCAGTAACTTCTTCGTTAGCGGCCATTAATACCATCGCAGCTTCACGGCTGTTTCGGGAGCGGCGAGGCATACTACCAGGAGACCAAGTACAGCTTGCTCTCCGAGCAGAAGGGCTTCATCACCATATTCCCCTCGTCCAAGCGCGACTCGAACTGCTGGGAAGTCAACACCCAGAAAGGCCTCTCTCGCAATGCCGGCGGCGACAACCAGGGCTTGGTCTCTATGATCAACTATACCGTCTCCAAGTACTCTGCCGACCCTGCGAAGATCTTCGTCACCGGCTCGAGCTCGGGATGCATGATGACCAACGTTCTCATGGGCACTTACCCTGACGTTTTCGCTGCTGCGACTTGCTACTCTGGTGTAGCTGCTGGCTGTGTCGCAGGCAGCCCCGGCGCGTCGCCCATCTCATCGGACGGAAAGTGCGCGAATGGCCTCGTGATCAAGAGCCAGGCTGAGTGGGTCAGCGTCGTGAAGGCGATGTACCCCGGCTACACTGGCAAGTACCCCAAGCTCGCCACGTTCCACGGCACTGCGGACACACTGGTCAAGCTGCCCAACTTGGCCGAGCAGCTCAAGCAATGGAGCGGCGTCCAGGGGGTCCAGTTCAACTCTAATCAGACGAATACGCCGGAGTCAGGATACACGAAGATCGTGTATGGTGATGGGAGCAAGTTGGTGGGTTATCAGGCGCATGGTGTTGGCCATACTGTCCCGGTACATGAGTCGGAGGATCTGGCGTGGTTTGGCCTGTGAGCTGTATATGCAAAGCTGATGGCGGCACGGGATTGAATGTTCCATTCTAGAATGGTATATCGTGGAATTACTCAGCAGCTGATGGGTGTCAATGCTGTCTTGCCAATTAGTTCCGATCATAAGAAAGCAAATTGCAGATTTCAAGCCGGTCTGTCTTCCACAAAACTAAGTCTCGCTTCAGCATGTCAATCTTCCACTCAGCTGATGTGTTCATTGTTTTACTTCCAGAACTCGTTGCGGGAGGAGATTTATCAGGAGCACGTCCAGTAGATTGTAAATGAGGTCACATGTCTGGGGATGCAGGTGGTCACCTTTTTGTTGGCAGGCGCCGAAATACCCAGGTAACCACATTAAGATCCTGTCCTCGACTTGGAACGGTCTTGTGATGTAGAGGGAGCTCGATAAAAACCACATGGAGCATGGAGTGGATAATTCTGAATTACATCTGTGTGTATCGTGTCACAATCGAGCGCTGTGGAGTGTGAAGAGAGTATCACGTGAACATGCGGCCGCCAAGAGCTCCAGACCTCACCAACACGGCTGCTCAAACTCGCATTGCCTGAGACAGTCCCAATTGCACACCACCTTGTCGAGTCCGATTCTGTAGCTGCACACCTGAAGTTCTTCCGGGTCTTGCGCGCATATTTGCGCCGGCCCTGCTACGTGCATCAGCGACATCTCGCCGTCGCCTGCTAGTCTGACCTCACCGCCAGCCGCAGCTTCCACTTCCCCAGACCCCAGCGCGCCCACCCCACTTGCGCGACAACAACAACAACAACAAAACCGCCACCATGTCGGGCGCCGCCGCGACAGCTCGGCCTACACAGGCACTGCGCGTGCGTCGCGAGTCCCAACGGCCTGGCGTTGCGCGCGTCGTCACCAAATCGAATAATGTGGAGGACGAGGCCGCAAAGCCAGAGCCCAAGCTCTATGGTATGCAACAGCTAGTGCGCGTGTGTGCGAGCGCGCAGCTAACATATGGCGCAGTATATACACAAGAGGCAATCCTTGCCAGGCACCGCGGCAAGCTGCCCTCGATGCGCATCTATCTCCACCCCAACTTCTTTCGCATCAACGACTCCCAGGAGACGCTCAACTATGCCTCGCCCATGCGGGAGCTCCTAGTGGCCCTGAGGGCGAAACAAATCCCTCATAACATGCTCGAGGAGCTCTACGCCAATGGAACGACCTTCTATGACGGCTGTCTGATCGTCGAAATCCACAACTACCGCGACGCTACCGCCAAACCCAAAGACAGTGCAGACGGCGCCGCTGATGGCAGCAAGACGACCTTCTCCATTCACAACAATAACAGCTTCATCACTCCGTCTCCCTATGGCTCGCACCCCAGCACGAAGCCTGACCCTAAAACCAACGGCACCACTGGGCAGGCCAAGGACGCTGGCGACAAGGAGGATAAGGAGAACATGCCTGCACCTGGGACAAACGGGGCGTCGCAGAAACAGCCCTCGAGCGGACCGAAGATCATGACTGTAGTCCTGTTCCCCTCGCCGCAGACTCAGCTGTCTGACCTGTCGATACTCGCTACTACCCCAGCGACCGACGCTGCGACGCTGAAGAGGATGCAAGCCGCTGGACGCGGTGCAGGCATGCCACCCACCCCATTAACTGCAGTGCCGCCTACACCGACCTTCTCAGCCGGGCCTAGTCCCAAGCGCCAAAAGATGATGGTCGATGACGGCAACGTCCACGAATTCGAGGCTGAGCTTCTCAATGCGACATGCCCAAAGCTATACCTCGAACCTACGAAAAGTTTTGCCGAGTCAATAGCACTGATGGACGCAATGACCCATCCTATCAACAAGAATCCGCCACCAGAACGCAAAACACGCAAAAGGACCACTGCAGAGCTGGCAGCTGACGAGGCCGATGCACAGAACCTCCAGAGCTACATGCTCGCCGGAGACGAACAGCAGGCAACTCTCAGCACCACTGCTGCTGGTGACAGCGAAGGCGCTGTGCGCGCTCAAGCCAACACCATGTCCTTTGCCCGTTTCAAGACCCTCGCGAGCATCAAGGCTAACCACGAGGAAGCAGACCGCCGCAAGAAGGAGGAGGATGCTCGTCAAGCACAGGCTAAGAGGCAAGCGCAGATCGAGTCTGAAGCTCAGAAGCGGAGAGATATGGAGGCAAATCGACAGCAAGCCGAGGTTCAGGAGCGGCAGCAGCAGCTTCTCGCACGTCAGCAAGCACAGCAGCAGCAGATGTTGCAGCAGAACCAAATGCAGCAGAACGAAGCGCTGCGAGCTGCTCAGGCAGCGCAGATGTCGAACGCTGCCGCAGCTCAGATCTCGCAAACACCCCAGTCTGCTACACAGAACCAATTCTCGCCCAGCGTGCGGCAGAACACGCCCATAACTGCTGCAGCAGCTTCGCCTCGTCCTGGTGGTCCAGCAAGCCACCCTATGGGTGGTACACCTATGGTTGCAACAGCTTCAAACCATGCCATCGCCAGCCCTGCCCGACCCCCGTCCTCTATCTCGCATCATCCAATGGCACGCACCGCTAGTCAACAGCAGGGTTCGATGAGTCGTACGAACACACCTCAGATGATGCAAGGTACGCCCGTCATGAACTCAGCCATGCCCAATCGCAACATGACGCCAACACCACGCATGAACCAAGGCAGTCCATCTCTGCAGGTACAGGGCGCAACACCGATCATGATGCAGACGCCACAGACTCAGAACATGACACCTGAGCAAATGCAAGCTCTGCAGGCCCAGCAGAGTCAGCAGCGTATGCAGCAGATGCGCCTGCAGCAGTTGCAGGCCCAGCAAATGAACGGTATGTCGCCGGGTGGTGCTCAGAACCTGCAACAGATGGCGATGCAAAAGGCTCTTATGCAGATCCAGCAGAATGGTGTGCCGCCGGGACAGAACCAGCAGATATATCAACAGCGTCTTGCACAGAACTATTTCAACCAGCTTAAGCAAGCACAAGCAGCGCAGGTCCAGCAGCAACAGCAACAGCACGGCATGAATCAAATGTCGCCTCAAGGGCAACAACAGGCAATGCCTAACCAGCAGGCTGGCAATAACATGGGCAACATGAGCGTTCAACAGCTGCGCGCGCATTACCAGCAACGTAAGCAGCATCTTTTGGCGACATTCGGCCAACAGGTGCCTCAACAGCACGTCGCGCAAATGCATCAGCTCGAGCAGCTCATTCGCAGCAAAGAGCAAGCCCAGCTTCAGCAAGCCCAGCAACAGATGGGCCAAAACCAGATGAATATAAACCAGGGCATGCAGGGCCAAGTGCAAGCCGGCCAGAACCCTATGCAGATGCAGCAGTATCAACAGGCCCTCCTTCAGCAGCGCGCGCAGCAGGCACGCAATGATCAGATCATGCGCATGCGCCAACAGGCTATGCAGCAAGGCGGGCAGATGCCCCAGGGTATGATGAACAACATGCAAGGCATGAACATGCAAAACATGCAGAACATGCAGAATATGGGCAACATGGGCAACATGGGTAACATGGGCAACATGCAGCAGGGGATACAAGGCCTGCAAGGTATGCAGGGCATGCAGGGCATGAATATGGGCCAAATGAACATGGGTCAGGTAAACCAGCAACAGGTGCAGCAGATGATGATGATGCGCCAGGCTCAGCAACAGCAACAACAGCAGCGTATGCAGCAACAGGGCGGTGACATGAACTGGAATGGTGTCTCATAGCATGTTGCACATCGTCTGGCTTTCACTTGATATTACTAGGCGTTTGGTCATGAGGGGTGTTTGGCTCGGAAAAGTCTCAAGATACCCCCGATATAGGTTGCATACTCGGTGTTTGGATCAGCATGTTGACGGAGTAGCTTAATCACAATTACTACTGTTCGAATATGACCTCGATTCTGTACATTATCTCAAACTCGGTCCAAGCCCCCTCAGCTTGCCGCACTGTACTCATACCATATCGTGACCCTTGTCACCTCCTCGACACTGATCACATCCTCAAGGTCCAACATAAGCCCCGTCCTAGTAATCCCCCCACGTCTTCGGACCACGCCACCGCGGTCCCGCATGCCTGCTATACGGCGCAGGATATCCGCACCTCCCCCCCTCAACCCGCGTCCACCCATCAGCGCTGCTCCTCACCTCCCTCAGCGGTCGACGGTTCGGACTCTGCGTGTGACTGGCCGAGTGCGCCCAGTCTGGGAAATGAGTGCCGAGTTGGCGGGCGCCGGTCGCAGACCACTTGCCGCTGGGATAGGTGTATGGGTGAAAACCGGGCTCGCGGAAGGGGTTGTAGTAGCGGTTTGGGTCTGCCATGTTAGCCTAAATGTTGGTTGTGGTGGTATTTGGTTTCGGTTAAGGCTGATGGTTTTTGTTGCTTTGTGGGTGTGGGTGGATTGTTGTTGAGTGCTTTGGTGGTCTTGTTGGCGATGGGGGACAGCATAATATATGCCGTGGGTGGGTGAATAGTGGGTTGTAACGTACAGTGAACGGTATGCTAGAGATTGGAAGTGCACGATCTGTCACGTCCCGGCGGTAAAGATGGTCTATGCCGAGGAAGCTGCGAGCTCACTGACAGATCTTGTTACAAGGCTGCACTGGTGGGTACGAGCACGTAGCCCACTAGATCCCGGCATGTGAAGTAAGATGCACCCTAACATGAATGTTACACCATATGTAGTTGATAAGTGCAATGTTTATCACGCAGGAGGTGTTGGCTGGCAATAGCTGATCGAGATGTTGTAATGCTGGTCATGTTCGTCAAAGATATCATGTTAGAAGCAGATACAATGGTCGAGTGCTAAAGCGGAACTTCCCATACCTATATGTGAACGCGTACTGGAATGGCAAAACCGTGACGCACACGGAACATACGAAGTACAAGCTTACAGCAGAAAGAACTGCAATGCATCCTCAAGCACTCGAAATTTAATGTGAATATCGCAAGGAGTCACTCAGTGAAGATGCTACTGAGGGCTGACTTCGTTACTGTTGAATGAGACATTCCTATAGCTATCGAGTCTACCGGCACTACATCAAGATGAACGAGGACCACCACAGTACACTAGCAAAGTCACTGAGCTACTTTCTGATCAAATAGATTCATCTCTGACATCTGTAGTAGCTAGAAGTCCTTTTGGAGCCCGTCACGTTGCCCTCGCGCAAGTCGTACAAAAGTTCAGACCACACTTGGTACACCTGTAGATACTGCTTTATGGGCCTACGCCACAGATGCTGCATATCCATTGCACGTGTGTGGTATCGGAGCTCTTGGCGTATCGTCGTATCTCTCAATCATGGATGAGGCTGGAACATATCTTACCACTTGAGGGTGGGCACGTGATCAGGCTGCAGGTACTTGCTGTTCGTTTACGCAGAGTCATGCTTTGATCCTTCCGCTTTCCGACAACCTACAAACCTGTCCACCCTCGCTTTGGGTGTAAATACGAAACGCTTTAGGCTCTTCACTCACTCTACACAAAACGAGTATACATTCTTCCCGTAAGGCTGGCGTAGCCCCACACAACATCGCGGTTCTCTTTCGACTTCCTGCGAAGCTCGGGTTCGCCATTCGAGCCCCAACAAATCACCGACGCCTGCTATTATGAATTATATAGCCCTGAATTCTGATCAGCAGCAGATCCGGCTTCTACATGTCCACCGCGCCAATGTCGAGGCCGATCTTACTTGTCACTTCAGCACCATCTCCTTGACTGATCTCAGCACCGAATTCGAGGCTTTGTCTTACTTTTGGGGTCCCTCGACTAAAGGCCATACTATTTGTATCGAAGGGATCAGTGTTGGCGTCACCGATAGTCTTTGGCAGGCTCTACAAAGCCTTCGCTATCCGGACAGAGAGCGAATCGTATGGGTAGATGCTGTATGTATCAACCAGTCTGATCTTCAGGGGCGCTCGCAACAGGTGTCGCGGGTGCAGTCTGTCTATTCTCGAGCTGCAAGCATACCGATATACCTCGGCGAACCGTTTGATAATATTGAGCCTGCCTTGCAATTCTTGGCCGAGGCTGCCTCCAGCGTCAATGTCAACGAGAATGCTACGTCCTTCGCTAGGTTAGGCGAATTTTCAGATCCTGGTAAATATCCGGCTTGCGAGAATGAACGATTGACCTCGGACCTCGTCACCGCCCTCAGGACATTCATGAACAGGCCTTGGTGGAAACGGGCGTGGACGGTCGCATTGCCCAGCAGTCTCGAAGATTCATGAGTACGCGAGATCAGCGCCTTGAACTGGTACCAGAGCATGCAAGAGGAGGCGACGTTGTCGCGGTGTTGACGGGTGGACATGTACCTCTTATCTTGAGGCCGGAGGGCAGGCACTATACCCTTATCGGAGATGCATATGTCCACGGTATCATGGACAGAGAAGCCTTCCTTGAAATAAAGACCGCCAAAGAGCTTGATTACATCGAGATGCATCAATAGCTGGTAGTACTTCGTATCTTGGTTTCGAGAAATGGACCGAGCATCAGACTCTTACTGAGTCCTTTAGATCTGAGAGACGAATTGCCGGCGTACTGTCTACAACATTTCATTTGTACGTTTTCAAAGAGCAAGTGATGGTGTGAAACTCAGCGAAAGAGTTGGACGGCAGCTGTTGCGCTCGAGAATTGCGCTCTTGTGTAAACTCTTGAACGGCGACTAAGAAGTTGATGCATGGAAAGACGTCACGCAGGTCGCGGAAGCGCATTTTTGAAGATCTCAGTACGTCGGTGGGGCATGATAGAAGCCCCTTCGAAGCATATGGCTCAGCAGTAGTCAAGGGAGCAGACGTGTGGCTTTTGGCTTGGTCTTCGAGAAATAGAGAAGAAAAATTCAGTGACAGGATTCGCTCCCAAAAAGTCAGAAAGGGAGAAATCGCTCATTACACATAGAGCAGAATAGTCGAGGGAAAACTGGGCTGAAGATTCCGGGTGGTTGTACACTCCCTCGCCCAGACGAGTCCTCACATGTGGAGTGCGACGCGTGCATTTTGAATAACTAGAGAGTGCTTAAGATAACATAGAACGCACCATTTGCAGCATTGATTCATCTGCACTTGATCCTACAACTTCTAATGGAATCAGTAAGGTCGAGTGGATCCACAGGAACATGTTTCATTTCACGTTCTTTCTTGAAATATGAACTTGATCAGGCTTTGGCGTCGTCCAAACGAAGAGCACATTTGTGATGGGGACAATACTTTCGATAGGGCAAACACATTTGGTGCCTTCAGGCAACTTTAGATATCCTGACCAAGAGTGTTTGGGACAGAAGTCTCACCCGGCGGAGGAGACGTTTTGGTACTCGCAGCATCGGTCATAGACACTCGGTCTTCAATGAACATACAGGATCACGACTTGAACATTGATTCTTTGTTCAAAGAAGCACACATGAAGTGGTTCCTAGGCAGATCGAAGATTTGCGCAGGACATCATCGAGAAAATTCGACACTTTGAACTTTGGCTTCCGGTCATGAAGTTTGTGGTACTGGGACGCGTTGCAAGCTTAAATACTTATATGAGTAGAAACTCCCGTACTTGGTATCTAGCATGCGACCTTTCTTTTGAGTAATCACTGCTTCGCTTGTAGTTCGCATCCGTGTAAATTATCGTCACAGGTGGTATTTCCGTCCAACAACTCAATGCAAGCGACACAGAAATAAGGAGCTTGACATCATGGATGATGAAGACACCGGACGGTGACATGTATCAGTCATTACTCATCATTGGCTTCATTATCTTAGATTTCAGCCTTCAGTAGGCATTCTTCATCGCTTGTGCGATCAGCACACAGCGTGGGTCTTCTCGTGTTGACCTTGCAGACTGTGGTCCTCGTCTCCATATATCTCCTGCGTGCTCTTCTTGACCACTGGCTGATGCAGTGTAGTGCGGCGGCGCATGGCAAATTGGTGCCTGTAGCATGTTAGTACTCCATCTTCATCACAACAGCTCTTGGGCGGCTTACTCCTTATGCTCCTGGATCTTCTTAGCGTCAAGCTGGTCCAGTGTCTGAAGCGCGAGCTTGAAGTCAGCAATCAGAGCGTCACATCGCGACTTTGTGAAGTCCTCGCGCACAACGACGCGCATCAGCTTCATCTTTTCAGAGTGCGGAGCCATGGTATAGGCGGGGACAACCCAGCCGCGCTCGCGGAGTTGGTGAGCCCTATCCGCTCATTAGTATGGTTTGATTGAACCATTGGGGTAACTTACACAGCGAACTCGTCGTACTGCTTGCCGAGATCCTCGTCAAGGCGGACAGCGACCAGAGGCAGACCCTCGCCCTTTCTCTGGCTGATGACAATGAAACCGAGCTCCTCGAGATTCGCCGCTAGATAGTCGGAGATGCGGGTCAGGTTCAGCATGATTCTCCTGTAGCCTCTCTTTCCAAGGCGAATGAGCTGGTAATACTGTCCGATGATCTGTGACGCTCCACGCGAGAAATTAAGTGTGAAAGATGCCTGGTCCGCACCGAGATAGTTGATGTTGAAAATTAGTTCCTTGGGGAGATACTTGGGGTCCCGCCACACAACCCATCCAACACCAGGGTAGACGAGGCCGTACTTGTGACCGGACACGTTGATGGAAGTGACCTTCTCGAGACGGAAATCCCATAAAAGGCCGGGGTTGACAAATGGAGCGACAAAACCACCGGAAGCGGCATCGACGTGAATGTTGACATCAATGTTACGCTCGATGAGGAGATCGTTGATGGTCTTGGTATCCTCGTACTCACCTGTGTATGTAGTTCCGAGGATAGTGCAAATACCAATGGTGTTCTCGTCGACCAGATCCACAGCCTCCTGGGGGTCTATCACGTAGCGGTCTTTGGTGCAGTAGACATACTTCTCCTCAACGTCGAAGTACCTGCAAGCTTTCTGCAAGCCAGTCAGTGCTCAATCTTCTCATTTCAGTAGTCTCAACTGACCTCCCAGCAGACTTGCACAGCCGAGTTCATGATGATGTTGGGGTTTTCGGTCGATTTGCCCTCAGCCTTGCGCTTCTTTTGCCAAAGCTTCTTCATGGCGAGCACTGCCAGCTGCAGCATGTCAGTTTTCCGCTTGATTGTTAATCTCGCATGTATTACCCACCATAATGGCCTCCGAGGAACCGATTGTAGATGTACCAATGGTGTTCGCCTCATCGTGAGCGGGAGCATTGAAGAGACGAGCGATCATAGACACGCATCCTGTCTTTGTTCAGCTACTGGTCTTCTATGAATGTGTATCTCAGACGTACGGTTCTGGATATCGGCGCTGACGGGGTATTCTTCGTAATCGATGAAGTTCTTCGAGAAGGCATCACTGGACGCTGTCAGACTTTGCTTCGACTCACGTCGCATAAACTACTCACACCATGAGCTCCTCAGCCTCCTTCTCCATGTATGTGGTGACGAAAGATGCCAAGTTGAGCGTTGGTGTACCGTCAAGCGTGAGGTCATCTTTGATCATACGGTGAGCGACAGCAGCTGGCATCTCGCGCTCAGGCATCTCGTGGCGGGGCAGATCCTCGCCCGCGTATTTGCTGCCATAGACGGTGGCTGTAAAGTCATCCTGCTCTTCCTCCTTGGTGAGAGGAATTGTATCAATGTTCGCATACTGGGCCTTGATAGATTCAATCTCCTTGTTGGTTGCGACTCTGTTGACGTGCACCATGGTAGCGGTAGAAGAGCGATTGGCGTAGGAAAAGAGGGAATTGAAGGATTGGAATAAGGAAGGAAGCTGCGGAACAGTAGGATGAGGTATTTAGCCCACGTCAGCGCGGACTCGTAGGTTTAAAGCATGCTGGTGCATCAAGGATTACGTCCGTGTCTAGGATGCAGCTACCCCACTACCGAAGCATCCTGCAGGCAGACCAGCTCGTTCCAGCTCCGCTGCAACGTGTCACTGTGGCAATCAATCAGCTTGCCGTAGAACTGCATCTAATTCGCATTTGTGCCCTTGGTACAGCTCTTCATGCAGATGCCTGAGACATTGTATGTACAGCTGCCAACACGGTGCCTTGCCCACGAAGCTCATTCGAAGATCGTCATAACAGGGCTAAGAAGCTTGTTTCCTTAGCGCCGTGCCAAATCGAGAGCTTGATGGGAGCGACGCTAGCTGCATGTCGCTGCGGGGCGACCAGCCGAGGCGTGTAATGGATGAGGAACCCTCAAGGTCTTTGCCCACAGAGTATCTGGAAGGTTCATGGACACACTGTTTCAACTCCACCTGCAGCATTCAATTGTAGTGCCATGCTGCAGACGGCCGAGCTCCAGACAAGATGCATTTGCTGCCAAGAACGCTTCAGGTACAACCTTCGCAGCCACTGCCAGCCAAAGCCTTATCAGAGATTTCAAATCTGAATACAATTGGGCCATCTCGCCAAAGCTGAAAATGTATCTGCGGTTGAGACTGCGGCGCGAGCCTAGGTCAGCAGGGGAGAACCTCAAATGCAGGCGCAGCCTCAGTTGGCCTAAAGTTAAGCATGGTGTCAAATCGTGTCGACTGAGTCGCGCTAGGTGCCGACCATGTTGTATTATTGCTGCAAGATGCTCCCGGGCTCCTCCCAATTATTTGATGCTGAAGTGAAACTCAAGATGCTGTATGCTCCACCCCCATCATTTCTGCACCCCATGCAAATGCGACAAACGGAAATCTAATGACATGATCATGAATGAAGGAAATGCTAAGGTCGAATCATGATGCGCAACATAAGAGAATTGTAGCTCGAGCAGGCCACTCTCGTGAAGCGCTATTCCTTGTCCTCGTCTTCAAGCTTTGTCCGTTATATGATGTTCGCAATGCTGATGCGGCTTGCGTTCGATGGCACGGGGCTCGGCAGGGTCGCTGGCTTCGGTGGTGACTGCTCGCTGGGACCGAGCTGAACTCGTTTGACAGGATTGTGTGGTGGCGGGTAGTAAGTCGGTGGCGGCTGCTGTCCAGAGCGTGGACGGCTCTCCTCCATCAACTGTCGAATCAATTGGTCCACCTTGCCCCATCCCTCCCACTCTACAGAAGGCAAAGTAGCGGAACTCTGAGAAGTAGCATCATGCATTGGCTGATCCTGACCAGGAAGGGTTAGAATTCCGTATGCAGACCTAGGCGACTTGTTGGATGTCAAGTCGGCGCCTGCCCAGACCCAACCATGCTCGACACTGGCCTGCACATCTCCACTGATGTAGGCTAGCATTTCCTCGTCGTATTCAAGTTGCTGAGGCGAGCCACGACCGCTGCGTATCCGCTCCACCAGCTTTTCCAGGACGAACACGAGGTTCTTGCCACAGCCAGCCCCAATCTGTCGAAGGTTACCAATGACGCTGAGCATGTGCAAACACATCATTGCCGCGTCGTAATCGCCATGGAGACACAAAATCAAGATGCACCGCCAGAGGTGGACGCATGTTTGGGTACTAGCCATAGGCGCGACCCTTGCAGGCCAACCTTTCTCTACTTCAACCTTCGGTGGATTGTGCAGAGATCTGGAGATATACTTGGCCGTCTCCTGGGCTACGCTCGCACATAGTCGAACGGCTTCTCTGCGCTCTGTAGGGTGACAGACAGGGGATAAGTTGCGTCGGTACAGATGGTATTGTGCGGAAAGCAGGGCGAAAAGTGGCGGTAGCGCTGCAACCTCCAATGCAGCCGCTGAGCCAGTCTGATATGTCTCGGGCAACTGCTGCAACCTGGATCGAAATTTCAGATCAAAACTTTGCAAAGTCTGCGGAGAGATCATGCTGGACTTCAGGGCCTGGTGTAGTGAGGCATATATGCGTATAACTTGTATAACTGCCAGAGAGCCAGTGAACGGTGCTGTATTCGGGTGGGTTCGGAAGAAGCCCTGAGGCTGGATGTATCGATCTTCGGCCGGAGAGGGTAGGGAGATGTCGCAATCGCTGTCGTTAATGAGCATTGGCTTACTTGCTTCGAAGGATGTGATCCTGTGAATGATTAGCTGAGGTGCTTTTGAAGGTGCAGGTTTCACACATGCCTATCTCGCGAGTAAATTGACCACCAAAGCCTTCGGCGGATCTCACCGTCGACAATGGGCCAAGACTCAATCTCGTTATTTATGGACAGCTCTTGCGCAGCCCTGACGGCATTAGAGAGCCACATAGATCCGATCGCCTTCATGTTGCTCTCTGCAGCAAAGATGCTCAACAGCAGCGCCACTTGCGCATGGACAACCATCAATTCGTGCGGCCACGGTGTCAGCGCCTCAGTCGCGATATCGAAGAACGACAAGCCTCTCCTGGGCTTAGCGGTAGGGCTTCCTGGTGTTGCTGAGGTCCCCAAACTCCCACACGCCAACACCGCGAAGAACAGCCCAATCCACTCACGAGGCATTC
The DNA here is from genome assembly GCA_016630955.3 of Didymella arachidicola. Classification (NCBI taxonomy): domain Eukaryota; kingdom Fungi; phylum Ascomycota; class Dothideomycetes; order Pleosporales; family Didymellaceae; genus Didymella; species Didymella arachidicola. Next base: position 492,166 of record CM049987.1, read on the forward strand.
CGTGAAAACTGCGTGCAGTGTACACCTCATCAACTTGCTGTGAGAAGGTAGGCCAGTGAAGAGCTGGATACCAGGTATGTACGTAGTTCAGGTATGACCTCGAAAGATGTGCGAAGTCTGCCCGTGCGGGTACCTCTGGTAAGCCGGAACCTTCCTCGAGTGGTGCACTTGCTCGAAGGTGTGGTGTATTGAAGATGCCTTGTGAGTAGGTCTGGATGTTTCTCCGTACATGATCAAAGTCGCGCATGACCGTTGGTGTGAGTTTCAGCTGTGCAGCCTGTGGTCCATTGAAGGGGTCGGAGAGTCGACGTTTCGTATCAGTGCGCTCTGCAGTCGACTCTTCTTTGGTAACCGTTCTGGTACGCAATTGCGAATTCATTTGTGTTAATTCTGCAATCTGGCTTTGGAGATCCTGGACTTGTCTGAGTGCGCTGTCAGCGTACACGAGCAATGGTCAGTGGGTTTGCTTACTTTATCGAAGACATCCGCCTATTTGTTTCCTTTGTGAATTGGCATTTGTGATTCCTGCTAGAACACTCAGAGCACGCTGAGGTTTCTGTGGCGTCGCACTGAAAAGGGATGTCAGCATTGCAAACTACCAGTATTGATTCAGTACAGCCCTCCGATCCAGCCGCACATGTAATGGCTGCAGCGCTGTAACATCGCGCGCTCTCGGTTGCGACCACACAGATTGAGTGACTGAGATTATAGCGACATAGCGATGCCCTAGATACGACCAAGTTTGCAGCTGGTCCTGCGATATTTCTAGTATTTAAGGTAGCCAGCAAAACTTACTTTTACTTTTCGCTCACGGCATGCATCGCATGATGGATCCTTCCGTCGTTGCCTGTAGGCCCGCTTCTGTGCATTGAGGTTTGCTGACGATATCTGCGATGCAGATATCCCGAAGCTTGGGGCATCGTGGTTCTGCATCTCTGGTAGGCTGCCAGAAGCTGTGCTGGATGCTGCAGAATGAGAGTAGGAGTTGGATCCGTAGGCAGGAGATCTCGCTTCTTGCGGAAAAGGCGGAGCAATCAATGTCGTTGTACGAATAGCTGGTGGCACGAGTGCAAAAGGGTTTGGCGGAGGTATCATGGCCTGTGGAGAACCTCCAGACGACCCAGGTGGCGAGTTGCGCATGTCGTTGACAGTGCGTATACTCACGTGTGTCAAGAAGGAACAACCGGAACCGCTAGACGATGGGAATAGGGCGTCAACGCCAGATAATTCTGCTGTGGGGATCAGACAACTCTTCGGTAGCAACCGAACACGATGCCAGTCGGGTCTGCAACCCAGCAGAATGGACAGGACGGGAGAGCGATGTAAAGGGGACAGCCAATGGAAGCGTTGTCCTCAGTTCATCGTAAGGGCCAGACCAGAGGTGAGAGGGTGTGACGGGCTGATGTGAGGAATGGCTGGGCTGACAGAAGTGGGCTGCTAGGCTGGAATGGATGTTCCCGTACTTGCAGTATCCCAGTGGGGAAGCTTGAAGGAATCGCGTCTCCAGGCCAGAGCCTGAGTCGGGTGCTCCGTGTCGCTTGAGCAATCTTTGGTAGTAAGCCAAGCAGATCTCGGAAAGGTACGCCGAGGACGCGTGTGTCTAGGATACCATGGTGAACCAAGTCGTTGTAAAGAACAGAGCGAGCCGTAAGGCAACTATTTTTCCGCGGCTGGCTGGAATGAGTGATGGTCTGTTTGATGGCAGGGGCCCGAGTGGATGCAAAAACCGGACAGCTTCCGGTGATGAGCCGCTAGGAACTCACTGACAGTCGAGGGCAGGCCCGGCGCGTGGAGCGATCTTCTGGAAGGTGACGTTGCGCTGCGAACCAGGTTCGGATCTGTAGAGGGAGGAATCGACTAGCACGGCTTGTAAGACCACACAAGCATAAGGTCTAGTCGCCACCGTACCTATCAGCGTCGCAAGAGCGCTCGATTAACGCAGGGGACTGGCGAGCTTGGTGTGCCACGGCACGTGTCACTTTGCGGTGGATGCTCAATCTGGTAAGGTACCAACGGCCCTGTTCGAGGTGAAAGCGCTCTCGGCGAGCACCGTACTGGGGCCGAAAATTTTCAATTGGACTTCTTGACGAGTAGCGAAATGTAATAGGTAATGCTCACGCACACAACGTACCGTTACTCCCGTGGACGGTTAAATCCTGGCGGGTAGGCAACGCCACAAGTAACCCACAAGTAATCAGCGCGATCAGATGCTAGTCCACCAGCTGTCATGTACACTGGTGTGTACTGATGCCTGGCAGCCCAACTGGAACAACAACATCGGTACACAACGGAGCAGAGAGCTGAGGCTAAACTGTCAATTCGATTCCAAAGCGAACACGAGACTACTAAACACCGCTAGGAGCCGCGCTGACGGTGCCATCATGGCAAGCGTATGTCGGAACTCCATCCGAAGAGCTACTAGCAGAACGTTAAAAGGGACGTTTCTCGGCTTTGTCAGTGTTGATGTCGTTATAAATTTCCAAACACGGTAGGCTCGCTGTCCGAATACATGCAATTCGCTGCATCTCAAATCACATCCCGTCACAAAAACGTGGTTAACAAGCTGCCGCACGCGCTACGCTGCAAGTGACTGGTTTCCTCCGCTAAGGCTCGTGGCCAGAGCGAGGGCTCACGGCTTGATGCGTGCGCACGAGGTCTAGTCGGATGGATTTTTGCCAGGGTGAGACGATGCCGGGCCAGGCGCAAGGCGGTCGGTTCTCGCTGGAGAGCAAGTGCAGACCGCTCCGTCAGGGTGGATCGTTGCCGAAAGTGCATAAGACCAGCGAATGACCGCTTCGGACGGCCGCAACTTCATAACTAAAGTTGCGCTGATCTGCATGTTTTCGGCATGTTACGGCCCACTGCCGCGCGAAACTGCTGACGGAATCCCGATGTTCCGTTGTCTGTGAGCATCGTGCGGATACTTTGAGTACCTCCAGGCTCGAGTGTAGCCCTTCGAACACGGAACTCCAAACGACGGACACTTTCTCATCTCTGGCAGGGTCCACGCGAGTCCGGGTACCGTTGCTTGACCACGGAGCTGCTTCCAGCCATCCACAGAACAGCAAATATGCTCAACCCCTGTCCTTGCGCCACCATCCTGTGTGGCACCTTCAGAAAACGTGCTTTCCCCACGTTGCAGCGCGTGTCCGCATCCACCTCGGAGAAGCCCCACAGGACTCTAGGGAACACCATGCAATATTCTAGCTTCTCGCAGAGAGAAGTGCGAGCTCGCATTCAGGTGAGTTTTAAAGTTCTCACCCGTATCAACTGCGTTTTGAGTCGATGATACTGCCGCCGAGGTGCCCACAGGCCAGGTCGACCTGCAGAAACCGCATATCCAACTGCCGGTCCATTAGTCTAGAACGCCGGAGTTCTGGCTCGCCCCTTGGCTCACACAGCAGCCGATGGATGCGCGGAACTCACACCTTTTTGAGGCCTCGGCCGGTCGTTTCAAGATTCTCCCAGGTTTCTTGTACGCGGCGGAGAAATGCTGTGTGATCAGCAGGAGCGAGCCCGAGCCTTCAGAAGGTCTCTAACATCGGTCGTGTTGATATCGATCCGCCCATGCACGCAGATACGATGGGTCAGCACGAATGGTCTGACATGTCCACGCATGCGTCTTGAAGCCCTGCAAAGCTTGTCGTGAGATATCTTGTGCTGCCTTCGCTTAGGCCGCGTGCAACAAAGAGCCCCATGTTGCATCCCGAGGCTGCCGTCAAGTATCGGTTCGATGCAGTGAATTTGTCTGCACGACATGAGCGACTGGAAGTGCGCTGGGCAGCCCAGTTGCCACGAATAGACATCTTGAGATCTGCGATTCTGATTGCGTGGCCCATGGCGGAAGGTACCGAGCCGCAGCCGATGAGATGGGATTTCGCAGAAGTCGGCCAGGGAGCCCTGGAGGTTTGGGCAGATATCCCACTCCGCCGCCGAGCACCCACTTGGCGACCGGAGGTGAGTGCTCGAACCGTGTTGACTCCTGATTTGCCCTCCGATAAGACGCCGCGGAGAGCTAAGGCCAACACTCCTTCGATCGTCCCTCGCCTCGACCTCATACTCGCTGGCACCACTGGTACCGTAGAATTGCGTTCAAATGAGAGACTGCAGGGGTGGAAGATGTCTCCATATGCTGCACGACGAACAAAGCGGATTGCTCTCGCTGATTTATCTTTACTGCGAACTATTTTTTTTTGGGCAACGAGACTCGACAGTAACCTACCTATGGTACACGTTGGTTTGCGGCCGCCGCCCTCAAGCGTGCACAATCTTCTGCATCGGCCTGGAGTGGTGTTGGCTGACGGAGATGAATGGAAGTCGGAGGTGACGCCGGTGGCGGCCAACTGGGGCCAGAACGACTGGCAGCGGCTGAAAGCGCCGCTGCAGACACGCGAAGCTTGAGGCGAACTGCAAAAGGAAACTTCCGTTTCGCGTAGCGCTGAAAGCTCGTGTTCCGGCAGAGTTGCGGCAGGTTGGCGAGCTTCGAGATGTGTTCTAGTGTTTTCCCTCATCTGCTGTTCTGGAAGCTAGGTACGGTAAGGCAGGCGCAGAGTCTAGACGGCACCTAGGCAGCTGCAAACTCGACCGAGAGTCAATGATCAGTTCCATCGCGATCATTTTTCAAGAGAATCGGGTGGATAGGAGAATCTAAGTGACGTCTTTGTGTAGCATCCGGAGTATCACTGTATGAAGCACCGCAAGGTAAGACATGTCTGACGCTCAAGCTCGCAAATCTTCCTGTGCGATGCGCCTGAGGGCAGCGCTGGGAACCCACGACTAACTTTAACTCAACCTCTTGAATAGCGCAACAAAGCACGAAGAAATAGCAATGGTATTTTATTTTCAGGCACGGTTTTTAGGGGCGTTATGCTGCAAGTACAAGTACTTCTTCGTGGTCGTCTATGCGTCAATGCACAGCTTTTTAGATATTCCGTTGTCGAGAAGCTCAGTAGCCGGCATGCGACCTGCCCATCGATCTACTTCAGGTGGTATGCGTAGCCACATGAGACTAGCCTATTGCATTGAGACGATAAAGTATCGTAACTTCCTATTTGTCTACTGGTGTAGGACTAATGTTAATTCATCTGGGCAAGTGCACCCACCCAATATGAAAGACGTAGCGCTGAGCAAAAGTGAGAAACATCAAGTGTGACTTCAAACGTCCACTCGCCTTTTGCATCGCCCCGAAAGAGTTTGTCAACTCTCAACCCAATTGCGACCTTGCCGTGTTCAGGAGTCAAATTCATGATGGACACGCTATGCAGATTTCTTTGCGCACAGTCATCAATTCTCCCCTCCGGGAATTGTCATTCCATGGCAACCTCTGTATGCACTTCTCTGCGGTCGCCTCCATCCCTCAAGTGTACTCTGATCCTTCAGCTCCAGGACCTCTACCCTAATTGATCGACACGTACTCTTCATGTCTCTTGCCCTCCCAGCTTCACCCTCATCCGCTTGGCTCCATCCCCAGGCACTCAAATCACCACCCGGACACGTGCTCAGCGCACACAGTAGGTCCTGTTCCGCAAATAACGTCAACGTGCTCTCCTTTGTCGCTGGACTAGCTTCCATGAAGTACCGCCCCTGGGAGTCGAGGCCTGTAACTTGGAATACGTTGAGCACGTCGTGCACATCGAATTCGGTCAGTCCGTAAGGCAAGATGGCTCGTACAAGGTTGCTGTGGCAGTGAAAATCATAATCGGAGCCCGAAATGACTGATGACTACTCGATGTTAGGATTGCTCAGTTGTGGCGAGGACATCACCGACGATGTACGGGTCACATCTCGTGCCTAAGAGATCATGACAACGACCGCCCCATTTCGTTATACCTCCTCTCTCGTCACTGGTCTCTTGACGACCTCCTTGCTTCGCATTCCCCGGCCCATCCTTGATGAGACAGCTGTCAGAGATGATGCCGGCTAGCGGACGCATGAAGGGTAGGTTGGACCATAGCCTGTCGCCCTCTATCATATGCGAACCTTGCAATTGCCGTGTTCGTGCGGCCCAGAAACGTTCTCGTGGGTCTGATGCATTCCAGACGTTCAAATCGCCCACTTGAGGGCCTTCCGGTGTTGAAAGGCGGAACAATGATCCTGCAGGCACCCTCCACGCGCGTCCAGAGCGCGGAGGGACGGTAAGGTCTAAGGTCTTGGTAAAGGCGTCACCTTCCAAGTCGCGCAGTCTCTGATAGAGCGCTGTAGGAGGGTGAAGCGGGGAATCGTCAGAGGTGGGAAAGTATGCTGGGGCCGGTGGAACGTTGTCTGGGGCATATGTGGCCATAATTCCTTGATTCTTGCAAAGAGGACGACCGGGTATTCTTGACTGATGTATTTTGACTATGAGGTTATCTAACACTCCGAGTCTGCGTACAGTACTCCGTACGGAGCTTTGCGTTGGCATCCAGGGATTGCCGGCGATAAGCGCGTGCAATGCCGGTATCGGCAAGTACGCCACGCTCTGTTCCTCTATCGTTGCGACTGCCTTCTGCAGTACGCCCACCACTCGGAGTACAATGTTTGACTGTTGAAATTCATAAGAAGTCGAGAAGCGTCCATCTCAAATGGGCTGTTGTACTGGTGTCAGCTCATTACCCCTCTTAGTTAGTGCCAAATGTACCTCGGTACAATGTCATTGCAATGCACTGTGCTCGAGCACCGAGGCAGCTTCGCAACGCCCAGTTTTCCAGCGACCGAAACACGTCGTTCCTATACCTGATTTATCCTTGGTAGAAGTTGTAGTCACAGTGATCCAGCCGAGCTTCGATTTATTCCGTTGCGTTGACGACACCTCACCCACACACGGTACACCATGTCAGCACAGGCAGAAGTAAACCTTGCCGACTTCTCGTCCATCTTTCGACTGGATGGAAAGGTCGCAGTAGTCAGCGGAGGCTCTCGAGGTCTCGGGCTTCATGCAGCATCAGGCCTGCTTCAGGCTGGCTGCTCCAAAGTCTTCATCACAAGCCGTAAGGCGTCTGCCTGTGAAGAAGCAGTTGCCGCACTCAATGCGCTACCAAATCTAGCGCCAGGTGCAAAGGCAATCAGTGTTCCTGCGGACAGCTCCAAGCTTTCTGAGATCGAAAGACTAGTTGCAGAAGTCAAGAAGCACACAGACCATGTGGATATTCTCTTTGCTAACGCAGGCGCGACTTGGGGCTCAGAGTTCGAGAAGGTGGACGAGAAGAACGGCTGGGATAAGGTCATGGATCTGAACGTCAAGGGTGTTTTCTTCACAATCCAGAAGTGAGTACGCCACTACCAACGTGCCTGTCTAGTAACTAACCATTCAGATTTACACCTCTTCTCACTGCGAGATCCTCCCAACAAGATCCTTCCCGTGTTATAGTGACAGGCTCTGTCGCTGGGATGGGCGTAGGCTCGGTAGGAAAAGTAGGGGCGTACTCATACGCAGCGTCGAAAGCCGCCGTCCTCCACCTTGCTCGCAACCTTGCCATTGAGCTAGGTCCTCGACACATCCTCGTAAACGGTATCGCTCCTGGATTTTTTATGTCGAAGATGGCGAAGGACTTGATAAACCAGCAGGGCGGTGAAGAGGCACTGGGCAAAGAAAGTCCGAATGGACGTGTTGGCAGGCCGGAGGATGTGGCTGCTACGGTCGTCTTCTTGAGTAGTCGCGCGGGTGGACATGTCAATGGCGAGACAGTGAGATTGGATGGAGGCAAATTACTGGGAAGCAACAGGTTAGAGAAGCTGTAAGCAAACTACCGTGACTAAGGGTGCTTGAGTAGGAATCCTTTACGCATCTCAATCGGCAAAGTCTGCTCTCCAGCACAGGTACTTTCAAACCCTAGAGTAGGGACTAGACACTATCGGGAGTCATACCTATGATCTTGGAGCTGAGGTCAACGTCAACGATTTTACTGACCATTTGCTCGTCCTTACCCTTCGTTCTTCTTCGACCGTCATCCACTGGATCCCGATCAACGAAAATTTTCGCGCACACATCCCAGCAGTGCAATAGGATGGGCACAGTCTGCCTGAGTATGCACAAAGTGTAGTGACCCAAGCAGTCGTGGCAAAAATAAAGGTATAGGATGGTGCTGCAGAGCACCGGATCCGAGGTGTTACCCTAGGAAGAACAGATACTACATCTAGATCTAAGCCATTTGGCAAAGAAAAGATGAGGGAGGGGGGGAGTGCGAGCGCAGGTGGATTGATATAGGTGAGTGGGGAAGTAGGCAGTAGGATGCACGTGGTGTACGTGAGTGCTCGCCTTGAGATATTAGGTAGCATTCCAGAATCCAGATCTCGAGGCTAACTTTAGGCTTCTATACATATGATACCACATCGTCGAAAATTGTTCACTTTTGGGCTTGTGGATGAGGGTTTATACGAAGAGGCGAGTTCTTGATGATGCCCGAGTGGAACAGCTCGGGTGCACTGATCACCAAATCCGTTCCGTCTTCAAGAACCAGCCTCTTTGTACAGCGCAATGGCATTCCAACTCAGTGACGTTCGGCCCGTGACTCCGCGCCCCGCGCCCGGCGATTTGGCAGCTGCGCCGGGGAGTCGCGGCCGCGAGCTTCAACCCATAACGTCTTTGCACCTACTAAATGGACCCGCAACCCCCCATCGCGGCCCAGCCTTCGGACCAAGAGACCTCTGTGCCTCGAAAGAGGAAGCGCGGTAACGATCAACGAGGTTCTGCTGCTTACCCTCGTCAGCGCGCTATCACAGCCTGCAACACCTGTCGTGTTCGAAAGAACAAATGCACAAACGAAAGACCTATGTGTGCATCCTGCACACGCATTGGTGCGCAATGTGTCTATGATGACAGTAAAGTGGATCTTTCTTCGTGAGCATCATGTTGCCTGACGGGAAGGGCGCGGTGACTGACGTCCCCAGGTTCGATCCAGCAAGCCTCGTGATTCTGGAGCGACTCGACGAAGTCTTGCGTCGTCTACCATCTCAAGTGCTTCTCGCTTCACCACTACCATCATCTACGCGTGAAGTAAAACTTGTCACTCCGCCAAGTACTACTGATTCCCCTGAAGAGGCGATAAGTACCTCTTATGATGGGCCTCTCTGCACGTTCTCCTCGGTTGAGAGTATGCTGGCGTGGCCAATTTGGGGTAGCAGCCACTTCACTACAGCAGACGATGTTTCAGATGCCGTCTTCACCATAGATATCGAAGGCATCTGGACTGAACCCACACAGGAGGACGATCTACCACACAGTCCGAAGATGCGTACCTCCCTTATCCAGGCGAACCCTGTTGGGCAAGATCTGACCGCCTTGGTCGAGAACTTCTTGCTTTGTGTGCACAGCCGGAACCCGTTCCTCGATGTTGACCATATTCGCCGCTGCGTGTCTGTGGTTGCAGAATTGGGACCCTCGTGGGACCCATCATCCTGTCTGGTGGTACGTATGCTTCGCAAACATCGTTGTCCACAATGGCTCCAGTGAGCTACCACTTGATCACGGCATGGAATTTCCCCTCATCTGTCCATACTGACACGCGTAAAAGCTGCTTGCCGCTGCACTAGGTGCCATTGCGAAACCGCTTGGTGCGTCTATAGAAGACAGTATGCCCAGCACCCGAAAAGATGAAGACTGGGCAACGGCCGACGCTTATTACTTCGCTGCGCGTCGAAGATTCAGTCTGTTGGACCCACACATCTTATCTACACAGTGTTATATCCTGTCAGGTTTGTACTGGATCTACAAACTTCGTCCCTCGCAAGCAGGACAAGACTTCACCAGAGCTAGTATCCTGTACATGAATCATCGCAAACGTCGGGAAGCCACGATGCGCAGCCAAAGCCAGGGACACTCGAGCTGTATGAAGTACACCTCGAATGAACGGCGCACGTACTTCACATGCGTCAGGTTGGAGAGGTACGAATTGCAGGAATGCTTTTGATCAATTATGCTAATGATCATGCAGCGAGATGCTTGCTGAACTTCGCGCACCAGATTCAGGTATTAGAGTAACACCATGCACAGATGCTTTTCCACCGCCTCCACAAAGTGTCACGAAACGCGCCTGCGATCCCGACGCACCGAGCCCCGTTTCTGATGAGAACTTTATTTCAACACAGCAAGGCCATGCATCTGTCGAACAGGCTACAGCCTGGTATTACTGCCTTACCGAGACTTCTCTCCGACGAACTATCGACCAGATTCTCGACGTCTTCTACAAACACGGTCACGCTTCTTGGCTGGATCGCCCTGTGTCGCTCTTGCTGAAAAGCGCACATTCTTTTGAAGAACAGTTGGCATCTTGGTACACCACACCCAACATGGGTTTCCTTTATGCTTCTTACTAATCGAATGCAGGATTCAATCACTGCCTCCAGAAATCCGGTTCACTGGTCCGGCAGCGTGCAAGGTGGGCCAGTTTGATCATCACTTTGCTCTGCGGATGCGCTATGTATACATACGATCCCTCCTCTATCGGCCGTTCCTCTATATTGCAGTCGTATCGCCCTCTCAAGACCCATCTCATCCCATCCTCTCTATGGCATACAAGGCTATCGACAACGCGTTGGCAATGAATGATGAAGTCGGAACTCATTACCGTTTCGAAGGCACATGGGCCATCTGTCGATTAGCAGCAGCGAACATCTTGACGCTTTGTGCTGCAAAATGCGGATCGTTACTGGAAAATGCTACGTTAGCACGCATGGGTCGTTCAGAAGATGATTTGCAAAAAGCCTTGGCGATGAACAAAGCGAGGCTCCGATATTGGGAGCAAGAAAGCACAGATCTACAAATACTGGCGAAAGCGGCACAGGAACGGTTTGATGTTGCGTTTGAGTCGCCCTGAAGGCCTTGCACAGGCGAGCACTTAGCAGCACGTCCTCATCACGCCCGAAATCAGACTATTTGCTAGATGCATCTTACCGCCATTGGTCCTGATGCCTCCGCTTTGCAATGATTACACTGTCATCGAACTTGGTAAACTTCCTGATCTCTACAATCTCCATGCCCGCCTGGTCTAGTAACCAGCGCCAATGCTTTTCTCTCCTTTCTTGCGCATCGAACATTGCCTTCATTGCCAACGATAACGCGGCTGTGTACTCGACGCCTGGAGCGCCTGCTTCAGGCTTTTCATCTGGTAGTGTCTTGTCGTCGATATAGATTCGACTATCAGGGCTGTTCAGAAGAGCCGGAAGGTGCATTTGAAGAATCTGAATGCAGGTATCGTCATCGTAGTTATGCAAAATCTGGCGGAAGTAGTACGCGCGCGCACCTATGCATGTAAGCGTAGTCAAATTTGTAGCACGGTGCCGTAGAACTTACTATGTACAGGCTGCTCTAGAAGAAAGTCGTGTGCCATCAGTTCCATTCCATCGATCTTCAATGCTTTTTCAAGTACTGCAGGTCGGTCTTGCAGAATGATCCTACCTTTGATGTCCGGGAAGGCTTTCTTGAGAGCTGCGCATTGCGAGCCATTGCCACCGCCTACATCTACGAACACGACCTCTTCTGCACCAACCCCTTGGCCGACCTCGGTCTCGAAAGAGACTGCATCGAGCCATGTCGGAAGCATTGCGAATTGTGCCTCCATGAATCGATGAAACGCACCTTGCTGAACTGGATGCGTTTCCATCCAGGTGTAGAAGTCTTCTTCGCTGTGTTGGCCTATTTGGAATGCTGTTCTCCCTGCTTGAGGGTCTTTGAGCATTTTATTCAAGGCGATGAACCCCGGTGCACAGTTGTCATGGCTGAGAATGGTCAATTGAAGCCCACCGGAAATGATATTCGACCTACAAATGAGTGACAGCATCTTTGAAGAGTGGTACCAGGAGCATGTGTGTCAGTGGCGTAGCTGCGAAAATCCCCGGACTTGACTCTGTTGCCATGCCCTGTGTGCAAAGATAGTCGAGCACAGACTCGAGAACACCCTTCGGAAGCCGGCTAGCTGCGGCGAGGCCTTCAAGTCGAGCTCCCTCAGAGCTATTAGCTAGAGCAGCGAAGATGCCACGATCCTGGCCGATGCGCGCCGTCACAAGCGGAAGAGGCTATGATCAGATTAACGATTACTTGGTTTCACGATGCTGTGGCTCACTCACGCCATACACCAGACGCTGCATGGTCTCAAACGGCTCCTCTACCGCGGTTCCAGCCTGTCGGGCCAGCTTCTGAAAGTCACGTTTCTGCGCTTCATCTTGGAAGTAAGAGCTAGGATCGGCGGTCAGACGCCGCAGCTGCTCAAGGAGAGCCTGTGGGTTCGCTTGCGACGTCATCTATGAGGTTGTGCAAGATTGTGATTTGGTAAATATGCTCGGTTACACGGGAGGCGTGGGAGTACTTGAAATAGGGAGCGGCTCGGTCTTGTAGTTCGCGGGTCGGTTTAATGCTCCAAGAAGGAAGGCGTACTTGGCTAAGGATGAGCTAGGCTGTTTCGACACTTTCACACACCACGCTTAACCAAACACGAGACAGAGAGGATCCACCGCGCGTGTGCAAGACCTGTATCACCTCGCAGGATCATTCGTGACGAATCAAAAGAACAACCTACGCACTTTCGTGCGCGCATTCGTTCCTGCTCTTCCGATACGATGTTGGACATCTACCAGCATTGCGGTACCAGATTTACGCCACAAAGCGGTGATACACAAAACACCTCACGTATATTTCGAGTTGAGTTGCTTTTTCGACTCATGGCCTCTAAATATCTCTTCCTCGTCTTCCGAACAGTTGAGTGTAGATGGACTCGCTCAATCAGCAGAATTCGCATCCTGCGCAAAATGTACACTCAGTGCCAGATCGAGGGCCCGCCCTCATCATCATGATGTGGAGTCTAACCGCGCTCTCTCTGTTTACTGTTGTTGTTCGATTTGTCTTTCGTGTGCGGAAAAGGCAGATGGGCTGGGATGACATTTTCATGGGGATTACCTGGGTATGTAAACCGATAGGGCTGGCGAGAATAAGACTGACCAGATTAAGGCATGCTTCGTAGGCTGGTCTGCGACCTTGACGCTCTATGCGAATCGAGGCGGTTGTCAGCACATCTGGGACGTACAAAAGCGTGGGATGGACAACCTGACCAGAGCGATCTTGCTAAATTGGACCTCTCAGATATTTGGCATCGTAGGCGTTGCGACGGGGAAGATCTCGATCTCAGCCTTACTCTTACACATCATGCGAGATACTGGGTGGACGTGGCAACGGATCTACCTGTGGACCGCAACTATCGTCATGACGAGCTGCGTTGCCATCTCATGTTCGTTATTGACCTTTATGCAATGCCGTCCACCACAACGCTTGTGGGACCCTCGGATTGAAGGCACCTGCATTGACCCTAAAGTCATGGCTGGATATGGAATTTTCACTGGATGTAAGCATGCTCGTCTCAAGTCCTGATATTCCCTTACTGACGGAACTAGCTTTCTTCACTTTCGCGGATGCTAGTCTGGCAGTCATACCACTTACTATCTTTTGGAAACTCAAGATTAGTCGCTTACAGCGCATCCAGTTAGGCATCGTATTTGGCCTCAACATCCTGACATCGATTTGCTCAGGCATCAAAACGCAATACCTTGCCGCGCTAGGAAATCGCACAGATCAGACATGGGCGACGTACGACATCTTTGCCTGGGTCACAGCCGAGCTTTTTCTCCTGGTCGTTTGCGGCACAGTCCCAACATTATACCCGCTTCTTCGCTGGATCCAGTCACTGATCTCAATGATCAAGAGTAAAGTGCTGCCGCGGTCGGCGTCGGACGAGGATCCCTTGAGGGAGTCCGAGGAGGTTTTAACGATTGGCCAGATCAGACAGCGGCTACGAAGACCTAAGACGACTGAATTAACCATAGAGGGAGAAGTAGACGAGGTGATCGTGCCGCGAGTGAGAGTCAGAATAAGAGCATAGCACCGATGGCGGTACCTCAACAGAGTTCAATGAACTATTCAAGAAGAACTGGATTGGTGCTCAGGCCAGTCCTCGAGTATGTCTGATGTATACAAAGTACCAAAGACGTTACGACGCTCTAATGTGGGACACGAGATAAAGGCCCCTAATCAAAGAGTCCAGCAATTGATGGAGATGTTTGAGTCTATAGATTCGACTGGGTTGCCACTCATTGTGCCTCCAACAGCTTGACGTTGTGCAATGGACACTACGACACAATATATCCCTGGAGTTAAGCACCGTGGTGGTCGCTCTTGTGACGAGTCTACCAGCCACTGACCCTCTTCTCCTGGGTCGACTTGACCGGTGTATCGTCTTGCAGCTTGGGCGGAATTGCCCGCCGTGAGAGCCTTACATCCTTCGGCCGGGCTACTTCCGTGTCGCTTCTGAAGGGGGTCCTTTCGTAGCCTCGATATAAGGGCTGTCTTATGAGTAGCACACGTCGTGAGTACGCTGAAAACGGTGCGACTGCTGACAATGTACTTTAAGTTGAACGTTGGCACGCCGTGCTCCAACCATCACGCGGGTAAAGCTAAGAGAAATGCGCCAACGGCTAAGTGGGCTGTGATCGTGAAAAGAGATAGATTTGGGTCGGCAAAAGGAAAGGCAAAAGACATACAACAGCGGGTATTCGCTAGTGGTCACCCACCTAACTACTAATCCGCCGGTACGTTGCTTAAATAGGGCTGAGCGAACGGGAAGCCTTGTTTTCAACGTCCTATGGTCGTATGTGGAAGGAGAAGTCGTCTCTATCCAATATAATCCAGGGAGATAGACGCGCACACTCCGCACCGAAGTATCGCTCAATCCACCAGAACAAATCCTACAAATCCGCATCATCCTCATCCGGTAGTGGCATAGCAGGATACTGACCACCAAGTTCGACGATGTTGTACAAAGCATCATCAACGTTCGTCGGATGCAGATCCGATCCTTCACTTCCCTGTACCACCCTCCCCTCCAACGCATCGACCTCGCAAACCACATTGCCCGCGGTCTGCCAGTATCCCGTTCCACTCGCAACGGGTAGTGCTTTCCTTGACCCTGGCACTGCGCTGGCCGCCGTATCCCAATTGAAGTATGTCTTGCATCCTCCGCAGAACATTGAAGGACATCCACCGTCCTTCTCGATAACAAGTTGACAATTGGGACAGCGCTTGCCGTCCCTGGTTTGCATAAGGGCCAGTGTTTCTTTCTCAGAACTGCTCATCTGCGCCGTAAGCGCCACAGATTTGACTTCAGCACAAGTTTGATCTGTGTGCCACGGCGTAAGGCAATTTGCGCATGCGCGGGTCTTGCAGGATGAGACCGGACATTCCACTTGTGGGTAACCGGGTGCAGTAGGGTCGAGAATACCGACAAAAGAACAACTAGGGGTGAGACAGGTGAACAGGTCCGTGTCGGCGCGCCAGTGCTCAAAGGACGCGAGATTGAATTCTTCGAGCTTGGAGGAGGGGAAGTACTTTAGCACCATTTCCCAAGGCCATTCTTCAGAACAATCAGGCTCCAGACAGCCAGAGCCGACCCGGCGTGCTCCCAGCGTGTCCAGTCGTGCCGCCATAGTGGCGCCGATGCAAGTCTTGCAGACTGGATCAACATTTCGCCGATACGGGCTTCGGGCGAGATGTAAAATACATGGCTGTGGTGCATCGAGATCGTTTCCGAATAAGCGCTTGGGAGGTACCCAGCGGATGAAATCTTCCCGGGGAAGAAAGGAGATGCATATGCGGCACGTGAAGCGCGTTGGTGGTGGAGCACGAGGCTTTGGGTTCTTGCTGGGCTTGCGCTTTGCAGTCCATGGGTCAAGACACTTGCACCGGGAGGTCGCCTTCGCCGATACACTAGATGTGGCTGCCCGTGTTGCTTGTGATAATGCTTTGGATTGGGAGCGAAGGACCCGAGTCGTAGATGGGACAGAAAGTATATCTGTAATTCGGGTGGAGCTTGACTTTCTGCGCTGATAGGAATGACGTGCCATGACTGTGATAACGATATGAAGACGCCAAACAATTCCACCTTGTATGTGTGAGGTCTCGATGCGCACGTGCGTATTCACCAGCTCAGGTCATCAAGCTTGGCATTGAAGGTGAGCAACCGAGGATGAAAGATCTAGTGGACATGTACTTAACCTAAGAGCTCAGCAGTATGTGACTCAGGGATACTCCTGTCTCGAACTGCGGCTGAGCGAGTTGAGAGCAGAACCTAGATCGTCCACGCGGCGGAGCCAGTAAAGATGCTTGTTTGCTCACCAGGCAGAAGTGAGAAGGCTGTAAAAAGTCTTACTTGCAAGGCTACAACGCGGGGCTATATTGAAACACATACCAATCAATCCTGCTTCTTGGAGCGCCATTCCATATGTTCAAGATCATCTGTAGGACGTGCTTGTCTTTGATCGCTGTTGATCGCATCGAAAGGGCAATGCAAACAACTGGTGATCGCGACGGTGGACATACTTACACATCTCATGCACACCAATTTTAGCAAGAATGCAGAGTGTAGCATAATTTAAGGCAGTCCTGCTTCCACGATGGGTGTCAATTACAGGTGATGCTAGTTCGTGGTGGTGTTGTTGCCTGTGGAGCTCAGGCGACTAAGTAATCAAGGGTTCTCCACACCGCCCCCTCTCTAGCGGGCAGAAAAGTTGATTGACTGCGCATTTCGACTTGCGCATTTCCGCCTTCTAGGTCCTCGGATTTTCTCAGCTTCACGCAAACCATGGCGCCCAAAGACGACGATTTCGTATTCACCATCGATGACGACGATATTGTGTCCGACGACGGCGGTGCCGAAGACGTTCAGGAAGGCGCCAAATTGGCAGGCAAAGGCCAGAAGCGCAAATACAACGAGGATCCCGACCAGCATGTTCAGCCCAAGGGCATGAGCTCCAAAAAAGCCAAGAAGGAGAAGCAGAAGGGCAAGAAGGGGAAGGCACCCACCCCAGAACCTGAAGAAGAGGAGCCTGAGATGATCAAGCCCGGAGAGGATGTAGATGGGAACGACGATATCGCTTCGGATTTCGAGTTTGCGGTCGGCGACATCGACACCGGTGTTGTTGAAGACTTTGATGGCTGGGGTCTGAGCGCTGAGAAGCAAGAGGCTGCTGCGCGGACCTCAACAGCTGTGGATGTGGATGAGATCATTGAGAGAAGAAGGAACAAGAAAGACAATGCAACTAAGCGCGCGAAGGAAGATGCTACCGAATCCGATGTGGACGAGGAGGGTGATTTTACAGGATTTGGAGACGACGATGAGCTGCTGGCCGAGGACGGTTTTGGCATGGGTGCCGGAACTGATAGCGAGGAGGACGTCGACGATCAATCAGAGGATGAGGTCAGTGCCGACGACGACGACGATGAGAAAGACGAGTCTCGGGAAGACGACGACAACTCGGATGCTTCCAGCGCTGCATCAGAAGTACAACACCCCGACGATGTACCCTCGGAAAACGAAGACGAGGACATGAGCGACAAGGAAGATGCAGAAGAGGCCAAGAAAGCAGCGGCATTCTTTGCACCCGAAGAGACCGTACAGAAGAAGGGGAAGAAGGGTGGCAAGCTCACAGGATCCTTTCAGTCCATGTCGTTGTCTAGGCCCATTCTGCGTGGTCTGGCAGCCGTAGGCTTCACTGAGCCTACGCCTATCCAGATTAAGACCATCCCAATCGCCGTCGCCGGTAAAGACCTGGTTGGAGGAGCCGAAACTGGTTCCGGTAAAACTGCTGCTTTCTTGATCCCCATCCTTGAGCGCCTCCTCTACCGACCGAAGAAGGTGCCCACAACGCGCGTTGCCATTCTCATGCCCACTCGTGAGCTGGCTGTACAGTGTTACAACGTCGCAACGAAGATTGCGTCATTCACCGATATCACGTTCGCGCAAATGGTTGGTGGTTTCTCCATGCGTGAGCAGGAAGCCGTCCTCAAGACAAGACCAGACGTAGTGATCGCTACGCCTGGTCGTTTCATCGACCACATGACGAACTCTGCGTCCTTTCAGGTTGAGCATCTCGAAATTCTCGTTCTCGATGAGGCCGACCGTATGCTCGAAGAGGGTTTCGAGAGTCAGCTGAACGAAATTCTTACAACAATCCCCAAATCGCGACAGACCATGTTATTCTCTGCCACTATGACCAGCTCAGTCGACAAGCTGGTCCGCGTTGGCATGGACAAGCCTGTACGATTGATGGTCGATGCGAAGAAGCAGACAGTCAAAGGTCTGACACAGGAGTTCATACGTCTAAGGCTAGGCAAGGAGGATAGACGCCTGGCTTACCTCATGTACCTTTGTGATAAGATCTACACGGAGCGCGTCATCATTTTCTTCAGACAAAAGAAGGAGGCGCACAGAGTCAGAGTGGTGTTTGCACTTTGCGGCAAAAAGGCGAGTGAGCTGCACGGCAACATGAGCCAAGAACAGGTACGATTTCGAGTTCCATCTCGACACTGAGAACAAAGACTGACAATGGCACAGCGTATCCAAGCTGTTGAGGCCTTCCGATCCGGAACATCCTCTTATCTCCTTGCCACCGACGTCGCCTCCCGTGGTCTCGATATCAAGAACGTCGCGACAGTCATCAATTACGAAGCCCCCCAAAGCCACGAAATCTACCTGCATCGTGTCGGTCGTACCGCCCGTGCTGGACGAAGTGGTCGCGCATGTACACTCGCTGCTGAACCCGACCGTAAGGTCGTCAAGCAAGCAGTCAAGACGAGTCGCGAACAGGGTGCCAAGGTCGTCAGTCGACAAGTACCCGCTGACGAGGCAGACAAGTGGATTAAGAAGATCAAGGACCTCGAGGACGAAATTGAAGAGGTGTTAAAAGAAGAGAAGGAAGAGCGCGTTCTCAGCATAACAGAACGTGACCTCAAGCGGGGAGAGAACTTGATTAACCACGAAGATGAGATCAAGTCAAGACCAAAGCGCACATGGTTCGAGACAGAGAAAGAGAAGGCAGCAGAGAGGGAGAAGGGTGCGCAGGCGCTTAACAATACTGCAGGTGGCTCGATCAAGAAGAAGCAGAAGCTCAGTCACAAGGACAAGAAGAAACTCGAGGCCAAAGACGACCGTACAGAAGGAAAGCAGTGGAAGAAGGGCAAAGCAGACCGAGGCATGACAACAGCGAAGTCCAAGGAGAAGGCGGCTCACATCAAAGCGAAGACGAAGAAGGCTGTGCACGGCAAGAGGAAGTTGTAAAATACTGAAGCATAGAGGCAGTCATAGTGTTGATATCGTGGACCAACCAGACGCGGCGGACGCCCAGTGGTAGCTAGCTTATGCCTGAAGCAGTTACAATTGCTGATCTGCATCACGATGGCTTGTGTACGACGACCAGTGTCCAAGTTTATATCTTATTTCGCTCGTGCCGTATGGAAGAATGCCGCCTGCCTACCTGTCGTCAGCTTTGCCAGCAGATACGTAATGTCAGCGGAGCGAGCAATCTGCCAAGAAAGCCCCTTTCGAGCCTAGCCGCGTAGCCGGATGGAAGCGGAGCGGACGAAGGCCATTGAAGTTTCTCGAATCCAGACGCCAGGCATCAATTCTTGCTTCCTATTGCTCTTGCCCGCTTGACACATAGCTCCTTCTTGATACTACCGCTGCTCACCTTCACCAGTGCGACCCCGCGAGTACGACCGAACCCCCTGTCCATACTTTGTGGGACTAAAGCTTCGATAACGCTTATCGGCCTCCAACTTTAACAACTTTCCGTCTCACCAGGGCAGTCGCAAGCACCACACGTCGCGTGTCGTCTCTGCGAAAGTGAGATAGCCTGCACGCGACCACACAGCACAATGGCGACTTCACAGCAGCCCATCAACGGCAATGGCACGGCGGTGCGCCCCACACTCGAGGACGAGGAGAACATCTTTCTATTCGTCCCCAACCTGATCGGTCGGTACTTCCTTCCACAACGATGAGCACTGGGCATGTTTACTGATGGCTCCAGGCTACGGCCGCGTCCTGCTCGCACTCGGCTCGCTCTATTACATGCCTCTCCACCCACGCACCTGCACTGCGCTATACAGCGTATCATGCCTCCTTGACGCGCTTGACGGCTACGCAGCCCGCGCCTATGAGCAGAGCACCAAATTCGGCGCCGTGCTGGACATGGTCACCGACCGCTGCACAACTTCGTGCCTGCTTGTCTTCCTTGCTCAGGCCTTCCCCCGTTGGAGCATTGTCTTCCAGGGCCTCATCTCGCTCGATCTGGCCAGTCATTACATGCATATGTACGCGACGCTGAGCATGGGTGGCAGCTCAAAGAGTCACAAGGACGTGTCAGCGAGCCGCAGCTGGATTCTGAGGCAGTACTACTCTAATAAGGTATGCGCTCACGTCTTGAGCACCCAAGTGATCCACTGCACGAATCTCATCCGCTGACCACTGATTGTAGTGGGTCCTCTTCACCTTCTGCGCATTGAACGAAGCTTTCTTCATCGCGCTGTACCTCCTTTCCTTCTCCTCGCCCTATTTGAGCCCCACGCTCTTCGCCGACGCCGCGAACCCCTCTTCGCTCACGCCTGGAACACCGGCTGCCCCGAAGCCCAGCATGTTCTTCCCTTCGCCATTCTCTGCGGGAGCTATGGAAGCTGCGCGCGCCAACAAGATGGATTCCACTGTACCCTGGATTTGCGCTATCATCAGCTTCCCCATTATGTTTGGCAAGCAAGTCATAAATGTGATCCAGATGAGGAAGGCGGCTTTATGGCTTGCGGAAGGCGACCGAGCGGCGAGGAAGGCGGCAGGTCTGCCTAGGAAGAGATCGAAGAAGACTCAGTAGACGGACTGCTTGAGTTCGGATGGTTTATGAGCCGTGAGCCGCGTGTCTTAGTCTGCAAGACTTGGCTGTGCTCAGGAACCGATGGACCAATCCCATGTGCATACCTTGGAGCATCACGTCCCTCCACTTCTAGTGAGCGAGGCTTAAAACCTTTTTCAATGAAGTGGATCTGCCCGGCCCAACGTCGGTAGACCTTCTTGACCGATCTCGAGTCTCGTTTCTGCGCTTCTCGTACTTACTTCACATCTTTGGCGACACGCTGTTCGTTCTACCTGGCGTTTTTTTTAGCCGCTTCTTTCATTTTACAAGAATAGGGAAGGCATATGGCCACGGAGACACAAGAGGCACGCTGCACACGCTTCACTCATAGTAATACAAAGTTCAAACAACATTACGTTGATGCTTCCACTATGAACGTGCGCGACAGGGCTGAATCCAAATCATAATTGAAGGGTGTTCAAATTGGAGCTTTGATCGTAAGCATACCTCTCATTCAAGCAGAAGCATCTTTTTGGCGTTCATTGCGCAAGCTGTTTCGACGTGAAACCCATGGATGATTCCTTGGTCTTACATAAGCATGCACGTGCCAGGCGATGACGATCATCATCGGGCCAACTTTATGCTGCTGCGCGACCAGAACACTCACGCGACAACACTGCTCTAGCGCCACTGCGATATCGTGCGTTCTTTTATTCCCTTCTATTGCCTTGCGTCTCGTTGTACTGTGCAAACTTACTACACGTTCACGCCACGGCTTCCTCTCGACAGACCCCGTTGATTTCCGACCGAGCCATCAAGCCACTAGCATCCCCAACACTCACCCACCTATTAGCCTCACACATCGACCAACATGGCACCTTCGCGATCGCAAAACACCCTCATTTCGCTCCTTGCAGCCACTTCCTTGCTGCCTCTCCAAGCATGGGCATCCTTCGAATGTAAAGACATGGGAACACAAGGCACCCACTTCAACTTCGAGAACCTTGGCGGGCCGCATGTCGTACATTGGAAGGAGGAGGATGTAGAACATGACATAGAATATAAGTACAACTTCACACTGGACCTCTGCAAGGCCCTGAAATCAGAATGCCATAATGGCGCTCGAGTATGCGGAATGCGCGAGAACGTCGACCTGTCTCAGGAAGGCAATTCGACTATCACGCCTATCGACATTGCTGGGACATACACCTCTTACAACGGACGGAACATCGATGCCAAGTACGAGCTGCTGCAGAACTCGAAGTCAAATTCGGATTCGGGCCGTCAGGGGTTGAGGACCATCCTGCACGGTGGACGACTGCCTTTCGACGACAAGAAGAACGGCCTCGACCAACGTGCAATCATCGAGTTCGTTTGTGACAAGGAGCGCACAGGTCTCGAGGGCGACGAGACAGACGGCGGCAAGTCAGGCAGCGATAAAGACGATGGAAAGAAGGATGATCAGAAGGATGAGGATAAGAAAGAGGAGAAGCGTATAAGCAAGCGGGACGAAGCTAGCAAGGGCCAGTGCGAGGACAGCGAGGCCAGCCTACGTTTTTGTGGGTACAAGGTTGAGAATCTTGAGAAGGACAAGAAAGCACGAACTTTGAGGCTCGAGTGGCGCACAAAGTACGCGTGCGAGGAAACTCCCGCGGAGAAGCCTGCAAGCTCGCACTGGGGCTTCTTTGGGTGGTTCTTCATCATGTGAGTCAAAGTCTCGAAACTATTCAAGAGCCTAAGCTGACATTCTCCAGTCTCTTCCTGAGCATTGCAGCCTACCTCGTCTTCGGCTCTTGGCTCAACTACAACCGCTATGGCGCTCGCGGCTGGGACCTTCTCCCTCACGGTGATGCTATCCGCGACGTTCCCTATATTGCAAAGGACTTTGGGCGTAAAATCTTCCAGACTGTGCAAGGCAGCGGGAGCAGGGGCGGCTACGCGGCCGTCTAAATGAGCGTGGTCTTGATATGTACCTTACGGTCTAGATGGAGTTTTGGCGAACATGTGGAGATCAACGAGGTGATAGTATAGTATATGGTGGGCTTTGAAGCCTGCCCGAACACCATTTAGCATATTTTTCTCTAGACTCCGAGTGCTGACCTGTCGTTAGTGCGTACATTTCATATACTCTTTGTTCCGCAACCCAAACTGTTTCGTCTCACACCGCATGAAGTCAAACACCTCGCAATCCCAATCAAGCAAGCAAGCAGCATGTACCGACCTCGCACTCTTGTTTTACCAAATCTTGAACTCCTTGTTTCCAAATATTTCGTGTAAGGTCAACATCTACACGCTCATATCGAGAAGCACGTGCGCACTGCTGCAGAGGCCCCGCCTGTCAAGCTGCAAGCCGGAAGTACCGGTCAGGGATACTTTGTTAGGACCAAAACACTGCGCAACAACCATTCATTCTCTTAGGCTTGCTATCGAGCAATATCGAAACGCGTCAGAAGAGTGAATGGGCGAGAGACACCGCCTGTGTCTTGCCGAGTGATAAGTTGTCGTCGCACGATGGCCCAACAAGTGACAGGGAACTACTGGGTCTCTATGCGTCAGCGCTTAGTCCTATCAGCACAGGGGCAGTCCAAATTGCGCCCTCGAGAAGGATTTCTGACGCAGCGGGTGGTCCGGTGAACGATCATATCAAGAGTGAGATGGTCCCAGACAGACAAGACAAGAACGTATTCAATCGAATTGACTGAGATATA
Organism: Didymella arachidicola; assembly: GCA_016630955.3. Lineage (NCBI taxonomy): Eukaryota > Fungi > Ascomycota > Dothideomycetes > Pleosporales > Didymellaceae > Didymella > Didymella arachidicola. The sequence continues at coordinate 515,508 of CM049987.1, forward strand.
TTCCCTGTAACGAAATGAAACTCAGACATCCACTACGTGGAGCTTTGAGATGTGAAGTGCAGCGCTCTCAACGGCTGGTCGAAGGTGCTGTAGCAACAAGCTCTTTTATGGCTTGGCCATCTTGTTGCCACCTGTAGAAGCTTTACCTTTTGACCATTGAGGAACGTCATGGTGAGGCACCTTTGACAAAGATCAGAAGAAAGGCCAGCTCAAAAACGCCTTCAAGGAGCGAGAATCGACAATGCGCTTTCATCGACATCACGCCGCTCAGTTTAACTTGATCCCATTCCCTGGGTAGCTTCGAGCAAGCCTCGATGTTTCGTTCGTACTGCACGGTCTGCAGGCGACGATGGCTCCGGTCACCATTATCAGCGGCCATTCGGCCCTTGAAACGTAAACATACTTTTCGTCTTGTACTGTTCCTTGTTCCAGCTAGACCTGAAGAAGAAGTGCTGATTATGATGGGTACTGCGCGGCAGATGTTGGTGAAAGGTTGTGCTGGCAGTCACAGCCCGGCGGTGACGTTGTTCCCCGCGATCCCGTCTTTCAAGATTGAGTCAGGCGTGTCTGAACGTCTGGGCAGCAGTAAAACATTAGTTTTTCACTCTCTTTGCCAGAAATGACAATTGGATCATTCATTGTCCGCTCGTCAGGGCTGCAAGTTCGGACGAGGGAAACGCTCATATATCATCACTGTCCTCGTCTTCATCCTCGCTTTCCTCATCATCGTCGCCATCACCCATGTCTTCGTCATCGTCCGAATTGCTCGCATCGCTTTCCACAATGATATCAGGCGGCCACTCCACAACCACATCATTCTCCAAGCTCGTCACAAATCGCACCATGTCCTTACCGGAGTACTCCATCGCTGTCTCCGACTTCTCTTTACCGTCAATTTTAGTCTTGAACTTCACTGCGTGACCGTTCTGCGTCAGAGCGCCGACCTTGACATAGTTCAGATCAAGGCCAGGTATGGATCGCACGGCTCTGAAGAATTGTGACCAGAGATTTGGTTTTGTGTCGTATGGGTTTGGTGGACCGGCCTCAATGGTCATGCGCCAAAGGCTGAGGCGTTCAAGCTTGGCAGCAAACCGGCTGAGCACAGCGAGGAGGATGTCTCGGTTGACGTCGAGCTGCCCGAACTCAAGTGCCGTGAGACAAGGTAAGCTGATTGGTGGTGGTTCTTCTAGGCTCACCCTAGTAGGTTGCGGAGATGCGATAGGAGAGGTTGGTGAGGCGGCAAGCCACTCCATAAACTTCATGTTATCGGGGACGTGATACTTCTGAAAATTGAGGCGCAGGTGCGTCAAGTTCGGTGTGCAGTTCAAGAAGTGTCGAAGGGAACGGCCGGCCGATGTAGTGACAGGAAGACCCCCAGAGTAGGTATGGTGAGTATGTGTCGACAGGTCAGAGAGGTTGAGAGTTAGGAAAAGAGCCCTCAGATTGTACAGCACTGGATGCATCGCTGGGAATGTGAAGTTGGCAAGATGAAAGGCGGTATCTGGAAGACCTGCTGGCTGCTGCCGGAGGAGAATCTCAATCCTCGGCGGCGTTCGCCCGGCTACACCCATGGAGTAGAGAAGATTGGAGAAGACGTGCGACACAAAACGTGTTTGTGAGCCTGTACCCCGATACGATTCACGGAGTCGCACGCCAGTCTGCTGATAGACTGTCGTCGCGCCCCATGATGCCCAGTACGTTCCATCACGCTCGCGTTTGGCGCAAAAGTCGCGAACATCGACGGTCTCTAGATTACTCAATCCCTTGAAGGCCTCCGTCAACATCTCGCGATCAATGCCGTTATTGATCAGCGTCTGTTGATCTGCATAGCCCTGCATGTAGCTACAAAGACTTAGCTGAGTGTCCTCGGGTGCTCTACGAATTCGTCACTACGAACCTGCTGCACGCGTCGCTGTCTCTGAAGCGGATGGGGACATCATCGTAGACGTTCGTGGCGATGATCAAGTGCTTCAGCTTCTTTGAGAGACTGACATGTCTCGAGATGTCAAGCAACACCTGCAATGATGGCTGAGTGAGCATAAACTGCTTCTTGACAAAGAACTCCTCTGAAAACCATTCGTAGAGTGACTTCTCGGTTTGCTTGCAGGCAAGTCGCAACGAGGCAAGATCGGAGGTGGAGATGAATGAGGAGATGCACACGAGTAACTCGAGCGGTAACGACAGCAGATTCGCCATCACACTATGGTAAGTTTGATGAGAGAAAGACGGCAAAGAGGAAGCGCTGATATGTGCTTTCCAGAGCTATCAGACTCCAGGCGGAAGACGTGACACCGCGACTTAGCGCCGTTCCTGCCTGATTAGTGCGTTGCGCTTTGCCGTTTTGGGCGTTGTTGCCTTGCCCTGTCCGAAGCTCTGGATCAGGCGTTCACTGAGCCGCGCTCCGACCTTACCTCAAACCTTGCCTGCATAAGAGCTGCAGACCTGGAGGTCATCATTTGCATGTAGCATCGTCTCTCTCGTCTCAATCGCCCACCCTCATCATGCCTCCCCGCAGGACCGCCTCCAAGCCACAGGCTCGAGCTTCTCCACTTGATGGTTACTCTATCGCTACTTCCGGTCGTTTCTCTGGAACAAGCCAGGGTGCTCTTTCGACGCGTATTACCAACCTTGGTGGTTTCGTCGCGTCGAAGGTCACAGCAGACACCAATATTTTGATAACCACCGAAAAAGACTTTGAGTCTCGAAGTACTAAGGTTGCTGCTGCCATTGAAAATGATATACCTATTGTCACCATTGATTGGCTTGACGAGACAGAATCATCGAACGCGAAGGAAGATGAAAAGCAGTATCTGCTCAACACACTGGTTACCTCCGCCGCTGCGTCCACCCCAGCAACTAATGGCAAGAAGCGCGCAGCGTCCAGCTCGGCCAATGGAACAGCTACACCTGACCAGGATGCTTCACAGAAAAAGCGCAAGACCCTTGAAGATAAAGCCAAGGCCGACAAGGTCAAAGTAGGCGACGGACAGCATGCCAAGTCGAAGAAGATCCATGTCGAAGTCGACGAGCACTGTCAAGCACCTCACTACCAAGTGTACATTGACGATGATGGCCTCATCTGGGACGCCTCACTCAACCAAACCAATGCCTCAAACAACAACAACAAGTTCTATAAGGTGCAGGTGAGTTCACCATCCAGATATGCGGCGGAGTATTTCGACTGACACTATAACAGCTGTTGCAGAGCCCAAATGGCTCGCACTTCCAAACGTGGACCCGCTGGGGACGTGTCGGTGAGAGAGGTCAAATGAAGATGTTGGGCGGCGGCTCTCTCGCTGATGCCATCAACAATTTCGAGACTAAGTTCAAAGACAAGTCTGGTCTCAAGTGGGAAGATCGAGGCGCGATGCCTAAGGGCGGAAAATGTAAAAGGCTTTGTTGGCTCATTCTGTCGAATATACTGACTGTTCTCAGACGCATATGTGGAGAAGAATTACAACCCAGACTCTGACGACGAAGACTGCGAGGATAGTACCAACACTAATGGAGCGCACGGCTCCCAGCAGAAGAGCGGTCAGCCACCTGCCGACTCGAAGCTCACCAAGCCGGTTCAAAATTTGATCGAGCTCATTTTTGATCAGAAATACCAGCAAGAAGCATTGCATGCCATGAACTACGACGCCGAAAAGATGCCATTGGGCAAGCTCAGCAAGGGCACTATCAGCCGTGGCTTTCAAGCACTGAAAGACTTGGCTGCGCTCATCGATGCTTCGGCCAGTCATGCAGAGATCGAGCAAGTTTCCAATCTTTACTACTCCGTCATTCCACACGACTTCGGACGTAACAGGCCACCCGTTATTAACGACAACAATCTTCTTAAGAGGGAGATCGAGTTGCTAGAGAGCTTGGGCGATATGAAGGAGGCCGCTGAAATGCTCAAAGCCAGCCGCAAAGACGACAGTCATCTCAATGAGCTTGACCGCAAGTTCGAGAAGTTGGGTATGGACGAGATGGAGCCTCTCAGTGCGAAGAGCTCTGAGTTTGCTGAGCTGTCCGACTACCTCACAAAAACTAAAGGAGCGACGCATAATGTCAAGTACGCCGTACAAGATATCTTCCGTATCCAGCGGAAGGGCGAATTCGAGCGGTTCGACAAAAGTCCATTTGCGAAGGTCTCGGGTAACCGCCGCCTTCTTTGGCACGGTTCTCGAGTTACCAACTTCGCCGGTATCCTGGGCCAAGGTCTCCGCATCGCGCCTCCTGAGGCCCCCGCCACTGGTTACATGTTTGGCAAAGGTATTTACCTTGCCGATATGTCCAGCAAGTCTGCAAACTACTGTAATCACTACCAATCAGGCGGCACAGCCCTTCTGTTGCTCTGTGAGGCGGAGCTGGGTAGCCCTGTCCACGAGCTGACAGATGCCTCGTACACTGCGGGTGACGACGCCAAGGCCAAGGGCATGTGTTCTACCTGGGGCAAGGGTCAAGTAGGCCCAAGCCAGTGGAAAGATGCTGGCTGCGTGCATCCATCTCTAGCGGGTACCCTTATGCCTGACGTCAGCGTCGTCCCCGGCAATACCAACGTTCCTGGTGCTTACCTGCGTTACAATGAGTATATCGCCTACGATGTTGCTCAAGTTCGCCTTCGCTACCTACTTCGTGTCCGTATGTAGGACATCCGTAACTAGACGTAGTGGCGAGGCATCAACTTAGAGCAAGTCGCATTTGCATCTCTCCGTCGGTTCTGAGGCGTCGACCCGCCCATTGTTCGTTCCCTGAACTCCTTCGCTACGCTTCTAATCGGCGCACATTGGCTTCTATGGTGGGAAAAGCTTTCTCAATTGACGCTTCTACGACATGTCCGTTCTGCATCTTTTTCATTATCAGTGCCGAGCCAGTCGTGAAAGCAACATGTAAGCATAGCATCGATACCCCGCTGTAATGATACAACGATCTCAATGATGATCTCGTTAGAATAATCCCAACTCAAAACCCATGTCTCGAGTGATTGTATCCAACGACTTGCTGCCGTCGCTCGCCCATAGTGTGTTGAGGACGCGTACCACAGCGTCGTAATAGGGATAGCTACTCAATGTACCTTCCGAAAGCGCAACGATGCAGTCTCTGATCAATGCCCGGTCAGCATCAGTCAGGACTGAAGACTGTGACCCAGCAGCCACTAAGGGGAAGAACAGACTGTCCGTTGTTGCAAAGATGCTTGGGTCCAATCTCATCCGCAGATCCTGCAGCAAGTTCAGAATCTGCCGCACCGTGGACTTGACGGACTCTGCATCTCCTCGGACAGGTAAAGCTTGATCTAGGCGAAGGTCCCGGATTCTAATCAAGCCGGCAAGCTGTGTGGCCTCCCAAAGCCGACACATTGCAGGCTCGTTGGGCTCTCCAGACCATTGTGACAATCGTTCCTCAATATCATCGTCCGCGGTCGAGGCGAACAAATCGAGCAGGCTACATGGCAAAGCCGTCACCTCCTCGACGCCGGCTTGACCCATGCAGTACTCGCGCCACATATGCAGATGCAGATTCTGACGACCAAGACTGTGAGTGGGTAAGTCGAGCACACCAATCAATGCAGCCAATTCTCGAGAGTCTTCCGTGGGTACTCGGAGGGCGCATCTCTGGTGAAATATGGTGGCGATGCCGTTGAGGTGTATGCTGAAGGGCATGGCGCGGTTCATCTGCTCTTCATTAGCCACTCAACCCATAGTACAATTAGGCTAGCCCTCACGCTTATTGTACACAACAATATCCCTGCATACGGCGTCATCTCTTGTTTGAACTGAATTGGATCTGACAATGCTTGCCGAAATCCATTAATACTCCGACCGTAGTACTCATCCGCATGCGCCAAATGCTTAGGGTCAAACGTGATCTGATAGGTCAGGCTGTTCAACAGCATCAGCTTCGACTGGGCACAGTGAACCAGGCTTTCACGGAACCGTCCTGGATCAGGCAGGGTCTCAGTAAGAGGCTTTGCGAACAGTCTGAGGGCACCCCAGTCTGCGACTATATCGTCATCAGTTCTGACGTCAAGACACATGAGGGATAGTCGAGCTTACAATCATATAGCACATCTCTCTCGAATCTTGATAACGATGCAAAGACCTTCCAACCCAGGTATTGCAACAGGACTTGATCTTTCTCATTCTCACAGTATCCAAGCGACACACTTGGCAATGAGATCGGGGTGACCGGGGCCTCCATCTTCACTTCCAGACTCTTGCTCTTCGGCTTTCGTAGACGCGCATGTCGAAAAGTGACACAAGGCCGTCCTCTGATTGCCCATTTAAGCCTTACCCCATAGCCCTCGCACTGCAGATTTAGGCTCCGGCAGGCCAAGCATGAGGGATGAGTCTCGTCACACTTCTTCCGGCGCGCGCGGCAGGTCCAACATCCCGTCCTTGTACGTGTGATGCCAGATTTAGACGGCGGAGACTTGGCTTGTGGGGGCGACATGGTGTTGTACGATCTGTGGCTGGTGAAGGAATGCGGCTGGTGTTGGCAGGAACGGTTTGGCGATCTTCAGGCGCTAGGAGCCGCAATCTGATGCCGGAGCGTGGGGTTTTGTCACTCGCAATAGGAACATGTCCAAACACGACTCGAGCAGTACCTTTGGGTTCGTTGAATGTGCTGCCTTTAAGTCTCTGACTCTCGCCAGAACGTTGAGAAGGGCGGACTTCGCGAATGCCTTGCGCACGGGTGATCTCTCTGCTTCGGCTGCCGAGCGAGCGGAGCTGACGTCACTGGCTTTCCAGCCTCCTTCGTCTTCGGCATCTCCGGGAAGACCATCACCATTGGAAGACCTCGCTGTCAAGGCAATTGGATATGGATTCCGCAACAAAGTTGTATAGCAGGTCGACATTTATTTTGGACTGGTAGGTAGGGGCTTCGGCGCATTCTGTGCGCGCTCTCCTGAAATGCTCGGCGCCAAATATTCTCCAAGCGCCGCCAATGCTGGCCTTTAACTTGGCGACGTACATTACGCACCTCTCCCGGATTTCCAGGTGCTGCAGCACACGCTGACTGGACCTTCACGACCGCTAGATGATCGCGTATACTTGTCCTAGGTTTCCTGGACCTGACAAACGCACAGCATTCTGACAGCTGTGCTCTCCATAGTGTGTCATGCGCTGTTGTATCTGGTTAAGCAAACCTGTTGCGCCTCCTTTAACGAGCACCGACCGCATTGTAGGATGAGACGGCCACTTCTTGTTGTAGGCACGACTGCCAAGGTTACTCTCAATTTGTAGGCACTTGAGTGCTCACGCTGGCTTAGATTTATGCTGAGCGGTGATTTCCAAGAGTCGCACAGTCGCCCAGCAACTGCTGCGGCTCAGCGCCGTTACTTGGCTCACGGTCAAGGGGTTTCATAACATCACAACTTGCGCATCTGTATTGTCTCTACTCTCCTTCTCCACATCTGTCGCTGTCACTTCCCCGCGCCTGACCTTCGGTTCCACTACGTCGCTCGCTCCAATCGTTGCCTGAGGCAAGTTCACTTCGCATGCCAGCTTCCAACTCTCAGGCTCTTTTCTTGTGATACCCGGGCGATCCACAATGAAGCCTTCCACATTGTTCCACGCGGCATTTGGCCTGTTGTCGCCATTAGCTGCTTATGCTATCGAGCTCAATCCTGACGATCCCGGTATGCGCACTCTGAGGAGCTACAGACTGAACTAACAGCCCTAGAATCGATCAAAAGCGCAGCCAAAATCATTGCAGCAGGCACAAGAGAATGGTACACCGGAGACAGGGTCGGCGACACACCTGGCAATCTACCAGATCCTTATTACTGGTGGTTATGTGGCGCAATGTTTGGCTCTCTCATCGACTACTGGTATTACACCGGCGATGACACATACAACGCTATAACGACACAAGCCATAGTCCACCAAATTGGTCAACCACAGGCTTTCATGCCACCAAATCAGACGAGTACGCTTGGTAACGATGACCAGGCGTTTTGGGGGATGACAGCCTTGTCCGCAGCAGAGAACAAATTACCGGACGCTGAAGGTCAGATGTCCTGGTTGTCACTGGCGATTGCTGTCTTCAATACACAAGTTCCGCGTTGGAACTCGAGAACTTGTGGTGGAGGACTCAACTGGCAGATCTTTGCATTCAACAACGGATTCGATTATAAGAACACGATCTCGAACGGCGCATTCTTCAATATCGCAGCGAGACTGGCCAAATACACAGGCAACGAGACATATGCTGAATGGGCGATCAGGGCGTATGAGTGGGAACTCAACATTGGGCTGATCAGTCCAGATTTCCACTTCTATGATGGTACATCTGAGCGCAACAATTGCACCGATCTCAATCACATCCAATGGACCTATAACGCAGGCATTCACTTGTCAGGCGCTGCAGCAATGTGGAACATCTCAGAATCAGCAGGAGACACAGTAAGCCACATACTCCGGTTTTCTCTGCCAATGCCATGCTAACAAGCTTGCAGACCAACGCTGCACTCTGGCGTGGCCGGCTCGAAGGTATTCTCAACGCCTCCTCGGTTTTCTTCTCCGCCGATGGCGCCCCCAACGTCATGATTGAAGTCGCCTGCGAACGGAATGGACTATGTGATCACGACCAGAGATCTTTCAAAGCCTATCTCGCACGTTGGATGGGCTACACAGTGCTCACCGCACCCTGGACCCGCGAGACGATTATGCCGCGCCTGCGCGCCTCGGCCGTCGCAGCAGCCAAACAGTGCGCGCCCGGCAAGAATGGATGTGGACTGAGGTGGTGGCAGGGCGGTGTCAATGACGGCGAGGTCGGCGTGGGAGAGCAGATGAGCGCTCTGGAGACAGTTCAGAATCTGCTTGTTGACCAGGTTGCAGGACCGGTGGGCGAGCAGACTGGTGGAGTCAGCAAGAACGATCCTACTGCAGGCAGCGATGTGGGCAGCTTGGTCATCGAGCACGATGCTATCACCACGGCGGATAGGGCTGGCGCGGGTATTCTGACTGCGCTTGTGCTAGCATTCGTGTTCGGCGGTGGTGCGTGGTTGGTCACTGGCGATTAGGTATAGCACTACCAGCGTTCCTTCTCTTCCAATGCACGTCCTACTCTCCGCGGCCCTCGCGTTGCCACGTGACAATCGCCCAGGATCCCGCGCACGCGAGCGTTGCAGAGCCGCAACGCTGAAATCTTACAAATCAATCGCCCGTCGGCCTTTCCGGGAAATACATCGCTCTTTACTCTTTCAGGATGGTAGCGTTGGAAATCAGCCTGACGTCTGCCTCGAGTAGCAATTACTGCACATGTTCTAATATCAAACAGCGGCCCCGCTTCTCAAGGACATACTGCCAATCAATATCCGGCTCACTAACCGATTCCAGGAGTGCAAAGCGCTGCCCAATCACATCGATGTAGATAGATGTAAGGTCGTAGCCCTAGAGTTAGCGCATCGTGTTGTCTAACAACAACTGATAATTATGGATCAAGCTTTGCACAAGCCTCTGCCGTTGTCGCCAGCTCCGGGAAATCGTTCAACATGAGTGGGCAGGGACCGGTGGTTCCAGAGTAAGGTTGTGAGGAATGAACAATGAAACGCACCATGGTGCTTGCGCAGGGGGTGGAAATAGGCTCATGCATGGTGGGGTGGAGTTTGATCGGAGGTCTTGGGGGTTGCGTGGAGGTGGCGCAGCCTCATATGCTGATCACTGGTGTTGGTATACATACCTGTAGTACACTGGACTAGCGTGTAGAGGTTATAGGGATCATGCGGCTAACATCTTGTACCGGTCTCCTCGCCTTTTTCGTTCTGCTAGCGGGAATTGTGATTGCCTCTCCAGTCCCCTTTGGAAGTCAAGATCATCGACATTTAGGAACGACGTCTCCGCACATCTTCTGCATTACTTGGGATGACCTCACATTGTGTGAGAAGTTCAACCTACCAATTGTCCGCCGTCAATTGACACCGCCATCAATACACAACGCATACTCAAGCACCGTTACAGGATCCGGTCACCTGGTCTCAGAGGAGGATCGACAGATACGGAGAATCATGGACGTCCGGAATGCGAAACTTATCAAGTCGAGACAGCCATGGCTGGTACCAGACGTTCAAGTCGTACTCTGGTTCGTACTACTGTGCTGTTTGACAGAGGGTATGGTGTCCGGATTCAGGTGGTAAGTCCTTTTCTCGTGACATGCGCAGCCTTGCTTGTACTGACTAGTGTAGGTGGCAGAAGCGAAGATCTAGCCAGGAAGATAATAAGGAAAGCCGTGAGAGAGGAGGGAAGACATACTTGGCAGCCGGTGAGAGTGATGAAGATGACGAGGCGAACATTCCTGTGTTGTGAGTCAGGTAAAGGACAATTGACAGGATATATCCTGGTTGGTGCCCTCTCAAGCATATTCTTTTCACACGTCCAATTGTCTGTCATTCGTAAACCACCGGCCCAATGAGTGCAGATGTGGCTGCACGATATGAAAAGCTTTATGACCACCTGCGATTATCAAAGACTCCAGGTTGAATTGATCACCAATCTTATAGAACTTGCCGTCGTCCAGGGAACCACAACTCGCGCCCCAGTCTCCGCTATCCACATACCCCTTCTTCTTCAAGCTTGTCCTTCAAGAAAGTAACAAGACATGAAGACACAGATATTACAAGGATAGAGACGTGTAAGAGCAGTTCCTATCCCGCGGAGATCTGAGGCCGGGATGATGAAGCAAATAATGACCCATGTCTCTTGCACATCGAATGAACTCCCGAGTATGTCAAGGTTCGGCATATTCACGGTCTCATGTGTAGAAGGGTCAAGGGGCCGCTTCTCACCTCAGAAAAGTACTGCCAAGTTGTAAAGATCGAGGATGGTGAGCAAGGGCGAAGGATGAAGAGATGGGTGGGGAGTCAGGTAGTGGGCAGTATGGGGTAAAGCGAGCGTTATGGAATACTTGGAAGATGGAGAAGTTAATGTGACCCAGTGCGACACTAGGTAACAGTTGAAGCTCGGGTGCAGATGGAACGATGGTGGAAAGCTCACATGGTAGCCACTGCAGCTATATGCTTTGTGTCTTCGCTGCATGAGAAGAGTAGGCGACTAAGACAGCTACCCTGCTCAGCGCGTCTTATACCCCAGGAGGCCAGCTTGCGAAAGTGAAGCGAGAGAAGGAGGAGCTTATTCGTACCATTCTATTATCAAGCAGGGGCGCGCCTTTGGCATGACTTTCTAGGCTAATGTGAACCTCTATCGCAAAATGTGACTTATGCTCAAGAGCGCACGATTGATTCCTGCACTATGAGCATGTCTAATTGGAAATTGAAAGGCAGGCTTGATAGCGGTATCGCAGCCTTAAAGAATCCCTCTTAGCAGTATTACACAGCTAAAGAATAGAAATTCACCCCAGGGCTAGGCTTTAGTCTGAATATCTAAGCTATAGTGTTCACCCTGAATGATTATGATTGTCCGGACAGTCTTCCAATTGTCAAGTGTAGAGAATTTGTAAGTGAACGAAGGCGAACGAGAATAAGCCACCTACAAGATGAGTAAAATGAAGCAATAAGTTGCAGAGGGAAGATGCAGGAATACAAAGTGGTCATTGCTGCTCTAAAGCGCCACATGCCTTCAAACATCTCGATTCAACCGACGACGTAGTGCGCAAGTATAGATGGCGTTGAACTAACGGTGAGTGGCCCTGCTTATACGAGTGCTGTTGCTACAACACGCTCTTGGAGCGATGGATAAAAGTCCGTTGAAGAGAAGGAAAGCAGCGCAATACAGCTCCGCGCTAAGAGACACCCGCCCAAACGTCACAAAAGTCACGTGCAACGTCCTCAACAGCCACAACCATCTTATAATCTAACGTCGCCCATAACCGCTCCACTCAATTGCGAAGGCCGCGAAGGGGGCGCAAAGACTGGAATCCCGAAACAGGAGTATTGCGACACTCAAGTGGAAGGAATGACAGATTAGGTGAAAGAGATTCCCGCAGTTTACTTATAGCAGGCAAAGCAGCGTCTTGGGCTTCAGTTTTCGGGGCAATGGTGGTGAAAGGTCACATCTAAGGTTTCAGCTGTCGACTTCAGCAGAGCCTGCAAGGAGGTCATGCAATCTGCAGCTCCAGTCTTTGATATGACTGTTTTAATATGTACTCTGCCTTTCGATCGATGACACCGTATACTCTCATGAGCTCGTGAAACTGAGAGATGAACTTGGGAGGGCCCCTATCCGGTACGCACATCCAGCGGAAGCTACATCGGCTTCAGGCAAGCAAATTGGGGTACCACGACATCGCCCACATAATCTCAGAGGCCCTTCGAGAGTATCAGCAGACATCGTACATAGTGCGATTGCGATTTCGCAACCATCTTTGCTTGCTTGATGCTGCGATGGCCATCCTGGATTGGCATCGATTCGAGTCCAAGCGACAAGCACTTCAACTTCCAGGTCAAGATACATTCGACTCCGGTGACATCGATAATGCAGTTGACATGCTCCGTATGCTCATTCCTTGTGATGATCCTCCGGGGTACTGCGTTGCCTTCTCGTGCGTTCACCGGTTTTTGCCGACCAATGAAGTTGCATAAAACTGCGTTAGGCCAGCCACCACTCGTTCCTGTCTTCTCTTTTGCCTGCATGGGTCCGGAAGTCGACGAGCATCGCCGCATAGAGGGATTGATGTCGTGCACATTGGTCACAGAGCCGAAGGGCACACAGTTGCTGGCCGTCGTATGGTCGGTAAACGTGTAGGTGGTACAGCTGCATGGTCACGCGACGCGGGGTCGTCGAGACAGCCTGGTTGAGGCAGCCGTGGTCAGGAAAGCTGCATCACAGTGATCAAATCTCCCATCAGTGTCATCACCGGAATCGGGCTCCAGCTTTGAAAGTAATAACGTGGCCCAAATAGAGTTCTGTGACACGAGTAGCTGTTGTCTCAGTGCCGTGTGGTCACTGCTCTTGAATCCGTCTGATTCTTGACCGGTCCTTGGCGCTAGCGCGCCTCAGCACTCACCGGTTGCCTTGCGCGCCATAACAACATCTCGTGCGCCGCTCAACGTTCCTTTCGACAATTTGTCAATTTGAAGTCGATTTGCGCTGGCGTGACGATGGATGCTACCGACAGCATGGACTGCGCTGCGAGAATGAGCATGGAAGCGAAAGAGTATTGGGTGCACTTGGACGCGGAAGGTTCACTCGAGAAGTATCCAGGTAGGTATCAGCAGAGCCTCATCATGCATTCACTAACATGCGTATTACAGCGAAACAGCATGCTCGTCGTGTGCAGGAAAAATTGGGGATTGATGAAGGGTTGATCTTTCTCGCCGGGCAACCTGCGAAGAACAACGAAGATAGCGATATGCCAGCACCATTTCGTCAACGACGCTATTTCTATTATCTTACTGGGTGTGTAGTGGCCCCATTTTCAAAGCGCACTTACTGATGAGATGAAGATGCAATGAGCCATCGTGCCATATGACCTACGATATCCAGCATGATACTCTGTCACTTTTCATACCCAGGATTGACTCGAGGCGAGTAATCTGGAACGGACGCGGCTCCACTCTGGCCGAGGCTGTTGAAAGATATGACATCGACGAGGTCTACTATGTTGACGAGCTCGGTGATGTCCTCAAGGACTGGAGCAGCTACTACGGAGGACATGGCAGCGATATCTACGTCCTGCATGAAAGCCAGCTCCCGCGGATACCCGAAATTCACGCAATCATCGACTCAGAATCCTTGCAACCTGCAATGAACGCCGCGCGCATGATCAAGGACGAGCACGAGATCAGTCTCATCCGCAAAGCCAACGACATCAGCTCTGAAGCTCACAAGAAGGTTCTCGCAAACGTCTTAAAGTACAAGAACGAGGCGCAAGTTGAGGGTCTGTTTGTGAATGTCTGCATTTCACATCAAGCCAAGCAGCAGGCGTACGATCCTATTGCTGCATCTGGTCCAAACGCGGGAACATTGCACTACGACGCGAATAACGAGAATTTCGAAGGTCGGCAGCTTATGTGTCTTGATGCTGGCTGCGAGTATGAGCTATACGCCAGCGACATTACACGCACATTTCCACTCGCCGAGTCGTGGCCAAGCAAGGAGGCTGAAAACATTTACAAGCTTGTTGAACGAATGCAAGAGAGCTGCATCGAACGTCTGGCACCTGGTGTGCGATACCTCGATCTTCACATCCTGGCGCATCAGATCGCGATTGATGGACTACTGAAGCTTGGCCTCCTGCACAATGGAACAAGAGAAGAGATCTACGCTGCCGGTACTAGCCGTGCATTCTTTCCGCATGGTCTGGGTCACCACGTTGGCTTGGAAGTGCACGATGTGGGGCAGGCCGAGCTTATGAGCGTCAGCAGGGGTAAGGCTGTCCTTCAACAGGTGAGATGAATTACATGCACATTTCAAGGACGAAGCTGACACAGAGCCGGTGCCTTCGCTTTTCCCACAGAATTTCCACGCACCCGTCTACGATGCCGCACTTTGCCATGCACCAACAGACACTCAAAGTAGTCAGCTCCAGGAGGGCATGGTAGTCACTGTGGAGCCCGGGATGTGAGTATTTACATCTTACCAGATCATTCCAAATGTACTCACCTGGGCAGATACTTTTCCATGTATGCGCTGCAGCGCTTTTATCTTCCGTCACCAATACACTCGCGTTTCATTAACCAGAAAGTTCTGCAACGCTATATGCCTGTGGGCGGCGTTCGAATTGAAGACGACATTCTTATCACCTCCCGAGGCTATGAGAACTTGACCAAGGCACCAAAGGGCGACGCTATGTTCGACGTCATTCGAGGGCGCAAATCCACTTCAAGCGCAGCCCACGAAATAGACGCACATTCACCGGTCAACGCAAGCGAACCACCGCTGTTTAGAGCCCCTGGTTGCCCCGTGCGGGCCACACCCCCAGGACTACACTCTGTCAAGCGCGCAGCTACCATGCCAAACCAGACCAGCGAGAGCCAACGGGTTAGACCTGATCATCGAAATCATGCAATGCATTTCAGAAGGTCTATGACTACTGATGAGCGTGTTCAACATTGGCGCCGGTCTCACCAGCAACATTCCCCCCGGAGACCAGCAGCTATGCAGGAGAAGTCGAACACCGTTTGCGGGGCGTTCACAAATGACGTCAGACATATCTTCATTGGTGATGGGTCTCCCGACCTATCCAGTATACGAAACCTTCCACAATGCGCGGACTGCAGCATACTGGCTCAGACACTGGAAAGACTTCGTCAGAATCTCGCCTTGTCCAAGCAAGGCTCGCCCACGCAGACTCACATCCCACAAGATCCCCTCGGCAATCCTGCCGCAGACAAGAAATCCCCAAGCTCTTCACGACATGATCTCAACGCATCGAATGGAAAGACCGAAGAAACGTCCATCAATGTGGTGCAGCAGGGCAGTCTCCCGCCCTTAGTCCGGACGGTACAACAGGGTGGGGTGACTGAGCAAGCAAGAGCTCGGAAGTCCCTTAATCGGATGCTACAATTGCAAGAAGCCCAACCAGATCAGTCTCGTGCTTCAGTATCCACTGAGCTAGAGGCTCTGAGCTACCAAGAACCAGAGTCCTACTATAGGTCTCACAAGCAATGTCAGGACTCGCTCCGACAGCGATCGATTACGGAGCGCACAGCCCCGACGACATACGAGCGGATTCTGGGGTCGCCCATGTCCATGCCTATCAGGGCACGTATGGTGCACCAGCAGGAGCGACGTCGACCGAGCAACCACACTGATGATCGTGACTGGATGGCATGAACTTCGTTGTCTCCTCTATCATTCAGCTTTGCACATCACGTCTTGAGCACAACTATACGTTATATCCAATCATATGATTTCTACATCGGCATACATTTATTGTTCATGCATCCCAGCCTTGCCCTGAAAACTAATCTCATATGTTCCTACTCCTCGGTTGACGCCTGTTGCTAATACCCTGATCTAATTACCCCGTCGCCACTTGTATTGCAACTCACTTCTGAATCCGAGCCGAAGCGTGATCAGCATCCTTGCACCTCAGAGCCGCCGAGCCGCCGTTCCAGGCCGAACAGGCATCCACGTTCCATGACCGAAGTTGACTCGCAGAAAGTTGCGACGTGCGTGCTCTTGCGACACGGACTCGTCTTTCGCGAAGGGTGTGTTGCTGCTGGATGGCGCTTGATCGTCGTTGTAGAGTCGCGCTGGAGGCAGGACGTTGGGGCCGGGGAAATCGAGCGGCTTTGAGCGCCCGGTGCGAAAACGAAGGGTTGTGTGCGTAGAATTGGGCGTGTTGAAAGCGATACGGCAGTCTGAGGCCCTTGGATGAAGGTCGAGAGGAGCGTGGAGACAGATTGCGGTGGGGTTACAGGTAATACCACGGGAAGAAGAGATATCGAAATTGTTTCCTCCAGTGAGACACGCGGCTTCTGTGACTTGCGACTTTGGGCTCTCGGTAGGAAGTATGGATCGTTCGACTGGCGCCTCGTTTGCTTGCTCATGTTGATCATCGTCACGGTCGTTGCGCCTTTTTCCTGCTGCACATGTGACTGGTTCTATCAGCTTATCCGAGTCTATCGATATTTGACATCTTACCTTTTCTTGTGTTCTTTCGCAGCTTCCTCAGCGGCATGCTCCTCGTGCCGAAAGTATGAGATTTTTTCATATTGAGAACGCTATTGCTGTAGTTTTATCAAGATGATTTGCTTTCGTCAAGTAAGCTACAATATGTGCTGAATATAACATAGGGCCCTGTGCAGTAAGAAAAGCACGGTAGCCTTCGAGTGAAAGGTGCAGGTGGTCACTGTAGATCAACACTGTGTATGAGAGAGGGCCTTTGTCTACCCGAACAAAGCTTTCCGGTAGAGACATCGAGTGAAGGTCATGGTGATCGTCGCCACAAAGCAGACATGTGACGTGTCGTGGAACTTGCGCGCACAGTGAAGGCAAAGTCACGTGATCTTCCATGCCCCATGAACATCTAATCTGCTGCTGTATGCTTTCGTGATTTTAGCGTGAGAAATATGTATACATGTACAGGTTCCAAAAACTGTAGGTTTTGACTTGGTAGAAGGAGACGCGCGGAACGGATGGGCACGGTGCTGGAATTAGCCCGCTCATGAGCCGACCAATCCGGAGCGACTTCCCAATTCCATCCCTACCAATCGCGCGCGCAAGGAAGCTTCATCAATGCAACACCCATCTCGAAGATCGTGTGACACCTCGCTCACAATGGAAGCCAATAGTAACAGCAACGCGTTATCGAGCTCATCACAAAAACGGCCTGCGCCAGATGCGCCCGAGAGCTCGCGTTCGAAACGCGCGAAGTATACGTCCGCGGCATGGTATGCGTAACCGTGGTCGTAGCTTGCGTTTTCTGACTACTACCAGTAATGAATGTAAACGCTGTAAAGTCAAATGTATTCGAATCGATGACAGCGTCGATTGTCAACGGTGTTCAACTATGAAAGTCGCTTGTATCGTCGTGCCCACGGCTATACAAACTGCCAAAGAGAAGGACAAGAACAAGGAGAAGAGCCATATGGATGAGTAAGGCCATCCATATTTGATATTCACTGGTTCTGATCAAGATCTAGCGCAAGCTACAGACAACTAACAGAGGATGTGTCATTCCTTCGACAGCAACTGACGACTTTGATGGGTACCGTCGCAGCTCTGGCGGAGCGACGAGACAACCAGCTCACAGTGGTCACCGAGCATACGCCAGGTTCACAGCCGACAGCAAGTCCAGCTTATACAAGCACTACATCTCAACGCACGGGGCCACCTCGAGAACCTCAATTTGCAGGCCCAACGCGCGCTGCGTTCAGCTTGAACATTGTCGAATCGTCCCTGAATCGCATGGGGATACCACCTGATAATCAGGGTCCTGCTGAAAATACATCATCAGCATCTTCACGAGAACCAACTCCAGAACCAACGATAGCTTTGGCGCAAACCCTGCTGCAATCTGGAGTAGAGGACCTTCAGGGCATATCAAACGATGACATCATCAGGCTACTAGGTATTTACCAGGAAGAGGTTGCATGTGTGCATCCTATTATAGAGACGAAAGATCTCATTGCAAACGCGCCGTCTATCATGAGCCTCGTCCGTAACCCCCATCAGCCCGCCGGACTGCAGAAAGTAGGGAAGAAAGATATACACATCCTTCGGCTTGCTATCGCAACAGCTATCACCCACGAGATACACGGAAAGAATATCTTGTCGGATCGATTGTTGTTTGAAGTTGAGAAGGATGTTGGCAGGATATCTAGTGACACCGAGGTCGAACTAAAAGACATACAGATCATGGGCATGCTAGTACGTTTCTGTTATCTGGCAAGTAAGCATATCGACTGACGATTGCACAGAGCTTGTACTTCTGTCACACTGAAGAAGAATTATTTGCCTGGCGAGCGATCGGTAGAGCTTGTCGCCAAGCTCTTGAAATGGGCTTGCACAGGAAGCAGAGTCTGCAGGACAACTTCAAAGACCCTGAAGAACGCAAGCTTGCTGTGCAGGTATTCTGGGTAGTCTACGAAATGGATCGCCGCTGGAGTTTTGGTACCAGCCTTTCATTTGCCCTCAACGATCGAGATATAGATACTCAACTACCAGAGCCCGGAAAAGCATACCCGTATCTGAAAAATATGGTAGCATACGCAAGGCTGTGCTCCAGGGTCTGGGAGTCATTGCCTCCATACGGCTCTCCGCTTCAGACCATACCCAAAGAGACTGAAGATTACCTCGACTTCATCACCTCGAATTGGGTGCAATCAATACCACAGGAACTTCAATTCAGGCATCCTCGCTTAGGTCTGGCGCCCAAATCACAGCCAAGGCTACTGCATCGTCTTCGAACTCTACTCTACCTCCGCGGAAACCATATGCGCACGTTGATTCATCGACACCACGTGCTTACCCCGGACAATATTAAGTCAGACCTGCAATCTGCACGGTTAGTCGTAGACATCGCGAAGGACAGCACCCAAGTTTTGGTGCACCTGAATCATACCAGCGATATTTACGCTCGCCAGCAGAGCATATACCATTATTACCTGCTGAGTGCGCTTGCGGTAATGCTGCTCGCTGTTTGTCATGCGCCCAGCGCGTTCGCGGAAGCTTGTCGAGAGTCATTCGTCTCCGCAGTTGAGCTAGTCAAAGGTTTCTCACACCATGGCACAGCTTCTCGCAGGCTTTGGAAGAGTATCAAAGGACTTTTGCCAGTTGTTAGATCATTAGGCACGCATGGAGAAACCGTAGTTGTGGGACTAAACGCAGTTTCGAAGGAATCAATTGAGCCCTCAGCCAAAAATGGAATTCAACAACCCTCGCAGCTCGTTCCAAACGCAACCGAGCTGCCAAACATCTGGAACGGCGCCGACTTTGAATTCGGCACAGATCTCGGCTCGATGCCTGATGTGCTCAATATTGGCGATGAGCTTATCGATCTTTACGACACCTTTGGCACTGCAGCGACAACGCAGCCTGTACAGCCACATCCTTCCACCGACAACTTCGGTGAGCAAGGCTTGAATATATGGGAAATTGGAGAAATATCGCGGCACTTCCAGGGCTTGCTCTGATCAGAATAGAGTGATCTTCGCTACGGGTTCAGTCCCATCGGTAGTATTCTCTTCCACAAATTATGGCAGCGAGATGCACAGTCTGGGTAGCGTGGCCATGGCCGACCGGAACATGTCTCTGCGATACACGTCTCCCAAGGGCTCTCGGATTTGGAATGAAGCGGCGGATCCAGGTTCATACAGCTGCTCTCAGCTGAGCCTACAGTCTTTGTGCCTCTCCTGACCGAGCAGCGGTAGATTCTGATCAGCGGCATTGTCCGCGAGTACTCTGAGCCGAACCGTCAGAGAGGGACATATCGTACTAAGCGCCGAACTGCTTCAGAAAGTCTTATGTGAGAAGGTGCCAACTCCTCGATGGACTCAGTTCTCGACTCGGATTGGGCGGGGGGGGGGGGGAGGGGGGGGGGGGGCGCGACATGTGGAACCTGGGAGCTACAGACTTGTTGCGGTTCTCACTACTACGGGGAAACCAAACGCAAGTTTACTTCAGCACCGGGTTCCATCTTAATGACATTATTACTTCGAAGGAACTATGACGCTACTATACCGCGACCTAGCAGAGTACGTTCCCCGAACTCTTGCTCAGCAACCTGAAACAAAGGAAGACCTTGGGAATACCCATTGCCCTTTGTCCCTACAGCTTCCTATGTAGCTTGTGCTTCCTCCTTCCCAATGGTCACAGAAGGCACACCCCTTCCTGCCGCTGCCGCGTCGACCATGAGCTGAATCTGACAACAGCTCTCAAGCAACACGAAGCACGCCACTGTCGCTTTGATGGTAGATCCGACAGTCAAGATGCCATGATTGCCAAGCAGAGCTGCCTTATCGGTTGAATAACAGAAGGTGCAGGTGGAGCAGAACGTTGCCGATATCTCCGACGCTGCACGCCGTGCTGAGAGGAAACTGCGATTAAAGATTGATCTGATGGTCGTTCCATCTGTCACGTTGCTCTATCTGTAATGCTTCGTTGATCGTACAAACATAGGTGGGTCGACACGAATTGACGCATTCTTTCTGACAGTGCACTAGGCAATGCGCACCTTGCTGGCTTTTAGAAAGACCTTCATTTGAAGGGTTATGACTACAACACTATCCTCTCTGTTTTCTACATCTCGTACATCATCTTCGAGATTCCAGCGACGATCTGTTGCACAGTCATTGGTCCAGGATGGTTTCTGCCGGCTACGACACTGGTTTTGGCATCTGCTCTATTGGTACCGCTTTCGTGCGCACTCAAATTCAAGCATGCGCTGTACGCTTTTTGATTGGCATATTTGAGGCTGGAGTAATGCCAGGGTATGTCAGGAGGTACGAGGTAGCGTTGATAAGAATACACAACTTTGTCGTACATCGTGGAAGATGAAAGAAACCAAATCGGCAAGTCTCCATCATCGATCTCCCCTGATCGACCAGCCTGAGATAGCCCATATGCCCCTGACGATAGTATCCTCTCCCACATGTCCTCTCAAGCTGAGCCGCGCTTGTTCGTGCTGATACCTCCACAGCTCTTGGAACACGAATGCCAACACGTCCTTGAACCCATTCGAAGGTTTTCCAATGAAGTGGTGTTTGCCAATCCTCGTGCAACACTTATCGACCACTAGATTCATGATCTCATATCGCCTCGTAGGCAGGTTTTGGTACTGTTGTGGCCCAGACTGGTGAGCAATGCTCTGAGAGACGAGCACAGTATAGAGATGCAGCAGTGGAAAGTGTCGGTCCGAATGCAGCTTCGAGGCCTCGATGATGCAGTCCCAGCTGATAGAGTCTTCGCTGAGACCAAGGCATGCGTTTGCGTTCCAGATCAACTGTGACGTCCGAGCGAGATCTGTGAGATATAATGGTAGCGTTGCGGCTGCGCTGGACATCAAACGCGTGAGGCGAACAAATGGTATCGCCAGACCTTCTGCTCTATTAGGTCGCCCTAAAGAGTCCCAAGAGGCGGCGATGAGATTGTAGGCATCGGCGAATGCATCGTGAGATCCACTCCAAGCTTGCGCTCCGGCCTCGGTCAGCGCAGGGAAGACGGCGTTGTCCAGCAGTTCGATAATGTTGAACTTTCCGTCTGGTTTTCGCTTCCAGAGACCTCGTATGCCAACCCAAAGCTTCTCCATGAATGCATGAACTCGATCCGTAGGTAGCTCACATAGTCTCTTCCATATCGATGGGGCGTCGAAAGCCGGCTGTAAGTTCCTCTTCGCAACTAAGACATGTCTGCATACCGGGCAGCTTACAGTATTGCCACGGCCATTTTCGATCCATCGTTTTATACATCGATGACCAAAGATGTGCTTGCAGTCGAGAGCCACAGGCTGGTGAGTAGTGCTAAAGGGCTCGCTGCATATTACGCAATCATCTATCGGACGGAGCTGGGTTTTGACAAAGTTCTCCATGCGCGTAGTTAACGACGGCAGTCGCGCCGGATTGTATATGGTGGGAGGCTGGCAAGTCCTCCTCCGTGTCGAATGCATAGCTGCGACTTGTGAAAGACAGTCGGTGAATGTTTGCGGATTTGTGAAGTGACAAAGAGGTTTGATAGAAGCGTAAGTTCACTCGGAAGCGTTGTGAATGTGTTGTTGAGCTTACAAATGAGTACGATAGCTGTCTCTATGGGCGAGGACTCCATGACTATCATACTTGAGGGTGTTGCGCTCTGCGTCGCCTGTGGTGGCAGGCCCTGACCGTGTACACGTTGATTCGGCACTCAAGATATAAGTCCTTGTTCGCACAGTGACTGCGCTGAGTTGTCCGCAAACGCTGAAAGACTGAGACTGACCCAGGCGCGACATGACGGCGATGAGCTGTTAGAGACGAAGCCTTGCTCTTCACCCAGTCTATTGGCCAGGATCACGTACGACTCCCTTACGAAATTTTGCACAAAGCGATCAGACTGCTTTTCAGCCTCACATTGATGCTCCCGGGCCTTATTTGTTGATTTCGACTGGTGGCTCGCGATACAGCCCTATGACATTTGTGGGACGGCCTCATTGGTGTGAGCTTGTTGAGGAGTCCGCTCCAGCGTTCAGCCTTGAAACCAAAAATGCTTAGGCTTCCATCAGTAAGGGCTTTCGAATGCTTCTTTATAACCTTCTGCTGACGCTGTCCATGAAACAGAGGATGAGGAAGCCTAAGCGCCTGTCGATGTGCTGGTAATCTTCGCGCTATCCGCACAACCGAAGCTGTGCTGGTCAGGAGCCCACACCCACCTGACTGCCGCCAACCTGCATCTACCACGACCACAACACATCGACAGTTATCACGTGTCTTATCGCAGAAACGCAGATCGAGACATCATGTAGCAATGTAGGCAAGAGCCAACTCAGCGGCGGCCGTCTTACTGTTGCTGGATCGAAACGGCAGCCTAGTTGTAGCCTGCATTGGTCAGCAGCAGGGACCTCGGTGGGCAGCAGCAGAATCCGACGATCCTCGACTTATCATTACCATTCTAGCTGCGCTACCCTATCTGTCTTTGCCGCTCGGTCTTACTTCTATATCGGAAGCTTCACCTGATGTCTTCGCTCTGCACAATTGTACCGAAAACATCAGCCAACTCAGCAAGGGCAACTCTGGTCAACTCCTCGCCCTTTACTCCCGGAATGTCGCGGTCGCCAATGGCATCTTCTACCAGGATGACTTCGTAACCTTTCTGCATAGCCTCTCGAGCTGTGGTAGAGACACAGACGTGAGCCATGTAACCGGTCAATGCAACCTTCTTGACGCCCCATGATTGAAGTATGTCATGCAGAGGAGTCTGCTCGAAAGAGCCAGGGAACTGCTTCCATATTGTCTCCTCACCGTCCTGAACGGCTATCAGTACAATGTGAACTTTTTTTTGGATGGCAACCCACCTTCGCGGCGACATTGCTGAACTCGTTTGCCAGCTCGGTACCGGGGGTGAAGATGGGTGCCCCCTCCGGCGTCTGATGCAGGACGTGAACGATCTTGCCACCCGCAGCGCGGTACTTCTCGAGCAAGCTGGCGATAGCTTTACCACTTGATTCGGCGTTGGTTACTTTCAACTGCCCTTTGGCGTATTCATTTTGAGCATCGATGATGATCAAAGCCGAGTCTGAGGTCGAGGCTGTTCCAGGACGGATGCCGAGGAGCTCACGGAAAGAGACTGTCATCGTAACTGAGATGTTGGACGTTTAGATCAGACTATAAGTGTCTGGATTTACGTTTCGAAAATCTGTTTGAGAATCGGGGTACCAATGAGCTTTGCTTAGAGTTTTCAGGTAGGAGATGCCCTCAGAGATGTACCCCGCATGGCCCACATCATGACGTGCGACCCCGGGCTAATGGAGTTTAGGCTGAGAGTCTGCAGCGGTAGTAGCAGAGCCTCAAATCCAAAGGCGAATATCGTCGATGTGTCAGTAGAATCGCTACTGACACATCTTGCGGCCGAGAGGTAAAGCATTAGGTTGTGCGAATACCTGGAAGATACGATCTTTTAGGACCCTAAGATCCGCTTCCATTGTACAGCCGCGCTAAACCTGGCCAAGCTAGCGTGGCTTTCTGCTACTCCTCGGCTGCAATGGCCCGTCAAAACTCCCCTGACACAGGTGGCAGGCATCGACAGGCGCGACGAATGACAACGCATTACGATGTGCCAGTGTCGACTTCTGAGTGCCAGTCAATTCGTCACTTGATGACGTTTGATACACAGGAGCCCTCCAGTATCGTAGAGATCTAAGAATTGAGCAGAACCAGGACAGTCATGTAATTCTTCATGTCAGTCGTGAGAGTAGGACATCTGCTACATCGGCCGCTACGCAAACGTCACTTCCGTTGCCCATGCTGACAGCCTCGCCGTAAAGCCTGTCAAGCCCTTTTGCGGATGACCGTGAGGAGAAAACGAGCGAAGTAGTCCGAAGCCAGGGCCACAGCCAGAAGCTAAGGACCTTCTTCTAGGATTCTTCGGGCTTCTGTTCTTTTATTTTCGAAGTCTGCTCCATTTCAGTTTCAGGGCAAATCGCAAGGAGACGAGCAGACCTGTTACATCGAACGAAGAGCTTCGTGGACCTAACTTTTCCAGCAACGTAGCGCACTAGCTCTTACTTTGCAACCATGAAGTACTCTTGCTGTCCTACTGCCTAGAAAGTACAGTCTTAACCTCGTTTGCTGAAGAGGTTCTCCACCATCCAGAACAGGCAGTATGCAAAGGTTCAAATCTGACACCGCGAAAAGCCACCCTGAGGCCATCAGCGTGTACAACAGTGATAGAGACCGTGCGCAGCATGCTAACACAGTGATATATTCAGCATTTGTCCAAAGTCCGATTGGCGAACACGCTGAACAAACTGACTCGATGGCAAGCGACTACTGTTGACTCTCATGTGCGTAAACGTGATACTTCACATGTTTGCGGAGCCTTACTGTTCCACAGTTGCGGTCACGATAGAGAGAGCCTAGAATAGCCAATCAGAAGTCGCCTTTTTTATACGCAAGCGAGGTTGAAAGTTTGGGCACCATGCGTCAGCTCCCGCGGCAGCTTCCCGCGGCAAGCGACTTCTGTAACTACTTATCACAACCTCACGATAGGCCGTACCGTTGCTCGATGGTGTGACGGCGCAGCCGCGGGAGCGATAAAGCAAATCGAAGAACAGCGCTGCCGCACTACTCGGCCTATCACAACGCAACGGCACCCGACATGAAGCGAAGGCTTAAGAGCCAAAAGTGCGATCCTGGCTGCTTGCTGCTGTTCGTGGTGATGATGTGTGCAGCGCGCTGCGATACTACAGGTACCCGTGGACCAATGCGGAGAAACCATGGAGACCCGCGGGGATGGGGTAGACGTCAGCGATGCACTTCAACTTAAAACAGGCCATGACCAGCATACCGGTATGGACATTCTGAAATCATCGATCCTTCAGTTTGCATCAAGACTCAAGGTCCAGACGATACACTACGAAACCTCGCTGATCAACACGTGATCGTCTATTCACCGCGATCGCGACAGCCATCTTCATCAAGTAGAAGAGACCTGCCGTCGACAGCCCTCAGTAGCTCCTATAATTATACTGCATACCTATAAAGCCCTCAGGAAATACATCATACACAATAGGTCGTCGCACACAATGCCTGCTGCTACACGATCACTTGAATCCATGGTACTCCAAGCACATCGCGCTAAGGGCATCCGGTATCCCACGTCAGCCCAGAAGGAATGCTTCAAGACATGGTACTCGTATGCGCTACGCCGAGGCGAAGTCGAGAAGGCTAGCTCTACGGTCCTTCGTGAGCACGAAAAGCAACTGCGCGAGATGAGTGAAGCCGCCCCGGGAGGTCGAACGTATCTGTAATGACTGTAAGTTTAACTCACTCCCATACTTCGTTAGTGAGACATTGACTGGTGACTAATCAGTCTACACAAAGCAATCAGCATTAAGGCGTTCAGGCGTTGACCACGGCGGTTGATCGACCGCAAAGGGCATAGGCTGTCGAGGTAACTTAAGTCAACGAATTGTATTCAATAGTATCCAGAGCGTATCGTGCGCTTGAATCCAAAACTTGCGATCGCTCGTGCACCTCATAATCTTAGGCAATTATGACAAGCTCAACTGCTTTTGGTCCAACTTTTGAAACGAAACGATGTCTCAAGTCATCGGTCCGTACGCATGCGGATCCAGCTATACTCCAGAGCTGCAATGACCGCATTTATTTCTTATCGCATCTCTGGTCTGTGGCAAGAGTCGTTTGCCTATGATATAAATGCTTGCAGAGTCGGTCGATTAGTCTATTTTGCTCTGCAGTATGGTGGTACTTGAGTATATTCAAGACATCTACTGCTCCTATTTAACTTAGACCAATCCAATGGTGGCTTGAGCCAGCCAGTCCTATCATTCCCTGGACGTAAGAACGAATCATGGATCAATCACGCATTACATCAATCTCAATGACATCTCTAGAAAGGATCCGCATTGGACAAAAAGCCCCGAACTTCTGTTGCCAAGCACTGGTCAGTGGTGCGATGCAAGGTCCGTATTACCTGGATACATATATGATGCTGGCCGGGTCCAGCCTGATTGCCAGCCAGCCGATCTCTGACACTCATTCAGAAGTCTCCCTCGGTACTTACATCAATCCACCCAGCTCGCAACATGCACTTGATGCTGCAACCCCATGGCTTGCCATGCTGTTCATTCCGGCCGCATTCTCACATTCATGTCCAATCGAGGTCCTAGCATTCCAGGATAGCTTTGCACAGTTCCGAAGTCGAAATTGCAGTGTCGTATTCATATCCGTCGACACAAGAAAATCCTTGTGGTATTGGCAGAGCATCCCTCGCAAGCATGGCGGACTTGGACATGTCGATATCCCACTCTTGAGCGACCCGGACAACAAGATTGCCAAGGACTATGGTGTTGCCATTGAAGAGCTAGGTATCGACATCCGTGGTATGTTTTTGATCGACGGAGAAGGGATTGTGCAACAGGTGAGTGTGGTCATGAATATCCATCATTGAGGCTCAAACTTACTTGAAGAAAATCTTACAGGCGACGTTAGATAATTGTCAGATCGATCGCAGTGTCGCCGAGACCTTACGTGTACTCGATGCATATCAATCCTTTTCCAGAGTCGGCGTCCCTTACCCTATCAACTGGAACGTCGATGTAGGTGGAAATGACGATCAGAGAGAGCCCATAGCAAAGAACAAGTCCGCAGAAAGCGCGACGAGAGTGAGACTTGGACGTGCAACGAGCTGGAGCTTGTTGAGACGGGATTCTGCCGTCACTCCACAATCCGGTACAGGTACAGGTCATACGATTGGTGATGATAGAGATAGGCGAGCATCTCTTGCGGCTGTCCGGAGAAGAGGCAAAGGACTGAGAAAGTTCTTCGCGTCAAAGTCAGCGTCTTAAGATGCTCTTTTTGAACAGCACTCAGAAGTGCTACGAGTTTTAACTTTCACACATATCATATTCGTAAATAAATTGACAAATGATGATAACCTACATTGTTGTTGGAGTGATGAGGCTCGTCCATGCCATGGCCATGACCCTCGAAGTTAGCGCGACGTCAAGATACCTACCAACAGCAATGCGCCACAATCTTTTCTTCATGCGTTACTTTCTTGTCTGACCTCCAGACCTAACGGTTTTACGCCACCACAACTTGGCCTTTTTCTAAAGTGCACGGACATGCTTCCGGGTAATGCATACTTTGTGGGTGAGCGCGACTACTTAAGCACATCCTGGTGTTAGTGGACGAGGACCTTTCTTTATGGTCGGGGAACAGCGCTCAAAAGATCAACCCATAGCACCAGACCCGTTCATTTCCCAAGTCCGCATATATTTCAGAGTCGCTGATCTCTACATCAAATTTTCCGAGAAACTCGACGAAGCTTACCAAAGGCGAGCCGTAAAAGCGAAAGATCTGGAGAATGCAGTCTTTGTAATATTGTGTTGAGTTATGAGACCCTCTCACGAAATCGGCATGCGGTCCGGATCGAGTCCAGAACCTCCGTGGGAAGGAACTCAACTACCTGTGCCGCTCTTTTGCGAGGCAGTGTTCAGGCAATTCACTGATACTGCCAGCACATCATCACTAAGATGCGAAATCATAGAGAAAATCCAAAAGTTAGCATAACTTCATACATAAATGACGAACGTTGCTGCATGCTGATCAGTCCCGACCGGAGTCTGGTTCCGATGAATACGTGTATTCCTCATATGTGGTGAAGGGGCTTAGATGTTCGTGCCCAATGTATTCGATACTTACATTTCACTTCACTCGTACAGCGCCGCGCACAGCCCATGGCGAAGACTCGATGCATATCAGTAAATGTTTCTCGCTCGAGGACCTCTCTTTCACGCGGCTTCTACATCAACAGCATCATTGCTCACTGAATCGATTGACGTCTCACACGAATACCTGCACTCATAACAAACATCTACAGCAATCCCCATAGGCTACCAGCATAGTTCGACAACGCCTTCCAAACAGAAGCAGTACCTTCGCGAGCAGACTTTACTCAGGGCGGACGCCTTTCGTTGAGAGTGAGTAGAAGGCGGCCCTAAAGACCACGAATGGTAGGATGGGCGAAATGTCTTTAAGTTCGAATTGTGACTGACTGATATGTAGCTTCCGTATTGTCATTCGTATCCCATCTCAGCCCCGCACGCGCTCAAACAAGGCGTAAGCCGCAAGTGCGCAAGGTCGTTGTGCCTGAGGCTCTTCTTCGAGGTATGTTACTCTGCGATTTTTGGGATTGGGCCTGCATCTGACATCTCTCCAGACGCCGATCCCAACATCCGCAAGCTGTCAGGCGCGACAAGTGACAAGAGCATCATCACCGAGCATCAAAACCTCTGGAAGTCCTTGGCACGGAAGAAGAAGGCTCGCCATGTGCCTCTTTGTACCGCTGGAACCAAAAAGCTTACGCCGGCCGTCATGCCCGAAAACGACCCATTGCCCATCACTTCTGTTGGCAAGCCCAGCCAATACGCTTCCACGTCAGTGATCGTTATTCGGAAGATGAGCGATGACCCTTTTGAGGACGCTGACGCACCGGACTCAGTGTCTGTCAAGTCGCGCACCAGCTCAGAGTCGTCCTTGCAATTCTTGGATGGATTCAACGGTGACCTCACTTTCGCTCCACCTCAGTATATCTCCGCATCAAAAACAGACTGGAAGACACCAGACACGTTCAAGATACCAGCAATATCGGATCCTCGCGATGAGCCGAAACTCACCCTGAGCTCCACTGCGGGCTTCAAACCGACATTTGCATTTGAAGCACCTCGGCCCCTTGTTGAGCTTGCGGTAATTGGCCCGGAAGCAGTCCCTGTCATGGATGAGAAGACAATATTCGACCTCGCAACGGCGGTCTGGTCGTCATCTTCTCACACAAATGCTCTGTTCGCAAACAGCTCGCTCATGAGAAGTGAGGACCCCATAAAGCTCGAAGATCATAGATCAGGAACCAACTCCTTGGCTTCTAGATCAGCAGTATCCTCATGTGCGCGAGTAAACGGCTTAGATTTCCTTGCGACCACCTATCCGGACATCTATACTGGGACACTCAGTCGGCCGAGGGATATCCTCACGCCGAAGATTGTTGCTCTAGGACAAGCAATTGCGCTCGCAGCTTATGATGAAGAGGCGCAGCGTAGCTATGCTCAAGCAAACGTCAGTCTGGACGGCTTCTACATGTTGGTTGAAGACCGTTATCTTGCAATGGAGCCAGAGGAGGTGGCCAAAGAGGAGGACGAAGTCCTTGACGACGAGCAGTCTGACACATCAGCATCTCAGCTCAGCCTGGCATCCTTGGTCACCAACGAAAACACCAGCGGGGTCAGCATTGGCATTGAGGCGATATCATTACCTCTAAAGCGCCAGACCCTTCTTCTCGAAGAGAGCAACGACTCCACAGCAACTCTTCTTGGAGACTTTGGCAGCAGTAGAGAACAGAGTGCCAGCCAGGGCGGGGGGCTATCGACCACAGTTTCAGTTGCGATCCACGAGTCTTGCTTCGTTGCATGGGCCACAAATGATGTCGTGCCTCCCCTCCCTAGGCGCGCATCAGGAGCGGCTGATGCTGACTGTGCCGTCGAGACCGGAATTACTGCCCATGCCGAACCAGATCTCTTCAGGATCCCTGTCCGGGTGCTCATCATCTGCAGGCGACGCCTCGTCTTCGGACGATGAGCCTACCGTGCCTGAAATATCTCCGGATTGGGCTTCAGAACTTGTGCGTGTAAGGTCAGGAACAGAATCACTTTTCACATTCTTGTCGCTCTCGGATGCTGACGAGGAGGGTGCAACAACCAAAGTCGCGCTCACCACGGCATTTCTGATGCTGATTGCTGCGGAGCGCGAGAAGCTCGATATTCCAGCTCTCCCTCCGTCCTGCAACGCGACTTCTGTGCTTGTGAGCAAGATCTTGCCACACGCCACAGTTCTGGACACCACGTCACTCGCTACATTTCTGGCGCAGTTCGACTTCAGCGACGGTGACAGTGTAGAGACCGAAGAGATCTATCGTGTCTTCAAGAATTTGTGCCAAGAGGAGATGCGCAAAGAGTTGTTGGCCACCACGGGCATCATGGGCAAGATTGGTCGTCGTCTTGGCAAGCTTTCATCCGCATGATCGTGGTTGGTAAGTCGAAGTCCTCCCAGCAGCATGAATGCAACTGACAACGCATAGAAGCGTCGAAGCAGAGAGTTCGTCTCAATCGCTCGTGCTCAGCAATCGATTGTTTCGGATCAAGTCTCCAATTTCGTACCATGCAGCATAGTCTTCACATTCGCAATTTCTCCTGACGTACGTTCCAAGCTTATGCGCATCGTCCGACTTGAGGTCTCGGATGCGGTGCGACGCTCGTTGGGATCGAACTGTCTGTCCGAAGCCCGGACCCATCGCCAAGGGTATGTTTGCTCAGTCGAACGACGGTGTGATGTATCGTATACAGCTGGGAGGATCATGCAGGGATGTTAGAGGAGTTCGAGATCATTAGGCGTACGAGGCTATGGCGTTCATATGAAACAAGGGTCTGATCAATACTACAAGCTGCTGGTCCACGAGCAATCTGCATTGAGTGATGTATGGTGTTGCAAAAAGCGGTCGTCATGATGATCTGCAAGACGTGAGATCGCGCTAATGGACCCACTCTTTGTCTTAGCGCGCCTCGGCCAGGGTGTCCCGACCCTCTCCGTTGACGCCTGCTTCCTTCAATCTCCTGGTTGGAGACAAAGAACAGAGTCGAGCGATAAAACACAGTGTACTAATAGACTTGCCAGTTCGTTATGATACGCGTTCCAGCCACTTCATTATCTTGTGCAGGCGTCAACCGCGATTGACACTGCACATGCACTTACCAAAGTACCGTCTCGTCTAGTGGACCAGAACCCTTTGAACCCTTATATCATCGTCAACGTCATGTGAAGAGCCACCACTGTTGATTGCAAAGGAGCTATCAACCAAAATGTGAGACTCTTAGCGCCCTAGATGCAAACAGCATCGTCTTTGGGTCCTTCCATCTGCAACCTTCATTGCAGAACCCTCGAGGTGCCAATGTCGATCAAAACCGAGGCCCCGTCGACGTCGACGCAGGCTTCAACATCTTTAATGGCAAGGTTCCTATCCCTACCACACGAGCTGTGGCAATCAATCTCCGGTTCCATCGCTAGCTTTGAACCGTGGTCATGTACTTCGACTACGAAGAACGCAGGCACTGTGGTCAGCCTCGAAGAGTTGCAATTGTATGCGCACGATATGGGACCCATTAACTTGAGGTCGACCCACTGGAGCATGCTTGGCCTGTCTAGCGAAGATGACTGGCTGGTGCTTGTGCTCTCGCGGCATCCTTATCATTTGTCGCAGAATGACCAAATTGGAATTTCGCAAGCAATCACGCAGGCTCTGAGGCGGATGAACGCAAGGCTGGAGCAAAATCATTGGAATCATAAAAAATTGGGAGTTGGACCTTCTACCCGTCGAGATCGAGCCATAACTAGAGGGGAGCTCAAAAGGTGTGATCATTCAGCTCGCCAGACAGTGTCCATGAAACACCATCATGCTAGTGTTCACGAAGAAGATAAAAAATGGTCCAACGGCAACGACAGTTCCGGTGCACTACACGCAAACATTGCACCCAGCAACAACATGGACAAGTTAACGACCAGCGCGCTAGTAGTGCATCGGCCAGTTCCCGTCCTCAAGATAACCGGTCCAAATCTGATATCATTCGCAGCTTCCACACCACCAGCAGATACCATACAGGTAGTCAGCGCTCTCCTTGTTGCCGTTTTGATCACACTAGCCCAATGTCGACTGGCACTCCTCGAGACCCTCGAGAGACTGGAGCGCAACGCACCTGTCCCGTCCGTAGAACCTTACGAGCCCCGAGACATGGCCACACAACAGAAAAGCCCAGGACAAAATCGACTACGGAGCATGTCTGGATCAACTGTGGCTGAGCCGACGTCACAGGGGGAGATGCTTTCGCTCTCGGCAATATCGACCGTCTACGACACGGGCGTGCACAGCGACCATAAGCAGGTCAAGTTGGCCGAGAAGAGGGCCAGTGAAGAAAGAGATGCTGGAGCGTCGCCAAAGCGTCCGAAGTTGACGGCGTATAAGCAAGTAAGCAGTGGGAGGGTTGCGACGCTCATGGATCGATTTGAGAGGTTCCACCTTTGATATGCAACACCAATCGTTGGCGTAGTGAGCGCAGCCAGGAACGAGGCCTTCTATACATTGTGCGTTCCTATTGCACTCCATTGCTATGGTGTGCGTATGGTGTGCGGACGGTCTAATGTGCATATCAGTGCAGAATATATAGAGAAGGTT
Organism: Didymella arachidicola; assembly: GCA_016630955.3. Lineage (NCBI taxonomy): Eukaryota > Fungi > Ascomycota > Dothideomycetes > Pleosporales > Didymellaceae > Didymella > Didymella arachidicola. Next base: position 548,327 of record CM049987.1, read on the forward strand.
AGCGAGTAGGGGGCCTTGATCGCAAAGCCATTATAGCGGGCATAAACGCCTTGGCTCGATGTGCTTGGCGTGGGATGTGGATGTCGTGCATGGGTATCATTCACATCTCTGCTACATGGTCGCTCTACAGCTCCAACCCCTCGACCTGGGCGCCCAAATCCTCGTCATCAGCGTCATCGCCCATCCCAACACTAAACCGCATAAACTTCTCCCCCTTACTCTCCACCCCCCACTCCACAACCTGCCCATCCTGCACCTCGCACTCCTTCAACACCGTCTTCTCCCCATCCCTCGCTCCCCCTCCCTCAACCTTACACCTACGCCCCAGAATACAATCCGTGAGCTGGACATTAGCCCCGACCTCGACACCATCCATGAGCAAGCACCGCAGCAGGCGCGCACCCTCGCCGATCCTGCAGTTTGAGCCGATGACGGACTCTTTGATGTTTGTTTTCTCGGCGACGGTGACGTTGTCTGCGAGCAGGCTGTTTTCGGCTTCGACGCGGCATTTTTTGGGGATGGAGTGGGCTGTTGACGGAGCGATTTTGTGGGGGGAGGAGAAGGGGGAGGGGCTGTTTTCGGGGAGCTTGGCGAGGCGCAGGGAGACGGTGAGGAGGAGGTGTGCGGTGTCGACGCGGCGGATGAGGGGGTTTGTGGGGGCCGAGGGCTGGACGTAGGCGAGGAGGGGGGGGATGGTGAGACTTGGTTTGGGGGCGAGGGATTTTGCGCTGGAGGGGACGAGGGAGGAGCTGAGGACGCGGGAGGCCAGGACGGAGGGTGTGCGCGTCCCGTTTGTGGCGGCGGCGCCGGAGTAGGTGCTGCTGTATTTGGAGACGTCGATTTCCTCGTCGATGACCTGCGAGCCGTCTGAGCTGGCATCGTCGCTGCCTTGGAATATATCCCGCAGGCCGAGTTTGTCGCCCAAGCCCTCCTGCCAGCCGGCCTTTGCCCACCAGCCCAGCACTTCCTCGCTGATGTTCTCAAACTTGTCGTTCTTGCGAATCATCTCGGCGACCCAGTAGGGGAAGAAGTAGATGTGAGCGTCGCGGTGGGTGGTCAGCATGCGTACGCGGCCGTGCTTGCGAATGAGCGAGTGGCGGATGGGGAGGGTCTTGTTCTCCTCTGTGATGTCGTTGAGGGTATCGGTGGGCACCGAGTAAACGAGGTTGGCGATGTCGCGGCGGATGGAGTCGACAGGCGCAGGGACGATCGGGGTTGGCATGGGGGTGGTCGCGATGAAGTCGGTCTCCTCGCCCTTCTTGCTGCCTTCGCCCTTGGTCTGGTACCACACCCCGAGTCCGCCTCTTCTCCCCACTCTCTCGCCGCCTGCACCGAACGCCGTCTTGCCGCCAATCTCCTGTGACCCTGCAACGGCGCCTGGAAAGCCTGCCTGCTCGACCATCCATGCATCTGCCAGCGCTGTGCCCTCGAGCTCGCAGACCAGATCGCAGGGCAGCACGATGAAGTCGCCCTTGATGGCACTCTGGACCTCGGGCAGCCTGAAGAGGTCGCCGGTTCCGGTCTCGTGTGTGAGGTCTTTTGGGGCGAGGATCTCTGGCTTTGGGGCAGGCAGCGATGTGAGGTGGGGGTTCTGCGACATGGCGGCCTCGATGGCGTCGAGTGACTCGGGCGGGGTGACGACGGTGATGTCTGGAGCTGTTAGTACGGTGTGGGCATGTTGGGTGAGCGCTCGCACCTGTCACGCCCATGCGGTAGCACCATTCCAGCGGGTACCAGACCATGGGCCGGTTCGCAATGGGCAGCAGGGCCTTTGGTATTTCTTTTGGTGTGGATGTGAATGTGCTGAACGACGCGCCAGGCCCGCACAGGATGAGCGCCTGGAAGCCCGGCGAGGGCAGGGTTGCGTGGGGCATGTTGGGGAAGTCCTCCTACGAATAATCGTGTGTTTTGGGGCGAGGCTCTCGGGCAGTGATGGAGCTGTGTGTTCAAGACCACCAAAGAGTCACCCCGCCGCACTCGAGTGCATAATTTGGCGTCCCTGAGTCAGTCGCGCGTTGCCGCCCGCGCTTCCTCGGCAGGCACATGTCATGCAGCGCCGGGCTTCCCCAGCCTCCGCAACACGGCAGCTGAGCGCCGGCCCCGACAACAACAACAACACGGCAGGGCGACATGAGCAGCGCCCACCATGTCCTTCAACTACGACCGCTATGACCGCCGCCAGCCCGCGACCCGGACGCGCTCCACCTTTGGGTATGACCTGCGCGACTGCGCCCTGTGAAGACGGCGGGCTCACGTGTTGACAGCTACTGGGTGCCCCTGGTGCTGACCGTCACCGTCGCGACGGCAGGCCTGGCGGCGTGGGTGTGGTCTGAACGCCGCGACGACGAGGACGCGTCGAGCGACGACGACAACCTGAGCTACGGCGAGGAGAGCGACCGGAAGACACGGCGCGCCGCCCGCGACACCACCACCACCACTGCCAGCCATGCGCCCCTCCCCCGCGACTCGACGGGCCTGTCGCAGGGCGTCGTCGGCCAGGACGACCTGATGAGCCGCGTCCAGGGCGTCATCCGCCGCACCCCGAGCCCGCAGCAGGTCTTCGACACGGTCAGCAAGAAGACGGCCGCGGGCTGGGCGGCGGCGGGCGCGGCCCTGGCGAGCATCCGCGAGGAGGACAAGGACGACGCGTACGGCGACCACAGCCGCTGGTCCGAGGAGGCGGCCATCCGCCGCAGCGTCGAGGCCCAGGCCGCCCAGAGCAGCTCCGCCGTCGACGAGCAGGCCCGCGCCTTCGCTGCCTCTGTCCGCGGCACCGCCAGCGCCAGCAACACGGCCGCCAAGCGGAAGACGGTCGTGCTCGTCGTGTCTGCCGAGTCGCTGATGGACGCCCACGACGACGACGGCTCCTACCGCTCTGAGAACGCCGTACGTCCACCGCCACTCCATTTCCCCCCCAAGCTCCACACTAACACCCGCCCCCACAGACCATCCTCTCCCACCTCCCCGACACCGACTTCTCCAAAACCCGCCTCTTTGTCCTCATCTACTCGCCCGCCCTGCGCTCACACCCCACCTCCCGCAGCGCCTCCCGCAGCGCCTCCCGCGACCGCTCCTCCCCCCTCGGCTCCTCCTACAGCGCCATCAGCACACCCGCCCGCACCCCCGGCGACGAACTAACCTCCATCGACCCCCAACCCGACCACCAAGTCTACACCCCCGCCCTCTCCGCCCGCTCCAGCGACACCCTACTGTGGAACACCCTGCACGCCCAAGCCCTCGGCCTCGTCGAACACCCCGCCATGCTCATGCCCTTCAGCACCCCCTCGGGCTTCGTGCACATGCTGCGCCACCTCGGCCCCGACCTCGTCTACCTCGTCGACGCCCTCTCCGGCCCTGACGGCCGCAACGTCGACGATGTCAAGCGCTGGGTCGCCCAGACTGTTGTTGTCGTTGGTAGCGATGGTACCGGTCTTGGCGGCCTTGTTGATACGGACGATGAGGCGCCCCGCGGGAAGGGCAAGGGGAGCGAGCATCATGAGAGTAAGTGGTGGGAGAGTGCGGATATGGTTGGGTTGGGCAAGGGCGTTGAGGTCGTTGATGCGTCGCGGTTTGAGGATGATTTTGAGAGGAGGGTTGGGGGGAGGGAGTAGGCGGGTTGTATATCCTGGTTTATGTTTATAGTTTGTGATGGGGGTATGTTGATGTTGGTATGAGTTATGCATGCTTTGTACCTTTTTGGAGACTTGGTGCGTGTCTTGATGATAAGGTGGTTCCTAAGACGATGGGCTTGGAGCTGAGCATTGGGATAATTCCGACTTGGAATGAAATGACTGCCCTACAATTGCGTGCAACTACACGCTGGTTCGGGGTTTAAGCATCCTCACTCAGCTGCACATGACTGCAGACGCGTATATCAGGACTACACTAATACTAATCAATGGGTCAAGGTTAGGTTAAGCGTAGGTTAGCCGTAGGTCAAGCTTGCATTCTACCCCGTAGAACCCTACCTCAACCCTACCTCGGTGTAAAAACTTATCCTACCCCAACCTTGCGCTACATAATCGTAAGCTATTCGTAAACCTAAGCCATGTGATGCGACCAAAGCTCTACCTAGGTACCCAGCCTAGATGTGGTTGCCTCTTCTGCTCTTTGCAGACGAGTTCATCGACCCACCAACCCCCACATTGTATCGATACTTGCACGAGGTTGGAGCAGAACAAGCACACCACGATATGCTGGCTCGTCATCGTGCGTTTAACGAGGGACAGAGAGCGGCCGGCAGCGACGTCTTCGACTGATCTCGAACAATGCTCAGAGCGGTCGCGATTGTCAAGAAGTCCAATCCCAATCACGCAAGAAGCCTAGAGATTTAGCCCGCAGCAAATCTTGTGCAAGCTTATTTCCATTCCACTCACTCTGTACTTAGAATGTACCTGCATTTTGCAGCACTGAACCTGCAGCCAGATCTGGGCAGGGCTGTTGATGGCGCCTGCAGGCTGCGCACTCGCGTGCTGCACCAACCTCGTAAGCTCACAACTCAGCCTTGTTGCCTTCAACCTCAGCACTCCAAAGTTCCTCCACCACGTCTTCTCGTCAAAGCCCGCAATGAGACTCCTCAATGTTCAGACTTACGAGCTTCGTACTTTCTACGGCGATCAGATCCCGCCATACGTCATTCTCTCACACACCTGGCTGCAGGACCATGAGGAAGTCACCTTCACACATCTTCAGGATGGGACTGCGACGTGGAGTCAGCTACCTGTTGCGTGCAAGCTGATTTTCACATGTCAGCAAGCCGTCCAACAGGGTCATGCCTGGGCCTGGATTGACACCTGATGCATTGACAAGAGGAACAGCTCTGAATTATCTGAGGCCATCAACTCAATGTTCCAATGGTACAAGCGTGCAGAGATCTGCTGTGCCTATCTGACAGACATTGACCTCAAGCAAGGCGATGATTACCTCAACAGTCGTTGGTGGACCCGTGCATGGACACTCCAGGAACTCATTGCACCGTTGACCGTTGATTTCTTTGACATGGGCTGGAATTATATCTGTTCCAAAGCAATTCAAGCAGCTCAAATATCAACGCGCTTCTCTATCGACGAGACAATTCTACACGAACCAAGCGCCATACATAACAAATCGGTCGCGCAACGCATGTCCTGGGCTGCGCACCGACGGGCCAGTCGAACGGAGGACCTCGCATACTCCCTACTTGGCATCTTCGATATCAACATGACGATGCAGTATGGAGAAGGCAACGGGGCTTTTGTAAGACTGCAGAAGGAGATCATAATCCCATCCTCGAAAGGTGTCGCTACTTTCTTGATTGCTAGTGAGCTTGCTATCAAAACCAAGAGCATGCAGATATACATTCACACTCTCGCTCGGATTATGCAAAATCAGCCGACTGAGTACCAACACATCCTCATCTTGAAGCGCCGAACAGACCAGATCTCGGAAGTGAGCTTTCTGGACAGCGACAAATGGCGCATCACCGAAAGAGATCCCGGCACCTTCTTGTGTAGCAGTTGTTCATACAGGGAGGGCCCACCGGGACTTTTGCTCCCGTATCCCACAAGGGCCAGCGGGCGATATTTATTCGTTTCCGCTTCGATCAGAAGGGCTGCGGATGAAGACGACCTGCTTAAGCTGACTTGCACCTCTGATCGCATGTATGATGCCGAGCTGACATCGAAAACCGAGTTGCTTTCTGCGGGGCATCAGTGTATCGATATCATGATTCCAGGTGAGCCAGTAGCGATCTGCGCAAAGCTTGAGACCAGGTTCATCTACAACCAATCGGTGTCAACGTTGACCCTCTACGATCAAACGTACCCGGCTGACGATGGCGAAGACGACGACGTGAATAGCGCATGCTCGAATGAGGTGTATGTAGCATGATATGAATTAGTTCGCTGCTTGCCATTGGCTTTCACTGACACTGCTTCGTTCTGAACCTCAACCCCACTTATGGGTCTCGTCGCTTCGAAACTTCTGATGCTCGTCACTTCAAGAACGATCGGACCCAAGCCGATCCCGTGCAGTGAGATTCAACATAGTGTCTCAATCTTGATGCATTTTCCAGCCTGTCGCTACGTGTGAATCTGTCCACTTCTCAAATATGCGCACCAGACGCTGCACTGATGGCCACAAATCTAGAATTTCCATGTTGTATTGTCTGCAGGGCGGCTCATTGAGACCGCAATATCGAATGCGGCATTCCATACATGGCAGATGTAGCACCTCGCGTGCCAATGCATCACCAACGTAAGGAGTACAGCGATTAATCTCTTCGGCCCAGAAGTGGCCCTGGTAGATCAAGCATCCCCTTCTCGTCGCAAACGTGGAATTTCGTTAGCTTTCCTACTGCGATTACCGAGCTTTCATCAAGGACACACGATACTACAAGTCATGTCGAAAAATTCCAATCAAAGAGCCAAAGTCAAACTTTTTCTTTGCAGACTAAACACACCTCCCCGCCTCACAGCAAGAGCATTCGCGGAAAGTAAACCCATCGACGGCAATAGCGAATCATCAGTGTCACACGCCCTGATAGAAGCGGTGCTCCACGTCCGAATCGCGGCACCGATTGTGTCGCGCATGCACAGATAACGGCACGCGAGTGAGGAGGCAGGATCTCGACCTGAGGCTTACATACACTGGACCATTGTTGTACTATTCGTGCTGTCAGTGTGGTAGATCTAATAAAGTGAACGCCGTTACGAAGCGCGGTGTGTTATATATTACACGTCGGAATCCGCGGTAGGGAGGACAGGACAGGAGGGATTGGGATGTTCTGATAGCTACATGAGAGCTGTTGTAGTGTTTTGGGGTGATGCTGTGGGGCATGGTATTTGACTGACTGACTGGGCCAACATACAAGAAACAGAAACTAACCCTGCAATTCCGCTCTGATGCGAGGAAAAGCAGACCTGACCCCCCCCATCTCTCACCCGCGCCTTCGCGTCCCTCGTAGAAAGCTGTTTGGAGCATAGACTACACGCGCGGCATCCAGCACTCTGTGATTTGTGTATTGTACGAACCCTGTTATATACTCAAGTTGCTGTATTTATACCCTGGCTACGTAATCTATCTATTCATTCTACCGGGTGATGGGAGGGGGTGGTGGTGTTGTACTAACCAAGTGCTTCGTATTCTAGATTGTTGTATTCCAGAGGATAGAAGGGAAAGTGTGGTTCTAGCCAGAGGATTGCTCACCGTCCCCCGTAATGGATGGTTGTTCTGAGATATGCGGACGGGTGATGTGAGGGGGTGTTGTTATGCTCTGGAGGGGTGGGGATGTTGTGAGGGGGGTGATTTGGTAATGGGTAGGGTATGGATAAGAGTGTGAGAGGAGGGGGTATGATGAATGCCGTTGAAATCGGATTGGGAGGACATCAGATACAGGGACGCGCCAAACCCACAAGCACAGTGCACATGGAAGGACCATGTCATCTGCAAGCGTTTACTATCGTACAACAGAAGACGGGTATCAAGCTCACCGCTGCACCTCATGCACGACCCCCAGCGCCTCGCCAACCTTGACCTTCATTCCCTGCTTGATGTTCCACTCAAACCCGCCATTCCGCGTCCCGTGATACCCCTCATCGAGACTCGGCCTCACACCCTTCGGCGCCTCGAAAACAAGCACAATCGTGCTGCCGAGCTGAAACCCGCCCATTTCCTCGCCGCGGCGCAGCGAGTGCCCGCCAAGCACAGTGCTCGCATTGCGGTAGCTCGCCTCGGCGAAGCCCGAATACGGCTCGCCCCTCGCCTTTGCGAGTTCGGCGGCGCGGTCGGCGGCGGTGTCGGTGGTGAGGCTGTTTGTGCGCAGCTCGCGGTCGAAGTTGATCTTGATGGAGCCGACGTTTGTGGCGCCGACGGGGGTGTAGGAGAAGAAGCCCCAGCGCCAGCGGCCGAGCAGGACGACGCGCTCGTTGAGGGTGAAGAGGCCGGGCATGGTGCGCTGCAGGTAGGGCGAGACGGAGTAGAGTTCGCCGGCGAAGTGGCGGCGGGATTCGACGACCCAGGAGACGGGGGAGTGGAAGCGGTGGTAGTCGCCCGGAGCGAGGTAGATGACGCAGTAGTAGAGGGCGGTGGGTGTTTTCTGGGATGCGGGGGCCCACCAGGGACGTGCGGATTCGGAGAGGGCGAGGTCGGCGCGGACTTCTGCTTCTGAGGACGGGGCGGAGTGGGTGGACTGGTCGGTGGGCATTTCGGCTGGTTTGCCGCCCTTGGGCCAGGGGCCGGAGAAGAGGTTGGGGAGGGTGTAGGAGATGCCGTTGACGTTTGCGAATTCTTCGTCGGCGCGGACGACGTCTTCGTGGTCTTTCGGCGTTTTGATGTGCTCTGAGGTTCGCACCTGGGAGTCTGCTATGTTGTCTTGGGGCTTTGACGGGCGATTGGAGCCGAGGAGGGCGTCGAGGCTGTACGTCACGCCCTTGACCTGCTCGACTTCGCCGTGCTCGATGGTGCCGAACTGGATGACCTTGCCATCGGCGGGCGAGAGCACAGCGTTGGGGTTGGGGTCAAGCGGACGGGCGCCGGGCTTGAGGGTGCGGTAGAAGAAGGCGGCGAGGTTGGGGTAGACGTGCAGGTCCGGCTCTGAGACTTCACTGAGGCTGTATGGTGTCAGTCCCGTGACCATTATACAGCAGATCAAGGTCGACACTTACTTGACGCCGAAGATGAACGAGTACAGCTTGAAGCCAGGCACGCGGAGGTAGTAGGGGATGTCGATCTCGTTGAACCTCCCCCAGAGGCGCGAGAGAGCCTTCAGCGGCAGCGTCGACATGACCTGCACCGTCCACGGCCCGCTCGGTCGTATGCGCTCCCGCTTCTTGGGACGGCCCTGCGGATCGACATCCTCGCCGCGGTCCAGCTCCGTCTGCGTGTGCTTCTCGCGCCGCTGGATGCGATAGAGCTGGAAGGCGCCCAGGAAGCCGACGCCGAGGGCAATTGGGATGGGCTCCCACTTGATCTTGGTCTTCCCGAGCGCTGCGCCCAGCCTCGACCGGAACGACTCTTTCCTGTGCTGCTGCTCGTGGACGCGACGGGACGAGGAGAAGTTGCGCGGCACGTTAGGGGCGCGGGCACGGGCGCAGGCAGGCGGGAATGCTGCAGGCCGCCGTCGGGTGGAGGCTCGGATGAGCTGGCGGTAGCAGGTCAAGGCCATGGCTACTGCATCTACTGTGGGCGTTCACTGTTTGCTCCCCTCTGCAACTGCGAGAGAATCGCTCTGGCTGCTGGCGGGCAGACGGATGACGCGCGGGCGTCGAGCGAGAAGCAGGACGTCTTTTCACAGCCAATGACGTCGAGGCGGCGGCGGCGACCCACGTCAACCTCGGAGGAGCTGTCGGCGACCACGGAACCTCTTCGCGTCGCGTGCAGCTGTCGTCGAGCCCTACCATACTCTGGTGACTGGTGACTGCCTCTAGGAACATGCTGCAGGCCTAGCGATTGTATTCACTGCGACTGTTTTCACGTGCTTCACTTCACTGCGATTGCTTCCTGGTCGCAAATGGCAGGACGGCGCTGACCGGAGCGGGCTGTAAACGCAACGTATACAAACACGCAACAGCACGCTCACTCCGACCACACCACAGCTCTACTGGCCCTTGCTGAGACACCATGGCGGAGGAAACGGTGGCCATCAACCTCAAGGTGCTGTCGCCGTCTAGCGAGATCGAGGGCGGCATCCATCTGCAAGCCCTGCCCGCATCGACTACCGTGAGAGAGCTCCGCCTCAAGATCCAGGATGCCGCGGCTTCCCGGCCAGGCCCTGAGCGCATGCGCCTGATCTACCGGGGCAAGGTCGTTGCGAATGACGCCGATACGCTGGAGACGGTCTTCGGTGCAGACAACGTAGGTGGTCGAGCGCTGACGGTCATGTGCATGTGGCAGCTAACTGGAGCTCCAGCTGCGCGAATCCAAAGACCAAAGCCTGCATCTAGTACTACGGGAGCTACCCCAAGCTCCCTCGACATCGTCTTCGCCAGGTCCACGCACTGCCTCTGCCCCGCCCAATCCATTCCGTCCAGCCCAAGCACCGCTTCCAGCAAGTCCACTCCAGACGAACCCCTTCCGAGCCATACCAGAGCCTCGACCAAGCTCGCAGCCACAACTTGGGCCACAACCGCCTCATCACCACCACCATGCGCATCATGCACACGTCCACCACCACCACCGTGTGCAGCAGCCACTCAACCCGCTCGGTCCCATTGGCACCATTCCACTCCCACCCCAGATGCAGCAGCAGATTGCACACGCACTAGGCCAACGCCTTGCTCCCGTACCTGTGCCAGCTGCAGATGCACCGCCGACCGACGGACCTACGCCCAGGCCTGCGTCGACAGAAGGAGCAGCCGCACCTCCACCAGGCGTACTTCCACCTGGATTCGGTGGGCTGCCAGCCCCGACTGGCCGGACGGTACGCCAAGAGGGCATTGGTCCAAACGGCGCGCGCTGGTCCGTCACATACAACGACTTCACCGCAAACATGCCTCTGCGACCTGGACAGCCATCCATGCCCCGACCAGCTCCGTTTGCTGTTGCACCCCGCCCCTTCGGTTCGCCTGCACCAGGTGGGGTAACCGTGCCGCTAAGCTGGCTCTTACCGCGACTCCGAGGAACCCTGCAGGAGGCTGCTCGAGAGGTGGACAACGTTCGAACGTTGCTTGCCCCATCTGCCGTCGAAGACGCACTGTCGAGTGCCCAGTCTCCGTCTGGTGCTTCAACGTTCCCAAGCTGGCGCGCTGAGCGTATACGAGAACACTTGCGCACCATTACGTTCAACCTGAACATGGTGGAGAGTGGACTCTCCGACCCAGCCATGCAGCTCAACATGGACGTGATCGCGCTGCGTCAGGCAGCTGGCGAGGTCAGAAGACAAGCGAATGAGTTCAGCAGAACGCTAGACGTACAAGAAGCCAGGACTAGGGCGGACTTGACACAATCCTCTTCACCCAGCACATCAGCCGCTGCAGCTTCTGACCCCTTGGTTGCAATGGCCTCGGCCGCGACAAGAACTCTGCCCGCTGACGCACCTCTAGAACTGTTCCTACTCTCGAGCCCTCAAGGACCAGTCGGCGTTCTGTTCGACCAGCGGGGAACCTACACCACCGCCCCGTTCACAACAAGCCCCTCCACTCCGGCCTTTATTGAACAGTTCAATCAGAATCGTCAGCTCATCGCCAATCTGGGCCAGCAGATCGTGCAGAGCTCTCACAATCTACATAACCAGCTGGGCAGCGCTCAACCCACACCGACACAACAGCCCGGCCAGGCACTTGCAGAACAACCACCTCTCGACGACGCAGCTGCTCAACAAGTCATCCAGAACATCATCCAGAACCGCGACGAGCGTCAAGCCGCAAACGCGCCCCCCAATGCCCCAGCTGAAAACGAGCGCGTCGTCAATATAGCAGGCCATCTCTGGCTCATCTTCAAACTCGCATGCTTCGTCTACGTCTTCGCCGGCGGCGGCGGCTGGTACAGACCGCTCATGCTGGGCAGCATCGCCATCATCGTGTACATTGTGCAGCTCGGCGTCTTCGAGCAGCAATTCAACGTCGTGCGCCGCCACTTCGAGGCCCTGCTGCCGAACCCCGAACGTGTCGCACAGGGCCGCAACGGTACAGACCAGCCAAACGCTGCAGAGGCGAGGCGCAATGTCACGCCTGAAGAAGCTGCACGTAGACTGCTGTTGCAGCAAAGGAACAACCAATTTGGATGGCTTAGGGAGGGACTGAGCACGCTCGAGCGAGGCGTGGCGATTTTCGTCGCTAGTCTCTGGCCCGGTATTGGAGAGCGCATGGTGCACGCTCAGGAGGAACGCGAGCGACTGGAGCGTGTCGCTGCGAGCGAGGAGCAGGAGCGAAGGGAAGAAGAGAGAAGAGCGCACGAGGAAGCCCAGAAGGAGAATCAGACGACAGCTGAAGCGAGCCAGCAGGACAGCGCTGCTGAGAAGCCGCCGCTGGAGAGGAACGCCACGCAGACCCTCAGCGACGACTTCATGGAGCCCGCACCGAGTGAGACGGCTGGAAGTAGCAGCGCAAAGGGCAAGGAAAGGGCGGCGTATGTAGACGATGCCGAGACTTCTTCTTGACGTGTTGAGGGAACTTGAAGCACACTTACTTCGTAGACAAGCCAATACCTACAATTCCAATACCATCACATCACCACATCCCCCTCTCCTCTTACACCTCACGCAAAGTTCTCCACCACACTCTACCTCTCCCTCACCATCTCGAGTCGCCGCCCACGAAAAACCCGGAATAGTAAATACTATCACGCCACGTTTCATCCAATTTCAATATGAGACCCGCAAGCACCTGAGGCCTCCCGCGTGCGATTTGGTCTGTAGAGGCCTGCGCCGCTGTGCGGAACACACGAAAGAGGTTCGTACGCCGTTGCCCAGACACTGGTTTATTTCTCATTTTTCTGGTACAAACGGGCCGAGTATTAGGTCGTTTACACTTGACGACTGCAGATGTCGACCTCAGGCTACCAAGTCCGCGAGCGTGCTCGACGACAGGGCAGGATGTGCTTTGCTGCTGGCACGAGTCACGACTACGAGTACTATCCCTCCATCGCTTCACTCAGTCTGCGACGAGTTCGCGACATGTACCAACTAAACAACCACCTCCCGCGCTTTTTATACCAGGCTTGCTTGATCCCCGCCAGCACACCACCAATAGTCTCCAGCGAAAGTAGCCTCAGAGCAGGTACTCCTTATTAATCCCACGCCGTAATCTTTCTACCTCTTTAGTACTTCGCAGGCAGACAGCACAGCTCATCGGCCCGGTTAAACTCTTAGCTACTGTGCTCAGATCCAACAATACATGTCATGTCGTCTTGTCTTCGGTCCTTGTGCCTTGACGTCGTTGTCCACATACACTACTTTCGCCGGATACTACAGTACTTTCAGTAAAGCAGCACCAAGCATTTCCGTCAATGCTAAGATATCGAAACGTTTCAGGTTGAACGCGCTGGGGCTGGGCGTTGGATGTGGCAAGTCACTGCTAAGGTACTGGGGTGGATGGTGGGGGGGGGATTAGCTGGATTGGGGATGGGGGCGAGGGAAGCGTTTCATTAAGCTTTTTTGACGGGTGCGTGGCTGGGCGGGAACGGTACATATGGGTTGGATGGGGTGGATGGTTAGAGTGAGGGATGTTAGATGGAGATGGGTTGGATGGGAGAAGTGAGGGAGGGGAGGTTTGCAGTGCACATGATGGTCTGTGGTGGGCGAATCGCCAGCGACGCTGTGCGACGATGTCACCGCGCTTTGTGTAATTAACTACTTTCGCGGGCGGCAAGCAGCCCGGATGTAGTGCAAAATCGCAGCAATCTGCCAAGACAAAATCGGGCGCAACGCGCCTCGGCTTGGAAAACTTCGCGCCATTACTCCATCTCGCTCTATCGTGTAGGACCATCCACGAAGGATCCGGTGGGTCGCATTGTCCAAACAATAAACACGTGAAATTGGTCGTTCCACGCACGCAGACAGATCGGGATGTGGCTGTTTCGGCTTGGGAACGTCTGGTCAGCGCATGATCGGACAATCTGAGCTTCGCGGGTCACCAATGGCAGGGATTTCGTCATTGGGTGCGAAACGCGAAACGACACAATGTTCATGCAGACGGGTAAACAATCATCGCGTGTCAAGTTTCGATACTGCTGCCGCTATTAAGTGTTTGGAGGCTAGCCTGGAGTGCCTGGGACAGCGTGGGGATCTCGTGATGAGGTTTTGGTTGCCGTCGCGTGGCGCAGGCATGGCATCAAGTCACATGTCTCTCGCTTTCTCGCGGCGACGACGCTTGGTGACCAGAGCACGTCCAGAACCCGCCTGACAGCGGACAGCAGCGTCCGCGTCGAATCGCAGGCGCGCACTAATCAAACAGCAGCGGAGGAACAGTCTTGGGGGCTGATAGTGGAGATTGGCAGGGCCCTGCGGATTCTTCAATGAAGTTGCAAGATGAGGCAGGGGCGGCGCATCGGAGGGCCGTCACGATTGTGACGGATTTGGCGGATCGGCGCAGGCTTCATGACGAGCTGCTGTTCCAGACGCCCGGAGTCTGTACACGAAAATGGATGAGCAGCTGGGTTTTTCCGCTTGGGTCCCTCGTGGCTATTTGTCGATGCTGCTGATGCAATTTCAGGCGAGAGACGGCGAGAAGTAGAGGGCTTCAGCGGGCGATGCATGGGGCGCGCACAGCACAGCAGAGGCTAGGAGATGTGTGGCAAGGCGCTGGCGGTATTGCGAAGGTGCTTGGCCAGCGCTGTGCGAGCTAAGAGTCGTATTGTCCTGCTGGTTTCTGCGTAGGACAGGCGCCAGAGCGGGCGCGCAGAGAATAGCAGCTCCAACAAGACGGCATTCGGCAGCACCGCCAGCGTCAAGCGTATTGGCGGCCTGGCCCGCTCGTCGGCCTCGTTGGCCACTCGAAAGACGGTGAGCTGAGCCTCTGCAGGGATCTCATCCTGGCCGTTTCGACAGTCCTGCCAGGCACGCCCGTCGACTGGTTGGCCGCCGCCCCTGGCTTCAGGCTGGGTGTTTCACGCCGCGCGACAATTCTGGTGGGGCGCGCAACCCATTGGCTGTCCGCCCTCATAGACTCAAGACAGCCCTCACTGCCCACAAGTTCGTGCTGTCCGTCCCCTCGACTGTCTCTTCACACCGCGGATCTTTTCCCTGTTCTCCTAGATTTCATTCGCTTCACACGGCCCTGCTGCTCCTTCGTTACGGCAGCAGTGTACATACACTCGTTTCTTCCTCGCCTGACCCACGACCCATTCTACGCCACACGTCACTCGCTTTCACCACCCTGGACTTTCACTGAGGCTTATTGACTGCAAGGTCCCGCTTCCCACTGCTGCTCTTCCCCTTCACCTTCGCTGCCTGCCCAGCCTCCTAGCTTCTCCTCGTCACTCTCTCCACGTCATCTGCTTCGACAATCTCGGCCGTGCTGTGCACCGTCGACGATCCTTTTCACCAGCCTCACCACCGTGTGTACTCAGTTTGAACCCGGCAGTGACACCGTGCAAGACATTGTGATGCATTTCAGGTGACCACAGCTTTACTTTATCCCACATTGTCAAGACCGGTTGCTATTCGACCTTTCGACCACGCACACCGTCACTGGGGATAGAGCTTCGACAATCTTCACACTACCAACCGTTTCGCACTTCAACAACCCGCATCTGGTCGTGCGCTCGCAATTCACCGACTATTCATGTCGCATTTCAGCCATTTCGACAGCCATCTTCGCTCTCCGCATTCGCATTCCTCCGCACACAAGGCCCTGGCGATTCTGTACAACAACAAACAAACCATCCGAGACATTGCTCACATGTCTGACCTCGCCGTCTCCCCGGTGGAGCAGCCCGCCCTCAACACCTCCCTCGCACGGCGCCACTTCCTCGATGGCTGGGACGCCGCCGACTTCGATGGCCTCAAGTACTCGTACGGCCTCACTGGTGTCGACCAGGCATCCAACTTCCTCTGGGTCGACACCTTCCTTTACATGCTCATCGGCATAGCCGTCGTGCTTCTAGGTCTGCGTGTGGCTAACATGTGGTGGCGCCACAACCGTCACTTGACTGTTATGGGCAACCCTTCGCGCCAGGCGTACTGGGCAACAAACCAGACTTCCTGGTGGCCTTGGGTCAACCGCCATCTCCTGCAGGCACCGCTTTGGAAGAAGAAGCACAACGCCCAGTTCCAGATCAGCAGCGCCATCGACAACGGAACGCTGCCTGGACGATGGCACACAATCGTGCTTGTCATCTACGTTGGACTGAACACTGCATGGTGTCTTGCGCTGCCATACAGCGTCTTGGACCACAAGGAGACCATTGCCGCGCTTCGTGGTCGCAGTGGGACATTGGCCGCTCTGAACTTGATCCCCACGATCCTCTTCGCACTCCGCAACAACCCCCTCATCTCCCTCCTCCAGGTCTCGTACGATGACTTCAACCTCTTTCACCGCTGGGCCGCGCGCATCACCATCGTTGAGGCTATTGTGCACACCGCTGCTTGGATCCACAACACCCAGCGGGGTGCAGGCTGGTCGGCAGTCTCTAACGGTCTTGCCCACGAGGGCTCGTATGGCTGGGGCATGGTCGGCACTGTCGCGTTCACTTTCATCGGTATCCAGGCTTGGTCGCCCTTCCGCCACGCTTTCTATGAGACATTCCTCTCCATCCATCGCCTCACAGTCATCGCTGCTCTGGTCGGCCTTTACAAGCACCTCGAGCTCCACCACCTCCCTCAGGTCCCCTGGATGCACCTCATCTTCTTCTTCTGGGCTGCTGAGTGGGTCTGCCGTCTCGCTTCGACCACCTACTACGGCCTCTCTCTCAAGCAAAAGTCCCGCGTCCGCGTCGAGGCTATGCCCGGTGAGGCTGTCCGCGTTACCATTGACATGGTCCGCGAGTGGAATCCCCGCCCCGGCTGCCACACGCACCTGTGGATACCCGGAATGGCCGGACTTCACAGCCACCCCTTCTCCGTCGCGTGGGCGCCAACCCTGACACCGGAGTCCAAGGAGATGACACTACCCATCCTCGAAGGCGACGCCCTGATGGCTCCTGGCGCACGCCAAAAGTCAAAACAGATCTCCCTCATCTGCCGTGCACGAACAGGCCTGACACGCAAGATGTACGAGCGCGCATGCAAATCGCCCAACGAGACATTCACCACATGGGGATTCATCGAAGGCCCGTACGGAGGCCACCACAGCCTCGACTCCTACGGCACCTGCGTCCTGTTCGCGGGCGGTGTCGGCATCACACACCAAGTCATGTACATGAAGCACCTGATCAACGGCTTCCACCGCGGCACCACCGCAACCCAAAAAGTCGTGCTCATCTGGACCGTCCCGGACAGCGAGTGCCTCGAGTGGGTGCGTCCGTGGATGGACGAGATCCTCCGCATGCCCGGCCGCAAGCAGTGCCTGCGCATCAAGCTCTTCATCTCGCGGCCCAAGGGGCGCGTAGAGAGCAGCAGCGACACAGTCAAGATGTTTGCCGGGCGGCCGAAAATCGACACGCTGATCGAAGAGGAGGTCCGCGGGCGTGTGGGTGCGATGGCGGTTACTGTGTGCGCGTCTGGCGCCATGGCGGACGGTGTTCGCGCTGGCGTGCGGCCGTGGATGACAGAGGGCTGTGTGGATTTCATCGAGGAGGCGTTTACGTACTAGCCACCTCTCTGATCTCAATCATGACACTCCTGCCATTCAACTTCAAACCCGCCTTGTACAGTATTCTCGCATCGCTCCGCACCGCCTTGCAACATCACCGACCTCATTGTTACTCTTCGTCCCAGTCTGAGCCCGTCTTCTTCACTTCTTGTATGTACTTGTTCCTAATCATTTACTGTTGTATCCTCATGTCTCTCCTTGAATCTTGCGAAGCGAGCATAGCGAGCTTGAAAGCATTGCATGAAGCCACGGCGTCGATTTCTTTAGTGTCTTCAACGGTTGGATCAGTGGTGGATCAGATACCAGGGGTGCCCAACGTGGCTAGAGTAGTAGATAAGCATAGTCTTGAATACCAAAAGTCCAGTTCAAAATTGACGTTTAGAGACCAGTGAATGTTGTAAAGTGATGAGGAAGAGTGAGAGGTGTGGGGTGTGAAGATGTGATGGTTGGGTCAGGTAAGCTATAACCCAATGTAAGGGACAAAGACGTATAGACAAAGCTATTATGTCTAAGATAAGCATTGACACGCCGTGATTGCGACACGTAGCTCAGGATGCAGGAGGTCGCACACGAACCACAGGTCACTGTCAAGGTCCTCAACATCGAGTCGCACCCTCGATCAAGCTACACTTTGTCATCAAGCTACCATCTACACACGCCGCAACCGAGCTTGCATTCGATTCAGCAAGTCCAATAGACGAATTGTTCCAAACTTTTGTTTCAACACAGACACTCGTGAACACTACGTTCTCCCACATATTTACCGCCTTGGTTTCAACGCATCCGGACTCCGGCCAAGCTGGGGGCCAAACCCCAAACCACGGTCTTCAAGTGCGAACCCCACACGCAAGAACTCAAAGTGCGCTTTACCGGACCTCCGCCATCCCAAGACTTTAAACCATGAAGACCACATCTCGAGGAAGCAGCCACTCGCCAGTATCCCCAAATCTCAAAAACCGCGCATCCCAGGCGCTCTCCCCTGACGCACCCACCGTGTTTTCAACCCGAGTAACCACCAACCCTCATCCGACCCGGTAGACATACCCTCGAGGCGCTTTCCACCAACAACCAAAATGGCAAGACTCAGCACCCGCCTCATCCACTTCTTCAAGCCCACCCCACGCTCGCCCTCCACATCTCCAAGTCTAAAAAGCACAATCTCAAACCCCATCCTCCTCGAAAACGACACCGACACCGACACACACCCCCTCCTCCCCTCCTCCATACCCACCCTCTCGGAACCCATCCCGCAAACTCCCCTCCACGGCTCTCTCTCCAAGGTCCTTGGAGAGGTCCTCTCCGACGACATTGACCAAATCATACTATCCTACTCTTCCATCACTCCCACCGCCCCAATCACAGATCCTCGATATCGCACCACCCCAAGCGAAGCGACACTGTACACAGCAACCACGCGTCCGGATCTGAAACCGGGCGCGTCGTCACCGATGCCGTCGTCCGTGTACTCTGTTTCTCCTTCCGCTTTGCCTTTGCCTTTGCCTTCTCCTTCGTCTTCTCCTTCGTCTTCGTCTTCTCCTTCGCCTTCGAACGAGGGAAACTCGTCGGCGAGCCCGGCGCGTGTGAAGGCTAGACTGGAGCGGTTCCGCGATACGCCACCGCCGGCGCCTGGGTGGGAGAAAGTGTGTTTTGGGGTGGATACGGGAGAGGGCATGGGACGGACGCGGAGGAGGGGGGACTGGAGGGGGGAGGGGGCGCGAAGGGGGTATGTTGTGCTGTGAGGGTGTGGTGCTTGGGAAGGGAGTTATGGGGGGTCGAGGTTGGAAATTGGTGAAGAATAAAGGGTAATGATTGAGGGTGTGTTCTTCATCTGCGGCAATTTGTTTATTGGAGAAAGCTGCTGTTGAAGGCGTTTAAAGCACCATCTTAAACCCCGGATCCCGATCATCCCCACAGCCCTCAAACTCTGCCATCTTCCCACTCGCCTTGTCGCGGTTCAGCTTCGCAACCCACGCCACGTTCGCCGCAATCAAAACCCACGCCGCGCACAGCAAGCCCAGCATAATCTGATGGCTCTTGTGAAAATTCGGCCCTTCGTTCTTCGGATACACGAAGCTCGCCACAAACCCTCCGGAATTGGCAATCGCGAGCTGCAGGGCGGTTGTGGTGGCTCTCTTGTAGTGACCCGCAGAGTTGTTCGAGTTCCACGAGAGGATGCAGGGGACAGAGGCGTACATGCCCGTGGCCATGAGGAACGTCATGCCGTACTGCACTTTGGGGTTCGTGGTGACGCTTATGACTGCGTATCCGACGATAGCGATGGGCAGCGTGGCGAGCATGACCGGGCCGCGGAGAGCGACGCGGTCGGATAGGAAGGCTACGATGACCGTGAAGAATGCGGCGACGGCGTATGGGACGACGGTCCATAACTGGGCTTTGTTTGGGTCCGTTGAGAAGCCGCCCTTTACGATGGTGGGGAGGAAGAGCCCGAAGGAGTAGAGGCCGGCTAGGATGCAGAAGTAGGCTGTTGCGCTGAGCCAGACTTGGAGGTTGAATACGCCGCGACGGACTTCGGTCCATGAGAATGGCTCGTGGACTGAGGAGGTGTTTAGACGGATGCGGGCACATTGCTTCTCGGGGATGGTTAGGAAGCCGGCAGACTCTATCGAGTTTGGGAGGAACACGGCAGATGAGACTCCGACGAGGAACGTGAGGATGCCTTCTATGATGAAAATCCACTGTGAGGTGTCAGCCGATGGTAGGTCAATAAAAGGGATTGATCAATGCGTACTCTCCAGCCCTCAAGCCCGCCAGCTGGTCCGATAGCATTGAGGCCTCGAGCGAGCAGTCCGCCGAAAGCACCTGACAGCGACGCGGCAGTGTAAAAGATACCGATCCTCAGAGCAAGCTCAGTCCGCTTATAAAAGTGCGAGAGGTAGAGCACCTGGCTTGTTAGCTACGAATCGGCAGCGCTGCGGTGCGTTGGACTCACCATGCCCGGCAAAAGCCCACCTTCAGCAACACCAAGCAGTGCCCTTACAGCCACAAACGACGCGAACCCCGTCACAAAGCCCAAGCACATGGTGAGTATACCCCAGACCGCTGTAAGAGCCGGTAGCCAGATCTTCGGCGACACTTTCTTCAGGACCAGGTTAGAAGGCAATTCACTGTCGCCTCGTCAGTCCCTCTCAAACAAGTCGCGCGTCTTCCAAACGTACCTGGCAATGTACGTAGCATAAAACACGCACAGCCCAATCGCATACTGATGGTCATCCATATGCAAATCTGCCTCGAGCCCCAAAATCTTCGCATTACCAACATTCGTGCGGTCGATAAACGAGCACAGAAACAGCAGCGCGAGAACGGGCAGGATCCTGAAAGTATCAGCACAGGCACCATACTCGCGCGGAGCGCGCACGGAGCGGAGTGGAGTGGGATTCACCTGATATCCATCTTCCACAGCGTCTTCTTCACCACCGCCGCATCCCCATCCCCATCCCCACCCCCAAACCCATCTTCCACCATACTCCCCTTGCGCTGCTCAAACTTCTCATCAGCCATCTTGTCAGTGTCCATAGTCCCTTGGCTGGGCTTAACAACACAGCATTCACAAAGGTCGTAGAAGAAAGATACAGTCCGCATCTCACGGGCCACCGTCGCACTTTATCGCATTCCACCCGACACCGCACCGATGTAACGTAACCCCAAGCGGATGCGTCAGAGCCGTCCCCATGGGGAGCACGGCATGCTAACCCTCGTCTATCACTCCGCTAACTCGCATTGGCAAAGCGCAGCGGATAGGCCCCGAGCGCTTTGCTGGATAGAGCAGGCGCGGTGCGGATCATGCGCCGCGGGAGGGGGATAGGTGGTTGATTTGGGTCCGAGGGCCTTGCTGGCGGTGCGGACAGTAAGCAGTATCCGCTTTGCGGTCGGAAATAGAAGGAGGGTATGCTGTTGATATCGCGGTCGTGCGTTGGCAGGTATTGCCCAAGCTTTTGGTTGGCGAGGTCAAGCTTCGGGATTCTGGGCGACCCACGCTGAACGGTACACCCGCCAACGCGGACGCTGTGCGATGGGTTTCGCGGCGAGATGCTGTTCTGGGTAATGATCGGCGGGATGAGACTGGTGTTTGCGAGAGGTCGGGTGGAATGCTGGGCATTGTGATTACAGAGTGATTCAGTCCGGATACATGGCCGGTAACGATCGGTGAGGTTGTTCCGATACTCGATGACGCAGATAATACTAAATCACTATCAGACACCAGAAACCTCGTCCGCTTGCAAGATGCGTGGAAAAACCACTCCACTACTCCGCTCTACAACAATACGCTTGCAAAGCCATGGCAGGTCTCTTTGCTTCCAAGAGGGCGGGGATCAGAGGAACAGTGCCTCACTGAACAACGAACGCGTCTCACTGGATGTGGTGAGAAGAAGAAAATGTATCAACTAAACGCTGGCAATGGTATGTAACACGTCTACCCTCCTACATCTACCCTCCTACGCACCCTCAACCAACCCCTCATCCTCCATACTCCTCAGATTATCCGCGACTTTAAACTCCGCATCAGTCTTCGCCCTAACTTCCTCCACCGAAACCCCATCCGCGACCTCCGTCAGCGTCAACCCGCCCTTCACCCTGTCGACCTCAAACACACAAAGATCCGTGATAATAGTGCTAACGCACCTAGCGCCCGTAAGCGGAAGCTTACACTCTTGGACAATCTTGCTGCTCCCGTCCTTGGCGACGTGCTCGGTGGCGACTACGACCTTGGTCTGCTCGGGGTTGGACACGAGATCCATAGCGCCGCCCATGCCCTTGAAGACCTTGCCGGGGACCATGTAGTTGGCGAGGTCGCCGGAGGCGGAGACCTGGAGCGCGCCGAGGATACTGACGTCGACGTGGCCGCCGCGGATCATGCCGAAGGATTCTGCGCTGTCGAAGGTGGATGCGCCGGGGAGGAGGGTGACGGTTTGTTTGCCTGCGTTGACAATGTCGGCGTCGAGTTCGGATTCGGTGGGGTGCGGGCCCATGCCCAGAATCCCGTTTTCGCTTTGCAGCCAGACTTTGACGCCGGGGGGGACGTATGTGGCTGCGTCGGTGGGGATGCCGACGCCTAGGTTGACGTAGTAGCCTTGTTTGAGCTCTTTGGCTGCGCGCTTGGCGATGCGTGCGCGGTGCCCGCCTGCAGGCTTGCTGGAGGATGAGGGATCGCGCAGCTTTTTGATTTCGATGCGGCTGGGGACGGTGGCGGGGACGATGCGGTCGACGAAGATTCCAGGGAGGTCGATTTCGTTGGCGTCGAAAGTACCGATTGGGACAATGTGTTCGGCTTCGACGATGGTGAGACGAGCGGCTTTGGCCATGATGGGTCCAAAGGCTTTCGTTGTGTACCTGGATATCTGATTAGATGGTGTGTCTAGGGGAACTGGTAACATCCTCACCTGAAGACACAATTGCCCGCCTCGTCAACCTTGTGCGCTCTGATGATCGCTACGTCGCCGTGCAAAGCAGTCTCCATCAAGAACTTCTTGCCATTGAACTCGCGCACCTCTCGCGGTGTGCCGTACCCGATGGCTTTGCCCTTTTGGTCGAACCGCGCGGGAATCTGGCCATCCTGCAGTAATGTGTTGACAGCTGTGGGAGTGTAGAAGGCAGGAATTCCAGCACCAGCCGACCTGATGCGCTCAGCCAGTGTGCCCTGTGGGCAAAGCTCAATCTCAATGCCACCGCTCAGATACTGCTTTTCGAGCGCCTTGTTGTTGCCCAAGAAACTGATGATCAGCTTGTTTACTTGTCCACTCTGGGTGAGCAGCGCAAGTCCACCAACGCCCTCAATACCGGCATTGTTGGACACGGCCGTCAACGAATTCAGCGAGTCTGTTCCGCGCCTCTGCAGCGCTTGGATAAGTGTTTCGGCTACACCACAGAGTCCGAAGCCGGCACTGAGAATCGTCGAGCCGGACTGCACGTCCGCAACAGCTTCATCGGCGCTATCAAACAGCTTCGATTTGGATCGATCAATTGATGGCGCCTTGTCTGCTACCGCGCTGATGTTCCGTATTTGCTTTGTGAATCGCCAATGTGGTGGTGCTACGCGTGCAGCGCGCAATTGTGAAGGGACTGGGCGGCGTGCGCATAGCCGCGCTGGCAGAGCGGCAAGTAGCCGGTATGACGAAGGCAGGGCGTCCATTGTGAGGTGCAGAGTGTGTGGATTGATTGCACGAGAAATTCAGACAACAGTACTATTTACGAGCCTCGCGGCTTCGGGCGAGAGCGGAAAGAATTGTTGATGCTAAGGTTCCACTCCAAAACAAGAGCCGTCGAGCGCGCAGCTCCTTTGGCAGCGTAATGACGCCACTCCGGTTAAGAGCCTCGAGCAGCATCGGCGCCAGAAGAATGTCCGATGCACAGACAGCGACTCCGCGGCTGTGAGGGGCAGCCAAGAGCTTAGTCAGGCGATGGTCGGCAAAGCTCAGCCGCATCGAACTCCGACGCGCGTCGTGACCCGAGCTGTGCGCGGAGCAGCGAGCAAAAGAATGTCCGACGCTGAGTAGGCGTGCGTCCTTCGGCGGCTGTAGTCTTGCGGTCGGGCGGGCACGCCTTGAGGGGGAAGCTTTCAAATGCCTGAATTCGATCGCATCTTGTTCTTGGAGACATCAGCGGAAGTTGAAGTCGGGCAGATTCATCATGTCGTTCCACATGTACGAGCTCTCGTCCCAGATATCGAGTTGAGGCGTTGCGAAGAAGTCGAGATTAGTCACGGCCTCATTGACCTCATTGTAAGACATAGCAGAAAACTCCAGCGGGTCTCCAAAGCCTGATATGGACTCTAGAGATGGGAACTGCTGAGTGCTGTCCGCTAGAGCCGGAGACATGGCAAGGCTGTGCTGTGAGGCTGGCAGTACATACGTCTGCGAAGCCGCTGCTGGTGCTTTCTCCAAGCTCGGTGCCTGTTTCACGAGGACGCGCAGAAACCGACCGTATACAACCGACGCCCCATTGCGGTGGCTGGGAGTGCTCCCGATGCGTTCCAGAACAGCGGCCGTCTCTTGTATGAGCTTGCGAACGCTAGGTGCGAGGTTCTGATTGCTACTTTTCGAGGCGGTTGGCGTGCTCAGGGCTAGAGCGATGCTTGCCGCAAAGCAGATCATCGTTACGGTGTTGTTAGGCATTGACTTGAGGCGCGACTCGCCTTGTATGGCGGCCCGCATGACATTGAGAGCCGAGGATACAGCAGATGCGCGGAATGAACGCTTCACCTCGGGCGGTGCGCTGGGGTGGTTCAGCAGCATGCTGTAGGTCGAGAGCCGAGTGTGCGTGACGAGAATCTCGACGTAGGGAGGTAGCGTTTTGTGCTCGAAATCTCCGATGACGGACGTCCATGTATGCAACCATTTATCAAAGAACTCATCAATTGCCCTTTCGATCTCGTGTGCAACTTGCAGGCCAACATCGATGACGCGGTAGCTGTCGCACCTCGCTCTAACATTGGCAAACAAATCATCCAGGTCCCTGCGAAGAGCTGCCATGGAGACCATTGGACCGTCTTGTAAATCTGAGTCGATGCCGGAAGGCCAGTAGTCGCAGTATTGGATGAGGGACGTCTTCGGGACGCAGTAGCTGCGGCCTCGAGCCAGACAGACGCCGCGTTCGAGAACGAACAGTGCAATCCACGTTCGCTCCCGACGACGCAACAATCTCTTACCCCAAGCTGAATCGGCGTCAACATCCTCGAGACCATCCATTTCCAGGGCCTTGCCAGCATCGAGACACTCCCCTCTCGGTATCTGCCTGACAAGGTCTGCCTTGAAAGTCGAAGATGGTGTAATCACCTTATCTAACGACAGGTCCAGGGCGATTGCCACGGCAGTCGAAAGATACAGGCTCGTATCATCGTCAGTAGCATGCTGTCCGGGAGGCATCCATGGTATGCTGACCATGAATGCCAAAACGATTTCGACTGACCTAAACTTCTTGACGATTACTTGCTCCGCTAGGTACTTCCTATGGATGAGCAGACGCTTAGCGAGCGCGGCAGTTTCAGGTAAGAAAACCGCAGTGAAAGCGAGCAGGGTCGTGAAGAGGAACGATGAGCGATTGCGAACAAAGTCCATCGTGTGGATCATAGGATCAAGACCCCATCGGGTGTGCGCGAGCTTTTGGTGGAAACTGTCTCCATTAGTGCGTGTTTTACAGTAGGAAAGTACTGCACGTACTATGTGAGCAATGTCTCCGCCTCCTCTTTGGTCACCAAGCCAATGTTGATGGGATCGTAACCAGCACCCTGGTCAAGGTTGGCTTTTATCGGTAAGAAGAATTGATGTACATCTAGAAAGGCGCTGTGCTCACTTCCGTTGACTTTGCTTCCGGGTGTCGGGACATGATGCTCCGGAGAGACGATGCGTAGATCAGATGCGCGGGCCAGAAGCTGGAGCGGGTTCTCGACGTCTTCGACCGCAAGCTGGTCGTCGCTGGAGCCCCCTGCATGACTTTCAGCATGCTGAAGAGCCGCAGGCGGCTTCATGTCTCTCGAATCAGACGCAAACGGATCATTCATATTACCCAGTACCGGAGTTTGAATCGGAGGGGAGCTGTCGCCATTTTGCGCCTCGCCGAGTAGCTTCTGGAGTTGCTCTAGAGTCTGCTTGTGCGACGGTGCGTCAGACTTGCGCTTCTTGATGGCTTCTTCGATCTGGTAGATGGCCTTTTCGAGGCCGGAGCGTTTGCTGATGCCTGTTAACGCCGCATTCAAGTTCTTGTCATGGTACTCACTTCTTCACGCCTTTCTGCCTACCGATGTGGAACTCAGGGATCACACATTCGGTGCCAAGATGCGTGCATCGTTCGCAATTTGGTGCTTCCTCCTCACGCCTGCACTTGATCTTCGACTTGCGGCAGTTGACTTGTGATCTTTATCAGCTCCCTTCGCAGTCTGTAACGGTGGTGAACATGGAGGATGGACATGATGTACATACGACAGGCGGCTTGCTTGTTATTGTTCATGCCTTGGAAAGAGTATGACTACCCCGATCTATCGACATGCGACGTTTTGAGTGGAGAACGTCGACTGCTCTCTACGCCCACTAATTGGCTAGTGTTGGTGTTGTGCAACTCGAAGCCGCCGCAGGCGACGAAGCCGAAATCTAGGGTTTGCTCCTGGGTACGCAGACTTGGGACTCGATCTGGGCTAGTGTGCAGTCCTCAGAGGGTGTCAGTGTTCATGCCTCAGCATACTGAGTCAATGGACGGTTGCAAGTTGGACCACCGACCGTCTCTCCCGAGGTCTGCTCACGAGTCTTGTTCCGCAGGCGCTAGTGAGCGAGACCCTGCCGCTAGCAGCGGCCACGAGCGAACAACCCTGCACAGCAGGCATGTTCGTCCATGACATGTCCGGATGACAAAAACTGGATAACGAACGTTATCTGTGGTCCTATTCAGAGCTAAATAGCACACTTAGACTAAAGGGGCATAATGATTCGCGTGATAGACCCTTAAGAGCTTAGCGCAAGAGCAAAGAAGTAGATCACGCGACAATTAGTACACAGTCACGTGGCTCTTCCTCGCGTAAGGTACCTAGGAAATGCCAAGGTGACAGCCTATCAGGACGGACAATTACTATGGGATCTGTCCGTCCAGTCCTTTATCATCCTTTTTAGAAAAAACCGTCATTTATAACACCCCTGCTGCACAGCTGCCCGACAAGGCCAAACTGATCGCAGATGGAAGCTTTGTGAAAGATGATGAATAGCTATGGTATCGAGGCTACAAAATACGCGCAAAATGTCCAACGCATCGCCCAAAGTACATGACGAGTATACCAATGGACCTGGTCTACAGCTTGGGAGTGCTGTCCTGTTTCAGTCGCACCAGTCCCTGTCATGGATTAGTTTGCGAGGTCAAAATGGGTTCGATTGGGGATGACATACCTCCTGTACGCAGCTGGCAACCAGCTTGCCGTTGCGGGTATATATCCTCTGGAACACCAGACCACGGCCGTCTCCGGCCCAGGTGGTCTCCATCTCTGTGAAGAGCCACTCGTCTGCCCTGAAATCACGAGGGTTGTGGAAGTAGATGGTGTGGTCGAGGCTGACCATCATGCCAATCTCTGGTGTGTCGTCCTTCTTCAGCTTCTCGCCGTTGCGTGCTCTCTGGATGCGCTTGATGTCTGCTTCGTCCAGGTACTTCTGGCGCTTCAACTCGGCGTCATCCATGGCCAGCAGCTTTTTGAGGACGTCCTCGTCGATAGTGGACTTTGCATTGCTCTTGCGTTGTGTGGAGTAACGCCATAGCTTGTGGACGCGAGCGATGGTGCCGATGAAGTAGCTGTCTGACATGTAGGCGATAGCGGAGAGGTGAGCTTCGTGTCCGCCCTCGGGCGAGATGGTGCCGCGGGCTTTCATCCACTGCCTGCACTTCTTGGTGTGAGGGAACGGAGAGTTGTCTGCTGGCGTTAGCTTGCTGCACAGTGCGCCGTGTGCCTGCACAAGTACCATTCTCAATCGGTAGGCGTTGGCTCTGGAACGGGCCCTTGTCACCACCGTCGGTGTCCAGATCATCCATGCCGTCCTCTGGGTCTGGCACGTCCGGCATGGGGTATGTGTGCTTGACCAGCTTCTCCCCTCCGCTGTTCTGGCGCACGAAGGACATGGTGGTTGTGAAGATGACCTTTCCTCGTTGCCGCGCCTGCACAGTTCTTGTCGCAAACGACTTGCCAGAGCGGACTCGCTCGACATGGTATATGATGGGTATCTCGGCGTTGCCAGCAAGCACAAAGTAGCAGTGCATCGAGTGCACAGTGAAGTCGTTTGGTATTGTCTTTTGGGCTGCAGCCAGGGTCTGCGCAATAGCCGCGCCGCCAAAGATGCCTCTGGCACCTGGCGGATGCCACATAGGGCGCGTGTTGGTGAACAGATCAGGGTCGATGTCGGTCAGCTCGGTCAGCTCGAGGACATTCTCGATCTGTGACTGGCCCTCCTTGTCGGGCGGAGGGCGGATGAGGGTCGCCATGGCTGTGGAGGATGTGGATGTGAGAAGGGAGTGTGGGTTGGTAGCGGCCAGGCTGCAACAAGAAAGTCAAGCTGTAGGCATGTGCAATGGTCTGTCAACACGGTGCACGCTCGGGGATTGTCTCTCGAGCCGAGGCACTGGAGATGGCTGCACCCAAACGGACACGCTGCCGCGAAACAGCCGGCATGACGGCAACACGTGGAACAGGATGATGGTGTGGAGATGTCATGAACCGTCAGACTATCGTAGTAGCAGACGTCCCCAGGCCTTGCGCATGCAAGGTCACGGTTGTAGACTTGTAGGGCAGGGCAGACGCAGGCACGTACCGTGGTAGGGCGGCCGACTTCCTGATGGGTCGCGGCAAGCGGCTGCGCGCTCGATCCGGCAGCGAGCGAGTCGGGTTAAGCTGTTTCAGGGCCTGGGATGACGTCCTCGGGCACCGCTTGGTTCGCTGGACGGCAGCGTCCCTGAATTGCATCAGCCCAATGTGCGCGCGCAGCACTGCGGACATCCGGGAGGCACACTTCATTGCACACGACCAGCCCCGCCATCGACCGCGGCCGCTGTGATCAGCCAGGGACAAAGACCCCGCGACGTGCCGCTTGTGATGTCGCGCGCGCCCGCGACCGGATCCACTGCTCCACGACGCTGAGAGCGCGCACCATGGCGGACACGCACCCCGAGCTCGCGGCGAAGCTCCAGGAGCTGGACCACGAGCTGGAAGAGGGCGACATTACGCAGAAAGGGTGCGTCGGATGCGTCCCTCGGCCGCTGCCTCTGCCTCTGCCTATGCGCTGACGACCCGCACAGCTACGAGAAGCGCAGGACCGTCCTCCTGTCGCAGTACCTGGGCCCCGAGCACACGGCGCAGCTGCAGCACGACCTGCGCCAGAGCCCCCCGCCGAGCGAGCGCTCCACCTCGCGCGCCGCCTCGCTCGCTGCCCTCTCCGGCCCCCAGGGCCCGCCCTTGGACCCCCGCGCCAGCATCGCCTCGTCCACCTTCGAATATGCGCCCTCGGCCACGACCGTGGGCGCCAACACCCAGTACATGGCCTACCCGCCCAGCCAGGTCGGCCGCTTCCAGGAAAAGCAGCTGGGCCTGCGCACAAACTCGCTGCAGCGCGCCCCCTCGCAGGGCAGCGAGATGTTCATCCCGCGCCCACAGACGCCCGAGTACAACTACTCGCGCGAGGGCACCATGATGGGCTCCAACTACGCCTTCAACCCGGACACCGCGCCGCAGGGCTACGACGGAGGCTACGGCTCGCCGGGCGGGGGCGACGCGAGTCGAAGGAGCACCATGCTCGACGTGAACCAGGGCTACTTCTCCGACTTCACCGGCCAGCAGATGCAGGACCAGCCTGATGCCTACGGCGGTCCCAACCGCTACTCGTCCGGCGACGCCTTCTCTCCGACCGCGGCCATTCCACCGCCCATGATGAACCCCAGCGACCTGCCCCACGGCGCCGTCATCCAGACCATGATGCCCCTCGAGCCGCGAGACCTGCCCTTTGACGTCTACGATCCCCACAACCCGAACATCCAGATGGCCAAGTTCGACAACATCGGCGCTGTGCTGCGCCACCGGGGACGCACACAGCCACGCCAGACTGCCTTCTGGGTCCTCGACTCCAAAGGCAAGGAGACGGCGTCCATATCGTGGGAGAAGGTCGCCAGTCGTGCTGAAAAGGTCGCCAAAGTCATCAGAGACAAGAGCAATCTGTACCGAGGCGACAGGGTGGCTTTGGTCTACAGAGACACCGAGATCATCGAGTTCGTCGTTGCTCTGCTGGGCTGCTTCATCGCTGGCGTCGTCGCAGTGCCCATCAACAGCGTAGACGACTACCAGAAACTCATCCTTCTTCTGACGACGACCCAGGCGCATCTGGCTCTGACCACCGACAACAACCTGAAGGCTTTCCACCGCGACATCAGCCAGAACCGCCTCAAGTGGCCCAGTGGCGTCGAGTGGTGGAAGACGAACGAATTTGGCAGCCATCACCCTAAGAAGCACGATGATACACCAGCCTTGCAGGTCCCAGAGGTTGCTTACATCGAGTTTTCACGCGCCCCAACTGGCGATCTCCGAGGTGTCGTTCTCAGCCATCGCACCATCATGCATCAAATGGCCTGCGTCAGCGCCATCGTCTCCACCATACCCACAGGGCGAGAAACCTCAGACACCTTCAGCGGCCATCTGCGAGATCAAAACGGCAAGTTCATCGCACCACCGCCGCGCTCCTCGCCCACCGAGGTCATTCTTAGCTATCTCGATCCTCGCGAAAGCGCGGGCATGATCCTGGGTGTCTTGTATGCCGTTTACGGTGGACACACCACAGTTTGGCTGGAGCCCCCTACCATGGAAACCCCCGGTCTTTACGCACATCTCATCACAAAGTACAAGGCAAGTATTCTTATTGCAGACTATCCAGGTCTGAAGCGTGCTGCATACAACTACCAACAGGATCCCATGGCCACGCGGAACTATAAGAAGAACGCGGACCCCAACTTTGGATCCGTCAAAATCTGTCTCATCGATACCCTTACCATAGACTGCGAGTTTCACGACATCCTGGGCGATCGTTGGTTCAGACCTCTGCGAAACCCGCGCGGGCGAGAGCTGATTGCACCCATGCTTTGCTTGCCCGAACACGGTGGTATGATCGTTTCTGTTCGCGATTGGTTGGGCGGTGAGGAACGCATGGGCTGTCCTCTAAGTATAGAGGAGGAAGACGAAGAAGATTCCGCCAAGGAATTGGAGAACAACACCAACGGCTACTCGAGTCTGATCGGCGGCGGTACGACCAACAAAAAATCGAAGCAGAAGAAGAGTCGAAACGAGCTACTGGAGATTCTGCTGGACAAGGAAGCGCTCAAAATGAACGAGATCGTCGTCATCGCTATTGGTGAAGAAGCCAGCAAGCGCGCGAATGAGCCCGGCACTATGAGGGTTGGCGCTTTCGGATACCCTATTCCAGATGCAACACTTGCTGTTGTCGACCCCGAGACAAGTTTGCTCTGCTCTCCATATAGCGTGGGAGAGATTTGGGTGGACTCGCCATCTCTCTCCGGAGGCTTCTGGCAATTGCAGAAGCACACCGAGACAATCTTCCACGCCCGACCGTATCGATTCGTGGAGGGCAGCCCAACGCCACAGTTGCTGGAACTCGAGTTCCTCCGCACAGGACTTCTCGGATGCGTCGTGGAAGGCAAGATCTTTGTGCTTGGCTTATACGAAGACAGGATCCGTCAGAGGGTCGAATGGGTCGAACACGGTCAGCTAGAAACCGAGCATCGATACTTCTTTGTGCAGCATCTGGTCACAACCATCATGAAGTCTGTGCCCAAGATCTACGACTGGTAAGCTCATCAACTCTTTACAGTCACCAGCGCTAACGCAGTACAGCTCGGCCTTTGACTCCTACGTCAATGGCGAGTACCTGCCCATCATTTTGATCGAAACACAAGCCGCCTCGACCGCGCCGACGAACCCTGGCGGACCGCCCCAACAGCTTGATGTACCCTTCTTGGACTCACTATCGGAACGCTGCATGGAAGTGCTGTATCAAGAACACCACCTGAGAGTTTACTGTGTCATGATCACAGCACCCAACACTCTACCTCGTGTTATGAAGAACGGCAGGCGGGAGATTGGTAACATGCTTTGCCGCCGGGAGTTCGATAACGGCTCGCTGCCATGCGTCCACGTCAAGTTTGGCGTTGAGCGGTCCGTGCAGAACATTGCTCTTGGTGATGATCCTGCTGGAGGAATGTGGTCGTTCGAGGCTTCCATGGCTCGACAACAATATCTGATGCTGCAAGACAAGCAGTACTCCGGAGTCGACCACCGTGAAGTTGTCATCGATGACCGTACGTCGACGCCACTCAATCAATTCTCCAACATTCACGACCTCGTGCAATGGCGAGTATCACGTCAAGCAGAGGAACTTGCCTACTGCACCATTGATGGCAGGGGTAAAGAGGGCAAGGGCGTCAACTGGAAGAAATTCGACCAGAAGGTCGCCAGTGTCGCCATGTACCTAAAGAACAAGGTCAAGGTCACGGCTGGCGACCATCTTCTGCTGATGTACACCCACTCGGAAGACTTTGTGTATGCCGTGCACGCCTGCTTCGTACTAGGCGCCGTAGCCATTCCAATGGCACCCATCGATCAGAACAGGCTGAACGAGGATGCGCCTGCTCTGCTGCACATCGTTGCGGACTTTAAAATCAAGGCCATCTTAGTTAACGTCGATGTCGACCATCTCATGAAGGTCAAGCAGGTCTCACAGCATCTCAAGCAGTCTGCCGCCATTCTCAAGGTCAACATACCGCATGCCTACAACACCACCAAACCACCTAAGCAGTCGAGTGGGTGTCGTGATCTGGGCCTGACCATTAGGCCTGCTTGGGTCCAGGACGGATACCCTGTTCTTGTATGGACGTACTGGACACCAGATCAACGACGCATTGCTGTGCAGCTTGGACACAGCAACATAATGGCTCTCTGCAAAGTTCAGAAAGAGACCTGTCAAATGACAAGCACACGGCCAGTCTTGGGCTGCGTACGAAGTACCATTGGTCTCGGCTTCATACACACCTGCATCATGGGTATCTTCCTGGCAGCACCGACATACCTCGTGTCGCCAGTCGACTTTGCGCAAAATCCGAACCTGCTCTTCCAGACCATGTCCAGATACAAGATCAAGGACGCATATGCTACAAGCCAGATGTTGGACCACGCCATAGCACGGGGGGCTGGAAAGACAATGCACCTTCACGAATTGAAGAATCTCATGATCGCCACCGATGGTCGACCTCGTGTGGACGTTTGTAAGTATCGACAATCACCTGGTTTGAATATACGCTAACTTGTGATAGACCAACGCTGTCGTGTACACTTCGCTCCCGGTAATCTCGACCGCACTGCCATCAACACAGTCTATTCCCACGTTCTCAACCCTATGATCGCATCACGATCGTACATGTGCATTGAGCCCATCGAGCTGCACCTCGATGTCAATGCGTTACGGCGCGGTCTGATCATGCCCGTCGACCCTGATGTCGAGTCAAATGCGCTACAAGTTCAAGATTCTGGCATGGTACCAGTGAGCACGCAAATCAGCATCGTCAATCCAGAGACCAACCAGCTCTGCCTAGTTGGCGAGTATGGTGAGATCTGGGTGCAATCTGAAGCCAACGCACACAGCTTCTATGGTTCCAAAGAGCGGCTTGATGCAGAAAGATTCAACGGGAGGACTCTTGACGGAGATCCAAACGTCAGATATGTGCGCACCGGAGATCTTGGTTTCTTGCATAACGTCACAAGGCCTATCGGTCCTGGTGGCGCACCTGTCGACATGCAAGTTCTCTTCGTACTTGGCAGCATCGGAGATACTTTCGACGTCAACGGTTTGAACCACTTCAGCATGGACATCGAGTCATCAGTTGAACGTTGCCACCGCAACATCATCCCACAAGGCTGTGCCGTCTTCCAGGCAGGAGGCCTAGTCGTGGTTGTTGTGGAGATCTTCCGCCGCAACTTCCTTGCGTCTATGGTGCCTGTCATTGTCAACGCGATACTGAACGAGCACCAGCTTGTCATCGACATTGTCGCGTTTGTGCAAAAGGGCGACTTCCACCGTTCGCGTCTCGGCGAGAAGCAGCGAGGCAAAATCCTCGCGGGTTGGGTCACACGCAAGATGCGTACCATTGCTCAATACAGCATTCGAGACCCTAATGGCTCTGACGTACAAATGATCAGCGAGGAGCCCGTCGGTAGAGCAAGCACGTCGACCTTCATGCGCGGTCCTGCCAGTACCAAGGGCTCTCAACGCGCAAGCAGCACCCTCGGCATGACCGCGCAAGCACAGCTGAATAGCATGCACCTCTCGCATCGGGCTTCGATGCAAGACCTTTCCGCCCAGCAGCAGCCACAATACGCACCTGGGCAAGTGGTCTCAAACCAGGATGCCTACGCCCCGCAACAAAGCCTCACCGAGCTCGAAAACCGCACACACTCCCTCTCCTTAGACCCGAACCACCCCGGCCTTGCCCTCGCAGACCCAAACGAACGCACCCCCACCGACGCCCGCCGGGACTTCCTCCCAACACCGACCCAGCACAACACCATGAAAGACTATTCGCCCGTCGACCCGGCGCGCGCTGGCGTGTTCGACAGCCCTGTCGATGGGCACGGGCAGCTGCAGGGCCAAAATCAATACCCGCCGCAACATCAAGAGCCCCATCAACCCGAGGCCTACCAGCACGACGCATACCAGCGCGAGACATACCAACCCGGGCCCTACCAGCCCGAGACCTATCACCCTGCGGCATACGAGCCGCAAGACCCGCCCCCTATTCCCTCAATCCTGCGCGTCGGCAGCGCAAAACCAGACGAACCCGCGCCGTACCAGTACGCGCCCACGCAGTACCAGCAGTACCAACCGCACACCGAGCACCACCAGCAACAGCCGCAGTGGGGGCTGCAGGTCAACAACCCCGCCCCGGACCTGACGCGCACGTATTCCAGCGAAGACGAGCCGCCACGGGGCGGACTCAGGGTCGCGAATCGAGACTCGACGGCGAGTAATGATAGTTGGACTCGGGACGCGCTGGCGCAGATGGATTACGCGGGGGCGGGGAGTCCGGGGCAGGCCAAGTAGGGTTGTGGGCGCTGCAAGGGGTAACGGAGATGGGGGTGTTGATGGTGATTAATGATTGGTAGAATATATGGGTGGGGGGTTGAATGGAATTATTTCTGACTACCAAGGTCACCTGTGCGCGTGATGCTTCAGTCGATTGAGACAAGGTGACACTTTGATTTGGCACTTTTTGAAAACAGCATAGTCCGACTGACGCAGTCACTCAATTCATGTTGATTCTCTGTGTATCCAGAATACTGCTGCTGGCTACAATTTCTCAGACTTTGAGGATTGGTGAGGGATACACGGCGCCAGCACCGTCCTTTTGTCCTCGGGGCTTCTAATCCTCCTCAGACTCATCCTCGGCATCAGTATTAATATCTCCCTGCGCACCCACACCAAACCGTACCCTCTTTACATCCCGCCCTCCAACACCATTCGTGCTTCCAGACCTCTTCTTTCCCTTGCCAATACCTACATTTTCGCCGTCCTTGGCGCCGTTCTGCTTCGCCGCCAGCTGACGGTAACAAGGCAAACCGTGCTTCGCATGCTCGTGATACCTGCACCAAGCGCCCTCATACTTCTCCTCGATCTTGAGCGTAAGCTTCCTCCCCACCAACCGCAAGGCAGAGCACATGACATCGAACACTAGCTCCCTGGGCCACTGATCCGGACGACTACTCATCTCGCTCTCCGTCTTCCTCCCCGCAAGCGCCATGGCGTCGGCCCAGAGGAGTCGCGCCCCGCAATTCGGACGCGTGCGCGCGTACAAATCGCAGATGTGTTCGGGGACGATCCTGGCGGCGTCTTCGGGAGCCATGTCTGGGTCCTCGATGTCGAGGCCTAGATCCTGTGTCTCCTTTTTGAAGCCCAGTTTCCCCATCTGGAACCTGCGCTCGAGCGCGGCGTTTCTGCGCCACATGTGAGACCGCTTGTCGCTGCTCTTTTGGCTGCGTAGGTTGGCGTCTTGCAGGGCCCGGATCCACGTGTCTGCGACTAGGTCGCAGATGTGCCACAGGCTGTTCTCGTAGCACTGGATGTAGAGTGCGGTCAGGAAGGCGGCGGTGTACGGCTTAGGTATGCCGGCGACTTCGTCGAGCCACATGTTTGGCAGGTCGACTTGGGTCTCGGACGAGGAGCGCAGGGTGTTGAGGATGGTGTAGACGTCTTCGGGTACTAGGTGGGAGCGCGGCATAGAGTCGTGGCCTTGGGCTATTGGTGAGTCGATGCGGTCTGCCGCACGGAGAGTGAAGATGTGAGCTGGTGCGTGTTAGCCCTACTAAAGACCTCCAGGGTGGACTTTGTACTTACGAGGTGAGCTGTTCATGCTAATATCTTCTTCGTCGTCATCCACCTTGGCAGTCGTGACAGATGAAGTGAGAAGGTCGTCCATCTCGCTCCCATATACCACATCGCGTTGCTGGGGCGGCTTCCTCCGCCGTGCGCCACGCCTCGTACCCAGAGAGTCTTTGTCGGCGCTGGTATCGTAGATATCGCCTTGGACCTTCGCGTCATCTGAGGGCGGCGCACTGAGAGGGAACTGATACAAGTCCGCATCTCGTTCGTCTGGCTGCCCAGTCTGCCCGCGCTTGAAAGTGAGCTTGATTCGTGTCGGTCCTGGCATGGAGGCAATCGATGGGGCAATCGATGGCGCTCCTTGTGATTTTGATGGCTGTCCACGCTTTGCGCCCGGCCGCTTGGGTGCAACAATCTTCTGCGTATTCGGCGCCATGGGTGTGGTAACGATGGAACTCGTTTCTGGTGTTCTCTGAAAGTGTTTGCCGCGAGAAGGTTGAGGTTTGAAGGCGCGACGGTGGTAAGTAGATGGAATTAGGCGAGGTTGGAGGACTTCTTAAATACGTGGCTGGTCTTCGTCTGCAGTGGAGGTGAAGGCCACGATGAGGTAGCACTTGGTCGGCCACAAAAGGACAATAGAATAATCGAACAGAAACTCGTAGTGCTAGACTGATGCGGCAGAGACAATCAAATTTATACCCTGAGAAGATGTAAACCGTGAGGATAGAATGGTTCCGTTAAGCTGTTGAACCAAGGTTGAAATCCGCGTTGAGAACATCCGAGTCAGATCAAAACCCTGAATCTGGAGGCAGGCGGCCTTCTTGCCAGTCTTTCAAAGTAATCGCGATCTAAGGAGGTTCCTTCCACACAGCGTGCCGTCACTCTTTCCATCGAAGTCCGCGCTTCATGTGCTGATTTGGCCTGCGCTCTGACCTAAAAAGACATGGAAAACTCTTGGCTTCGGTGGGCTCATAGTGCAAGCCTCTTGATTATTGAGAATGGCAGCGTTATCCGGCTTGTACCTTCTCGTCCTCTGACAAGATGCTTGTTCGACCGGAGGACCTGTTTCGTTTTCTGGTTGTCTTTGTTTATTGCTAGGCATGAATGCCTCTTACTTGGGGTGCTTGACAATCTTTGGACGAGATGGCGCCTGCGCAGAGTCTGCTACCTCTTTCTCCACCACAGCAACTGCGTCCACGTCCTCAGATGTCTCCGTGGCCACGCCTTTCTTATTCTCTACTGTAGCAACTTCATCTACTTTATTGAATGCCTCTGCTGCCACCCCTATCTTATTCTCTGCCGCAGCTACGAAAACGTAATCCTCATCTTTAACCTTATCTTCATCTTCATCTTCATCTGCATCTTCGTCTTTAACTTTGTCCTTGTCTCTGTCTTCGTCTTCATCTTCAGACTCTGCCATGTCTGGGTCTGAGTTCTGTATTGCAACGAGCAACGCTATCCCTTCGTTCATCTCTGGCTCTCTTGGGACGTAGCGTCCAGCGATTGCTACGCCTTCTGGCGGGGTAAGGCGTTGCAGGCTACCAGGGACCGGGGGATACAACATCATAGTCTCGTTGATGATACCCAACAAACACGGCTTGCCCCTCAAAAACCGATCGTCGATAACATCTTTGACAATTAGGAGGGTGCCTGTTTCTCTGTAAAGGATCCCTTGGTACTCAGAGTGCCGGAAGAGTAGGTAGCAAACATTAGATACAGTGATAGCGTTGGTGTTGGCACCTGCTATGATCGCCAGCTGTGCTTCATGAACGCTATTGGCCTCGAAACTGTTAGATTGCGATAGGTATGTGTACAGGTCCGGCAAAATACCTTGCATCTTCTGAAGTCAGTCAGACTATTCGAACGGAAGACTGACAGACCTGTAAGCTTTTTTCTGCAACGCAGCCTTATACCACTTTCGTTCCCGAGCATACTTTTCACGTACCTCCTTTCGGCGCGAGATAGCCTTGGCATACCATTGAAACATATACAGAAGGCGCGATGCGACAGTTGATATGCTTCGAAGCAGATGGAATACCCACACGTTTAACAGGACAAAACCAGTGCTCTGTTGGTACTGCAAGGACTCTCTGATGATTGGATCACGCACACCGGACGTCAACGCGTTGAAAGATTCGCCCAAGGTCAAGTCAGAGATCGCATCGAAGAGGAGATCCATGAGGTGTTTGCTGACGTTGATGGTTTCGTCTGATGAGACGTGCTTCGAAAGAACGTTATCGAAAACTCCATAGTGCTTTACCATCCGTGGCGAGTACTCGTGTAGCGCTGATAATAAGAGTTAGCCCTTGCCTATGGTAGCTGCTTTTCCAGGGAGCTGAAGTGCTTGCCTTTCGTCTGGAATGCTTTGTCCCAGTACCGACGCTGGCGCTTTTGCTCTGTTGGATCACGAGTAAAATGTAAACTGTGTGCAGGATGAATTTGATCATAAAACCCTCCCTTCAAAAGTTTGCTCCTGGGGCCATGGATGTCGTTGATGGCATCGGAGTGACAAATCGAGAGCTCTCTCGGTCCTATGGAATCTCAGACGTTAGTTCACAATTGAGATTTAGGAACCTTACTTATCCTTACGTAGTCCTCATACTCGTTGTGAATACTTTGTAATTTGATGCAGAGCTTGAGATCCGGCCATTGCTTTGCAAAAGCCCAGAATGAAGAGACGCGCGCAGCAAGTGGCCCAGGGAAAGACCTCAGAGGATGAAACAGAAGTCTGTACGCCAAAATTGATGTGAGGGGCCACTGGTGAACGAGTAGCTGTTTCTGAAGGTGTCTAAGAAACACTTCGCGAGATTGCAGTCACTAATGAGGGCAAAGGCTGCAAAGAGTAGCACAGAGTAGGATGCGGACAAGTTGAACTCTCGGTGAATGTCAGTCCCATTCACCTCTCGAGAAGAGCAGCTGATGAGAGCGGATACCGCTCGAAAAGGCGAAGGTATATGTAAAGGTTGCCATCTTGTGTGCAAACGCTAACAAGAGTCTTCGTTGATAGTTGCAGCACCTGCGTCAGAGATGCAGCTCTGGCTATATAAGCTCCTTATGCTATCGCACAGGAGTATATCTGCCATCTGCTCCAGGCAATGAGATCAGGCATCGCTTTTCGAACTCTTCGCACTCAAGTTTCGCATTTCGCGCTCGTTTAGGCTAAGTGTCCTTTTTACGTGACGTGCCAAGGCAGGTGAAGAGACGGACCATTACTGGCTACCACTCGCGTCAGCGATGCGACAATTCGGCGGAACATACAACTAAGAATGCGGTTAATGATGAGGGTCGACACAACACTGGCTGAAGTGTGAGGTCGAAAGAGAACGGAGCGATACGCGACTGCGTCAAGCTAGCCTTGGAAGGCAGGTGGGACTAGGTCTATCACGTGCGCATTGCAACTCCATGGACATCTTCTGTGAGACTGCAGTCTACGGACTTTGAGCATTGCATGGACAACCCACAATATCTGGTGATGCCTTGCCATGCTCTATAAAAGCCGTCCCATCCTCTTGCGCAACAGCCCCACGGCCTGCCCTGATTGGTGCCTTCACGCTGTGTTAGCCAATATACCCAGGCAATCTTTACGCACTTCAGCAACCCGGCCCTGATTGCGAAAGACTGCCAGGGCAATAGACATGAGCCGTCCCTCTGAAACACTTCCACTGAGCTGGAAGGAAATGCCGCCTTCTTTGCCCGACACATAAGTGCACACTTGATCTTCGCTTACAAATCTGAGTACAAGGCGGGTCGATCATTGTCAGTTCTGTCTTGATACTGCAGACAGTTTGCAGTGCAATGGCGCGGACGAATAGCGGTTGTAACTTGTTGCGTCATGCCAGGTCCCCGCACGACCCCTCAAACGATACGTACATAAAGTACCATAGGTGCATAATCGCTCAGCCTACACCCGACACCTGCACCTGTGATACTCGCCTATCAATCGACGAAGTGGCCATGGCAGAGCAAAAGCGTATTGGACTCATTGGCCTCTCAGCCAAAGGGTGTGTGACTTTCCAATGCAAACCTTGGAATGCAGCGTATGCTGATTATACTGCCAGCTCATGGGCGTCCCGATCTCACCTACCGTACCTACAGCAGACACCGCACTACAAGATTGTAGCCCTTCAAAACAGCTCCAAGGCATCTGCCGAAGCTGCCGCTAAGGAGTACTCGCTGCATGACGTTGCAACCTATGGAGACCCTGCTGCAATCGCATCCGACTCCAATGTCGATATCGTAGCTGTCAGCGTCAATGTTCCGGAGCACTTTGACCTCACTAGGCCTGCCCTGGAGGCTGGCAAGGATGTGTTCGTCGAGTGGCCACTTGCGCGCAATTTGTCTGAAGCTGAGGAGCTTACCCAACTGGCGAGAACAAAGGGTGTCAAAACCATGATTGGTCTTCAGGCACGCCAGAATCCTTCGATTCTAAAGGCCAAAGAAATTGTAGAGTCCGGAAAGCTTGGAAAGATCTTGACCACCACAATGTTTGGCCATGGTATGATCTTTGGTCCTTCTATTCATGAGGGCTTCTTATACGGTCTGCCTGTCGAAGCTGGTGCAAATCTGCTCACCATTCCCTTCGGGCACGCTGTGGATGCCTTGTGCTTCGTCCTCGGCGAGATCAAAGATATTTCAGCTACTCTGGTAAACCTCTTACCTGAACTTGACTTGCTGGGCAAGGAAGGCCAGAAGGTGAGCAAGACTGCACACGATCAGGTCAGCATAACCGGACAACTCGTGA
This sequence comes from Didymella arachidicola, assembly GCA_016630955.3. Classification (NCBI taxonomy): domain Eukaryota; kingdom Fungi; phylum Ascomycota; class Dothideomycetes; order Pleosporales; family Didymellaceae; genus Didymella; species Didymella arachidicola. The sequence goes on from CM049987.1 coordinate 589,138, forward strand.
ACGGCGGAGGTATTGTCAACGTCACATATACGGGCGGGCTGTCGCGCAGTAACCGTGATTTTGTTTGGGAAATTGTCGGCACAAAAGGCACATTGATCCTGGCAGGGCCCAAGATGGGAGGACACGTGCAGATGTACCAGCCGACAGTCAAATTCGCGGGATTGAACCCATCAGCAGCACTGTATGGTGCAACAACAGACGCAAAACAAGAACTAGAGACCATCGAAGTCGAAAAGGCAGCAGACATGTCGTTTAACGTGGGTAGAGCGTGGGATGCCTGGGCCGGAGTCGGGCTAGAAAAGGGCCACAGCGTCACGACGTTTGAGGATGCGCTGTTGAGACACAAGATGATCGATGCCATCTACCGAAGCGCTGAGACTGGCAGGAAGGAGAATTATGTATGATATGTGGAAACGGGGTCCCATGTTATAGGTTCATGAATAGCTCTTGAGGCTCTGCGCAATTGCATTACGCCAAGCTACTTCCGACGCTAGCATTTTTTGTTACGTTATGAACAACACTTCCGCTGCCGCAAAGGAACTTTTAGTCAACCGCTTGATGCTCGGCTTAGCTACTGTGATGTCACGATTGCTGCAGTCAATGTCTTGTGAGGACTCCTTCGGGAACTCAGAATTCTGCGAGTTGTTGGCAGTTGGGAAGCAATGTCGTCATATCCATGGATGCTCGAGAAGTTTGCGCTCCACGCGATCAACTCCACACTGTAATTTTCGGAGCTGAAAGGCTTGACGAAGCTTGAAGAGCAAAGCTTCAACGGTAGACCTTCCCGGTCCCACTTCCTCCAAGCCACCGACTCTTGGGGTGTCCAGTCACCTCCGCGGATCTTAATTCTCCACAGGGTCTCCGTAGACTCCCTTGAGTTGCGTTTAACATGTCTCATCCTGACCTCTACGCGAAATCGAATATGTCAAATCAGGACCCCGAGCAGGCTGCTTCTGTTGTGCAGTCCTCAAGGTCTACAACGCCACGGTCGTATAAGGAAGAGTCGGAAGTTGGAGCACAAAACCACTACAGCAGTGAGCCCCAGTCGAATGCAGAGAAGCTTGCTCCAGCAGCGACGAACAAGACCGTTGGATTTGTACCTAATGATCCGGACAACCCCTTCAATTGGCCCATTGCGAAGAAGTACCGGGCATGTATCCTTGCATGTGCTATGACTTTCATAGTTCAGATCAACGGCACGATGATGACCAGTGCCGCTGAGCAAATCAACGAAAGCTTCCATGTGAGCGACGAAACATTTCCACACTCTTACTGGCCTGTATTAAGCTGGAATCTGGGTGGCGCAGCTGCCCCCCTTTGTGGCCTGCCCCTGATGGAGAACTTTGGTGTACGATACACGTATCTTGGCATCTATGCGGTGCTCATCATTTTCATTATACCACAAGCCGTCGCAGAGAACTTCGCTACTCTGATCGTTGTTCGCATCATCACTGGATCATGCACAGCGACACTGGCGAACATCACTTCCGGCATCGTCAGCGACATCTGGTATGCAGGCCTGACGAAGAGTTTCTTCACGTCCATGTATATTTTTGCACTCCTCTCCGGGTTGAGCATGGGTCCCGTCTTCGGTTCTCTTGTTGTGCAATACACTACATGGCGATGGTACGTCGAGGTCCAACACCTCCCCCAAAATCCTTTATTGACAATAACCAGGATCTTCATCGGCCAGATCATTTTGTACTCGGCACTTCTTCCTATCCTGTTTTTCGCCCTGCCAGAAGTCCGTCCAGACGTAATCTTGCACCAACGCGCGTCCAAAATCCGACGCGAGACCGGTCTGAACGTGTACACCGCCCAAGAAAAAGCCAAGACGAGCATTTCCGACATCCTCACCGAAACTCTCATTCGGCCCACGCGTCTGCTGTTTACAGAAGGTGTTCTCATCAGTTTGGGCTCGTGGTCGGCCTTCGTAATCGGCATCGCATTCATGTTCACACAAAGCATCATGCAAGTCTATTCTGGGCTCTACGGATGGACATTTTTCGGCACGGGGATGGTCCAAAGCGCGATCGTAGTAGGCGAGCTGGTAGGCGTAATCGCACAGTTTGCGCAGGACCGTGTGTATTTTGCGTCTGCGAAGAACAACACTGAGGACCCTGGCCACCCGCTTCCGGAAGCAAGGCTATATTTCAGCATTCCGGCGTCGTTCGTCGGGTTGACAGGCGGATTGTTTTTCTTTGCTTGGACCAGCTTCGAGAGTTTGCCGTGGATTGTGCCATCGATCGCATTGGGGTTTGTTGGATTTGGTATGTTTCTTTGCACGACCGCGTTGACGACGTACATCGTTGATGCGTACGCGAAGTATGCTGCGAGTGCTGTCGCGGGCGTAGCGTTCCTCGAAAATTTTATGGCTGCCTTTTTGCCTCTTGCGACACAGAGCATGTATCGAACACTGGGATTTAACTGGGCAAGCAGCCTATTGGGGTTCATCGCGCTCATTCTTAGCTGTGTACCTGTTGTCCTGATCAGATACGGAGAGAAGCTCAGAGAAAGGAGTCCGTTCATGGAGGTCGCTGGTCACAATGAGGAATAGTCATAAGAATGAAGTATGTGTTATCAGAATTCTTCGATTGCTCGAGAGTTGTATTCATAAGAGATGGGGCTTCGCCCTTGCATCTCAGAGTTCGTGACTATAGACTATATGGTATCTCAATTCAAGGCGTTTAAACCTTGCGCTCAGCAGTGTGCTCCTGACCCTGCACCTTAGAGTCGGAGTTCTCCATCTCAATGGTCGCAGCCTTCTCGCCAGACTGGTCAAGAACTTCAGACAGACCACCGGATCCGGCGGTAAGAGCCGCACCCTTGCGACCAATGAGGTACCAGGGCAGGTTGAACATCTCGTCAAGAGCCTCGAGGCTGCGTCCACTGGTCTCAGGCAGGAAGAAGAAGACCCAGATCAGACCAATAGCAGTGACAACGCTGAAGAACATCATAGTGCCGCCGGTCGTCATGGACAAGAACATTAGAGGCACGGCCTTGGAATTACCGTACTGGTTGACGAAGTGGAAGGTCATGGCGAAAGAACCACCGAGGGCGCGGAGGCGGAGCGGATAGATCTCGGAATTGATCAAGTACTGGATGGAGTTCCAACCCAGAGCCCAACCGAAACCACTGAAGTAGATCATGACGATAGCGCCCATTGCAGCGTGCTTCTGGCTTGACGTCTGGGGTACCTTCGTGTCCGCGATGCGGTTGTCGATGAGCAGGAAGATGGCCATGTAGAGCATGGAGAAGAACTGGATGGTGATACCAGTTGACAGGGAGCGTTTGCGGCCGATGAAGTCAATGAGGAACAACGCACAGAGTATACTGGAGACAAATTTAACGACACCTAGAAAAGTTAGATAAGTTGATGAGTTTTCGTCTGATGTGAGACCAACCGAAAATTGCCGTAGCAAAAAGCTTCTCATTCTGACCAGTTGTACCCATCATCGCAAAATATTTAGGTGCGTATACGGTGATACTGTTAGCACCGCTCCATTGACCAAGTACCTGGGACATAACGGAGAGCTGGAGGCGGTACAGATTGGCCTTGCTGGAGAACATCTCCCTGACGGGACCCAACCAGGTTGTGCCCATTGTAGCCTCGCGTTCACGGTTGAGCTGGTCGTTGATGTCGATGACCTCGGTCTGAACGTACGGGTGATCTTCAGGCAGATTGCGCAGTTGCGCAAGATTCTTGAGAGCCTCCTCGTGACGACCGACCTTGATGAGCCAACGAGGGCTCTCTTTGGCTCCAAACGATAGGAGGAAGATGATGCCTGCAAACATCAAGTGCATGCTGTTGGGAACGAGCCATTGAGCATCAGTCTTGCTCGAGATGTGGATCGACGAGCCCCAAGACGCGAAGTATGACAACATGATACCAAGGTAAACTGAGCCGGAGAATGCGCCCACGCAGAGACCACGGATAGCACGAGGAGCAGTCTCAGCCAGGTAGGTAGGTGCAACGACCGTGGTCTGACCGATGCCGATACCAGCGATGAAGCGTCCAGCGTAGATCATGCCGATGCTTCCAGTTGCGCTGCTGGCAAGGAAGATAGCGATACCGATGACCCAGATGAGGCAGAGCTGACGAGTAGCCCAAAGGCGACCAATGCGATCGGTGACAACGAAGGCGACCAGGGCACCAAGAATGGAACCCATCTGCACCATCGAGGTGATGTTGGACAGCAGTTCAGCGATCTCGTGCTCTGACTTGCTTTGATCTTCAAGACCAAACTTCTTCTTGAAAGGCTCAAGCTCAGCAGTGGTACCGATGAGACCTTCATCGATACCACGGGCAGCGCCCATCAGACCGAAAACTACAGAATTATTAGTCGCGGCAACTTGCGATATCAATACAACATGTCTTACCGAACACGCCATACCAGAGGCGCCAGTTCAGAGACTCCTTGGGAGTTTCCTTCAGGTTCTCCTTCCAGGGGTTTTGTAGCTTGAAAGGCATGTTGTGCGGAGTTCCAAGGTTGGATGTAACGATGAAGCGAGCCACAAACTGAGCAGTCGATTGAAATCGGCCAGACAGGAAGCGGATGAAGAACAACACTCAGGGCGGGGGATAGCTTCTTATACAATCAGCCCGGTTGTGGGGTGCCAATGCGGAGGTGTATCGACCGTAGGAAAAGAGCTGTTTCCCCAGCCAGACCCTTGTCCTGAGGTCGTGCTGCAGTGCCCGTACTCCATCGGACCCATGTGGAGCATCTCCAGACAGCAAAACAGACCGTCTCTCCAGAACAACGGACTACGCTAGGCTAGTCCGTCGGACATAGTCGCGTGGGTACAGCGGCCTTGATTCTTTTCCTGTGCGCGGCCGTCAGGCTAGAAGGCGTAGGATATGGTTCGATTGCGCCGATGCTGGTAATGGTGTCCGTATTCTTTTCGCAGCCATCCATCAGAGTGCACATGATGGCTACTGACCTATGAGACGCGCATGAGGCGTACAGAATCGCCTCTGCCCAGAAGATGATCAGACGCCGCTGAGCAAAAGCCGATGCTTGAGTGGCCGCATGCAACCTTAGCTCTTGAGTGGGTTGGGAACAAGGTTACATGCCTAGCCGCTGCCGGAGCGCGGCGTGGTGCTTCGTATCCTTGAGCGGAGAAGCTTTCCTTGACTCGTCTTGACTGTGGAGCTTAGCATCGGAGCTTCCACCGAATCAGAATCGCTGGACCCTGTCATCACGAAATCGGAGGTGGCCTTCTGGAGAAATGTTGCACCCCGCATTAACCCCGATATCCTCTGGTTCGGCAGTTCTGGCCACGACCTACCAATCTCCTCGTGAGGAAGAGTTGCCGACAATAAGCCGCAGAGGTCGCCAAGCCTCAACGGACGGCTGAGTGCGAATTGCTCTCGTCACGAGGCGGGACCGCGACTTGAGGCAAGCTCAAAACTGCAGCTGCAAATAATCCGATCCTGGTTTTCCGTCACAAGCGGGACCGCGGGGTGTAGGTCGTGGCGAGATTGGGAGGCATGCGGCTCCAACTCGTTGAGCCTCCATGTTCAGGGCTCCCACCTCGGCTGCCACAAGCGGTATCCCGTCCTTCAGGCGCTTCTCCTTATTCAGCTCTTCAATCTCGCCCGGAAAGTAGATGCGGTCGGTACCATTCATCCGATCGGAGCCAACAACGCGCTGGTAGAGGTAGTCCATGCGCTCTTTGAACGTCTCGATACTCATGAAGAGGTTCGGTTTGATGGCTACGAGGAAGTGTCCAACGTCTGCTGGCTTTGTAGGATGGTATGGATTGGTGACATGACCCGCAATGGCACTGCCTGATAGGACCCCCGAGAGGACATCCATCATGATAGCGATTGCGGATCCCTTGGGTCCACCCATAGGCAGCATCACACCCTCAAGTGCCTTGGCTGGGTCCTGCGTCTGTCCACCATCCTTGTTCAATGCCCAGTCGCCAGGAATCTTTTCTTGTCTTCGTAGTGCTTTGTAAATCTTGCCTCGAGCCGCGACAGATGGCGCCATGTCCATGATGAAGGGTCTGCCTTTACCTGCCGGTGCTCCACATGCAATTGGAGACACCCATCAATTTGGATTTGCCACCCCACACAGGTAAAGCGGGCGAAGAGTTTGTGAATACAAGACTCATCATGTCGGCGTCAAGTGCTTGCTGTACTACCCAAGCTGACATACCGAAATGATTAGAGTGCTTCACTGACACTATACCGATGCCAATGTCCCTAGCCATCTCAATGGCTACTTCCGTACCCTTGTGAGCTGCAAGAAATCCGAATCCATTGTGTGCGTCAACCTGAGCAACGGCTGGAGTAATTCGGTAAACCGTCGGAGTTGCACTTGCGTCAAGCACTCCTTCTCTGATGCGAGCCATGTAGCTAGGGATTTGGTTGCTGTGCCTAGACATTAGCATATATGAATATATCAGACCATCCTGCACAACCTACATGCCGTGAGTATCCACTCCACGCACGTCGGCTTCAACAAGGCATTTGGCGATAATGACTGCATTATCTCTCGATACTCCATTGCCAGCAAGGACATGCTCAACGAGTGATCGCGCATCGGCTGCAGTAACATGCTGCATTGCTTGGGTTTCGAGGCTCATTTTGGAAGCTCGCAAAAGGGCCGCTAGAAGTTGTGGGCGTAGCGAATGATCAAGACAGGCAGGCCAGACTGGTATTTGAGGAAATTCAGAGCCCGTGGATCCATGCGCAACTGGGCCGCCTGCTGCATCCCGTTATTTTTGCATCGTGAGGCTCTGCGCTGCTTGCCGCGGAGGGAAAACCGTGATGGTTCGGCTTCGAGCTGGACATGGGCGGCGACCGCCCGTCTCACGGAGGGAGTCCGCTGCGGCCAAACTCCGTTCGGGGAAATAGTCGCGGGACACCGCAAGGCGTCGTGGAGGTCATTGTTTCTGATTTGAATTGAAATGGGAGAAGATGTGTGCGAGAGCCGCAACATGCAGCGACGAGATCTAGTCTTCTCTCTAGCGAATCTTTCCGATTTGCACCGGTACAACCCGAGTACTGTGGAGCAGTGCAAGTTCAATGCCAACTCTGTCTTCGCACAGACAAGGTAGCATGAGACGCCAGCAAAGATTTACCACAGTACCTTGAGATGGCGCTTGATCCATGGTATATGCGCTCCTGTCGGCACTGCCTCCTTTCGGAAAGATGCCGAGCTTTGTACCTATGAGTTGTCTGCAATCCACCACATCGGATGGATGCCGGTGTTGAGTCTCGTTCAGTAGTTCGTTGGTCACCTCTAGTGTTACTGATCAAAGTTGACGCGAGAAACGCAGTATCTTGTTGCCGTCCATCTATTCCCTCTACGCACAGAGATAAGTCCCTCTGTGGAGACGAGAGGTTGGAAAAGTCTTCCGATAAAGCAAGCTAGCGTTCATGTTGTTTGACCAACAGAATATCCAAACGTGCGAAGGACTTGATTGCTGTATTCGTTAGCAAAAGGATTTGGCTGAGATGTAATCACAAATGATCGTGGCTATTGAACACATCAATTCCGCTCCAATGGAGAGACTCAAACTGCGTAGCATTCCATGCATCGTAGTCAACAATCGGCAGTACTGCACAAAGCAGGACACTAAAGTAATGAATCTCTGCGCCAGTAGACGAATCTGCGTCTCAAGTTGCAACAGAGTAAGGCAGAAACAGAAAATCCACCGATCGTCGATCGTAAAAGACGCACAAATATTTCACTGCCTCACTAGGTAAGATCATAGTTGCAAGACTCGGGGTCTCTGACGCAACAACAGAAGCCCTTGACCTAGCAGAAGCCCTCTAGAAAGCATATGTAACCTCCATCGGATAGTAGCGTCAAGCAAAATACCACTATAAATGCGATCCACACATCGCAATCTCCTCCGTTATCTCATGCGTTTCTTCCCCACATTAGCCATCTTCAGATTCGGTAAATTTCCAGGACAAACCTTGGTGTTGAGCCGGTGACGTCACTTGGAAGGAAGCGTCCCGCGTGTTAGATCCTGTCCCAGATCGCGGCAGGAGTGCTCTCATTTGCGGGCTCTGGTATGTTTGCTGCACTTCATTCCATTTTTGCTAGGTGCAACTGTGTGAGAGTTGTGCAGGAGCTGCGCTAGACGACATCGACTGCGGCGATGCACATGGGCTCCACGTGCGACGTTGGACGGATCAGCCGCACCTGCATTGCGGTGATCATGGGTGGGTGCTGCGGAACAACACAGTACCTATAGATGATCAGACCGACCTGTGAGGCTTTGAATGTATCCCGGTTGTAGGATGTAATGAGAGATCTCGTATTTTGGAGCGAAGAAATCATATGTAATAGGCAATGATGGAACAGCAATACCACGCCGAAAAAGGTAATATTCATCCCCGCAACGCTGCGGACAGCTCAACTGAAACAAGCCAATCTGCGGCCAGTCAAAGCCTCTCACGACCATGTGTACCGAGAGATTACGTCACGGTCGAACTCCAAGTCCGACAATATGGTGGATTTTGGGGGTGGCGTCAGCACACACCGCGGATTGGACGTGATTGACGATGCTCGTTGGATGCTCCAGGTGAGATGCGGCGCAGAAGTCAGCCGCTGAGTGCTGCACGCTCGCGAACGGTCTTGGCTAGTGTTTGACAAGCTGATGCCTGTGATGAGCCCTGCGTCGAACATTCTCGGAGGGCGGTCTGATGATGAGGGTTCTGTTGTGTTCTGCCTCGAGCGCGACAGAACGAAAGATAGTCACCGACGCTCCACAATACCATCAATACAGATCGCGAACAGCAGCGGGCCTAAGAGTGGCGCATCTATCTGTCAGATACGATTGGATCATTAAGCCAGGGTTGCAGTCGTCCCTCAGGACCACTCGTGGCTGAGCCCGAAGCAGGCTGTCCTCCGCCTCAGCGAAGTACGAAGACATTGGCTGCCGGCGCCCTTGGTCCCAACCTCACTCAGCCCTGGCTCTGACTGTCTTTCCTCCCTTCCACTTTCCCTCGAAACCGTCACTGCAGCAGTAGCAGTTTGACTGTCTGTTGGAGCTGTGATTGCGACCAAACAACGCACCCACCGTTACCCTCCGCACACCCACCAGCCTCGGCCGCTAGCCCTACCCACTCACTAACCGAACCGCTCCGCAGCTCCCAGGAACCGCCCGCCGTCCGTTAGGCTGAACAAAGTCGACAGCGCGCGATCCTTCGCCTGCGGCGCAGATTGCAGGGCAATTCCGTCTCATTCGCAGACATAGTCACTCGTTCATTTGCTTGTCTTGTGGCTTTCCGCGCTATTCTCTGCGACGCTGCGTTGGCACTTTCTTCGTTGGCGCCTTCGCGGTCATTGTCAGGCGTACAGCAACTGAGTCGCGAACCGGCCACCAACCCCGCTGCCGCCTCAGGCGCGTTGCGATCGCGAAATGCCCTCCAGTCAGGGCGACTACATCCACATCCTCGACAATGGCAAACCCGAAGGCCGCGAGCGAGTACCATGGTACTGGCGCTTCATAGCCATGACAGCCTCCTGGATGATTTTGGGAGGGTAAGTCGCGCATCGCTCGCTGCAACGCCAGAAAGCAGGCTGACATGCAACAGTTACCTGATACTGCCCGGCTTGTATGCGAGAGATGAGTACCTCAAATTCAGCCAAGCGGTGTTGTCTGTTTTCGTCGTCGCTCTCCTAACTGCTGGATATTCGTTTACAGCACTGCTGTGCTTCGCGTGTCGCGACGATGAGTTCCAGGCGGAGAACGTGTTTGTGTATGTCACCCTCGCCAGGCAGCGTGCTCGCTACTGACCCAACTTCAGACCGGCCCTCGGCTCATCCATATTCGGCCTCGTTGTGATAGTTTACAACTTCCTGGGTACATCAGCGTACAGATGGAGTACAGCTGCAACTAGCTCGACCGTGCTCAGCGGATTCGCGACCGCCCTTTACACTGGCCTGCTTTGGTGGAAACGACGCATCATCTCGAGAAGGGCGAAGCAAGGAACGCGCTCGAACCTTTACTCAGAGCAATCCTTCTACACAAACTACGTGCAGAACATGTACCCGTCCGCCATACGAACTGAGTCGCAACCGCCTGCGCCGAACGTGAACGACGACGACCTTGTCAACCAACAAATGCGCTTGTTGATGTTGAGAGACGCCAGGCCGAGTCCCGATGCGAATACCTCGACGTTCAGGATAGATTTACCAGAGGATCCTGAAGAGTGCAACCGGCTGGGAAGTCAGGAACTGGTCGGCACGCCTACGCAAACTTACATCCGTGACCGTGCGAACAGCAGGCCAGATAGTCTAGGCGAGAATCAGGCTTGGTCGCAATGGCAGGAACGAGGGCGGACTACCCAGCGCCCCTCAAACAGTGACTTGCGTAGCAACCAGTCAAGAGGCTTGAGTAGAGAGGAGAGGAGGCGCGAGATCGAACTGGGGGCACGCTGAGGATCGTCCGGATATTTGAAAACGCATACAAAGCGCAACGGCGTTACGGCAAATGGTGTTCTTGGAGATGGCATCGCCAGGTTTGGCATAAATGTGTTGGCGTTCTTGGGTCTAGTTCTGGCATGTGATGTTGAGAGATGTACTTTTCGAACGGTCATTTGGTGTTGGAACGAAGATATCCAGTGCGCTTCGGCGCTGTAGTAGTACTTTGCAATCTGAACATAACAGTGTCACGCATCACTATAACGTTCGCAATGGTGCAGCTAGTGCGGTGCAAACGATATTTCAGTCAAAGCAAGAAGCCGTAGTCTTGTTGGATTTTCGACGTATGGTGATTATGTCATATTTTTGACGACCATTGCTGTAGGCGTAGGGAAGGCGAAGAAATATGGCTCGATGCCATCAATATGGTGGCATTAGATAGTGGAGAATGAGATTGTCGTGTATTTGTCGTCATACCAAGGCCAACCTTCGTGATTTTAGACCTTGATGGCGAACTGCTTCAGATACTCGTAATGCTCAATGTTCTCGTCGACAGTTTCGCGGATGAGCTTGGCGCTTTCTTCGCCGTACTTCTCCTTCCATGAAGCGTCGTCCTGCTCGTTGGTTGTTTGAGCCTTCTTCTGCATGTTCGTTAGCTACCTGGATTAAAGCTTCTGCGAAGTTGATTGAACATACGTGAATCCTCGGACGCAAGTTCGTGCTGTCAATGGCATCCTCGTGAAAACCCTTCCACTTTTCAAACTGAGCTTTTGCGAGAGCCTGATCCTCCGGTGTATCCCAGAACAGCATCTCAGGCTTGTAGTCGATACCAGTGGTCTTGCAGACAGCTTCGATCATGCCAGACGGATTGTCAAGGAGATCGTCAGCGTCGACAACGCAGATCTCGACGCCATGGGCGTTGCCGTTTACACCGGCGGTGCCATTTGTCTCTCCTTCCTGACCAGCAGACTTGGGGCCGATGATTCCTTCCTTGCGAACGTAATCAAAAAGCTCGCGAAGCTCGGAGTAGCCAGCTTCGTCCTTGCGCAAGTAATCCCAACCAGTCAACTTGCTCAAGGGTGGTTGTGTGCAGCGGACGTAGCTGGGAATACTGTATTTCGGGTGACGGATGAGGAAGATGAAGTGGTATGTTGCGAGTAGGTCCTTAGGAAGAACGGTAGGGTTGCCATCCTCAACTCGAGTGTTGAAAGGGTAGGGTTCCCCGGGGCGATCTTCCCTCGTTTGTACGGGCGACAGTTCGTTCGTGTTTGTTCCAACACCGCGGCGGTAGTTGGACATCGAAGGGCATATGGATGTAGGTCGCTCCTTCCCAACAGGAGGAATCCAGTACTGTGCCATGTCTTTGATGAAGGCGCGTTTGCCCTACATTCTGTTAGCACGTGTCACCCCACATCGTTTGCGCCCAAGAGTAAACGCTCCATGCCTACTGAGCAATAGAGATGTCGCAAGCGAATGAAAGAAGCAATCAATACGGCTCCTCTCACGATTTGACAGGCTAGTAATGTGAGGGTGCAGAGCGTTTAGGATTTGCAAGGAAAAGGTTGTTTACCTCAGCGTTGTCTTTCGCAATCTTGTCAAAGATCGATCGGTATGTGCTGTTGGAGTAGCCGCTTTCTTGCCTCGCTTTCTCGTTCTCTAGGCCCTCGTAGCGGTAGCCAATGCGTTCAGGTCCAAAATAATATGCGTCGCCAAAAGGCTCGTGTACACATTGTAGGTCCTTGCGGGTCATGAAAACCTGAGGAAGTCAGCGTTCTGCGCTTGGTGGCTGTGTCAAGTCACATACCCGCTCGAAGGCCGTCGAGCAGGCCCTTGGGTGCGTGGCACAGAAAATAGGCTTCTGTGACTGCATCGTGAGATATCTGGAGGTGATGCTGAACAAAGAATCTGTATTCCAAGACTCTACGGTAGATTCCTGAAGACGGTGAATCAGGTTCAGGTATATTCCAAACTGAACGCGAAATGCTTCCACAAGAGTAGGGACCTGGCCATGCTTTAAGGAAACCGACGCCAGGCAAGCAAGATTCAACTGGACGTAAGCAAATCCACAATTATCGTTGAGCAGACCCTTCCACGCGGGTACTCGTCAATCTGGTGAGCTAGTGGACCGAGAAAAGCATCTTGGGATCAATCAAAGGCACCGGACACAAGCGAAGCGGGAACAAAACACGCTGTCGCGGCGGTACCAAGTACGGTGTGGCGTATGAGAGAGGAAGCTGTCTTCGGGTGCCTCGGCGCGTCAGGATAGCTGCAGGTTTGCTGCAAACGTAGCCACTGCGGAAACTCTCACAGCCGTGTTTGGCGATGGAGGGGTCGGGCTGATGTCACAGCCGAAGCGGGAAAGGGCCACAGTGTGGGGCGCCAAGGGTCCATAGCGCCAGGAACATCGCTCACAGTTCGGGTGGTCGCAAAAATGACACCTCGTTATTCGCCTGGATTCAATGCGCAGGCAAAATCGAGATTTCGCGCAGTCTGGCTGAGCACGTCAAAGATGGGCTGAATGACGCTCACGAGGACCGGCTTGATAGGTAGCTTCGTTGCGGCTTCATTCGCTCATCCCACCCTCACGAATTTCTGAGCATCTGGAGCCCTTCAACTTGCATCTAGGCAAGGTACATGTGATGAGCATCTCAGAAGTCTAGCTCATTCACAGCAACTTCTACGCTTTGCCAAGCAGAGAACCTCGTCAGACCCACGAACAGATTCAAGCCCATAAACAAAGGACGATATTTGTTTGCTTGAATCTTGGGACCTGAGTGCGGTTTAGAAGAGCAGGAATCAGGGCAAACAAAGGGACTATCACCCCGGCTCCACAGTACCACGAAGCTGACACGTAAGTGAAAACCCACACCTCTGCCAGCTAGAGTGCAATTAGGCATACGTCCCCATTGAAGTTACGGCTTCATTGCCGTCAACATCTGGAGCTGTTGGCTACTAAACAGTGATTAACCTCCTAAATCATATTTTCAGCAAGTACTACGACCCTGTTGAGCTCTTGAGGCAGCTCTCTGGTGTCACAGATGCACATACCGCTGTCCAGATAAATCTGCAGAGAATGTGCAACAAGCAAGCAGACATGCATCAGCTGTTTCCGAGAGAACGTACAAACAGATCTTAGGCACTGGCATACTGCCTTGGAGTATTCTCGAGAGGATCGTGCTTCATGACGTCTGCTCGTGGCCGACATTCTGTAGCAGATGCCATCGCCGAGAGACAATATCCCACATCTGAAGATTCAACTACAATTGATGAACTAATATCAACTAATTGAGGACGATGGTAGTGTTTGTTCAGGGGTTGTGAGACACAGTGAGCTCCAGACATTAACCGAGGGCATACGCAGAAGCACTAACAGATAGAGCATAGAAGTCACTACTTTGATACTGCGTAAGCAGTTGTATAAAAAACTGGTGAGTAGCTGGAGCAATGAAATCTAGCTGGTTTACGTACAAGATGCTTATTTACCTTCTTTCTCTGGATATCACTTATCTCAATTCTCAAAATACACCCTGCCTAATGTCCTCATCATTTGAAGTTGTTTCCACGTGCCATGCCCGTCTCCCCGCAGAATTTTTATACTTTAATTTGCTACTGGATCTCCCGCGTGATCGTCTGGCCTGCTGATAGAATGGGGTCCATGAAGGAATAACATGAGTTCAAGGTTGGATATGAATACCTGTGACAGTCAAAAACCGTCAGGATCTCAGCCAGGAGATCTGATGTGTAACGAACGAGCGTGGACTGGCATATGACAGAAATGACTGAGAGAACCGCTGCTCCAGGCAAGCAGTAAAAAAGAGTAGCGAAGGCTGAGAAAAAAAGTAATTTGGGATGTAAGTGTAGGGACAGTTGTCACACAGGAGTCGGCTACTTTTATATATGAAATATATTTTTGTGTAGATGAGCGCCAGTAAACAAGCTCGGTAAAGATGCTCCCAATCAAGATTCCAGACACCGATGATTGACTGAGAACTGTCGAATTCTGGCAGGTTGTGACCGATGAGGCTGCCAGGCAAGTCCGGAGACCGAACGCAGGCCCACAGGTTCCCATGTCCGACCGGCCAACTCCCATCTTGTAACACAATCCCAGGAAACCTTGGAAACGATCATCGAGCTAGGAATTTGCAATTGCTACCTAGGTAGTCAACAACGTGACAAGTACGCTATTGGTCAAGATAACAATCTCTCTTTGCTGGTGTAATATTGACCCTTGATCGTAAATGCACCAACTTCGCTTAGAAAACCCACTTAGGCAGCTAGTCGGGTGTGGAAACCGGGGTAAGCATAGTGATGGACCTTTCTTACTTATTAACTGATTACAGGGAATGATTGCCCCTCCGTAATCTTGAGGCTTGGTCCTTGAACCTCGGAATACTTCAAGGCTACCCAAAGTCAAAGCCTCCGAGACGTTTGGCTGCACAGTGGGGCGAGCGAGGTCAAGCGGGCTTTATGTAATACCATACCCCCATCCCAATCTCGGCGATGCGAACGATTCATCCTATTACTATCGCCAGCTCGCCACAGCCCGCCAAACACAACATTTTCTTCCAACAGCTAACGCGAACTTCCTCTGACCATGGCAGTTTTCAACGACCTTGCAATCGAACTACAAGAGGCTATCTGGAATCTAGTGCTCCCAACCGCTCGTGGAGTGCACTGGATTGAAGTTGAGGGCATCCCACAGGATCCAGAATTTATACGGGACAGCGTTCGCATGACAAAAAAAATGCAACTTTGATCGCATGCCTGAGACGCACTCAGATGTTATGTGGGGCCGCCGGACAAACCTCGAGATCGACAGACGCGCCGATTTAACCCAGGAGGAGTCAAGCCTTTTCTTTCGCAAGCTTCTCACTACTGTGCCAGCTGTATTCGGACAGTCAGATTCGAATGAAAGCAGAGAACTGGAAGACGACCTGGTTGATGAGATAGCCCACACGAACCGCTGCAGGCGACTGTCAACATATTACCAGATCACAACGATGCTCTCGCTTTGCCGGCTATCGCGGTCTATTGCGCAGTGTTATATCCAAAACAATCGCAAATGCAGCTGGCCTATTCGGCGTAGCATGGGCCCGCTCTACCGGCCGCGTCCAATAGACGTTTGGGAGGCTCAGTACAGCGGCGACAAGAATCCGCCAGTTTTAGAGAACTACGAGAGTTGGCAATTGCTTCAGCCTCGGATTCATACACTCGACCTTGTTGTCTTCCGGCTGCACACTAGTAAAGGTCAGGCAACGTCACTGCTTAAGCATGCACCCTGGCAGTACTGGATTGAGCAAGCTTGCCATGGGACTACCTTTGCATGTTTTGACCGCGTGGGTATAGAGTGGCATCCGTCATGGGGTACCGTTGGCGGACGAGGCGAGCTGTGTCCTGGAAACATCCAGGCGTTCGTTAGGGATATGCAAGTGTCACACTTCCCCTCAACACTGTACTGGCTAGTTGACGGTGTGCCGCGCCCAGACTGGAAACGTGACTACCCACCCGTTGTGCAGAAAATCTTCGCAGATCGCATTGCTGAGGAGGAGAGCGGCGTTACGGAGCACCTCAACATGCACTGGGATTTGGGGCCTGGAGAAGATAGAGCGCTGTTAGCAGACCACCACCTTGGACAGGAGTTCGAGGCTAATGGACGCCGGTACTACATTGTCTTCGTTGTATTCTCCCAGTTCTTTCAGGAAGTGAGAGAGCAACTAGACAAAGCAGGGCTAGGCTGTAGCGGGCCGTTCCCAGGCAACGCGGCTTTATGGCCTGAGGCACTTAGAGAGCCCGTGCGGCTTGCTTACGATGTTAGTATAGATGATTCTAAGCATCTGGGGACGTACAAGCAGTTTTCATTCATTCTGAGCTGGGAACCGATTAGCTAAAGTTAGGAAATCAACTATCCTAGTAACGATTACAAAACTAGAGATACTCGCTTTCGCGGGAGACAGTATAATCTCTAGCGTAGTCAAGAACCCAGGGGAAGATAACTTGCGGTGGGCATCACAGCTGTGTGCATGGTAGAGGTGGGCATGTTGCGTTCTTTGGAATGATCAATGAGAGGATGATAACGACCTATGTTTCAAACCGTCCTTGGTCACTTTGATACCGTCTCTACCAGATGGCGACCAGAAATACGGCTATGTAATGTACAACACTCTAGAGAAGCGGCGCCGGCCCGACTATCTTGGCAGTATAACTACCCTCCAAGTGCTCAAGCCACCTGCCCCTGTTCGCCGCTTACGAGAACAGTAAAATTAAGGCCATTTGTGATAACGTGTTTTATCACCGAGCGGGCCACCATCACCGAGTGGGCCGCCTTTACCAACATCACGTCTGTTACACGTCTATTACACTTAACCACAACACTGCGCAAATATATTATCTATCTTATGTTATTCTTCAGAAGCGTTGCTATTATCTGACTCTACAATCTCAACAGTGCAGGTGCGCGTGTTGTGGCCAGTCTTGCCACAACGTCCACAGTGCCTCTCTTTGCGCACCCGCTTTGCATGCTGTTCGGCTGCCTCCTTACCGCCACCGTCCTTCCCAGCCATTAAGTCCTGTACGTCACCCACTGTAAGACTCTCCTCTGTCCGAATATACCTTCTTTTGCGACTGCGCTGCTCTGTTAACGCGTTAATTGACTTCCGAAGCCCTGCCAGTTCCCGAGCCTGCAACACCGAATTATGACCTATAATAGCCATGCCTTTTGCAAGCGAGTCAACTGCTTGCAGAAGAGGAGAGATAGGTGATTCTCTGTGCCTTTGTATGCGCTCACGAACTAGCGTTGATTGCGCCTCTATCTCTTTTATTGTAGCTGGTGTTTTAGACTCCCATGGGGTGGCCTCTGGTGGTGGAGGTGTTGGCGTGCGAACCACCACATCAAGCTTTGATAGCACTCGCTCTGGATCGTAAGGAACTAAACCAGCGCCTCTGAAGCTTGCCAGGATATTTTCTGTTGTAATTGCCTTGTCGAAAGCAATGCGAAAGGCTGGCAAGAACGTCTCTTTCTTAACTTGCGTGACAGAGTACCTTGTCCAGCTGTCGATCTCAGCGTAGTACGCCCGCTTCAAGGGGGCAAAACAGCCCACGTCAAGCGGCTGCAACAGGTGCGACGAGTGTGGGGGCATACACAAGGTAATAATCTTGTGTTCTGTGCAATATTGATGAAATGCAGCAGAGTTGTGGCTCTCGTGGCCGTCTACAATTAGTAGACGGTACGCACCCACAGTACGCTCCTTTGTATGCGCGTCAAAGTGCTTCAACCACTTTAGACCAAGTTCATTTGTTGTCCAGCCGTTGGCGCTTGTTTCAATTACCCATTCCCGAGGCAGGCCTGGGTACCAGCTTGATATAAGGACCTTGCCACCAAAGATAATGAAGGGCGGGATAGCCCAGCCAGCAGCGCAGATGCCCTGGATGATTGTGACCCAGTCACGGTTGCCTGGCTGTATCTTCTTTGGATTGGTACGCTTCTCAGAGCCTGTAAAGACCATCTGAGCGCATATTATGCCCATCATGAACCCAGACTCATCAAAATTGTATGTGTCTTTATCAAGGATGCCGTACTTCTCCTTTGTCTTCCTCACCAGCTCGAACCAGGGCGTTATGACGCGTGCGTCTTCGTTCAGAGCTCGCTGTCGATCGTATGGACGGCTGCGCCGAAGCTTGACTTCTTTGGTACGCGTTCTGAACCTGTCTACCCAGCACTTGCCAACAGGTCCTTCACCGCGCGCAGCAAGTAGATCATTGGCCATTTCTTCCACCATAGTCCTTGTAGCGCCTATCCCTCGCTCGTCCAGCTCAAGTATACGTCTCACTATTGCCTCCTCCTCTGTCTTCTTTAGCTTCTTTGAGTTGGGCTCGGTATCGCGTCGTGAAGGCTTTCCGTCGCGTCGTCGTTGGAGCGTTGTTCGGGGGACGTCAAATGCTTTAGACGCGTGTCTTGTACTATTAGGCACAGGACCTTTTGTAGCCTGGATGGCAAGGTATAGTGTGCCTTCGTTGTAGGTTAATTGCGCGTTGTGTTGTGGTGACATGACTGTAATAGACGGTAAGAGACGCGATGTTGGTGAGGGCGGCCCACTCGGTGATAGTGGCCCGCTCGGTGATAAAACACGTTAACTAGATAGGACATAGTAAGGCTTCCCGTTCGCTCAACCCTGTTTGAGTAACATACCGGCGGATTGGCGATTGGATGGGCGACCACCAGCGAATCCCTGCTGTTGTGTCGTCTTTTCACACTCGCGGTTCCCCTCCTTTGCTGGTAAGACCAGGTCCTCGGAAGCCAGCTTGCGGCGCTGCAATCTCGTTTTTGGCGCGATGCTTGGGGCAGGATCACGCATTTAGCGCTTAATTATCTGCACAGCCGTTTGAGGTGCCCTGCTGTCAGAGTTGTTCATTGGTGCGCAACCCTGTTGACTCGCGCTGACCCTGGCAGCCAGCAACGACCTGGCCAAGCTCTTGCGTCACTGCTGCGAAGGCAGCCTGCAACTTCCTCACAATGTCTGTGATCGACCGAAGGAGTTTCGCCGCGATGTTCCTTGTTTTTCAGTGCGCGCTGGCATCCTTCACGTCCTCGCACATACTTACGTTCTTCAGCTGGCCTGGGACTCGCATCTCCTACCTCGCAAACATTCCTTGACATCAGAATCCGTAGCGGCTGCGCGACTGTAACTCGTGCAGTTACCGCCAAGATGCGCTTTCGATTCAGAACAAATCAGGCTACACAGTACCTATGCGCAGTAGTCCTTCTCTGTAGCGAACTTCTTTTCGCCAATGGAGCTCATCACATGTCCCAAAAGGCACCTCGTAAGCTTAATCGACGAAAGTTAGACATCACACCTCTGCTCGTCACGAATAACTGCCCAAACGACATATGGCCAGGCATCTCGACTCAGTCTGGAAATGGGCCTGGAACCACCGGATTCAAGCTTTCGCCAGGGGAGACCAAGAACCAGACAGTCTCTGAAGATTGGCAAGGCCGAGTGTGGGGTAGGACGAACTGTACCTTCAACAGCGACGGGACCGGTCCTGCTAGCGGAAGCGGAAAGGCCTGCTATTCTGGGGACTGCAATGGCATACTGAATTGCCAAGTAGGGGTAAGCCTCGAATAAGAAGCGGCGCGAAGACCTCAAAACTGACATCCGTCACAGGGCGACGTGCCAGTCTCGCTTGCTGAGTTCACACTGGATGCAGGGGACGGTCACACCTACTACGACATATCTCTCGTCGACGGCTACAATCTCCCAATAGCAATGGTTCTTCAGCCGCTCGAAAACGTCACGCTTGACGATATACCTCCCAACCTGACGAACCCCTCATGCCAAGGTACCCGCGATTTGCTAGCATCTCAAGGTTACGACCCGTACCCGGAGCACCCCGACTTCCTGAGAACGAACACATCGTACCCGCTGCCATGGGAAGAGAAGGTCGACCGTAAGAAGGTTGATCGATGGTGTCCCTGGGATTTACAGCAGACACCTCCAGACAAGCCTGGTGATGGCGTGTATCCATACCCAGATGACAACATCCAACGCCCCTCTTTCAATCCTTGCTTCTCGGCATGTGCGAAGAATAACAAACCCGAAGATTGCTGCACGGGACAGTACAATTCCGCTAGCAAATGTTCACCTGGGGACTACTCGAAGAATGTCAAGGAGATCTGCCCAGATGCCTACAGCTTTGGTGAGTGTGAGACCATTCTCTCTAACACTTGCACGTGCTGACGGAGATAGCTTTCGATGATCAGACTTCAACTTTCATCATACCCTCAGGGGCCGGGTTTGAGGTCGTGTTCTGTCCTGGCGCTCGCTCAACCAACATCTTGGCTACAAGTATGGCTGAGATGCAGCAGCTCTCCCAGCAAGGGAAGGTCGACCATCAAAAGATCAAGAGGATGATGGATGAGAGTCGAGAGATGTTTAGAAGAGATTACAAATCACCTGGTCTCTTCTCGAGATGGCTGTCGCTTAGAGGCTGAGACTTTGTTCTTGCCGGTGTACCTGGTGCTTGCAGATTTGTACGTGCCGTTCACTGTTCTATACCCTGTCGATACTCGCTAGAATCCAGAATGTCTATCGCTTAGTCTTCCACGAATCATAACTAAGAGAACCTCTAACAATCGCTCCTGTCCCGTCGTTCAAGGCATACTTATATTACATCTGAAGGCGGAATTTATCATACCCTGTCTGCGCCGGCATGACATTGTACAGATCTCCTGCTGTTCTCATCCACAGACATGATGCCTGCTGGTCTGATATTTGCTCCTCAAAAAAGTCAGAATGAAAGAAGTCATATCACTGCCAGGAAGCGATGTTGTAGAAACGGTAAAAGTTGCGAGGGTGCGAGTTTCACCCACGCCACGTGCGTGCCGGCTCAATCGGCAAAGACGTCCAGCAATCTTCAGCCTCTACCCGCAACACATTCGGTTTTAACAACCCAGCTCGTTCACGGAGACTCTAGATCCGCTCCCATTATGACAGCGTCACCGTTTGCGGTAGCTCCGCACGCTGTGCGGGCAGCTGACCACTACGGGCTTGGGCACATTTCTCCGAAGCTGACTTTGTGCGCTAGCTCTTTTAGGAGCGGAACGCCTCCTCCGTACACCTACTTGCCCACTTTGTAGGGTACCGAACAGTTCCATACACCTCAACATAGCCTTAAGGCTCCGGCCGAGCTTCTACCGCACCTGTACCGCCTGAATGCCGGCAGAAATATAGGGACATCAGACTCCTCTGTTTACATTATAGTAAGAGGGCGCTCCTGCTGTTGCTCTACCCCGCTCACTGTTCGAATGAGCTTCTATATGAGCTTTGTTGAATCCTCACTCAACAATTGAAGATCGCACGCTATGGCAAAAGCTCAAGAATTGACAGCCCACCGTCTGATAGATGGCTGGCTTTTCAAGCAAGCAGACGACACGGGCGAAGACGCATGGCTCTCAGTGAAGACGGTCCCTACGAATGTTCATATAGATCTCATCGAGCATGGAAAGTGAGCAAACAGTCTTGCGCTTGATACATGATACAGCGCTCACAACGTATACAGGATTCCGGATCCTTTCCTCGGCTTCAACGAACTGAAGGCAGAATGGGTTGCAGACAAGGCATGGACTTACAAGGTTATGCTTCCTAGAGTCGAGGAAGCCAAGCATAGTACCGTCCACGTATTGGCATTCGACGGTCTCGACACATTTGCAACTGTCAAGCTCAATGGCAAGATAATTCTCGAAAGCGACAACATGTTCGTTCCCCATCGTATCAATGTCACGAATGAGCTTAAGCCGCAAGCAGAAAACACGCTCGAGATCGACTTCAAGTCTGCGCGTTTGGAAGCAATCAAAATCCGCGAGGCACATCCAGAGCACACATGGGTCGGCTTCAACGGCGATATGTCCCGACTCGCTGTCAGGAAAGCACAGTACCACTGGGGCTGGGATTGGGGACCAATCCTGAACACCTGCGGACCTTGGCGCGAAGTCCGTCTCGAGACTTATCAAGCAAGAGTCGAGGACGTGAGAGTCGATTACAAGTTGGATGATGGCTTGAAGTCTGTACAGGGTACGATATCTGCAGTCGTCGAGGGGGCTTCAGCATCATGCGTGACATTCAAGGTCCAAGATGGCGACAAGCAGGTGTTCAAGGAGACCGCCAAAGTCAACGATGGTGTTGCCAAGGTTGATTTCCATGTGAACAACCCGAAGCTGTGGTACCCGTACGGCTATGGGGAGCAGCCTCTCTATCAGGTTACTGCAACAGTCTCGGCAGACGAGGTTGATTTGCACTCGACGACACGCCGTACTGGTTTCCGTAAGGGCGAACTGGTGCAGCAGCCTGATAGGGTTGGCAAGACGTTCTTCTTCCGCATCAATGACCTGGACGTATTTTGCGGAGGCTCGGACTGGATTCCTGCAGACAACTTTACACCGAGAATCACGGAAGAGAAGTATCGCAAATGGCTCGAGATGATGGTTGATGGCTACCAGCTCATGATCAGGGTCTGGGGTGGCGGAATCTGGGAGGAAGACATCTTCTACGAGCTTTGCGACGAGCTTGGCATACTGGTCTGGCAGGACTTCATGTTCGGCTGCGGCAACTATCCAGCTTTCCCTGAGATCTTGAAATCGATCAAGGAGGAATGCATCTCCAACGTGGCAAGATTGAGGCATCATCCTTCGTTGGTCATCTACGCTGGCAATAACGAGGACTACCAAGTACAAGAGTCATTTGGTCTGACCTACAATTATGAAGATAAGAACCCAGACAACTGGCTGAAGACCGATTTCCCCGCCAGGTACATCTATGAGAAGGTAATTCGTTCTTTATGGGTGCAACAGAGATCGAAACTAACCATATACTCTGCAGATCCTCCCCGAAGCCGTTGCAGCCGAGAGCCCACATATACCATACCACCCAGGTTCGCCTTGGGGTGATGGCTTAAAGACCTCCAATACTACAGTTGGAGATATGCATCAATGGAATGTCTGGCATGGTACCCAAGAGAAGTACCAAATATTTGACACACTTGGCGGCCGATTCAATAGCGAATTCGGCATGGAGGCATTCCCTCACATCGACACCATCAGGTATTTCTGCACAGATCCAACACAGCTCTTCCCTCAGAGCCACATGATAGACTTTCACAACAAGGCGGACGGCCACGAGCGAAGGATAGCAACGTACCTTGTGGAGAACTTCCGTACCAAGACGGACCTGGCGGTGAGTCACCAGCAGCTCACGCAATTATCAGACCACGTACTAACAAGAGACAGGCATTCATCCACCTGACCCAATTATCTCAGGCCGAGGCATTGATGTACGGCTACCGTGGCTGGAGGCGACAATGGGGCCAGGAGCGCTTCTGTGGAGGCGCTCTTGTATGGCAGTTGAATGACTGCTGGCCGGTAACCTCGTGGTCCATTGTCGACTACTTCCAACGCAAGAAGCCTGCGTACTACGCAATGCGTCGCGTTCTCGCACCAATCGCTGTGGCCGTCAAGCGTGCTCACTTCGACTGGAGCGTCGTGCATGCGCGTGTCCCACCGAAGAGCGACTTCGAGCTGTGGGTGGCTTGCCAATATGAACGAGAGATCAAGGCGAAGGTAGAGCTGCGGTTCATCAGCATCAAGACCGGCAAGGAGATCAAGGACAAGATCGTGAAGCAAGACGTGACCCTTGTTCAGAACGGCACAACGGATATACTTTCTGGCACGATTGATAATGTCAACGAGGAGCCTCACGTACTCGCGGCGCGCATATGGGTCGATGGCGAGGTAGTGTCGAGGGATGTCGATTGGCCACAGCCCCTGAAGTATCTTGACTTTGAGGACAGGGGTCTTCAGGTTATACCTCAGGGTACTACAATCCTGGTGAAAGCGAACAAGCCAACCAAGGGTCTCGTTTTCGAGGAAAGATCAGGTGTCCTAGTCCATGACAGCGCGATAGATATCGTACCCGGAGATGAGCAAGTCATCAAAGTCAGAGGGTTGGGCAAGCAGGATCAGGCCTTGAAGTGGAGATATCTTGGCCAGGACTGAGTTCAGACTCTACTCGAGGACACACTGTAAAGTGCTGCACGGAAATTCGAACACAGCAATGCTCATGCGTGGAGGGCTTGATGGGACCCCTCTCACTGGTTCATGCTGTCATTTCATTGAAGGAAACACTCAGTCATCATCTCAACAAAGCAGGTCGTTAGCATCGTATGCATTGCGTGTTGCAGATATTTGACGGTGGTTGCTGTATGTATGCCAACGTAGCCACAGCATGCACCACGCCACTACGAATGAGGAAGTCCTCCAGGATTATCGTTGGTTTGTGCAGGGCGCGTGCATCAACGACGACCCTGCATCATTGTTCATCGCCAACGGTGCACCCGCGGCCGCGGCCGCATTATCTGATGGAGATCATATGTGAGGCAGTTATAGATTGCGAACCAGGCCAAGTAGGTAGTCCAGATGAATGTCACTGTCAGTGTTCGCTGGGCTGCTTCACCAATTTCCGGCTGGCACAAAAAGCGGTGGGTGGTCTTGATGCACCTTAGTCCCACTTGGTGCCTAGTGATGTGACGTGAGGAACTAGCGATCCAGATGTTCACAGTTGCCCAAGTGAGCACTGGTACAACTCCACCAATCACGCAATTCTGCGTAGCTGCATTTACCTGCACCCCAGCTTTACGTACACCCTCAGGCACGCCCGCCATCTGCACTTATTCGTTGTCAGTTACGATGGTGTAGATGGGCACGTGTTTTGCCGGGTCTTCGCTCCAAGGCAATGCGATGCAGATGCCCCCCGAATGCGGCCGGGATCGCGCTTCCCGAGGTATCAGGAAGATGATGGACTAGCATAACCTCTCGCCGTCGCCATCCGATCGCTGGCGCCTCGATAATTGCGGGAGCATAATCTGACACAGTCTTTGATGTGCAGCAACCGCCGCGCCGGCTCTGAATCGCCAACTCGCCTGCTTGTCGAGCTTTGAAAAGGTGGCCCTCAATCTCGCTTGGCCTCCGCTTCCCATTTCCGTTCACCCGTCCCCACACCGCATGCTGTACCCTGCCGGCATCGCCTGGACGTCTAATTGCGGGGGCGAATGGTAAACCTCATGTGAAAAACTTGCTGTACGGGGTCGCTAATGAAAGTGTGCAGAGCAATGCTAACTGCAATGTGAGCGGCAAACACAACGTGCACTGTGCATATTTTCGACTCGATCGTGGAGCCGAACCTTAGGTCCATACACCTGGATCGACTGCATGCTCTTGGTCACCACTGCTCTCTCGTCCCGGCTCTCCGATATAACAGATCCAGTCCTGTGTCGTTTCGCTGCCTTCGTCTGGAGTGACACCTCGCCAATCCCAACACTCTGGGGTATGGTCCCGGGACATCCTCCTGCACAGCGCAAAAACCGACATCAACCATTATAGGCCTGACATCTGCAAATATTGTGTTCCGACCTTCCAAATGCATCGCGGTGCGCAAGGTTCATAGCATGTTCCATACTTTCCAATCGTCCGCGGGGCAGCGAATACCCGCCGGTGAGGGCGAGTTTGCAGGAAAACCAACACGGTCAACGGGATCACGAAGGATATCGACCAGCAACGCATGTATTGAATGCCGACGAAGGAAAATACGATGTGACGGCTCACAACCATGCGGACAGTGTGTTTGGTATCAACATCCAGAAGTGAGCATCAACCTTGGTTTGCCCCAAGACTGCAGGAATCAATGCACGAGGCTGACGATGAAGAAGGCATGCTCCTACTCCAAACCAGCACAGCGAGTGGTGCCAAGTCGCAAGTCAGTCTATGCTTATAGCAGCACAGTAAAAATACGTTCTGACGACCTCCAGACTAGTTGACAAACTTACCAGCAATGTCGAGCTTTACAAGGGCATTTTGACGAAGCTAATCGGTAATGCACAACTGGACTCTTTGGCAAATCTATCACGAGAAGAGCTGCTACAGCTTGCACTGGCGTCACCAGAAGTAGTACAAGGCACTTCTCCTTCTGTAGCAAATGCGCAGGCTATGTCAGAGATTCACACTGGGTCAGACGGTGCCGATAGCCTGGAGGCATTGGAGCAAGCACCACCGGAAGACCCCTATTGGGATGAAGCGCGAAAACACCAAATCCGCGTACAGGGGATATCTGACGATGTCAATGGTCTCTCTATGTCCGTGGACAGGCTGTCATCATATGTTGGAATATCCTCGATTACAGCAGCTCTGAAAGTTATCGTCCGATGTGCACCGCAAGCACGACCGCTGCTCACTCATAATAACCAGACAGAGACAGCGCTGCCTAGCCGGGCAAACTCTCCGCCACCAGAACTCACGAACAATCACCCACTTGCACTTCCTACTCAGCAAGAAGGGGAGAGGCTTATCGAGAGCTACTTCGATCGATGCCATCCTTTCTTTCCACTTATCGACGAACGTAAATTCTGGGCCACCTTTCTACATGGAAATCGGACGGATTCTCAATGGCTGGCCTTGCTCAACATTGTATTTGCAGTAGGCTCCCTGGCATCATCGACTGCAGACAATCAAGCGCACTATACATACTTCAATCGATCACGGAGACACCTGTCTTTGGACTCCTTCGGAAGCGGCAATATTGAAGTGCTGCAAGCGTTGGGTATCATGTGTGGCTATTACATGCACTACCTAAATCGACCGAATGAAGCCCACTCGCTCATGGGAGGTACTCTCCGTATGGCCACGTCTCTTGGGCTCCATCGTGAGTACTCAGAACGAAGTGATACCAACAGACAATTCGCGCAGCCCGAGGAAGAAGAAGAAGCCATCTCACCCGAAATGAGGCGGCGTATGTGGTGGAGCTTGTTCTGTTTGGATGCTTGGGCATCGACTACAACCGGCAGGCCATCTTTGGGCAGAATGGGACCGTCCATCACAGTGATGAAGCCAGGTACGGCAGCTAACGCTGTGAGTAGAACCGGAAGACTGGCATGTAACCATACTCATATCCTCCAGGTGCCCACCATCATCATGACAAACAGCCCTCAATTCATAGACCAGCTGAAGCTGCTGCCTCTGACGCATGCGTCCACGTTCTGTGCAATCGCCACGAAGATACAAGACCGACTGGTAGAGTCGCCTCTGCTTCCGCATGCAGAAACTGGCGCCTATGATGCTCAAATCATAAAGTGGCATGAAGAGCTTCCGTCGATCTTGTCTAGCTACGATGAGCAATGTCCGGAGTTCCTTCACCGCGCGCGTTGCGTCATGAGGTGGCGCTGGCACAATATTAGGATTGTACTCCATCGACCCATACTGCTCACGACTGCTCTGCGAAGGTGTTCATGGGCCAATCTGACAGCAGAGGAGAAGATCGCCGTCGAAAAGTGCCGCACGGCTGCCAGCACTACGATCGAGGAACTCAATAGGGACTGTATGTCTGACTTGATCTCCGGATGGAATGCTGTATGGTTCTGCTTCCAGGCTTGCATGGTGCCCCTGGTGTCTCTATTTAGCGACGCGAGTCAACCCGAAGAGGTCGAGAAGTGGAAAGCCAGTATCGAAACGGCACTGGCTTTCTTCAACCGAATAAGAGACTGGAGTATAGCAGCTAAGCGAAGCGCTGATGCAGTCTCACGGCTTTATGCAGCATACAAAACACAGAAGACAACACCACCACAGCCATCGATACCTCCGACACAACAAATGCAGCAGCAACAGGCATATGCAGTGTCAAACAACTTTTACAACAATTTCGAAACAAATCAGCAGCCCTTCGACTTCAATGCTGCTGGCTTACAGAATTGGCCGAATGCAAACATGAACGATCCGAACTATCTGAATTACTTCTGGGACGATATGATGTGGGACACAAACTTACCGGACATACAGGATGCACCATTCGGCATGAGCAACGTTTACGATTTCACCGGTGCAGCGCAAGATTCGGGCATGGACGGGGCGTACTGGATGCATGGGAACTAAAGGCGAGAGCAAACATGAGAAGACGAGTGCGCTAGACGGTCGCTTTCAACACGATACCCCGGATTCGCTGATTTTATCAAGGCAATTAGGAGCAAGATTGAAGCTTTCACGAGGATACGTATTGCGGGAGCATTCTTTTTCTAGAATCTACGTGTAACCTACTTCTTGTTTTATCACGAAGGAAAGGCCGTCACGTCATGAAGTCGTTCTTCCACTCTCAGTTCTTCTTCTTCAAAGCTCCCCCGTCCACCGTGATGTCCTGTCCGGTAACGAAGCCAGCCTCAATCAGCCACAGACACGCATCGATTACATCTTTGGGCCTTCCAGCTCGGTTCGTAGGATGATCGCTGACGTCCTTTTCGCCGATCTGCTCTTCCCAGTTCGTCCCCGCCTCGTCGCCTTCCTTGCACTCGTGCGCGACCTTGATCCTACCGGGCGCCACCAAGTTGACACGGATACCGAGAGCACCAAGACTGATAGCCATCGAGTGCATCAGACCCAACAGGCCCGACTTGCTCGACGCGTATCCCTCCTGGTTCTCATCAGACTGATGTGCGCGGAAACTGCCAATGTGGATGATACATGGTCCGGCGCCCTGCTCCTTGTGTGCACCCTCCTCACGGTCATGAGCGCGCGCCTTCATGTACGGGATGCAAGCCTGGCTCATAGCAAACGGAGCGCTCAAATTCGTCTCAATGTAAGCCTGCCATTCGCTCCAGGTACTCTTGTCTTCCATGGTCTTGCCATCCTTCCACTGCGGGCTGGCTATGCCGCCGTTGTTGATGAGCACGTCGATGCGGCTGTCGAAGAAGTTCTCAGCTGCTGCAGCGACCTGCTTGCGGACGTCTTCTACATCTCGCAGATTGCAGATCGCGGACTCGACTTTCTTTTCTTCGTAGTATTTCTTCAAGTGTACTTTGGTCGTGTGAGTGAGCTCTGCTTCGTCAATGTCCAGGATGAAGACGTGGTGTCCGGCTTCGAGAAACATGCGAGACATGGCACGCCCAATGCCGCGGGCGCCGCCGCTCACAATGATGTTCTTTGGTGGTGCTTGGAATGCCATTTCTGTGAATGGATTGTTTTGGAATTGAGAAAGTAAGGGCGAGGAATAGATGCCGCGAACTCGTATTTACAGGTGTGCCACCGCGGATTCAGAGGTGCGTAGGCTTGACGTCATGCTCAACACTTTGAGCCATCGCGATAACAGAATCTGAGAAACTGCAATCGCTTGACCTCGAGCCTTTGCGTTCTCAAGCACCAACAATCTCGCTCTTCACAAGCCAACGTTGATCGTGGGCCTACGTACCGTACACGTCCATTCACAGCGCTGAGGCTAGCGCGTCACGCTAGATGTGCCTTGATTGACCTTCGTCCCCGTTCGTTCGTCTCCCACTTTATGCACTCTTCTCCGGCCATCCCCAAATGTAATTACACCTCACACTTCTCAACTCGTTATCGAACTTGTACTTCGTAAAGTCAGCGATCCCCGGGTTCGTAAACGGTATCACTTTGTCGCCTTTACAATTACGACCCCTAGATTGTTTATCAGCACTCTGGTCTTGACACTCTGTAGTCTAGCTCGATGATTTCAAGTTTAGCATCCCTTTAGATGCTTCTCATCCACCTCAGTGTTTCTTGGTGTACTCACGAATGCAGCGTGCAGAAGGTCCCTTCGTCAGGTCCAGTGCTCGAAATTTTCTTGTCGAACGCCGCGGGCATGTTGTAACATTTCCCTGGAGTGACAGCAATGTTTCTGCATGTCCCCGCCCAGTTTGCATCCGTGCAGACATAGATGTTGGTCTTGGGGTCTGTGCGAGGTGAGAGATCTGACGTTGCGCTCGCGATGGCGGCGAGGGAAAGCATCATGGAGGAGGTGTCTGTGAGTCTCATGTTGACAGGTCGTGTGAAGATGGTGAGGAATTGTCAGGGTCCAGTGCGATTTTTGTGGGGAGAAAGGGAGATGAGTGAGGCAAGGGAGGGTTCTGGAAGGGTCACACGGTCTTTATTGACGATGTTCATGCGAGCCGAACACCCAGTTACACTTATTGTAATTGGTATTTGCAGATTGTCAGCTATCCATACGCCATGCAGCTTCGTCGAGCCGCCACTGCATCGGCTTATAGTGCTGCAGCCACTACGGGCATCACTTAGGCACTCGAACATCGTTCGACCTTTCAGCCAGACACTTCAGCGAAGAAATATACTTGGCATATTATATCTGTTCTCTTATGGAGCCATTTGAGCTATCTGACCGGTGCACTCGCGCGCGTGCTAGATTAAGTCTCGCTGCCCGCACAATTCACTCAGTGTCGCTGCACTAATCCGATCTGTCTCCAGCGCTGTTGTCTACAACTCTCGTAGGCCTTCAGATGGCGGCCTTCACTCATTGGTGCTACACGGAAGTTTATGGCTCCCCCTCCAGTGAGCATCCTGCTCTCAATCTCAGATGCAGCTCACTACAAGCCCTGTGACTACCATGGCAAAACCTTTGGCATCAGCAGAGGAAGCGCTGAAGTGAATTCGATAATTACAGGTACACCACCAAAGCAAACGGCAAGAAAAGTGTCTTTGGCCTTGACCTTGTCATATATCCAGAGATCGAACGCAGTGTAGAGCAGTGGCGTAATGACCCTTGGACTTGGTACCGGAAAGCACGATCGTAGTGCGAGATCGCAAAAGTTGTCAGTTGAAGCCAAATACAAACCCAACTTTCCCAAACATCTGAGGTGAATAGACCCTATCTTGGCTTCGACCGCAAGAAAACAGGTACTCTGTTTGGTGTGTTGGTTTGCTGCGGAACTCGGACTTTTCTACATCGCATGCACGGGTTGACCAAACAAATAGAGTCCCAGCAAAAGCGAACAGGTGAAGGTCCAGTGCCTCAGTTGGCCCGAAACAACGTACCATAGCGAATCTTGTAGCGCAGTGTACGACTCTAGTCTTCTGCACACAGCGAAACAGAATCACGAGCACCCTCTCAAAACTCACCAATGGTTTCTATCTGCAAGTACCGGATCTCGGGGCGAACATCAAGGTCGAAGCAAGTGTCGCCGACGAAACCGCGACACTTCGCTTGAAATTCTTCAGTGCCCGCCATGTCTAGCTATCAGCATCGCCGCTACGGTCGCATAAATTGCTGGAATGCAACCGCATCATATATCTATGCGGGCAGCATGAAGGCCAAAGACGAACTCTGTCGCCTCTGTAGTCTCTTCTCATCAGTGAGCTAACTATCCAAATCGAATCGAGGGTCTCCAAATTGCCCTATAAGAATTGCTCTCCTCATCGGCGGCTGCATCTTTGTAGCTCTTCATGGTTTAATTGTTGCGTAACCGTCAGTCTTCGGGACATCTGCCGCGTCGGTGGTACTACTTAATTACTTGGCAGCTGCTTACACGACCATTGTGCTGGCCGAAGATAGATAAACAGATGTCCAAATACACGTCTTCGTATAATCAGTAAGTGATCTAATATATACAGTAACATATCCTAGCACACTTGCAGGTCGGTATAGCGATCTTTCGACTCATGCTTACAGTTGTAGATCCCGCGCTTTCCCAAGGACAGAAGTGCGATCTCTAAGAGTCAAGTGACGAGAATAAGACTCGCATATCTCGGGAGGAAACGTTGGAGGAGTGGCAGAGGCAATACCAGCACATCGGAGCCGTGGCCGGAGATGACGTATACCGTTCGACGTCGAAACCTAAGCTGAAATCAGATGTAAAGATACAGTAAGCCTTTGCGAAAATTGAAGATTCGTAATACATTGCAATTAAGCGCTAGGAAGGTCGTACGCATGCAATGGTAGTGCACGACAACACTGCGTGCACATGCAGAGAGAGCGCTGAGTTTGGGAATCAGGCCGTGGCCTTGTTTGTTTGCTGACCAGACACCGGAGAAATCGAATTCCCAATCATGCACACATGATGAGTGAGTATGAAAGACCCTATAATTCATCGCTCATTGACTCCTAGACCCTGCCCATGCCTTGTCCTTTTGTCTTCGCTTAAACTTCAACACCTCTTATGGAACTGCTTACGCAGCGGTGATGGCCTTGCGGACCTCACGGCCACGCTGCCTCGAGTTCAATCGGCGCTCGACGGTCTCGGCGGACTTCTGGACAACCTCGGCACCCTCGGTGAGGATGAGCTCGATGTGGGAGGGGTTGGACATGTAGGGGTTGATCTGTGCGCTGTTAGGGCTGCAGCGGGGCGTGCGGAGTGCTGGTACATACGCGACCGTGGGCACGGTAAGTGCGCCTGCGCTGCTTGGGAGCCTGGTTGACCTGGATGTGCTTGACGATCAAGTTGGCGGTGTCGAGACCCTTGGTGTCGGCGTTGGCCTCAGCGTTCTTGAGGAGACCGAGAAGGATCTCGGCGGACTTGACGGGCCAGCGGGCCTTGGAGACACCGAAAGGCTTGCCTGCAGGAGTCAGCCATTTTCGCCCATGCAAAATTCGTTCCACGCAAGAGCAACGCGGCGCAGATCCCAGTCCAGCAGAATTCCTTCTCTTACTGTTCTTTCCAGTGTCCTGATTCTGCTCGCACGTCCTTACGTTCGAGATGGAGGGTCACTCACCCTGAGCGGTGCGTCCAGTGGAGCCGGCGTAGCGCCTCATGGGAACGGCCTCCTTGTGGTCGAGGACATTGCCGAGGTAGGTGAGAGCGCGCTCAAGCTTCCATCCGTTGATGGCCTGAGCGGTCTCGCGGGTGTTCTTGAAAGAAACACGGAGGTAGGAGCCGCGAGCGCGGGCGCTCTTTGCGTTGTCGAGGGTGGATGCTCCGTAACGAACCTGCGGCAGCAATTAATTTCGCATTCGAGAATGGCAGCAGCTCGTCTACGAGCGCTGTGGCGGACGGCGGCGACTCACCATTTTGGCGGGCGATGAGGTCCTGTGTTGTTAGCGAATCTTCAGAGGTTGGAGTAGGCACGATGTTCACCAGAGAATTAGAAGGTGTGTGGGTGTCCGTGCACGCTTCACCATCAGCCAATGACGAGCTTGATCCGAGTGGAGCACTAAGCGAGGAGAGAGCAGCCCTTGCCCTTGGCCGAATTTTGTGCTAGCGCAGTGAGCTCGCAGAGAAATTCTCGAACTTTGCGCTGAACTTCAAAGCTCTCCATCGCCTTACCGTCGCACACTTTCCACGACACATACCTTTTTCCAATATACATTCAGCAATGGCTTTCACACCCAGGTACGACTCCATCCATGTTAAGGTCGAGCATACCTGCCATTGCGCTGCAGCTGGGATGTGCAGCTAGGTCTTGAATGCACAGCTGCTTTATTGCGACAGCTGCTCGAGATTTATCTGCGCATGCTAAAACACTGCGCACTGCAAACTGCAGCCTTTAATCACCCATCTTTGATGCACAACTAACACAACTTAGAGGCGGACGTGGCGGTGGTGACCGTGGTGGCCGCGGAGGCTTTACTCCCCGTGGCGGACGCGGCGGTGCTCGTGGTGGCGGTCGCGGTGGCTTTGGCGGCGACCGTGGTGGCCGTGGCGGTGCCCGCGGTGGTGCCCGTGGAGGCCGTGGTGCTCCTCGCGGCGGTGGACGTGGTGGTGCCCGTGGCGGTGCCCGTGGTGGAGCGTAAGTCACGCCGACAAAAGGTGCGCAAGCGCAGCAACTGACAATCTACAGTAAGGTTATCGTCGAGCCTCACCGTCACGCCGGTGTCTTTGTTGCCCGCGGAAAGGAGGACCTCCTTGTCACCAAGAACCTGACCCCCGGCGAGAGCGTGTACGGCGAGAAGCGCATCAGCGTCGGCGGCGAGAAGTCTGAGAACAGCGAGGATGCCGCTCCTTCTGCTATCGAGTACCGTGTCTGGAACCCCTTCCGTTCCAAGCTGGCTGCCGGTATCCTTGGTGGTGTCGACAACATCTACATGGGCCCTGGATCCAAGGTCCTTTACCTCGGTGCTGCTTCCGGTACCTCAGTCTCTCACGTTGCTGATATCGTTGGCCCCGAGGGAACCGTCTTCGCTGTCGAGTTTTCCCATCGCTCCGGACGTGATCTGATCAACATGGCCACCCACCGCACCAACGTCATTCCCATCGTTGAGGATGCCCGTCACCCCCTCAAGTACCGTATGCTCGTCGGTATGGTCGACTGCGTCTTTGCCGACGTTGCCCAGCCCGACCAGGCCCGTATCGTTGGTCTCAACGCTGGTCTCTTCCTCAAGGTCGGCGGCGGTATCGTCATCTCCATCAAGGCCAACTGTATCGACTCGACTGCCGCACCTGAGGCTGTCTTCGCTCAGGAAGTCGCCAAGCTGAGGGAGATGGGCATCAAGCCCAAGGAGCAGCTCACCCTCGAGCCCTTTGAGCGTGACCACGCAATGGTCGTCGGTGTCTACGAGCGCGCTGCCAAATAGAGTGCTAGTACGATCTTGTTGTTTTATTAACGATGCATATATTTGTACTTCTGGGAAGGGACTGGCGTTTGGGGGCACTGCAGCTGACACTATCTACCAAAAGGCTTGGATGAATATCTCTCAACGTTCAACATTTCTCGCATCGTGAATGTGGTGCTTATGAGGTCGACGTGCTCTTTTTACTGACTGGGTTTTGATAGCAATGTTTTACGCGTTCGTATAGCGAGCTCGTCGCCGTTGGTACACCTCCCATCTCACCAACTACTAAAAGCCGAAGTCCCGGCTTATGACGCTAGTACGAATCCGCATCTCGGTCACACCTCGAACCAGTTTTCGAACTTCTACTACCCACAACACATCAGTGCCACGTGAGTGCCTACCGGAATGGTCTTTCAGGATCTGTGCACGCCGTGAACTCGTTGTAATTGTCCGAAACTCTTCTTCCTCTGACTCGACGATGACCGTTACCTTGGTCTTCGGCGCCTGCCAAGTTTACAACTGTCATGACGCAAGCCCAGCGCACCCATGTGCATTGCCACATCTTGTGGACGTCTTGTGTAGACTATATATCCGCTTTATCCATGCGCTACTATGTTCGCTACTGACCTTCTGTAAATGTTTGCGTGATACCCGACTGTTTGCCATTTCTTCAGCGTCCTTGTCAGCACTTTCAAAGCATGTCGACCTTCAAACATCACAAACGGGTTCTGGGAGCGCTAGCACTCAGCCTCCTCGCCACCACACAGGCGCAAGATAGCAAGAAAGGCTTTGCATTCATAGGAGACACACACACCCCGGACAACAAGCTTCTCTCCTCGTCCACGAGTCCTATAAAGTGGTATTACAATTGGAGTCCCTACCCCAATGGCGACCTGATACCTACTACTGGCTCTTTGGAATTTGTCCCCATGATCCACGGCATCGACGCAACCCAACAGCCCGGGACTGAGCGTGCGATCAGCGGCCTCGACAAGTCCAGCACACACCTCCTCTCCTTCAACGAGCCAGATGGCACTACGGGCAGCGGCGGATCAAGCATCACCCCCGAGGACGCAGCACGAGCTTACATAGACTACGTTGTACCGTACAGAAACGGCTCGAAAGGCGGACGGGACTGGAAAATCAGCCATCCGTCGACCACCGGCTCGGGCAACGGCCTGGAATGGCTCAAGGCGTTTAATGAGTCGTGCTTCGATATCGATGCGCGGAACGGGTGTCCGGCAGACTTTGTTGCTGTGCACTGGTATGGCGATTTCGGTGGCCTGGCGAGCTGGCTGGGCACGTTGGATGAGTTCTACAACACAAACTCTACGAGTGACACGAAGCTGAAGCTGTGGATCACCGAGATGGGGCTGCCGCAGCAGTCTGCTGAGAACACAGTGGGCATGATGAACCAGACACTGCCGTACTTGGATGGGCTCGACTTCGTGGAGCGATATGCGTGGTTTGGCGCGTTCAGGACGGATGACGCTAATGAGTGGACTGGCGATGGGGTTGCTTTGTTCGACGACGATGGTGGGCTTACGGAGCTTGGCGCGCTGTATATGGGCGAGGGGTTCAAGGAAGGTCAGAAGGGCGAAGGATCAGGGGCCGGCATGCTCAGTGTGAATCTGGTCGCAGTCGTGGCGATGGGAATGGTGAGTATGCTGATGAGCACGTTGTGATTGGCTATTTGAAACAGTTCTTTAGCGATAGATCGCAGATACCCCTTGACTTTGAGTTTAGAAGCAATGCAAGAATCACAGTATTGCTGTGTCTTTAAGTATTTGGTACACGGAAACACGCAACCCAAGACACAAGGTGTTGGTCAATTAAATGAAGCCAGGTGAAATGTGTCAGCTCAAGGCAATTTGGAGGTAAGAAATGCACTGTATGTACAATCTCTATGCTCAATCGGCATGGCCATTGCCCTAAAATCTGCGACGAAGAAATCCTCTTTAAGACAGGCAGGCTTTGGCAAAGAGCAAAGAACGTGTAGTCATCACATTCGTCATTCGGGGCACACCAAAATAACAGCCTCTTTGAGCAGGATAGAGAACATAAGAGTCAATGGTGCCATCTAGAAGCCGTATCGGCGGGACTTTCCATACATCACAGAGAGAAGTACAGAAAAAGACAAGCGACCAAAAATGATCTCTTGCATGGAGTTGACGGCATTGGTTTCCACTTGCGGCAGCACAGGACATGTATCAGTTTGCTTAATCATTTGACAGTTCGGACAGAGTACAACTCAGTCACTTGTGAAGACCTGGTCAGCATCTGGGAATAGATAAACGCGGGAAAGACAAGCTAGCCCTGATTAAGAGGCGGAGGTGCCGTAGTAGTAACTGTGGTGTGCCCGAATTGATAATGCAGTTACTCTATCTTCTGCGCGAGCTGACTGAGCCGCTGAAGAGGCAACCGCCAACGCACTCTGGGTCTGTGGAGTTGTACGCAATTTGGCCAACGCTGCTGCCCGGCTCGCATGACGGATCTCGCGGGCTCTGAAACATACGGCCATCAGCAGGCGCAACAAGTGTCTCTAGTACATCGCCGAAGGTATTGCGCACATGTGCAATCGGCTGGCCCTTTGTCACCGGCTCATCTACTTGTACTAAACGTTCAACAAAGCCACCATACTTTGTATACGTATCATGGAAAGTGTTGGCAATGTATACGTTGCTGAGATCGGGCTCAACGGTGGTGTTGCTAGGCGTGATCTTCAAGTCGACCATGACGCGGTTGACGAAGTCCACAGTGCGGTCGATGAGCGAATTGTTCCAGATCTTCGCCTGGCCCATCTCGACCGTCAAACTTGGGATCTTGTAGTCCACAAACGTTGTCTCGATGCTTCCAGGCTCGCCGACATCGACCTTCAGCGTATCGGGCTGCAGTAGCTTGCTCAGGCGCTTGACATATGGTAAACGCCAGTCGGCATAGCACCACAGGCTGGTCTCCCCGCCAGAAGACGGCGTGTGTAGGTCAATGCCAACGTCAACCTGCGAAGCATTGCCCCAGAGATAGTTCCAGATATTGTAGGCAAGGATATTGGGGCCGCTACCGCCTAGCTCGGCAGATACGCCGGGAAAGACGCGGTTTACATTTGTGAGGGAGCCCGAGGCTGAAGCAGTGAAGTAGTTGCGCTGGTTGAGATATATTCCCATCGGGTTGACAGTGGGAATGCCGATGACTGTAAGCGTTAGACTGCCGGTTTGAAGTTGCTTGAATTGGTGAGGACCTACCGGTGCCATTCAACGTTGCGACCTGATCCTCCAATTGCTCGAATATGCGCTGAACTACACGAACAGGGTTCAGCTCGTCACCGTGAATTGCAGCAGAAAGCGACAGCTTCTGACCTGTCTGGAGACTCTCCGTTGTTCCGCGTGCGACCAAGACGGGGATGTGGACTGGATGTCCACCATTGAGCTCTCCGACGCGCAGATAATACCTCGAGACCTTTTGTGCGGGCACATCCGCAAGATTCAGATCATGAATCACAGGCACGCCGTTCAAGACATCGCCTGTGAAATTCGCAGCAGAGACGCTGCTTGCGAGTACTGCAGCAGTCGCGGCGACTGAAGTGAGGAGCTGCATGACCGTGTCTGAATTGAAGCGAGATGAGACCGTGCGGAACGCGAACACCGTGCGATAGACTCATCGCGAGCTCTTATACCTCCTGATCGTTCATCTCCTCTTGATAAGCCTGTCCCTGCAGTGTTTGCCCAGATGTGCAGTGAAGAGCTGCTTGCTCATTTAGGAAGGTCAACTTGAATCTTTTCGAGAACACGACGATGCCCAGCATGCCCAGCTTTCCACCCCACAGGCTATCAGCGGTGGTTCCAACATCCTGGATAACGATGTCCATCTGCCGAAAGTCAAAGTCTTTGCTTCAGGAACCGAAGGGTTCCGGGTAGTACACTCTCGAGTGGTATAGTGCGTGTCGGCATAGCAGAAGTATGGCTCTATTGCAGCTCGTATCCAAGACAGCCAAGCCGTTCCTTTCCTGCTCTGTCTTCTTGCACGTGGCTTCGTCTGGCGAAGAAATTATCTCGAAAGCGGAGGCTCCGTCGACCAGAGCGGCCTTGGCAAGGCGGCCATGATAGGCGTTGTTGATGAGGCTGGAAGCCGGGCATTGGCAGCACCCGAGTGGTCAGACAGGGGCCGTCGCAATATTAGTCAATACTCCCAGTCATCAACGTCTGGTCATGATTTTGTCCGTTGTCGGCATCGAACAGAAGCTGGCGAAGATGACTGGGACGTTTGTGACTTGGGAGAGTGTTGTAGTGTCAAGTCGAAGGATGAAGAAGCTCAGCTGGCAGGAATGGCGCACAGCTAGTCTCGCACTAATGCGCGAGTGCCAAATATGGGTGAGTCGTTGCTGTACAGGTCATGTAATGTACATTTGCACCGCATGAAATAAGCGCATATTCAACGAGAAAGTAATAGATGAAATGTTATTCATTGAGGTGCTGCGAACTGGTAGCTAATGCAAAGCACCACCAAGATGAAACGAGCCACTGTTCACGAGATTCGAACCCGATGACCTCCTGACGAACGAGTAATGCTTGACGGTTGGCAATCTCAACACCCAGAGAAATAGCGACGGAATGCGATGTCGATAGCGATAGCGAAGGTGATGGAGTATGAATACATCCTGAGTGTGTGCTGTCCGCAAGAGCTTTCGACGTCAGCCTTCAGACCTTACGCAGAAGATCTTGGAGAGGGAGCACTAGACTTCGTCTGCAGTGCTGTCAGTACTCTCCAGCCAATCCACCACATCCTTCCTGTAGACAAACTCACCGAGGCCGTCACCGCCGTCGGCAGAGTTCTCCTCCTCCTTGACCGTGTTGTCCTCAGCCTTAGCTTTCTTGCCCCGCTTCTTCGCAGACGCCTTCTTGGCCTTGCCATCGGCTGGTTTGTCATCGGCTGCGTCAGTAGAGGAGGCCTTGGGGTCGAGGTCAGCATCTGCACCAGCGTCAGCAGCCTTGCGCTTCTTGCCTCCAGCGGCGGCGGCCTTGGGAGCTGCGACTGCTGCGCCTACGCCGGCGCCGTTGAGAAAGGCACCGAAGCTCTCAGTCTGCTCGATAACCTTGTTCTTGACCGGAGGCCAGAACTTCTTGAGTGAGCCCTCTGTGAAGCCAGTAAGCTTAGCAAAGAGCGGCCAGTCGTACTGTAGGGAGTCAGCGTCGATGCGCAAGCGCGAACGTAGTCAGGAAGACTGTGTATCTACGAACCTTGCCCGCGCCGAGAGAAGAAACAAACGCAGCCGCGAGGATGCGCGTCTCTTTCACATCATAGCCGTCGATGGTGGTGTTGGGAGCTGCGGCTTCCTTCTTGGGAGGCATGTTGACTGCTACTGTGGGCTATGGAAGTTTGAGGTTCGAAAGGCCGTGAAGCTGTGAGGTTATGAAGATTGAAGTCGTGGACAAAGGTAAGGTGGGTGAGAACAAAGTGGGCTATTTGCCTGCAAACGAACGAATGAACTGGATTTCAAGACCAAGTGAAGCTGGTGGCTAACCAAAGCTGTGCCATTTCAGGCTACAATTTTAGGTGACTGACGATTTCAGACTTGGAACTCAAATCTCTCCGCCCTGGGCGCGTTTGCTGTCCGCCTCAACGTGGTGCTGGAAGCCCAACCGAGCTTTTCGTGCGATCTTTTCATTATCATGCAGAACTTACAGGCCTGTCTCTGCCCGTTCTCTGTCAAAACCCGGCAAGCCAGCTCTTACCCAGCTCTTATCCAGCTCTTACACATCTACAGATAAGTCAGCTGCTTGCTGCCTTCTTGCAAGTTGCGCAGTCTTTGGACAGCAGTGAGAGTGAAGTCGGCGGCCAGAGACTATGTCAGCTGTAAGCTTGCCCAGGTGAGAATTCGAACAGTTGCGATGATGCCCTCGGCGCTCTTCTTGAGGTAGTCATACTTCCAGAGTCATGTGGAAGTTGACCGAGGGTCCCTGGCTTGACGTAATTGATCTAAAGAGTGCTTCTATTGTACGACGGTGGCCGGCCGAGTAGCATGGACTTCACTGCTCCAAATGCGACCGAGTTGGTGTGAGACTGTCGGCACACTGGCAACGTGTCTTGCCGAGCATGGGAGGCATACGCGGCGAAAAATGAAAGCCCGAGAACTATTCTGAAACTGTCGAACCTTTATAGCTCTTCATCAAAACGCTGTAGCAGTCGCACTACAAAAGCAACTGCTGTCGGATTGAAGTAGACAGCAGCAGTCTCGGTTTCATTTTCCGGTGAGAGGTCCAGGTGCCTCATCGACCGGATCAGCGCGGCAACGGCATGTTAACCGACTGCGGTCCGTGCCCACCAGTCCCAGTGCAAAGGTATGGATCTGCGTCTCGTCTTTGACTACAGACAATAGCTGTCGGTATCAGCGATGCAACCGCAAAAGGTCGTACGACTCCTGCGAGCGATTGCAACGAATAGGCTGCCTCCAGACGTTGGAGCCAAGCCTTTGAACCCTTTCTTAGATTAGGGAGCCGTCGTCCAAGACTCAACGGCATTTTCCAGAGTGAATCGATAGCAACGGAAAAAGCTAAGGGAAATGAGTGCTTGATGAGACGAGCTGCAGCAGGCCTCGCGGCATTATTGTGGCGCCGGTGCTCACTGCTCAGCGCACAACAGCATTGTATCGAGAATCGAGCGGTCGAGTCGTGCAAGGAGATGAACAACGGGGACGCACTGGTCACCGTCTTCCGTCCAGCAGAGTCGGGCCTTTACCAAAATGGCAACGCAGGGCTGATGGACAGTGTTCAG
The DNA here is from genome assembly GCA_016630955.3 of Didymella arachidicola. Taxonomy (NCBI): domain Eukaryota; kingdom Fungi; phylum Ascomycota; class Dothideomycetes; order Pleosporales; family Didymellaceae; genus Didymella; species Didymella arachidicola. Next base: position 630,116 of record CM049987.1, read on the forward strand.
CTGACATGCTCGACAATGCATAGAAGAGGCCATTAACTTTGTGGGCGCGAAGCGGCAGCTGTTCGGCGGACATCCAATGCGAGCAGCGTCATAAGCCCGAAAGACGGACCCTGGTTGCACTGCGGCTGCGACATCAGCTGCGTTTCACACGGCGGGCCGCAGAAGTGGTTATCAAGGGTGCATATTGAAGTACAGTTTCGCATATTGGCAATGCTCAACTCGCTCGTGTTTAGTGATGGGCTGCTTCTTAAACACCCGAAAACGGTGGAATGCAGACGCAGCGATCTGCGGCCCGCCAGGCACACGCGGTCTGCGTCAATTTTCTATCATCGCGCGCTTGTGGAGCCTCACTGCTCACTGGCAGCGTCTTCTCAGCCGCTCTTTAACGCAACGGGCAACCACTGCACAGTCCTTCCTTCTGCACAATCCTTCCTTCCCTCTCCCGCCTTGTGCCTCAAGCTGCAGTCGCGACTGCCGATCCCGTAACCTCGTCCGTCTTCGCTCCTTCCTGTGCCCCTCCAGACGACACGATCCCCGCAAGGGTCCTGCTGTATAACATCCCTGGATAGCCCACGTCGAACAGCAAATTATCTTTGCGCGCGTCTTCCGCCCGGATCAAGCGCAGCCCCGTTCCTTGGGACAACAAACATCTGTCAATCGTCGATAGTGGACCAGCTTCCTGTCAACCTCCACCATCACATCACACACAATGACCTCCTCACATCCCACACTAACCAGCACATATGGATCGCGAGCCGGGCTCCCCACCACCGGCCCTCTTGCTTCGTACCTGTTGCGCTTGATCTCCATCAAGCAGACAAATTTGTGCCTGTCTGCCGATGTGGAAACTTCCGCCGAACTTGTCCAGCTCGCCGAAGATGTTGGTGACTCAATCTGCCTGCTCAAGACACACTGCGACATCGTCACAGACTGGACCGACCGGACAGCCACAGCTTTACGGGAGATTGCAAAGAGGAAGTCCTTCCTTATCTTCGAGGACCGCAAGTTCGCCGATATTGGTGGTATGTCTCTTTCCCTGCAGAGCGTACCGACTACTCTACCGTTAGTTGGACAAATCTGAGCACGTCTAATATCACTGGCAGAAACCGTACAAAAGCAGTACACTTCAGGACATCACCGTATTGCACTGTGGGCCGAGATCACTAATGCACATATCATCCCTGGTCCTGCTATCGTCACCGCCCTCGAGAAAGCCGCCGAGTCGACTATTGCAAAGTACAACACCGGCGTGCACACCGAGATCTCTGCTGAAAAGCGCGATAATGTGAATGGCACAGATGGCAGTGAGGAGGAAGACGATGAGGTCCCACCCATGGACGGTGCCCTTGAGTCGCCTATGCTCATGGACGACGGGGAGAGGCGGCTGAGCATCAAGCCCATGGACAGGAAGCAAAGTGTGGTCAGCGTCAGCACCACCATCTCTACACGCACCGAAAGCATTTCGCCGAGACCAGAAGCCCTTAATGCGTCTGGCGAGATATTCGATCTGGACACAGTCAAGCAGCTTGTTCGTCTGGGCGAGCCTCCATTCCTGCGCTCGTTGCTGCTTCTCGCCGAGATGAGCTCAGCCGGTCACCTCATGACGCCAGAGTACCGCCAAGCTAGCGTTGACATTGCGCGATCGCACCGCGACTTTGTTATGGGCTTCATCGCTCAGCGAAGTTTGAATACCGAGCCTGACGATAACTTTATCACCATGACGCCTGGCTGCCAACTGCCGCCGCCGGGTCAAGAAGGTGCCAAGCTCGGAGATAGCCTTGGCCAACAATACAATACACCGCGAAAGCTGATCCTCGAGTCTGGCTGCGACATCATCATTGTTGGTCGCGGTATCGTCTGTGCATCGGATCGCAAGGCCGAAGCGCAGCGTTACAGGCAAGCAGGATGGCAGGCTTACGAGGAGCGCATCAAGGGTCAGTGAATCATGACCCCCTGCTGGTGTGGGACACGACGAAAATCTTCAACATGTCGGCTCCTCGACTGGAGTGTCACGAAATATGATAGGGCACACATAATACACTGCATTGGGCGGCGCACTAAGGTCGGACACTTGGAGATACGAACAATACCACTCGGCGTCACCGGCATACCATATCGAGAAGTCAGCGAATGAAGATCACAAAAAACCATATTCTCTCAGATCAGTCACGAAGTTCTACGAGACTGAAATTCATTTTTGCGTCAAGGAGCTAAATCAGGGTATCAACACTATCCAAACGCCAGTCATCAAACCACGGACAATGTCGCAGCCTCCTCAAGAGTCTACAAAGCCATTGCGGCACCACCAACCAGAGCAGCAAGTGCCCCACTGACGTACATGCCCATGCCGACAGGTCGCGCCGCATCACCGGTGGTCTCCTTCTTGATAACGCTCTCAACGAGGTCCTTCTGCTCCTTCTTGTTCTTTTCGATGTAAGTCTTGAGGCCGGTGGGCATAGCAGCGTACCTGAGCAGAGGTTAGTTGAATGGATGGGTATGGGTCATTCTGAAGTACGTACCATGTTGGCGTTGTGGCGAATGGGATAATGGTGTCGGTTGCTGTAACTCCCTTAGGAACGCCGCTGTGTGTCTCCTGGAATTCAATAAGCTCGGACCAAGCAGAGCTGTATTCGGGTTGAGCGGTCACGGAAGCCTGCCACGAGGATGCAGCTTCGGCGAGTGCCTTTGTGATCTTGCTGAGCTGCGCAGAATTGGTGGCGCTGACGGAGTAGTAGTCGGTACCAATGGCAAAGTCGGGAGCGGGAGCTGCTGCTGCTACAGAAGCGAAAGCTACAGCGAGGAGGGTTGTGAGCTGCATGTTGTAGGTATTGATCTGTTTTGGGCTGTGAAACACTGGGGAGACAGGATTGAAGGACTTGTAGAGCTCATAGGAGGAAGAAGTGTTGTAGTGATTTCCGCTGCTAGCAAGACTTCACCGTCCATAAATACAAAATACCAGTCGCTGATGTCTATACTTAGACCCGCCTTTTCTCGTATCGTGACTTTGCTCATCAAGGCCGCAGTCAGGCACCCCACGAGATGTGCAAAACGTGACCTGGCTAACACCTCTTTCAGGACCACTCTCGGGTACAGCGCGGCCCAAAGAAGCTCTTTGCGCTCACCGGTGTCTATTTCTCCACTCTCCTCTCGTGGTGACAGCCTCAATCAGCCCTGCGCCTAGGATGCGCTCCCGGGAGAAAGCACCGCCAAGAATGAGTATGACGGACGCCTAAGCTTGGAGGCCCTGCAAGCCGTCTATTGGACGCAGGTACACGTTACCCAAGGCGGCCGGCGCGCTTTGCTGTCATTGTCGCCGAAGTGCGCTGTATGAAAGGGTGTGAAAGGGTGGGTGCACGGAGCTTCGGTGAGGGCTGTGATGCATGGCATAGCCTCAGGCTGCTAGACGCCTTTCGACGACCACGGCTGTGCGGCTTCCAGTTTATTAGTAGTTGCAAGCACATCAACTCACCTCGCACGAAGGAGCAGCTCGATACGACTGTCACGTAAGAGGGCTCCTGAGATACAGTGCAAGCCGGACAGCTGTGGTTGGTTTCCTGTGTCGTAGAGCATGGCATGTTGTAGCCAGCAGAAGAACCACTCACTGTCAAGACAATGTCGTTGATGGATTGACTGCCTGTTTTTCAGATAGCTAGGTCCTGTATCTGCAACGATCTATGCTGAGTGGTTAGTTGTCCGACTTTCTAAGCACCACAAGTTGCGGCCTCATGTGATCTCGGATGCAGCTCGATCAGACTTCCGAGGTGAAGCTTGGCGCTGCCAGAAGAGGAAGGATTGGTGAGCGTGATTTGCTGTGAAGGGAGATGTGAGAGAACCCGGAGCCAATCAGATAGCGGCAGTTTCTGGGGCGCGGCTGCGGGCCCTTTCCGTGCTGTCAAAGCATCCTGACTAAATCACGACAACGGTCTGGCAGTTTCGAGTACAGTACATAGCGATTGTCAGCAACCACGATGCACCTTCACGCAAGACAGCGGAAAGCCTGGGCTGCTCTACAAATACGTTCCAGAACATGACCCTCAGCCGCAAGCTGCTCTCACTCGCAACCACCTTCGGCCTCGTTCGACCCCAAGCCGTCCCCGCAGAGAACACTTCGTTCAATCCTCTTGCCGGCATCCAGCAGTTCCCCATATCTTCGTACAGCGGCAACATGACGCGCCTCGCTCCGGTCCTCTCCATCTCGCACGGCGGCGGCCCCATGCCTGTGCTCGGCGACCCTGGGCACGCCGAAATCACAAAGTCGCTGCAGACAAAGGTGCCCAAGATCCTCAAGCTGGGCACGCCCGACGCACCGAAGGCCATTGTCTTGGTCACCGCGCACTGGTCGACGAACAAGGTCCACATCTCGAGTGGTGCGAGACATGAGCTGTTGTACGACTACTACGGCTTCCCCGACGCTGCGTACAAGATCAAGCACCCCGCACCCGGCTCGCCCGAGGTCGCAGGCGAAGTCGAGCGCGTCCTCAAAGACGCAGGGATCGACTGCATCAAAGACTCTGAGCGCGGTACGTATTTCGCTGTCAAGACTCCCAACCTCCTCGCTAATGACTGACTAGAATGGGACCACGGCGTCTTCATCCCCATGAAGCTCATCGACCCGCAAGCCCGCGTCCCCATCGTCCAAGTCAGCGTCTTAGCCTCCGAATCCGCCTCGCAGTCCTTCGCAATCGGCCGCGCGCTCGCCTCCCTGCGTGCGCAGAACATTGCAATCATCGGCTCTGGCTTCGCTACCTTCCACAACCTGCGTGTCTTGTTCAGCGGCGGAGCCTCCACGCCGGACTTCAAGAGAACACTCATCCAGTGGAGTGACGTGGTGAGCGATGCCGCGACCACGCAGGATGTGGCAGCAAGAGAGGAGAAGTTCGAGAGCTGGAGAAAGTGGCCCGCCGCATACACGATGCATCCCATAGGCGGCGCGGAGCATTTCTTGCCGCTGATTGTGTGTGCGGGCGCGGGCGCGGAGACGAAGGGGAGGAAGTATGCGGATGCTTGGCACGGATTCGATATGTGGAGTTACTACTGGGATGAGGAGGGCGAGAAGCTGTAGGCGTGGATGCTACGAGAACATAAGATCCAGTTACTTGCGTGTGCACTGTCAATAAGGCGAAGTCAGACTCGAGCACCCTCGGCTGCACATACGCGGATGGGAAAGTTTTATCTCGTTTGTCCTGGACTGGCGGCAAGAGAAGTCAGAATCAATACATATCTATGGTATCTAAACAAACATGACCACCAGAGGTCTCTTTGGACATCAAATCACCCCGCCTCGATCCGAACTTCAATACACTCAACCCCCCATTTACAAGGCAACTACACCCAAGAACGCAGCTGCCATCCCCGCGCCCATGACGGCAACCTTGTTAGCAGCACCAGTTTGGCTGGCAGTAGCCGCTGTACCGGACCTCGTCGCGCTCCCGCTCGCAGCACCCGTCTGATTGACGCCCACCGCCTGGTAGAGAATGCTCTCCACAACCTTGTTGTTCTTGTCGTAGTAGCTCTTGACGTCGCTGGGCAGCGCGCTGTACCAGTCTGGCACTGTGGTGAAGGTCTCGAGGCCCGTCAACGCAGTCACTCCCGACGGAATCGAGTACGACGCCGTCGCCGCAAACGACGCGAGCTCCTTCTGGATCTTGGCTTTCTCGGATACGGCGCTGGCGTCGGCTGCGGCGGTCAAAGAGGCGATCTCGGCGGTTACGTAGTTGGCGAGCGAGGAGGCGTAGGATTTGAGCTAGAGGGTATTAGAGAGGGGCTGCTGGTGTGAGTTGGGTGCGTACGTTGAGGAGCTGAGACAGGTCGGTGGGTGTAGGGATTGCTGTCACGACGACGAAGTCGGCGGCGGTGGTGGCGGCGAGAGCTGCGGCGACGAGTGTGAACTTCATGGTTGCTGGTGTTTGTTGCGGTCTGGATTGAGCGTTGTAGATGGATGAGTGACTGATGTTGGAAACGAAACGGGGTGCTTGAAGTGAGGAATAGATTTCAAACGCGGGAGGTATCGATTGCTAATAAAGGACAATAACACAAACAGCGCACCCTCGCCTTATACCTCAGCATTGCACAATTCTGCCACAGCCACACCTCATCACACGGCTTACCACTGACCGATCGTGTCGGCGAGTAGTGTCGGGTGCCTGAGCTTCGTTTACGATGTCTAGCTCGCCCATGACGTTGGACTTTGACGTCGAGAGATGCCTGAAACTACGATGATTACCGTTGCGCGTTGACAGCGGGTAGAGTCGATCAAAAGACCTCGATTCCTCCACCTCGTGGCCGTTGCGAGCGGAGGATGTGGAGCGCTGGAGATTGTGAAGGGCATTGATAACGGCTCCCCTGATGTTGCCGTGTTTCGGCCTTCCCTGACATGGAATGCGGACCCACTTGTAACGACGCTAGCGTCGAAGATCATTGCGGCTGAGCAAGGGCTGCGAAGGCGAGAATAGAACACCAGACTCTGTGAACGATGAGGCAGTGTGGGAGGGGCGCGTTGATAGTGTTCTGTGAGCTTCGTGAAGAGTTCCGAATGTGTCGTCGACGCCAAGCCAATCCGTCATTTCCGTCCCCTCGCAACTCCGCAGACGCTTTCATGCACGAATCTCCGTCACCTTCGACTCAACAGCGTGACCTTCCTCACTGGTCTTCTTCCCTGCGATTTCAGCGTGGCCGCTTGATGTGTCGCTCATGTCATCCGCGTCAGCGGCAACCGCAACCTGTTTACGTTCTTTCCAGCCAAGGAATACGAATCCGACGATAACAGCCACCCAGTACAGGTTGTATGAGATGACTGAGCCGTAAGTAGCACTGTTCTGCCACCCAAACAGGGAGTTGAAGATGCCCCAACCACCAGAGCCGTTATCAAGGGGTGAGCCAAACTAGTCATCCGTTAGTATCTGTGTGCTTTGACACGGATCTGGAACAACCTACGTTGACGTGCCACACGCTCTTTCTAATATCGTAGCTGCCTGGACCAGCACCTGCTTCTGCAACGCCTTCACCCGCCAGCTTGACCCATGTATTCTGTTCGAGGTACCACACTCCTGGGTGTGTGTCAGCACTGAGCTTCTAGCTTGCTAGTCTTGGGGAGGGTTCTAACCTTTGGAGAAGAGTCCAGCAGCAACGAGATACAGGAAACATGTCGAGACAACAAGGAAGATCTGGAGAGAAGACTTGTTGCCGCCCTTGTAGATCAAGTAGCCGATCAGTGCGCCAGCGCCGAGACCAGTGATGGCTGCGAGAGGAATCGACGTCGCTGGCAGGCCAATTCCCACGCCTGCGATGAACAGCACCGCCTCGATACCCTCCCGGAGAACGGTAATGAAAGGCAGGATGAACATGGCGTACTTCTCAGACCATCTCTTGAAGCGACCGCCGACTGACTTGGTGTCCTTTTCGTCTAGCACTTTGCGAATTTTGTTCCTCCACTTGTCCTGGAGCTTGCTGACTCGGAGCAGTGCTGCGCCCATGAGGGTGATGATGATACTGGCCATCAGGGCAAAGACACCTTCCCAGATGTTCTCGGCTTTGTCGAAGGCGTTCTTGCCTGCCGTGTAGACTGCAGCGATGTTAGCAAGTACTGACCAGTAGCTGGCAGGCCTTTATCTTGCAGAGAGAACCGGATTCAAAAGCAGCATTATTGAAGCCAAAATGGCATCTCTCTGTGTGCAACATGAAAGTTAAGCACTTACAGGTTCCAATCACACCAGCACAGATGATCAAACAGATCAGGACGCCGAGTCCTACACCGGCCCAGACCTGACGGACAAGCCTCTTACGCACTGCGGCATCGTGCTCAGGGCCAAGCGTCTGCTTGAGGAATGCGAGGAGTACAGAAACGATGATGCTGCACTCCAAGCACTCTCGAAAGCAAATGAAGAAAACTGCATGGGTGTTAGCTCTCAGACCTGAAGGTAGCGACCAAGAGGGGCTTTTCAAACTCACCTGGGACAGCAAAGACGTTCGGCATCTCGACGTTGCGATGCACTTCCTTCTGCAACGCAATGAAGGGGATCAGATAAGGACAAGAGGTTCTGGGAGGGGGGAAAGATATCTAATCTGATGCAGAAGCGAAGAAACGCTCTACTCAGTACTTGCACGGGCGACACAAATCGTTGCAACATCCACTCCCGGTCCTATCCAAAAGCCACCATCGCCGAACCCCGCTTCTTATCACCCAATCTGCAGCAAATTTGAGATCAAGTCGAAGCCATTGGCACCGCGGAGCGGCCAAATCCTCGCACACGAGGCACGCTCAATTCACGATCTGCGGCTTGCCAAGGGCGCCAATCCCAATCAAGCCTCCCGCTACGCCTTTTAGCGCGACATTAAGATGCATGCAAGCAGCTCGCTTAGCTAAGCCTGGGGCGATCGGGGTCCAGATTTAATCAGATGGGCCGATAATCGTGCACTTATCCAAGCTACTGTCTACCATTCGTACCTGAGCGAATCAGATTGCAGAGGCGACACCGGAGGTACAGCGCCGGACCTAGAGAGGTGTGACAGCTACGGTGTCGATTTCGACGGTGCAAGTACGGCGTACCAATCGCGAGGGAGACCCCACTTGCTGGCAGCTGTGGAACTGGGATTAACCACAGACGATCTGATAAACTTGGATGGTTTACTGATCATACCTGCGGCAGCTTGAGATTTTGTGAAGCGAGCGAATGCTTTTTGCACGGCTCGGCCTTATCTGATCGCTCCTTCTACAACTGCAGGATCTCATCTCTTTCATCTGATCATCTCTGATCTTAATTGACAGATCAGTCCCTGCACGCGGTAGAGCCCTCTCGACATCGAGCTCCAGCTTCTTGTTCCCGCCTTTTTGCGATTGACGTCTCGGAGGCCAGCTCGGACTCACCGGAAAGCAGGAGGCAGTCAGCATCCATCCACGCATTATTTGAGCACAGACAAGTCCTGTACTGGCTACAATAATCTCTCGCTGGCAAATCCGACTTTCACTGCAGCGCAAGAGACCATTCACCATGGCGATCTCCTTGTCGAACTTCCTCCTTCCACTGTCCCTTCTTCTGTCGGTAGCTCACAGTGCTACGGTCACCTACGACTTCGACGTTGGCTGGACATACGCCAATCCGGACGGTCAGTACAATCGCCCGGTGATTGGTATCAACGGACAATGGCCAATCCCTCCAATCGTTGCAACCAAGGGTGATCAAGTCATCGTCAACGTCAAGAACTCTTTGGGCAACGAGAGTACCAGTCTCCACTTCCATGGACTATACATGAATGGCACAACTCATATGGACGGCCCTGTTGATGTCACTCAATGCGGAATTCTTCCCGGTTCAAGCTTCACGTACAACTTCACCGTTGATCAGCCAGGTATGGTGTCCTTACACTTAGAACGCTTATCTTTATCTAAATTCTCCAGGCACTTACTGGTACCACAGCCACCTGCGTGGTCAGTATCCTGACGGCCTCCGTGGTCCACTCATTGTCAACGATCCGGAGAACCCCTTCAAGGATCAGTATGATGAGGAGATCGTTCTTACGTTCTCTGACTGGTACCATCAGAGCATGCCCAAGCTAATTTCAGGGTTCATCAGCGTTGCAAACCCGTCTGGAGCAGAGCCTGTTCCTCAGGCTGCCCTGGTCAACGACACCCAAAACCTGGATGTGAAGATCGAGCCGGGCAAGACATACATGTTCCGAATGATTAATATTGGTGCCTTTGCGGCGCAGTATGTTTGGTTCGAGGGTCACACTATGCGTGTCCTCGAGGTTGATGGCATCTACACCGAACCCAGTGACGCAGAGATGTTGTACATGGCTGCTGCTCAGAGATACAGCGTTCTGATTACGGCGAAGAACGACACGAGCTCGAACTTTGCATTTGTCGGTTCTATGGATGAGGTAATTCTCACGTCTCGAATCGCGTGTTGCCGCTAACACGAGACTTTAGGATCTATTCGACACAGTTCCTGATGGACTGAACCAAAACGTGACAGGCTGGCTGGTCTACGATGACAGCAAACCTAAGCCCGAAGCCAAAGCGATCGACTCCTTCGACGCTCAGTTCGACGACTTTACCCTCGTCCCTTACGACAAGGAAAATATTTACACCAACGTCTCGCGCTCCATCACTCTCGACATGAAGATGGACAATCTCAATGACGGTGCAAATTACGCTTTCTTCAACGGCATCACCTACGTTGCGCCCAAAGTACCCACTCTTTACACCACACTCTCCACCGGCGCCAACGCAACTAATCCAGTCATCTACGGCACAAACACAAACTCATTCGTGCTTGCACAAAACGAGGTCATCGAAATCATCCTCAACAACGACGACCCAGGAAAGCACCCATTCCATCTCCACGGCCACGCCTTCCAAGTCGTCGCCCGCTCCGAGGAAGAAGCAGGCTTCTTCAATGCCACCAACAGCACACAGACAGACTTCGCTCCCGTGCCAATGCGCCGTGATACCGTACTGGTGAGACCGAACGGATACATTGTATTGCGTTTCCAGTCTGACAACCCTGGTACCTGGCTATTCCACTGCCACCTGGAGTGGCACATGGCGTCTGGTCTTGCCATCACGTTGGTCGAGGCGCCGCTTGCGCTACAGCAGCAGTTGGGTGGCAAGATTCCGCAGGATCACTGGGATATTTGCTCCAAGGGCAATGTGCCGGTTGCTGGAAATGCAGCCGGTAATACGGTGAATTTACTGGACCTGACGGGCGAGAATAAGAGCCCAGGCCAGCTGCCCGCGGGATTCACTGCCCGGGGTATCATGGCACTGGTGTTTAGCTGCATAAGTGCGTTCCTGGGCATCGCTGTCATTGGCTGGTATGGGTTGAAGCCAATCGGTGAGAAGAAAGTAAGGTGATTTGAAAATATGGTGGTCGGAATTGGGAAGGCGGCCCTATTGTAGCTCTTTCATGGACTTGCGACATGATTCTGAAGATCGGTTTTCGTTCGCTGTAGCGTTTGTGTATACCCTAAATTCAAAATTTACGCTCTATGACATCGCCACGATCCCTTTCGTTTCTCAATTTAAGAGGAATCCATTGACGTTTGACGTCTATACTTTCACACCACATAAATCCGGTCGCCTGTTTTCGACGGGTCAGTCACACGATCTTCTTTATGCTTTCTTCAACCATTCATATCTTGCAAGCAGCGAGCTCGAAAGTCCAAAAGCTCTCTGCCGATACGCATGTTCGCTGCGCTGCGTTTCATGTGTGATGAATTTAATTTCTTGTCCTCGAGGCCACAGATCCCCGATTCCTGATGCCTCTGATCATGCGGCCGCATATAGATCACATTGGGCTCATGTTTCTTCCTCCCTAGAACCGAAATTGAGGAAGAGATACGTTAGTATGAGCTTGGGGTCCATCTGCTGCCTTCTCTAACGTGCGACGACTCCGACGAGACGTGGTCAATTAATCGATGTGTCTTGTTTGGAGCCATCGTCCATGTTGCAGTAGAAATAAGGATATTGTATTGCGTTGGCGGATGTTTGACTGTACACATCAGCTCCTCTCATTAGTTGTACAGCGATAGAGGACTGTGCAGGCTCGAAGACAAGTGTGCAATGCATGATGGAAAGACCGGGTCCTTGCGCCCCTCGGAACGGCAGGCGTCTTCGGCGCGCTGTTGTTGATTGGCTCGCTTGTTCAGCCCTGCAGGAGCGTTTGATTCACGCGTCCTTTGCACGTCCACCAACACACAACGCGTCCAGCCTTCAGCGTAACCGTGAAGTCAGGATTGAATTCCTGCAGAATTGCAGATTGTGCCTTGCGCCACTCGTTAGGAAAATCACACGCAAACCGGTGAAGCTTACAGCAGCCATCTCTCCCTTTGCTGTCTCCTCTGCCATGCATTCTCCCCGAAGCTAAGTATAGCACATGCCAACATGGCAGCTTGTCGAGAAAGCGGTCATCAGCATAGAAGCTCATTTCATTATACGATGTGCGACTCTCGTCGGAACTGACACGTCGGACCTGCCCTAACATGACGGCCTATCCAGGGAAATTTCCACACGTTCCTGTACCACTGGGCCAAGAAACACCTCGATCTGTCAACCCCAGGTACTTGCGGCTGCCTATCCGAGAGACTCGTCGACTGTAACTACCCAGCTAGGTAGTTAATCGTTGCAGAATATATCGAATTCACTGTCGTGCTATCAACCTTGCTTTCAGTCTCACATTCCTTCGACGTCCCACCACTACTCGACTTGCGATCTCGAAGGAGAGGCAGACTGACAAATATCACTGCGGTTATGCGTCGAGCTTTCGTACATATAAGAGCGTGCATGTGCCCCCGATATCCATATCATAGCAGCAATCACTCAACCCCAAGTCAGGACGGACAAACCATCAACATGAGGCTTCTAAACACCACAGCGGCTGCAGTAGCTGGCTATGCTACTTTCCTGGCCGAACCGTCAGTTCTGGCCGAGCCACCAATTCTGGCTGAGCCGACGGGCCTAGCTGAGCCGCTTGTCGCCCCTTTCGTACCCGTGGAAAACCCTGGGAGAGTCGCTGCCGTCAGCAGCGTTGCGCCCGCTGCTGCTGGCATGGTGGCCGACGCGCGGTATGGCGGCTGGGGCTGGCCCGGAAATTCACCCTCAGCAGTGTCCTCGGCCAGCCGATGCTCGACTACATATGGCGCATCGGCTCCTCCCTGGGGACCGTCCACGGATTACTTCACCAGCACATCGTACGCGTACAGGATCAAGACAGAGCTCTTGACACCCAAACCGTCCACGACAAGTGTCACAGCTACCTCGACATACACACAGTGGGACACGGCGCCCAATAATCTGACAAAGACAGTCTGGACTGATACCTACACCTGGACTAATTATCTGACATCCACTGCAACTGTCTCGGAGACTTCCACTATCACTACAACAGTTCTCTCGACAACGACGGTTCCGATGCCGGACGGCTTCACTCCCGTAGCAGCTATCTACCCAGAAGCAACGAAACACGTGGACGACTGGGATGACCGCGACAACTGGGCCGTGGAAGATTCGTACTTCCAGGACGAGGGTAACGACCCATATATCCTGCCCCTCGCCGCCGATTCTGCTCGCCAAGGCATGCTCCTCGACGCAGCAGCCCCCCTCGTCACAGATGCTTCGCCAGTGCAGACGTCATCCCAAACCGACCAAGCTTCCAAGGTCGATTGCCTCATCACGGTGATCAACATCTACGACTCGGGTACCACCACTTCCAAGTCCTTCGTCTCACCTCCCACCTACACTCGCACAAAGTACATAGCCACCGAGACCACCACCACAACCGTAACCACCAAAGTCAACCCAACCGAGACCCCGTACACATACTCGCTAGCCTCAGGTCTGGAAATCAAATCGTGGTACACCGAAACAACCACCACCACAGCAACAGTAAGCCCACCCCCCTTTGCAAACCACCCATCCTGAACTCGGATTAACACCCCCCAGACCACAACCACCCTCTACCCCTCCTCCACAACCACCGCCTACGCCGCCTGCGCCACCTCTAACGTAATCGACTCGTACAAGTCCTTCCCGCTCAACAACCTCGCCGAGAACTGGTACACCAAGAACAGTACCGTAAGCGTCATCCGCTCCGACTGGTGGGACTTCCAGAACGCGACCGCGTGCTGCAATAATGCGTCGCAGTACGATAATGCGATTTTTTACAAGTACGATGGCACGTGTGAGGTTTTCTTGGATGTGGATGCGGGGAATGAGGGGGGGAAGGTGAATGTGGAGGTTTGGTATGAGCCGAGGGAGCGCGGGTGGTATGGGCCTACGGTGGGGAATGGGCCGAGGGGGAGTATTAGTTTTGCGTCGTTGTGGTTGTGAGGGGGTGGTGAGTGGTGGATCATTTGGGCTTTGTGCGCTGTTTGTTGCTTTTGTGGGATTTTGGGGTGTGTTTGGGTTCGGGTTTATATTTTGTTTATTAATGCAATGGTCTGCGTCATGGAGTTGAAGGTTGTTTCTTCGATTCTTCTACGGTTGAGCTGCTGTGCTTGGTCGTCAAAGCAACCGCCGGCATATAACGAGCCTTAGGCATGACTGACCCGCCACGCATCTCTTCCCCCCGCCTATCCATTACAAACCACGCGTCAATGCCTCAAGATTCCCACCGACGCTGACCTTCCCTAAGATCCTCCCATCTCGCTTCATTTTTCCGCGTTTTCCGCGTCTCTTTCTACATCCACATCCTACACATATCTTACACACCCCACTTCGACTAACCGCGTCTCTTTCCCCCATCCACATCCCACACATATCCTACACACCGCACCTCAACCCACGGCGCCTATCCCCATCCATCCATCCTACACCCCCCACCCCTCCTCCCTCCAAACCCCACTCCTCCCCCCCTCCTTAACCACAACCCTCACATCCCCAATCCGCTGCCCCCTATCCACCGCCTTACACATATCCACCACACTAAGCGCCGCGCCCATGACCGCAGTCAACGCCTCCATCTCGACCCCCGTCTCGCCCTTGCACTCAACCCGACACTCAATCGCGACACCGCCAAACCCCATATCATCCGCGCTCGACGTCGGAACAGGATCAAACGTCTTGAGCTCGACGCCGACGTGCGTCAGCGCGATGGGGTGGCACAAGGGCACTATATCTGGGCATTTTTTCGCGGCCAGGATGCCTGCTATTCTGCTTACGGCCAGGACGTCGCCTTTTTTGAGGGCGTTGGTGGTTATGAGGGGGAGGGGTGTCGGGTTGGAGAAGTAGACGTTGCCGACTGCGATGGCGGTGCGGTGGGTGGGGGGTTTGGTGGATATGCGGACCATGTGGGCGGAGCCGGTGGGGGTTAGGTGCGGGAGGTGAGGTTGGGGCGGTGGTGGTGGGGAGGGTGGTGTTGAGATGGGTTTGGGTGAGGACTCGTCGTGGTTTTTTGCTTGGGGGGCTGGGAGGGGGTGCAAGGAGGTTGAGTATGTGCGGCGGATGAGCGAGCGGACTGTAAAGTTTCGCCGGTTTCGAAGCGGTTTGTCCGCTATTGAGCTGGAGCCGGTGTAAGACTGTGCGGATTGTGTGCGTGGGTTTCGGGCCGGCGATGTCTGCTTCTGCAGGATTTTGATCTTGTGACTCTTCTCTGCGACGGTCTGGCGCTGCTTCTTCATCACGAAGCCTTTGGGCTGCAGAGGGGCTTCGTATGTGATCAGGGGCCTGTGTGTCTCGGCTCGCGCGTCGCTGGGAGCGGCTTCAGAATCAGCGCCATCTTGACGCAGCGTCGTAGCGCGACGCAGAAGGGCGACCCTGTCGTCTTCTGTGCCCCGTCCAGGCTTTACGGCTTTGTGGTCGGCTGCACGAGTCCCGCGTGCTTGCTCGCTCGTTCGAGACGAGACGGAGGCGGATCCACCATTTCCTGCCTTTGCAACGCCAGTCTGAGTCTCCACAACCTCACCCCTCGTCACCTTCAAAGGCCAAACCCTCGTCTCCCTCATCCTCTCCTGTTTCACCACCGCAAACCTCTCCGCCCAATAAATCGGCGAAACAATCTTCCCCTCCTGCCGATGCGCTACCCCCCCACCCCCACTAACCCTCTTAATCAACCTCACAGCAAGAAAATCCTCAATCTTATTGACTTTCAACCGCTCGTCGAATTTGTCGAGGAAGTCGGTAAGGTGCGCGTCGATTGCGGCGGTTACTTCCGGGGAGACTATGGTGGAGACGCCGATGGGATTTTTGATGAGTTTCTTTTTTTCGAGGCGGCGGAGGCGCTTTTCGATGGCGCCGTAGATGGAGAGGCGGCGGCCGAAGTAGGCGTGGGTTTTTGGTTTGCCGGGGATGGGGATGGGGGCTAGTGGACGGCTTGGTTTTGGGGAGGGCGGGGGAGGAGAGGGTGTTGGTGTGGCGGGATCTGATGGGTTGGTGGTGCTGTGGAGCGGAGCGAGACTTGCTACTGTGCTTTGGCTCTTCTTGTTGCCTTTGGTTGGCTTGTTGCTCGGTGGAGGTAGGGGGTCTTCGTCCTGGGAGTGTTGTTGGACTGTTCCTTCGATGGTTTTCTCTTCAGCATCCGTCTTGTCCGCGGATACTGTCTCATCCCTCACCCCATTCTCATGACGTTCCCGAATCTCAACATCATCCTCCTCTTCAACCAACGCAGCACTTTCAATCTCCGCACTGAAATCCCCTACCTCCTCTGCCTCATCCGCAGCGCGAACCGCCCCTCTCGTCGCGAATTCATCCTCCAGAAACCCGTTCTCGTTAAACTCTTCGATCTCGGCTTCCCTCGTCGCCTCGATGTTATTCCGTACTGCAACGTTCTTCTCCCCAGCACTCTGTCTCTCTTCTAACGCTTTCTGCTCCTCCTGCAGAAGCTCAGGCGTCATAGCAAACCCCCTCTCCTCACCAAACGTCTCATTCCACCTCTCCGCAACACGCCTCCTTGCCTCCTCGCTCAATGTCTTTACGCCCGCACCCGTGCTTCCACCCCGATAGCCATTACTGTGCGCAGCATAACTCTCATCAGTCCTGGTCTCACCGGTCTCGGTCTCAGTCCCAGCCTCGACCCCGGCCTCAGCCTCAGCCTCAGCCTCAGCCTCACCATCACGAACCCCCAGCACCCCCGTCTTATCCCTATACCTCCCAATCAGCACCCTAAGATACATCTGCAACGTCCTTTTATCCCACCTCGCAGACCTGCCATCCGCCGGCAGCGCATCGAGACGGGGATGAAACGCCGCAAGGCGATTACGCAGGCCTGTGAGGTAATGTGTGAGTTTGGGAGGGGGGGCGTGGATGTCGATGGTGGTGGTGGCGTCGAGTGCGTATTTGCCGTTGGGGAGGTGGATGCGCAGGTTTGTTGTGTTGAGGGAGGGGGTTGAGGATGGGTTGGAGTCGGTGGGGGTGGTGGTGTGGATGTTGGCGTGTGTGGCTGCGAGGCGCGCCATGCGGACTGCGAGGGCGTCCTTCCTGCGGAGGATTTCTTCTTTTTTGCGGTGGACTTGTTCGCGTCGCTCGTGGATCGCGGTGGTTTCTTGGCTTGTGTCCGGGTCTTGCGGGCCACGCTGCGCGATATACGATTTCAGCTGCGCATAGCTATCCTCTAGTTCGCGAACGTGTCGCTCGTGCTCGACCCTCATCCCTCTGATCTCCTTGACGCGCGCCTCGTATTCCGCCGCCAGCTTGCGCTCTGCGACCACTTTCTGGTTGTGCTGCATGTTCTTGTACGAGTAGTCCGGGTGGTTCTTCAGGCTCCGCGCTTCCTGCGCGTCGCGGTACAGAACTTCCCAGTCTACGGCTCTGGCGGCTTCGAGGCGGCGGGCTAGGTCTGTGAGTTTGGCGTCGAGCTCGACGGGTGTGAGGTCCTCGATTCTAATGTCTGTGGACTCTGGAGTGGCTTGTGAGGAGGCGGCAAGATCGCGCATTAGCTGGGGCTTTTGTGTGGCTTGCAGGGTCTTGGAGGACATGCGTTTTGAGGCTTTCGTCTGGCGCGGATTTGGTTGCTTGCCATCGATCAGCGCTTCGATGTGTTTGTCGTTGTTGGTGGGATCGCTCGAGTCCGTTGCGTCTGCGGCTCGATTGGCTGAAGTTGAGAACATTCTTGCAGAGCTGGAACATGGTCCAAGCAGAGGATTGAGGTACGCATTCGACGCCAGAATGCTCGTCGCTGCGTGTCCATACGGGCGTTGTCGATCTACACACGTCAGCACCGAACATCACAGGCGCAGTACGACATCGCGGCAGACAAAACGGGGTATATGATTTCGTATATAGCCTTAGATGCTCTATGTCGCCCGATAGCCGAGCATGGGGAAAGACGGTGCAAAGCGAAGGTAAGAATGAGCCTCAAACGCCAGCCATGCAACATGTCAACGTACCGCCGTGGTATCATAAATCACGCCTGGTGTGCCAAAACAAGGGAGAGGTTCACCCACCAATCAGGATCATCGGCCTGTTCTGCATGGTTGCGAGATCGCCCATGTCCGCGTGCTTCTCTGCTTTGCGCTTCACGGCTTGCCCAATTACGCTGAGGAGCTGGCGCTCGCGTGGTCCCCAGCCGAGAACCGTCGAGTCGGCGAGTCGCCCGTGATGCCGATCCAGCTCGATCTGTTTGATGCGTTCAAACGCTGCTTCGTCGATGGGTTCGTTGTTGTTGTCTTGGCGGAGGAGGTCGCGCAGGGAGACTTCGTCGTTGCCGTGGAGGCAGACTTTCAGGTTGCCGTCGCTGGTGATGCGCAGGCGGTTGCAGCTGCTGCAGAAGTCGTTGGTCATGCTTGTGATGAAGCCGACCTTGCCAACGAAGCCTGGGACCTTGAATGTTTTGCTCGTGTCGTTCTTGTGCCCTGGTATGCGTGCCAGGGCGGGGTATTTGGTGCGGATGATGTCGACCATCTCGTGGAAGCTGATCATCTTGTTCTCGCTCCACTTGTTCCCGCCAAAGGGCATGTACTCGATGAAGCGCACCTCAATGTCCTTCTCGCGGCCCATCTCTACGAACGGCAGGATCTCGCGCTCGTTCAGGCCGCGCATGACGACGCAGTTGACCTTGAGCTTGACGTTCGCGCCCAGCTTGTTCATCTCGAGAATGCGGTCGATGGACTTCATGACGGCGTCGAAGCCCTTCCGCCTCGTCATGATCTGGAACTGGAAGGGGTCCAGCGTGTCCAAGCTGAGGTTGATGCCGGTCAGCCCGGCCTCGACCATGGCGTCCAGCTTCCGGTGCAGCGAGATGCCGTTGGTGGTGAGGGCGAGCTCGCGCAGGCCGTTCGGTCGGAGGGCGCCGATCTGCTGCATCAGCGGCACGATGTCGCGGCGCACGGTGGGCTCGCCGCCCGTCAGGCGGATCTTGGTGACGCCCTGGGAGACGAACAGGGAGGAGAGGTAGACGATCTCGGGCGTGGTGAGCATCGTAGCGGGCGGCGACAGCGGGATGCCCTCTGTGAGCGGTCAGCGACGGAGCCATCGTGCCGGGGAACGCTGCGCACCTTCGGGCATGCAGTACAGACAGCGCAGATTGCAGCGCTCCGTGATGCTGATGCGCAGATAGTCGTGCTGCCGCTGGAACGTGTCCGTCAAGAACTCCGAGAACGGCCGCGTCTTCTCAACCGCCTGGATGCGCTCTCTTGCAAGCTGCCGCGACAGCTCGGCGCCGGGCTCCCGCACCGCAGCGCTCGTCGTCGCTACACATCGCCGTGCCACTGGCCATCGCAGGCATTCGCCACGGCCAGCAGCGGCAGCGCGCACAGCGGACGGGCCCGGCCGCGTCCCTATTCTAACCATGGGCGCCATCAACAGGGAGAGTCGAGGGTCGTCGGTCGTCGCCCAACATCTGGAGGGGCGGGTGCGTGAAGCTATATAAACGTACCCGCCAGTCCTGATGACTGCGCGTTGACATGCGTCCGCACGCTAACGCCGAGGATCCACACCAATGCGGACCTCAAGCGAGAACTACAGACAGATTACTAAGACGCAGTAAGTGGGGGATCGCAGCATCTCCGCTGAGACTGGATGCATGCACGCGCCCTTTTGGGTGAAGAAGGTTTTGATAATGCGCGTGCTACGTCACACCGTGGTTGGAGGTGTAGCAACATCACTGGTTTGGTGCCTGACAGCTCCTCAGCGCGTATCACATCGGCTTATCGAAACCTGCCTAATCAGGCAAGTCATTGAACCAGCGTCGATCGCGGTCTACGTAGGCGGCCTCCTTGCAGCAAAGGCAACGACAAAACTACGGCCTCGCTCATGCCTGGAGTGCTTCAACATATTCTTCCCACACCACTTTAGAATAGCCAATGCTTACTTGGTCGCTCATCATGTATTTTTTGCAAGGAAACAAAATATCTCGACTTTTTTCTAAATCTCGCAAATCCCCGCGTCTGGCTGTAGACTGTACCATGTACCTATGAGACGGGCTCTTCGGACTATAGTTCCTCAGAGGACACGACGGCGCTTGCCTGTCTCACTCTCCTGCCCTACCTCCGCGTCCTGACCGCCACGCTTCAGTGCGAATCGCTGTCCACTCCTTGAAATGTGCGGTGACCGAGCAGCTCCACCGTGAAGGACCTTAGTAGGCATCGCGCCGCTCTTCGGAGCCTTGCCTCCTCCCTCCGTGTCTGCAAAGTTATGCATACTGCCAGAAGTGCGTTGCACGATTAGCTTTCCGTCCCTCCTCACACTCGTCTTGCGCTTCTTGCTCTGCGCAGCTAGCGAGACCGCGCCGTTGATCTCATCGTCACGCTCTCGCTTCCCTCGTCTCACCCGCGCATTCTCCTCCTCGCGCCACTCTTGCTTCGCTCGCCGCCACATCTCTCTCACAGGGTCGACATCGACATTGTAATCCACCGGCCCGTCAGATTCCTCGCACGCCCGCCCAGTGCGGTCCAGAGTGTGGAGAACGGCTTCTGTAACACCACCTGTTGCAACTGCTGCGGGCGTGTATTTCGCGACGTACTCGACCACAAGCGCGATGTAGGAGACGCGGAAGCCGGATCTCGCGTGTGCTAGCTTTGCTCGCTCGGGGGCGCTGAGGATGTCGTCGAGGATGACGCGCACCGTGTAGCAGCATTCGGCGCACCTGAAAGCTTCGTTGTCAAAGACTGGGGAGTGGCAGGTGACGCCGCATGGCTGAGGCGTGGGGGTAGAGATCCAGTGGCCGCAGATCAGCTTGTGTAGGCTTGGTGCTGCACCGCAGGATTCAGTGAGATCGATGAACGTCTTAGAGTATCGGACGCCATTGTAGGTGTGGAGATGGCCTTCTGGCAATGCATTGTCCTCTGTGGACTTCTCCATCTTTATATCGAGTTTTCCGGGGTATTTTGTCTTCTTCACCGTGCGCTTGAACAGTCGTTGGGAAGTGAGTTTCCATCTTCGAAGTGATGGGTACTCGGTGAAAGTACGGCTATTGAGAAGACCGTCCTCGTCAGATGATACCTCCAGAACTTGATCTTCACGGTTTCGTCCCAGAGAAACGTTTGTTTGCCGGTCGCCAGCAGCCTGTGATTGGTGCATATGATCATCTGCCTCATTATCATGGTCCAAGGTGGCATCCGAATCACTCGATGCGTAGCGTGCGTGACTCTGCCTGCGCTTTTGACTGCTTCCAGACGTCTCGTTGAATAGCCGAGTGGATTCGCCCTCGTCGTCAATGGAGCTGTCTTCTGGAAAGGTGGTGCCAGCATCGGTCAGCGGTAGGGTCGTGGAGGCCTGTGAATCGTTGATGGAAGTGGCATGAAATGGCTCAGAAACCTGTGCTTCTCTTTGAGCTTGTTCACCTCCAAGAGTGTCGTTCGTCTCCCTTCCAGGTTGCGCTACGTCGCTGTCATAATCCAGACTAAGTACCTTCACCGTATCAGTGGCTGCGTCAGCTCGGCCCCAGAGGCTCTTGACGCGCCGCAATGGGTTGAGTGACATGGTGTCGTTTGGCTGTCGCAGTGTCAGTTGAGAGTCACAATACTGCGCAGTAGTTGGCGTGAGTGAGATGAAGAACAAGACAGCGAGGTCGCGTGCCATGAAATATATTGTCGGCAGCGCACGGGCCCGACGGCAGCGCTGCCTAAGTGAAAGCCAGTGGGAGATCGCGCTGAGGCAAAGACTGAAGTAAAATATGGTGTATTGCGACGAGAAGTGCTTACTTCTCGAGTTCGCTAACTAATTTGGGGTCAGTGACCGCCGGTGTATTTGAGTTGTTGGACTTCATGGCCTCGAGTACTTCCAGACTCATGTCCGCTCGAGGTCCGGTGAAATTCTTGCGCCCGTCTACGATCCACTGGATTGTACTGATGAGAAGGATGATACCGAAAGCGACGATGCAGTAGTCTAGAGATGTCAGCAGGTTGCTTCCTGTGCGATGTATATGTGCACTTACTCATGTTGCTGCCGGTGACAGGAAGCTCGGGAGGGAAGACGAAGAGCACGGTGGTGACGATTGCATACGCCAGGCCCAGCAAGTTCGCAGACCAGCCCAGCCAGTTGGGGAGCGAGAACGCGCGATCCGGCAACATCTTTCTGCCCCGGCCGACGTTGATGGCAACGGGAATGGCGTAGCTGACACCGAGAGCGACAACCGACGCGGAGATCAGGGCGTTGAAGGCGCTGCTGGAGCCTATCATGATCAGACCAAATAGCAGTGTGAGACCAGCGGAGAGTATCAGAGAGTAAAGCGGAACTCCTAATCTTTCGTCTACCTTCGCAAAGATTTTGGAGAAGGGGAGTCCTCCGTCTCGTGCAAACGCGTATGACATCCGGGAGGACGTCGTCATGATGGCGATCTCTGCGAAGAGGATGCAGATGAGAGGGAACATCAGCAAGCAGACCGCTCCAGCGCGGCTCTTCGTAGCGTTGTTCAGAATGAAGAGCAAAGGGCCCTCTCCAGCTTCAATGATGTTATCTGCGTTGCCTCCTGATACAAACAGCAAGACCATCAAGAAGATGAATCCTGTGACTGTACCAATACAGACGCAGTATATCATAATCTTGGGGCCTTCCACGCTGGCATTAGGGATCTCCTCGATCATGTGGGCTACCGCGTCGTACCCGGTGATTCCGAAGCCACCCTGGAGCAAGCCTAACAGCCAAGAGATGCCGTCGGGCCAGCCAGTCGTGTTCAAGAATTCAGTAAAGACAAAGTCTGCAGATGCAAACTCGCCTGAAGAGCAGGCCAGAACTGTGATGCAGATGATCGCGAAGCCTCCTACAGACCAGATGAAAGCCCCCTTGTTGAGATACGGAAGAAGCCTGTTCATGAAAGCATTGACGATGAAGGCGATGACAGTCCATGCGAGGTAGATCAGGTACTGCTGCCATGGCTTGATCAAGAAGTCAGGATGGAACAGGGTGATGATGCCAGCGATGAGCTGAGAAGCCAGGAGACCTCCAGAGGTTGTAAGAGCGATCCATCCAGAGACGTTGATCCAGCCCGTGATCCAGGATGCGAGGGGAACCCATCTCCTGGGCGTGATGACAGCAACCCAGTGATACCTGTGTGTGTTACTATCTGGGACCTAACGCTCTGCTAAATCGAACTTACTGGCCTCCCGCCGTTGGATATGCTGATAGAAATTCGGCGAGCGATGCGGCCAAGGCAAGATTACAGATTCCAGCAGTCAACAGACCCCAGATGACCGAGGTGGAGCCGCCACTCGGTAGGGCCAGCGAGAGCGAGGAGGAAAGGGCAGTCCAGGAGTTGAGAATGGCAAAGGCAAGACCCAACATGGAAAGCAGAGAGAAGTTGCGCTGCAGCTCACCCTTGTGGCCGAGGGCTTGAAGCTGCAGCTCGTCATCAGTGCGAGGGAGCGTCATATTGAAGATGACGCTATGCACCCAGTGTGGTGGGGTACAAGGGTCTTGTGAGAGCAGAGAGGAGGATGTCGCAGTCAAGATTCACGATGATCTCACGGGCATATCGAGGCATTAAGAGGAGGTGCGCGGAACGAGACCGATAGCGTCAACACGTCAACTGGATGGCGGCTGACGTCGCCCATCCCCCATGCGGTATGTCCAACAGGAGACGAGGGCGATAAAGGCTTGTCAAAGCTTGTGTCGCGTGTCGACTCTGGGCGCGTTACGACTTATCAGCATGAGGCGCGCCGCTATCTCGAAAGACGGGGAAGGTCCAACGAGAATGCCGGGGGCTCTTTGGCGCAACGGCCTAATTATTGCAGGCGGCTGAAGATCTGGACGCGCCGTCGAAATGAATCCCGGCGCTCGGCAGGCTGGTGCGCAGCTGTCCGGGGCCGGAAAGACTGGCAAAGAACTACAAAGGGTATCACGACCCCGAACGGGCGTCAAAGGCGTGTGTATCTCGTCGATATGGGTATGACCTGTGGAAATGACAAGTGCAGCGCCAACCCCACAATCTGCAACGGTCAAGCTTTCGGAAGGGACCCGCTAGGCCGTAAAAGTGGGCCACGCCGGAACCTCTCGACACGAACACCATGATGGCCGCCAACGTCGAGGCATCGCAGCGCGACTGCAGGGGAAAGCGCGGCTTTGAATACAGTACACATCTTGGTTGACGCATCGAATCTGAGGCACGCCGCCCATCCACACCTCGGACCATCAAAGTCTCCCCAGAATCCTACGTCATTGCGCGAGCCATCCTCTCGTCGCTGCGCCCATCGACTGCTCGACGCTGCAGACCACCAGCATGATGACGCGCGCATGGAACAAAGTGCGCGGCAATTGCTCGCATGAGTACACGCCACTGCCGCTGAGCGAGAAGGAGGCGTACCCGGAGCTCAAGACGCGGTTCCAGGAGCGCTCGCGCTTCACAGTCGTCGGCCTGGTGCTCTGCATCGCGGGCTGCCTCTTCGCCCTGTACGGCCTGTTCAGGTACGCCAGAGCACATCGCGCTCGACTGACCCATGGCTGACGCTCACAGCGCCCTCATCACGCCCACGAACAAGTCCTGCGACACGGTCAACGACGGCTACCGCTGCAGCCCCAAGACAAGCCACTTCTGGGGCCAGTACTCGCTGTGGTACTCGGTGCCGTCTGAGATCAGCGTCCAGCCACCCAGCGGCTGCGACGTCACATTTGCCAACGTCCTCTCTCGCCATGGCGGCCGCGATCCAACCGCGGGCAAATCCTTGGCCTACGCCCTCCTGATCGCCAACATCCAGAACACGAGCACCGCCTTCCCTGACGAGTTCGCTTTCCTGAAACACTACGAGTACAAGCTGGGAGCAGACGAGCTGACTGATGCCGGGCGACAGGAGATGGTCAACTCTGGCGCCCACTTCTTCCACCGCTATCGCAAGCTCGTCAAGAAGCACACTCCGTTCGTGCGCGCAGGAGGCCAGCACCGTGTCGTTGAGTCGGCAGAGGAATGGCTGTCAGGTATTGCCCAGTCGCTGGACGAGAAGGCCAACAAGGTCGATGTCATCATCCCCGAGGGCACCGAATGGAACAACACACTGTCTCACGATGTCTGTCCAGCCTTCACTGGCAGTCCTGGCTACGAGGCGCAGCGTCTCTGGGCATCCAAGTTCGTTCCTCCCATTCAAGAACGAGTCAACACAAAGCTGGGCACCAACCTGAGCGCTACCTACGTCGTCTACCTGATGGACATGTGTCCATTCGACACGCTTGCGCATCCCACTGCGAAGACCTCACCATTCTGTCACTTGTTTACAGAGAAGGAGTGGCACGAGTACGATTACTTCCAGACCCTCGGCAAATACTACGGCTATGGTGTCGGCAACCCTCTCGGCGCTACGCAGGGTGCAGGCTACGTGAACGAGCTGCTAGCCAGGCTGCAGAACAAGCCGGTCGAGGACACCACAAACACGAACCGCACACTTGACTCTGATCCCGCAACTTTCCCACTCGATCGCAAGGTCTACGCCGACTTCAGCCACGACAACGATATCAGTGGTGTTCTGGCCGCGCTTGGCCTCTACAACCAGACGAAGCCGCTGTCCAAGACGACTGTGGAGAGCACCAAGGACACGTACGGCTACTCTGCCGCCTGGACGGTCCCGTTCGCGTCGAGATTGTACGTGGAGAAGCTGCAGTGCAGCGGCGCGAAGGAAGAGTTTGTGCGCATCATCGTCAACGATCGTGTGCAGCCACTGGAGTTCTGTGGCGCAGACAAGCACGGCAGGTGCACATTGACTAAGTTTGTTAAGAGCCAAAGCTTCGCCAGGAACGGTGGGCTGTGGAGCCAATGTTTTGAGTAAAGCACTCCTGCCCTATCTGCATTGACGCAATTTATAGACCGGATCATAGACCATGTAGACGTCCCATCTCTCGACCCAATCGACTATTATTTTCACAATAGACATCGTGCGCGTCAATTTCCATCACGAAATACATTTTCGCCTCCGACAAAGAAACCGCCAGTACAAACAAAGGCGCAGTAACAACCTTCACAATGTCTTTGATCTCTCAACAAGTCCTTTCGAGTAGTCACGCACCGGCAGAAGTCTCAGTCATGTTGCCGGCGCTTTCGTATACAAGCAATCGACCATCTGACAATTGCCAGCAAACTCAAGCCAAACAGCCACCAGGCAGAACCTTCGCAAATGTCATGGACCCGCCCAGCACGCGCCAGCAAGACCGCGGCCGCATCCAACATCAGCGCGATGCTAGCAGCTCACGCCCAACCCCCTACTGCACCAAACCCAGTAGCTGATCCTCCTCCGTCTAACCCCAGCCCACCTTCAGGATTCTCGCTCAAATTCAAGAAAGAGGTCTGGAACGCATACACCTCACTTCCACCACGCGCATCACCCATCTCAACCACCTCCCTCCCCTCGCCCAAATCCAAAGCAGGCCAGAAACCCAAACACCGCATCACCACCAGCAAAGCCCCTGTCTCAAAACCACCAAAGCGCTCCCCAGCGCCACGCCAGTGCAAAGTAAAACTAACGCGCTTCCAATACGGCGGCCCCGACCGCCGCGAACGAGGCAAGTACAGGGACATGATCACCCTCGAGACACCATGTTTGCGACCGACGTGTGCGAATTGCCAGCGATGGCACGGACATGTACTGCGCGACAGCGATGAGACGGAGGGAGTGAGCGTGCCCAGCGGGCAGGATGCTGCGCGTCCGAGACTCAAGCTCAATCTGAGATTCAACACGCCTGCATCAGATAAGGATAGGGAATGCGATATTGATCCTGTCTCGGTGCACGCTTCGCCCAAGATAGCCCCGTGCGGGACCACCTCGTGCGAGGCTCTGCGGCATAGTTACATCGCACGACTGAGATTCGGTAGCGATGCAGGCAAGGCCAAGTTCCGGGCGCTTGTGCATACGCAGGCCCGCAAGGAGATACGGATGGCGCGCAAGAGACTCGGGCGTGTGGCGGAAGATGTAGTACGACAGACCCTGTTGCAAGGAGATGGAGTCGGTGGACAGATGCCGCAGCAGAGACACAGGGCAAAGTTTGCATTCGACAGGGTGATGGGGAGGGAGAATCACAGGATAGTGATGGGGACGCATGTTTAGTAGGGCGACTTCGACACAGACTGGCGGACAACGACACCAAATAAGAGGTAGTAAGAACGTAACATCGTCTACTCGAATCTCATCTAGGAATATGGTTGACCCTGCCATCATACACGCCCTTGAAGACACACCAGTACGCCATATGCGCAAACGCGATACCAACCAAGCTCCCAAACAGCACATCAACCGGGTGATGCCAACAATCTCTAACCTTACTCGCCGCAATCAAAAACGCCACAAGCCACGGCAACACCCAAACAACCATCTTCCAATGGCGTATCCTCCCCTCCCCCCTCTCATCATCCACACACCCACGATCCCCCGCCTCACCACTACCACTCGGCCTATAGCACGGCAGCGCACTCTCCCGCCTCGTACCAAAAACCTTCAACCTCCCATTGAGATACAGCGCCAAGAACCCAAACCCCGCAAACGCCGCGCTCGAGTGTCCCGACGGAAACGACATCTGCGCTTCCCTGACTCGCTTGGCATCGCCCGTGCACACCGCAGCTGTGTACTACACCGCGTGGCCCTGTGCGCCGAGCACCGAGGGCGGCAGGGGGCCCAGCGGCGCGCAGACAGTGAGGAAGTGCGGGCGCAACCCGCCGATGAACCATTTGATGAAGCACTGGAAGAGCGTTGCGGTTGCGAGGGCGTAGCCCAGACCTATGCTCTGCGGATGTTAGACGCTGGAGGTGGAGAAGGGGGGTACGAACCGCTGCGTTGCTTTCCCAGAAGTTGTGGGTGTGCCACAGGCCGATTGCGCCCATGATGGCGAAGGGAATGGCGAAGGAGATGGTGGCGCTTACGAGTGTGGTGATGTATTCGGCGAGGAAGGGTTTGCTGTGCTGGAGACCCCATGAGGAAGTCCATATGCCATCGAAGAGCGGGAAATATCGCGGCATGAGAGGGGTGGCGAAGAGGTATATGAGTTGGGCGATCAGGAGGCAGGTGAGCTGGGTTGCGATGTCCAGCCAGGAAGCCTTCAGCCAGGTTTTGAAAGGTGGGCTGTTATTGAATTGGGGTATGAATTTCCGTGGTCCGGACCGGGTTGGCTTCGAGGCAGCTGGCAAGCTTTCGGGTTGCTTCTGGTCGTGACTGTTGCGCGGCAGGGTCTCCTCAGGAATAGTGGGGAGGTAGTCAACGAACGAAGACATGATTGTAGCAATATACGATGCTGAACCCAGCCACTGGGTTTTAGTGACGGCTGCGGTGAGAACGAGGACTTGGTATATTCGAGCAATTCTTGTTCGAGTCTTGCCAGGACTCCGACTGCCTTTCAAGTTCTATCTGCGCCTGCTGCTTAAAAGCCAAACACGTTCTCGTCCTCCTTGAAGCCCCACTCTTTCAAAACAGGAAGGGCCGCCTTTTGAATCATGGCAGGCGGCCCACATAGAAACACACCTACTTTATCGCCTGGCGCGAACAGAGCTTCTTTGAGAATTTCGGCGTTGACGTGCCCCTTCGTACCTTGCCAATCACCTGACGGATGACTTAGCACGTGCGTGATCTTCAGTCTACCGCTGCTTTCCTTCTCAAACTGATCGAGTGCCTCCTTGAGAAGTATGTCTTTTTCGCTCTTGTTGGCATCGACGACGCGGATCTCGGTCTTGTCGTCGGAAGACAGCATTGCGCGCGCGAGAAGTGCGTAACCAGGCGTGATCCCACTGCCTCCAAGAACGAGATTGATGCGATTGAACGTGTACTTCTTGTCTGAGATGGTGAAGGAGCCGTTGCCGGTATATTCGATCTCGCCTGTCGGGCCGCGGATTTCGATCTCCTCGCCAATGGGCATGCAGTCGAGGATGTTGGACATGGCACCCCCCGGCTGCTCGTCAGTGGGGAAGTAAGTTTTCACAGTGAGCTCAAAGGTGCCATTGCCGTCGCGGAAGTCCTGATCCTTGTCGCCGCCGGACTTGCCATCAGGGAGCAACGGCTTTGTAGGCGTGTACGAACGGATCAACATGCGGTCTTTCATGTGAAAACCGAGCTGCACGTGCTGGCAGGTACCAAGGCCAAGGTCCGGCTTACCGTCAGGAAGCTCGAAGGTATAGGCGCGTGTATCGTCGGAGATCGATTTGCGGTCCACTAGCTTGACTGGCACCCATCTGTGCTTCTGCAGAGTTATCTTATCCGAACCTTGTGACGATTCAGCCTTCTCTTTCGCTGCAGCTTCTTCACTCTGTTTGATGAAGGCCACGGCTTTGTCAGTGACAGTGCCAAGGATACATTCTGACTTGGTTAACATGACATGAACCATGCAGTCGATGCAGTCTCACCTTTGAGCTTCTGATATGCATAGCCATCGTGAATGCTCTCAAACTCACTGCTCGTCTCAGCGTGGACTTTGCCTGCGTGACTCATCACTGCCGCCTTGCCACCAGGGTGCCAATCGAGGACGCTTGTCGCATCGTATACCTTGTTGTCGACCACAATCCAGCAGTCGCTGTCGGTATTGTGCTTCTCGATTTCCTCTCTTGTAAATCGCTCAGACGGCGCGCCGGCCTCCTGCTTTGCAGTCGCAATCCGGTTCTCGGTGCTGGGCTTCATCCATCCGCCATCACCCGTGCCTGGCTCGACCGGATGCCTGTAAAGGATTGACGGCGTCTCGGCGTCGTCATCCTGGATTATAGAAGGTTTGACAACGTACCAGCCATTGTTCATCATACCCATAACGTTCCAATTGCCATGTTGAGGCTGCGTGTTCTTGAAAACATTGAAGCAACGGACAGTGATGCTCTTCACTCGTAACAGGTGGGTGAAGTCGACGTCCACGTGCCAATGCAGCCATGTCCAAAACTTCTTGCCGTGACGAATTGGCGCATCTGGGAATTTACGAATGCAGTAAAGCCAGCTTTCTCCATCATCCAGTGAGACTTCCACTCTCTGAACTTCATGGCCTCCGCCGTCGTATGCATAGCCTTCGACTCGATATGTATTGCCTTTCTTTGCTGCTGTGAGTGGGATCTTCTCGCCTTGCGCTGGCTTGACGATGACAGAGTTGAGATTCTGCTCGTTACATGCTGTGTCAGGATGCCTGAACAAGGTCTCCGCGAACTCGCCGTCCTTCTCCGTGACAAAGGAAGGCAAGACCCGATTGTCCCAGATGTGGTAGTATGAGTCGTTCTCCTTCTCCGAGATCCAGATGCGCTTGAGCCACTTGACGCAGCGGCCGCCAACATAGCCCGGAATTATAACCCGCACAGGGTACCCATGATCCGGCGGTAAAGGCGTGTCATTCATCTCATATGCTAAGATCACATCGTTTGTGGGATCCATGGCGTAGTCGAAAGGTATACATGT
Organism: Didymella arachidicola; assembly: GCA_016630955.3. Taxonomy (NCBI): domain Eukaryota; kingdom Fungi; phylum Ascomycota; class Dothideomycetes; order Pleosporales; family Didymellaceae; genus Didymella; species Didymella arachidicola. Next base: position 660,308 of record CM049987.1, read on the forward strand.
AGCGTACTTGCCCTCACTTGGTTCGTCGGCGCCTTCGAAGTTGACCCAGTAGCGCTTGCCTGTCGGAGTGTCAATCGTAACCTAATAATACAGTATATTGACAGCAGGTCACTTACCCTCCGGCATCTTCGGCTGGATACCCGCTTCAAGAAGCGCATCGCGCAATAGCGGGCCTTTCCAGTACGCGCAGCTCACAGCTCCTGCGCCCCAGCTGAAACCTTTCGACTTCTTGATAAGGTTAAGCTCTTTGCGACGGTTGCCGTCACAAGCTAATGCGACTGGAATGTTGATCGATCGGAATTTTACCTTGAGGTCATCCATTGTCAACATGAGTTTGCCATTTTCAATGTCTAGTTGATGGAATTCCCACAGTAGTCGAGGAACAGCGCCATGGTTGCGGACATAATGGAGCTCATTTGGTGTGATGAGGCCGGCTTCAAAGAGGTGTGTAAGGTTCGCTTCGGCATTCAGGGGGTGCTTGCCAGTCAGACGAATGAGATCTGATGAGCGTGGTAGCCAGTTGTCAGGCGAGAACTGATCAGCTTCATCGATGGAGATCGTACTGCGGTTGTTGTGTTGTGGACTCTTGCGCTTACCATCGTTCTGCTCCAGCTGCGTGATGTAGTTCTTCTCATGTTGCAAGGCCCGTAACAAAGCGATCTCTTGAGGTGTGTATCTTTCCCGCAACTTCTCGTACTCTGTTTTGTACTTCTCTGACTCGTCACTCGAGTAACCTGAGTCCGATTCGCCCTTGTCTGCGTATGCATCGTGGTGCTTGCCATCCTGACCGGTTTCACGCTTCCATTTCTCTTCATCTTGGTTCCCTTGGGCCTGGTCTTTGCTGTCTTTGGAGTCTTTCGAAGTGCTCTCATCTTTTTTCTTGGCATCGCCATTTTGATCTTGCTGCTCCTTCTTCTTCTGCTCTTCCTGCTGCTTCCTCTTGATATTTGCCGGCCACTCCTCCTCATTTTTGACCCAATCCTCGGTAAACTCCACAACATATCTCCATCCCAGGCTCCTATTCTCAGGGTGTCTGAGATGAAGGTCTTTCTCGCCTTCTATCAAGTCTCTGAAATTAACAAGATTGCCGCTCTTAGCTCGTTGCTTTAGCTTCTCATATTCAGCTTTGGCCTCATCGCCCAATTCCTCTGCATCTTCAATACGCTCGTCATCGCGATGCGTGATGCCTGGCAAACGATCGCCCTGCTTATTCCTGAAACCCACACGATGGCTGTGTCCGTGAATGTTCTTCCAGTCTGGCTCGTTATTGATATCCTCCGCCGTTGAACCTGGATGGTTGGTAACCTGGACGCGCCAGGGGATGTGGTACGGCATGTCAATTCAAACGATCGTCAGGTCGCAAAGAAAAAGCAGAGGAACAAGTAGACAATGTTACGAGACTACAGCGGATCTACACAAGGGTGGGAAAGGTACTGCTATGAGCACGGGGAGTCGTCTTGTTGACAGTTGCGCAATGAAGCGGTCCAACGCCTTGTCGTCACATCGGTGACCTTTGCGAGGCATGTCGTCATAGTTTTCATGTCTTGCATTGGTTGCATTGGTTGTGCGTGTGGTTCCGGACGCTGCTGGCTTTCCAGACTGTGAACGGTTCGTGAATGGTTGCTGGTAGCGGCCGCTAGCAGATGGATCCGGTCTTGTAGGAGCTTGTTTGTCATTGTAATTCTTCTCCGCGGATGAATCGGAGCGCTCACGATGCCACCGAATCTGGAATTGAAAAATTCCTCTTCCGCTTTAACGTGCTGGTTCTGGCAGTTGAGTCTGTTAGCAGGCAGGCTAATGCATGGGGTGGTGCTAATTTGAGGTGTAGTGACGAGGAATGCAGATGGGACGGGATCGGCGTGAAGCGGGGTCTTAGCGCATTGCCAGACCCGGCTAAGGGAACTGATGATGCAAAATATCGAGGGCTAGTCGGTGATGAGGGTCATCAAGAGGTTCACGCGGGCGACTATAGCCTCCAGACGGGTTGTTAAGCTGCGTTGTACTCGCAAGCAAGCCTTAGTTGACTCCACAGGTTCCATAAACGTCTGATACTGCACTATGAAGTGGTAGCCTTTTGTCGCTATTGAGGTATCATTATAACCACATATCCGCCCATTTCCACTGTATTCAACGCGGTACTCCCTGGCCCCTAATGCATGCCTGTCTTGATATCCGTGTTCAAATATCCAAACTCACATCATGATGGGCTCCTCACCTATCTTCGTTGACGCCCACGTGGTGTCAGTGGCTATCTGGAGTTCTCACCTCCGAATGAACACAAGCCCTACCCATATCCCTGTCAGGAACAGTAAAGCCATCACGGTCACCATAGCCGCCACCCGCTCGATCGTGAACCGAACGTCGTCTGGATGTATCCTCTCGAGCGCAGCTTCCTCATCCAGCTCTACAACTTCAGCGTGTCGTGGTAAATGTTGTAGGAGCGTTTCGTGGTATGATTGCCGCACTACTGTCGAGTATGCAGGTGGTGCGTCATGAGAGTAGAGGACAAACTGTGCGAGCGGTACGTTTTCATCATCCTCACTATCTGTGTCGTCGGAGTACGAAGAGCGACTCAAGCGTGGTAGGTCGGAGGTGGGTGAGTAGATCTGGAAGGTGAGCGGCTGTTGGTATGTCGTAGATGATGTTGGGCTTGCGATCGTTGTAGAGCTGTCACGATACGGCGATGGCGAACTGTCGAGATATAGGGCGTTCGGATATGCCGGTGGTTCGATCTGGTGCGGTCTGATAGTAGCTTCCGAGCATGTTGAAATAGGCGATGCTGTGCACTGTGGTGTTTGTGGACGCCGTTGTGGCTCAATTCTTGAGCACAGTGGTTCGGGGTATGTATTTTGACTCGAGCTCTGTAGCATTGCGTGAGCATCAAGCTTGGGGCGGGTGGGCTGTGGATGTATACCTCCATGCTTGAACGAGCGACTGCAGCAATGCTGTGCTAAATCTGCTATATTCGCCGCGATATCCAAGTCAGTCAATAGACATCAATTTCGACAGCTTCAGCCCGGAGTCGTATCACAATGTCGTGTGTTGTACATGCAGCTGCGCTTCTTATCATACCGCGCGCCGGATCCGTCCTCACAGCAGCTGCTCGGGGAATGAGGAGAGCAGCTGCACTTGGTGATGGGTAGGCAAGTGCGGCGACGGTACAGCGCACCTTCATAGTGGGCCTGCATGCTGCACGGCATGTGGTAGTGCGAGCTGCCTGAATGGCTGGGGACTTGCAGCCGCCCGGGCTCCATCTGTGGTTGAGGTTTAGTGGTGATGCTTGCCGCAGGTGCAGCTCGCTTAGCGTTGATCATGAACCTGTTTCGAGACTTTCTACTTCCAAGTATGGACTGACCATGACAGCCACCCCCCATTTTTGCTCTTCCTTCTAATATGACACTTGGAGGCTATCCAAACAATTGCGCTGGCCTTCTGATTGACGTCTTTGTCACTCTGTTGTGCTCTTGTAGACAAGCCTTCCTGTGCAACCCAGCCTCAACAGTGTTACGTGGAGCCGCACAGCCCTGATTGGCAGGCGTACGTTGCCTGGTCAGGGCTGCCAGGGTAGCTCCACCCCATCTCAAACCTAAAGCACAAGCACAGAATTGTACAACCCGTTGAGGGATGCATGATGCGATATAGTCACCTGCCACATCTAGACATCTGTTCCTGCATCTAATGGTCTTGACCACCCGCTGCGCTTGCGAGGCAGAAATTCCCATCCATCCGGGAACACGTGACCTGCAGCATACAACTACCCAGGTGTAGACTGAGGCTCCATGCTGAAACTATGAGTCTGGGATAATAAGCTCCTTCATCCTACACTCGTGTGCTCTCGAGTAGGCTTCCCCCTCATTTGCAATGCTGAAGTGCTTGCATTCGATTTTGACTGCATTAAGTCTCAACTTTGGATGTATCAGATAAGCACAGTTGCGGCAAATGACAATAGCTTTATCACACCAGTCTGGCAGCTGTTGGGAGCAAATTAGCAGCGTACGAGGAGAGACAATGACTATCAACATCGTGACGAAGCAGCAACAGCTAAGGTAGTCAAACACTCTACATCATCACCGTCACTACGCACTAGGCCTGCAAGGGATATTGCCCTGTGTGATCTTTGTAGCATGTATGTCCAAGATTTACTCCAAGTCAATTGTATAGTCTAGTCAAAGCCTGATGCGTGGAATGTAACAACTCGCGCAGGCACGCAATTACCAACTGAACGGCGATTGAAACGGCAACCGCAGTCTAGTCTCTCGCTGAGGCCTACAAACGCAGCTTTGGGTACCAAATCGCAACGGCAAGCAGTACAGACCATCAAAACATACACGGACAAACTTGCACTGCTTCGAGCGTACTTCGAGTGGGAGATGATGGCATCATTACACATTGTCCTCATTGGTCAGATTTGGGTGGATTCACATTTCGGACACAACATCTACGATTTCGGCCCACCGGCGACGGTCCATCTTACACTGTTACATGTACGGTGCTGTTTCTTAGCCCGGCGACGGGCTAGCTTCCAAGCTGGTAGACTCCAGCGAGGACCGTCCACTCGTTGTCAACCTCAAACCCAGAGTTATCCACACTTCGGTCCTTCTTGTACTCGTCACTCTTCCGGAGAGAAGATATACGGCCAGTATAGAGCCAGTTGGCGTATATGCTGAAGTGATCCGCATCCTGTTCAAGAAGCTCGATTTTTCGACTGCTGTTCTTCACCCAGTCGCCCGACATAGCGTTCTTGAAGAATTCAGAGCTGGAGATGAGATGATTTATGTGGAAGTGGAAACGCCTCTTCTCTTCTCCGACAACAACGATGACCGGCGCGGACTCAAAGCTGCTTTGTCAGTGGGTGAAAGCATCTGCCGCGACTGTAGGGTAACTTACCTGAGTGCGCTGTCGGCTGGAGACCGGATCTTCCGTTGAGTAGGATTTCTGGAGCGGCTGATCATCACGGTGGTGTTGAAGAGAGGGCTTGGAGTAAAGCTGCAGTGGTTGTGGTCGTCGTCAAATCAACTAGTCGTTGTAATGACTTGAGTGAGATAGCGCGGCAAACACAGGTGGTGAGGCCTTAACACAAGCGACTAGAGGTGACGTCGATGCCAGTGAGAGTAAATACAAAGTTGTCAATGGTGCAGATCGCCGAGTACGCACGTGAGGGCCTTTCCAGCAGGCGCAGAATGTGAGGCGAATGGGAGAAGAGACATGTCTCCGGGAAAATTTCTTTGTGTTGATACAATGAGAAGCTTTGTTTGCTGCGAATTCGATGCTTAAGAGGTGACTGACGGCTACTTCCTCTGTCTTGGCGGCGCACTCAGGGCTGGCGCTAACGGTGACTCGATGCCGCAGCGGACTGTAATTATGAAGCTTTGATTGTCATTGAACATTTGGGGGTATGCTTAGCTGTGTTGCAAGATCAACAAAGATGCCAAAGGAGAGAATCAAATCCTCGTTGACCAAATCATCCTTCCTCACTCACGACCGCCGATATGCCCCTCTCACCAACCACCTCCTCAACCAGCTAAACCATCCTCATCACCTATCCGTATATTCGTATATTATATCATCGAAATGAACTTTTCCGCGCTAAGACCAAGTGCTCTAATAAGCAATCATCTGAACCTCGAAGTGCAGCGACCCATAACCTCGCCCTGGCAGACGAGCTCGGCGTTGAACTCGGAACCGTCGAGTGTGAGGTAGATATCGAAGTAGACGCGGTAGAAGGTGCCTTGTGGGGTGTCCATGCGCTCGAAGTCCTTCTCAAGGTTCTTCCGCGAGAGATCAGAGGTAAGAGTAACGACTTCCTTGATGCCTGGGTGATGTTAGTGAATAACTTTTTTGAGTAGCATAGGTGAGACTCACGAGGGTCTTTGGTATACTCTGGGCAGACGTCGTCATCGCAGGCGTACAGAATGTCTTCATACATGAGCGTTGCTCCGGGTGCGACTTGTCTGAAGAACGAGACCTTCACAGGCTCCCCAATCTTGACTCGTTGACCCTTCTGCACGAAAATCTGTCGTGTGTACTTGCATCGGTCCTTACCATCCAGAGACGGCACACGGTACTGCTCGGGGTGGTGGCCCTCTTTGAAGGGCTGCAGTGTAGCCATGAGGTAGTGGCGACGAGCGACACGGTGTGTAACAATACGTTCTGTGATACCAGCGGTGACAGCGCCCTTGACAATAGCAGCAACTGAGTCCATAGGGCGGACGACCTTAGACTGGAACTGAGGTGGTACATGAAGCTTGATCTGCTGGAAGAGATACTCGGAAGCACCAAAACCACCAACGACCAGGACGTTTTGTAACGACCTGTTCTGTGCCTGAATGGCGATGATCTGATTCCTGACGAGCTCCAGGATGCGGTTGACTACAGGCTCGAAGCACTGCAGAATCTCCTCGTTGGTGAATGTCATGTAGCCTTCTTCGATACCAGCCTCGGGGAACTCGGCCTCGATACCAACATCGACGGCCCACTTCTGGCCGTTGTTTCGGAAGTCAGCCTTTATCCTGTTCTCGAAATCCATAATACATTTTGCGTAAACCTTGCCTGCTGTCTTCGAGCCATCAGGAAGTTTCATCTTTCGAATCTTTGCGCGCAAAATGTTGCTGAAATTGCGGTTGAGCGCTGTAGAACCGCAAGAGTCACCAGATCCAGCTGTGCACTCCGCAACGGAGAATGGCTGCTCCTCTTCAACTTCGTAGGCGATCAGATCGACGGTACCACCGCCGCAATCTACAATCAAGACCGCATCGTGCATTTTGAGGTTGAGCAAGCCCGTCTTCGAACAGAACATGGCTGCGGCTTCGGGCTCGGTGATGAGTGTCAACCGATTATCGTTCTCGTCACGTAGGAAACCAGCTTGAATAGCGGCAGCACGTGTTGCGGCCTTCCCTGCGTCGTTCCAGATAGCAGGGACAGTCAGGTAGTAACGAATGTTGCGCTCCTCACGGTTGAACACCTCTCCCAGCGTCTTCTGCAGCTGGTTCCGCATCGCCTGTCGCAGGTGGAAGAGGTAATCGGCGGCCACATCGATCTCAGACTTGCCCGGGGGTAGGGGAGGCAGGTTGATAGGGTCGATGTATGTGTTGCCAGACAGCATGAGCTGCAGCTTGAACCACTCGACTTTCTGCACGCCAGGCTTGGGGTAGCCGGTGGGTGCCAGTGCATCGGCGATGTCTGGGCCCCAACCTACAACCTTCTGGTACTGGTCGTAGTAGAGCACGGTGGGGATCTGTGATCTAATTAGCATGCGTCAGGGGCAGTATTTCGTCCGTAGCTACCTTCTGCTTAGTCTGGTTTCCAGCGCCGGGCCACTCGGTGATGATGTCCTCCTTGGCCTCAGTGTTGGTTGCGAAAGCGAAAGCGACACCTGAGAAGGTCGTGCCCTGCGTCGAGTCAGCCCCACGTCCTGTCTGCATACACAATACCTAGCTTACAAAATCAATGCCCACAATGAGCTGGGCCTTGGAGCGTCCCTCGCCGGCGACTTCTGCCATACCTGGCGGGCGATACTGCTGCACTGGGCCTGGGCCGTGGGCAGCAGGTGGGAGAGGAGCACCATAGCCGGCGCCATACTGCCCAGGCGGTGGCTGCGGCGGGTAGCCAGGCGGGCCGCCCTGGGGAGGGTAGCCCACGGGCTGCTGGGGGTGTGTTGGGTAGCCAGGCGCGCCGGTGTTGATGGGTGGGAGGGGGCTGGTCGGGCGGCCATGCTGCTGCTGGGGCGCGAGGCCGCCCTGCTGCGGCGCAAAGGTGTACGAGGGCGGGCGCCCCAGGTTGTTCTGCGGGTTCATGGGGAGCGAGGAGCTGCTCGAGTTGCTGGCCTGCGGCGACAGCGACGTCGGTCGATTCGAGCCGGTTGGGGCGGTGCCGCTGGGGTTGCTCTGGGTGGGCTGGTGGGAAGAACTCTTGCGTTTCGAACCAACTAGGTTCTTGAAACGGGCATTCATGGAGTTCATCAGTCAGAGAGGGAGGAGAGAAGCGGAGAGAGAGTGCGTGGGGGACGACAGGTAAATTGGCAGCGAGCTGACAGCCACAGCGCTGGGCGCCTCTAAACAGACAAGGCTGAGAGCAACAGCTAACACTCGCTACTCGGGGCGCAGTCCTCCAGGAATTCGATCCGCTTGCTTACCACCGACAGCACAGGCCGGGACTTGACGAGGATTCGGCTACTGGCTGCTGGCTGCTCCAGAAAGATTGGTACCTGAGCGGGCGCGAGTGTGTCCCTGGAGCTGTAGAGAGGCTGGAGGGGTAGCAGAAGCGCGGGTCATTCTTTCACCGGTTTACGGGCCCAACCCTACGCCGCACAACGCCCTACCACAGCTGCCGCAGCCCCAAGCCTGGAAGGCCATGGATCAGCCACACCTAGCCGGGGTGCTGCTGTCAAACGTCCCGTTTCCCGCTATCCCGTGGTTATTTCTATCCTGCCAGCGTCATATATATATATTCGCTGCCAGCGCGACTAAGATAACAAGTGCATTGCTGCATGTACGAAGAATCCCGTTTCTTTTGAGGAATCATGCTCGGCGCCCGTGCACGCGGAGGTGATTCCTCAGAAAAAACGGGATTCGTCGTACGAATAACTCCCCCAGGACAAAGCTGCGGCGCTGCAGCACACCGCGCCGCCTATCTGCGCCTCATTGGGCGCTGATGCTCACCTCATCTGCTCCACTAGACACGAAGGGATCCCTCGCCAACTTCGCCAGACAACCCGTCAAGCGAGCTACACATTTCTCAGCACATAGCACGTGGCACGTTATTCTGGAAATCATTGTTTCAACTCTGGCCGATTTCTACTCTGGCCGATTTCTTTGTCCTTGACCTTGCAACAAGTCCGGGTGATGTCGGTTGCTGCTGCGATCGTAAGGCTGAGTATTCTAAATGGGGACCCAATCAGTTGCTAGGGCGGGGTGTTAGCGCAGGTAGACTTGGTGCTGGACGGCATCTTGTCCTGCTTGTCCTGGAGACGAACACTACACTAACATCACCATGACTATGACAAGTCGAGACTACTAATGCGATGTTACACACTTCGTTTTTTTTTTTTAGAGTTGGTCCATAGTTTCCTGAGGTCATCCTTGGTGGTAGGGAACATAACTGGCCATGGGCTCCAAATCTCAGGAGTCAGTAGAAAAGTCCCAGCAGGCCTGTCGCAGCCTGTTAATACTCCTGTAAGCTAACATTATGCTTATGTTGTAGTTGATCTGTTCTGTCAGATATGAGATGGTCCCAGGCCCGCTCAAATCATTACCACAGAAACCCTCATCCCATACTCTCCCTTAACCCGCGAGACCGAGATGATACCGCATATAAGCCCCAGATTCCCAGAAACCTGGTTTTGTAATTTGCAACTTTTAGTACGCATACATTTTGTGTTGGCTACAACGGTTATACCGTCCTATTTGCAATTTCCTGCCACAGGAGAGCCTCACAGCTCATGGTTTTTTTTTTAATTCTTCTTAAATGCACCTGGATACTTTCCATGCTATTCAATAATATTAGGCCTCTGTGTAGCTCTTGATACCATCGCAGTACTTGCTGTTCACCATCCTTGCTCGGCTGTGCACGTTTCGAAACTTTAATATATTATCTTTCCCATGTACACGTCCGTACCTTCCCTACACTGGCTACATTCAGGTGATCTTACTCACCCAGATCTGTACGTAGTCAGCTAGACCTATATCTTAAGATGTGACGGTCATTTTCAACACTTCATCTTACGTCCCACTGAGACCTGAGATCCTCATTATTCGCAATGGCACTACAGGACCCTGATGGGTCCCAACAGGACCTCAATGAATGCTTGTTGAGGAACTATACCACGGCTCATCCCCACGAATTAACTCGTAGAAACTTCAAAGACGAGACATCTTGCTCTACGCATCAATTTCAACGATGCAGGTGTTCTGCTCTTCAAATTTCGACTTCCTCACTCCAACCCTTAATCCACTTCACCAACGCACCACACCGACAAATAATCCTCAGTTTCCTGCCAACCCCCCCCCCCTCTCAACACCCAATCGAAGCCACCCCGTCGAAAATCACCCGCTCAAAAACAGTCCAGATCCTCATAGCACCGGAGCCATCCACGCCACAACCCACACCAATGACATCAAGCCCCCACGACCGCAACGCCAATGCCAGAAACGCTACATGGACATTCTGGAGCCGCGACGGCTTCGTGTACGTGGAGCTCGAGCCCCCAAAACCCAGTCTCTTTCAGCGGTATTTCGACTGGCGCGATACCGTATCGAACACCCCTGCGAATATACCTGCGTCTTGCAGGTGGGAAGTAGAGCATACGCCTAGGAGAGCTGAGTGGATTGAGATGCAGGAAATGAGCTCTTCGAGTACCTCTAGAGGGGGAGAAGATGTCCAGCCCGATAGCAACGAACTTTCAGACGAGGGCTTCGATGACTGCAAAGTTAGAGAGCCTGAGGAGAGGAGACGGCCGGAGAAGGAGAGTCTCTGGAGGAGCGTCAAACAGGCGATGCAGGTTGTTGACAGGATTATCGCTGTCAAACGGAGTTGACGGTCGCTCGGCTGTCTTGTCATCGATGGGAAATCTTGGAAGAGGAGTAAGGAGGACGAACGGGAGAACCCGGTGTAAGGTGTAGATACAGTGGACTCTGTGGCGAGACCACAGTCACATCTGGAAAAGAGGAGGATACAGCAATCCAGCTTATCGATTTAGTAGGCACAATGTGCTATCGTTACAAGTAATGTTCAATCAATGCAGTCCATCCCAGCCCTTGGGATGTAGAAACACCATAAAACCTCTCGCCTCCCGCCAAGCAAACGCCGTCGCTGATGTGATTTTTCCTTGCAATGGGGGTGACGAATCTTTCTAAGGATTACGTCAAGAGGTCCGCCGTGTTCCATTTCCATGGCACTGATCCATATGAATCATGAAGGACCCTCTACCCGCGAACTTTTTCTGATGAAGTGTCCCCTCACAGAGCGTGCATTGATATCTCTCACTGCTACTCATGTGAGAGTCGTTCTCGTGAATGACACGCTCCGGTGATGTAGGGATAGATGTGTTGCAACATAGCCCTGTAAACCCGCGGATCTGGCACATACGTGGCATTGGTCGATGTTCTAATGCCGTTGGACAAATCCCGATAGTTGGTAGGGAAATTTCGATAGGTGGTGGGGGGACTGCAATTGGTGGTGGGGAAATCGCAATTGGTGGTGGGCAAATCGCAATTGGTGTTGGCCGAGGCAGCGGGGGACGACCTCGTCGTGGAGCGGTCCTAATCAACACCCAGTCCGGCAGCTGCTCCTCGTGAGTCTGTTGAGATGCGGTGTTCGAGCCACTCGTGTGCTTCTAACGCACCCCGGCTGCAGCCCCTGGCATTCTCTGCTGTACATCGATTGCAGACCTAGACTCGTCCTTTTCAGAGTTCTTGAGGCGCGCAAGTATCAATGTCAAAGTCTTCTTCTCTCTGCCGTCATTCTCCAGGACATGTATGAGATCTCGGACCTGGATCTTTTCGCCGATCTCGGTGTTCTCGATGTTGGCGCCGTAGTTCCGCTTCTTTGCTCGCAAGCCGACCTCAGTCTGAGCGGCAGCAGGTGTTACTGCACCACTGCCGCCTGTGGCAATAGTCTGTCGAGCAGGGGTTGAAGCGCCAGAAGCTCCTGCGCCGCCACCTGCCCCTCCGCCCCCCGTCATCCAAGAGTACTTCTTCTTCCTTCCACCGCCCAGTGCGAGTGCAGCTGTCTCGTTGGCTTTGCGGTGCAGAACGTCTTCGGTCTGGCCAGCTTTGTTCATTGCATCTCGCTGCTTCTTGGTGATCTTCTCGGGAATGGGAAGAGGCGCTACCTCGGCTGCGTCAGCCGCTGCTGCAGATTTGCCCTGCTGGCGTTGCTGACGTTTGCGAAGTCGCTCCTTTTCGTACTGCTCGTCTTCACGGACACGCCTCTTTAGGGCATTGGCGACGTGATTCGCGTTTTGCAAAGTAGGCTGTGGTGTAGGAGGGGCTTCGCTTGGCGGTGTAGGCAAGCGCGCAGCATTTGGCAGTCCTAATCGTGTTAATGCACATTTCGACGATAACGCTACTACTCTCTATAAACTCACCCTTGCTCGCAGTCGTCGTGGAGCTGGTGGCACTTCCAAGCGCCTCCCACGGCGTTCTGAGAACATTGGTAGGTGCGGCCATCTTCGGCTCAGCATCTGGTTCCTTCACCGCAATGTCGAGCAACTGAGGCGGTATGATGCCGTGTGATGTGTTCTGTCGGCCCTGACTCAAGGCGAAGGAGTCCTCCACGATGGTGCGTATGCGCTCCTCGGCGGCCAGGGATAGCAAAGACAAGATCTCGACAAGCGGGGCATTTTGGTTGAGGAGACTGGCTGCTTCGAGACCCACAATCTGCTCCCCGTTGGCACCGGTCTGCGTAGTCCTGGTTACGTCGCGCGGAGTCTTATCAGGAATCTTGTCGAACAAGCCATCGACATTGACCTGGATACCGTTTTCATATGCGCGCCGGGCCATACGGTGGCGGAGTACATTGGCGTCACAGAAGGGGTCTGTGAGACACTGTTGGGCAGATTCGTTCAGTATCCGTGCGGCTTGTTCGTGCTTCCTCAGAAACTCTGCTTCGTGCTGGTCTTGCGTCACAGACTGGCTCAACGGCCCTGACCCCTGGAACGCGCCGTGACCACCCTGTTCACTCCAATTATTGAAGCTGCTGTGGGGAGAGATGGTGGATCCTGTAGCCTGCGAATTGAACGATGTACCGTAACCGCTGCGATTGCCATAGCTGTGAAGCAAATTGTCTTCTTCGGCACGTAGATCGATACCAGAGCCTGTCAAAACATCGCTGATATTGTTCACGTCCAGATCACGCGCATTTGCCTTTTCCAGTTCAGCGTTATCCGTAGCCTTGCTGTAAGGAATTTTTGGCGGCGGCATAGAACTAGGAGGTGGCTGAGGCGGTTGCTGCTGCTGCGCCATATGATTCGGGTGCTGATAGGGCTGGGGCTGGTGGAACGGCGGAGGCTGAGTGTTGGCAGGCGACTGCGGCAGAGACAGATAGCCAGAGTTCTGAGGAGATGAAGCATAAGGCGACATGGGATACGATGGTGCCGCAAAAGGCGACTGGTACGGCGCGGGCGATGTTGGGTTCGGTGACAGGCGCGGGCGCTTTGCGGGGGGGATGCCGCTGCCCATGGTCGGGGACATGGCGCCGGGCGACTGGTTGTATGAGGGCGGCGAGAAGGGTCGCGGTGGCTGTTGGTTGAGGTTTTGCGTCTGCACGGGTGGCGGGTGTTGCCCGTACTGCTGCGGATACTGGTTGTAGTTCTGCGCCATGGTGGGCAGGCAGGCAGGCAGCTCTTCCCCGGAGGGAGTGCGCGGGCGGCAGCTGTTTATCGGCGTGGCATCAACGGAGGTGGGAGGCCCGGATCGCGGTGGAAGGAGCTGTGTTGCAGGCGATGCGCGGGGAAGGAGCGGTGGGCCAGGGCACGTCTGGAATAATGTCTCGGTGTTGGAGTCGCGAAAGCAAAGGCACGTCCAGGCAAGAGTGACGCCTGCGCACAGACGATTACTGAATTGCTTGGCAACGCCGCGACAAAGAGCACCGCGACGGCTCTCTCACTATAACCACGTCCTCATTCACTGCATTTCGTCCGCGCATCACCGTCAACAACGACAACAAGCCTCTGCAATTACTCCTGCTACACTTGTCGTCTGACTAATGGCCCTAGACTGAACGCACGCTTTTGCTGGCCGACGCGCCCTTTCTTCGACAGCATCTACGCCCCTTCACCTGTAGCCGTGCACAGCCGACCGCGTCCAGAGTCGCGCTCTTGATCCCTTTGTACGCCTGCAATAACAAGCCGTACGTCTTGTAGCAACCGAGCCAAGTAGAGACACAGATATGGCGTCCAAGAGAAAGCATGCGGCAATGGAGCCGGAAGATGTCCAGCCTATAGACCCAGCCGATGAGCTGATGTTCTTGTGCTTGGGCGGCGGCAACGAGGTTGGCCGCTCCTGCCACATTCTCCAGTACAGGGGCAAGACAGTCATGGTGCGTTCATTGAAGCTCGAGAGATCCACATAATGCTGACTCGAACAGCTTGATGCCGGTATGCATCCTGCTTATGAGGGCCTCTCTGCCATGCCGTTCTACGATGATTTTGATCTCAGCACAGTAGATGTGCTTCTAATCTCACAGTATGTATACACATTTGCCCTCAGATCTAGCATCGATATGGGTGGGCCAGGCGTATCACTGCAGTCGTACATGCATGGAGGACGATTTTGGAACCAACCAACATCTTGTATATCAGAAACAATGGAATATCATTTGCATCATCCAGTCCGACTCCGGTGATGTGCCCCCTCACCCTGGCCCCACATGTACATAGCAGCATCGTCCCCTGGGCGTAAAAGAAGTGCGCCACCTTTGCTGACACGACATCAGTTTCCACGTCGATCACGCAGCTTCGTTGCCCTACGTCCTGGCGAAGACGAACTTCAAAGGCCGAGTCTTCATGACACATCCGACCAAGGCCATTTATAAGTGGCTTATCCAGGACTCGGTCCGTGTCGGCAACATGTCCAGCTCCTCAGAGACCAAAATCCAGATGTACACCGAGCAGGACCACCTGAATACTTTCCCTATGATCGAGTCCATCGACTTCTACACAACACACACCGTATCTGGGATACGTATTACACCGTATCCTGCGGGTCACGTTCTTGGTGCAGCCATGTTCCTCATCGAGATTGCTGGATTGAAGATCCTATTCACAGGTGACTACTCACGGGAAGATGACCGACATCTGGTGTCAGCTTCAGTACCAAAGGAGGTCAAGATCGACGTCCTTATTACGGAGTCCACGTTCGGTATCTCTACACATACACCGCGCGTTGAGCGTGAAACACAGCTGATGAAGGCTATCACTGATATTCTGAACCGTGGAGGAAGAGCCTTGCTCCCTGTTTTTGCCCTTGGACGAGCCCAAGAGCTGTTGCTCATCTTGGACGAATACTGGAGCAAGCACCCACAGTACCAAAAGGTACCGATCTACTACAACTCTAGTCTGGCGCGACGATGCATGCAAGTATATCAAACATACGTGGGCGCCATGAACGATAACATTAAGCGCCTCACAAAGCAGCGATTCGCCGAGGCCGAAGCCGAAGGGGACGTTGGCCGCCGAGGAGCTTGGGATTTGCGTTTCGTACGATCTTTGAAGAACCTCGAACGCTTTGACGACATGAGTGGCTGTGTCATGTTGGCATCACCTGGTATGATGCAGTCTGGTACGTCTCGCGAGTTGCTCGAGCGATGGGCGCCGGACCCAAGAAACGGCGTCATCATCACTGGCTACTCGGTCGAAGGTACTATGGCGAAGCAGATCGTACATGAGCCTGAGCAGATCCCTGCCATCATGACGCGGGCTGCAAACAACAATCGCCGCGTCGGCCAGAGAGAGAACGAGCAAATCATGATCCCGAGGCGTTGTACAGTACAAGAGTACAGTTTCGCAGCCCACGTTGACGGCAAGGAGAACATGGAATTTGTGCAGGAAGTTGCTGCTCCAGTAGTAGTAAGTCCCTGCCTATTAGTCCCTTCAAGTAATGGAGCTGATGCCCTAACAGATTCTTGTCCACGGTGAGAAGGGTAACATGACACGCCTGAAGTCTAAACTTCTCGGTTTCAACGCACACAAAACAGTCCCTACCAAAATCTACTCGCCCGCCAACTGCGAAGAGCTCCGGATTCCCTTCAAGACCGATAAGATTGCTAAGGTCGTTGGCTCACTCGCCGCTATCCAGCCACCTTTACCTCGCTCGTTGAGATCGCCAGGCGAAGACGGTGAACCCGACCAAGCTACCGAGGAGAACAAGAATCCCGCACTTATTAGTGGAGTCTTGATCCAGAACGACTTCAAAATCTCACTCATGGCGCCCGAAGACCTCAAAGAGTACGCTGGCCTCACAACAACCACAATCGTGTGCCGTCAGCACCTGACCTTGTCTGCTGCTGGCACAGAGTTAATTCGCTGGGCGCTTGAGGGCACTTTTGGGGCAATCAAAGAGGAAGAGATCACAGATGATGCAGTCAAGGGCAAAGAGGCCAATAGCAACGGTATCAAGGAGGATGCAGACGAAGACATTAGCCGCACAAGCACCCAGTTCACCGTCATGGAATGCGTCAACATTCTCGTTAAGCCCGGCGGTCACATCGAAGTCTCCTGGGAGGGCAACGTGATCAACGACGGTATCGCCGATGCCGTACTTGCTGTGCTGTTCACCGTAGAGAGCTCGCCCGCGGCGGTTCGTCGTAAGTCGCTCAACCTACAGATAGGTTCTACCAGTCCAATGGCTAACCCTGTCTGCAGAATCCTCCCGCCAGCATTCGCACTCGCACGCCCACCCCGAGAAGCCAAAGGAACCCAAACATCACCCCCACGCCACGTCCGACCCTGCAACCCGTCTCGCACGCCTGATGCTGTTCCTCGAAGCGCAATTCGGCGAGGAGGCCGTCAATCCAGTTTCCTATCCGCGTTCCTCCGCGCTCAATCCCTCGAATGCGACAAATGGCACCGAGGTCTCTAAGACAGACGACGAGGCCATGGATGAGGGCGATGCGAAGGAAGTCAGCGCCGAAGACAAAGCTGCGCTTCAGCGCTTGCACGCCCAGGGCATCCCAGTTCCGGGTATCGAGATTAAATTCGACCGCTTTGTCGCGAGGGTTTGGTTGGAGGATTTGGATGTTGAGTGTGCGAACAACGCTCTTAGGGCGAGGGTCAAGGCGGTGGTTGAGAGGGGTGTGGAGACAGTGAGTGGATTGTGGCGGTAGGTTGGCGGTGCGGGAGAGTCTGCAAGAAGAAGACAGAAGGGGCTGCTTGATTCGCAAGCAATGATGGGGCAGGATGCGGAGTAGTGTACGTGTATTGATAGTCTGCATATCAAAATCGGGGAGGGCACTTCTTTGGGATGTACATGAATAGCCAGATGTGATTGCTCGCGTAGTGATATTCGAAAAACAAGCCTCAGAGTCAACTGATTGGTTCTAGATTCGTGGTACCCACGGCCTCCAAGTTGGCTTCGGAAGATTCGCTGACCATGTAAGTCTCGCCTCCACGATCTCCCGCCCGGAAATACCTTTCCCGTACCCGCGCACTGGCAAGTCGACCATGTTATAGACAATGCGAGCCTTCCCCAGCCTCAGTGCCTTCGCACATGGCACTCTGAACAGCGGCCCAACACCTAAATCATTATTATCATGTCATCTTCTAGAAGCCTACCACGACGGCTGTCTCAGCTATATTCGAATAAAACCATAGGACTACTTCTTGTCAAAACCCACCTACTGGCGAGATATAAATGGAGATGACAGGGTCAGGGTTCCGGCTGAGCTGTAATGCTTATCAATGACGAATTTGATGTTTATGTCTTGCACCGCGGAAAAAGGCAAACGGAGAAACTCGCTTGTCGACTGTCTGTGGGAGAGGTGGCGGGTGGGTGTCGTGTCGCAGGATAGAGTAGCAGTTGCATCATGACCAACAGAGTGATTGATTGTCCTCAATGAGGCTGAATCAGGCACTGACAAGGTCCTTCCTCCTAGAGATGAGTAGCTCGCACTGTGTCCCGCAGTGGGGAATGCGCTTCCATTGTAGCCAAAACAAAACCACCTCTTTGCATTCAAACCAGGCAAGAGGGGGTACTGACTACCTCCAGGATCCTTGTAAATATGCAGCTTGGGTATTTTGTAGCAATCAAAGCCGGATGTAATCACAGGCTTCTCGTAGCGAACACAGACTCTGTCTAAGTATATGTAAGGCTCGGAAACGACCTGACGATCTCCTCGTTTCCTAAAGATCTTTAGCTTGTGGTGCACTCCCTTTGCGAGGGAATGACGATTTTGCTGAACCGCTGCTACGTTCGATTTGCGAGGAGAAACATTGGGCTCATCGGATACAAGCAAGACTCTATCCGGTCGTGGAACTTGCGTGAATAGGCACTGACTACCTCCCATATTTCTGAAAATGGGACTGTTTACCGCATAGCCTAGACTTATGAGGTTGTAATGATAATTCTAGCGCATCATTTTATGGTCTTGAAAAGCAGATGTATTCTCACTAAATGTCGTGTAGCTTCAATATTTTGCGAGAAATAGTGATTAGGGGCGTCCCATGGGAACACAAACTCAATGCCTCTATCCTGGGGCTTCTGATTGAGCAGTCATGCAAAAATCTCATTGTTAAGATACAAGAGGCCTCTAGTAGTCTTTGACGCATCTCTTTCGACTGAATACCTCTTCTTTTGCTGTCACAAATTCACCACAACTTCCATCCTAGGATAACCTAGCTGGAAACACTCGTTTGCATTTGCACAATAACACCTTGATGGTTCATCACAGTAGTGTTCAATATACCTTCACAACCTACCATTTAATCTCACAGCTCAGAATGGCCAGAAACACAGCAACTGTGGCCTTTTTGCGAGAGCAGAGACACTTGTCCCGGTTGCGCAAAAATTCTCATATGAGGTATTATCAAGCTAATCTGCGGTCATAGCTGTTTTACCAATTGATTTCTCATCTGGCATAAATACGAGGGACAGTAATGCACTGGAAGGGGATTGACCTGCCCATGTGTAGGCCAGTACTTGCGTGTCGAGAGAGCAAGAAGATGTTGAACCAGAAATTCTTTGAGGGCTCGCATGCTACTTTTGGAGTGCAGGAGCCTTTGATCTGTGTGAGCTTAAGAGATTGGCCTGTTTATTGACGAGATATCGGCCGATTTTGTAGTCTGCTTCGCACACTCAATGTGCCAGTCACCCTCTCCCACGGCGCCCCCGAGAGTTCCCGACGCCGACCAGCCCCGAGTTTCCGAGCAAAGCCTTCTAGTCACCCACCGATTAACAATCGCGCAGCGTTAAAACACAACTTGGGGCGGCGGTACCCTTAGGCGTGCAAAAAATGCAGTCATTTTTGCAGGCTCTGTGCGTTTTCGTCTTGGCAGGGTACCAGAGTCACTGAAGTATGTGAAGCTGCTCGGCGATGGCTCGGTACTAAGTTTGTTGGGATGCTCGACACGACCGATCTTACGCCTGCAGAAGTATATAGCTGCCTCACGGTAGCATTAAGGTGTGACTGCACAACACAAGCTTCCCAAGCATTCACACACCGCCATACTGCATTCGTCTACGACCACACCAACGTTCAGCCATCACATCTTGTTCTCTTGTCTTCTCATGAACACCGATAACTTCCACACTACTGTCCACCTCATCTAAATTGCAAGAATGTCGACACCGTCGCCTTCCACTTCTCGCAGCGCCTCTACCACTATGATGGCCGCTGTGCAGACTCATAATGGCGTTCACCAGTCCCATGGCTTCATGGCAGCACTCAAAAAACCCTTCCAAGGCTGGTCCAAGGAGCTCCTCCGTGCTCGCGACAACGACGATGATGATTACAACTTTGCCAGTGGCATGCGTCGCGGTGCTTAACTTTACCGCGAGTCTGAGCACGATCACGCTTAGTCAAGACATCGGCGTGATTTCACCATGACGCCTTCAGGCGGCAGAGCCAGAGGTAATTCGCGCATCGCCATATCACACACCATGGCGACCCCATCATCGTTCAGCATTCATGGCTGTATCGGTCTCGCCTATGAACAATGCTGGAGAGAACAGATGCGAAAAACATAGATTTGAAGGAGATGGGTGCATCCAGGAGTTTGCAGAGAGTACCATACGCTGCTGGAGTCGTTGGATATTTACTTCGCGCGCAAAGATACCCGTTTTTGAGTTTACGAATCCACTTTTTACCTCTCAGCGGTTAGCGATGTACGACACACTCATGTGCATTGGCTGCTGACATCGCAACGATCGAATTTGGCGTTGACGAGAACAAGAAATGGGCTTTCGCCAGTGGGCGGGAGGCTGAACTACACTTGCCGCTCACGTCATTACCGAGTCCGTGCGCGTGACGCCCACCATCGCGTAACGCCCCGCTGAGATCCTATCGACTTGTTGAAAAATAAGGTTACTGAGCCACCAACAACAGCAAATATTGTATAATATTGTAGTAGAGTAGTAAATAGACCTATGTGAACTACTTGTGCTACTTGTATTTACTTGGAAGCCTAACGTTGCGTCCGCGGCGAGTAGTGACTGGTGGAGGAGCTGAGGGTGCCTCAGGGGCTTCTTTCGCACCACCAGCATCACCAGCTTGTTTCTGACGCTTATTGCTACCTGAGGTAGCTTTTAAGGCTTTACGCTTACCCTTTTGGGATAATTGGATAGCAGTAGTAGCTTGACGAGCGTCCCTTTGACGCTGCGCTTCAGCTGCCTTCTTAGCCTTCTCCTGCACCCTCACCTCCTTAGCTCTCTCACGCTCTGTACGCTTCTCCTGAGCCTCTCTTGCTCTCTGAAGCTTAATTGCTACTTGCTCTTGCTTCTGACGTAGCTTTTGAAGATGCTGCTCCTCCTGTTCTTGCTCATTGATCTTCCGACGATAGTGTGCCTCTCTGACCTTCCGAGGAGACCAAAATACAGGTTGACTTTGGTACTCCTTCCGCTGTTGGAGACTCAGGGGCTTACTCTTCTTATTGTGCTTCTTCCTGTGTGCAAGAGACTCCTGCAGGCCTTTGTTCTGCTCAGTAAGCAGCTCAACCTGGGCAGTAAGAGAGTGAATTGCCCCTGTCAGCTCCCGCACTGCCTCACTGTCAGGTTCCTTCACATGATCCTTAAGTACCTGCCTTATACGCCTCCAGTCTGTTGGTCTAAGAGCTCCTGATTGTTCTTCTTTGTCTGTATAAGTGTTGTTGACTTGTTTGAGTACAGCAGAGGCGTCAGGGGGCCATATCCCTGTGGCTGCAAAGGAGTTGACGATTGTTGACTCCTGAAATGAGCTCTGCCACGCCGCCCAGAACAGGTGTAAGAAGTTTGATTTAGTGACTGGAGAGGTCCCCTGACTGCTTTGGAGGAACTGCGTAAGCTCATTTGAGTATGCTCGTGCCAGAGGTGAGAACAGGCAAACGTCCAGTGGCTGGAGCCTGTGTGTTGAGTGAGGGGGAAGGATCATCACGAGTATCTTGCGTTGGTTGGCGTACTCAATAAAGTCAGGGGTAACGTGGCTCCCGTGGCCGTCAAGTATCAAAAGACGATACTTTCTCCGTGCTGTGGCCTTAGTAGCGCGATCGAACACCTGTTCAAGCCAGGCAAGAGCTATCTCGTTGTTGCTCCAGCCTGTACTAGATGAGCTGACAAAGACTGAGTGTTCCCCTGGCTTGATATCCTCCACCCAGCCTGAGTATATAGCTTGATTGGCTGCTGGGTATATGAGGCTTGCTGGCAGGGCTTCCCCTGAGGCACTTATGCAAGCAATAAGCGTGATCCACTCCCGTGAGCCGTCTTGGAGAGTACCTCTGACTTGCTTGCTGTCCCACAGTGGCCGGGAGAACACTCGTTTTGCACGTTCAAGTACCCCGATCATGAAGCCCTTCTCATCCATATTGTACATGTGCTGAGGCTCAATGCTGTACTCAGCTATCTTGCTGTGTAGAAGTGTGAAGTAGGCCTCAAAAGAAGCCCCTGAGTCAGCTTGGTGGCGATTGCGATCCTTCCCTGTTGCCCATTTGGTGACCAGTTCAGCTGTGTGACGGTGGAGGAAGCGAGTAACCCAGCTATCAGAGACGCTGCTACCAGCTACTTTAGACGC
The DNA here is from genome assembly GCA_016630955.3 of Didymella arachidicola. Classification (NCBI taxonomy): domain Eukaryota; kingdom Fungi; phylum Ascomycota; class Dothideomycetes; order Pleosporales; family Didymellaceae; genus Didymella; species Didymella arachidicola. The sequence continues at coordinate 681,998 of CM049987.1, forward strand.
GTAATTTCGGATTTGAAGCCTGTTAGGAGGGAATCCGTCCTCAGTAAGCTTATTAATAAGCTTAATAAGCTCTTGTTCTTCAGTGTTGTTGAGTTTCCGTTGGTTAACTGCTTTGACCTCCCTAGAAGTTGAAACCCCTTTGTGCCTCCGCGCTAACGTAGACCGATCAACTCCCTTTGCTTTAGCAAACTTTGTGTATGAAAGTTGTTCTTTATGATTGCGCAAATCGAATTCTGTAGCCGCTTCTTGAATTGAGTCCATATTGACTGAGCTATGGGGTGTTGAAGATGGGGTGCGATTTGCTTAGCGGGGCGTTACGCGATGGTGGGCGTCACGCGCACGGACTCGGTAGCGCGACTGCTTCCCATTTCGCTGCATATCGCGAGGCTGTCAAATCCTTCATACCCGTTTCTATCTCTTGCATTTAGTTGAGGGCGCTTGCATCTCAACTTGCGGCTTTCTAGAGCTGTTACCGCCCATTCCACGTCGCCGTCACAAATGATCGCCAAAGCACCAGTACATCTTGGGAATCTGCGCTACATACGTCAAATCATGACGACGTTATCAACAACGAGCGCGATCTCATTGCGGCAGTATACCTCATACTCTTCGCCTATTCTCTAATGGCCTCGAACGGCGCTGCTGCCGTCAAGCCGCTCCCAGATCAGGCGTGCCGAGCTCATTTTGTTGCCTGACACCACCACCCAATCGAGCACTAATTTTCGAGTCAAACACATGGGGTGGAAACACAAGCAAGCCTCTTAATCTTTCGCTAAGCACAAAAATCCATATCAAGGCACGACTACACCGCATTGGCGATTAGTCCTGTCAGCTTTCCGGCATCTGGAGCCACTGGCGCCAGTGCGGCTCAGCTTGTCTGCAAGAGACGTTGGACAGCCGTGCGCCTTCATCTAAACACTAAGTATGTAAGTCGTCGATGCCCCTTTCGCGGGCTGGTCATCCAATATTTCTCCCTCCAGTACTATCTATTTTCACATAATATTGATTTTTGCACTTCTGTACAAGATATAATTATTCCGAACGCCCAGCCATGTCTCTCCTTCTCAAATCTACACTACTTGCATCAGTCGTTACTGCGCAATTGACGACTTCCATCTGGATGCCCGGAGCTGCGAACGGAGACCAGAGTTTTGTTGGATCCGTCGTCGCTGTGCAGGGCGACCGCACAACCATATCGATGGCCTTCGACGGCGAAGGCATCGAAACTGAATACTACGGGCAAGGCCCCAAGACTGTGACCGTCGGAGGCACGACCTATGTGGCATACGAGGTGTCGGCGACCGCAATTGTTGAAGATGTGTCAGCAACAGCAACCATCGACCTCGCGTGCTCCAGGGCAGACGACAGCGCAGTGCCGACCTGCGAAATCAACACCAAGATTTTGGGCGGACCACCAGACGAGACCAGCGGCCTCTCGGATGCAACCACCACCACCATGTCTGGCGACATGCAGTACTACCTGAACAACTTCCCGCTTGTTATCACTGCCGGTGAGGAGAAGCTCGGCGCGTCGGCTGCAGCTACTCTTTCGGCAAGCGAAGTTACGCCTACTGGAGCCACTGGAAGCAGCGCGCGATCATCCGGTACTTCTGGTTCCTCCGCATCGCGGGGTGCTCCTACAGCATCTGTTACTTCTGCAGCAGCATCTGCTGCATCGAGTGCTGCCAGCTCTGCAGTAGCGCAGGCTACTGGTGCAGCTGCCTCTATGCGCTCGTTTGCGCCGGTTATGGTCGGCATGGGTGCTGTCGCAGCCTTCTTTGTTTAATCAATTTAGTAGTATTGCATTTGCGACCTTCTTATTGTAAGATACTATTAAGTCCAGAGGACAATGCTTGCACAAGCACAGAGACAGGTGGGCGTTGTGTGCAGTCTAGTCTTGTGCGTTTACAGGCCGCTTGTTCGAGACAAACGGTCGTTTGTCTTGCATGGACACGTCGAAATACTGATGAGTGTCTTTGTTCATCACTTACTGCGCCAGTCCCTTCACTTTCACAGTGCGGCCACAGTGGGTGGAGCGCGCGACTCCTTAGGGGTACCAAGTACGCTCGCATGCCACGCAACTGCCTCCTCAATTTGAACGATCCGATTAGTAACCACACGACTGCACGAGCACACCACCATCCACACTTCACCAGTGTGTTAGAATGATGGGCCCATACTTTGACATGCTAGGCGAGACTGAGCCTCACACTACGAAGTACACACTCACAGTTCTGTGTCCGCCGCGCCCTCCATCTCGCTGGTTACCCGCTATATTCACGCGCCCAGGCCCTTCCACGCCCAACGCCGGTACAACATACACCATCCGCCCTTCTGATTACGACCCTGTGAACCCCAACTACGACTGCTTCGAGTTGCGACATCTTCGTGACATGCCATCTAAGACTGTCAAGCTTATCAGTGCGTGGTTTCCGGCAGATTTGCGCTGTGATCATGTCTACAAGGGACACAGTTGCGAAGAGGGGTGCTACGTGCTCGAAAAAGGCGGGGAGATCAGCAGGTGGAGATGCGAGAGGAAAGATTGTGAAGGGCATGTGTATTGCGGGAGCGTTTTGAAGGATAGTAACGGCGTTGCTTGCTTTGGGAAGAAGGGCGCGAGGATGGTGTCTATACAGCGTTGAGAGGTCGAGGGTCAGGGTCATTGTGCAATGTGACAACGTCCGATCCAGCGACATGTGGACGCCGTGGGTAGCATGCCATCCCCGCATGAATAACACTGTGCTGGCAACGAATTTCTGACGCTTTCGAGCTACACATTAGAATGGTCAAACCCCATTGATGGACTACAACGATGCACAACATAGTCGCACATTGCTGGCTTTGCAGCTGTTCAAGAGTATGAAGCCAATACAGTCGCGAGCACAATCGGTTTCCGGTTCTGCAGTCAGCTTTGTTCTCTCCGCACGGTCCACCCGGCAAGGGTCCTACCGCATTAGTGCTAGCGTATCGTAGGGATGGCAGTGTAATCTATACCACCTGCTGTTTGGTATAGTTAGTTGTGTAATGAGTCATCCTTAGTCAGTAGTAATCTATGACAGTTGTTCTACAAAGATCAGAATTAAAGTGTACAAAGCTAGCATCTATCAAGATACTAACCACTGGGAATCGCCGCTTCCATGAGTAAACTTCTGTACCAAGACCAATTCTCAAGAACGAAGGGCAAGGCGAGGCAAGACATGTACAGTAGAGTTATGTAGGCACGCTCTGTTTCTATTGCTACACGACAGGACCTCTAGAATTAGCCACGACACTATATAGCAGAGTTCTCGCAAAGCATAGAGAATGTCTCGTCTGGGTCTGCAGCTAGCTTAGCATACATGTCATTTAAAACTTTGACTGATACTAGTCGTGACGAATGGTCGTCTCGAAGTGTGCGAGCTTCAATAGAGACGACGTGCTCGAGCAGCACCACTGCCTTGTGCACCTGTCCGTCTGCTTCGTATGCTATTGCGAGCTGGTGCTGCGACGCCAGTCGGTGTGGGTGCTCTGCCGCCAGCGTCTTCTCTCGCACTTCGACCACGTGCTGCAGCAGCGTTAATGCCTTGTGCACCTGCCCGTCTGCTTCGTATGCTCCCGCGAGGTTGTGCTGCGACGCCAGTTGGTCTGGGTGCTCTGCCGCCAGCATCTTCTCTCGCACTTCCACCACGTGCTCCAGCAGCGTTAATGCCTTGTGCACCTGCCCGTCTGCTTGGTATGCCATTGCGAGTGCGTGCTGCGACGCTAGTCGGTCTGGGTGCTCTGCCGCCAGCGTCTTCTCTCGCACTTCCACCACGTGCTCTAGCAGCGCAACCGCCTTGTGCACCTGCCCGTCTGCTTGGTATGCTCGTGCGAGCTCGTGCTGCGATGCCAGTCGTGAAGGGTGCTCTGCCGCCAGCGTCTTCTCTTTTACTTCGACCACGTGCTGCAGCAGCGTTACCGCCTTGTGCACCTGTCCGTCTGCTCGGTATGCTCGTGCGAGCTCGTGCTGCGATGCCAGTCGGTCTGGGTGCTCTGCCGCCAGCGTCTTCCCGTGCACTTCGACCACGTGCTCTAGCAGCATTAATGCCTTGTGCACCTGCCCGTCTGCTTCGTATGCTCCCGCGAGGTTGTGCTGCGACGCCAGTCGGTCTGGGTGCTCTGCCGCCAGCGTCTTCTCGCGCACTTCCACCACGTGCTCCAGCAGCGTTACCGCCTTGTGCACCTGTCCGTCTGCTCGGTATGCTCGTGCGAGCTCGTGCTGCGATGCCAGTCGGTCTGGGTGCTCTGCCGCCAGCGTCTTCTCTCGCACTTCCACCACGTGCTCTAGCAGCATTAATGCCTTGTGCACCTGCCCGTCTGCTTCGTATGCTCCCGCGAGGTTGTGCTGCGACGCCAGTCGGTCTGGGTGCTCTGCCGCCAGCATCTTCTCGCGCACTTCCACCACGTGCTCCAGCAGCGTTACCGCCTTGTGCACCTGTCCGTCTGCTCGGTATGCTTGTGCGAGCTCGTGCTGCGATGCCAGTCGTGAAGGGTGCTCTGCCGCCAGCGTCTTCTCTTTTACTTCGACCACGTGCTGCAGCAGCGTTACCGCCTTGTGCACCTGTCCGTCTGCTCGGTATGCTTGTGCGAGCTCGTGCTGCGATGCCAGTCGTGAAGGGTGCTCTGCCGCCAGCGTCTTCTCTTTTACTTCGACCACGTGCTGCAGCAGCGTTACCGCCTTGTGCACCTGTCCGTCTGCTCGGTATGCCATGGCGAGTGCGTGCTGCGACGCCAGTCGGTCTGGGTGCTCTGCCGCCAGCGTCTTCTCTCGCACTTCCACCACGTGCTCTAGCAGCATTAATGCCTTGTGCACCTGCCCGTCTGCTTGGTATGCCATTGCGAGTGCGTGCTGCGACGCTAGTCGGTCTGGGTGCTCTGCCGCCAGCATCTTCTCGCGCACTTCGACCACGTGCTCCAGCAGCGTTACCGCCTTGTGCACCTGCCCGTCTGCTTCGTATGTGATTGCGAGTACATGCTGCGATAACAGCCGATCTGGGTCGTCTTCGCCAAGTTGACTCCGCTGTTCACACGACCTCTCGAGCCACACTACTGCCTCCTGCATCCTGCCGTCCACGTGCAGACATCGTCCCACCAGCAGACACAGCTCAGACTGCTCCCATGCACTGCTGTGCTGTCCACTGCCGAGCAGCCGCAATGCGTGCGGCAAGTATCCCCTCCACACTGCCCGGTTCTCGTAGTCGTCTGACGGGAAGACGTCTGTAACACGCCGCACTGCCTCCTCTGCTACCTCTCCTGCGTTGCCGTGCTCCTTGATCCAGATTTGTGTCGCCAGGTGGACGAGTCGATGCATGTCGTACCACTCCTCTGCCTCTGTCGCTTGGTCAACATCCCTTCCTTGCCTACTCCCTCCGCTAGTCGCTTGGTTGTCACCATCTCGCCTCGCCAAGAACGAGTACCCGCACAGCGTGCCGATGGCCTTCTCCATCTCCCCTTCTGACCGTGCTTCTGGCAGCAGCGAGCGCGGTATGGCCTTCCACTCCACGCACGACATGAACCTTAGCAGGTCCGCTGCTATCGTATTGCGCTCGCGCAGCTGGCTGAACGAGACTATCCACGTTGTTGCTATTGCGTTTGCTGAGCCCTTATACCGCGTGTCGTCGCGAAATTCTTCGCTTACAAGGCTAACAAGATCCTGCTCCGTGTTGTGTAGCAGCCACAGGTATCGTGTGATAGTCGTCCGGTTCATGTTGAGGTACGCTGCCGCCTGCGCAATTGCGAGCGGCAAACATGTCAGCTCATCTAGCAGCTTGTCTGTCATGGCACGGTCACGAAGAAGCTCCTTCCTGATGAGCGACCTTGACAGGAAGTCAGCTGCATCGCCTCGGTCCATCGCCCCCAGCTCTAGCACGTCGCCGCGCGTCAGCGACACGGCTACCTCTAGCGTGCGTGTGGTGTACACGGTCACGCCTCCTTCGCTCTCCGGCAGGTAGTCGACGATGCCCTCTGACTGCTCACCCCTAAAAAGTATGTTGGGGTCGTCCGCGTTATCCACCACCAGCAGCCATCGTCTTGCCCGGCTCGAACTCAGGTACTGCTTCACCAGCTCTTTCGGGTTATCTTCCTCTTTCCCTCTTCGTGGTATGTGCAGCGCCTGCACGATCCCTGCGCACGCCTGCTCGAAGCTCTCCATGCTCACCGCCGGCACCCAGAAGATCGACCACTCTGGCTGCGCCTCCTTGACTTCATACGCAAACTGCAGCGCCACCTGTGTCTTGCCCATACCTCCCAGCCCGACGATAGACATCTTCCGACAGTCTTGCTCTACCAGCAGCCGCTGACGCAGCTCAGCCAGCTCGTCGCGTCGGCCGACAAAGTGCTGGTTCTTTAGGAAGGGGATGTAGTAGGTCGATTCAACTGTTCACTCAAAAGCTTTGTTAGTGTCAATGAATTATCGAATGAATAGAGAAGCAGCTACACTAACCGCTCGCCTCTCTGATCGCCTCCTCCGCCGTGCGTGATGCGGCCACCTCCGCTGGCGGTATCGCTGACAGCACCTCCTTCGCGTACGCTGCCGCCGTCGCTGCTGCATACGGCTGCCACCGCTTGTTCTTGTGCGAGTCCGCGTAGTCGCAGATGCCGCGCACCACCAGACACGGGAAGCTGTTCATCAGCCCCGCCGCCTCCATCTCGAAGCACAACACCCCATTGAGCTCTACGCTGACCCTGTCTCTCTCGGCAGCGCTCCGCATCACCTGGTTGCCGGATGCGATGGTGCCGTAATGCACCACTACTGCTTGCCTCCGTGTCTCTCGAATGAGCGCGTGCTCTGCGCTGCACTTGACGCACGTCGCCCCTCTTCCCACGTGGTCGTACTCCGCCTTAAAAAGCGTATCTGACCCCGCAGCTTCTCGCGCAAAGTCTGGCAAGCTGTCGAGCTTGGTCAGATACTCTAACAGCTTACTCTTCCCTCTTATCTGCTTGGCCTGCACCTTCGCCACCGCGTTTAGCAGCACTGTCGGCGGTGTGTTGAGCGCTCCTGTCCGCTCGAACCCGCTCGGCGTAGCCTTGCCCGAGTCGTACTGCACCACTCCGCCGTGCGTCTTGTGCGGCTTGCTCACCACCACATCGCCGAGCCGCACGTCTGCTTCCTCGCTCGGCATGCCGCCGCCGATGCCCACCATCAGCCCAAACCGCGTAGACGAGAAGGTCGACTTCATCTGCACCGCGACTGCTGCAGCCGAGCTGGTGCCCGTTTGGCCTTCAGGCAAGCAGGCGATGACGACGTTGTGCTCGCCGACGCGTCCGCAGGTGTAGAGGTTCGTGTCGTGGGCGTCGTATCGGGGTGTGTCGTGCTCCTCGTCGAGCATCTCCTGCGCTGCCGCCAGCTCGACGGGCAGCGCGCACACCCATCCCACCGTGTAGTCTTTGCGGCGCAGCGGGCGCGCCATTCGCGGTCGTTACGAGGAAGAGGTTGAGACTGAGGTGGCTACAGTGTCTTACGGGACGGTGTATTGTGGGTGGAGTCTTGGTTTGGCAGCCGCTCAGCCTGGCGACGAGCACAGCGCTTGGCTGCCCGCATGTCGTCGGCTGGGAGCCTGCAGGCTGAGGTGGGCTGTTGACGTCTAGAGGAGGTCGCTGCAGGCGCGGGCGAGGTGTGGGGGCCGGAACACCGGCCCGCTCATTGGCTAGATATGTGGAGCACGGTGCTGCGCCGCAATCAGACCAGGCTGCAGACGCAGCCCGAAGGCTGAGTACAGTGCTGTAGCGTTTATGTAATCCTCTGAAATCTCTCTGCCACAGTGATGGCGCAGGTGACGACACTGGGCTCTTCCCTCTGCTCGGGTTCGATTGTCCTGTCATTGACGTCTAAATCTACCTGTCTTCAGCATTTCCCTAGATGCAGCTTTACACGGTTCTGCAATTCTGTAGGCGACCCTGCACATCGAGATGGAGCACAAACTAAGGCAAGATCAGCTCCAGTGGGCTGGGTGCTCGAGAAGAAGGACATCAAGCAATGCGTAGATGTAAACGATGACTTCGTTTTTCCTATTCGTTGTCTAATCTTCGTCTAGGACACCACTGCACCGCAACTCCGATACATGTAGGTACCGCTAGATTAAATGTCAGAGCTACACAATAATCACTTAAAGCCTGGAAAAGCAGGACACCTTCTCAGCAGATGTGAAGCCAGCGCCAGAGCTAGCGCAGTTCTTCCAGATTCCTACTCGCTTCCTTACAACTGTATATCGACGCTCGAACGGGTTCTTCAGCTCTGCGGAGACCTTCAGTCAGGATGGCGAGCTGCAGTCTATCTGTAAGAAACTGGCCAAGCACGCTGCAAGCAAGCGTCTTCTCATCTCACATCACAGACACGTGGTTCCGCATCCTGGTCAAGATGGCCGCTCGAGACGCCAGCTCAAGCTACAGCTGGCACGAGATGACCTTCTGTTCACGATAGGTTTCCGGTCACTGCACGATTCTGTGCATCGGTGCGTCTTCACTTTTTAGAGGGCTGCTGCAAGACGCTCTCGCCCAGCTGGGGACGATGGTGCAGCCTCTGGAGCCATACTCGCTGCACATTCCTCTCCTGGAGGCGGTCGTCGCCATGCAGGACCTGTCCGTATGGTCGGTACGCGATATCGTGCGAAGCGTTGAGAAGGCAAGCACGCTCGCGCAACAAAAGATGCATGAAGGTAGTAACAAGTGCTTAGGACCGCTCACTTCCTACTCGTGAACCTCAAGGCTTCTTAATGATGCACGAGGCGGCACGTCACGCCATCCACTCTTTCGAGACGCTCAGCGTGACAATGGACACGGTGGAAGCTATGCAGAGGCATGCAGTATATCTTACGAGCAAGAGCAAGCAGAAGAGTGCAAACGAGCCAGACGCAGTGTCTAAAGTGCGCACGCATATAGCCTTTCAAGCCGGCATGCTTCGCAATCTCCTCGTGCGATCGCAATCGAACAAGGAGCGGCTGCAGAACGAGATCGCCCTGGTGAGGCAGTTTGCCTGACTACTGAGGCGGGCTTACTGACACATCGTCAGGCATACAACATAATTGCTCAACGCGACAGCCAGGTCATGACGGGGCTTGGCGAGGCAGCGAGGCGCGACAGTGGTGCTATGAGGACGATTGCAGTAGTGACCATGGCTTTCTTGCCCCCGACCTGCTTATCAGTACGTAGTCCCCGCTATTGCACAACACCTGACCAACACTGGGCAGGCGATCTTCAGCATGAGTTTCTTCAACTACACTCCTGACCAAGATAGTGTGGGCTGGTCCGTGTCTGACAAGTTCTGGGTGTACTGGGTCTGTGCTGTGCCGTTGACATGCATAACGCTGATGATCTGGTACTGGCGACAGAGACGAGTGGAGAGCTGAAAGGAGCGCTGTTTCACTAGGCCTCACGTGACAGCGGCCAAACGCTGAGGTTATGGAAGTGGGTTTGAGCGGAAGCATTTGAGTGCAGAAATACAGTTACCTAGATAGAGACAAGCCTCAAAAAGCGTTCTTCACTTGCCTGCTATGCTGGAGGTCTGGGCGATGGATTTGACTGGAGCCCTTCTTACACATTAGCATGGTCGATAGCTCGACTTGGCAGACGAGAACACGGATCAAAACGCTATTTGTCCTTACAACCTATACAAACGGGCCTTGAATTTGCAGGGACAACAATAGTTCTGCGGTTAGTCGGTGTGCATACCTTTCATTCGGTCACATGCCGGAGTGCCTAGCGCGGATTTCGCGCTCTCTTCCCGTCCGCCTACCATACTGACACACCACTCGAGATACGCTCGAAACTCCTCGTGCGGGCTGCTTTCAAACTCGTGCCACTGCTTCTTGATAAAAGCCTTCAGCTCGGCGAAGAACTCCTCGATCGGGTTGAAGTCCGGCGAGTACGGCGGCAGATACAACAGCTTGACACCAGCATCACGGCACATCTGTGTAATTCGCTCGCTATGGTGGAAGGAAGCATTGTCCATGATAAGCACCGAGTTCGGCTGCGGGTACGACCGGCAGTGATGGAGGAGCTGCTCTACAAAGTCTTCGAACACTACACCGTCAGTCGAGCCTTGGAAGACTCGGGACCAAAGGACCCCTTCTTGTGTGTACGCAGGCAGTATCTGGTGTCTGCGGTCCCAGTGGAAGCGAGCGACCTCCACAGGTGCCATCCCAAGTGGAGACCAGCCCGTGCGTCTGAAGCCAATGCGCTTGTCACACCCAGACTCGTCGATGTATACTAGTTGGTACGAACGGAACTCGGACAGCTTGTGCAGGTAGAAGTCGCGCAGATCGGCGTTGCGTTCGCTAGCGATGCGCCGGGTAACCTTTTTGGTCCACCCCACAGAGGCCAATGCCCTACCAACGCTAGACACCGAGACTAGGATGTCGAACTCATCGTACAGAAACACAGCCATCTCATCTCGGCACAGCCCGGGCTTTTCTGTCAGACGATCGCAGAGGGCATCGAGCATAGGCGGAGTGATGTGCCGCCGTCTTCCCACACCGTTGGCTGGCGCTCTCGTTGTGCCAAACAACGTTGCGCTGCTAGAGCACGTGGTGGAAGTGCGAGAGAAGACGCTGGCGGCAGAGCACCCACGCCGACTAGCGTCGCAGCACGCACTCGCAATGGCATACCAAGCAGACGGGCAGGTGCACAAGGCATTAATGCTGCTAGAGCACGTGGTGGAAGTGCGAGAGAAGACGCTGGCGGCAGAGCACCCAGACCGACTGGCGTCGCAGCACAACCTCGCGGGAGCATATGAAGCAGACGGGCAGGTGCACAAGGCGGTAACGCTGCTGCAGCACATAGTTGAAGTAGAAGAGAAGACGCTGGCGGCAGAGCACCCTTCACGACTGGCGTCGCAGCACGCACTCGCCATGGCATACGAAGCAGACGGACAGGCGCACAAGGCGGTTGCGTTATTGCAGCATGTCGTTGCGGTCGAAGCTCGTACTCTTCGAGAAGACCATCCTTCGAGGCTAGTATCAGTCGAAGCTTTGGCCGACATGCGTGCTGAGCTAGCTGCGGACTCAGACGAAGCATCGTCTACGTCTTGCGAGAGCTCTCCAGTATCGTAGCTAGCTTCGGTAGTCCTGTCATTAATAGTAGTAGAGATAGTGCGTGCCTAGATGACTACAGATGCTCTATCCAGCCTCGTTTTCTAGAAGACTAGTGCTAGTGCCAGTGCCAGTGCTGCAGTTGCTTGCAAAACAGTTCTAATTATCTTAGAGAAGTAGCTGTTACAGTAGCTGCAGCTTGCGTCTCTGCAGTTGCTACCTCTGTACGTTTCTGTCCTTGTTGTCGCCAGAGGACTGTCATAAATTACCACAAATCCAGGAAGACTGCTGATGTATCTAGTCATAACGTACATGTACAACGAGCGGGACACTTTTGCCAAGACTACACCAAAATTCCCCCTATTATAGCCTAAAACACCACAAACTGGCGCTGCATAAGGCAAAACAAGCTGTAATATTACTAAGAGACCTCTTCTACAGCATTCTTGCATGTTCGCGCGTTGTGCCTACTCTCTCTGCACTGTCTACACTGTTGTTAGGATAGTTCACCTCCTTTAGCCCGCACCTGCTGTTGAAGTCGTACTTTAAGCAAAGCTCGTAAGCACTAATTCTATTGGTTCTCGGGGATGAGTACGGTGACAGGAAGCCGAAGGGGTTGGTTGCAGTAAGGTGTACAGATACGATCTGTCAGTCTTGAAAGCAAGGTAACGATGAGTAGTACAGAGTAGACTGTCTAGCTCGAAGGTTGGGTTTGAGATCCAAAGACAAACTTGATAACTTAGGTTGAACACACACTATAAGAGTTGTGTTCCTACTAGAATATATACTTGGTAGGAAAGTAGTAACATCCTATGTCTCCTATACCGTCCTGTTCCTTATGGGATGGTTTGCCATCGTGGGATGGTACGCCATCCCGTGACTTCGGGGATGGTGCGTCTTGGCGGGATGGCATATATCACGTGACACGTGACACGCTGTCATCCAAGCGCTGCCCCGCTTCCTATCACTACCTGTTCTTTCGGAGATCGTAACACCTGCTTCTTTGCCTTCTTACCATCACTACGCGCGCTAAACTACTGCAGAGCAGCTATCTGCTGGCCCTCTTCAACTGCAAGGCTTCCCTTAGCTTAAATACGCTTTCTTTTGTGCGATTTACGTCGCGTAGCGGCTTTATTAGCTGCTTAAAGCTTAGCTATCTCCTATTATGCTAAAACTAGCTTGTGCGCAACAATTACTGCCCCCTTTGCGTAGTGCTTAAGCGCGCTTAGCACAGAATTTAGGAAGCTGCCTGTTACGATCTCCGAAAGAACAGATACTGATAGGAAGCGGGGCATCGCTTAGTTGACAGCGTGTCACGTGTCACGTGATGCCTCCCGCCAAGGATGGGCTTCCGGGATGCCATAGTATCCCAGGATGCCATAACATCCCCGGATGCCATAACCTCCAGGATATAGTTAGCACATAGGATGCAGCGGATATACCTATGTATATATTCTAGTAGGAACACAACTCTTACAGTTTGTGTTCAACCTAAGTTATCAAGTTTGTCTTTGGATCTCAAACCCAACTGTTACGATCTCCGAGTTGCGAGGTACTGATAGGAAGCGGGGCATCGCTAAGGATGACAGCGTGTCACCAATCACGGGACTCCGGGATGGCATCCCGCCAAGACATGACCTCCGGGATGGCATGACCTCCGGGGATGGCATGACCTCCGGGGATGGCACGACCTCCGGGATGGCAAGACCTCCGGGGATGGCACAACCCTTGGGATGACCTCCATTACCTTCACTATATAATCTAGTAGGAACACAACTCTTACAGTTCGTGTTCAATCCTAAGTTAAAGTTTGTCTTTGGATCTCAAACCCAACCTTCGAGCTAGACAGTCTACTCTGTACTACTCATCGTTACCCTGCTCTCAAGACTGACAGATCGTATCTGTACACCTTATTGCAACCAACCCCTTCGGCTTCCTGTCACCGTACTCATCCCCGAGAACCAATAGAATTAGTGCTTACGAGCTTTGCTTAAAGTACGACTTCAACATTTTGAACACCCCCAAGATGAGTACTACCTCAGGATCCCGTGCTACCCCAAGCAACTCCAACGCATCACGCCGTACGGCTGATGACGATCTCGACATGGACGAGGAGGCAGCGGCGCCTGCCCCTACCAGTGTTTACCCAGTGGCTAAACCCGAGGCCTTTGATGGCACTCGCGACAAGCTGGAAGACTGGCTCATGAAGTTCGATCTGTTTTTCATGTTCCAAGGAGAACGCATCCCAGAGGAGAAACGTGTCACTTTTGTGAGTACGTTTATGAAGGATCGCGCGTTCACTTGGATCAAACCCTTTATTCGCCGTTACCACGACGGAGCAAGCAACTCAGCAGACATCGACCCATGGATCGAAGACTTCGATCTGTTCAAGGAACAGATTCGCCAAGTATTTGGAGTACACAACGAACCAACCATCGCCCGACGCGAGATTCAGCGCATCCGACAAACTGCGTCCGCCGCCGACTACGCTGCTAAGTTTCAGCAAGTAGCTACGTTCACCGGCTGGGACGACGTTGCGTTGATGACCATGTTCAAACAAGGCCTTAAGCCCAAGGTCAAGGAAGAGCTCATGCGGACTGCCGCAGCTACCGATACCTTCGACGCGTTAGTAAACGAAGCAATCAGTATCGACGTCAAGCTCTACGACCTTCAACAAGAATTACGAGAGGACCCTCGTGTGCGAGTCGTGACTCAGGTCGCTCGCCCACCCCAGGCTCCACGCAACCAGTGGCGCAACAACAACTACCGCCGTGGTCAACGTGGTGGCCTTTACCAAGCCAACATGGGACGCCGTGTCCACAACGATACGAACAGTGGATACTACGGTCCTGCAGCAATGGACCTCTCCAACATCAACAAAGGACCTGAACGATGGAATGAGAAAAAGAAGGGTAGTAACAACCGCGGTGATAAGTCTTCAGTGACTTGTTACGGCTGTGGCAAGACAGGCCACTACGCCCGCGACTGTCGCATGAAGAACAAAGTGACCAGACAGCTGAACATGCTGGCTCATGACGACAGCGGCGACCAAGAGTGGGAGGTCGTTACTAATGAGATGGGACGTCTCATGGAAGACCCCACTTCCGGACTTGACAACGACTACATCGAGGAGTCCGATGAGGATGCTCCAAGCAAGCAAATCCGGTCACCAACACCCTACCCTAAGGAAGAGTGGATTGACAATGATCCCCGTCAACACCATGTGGTAGAGTGCGACATTAAGGACGGCAGCGCTATTGTTGGCAAACGATACTACGATTCCTTTTTCCGGCTCAACGACAAGTACTATTCAAAGGAAGGGAAACGTTTAATTGTATGCGACAAAACGCAACATAGTCAGGACATGATGGTCTCGCGCGACCAATCCACCCAGACTCCTGTCTTCCAAGAACCTCAAGTACCAACGATAAACTTGACCATTGTCAACAACATCCCAGAGCACAAGGGAGAAGCGTCCTCCGTTTCTATCCAGACACCAAGCCTACAGGATGTCGAGTCTGTCCGCGATTGGATGACGGAAGAAAATATTCAACGGTCAAGACGGTACTTGCTCGGTGACCCCGAAGCACTTAAGAGATTCGACCAACAGGTAGCCAATGCACAGAAAACCAACAAAGAATGGCACACGGAAGACTTTATCCGCTGGAAAGAAAGCAACTCCGCAACTCAGCAACAGCTGGACGACTACAACTTATACGCTCGAAGTCGAGACGAACCCGACTTCGACCGACAGCCCGCTTTGCCAACGTCGAGCTATACGTCGAAGCTGTTCCAGGATATTCGAAACCCGTACCATTCTCGACTACCACCTACGCAGTGCTACCACGAAGCCTGCGAAGACCACAGACAGTACAAACTGAACAGTGGATGGTTTCCGAGTAAGCCCGAGGGCTGCGAGGAATACTGGTGGGAATGTATGGATACGTATTGCGCAGAACACTTGTGGGATAAGCGCACGAATCTCCACTTTCCAGGAATTGAATGTGTGGAAGACATATTCAACATGCACATGGTACAAAACGAGAGGTGCTACGGCCACGAATGGGCTGAGTGTTTCCATCCGAAGTGCAGGAACCACGAGACACTAAAACGCCTGAGCGGTTTTATGCCCCAGGACGAGTCTTTTTTAGACATATGGCAAACAGACGCCAAGGACAACCCGGACGAGAGCTTTTTCTCAACGCAGTCCAGGGCTCCCGGAATCGACGTCAGGATTCCAATGAGGCCCAGTCCCTCATCAAATTCCCTGTCGTGCTAGAAGGCACCAGGATGACGGCATTGTTGGACTCAGGAGCACAGAGCAACTACGTGTCTCAATCCGCTATCGCGCAAGCAGGCTTGCAGAAGCGAAGAAAGGAGGAACCATACCCTTTACGAGTAGCCAACGGAGAACCAATGCCAGGAGAGTCGACTGTGACCCACGAAGTGGTACAGCGACGTCTGAAAGTATTCAACCACGAGGAATTGATAGACCTAGATGTTCTGGGAACGGCCGCCCACGATATCATATTAGGACTTCCTTGGTTAAGAGAGCACAATCCATGGATCGACTGGAAGAACCAGCGAATAACGCTCACGTGTCACGGATCAGGTACACCCGGACAGCGACCCGCGCAGCTCACGACGCAGCTGGTGGATGAGAAGGAGATTAACAACATCTCTTCGAACAAGACGCGCCAAGTTAGAGCGGTCGACCGCGCAGATACCAACCAGCCCCAGGATCACAAAGCGACGGTTAAGGAGAACAGTACAACTCCTGACATCCCGGACGAATACAGAGAGTTTATAGACCTCTTCCGCGATGAGAAGACTGCGAAGGCATTACCGCAGCACCAAGAATGGGACCACGAGATTAAGCTCGAGCCAGGCAAGAAGCCCCCATTCGGGCCCATATACCAGATGTCAGAAAAGGAACTTGAGGAGCTGCGCAACTACCTTAAGGAGAACCTCGACAAAGGATTCATTCGAGAATCAGAATCCCCAGCAGGATTTCCCGTTCTATTCGTACCAAAGAAAGATGGCAAGCTACGACCTTGTATCGATTACCGAAAGCTCAACGATATCACGATCAAGAATCGTTACCCGCTACCGAACATCAGCGAACTTCAGGATCGGTTAGCAGGAGCACAGTACTTCACTGCGTTAGACTTAAGAGGAGCATACAACCTCATCCGCATGAAGGAGGGCGAAGAATGGAAGACGGCGTTTAGAACCCGTTATGGTCATTACGAGTATTTGGTTATGCCGTTCGGGCTCACCAACGCACCAGCGACATGTCAAGCCCTAATCAACAACGTGCTAAGGGCACACTTGGACATTACCGTGGTGGCGTACCTCGATGACATCCTAGTGTACAGCAAAACACTAGAAGAGCATGTCGAACACGTACGACAAGTGCTTGCCTGCCTAGGAGCAGCGCACCTACGCTTAAAACCCGAGAAGTGCGAGTGGCACAAGGAGGAAGTCGAATTCCTAGGGTTTGTAGTGGGACGATATGGAGTCAAGATGAGCCAAGCAAAGATTCAGGTTGTGAAGGATTGGCCAACACCCAAAACCGTTAAGAACATTCAAGAGTTCCTTGGGTTTGTCAACTTCAACCGACGCTTCATCAAGGATTACTCCACGAAGGCCTTGCCGCTTACGAAACTTACGCGGAAGGACACACCCTTCAAATGGGGCGAGGATCAGGACAAAGCTTTTGAAACGTTGAAACAGGCTTGTATAGATCCACCCACGTTGGTTACATTCAGGAGCGGAGAACCGCTACGAATGGAAACAGATGCCTCAGATCTGGCATTAGGAGCATGCATCACACAGGAACGAGATGGTCAATGGCACCCGATTGCCTACTACTCACGCAAGTTCTCAGGACCCGAAGAACGATACGACGTACACGACAAAGAACTGCTCGCGATCGTATCTGCCCTAGAACATTGGCGAGTCTACGCTGAAAGTTGTTCGGAACTTACGATCTACACGGATCACAAAAACCTGGTACATTTCACGACAACAAAGGTATTGAACAGACGACAAGTACGATGGTCTGAGACCCTCGGACAATATAAGTTCAAGATCCTCTATACACCAGGAAAGGACAACGGTAGAGCCGACGCACTCAGTCGACGACACGACCTCGCAGGATCCAAGACGATCAACGAATCGGCGATCCTTGGTATCAATAGCGACGGATCGTTAGGACCGTCCCAGCAGCTCAACAATATGATGCTAGTACGCCAAGAGCATCATGTACCATCACAGGTACCAGAGGAACTGGAGGAAGAAGTCATAAGCAGTCACCACGATGACCCGCTTCATGGACACCCCGGTATCACCAGAACAATGGAACTCATCAAGAGACATTACGAGTTCCCGAACATGCGCGACAAGGTCGCCAAGTTCATCAAGAATTGCGTAAGCTGTCAACAGAACAAACACAGCACGCACGCCAAGTATGGAGAAGCACAGGCAATGGAGCCGCCAAAGGCACCATGGACGAACATTACGATGGATTTCGTTACACAGCTACCTGTCTCCAAGGATCCTGTAACAGGATACACCTACGACTCAATCTTCGTTGTAGAGGATCGATTCACGAAAGCCGCTGAGTTTGTGCCTTTCCGCCACAGCTACACTGCAGAGCAGCTCGCACGAGTGTACCTGGATAGGATTGTTCGACACCACGGCATTTCCGAATCAATCATTAGCGATAGAGACAAGTTGTTTACATCGAACTACTGGACCACGCTGTTAGCAGCTATTGGTACTAAGAAAAAATTGTCAACCGCGTATCATCCGCAGACGGATGGCCAAACGGAACGAGTGAACCAAACAATGGAGACGTACCTCCGCATCTACTGCAACCAGCAGCAAGACAACTGGGTTTCACTGCTACCTATGGCACAAATCGCGTACAATAACAAATTGTCGGAAGCAACAGGCGTAACGCCGTTCTTTGCAAACCACGGGAGACACCCAAATCTCTTTACCAGATCATTGGACAGTAACATTCAAACGGAATCAGCGATTAACTCTGTCGAAGCACTGAAGGAAGTACACAGAAAATCGCTCGATAACATCGCTAAAGCTCAGTCACGGAGCATCTCTTATGTTAACAAGAAACGAAAAACGGCGCCTCTGCTAAAGGAGGGGGATAAAGTGTATCTCCTTACGAAAAACCTACGCACACGGCGACCAACGAAAAAACTGGACAAAGTCAAGGTCGGACCATTTTTCATTTCCAAGCAAATCAGCCCAGTCAACTATCGACTTGCGCTGCCCAAGGATGCAAAGATCCATCCAGTGTTCCACATCTCGCTGTTGGAACCAGCCGACCCTAGAACGCCGATCCAGCAAGACTTTCACTACCAGGCAGACGGCCAGGACGAGTGGGAAGTCGAGAAAGTAATTAAACATCGAAAAACCAAAAAAAACAACGAATACCTAGTCAAGTGGTTAGGATACCCAGACTCGGAAAACACGTGGGAACCAGAATCAAACCTCACGAACTGCCGCCAGTTGCTGACGCAGTATCGAAATTCTGTGGCCAGTACGGCACAGGATCCACAGGGTTTCCAGCAAGAAAGTCAACAAAGAGTTGGTCAGACGAGAGACCAAAAGAAGAATCGTTAGCCTGTAACCAGCCAGGATCAGCCCAAGGATCGGAGACAAGGGGGCCGGTAGCGGTACTCGAACTTTCCGCCTCTTGCGCCTGATCTTGCGCTTTCAGCAGCGCCAAATCACGACGCGCAAATTGACGCTCACGATTCTCAACCTCCGCCAGCTCTAGACGAAGACGAGAAGTCTCAGCCTCTGCACGAAGGAGTGCGAGTCGCTTCTCTTCTTTCTCCTGCTCAACCTTTTCCCATTCCCCTTCAGGAACAAACAAGCTACACTCCGCCTTCACGGAGATGCAGCCAGCACATCGACCAGTAGCGGTATCGACAAAACACCGAAAGTTCTTTTCTTCACACCTTTTACAACGGAACGCCATTTCTAGCGAACGCTCTTGAACGCGACGAGCACGAGCACGACGCTCCTCAGTGGACGACTGCGAGCGCGGGCCTCGCGGCTTTCGTGTTCCGGAATCCTTCGGCATGGTTAGGGAGGCTATGGAACTTCATAAGGAGACGACCTACGAACAGTACTTATAGGACGGGACCTACCCTGCGACCCACGGCACGGATAAACGATATATCGAGGACGATATGCTGAGAGGGGAGAGGTAGTGTTACGATCTCCGAGTTGCGAGGTACTGATAGGAAGCGGGGCATCGCTAAGGATGACAGCGTGTCACCAATCACGGGACTCCGGGATGGCATCCCGCCAAGACATGACCTCCGGGATGGCATGACCTCCGGGGATGGCATGACCTCCGGGGATGGCACGACCTCCGGGATGGCAAGACCTCCGGGGATGGCACAACCCTTGGGATGACCTCCATTACCTTCACTATATAATCTAGTAGGAACACAACTCTTACAGTTCGTGTTCAATCCTAAGTTAAAGTTTGTCTTTGGATCTCAAACCCAACCTTCGAGCTAGACAGTCTACTCTGTACTACTCATCGTTACCCTGCTCTCAAGACTGACAGATCGTATCTGTACACCTTATTGCAACCAACCCCTTCGGCTTCCTGTCACCGTACTCATCCCCGAGAACCAATAGAATTAGTGCTTACGAGCTTTGCTTAAAGTACGACTTCAACACCAACCTTCGAGCTAGACAGTCTACTCTGTACTACTCATTGTTACCCTGCTCTTAAGACTGACAGATCGTATCTGTACACCTTATTGCAACCAACCCCTTCGGCTTCCTGTCACCGTACTCATCCCCGAGAACCAATAGAATTAGTGCTTACGAGCTTTGCTTAAAGTACGACTTCAACACTGCCCTGCTGCCTCTTATACTTATCTTAAATTAGAGTTAATTGCGACTAAAGTTCTAGGGTATTGCTTAGGGTTTGTAACTACTAGGGCTTGTTATTTATAAGAAGTAGTAGTAATAGAGTGCGCAGCTTTATATTAAGGGTTAATATAACCTATTCTAGGTTAAAAGGGACTAGTCTAGCGCCTTAGAACCCTCTTGTTGAAGTCGTACTTTAAGCAAAGCTCGTAAGCACTAATTCTATTGGTTCTCGGGGATGAGTACGGTGACAGGAAGCCGAAGGGGTTGGTTGCAATAAGGTGTACAGATACGATCTGTCAGTCTTGAGAGCAGGGTAACGATGAGTAGTACAGAGTAGACTGTCTAGCTCGAAGGTTGGGTTTGAGATCCAAAGACAAACTTTAACTTAGGATTGAACACGAACTGTAAGAGTTGTGTTCCTACTAGATTATATAGTGAAGGTAATGGAGGTCATCCCAAGGGTTGTGCCATCCCCGGAGGTCTTGCCATCCCGGAGGTCGTGCCATCCCCGGAGGTCATGCCATCCCCGGAGGTCATGCCATCCCGGAGGTCATGTCTTGGCGGGATGCCATCCCGGAGTCCCGTGATTGGTGACACGCTGTCATCCTTAGCGATGCCCCGCTTCCTATCAGTACCTCGCAACTCGGAGATCGTAACAAGAGCTTGCTTATAGTTATACTTATAATTAAAGACTCTTTTAAGCTCTTTCTAACGCAAAACAAACCTACTAGCCTACTTTAGGCTAATAGAGGCTAAACTGCGCTCTTTTTATAGAGAATTAGCTATATTAGCTATAACTTTAAGCTAGGGGGACTCTCCTTACGTAACTAGCTTAAGTATGCGTATAACAATTACCTGCTCCTTAGCGCTAGTTAAATTCTGTAAGTTAGCTATAGTATTAATGCGTAAAGGTTGTCTAGCGCGTTATTAGTGCAGTGTGCTTTTAGGTATGTTATAGATAGCTGTAGCGCGTCGCACTAAGAGGTTTGCGTCTTGTTTAAGAGCTTAAAGCGCAAGCTGTATCTAACGCTCTTTTAACGCGTTAAACTGTGGTTGTTAGGGAGGCATTCGTGTAGGAAGAGAGTTTTAGTGTGGTCTTGGCAAAAGTGTCCCGCTCGTTGACTGTCCCGCTCGTTGTACATGTACGTTAGAATATTACTGTATAATTACTGCAGATAGTATAGATTACACAGCTGCCCCTGCAAAACGCTAGTATTAATGTAGAAAGATCCCTGTCGTGAGGACCGTGCGGCGAGAACAAAGCTGACTATTGAACCGGAAACCGATTGTGCTCGCGACTGTATTTCCGGCAATCACCAGCGAAAAGACAAACAAAGAATGCATCTCTACGGAACCAACTACAGCAGCTCTCGCAAGAGCGGCTGCGACAGCAGCATTGTAATGAAAACTTCACCTGGCAAAACACTCACGCTGACAGCGCTACTGGCTCCAGTCTCGATGACCGGCTATCCTACATTCAGGGATGGTGAGCTCCACACTCTGACCGAGTCTGACACCTTCCATGTTGACGAAGACAAGATCCCAACAGACGTTCGTTGCTCATGCTTTACAGGCGGACGATTTTGTTTGAGCGGAACTCACTGGCTGATCGAATACGATATCAAGAGCGAATACTGGCTCGATGAGTTCGGCCAGCCAAAGATCGGAGCGTTATCGCGGTACACCGGAAAGAAAAAGGGCAATCGCAGCGTTGCCATTGGCGATGGCAAACGCATTTGTTGTGTTGAAGGCTTCGTGATGCCCACGCCTGAGAGAATGGTCTCGCCTACTCCTACGGTTTTCACGCCAACTATGAGCATTTTCACCTCATACCTTTTTTAAGTCGACCACAGTTTATGTACTAAATGTCATCATTTTGGATTCCGCTTCTCCATTGATAGCTAGTTTCTTTGTTGTCGGGCGCGATCGTGAGTACCATTGTCACTGACGCTGATAGATCGCAATATTCCGATCGTGCAGTTACACTGTCATAATGACTTGCGATCAACCTTCTTATCACTAAAGTGACTAAAGTACCCACAGGGGGTGGTAATAAGCTTAAAAGCGATCTATCGCGTCATCGCGAGCGCATTTTCACGTCATCTCGTGACGTTCATGAAGCAGCAGGAACAGGACTAACTATGGTAGCCTCCTTTCATTTCCCCATGACGCCAATGTTCAACCTCGCCGCTTCAGCACCCCGCACATTACTTTCCTGTGCTGCAAGCCCTGGCCTATTGTATTCGTCCATGCTGCACGAAGCGGAGGGATGCGCAGATGCGATCGGCTTATTGTCGTCTTGAGATTGCGACCTACGTTAGTTCGCTTCGTGCACTTAGGCAGCGATTGACAGCTCTGATCGAGCTCGAGGGCCGTGCCATGAGCTTAGAGAGATATAGGGTAATGCTGGAGGACAAAGGGGTCATTACTATTAATGTTGTCATGTCAATAGGCAGGCATGACGTGACAACAGATCAGCTCCCATAGAGGCCGAGATGCATATAAGACCTGCAATTACTGGCAGCTTGAGAATAATCCACACAACATCCATCAGCATCAACCACAGCTTCCTAATTTATAGATTAGACATTTCTAAGCTACCCATCAACGTACAACCATGGCCGACAACGGAAACCCAGGAAACTTCGCCAATCGACCGAAGGAGGAGGTTCGGAAAATCGCCTCAAAGGGTGGACACGCATCGCATAATGGCGGCTTTGCCTCCATGGACGCCGACAAGCAGGTATACAGCCGTTGCTGCAACTCAATGTCACTCTACAGCATTGACAACGTTGTAGCGTGAAATCGCATCCCAGGGCGGGAAGGCCTCGTCTGGCAGCTTCGAGCCAGGATCTGAGAAGGCCAGGGAGGCTGGTCGCAAGGGTGGACAGGCTTCTTAAGGCATATGCATGTACTTTCCCATGATTGTAAGAGTAGATACTCGATGGGCATTGCGCCTTGAATCTTTTCGTGTTACCAGATGAGAGAATAAACTCAATCAATCGGACCCTCATGCTGTGTGAAGTTTAAGGGTGGCACGATGTGGAAAGATATGGAATGTGATGAGAAAGAGACTAATGCGAAACCAAATCGTGAAGTCATCGCAGTTTTGCCTTGTGTGTCCTAGGTATCTAGATATGTTTCCCATGAGCATGTTGAACCACACGAAAAATGGACAGGAAGCTACCGCTGTAAATGCAAACGAAAGGAACCACAAGCCTTCTTCCCCTGCGTCGAATTGAAGAATCGAGCTGAGCTCGTGTCACCACCCCTCGGCGTGGGACAAATGCAGAAAATCACCAAAGTCTGGGTGCCTTGTACAACCTGATCTCGAAAAGAAATGAACGGGGCCGTGCCCAATATCTAAAAGATTGCATCGAACGTTAAAAGTGGATATGTATTGAACAGAAGCAACGCATAATGAGGACCTTCCAGCGTCTAGCTGAACATGCTACAGTCCATCTCCTTGATAGGATACTCGCCATCGCCATCAACAACACCGCAAGGTTCGCTCCAACCGATTTCGAAAGTGTCGGAGTCAGGGACATTCATCTTGGCATTGGGTGCGCAATCAGCGTCGACTGTGTAGTACGAGACGATCATGGACGGAGCGGAGTCCCAAGCACAGCCATCAGTGCGCTTCTTAAATGCATCGCGACGTACCATGCGGATAGCCTTGCGCTCGACAACGGTGCGCTTCTGGACCGAGCAGCCGCTGGAAGCTTTGCACTCGCACTCGGCGCGCTTTGCGACAGTGTCGATTTTGCACTTGTGCTGGTCAATTATCTTGTATTTGATGGACTGGTGGCGGTGTGAGTGCCAGCGACCAGGGTGGGACCACTTGTTGTCGGACTCTTTGTCATCGGACTCGTCGTAATTTTTGTAACCCTCCCCAGAGTCGTCCTCGGTATTTTCTTCGGAATCGTCTATATTCTCCTCGGAGTCATCAGTCTCTTCAGAGTCATCAGTCTCCTCAGGCTCGTTCTCTGGAGGGGAATCGTAGGAAGGCTCCTCGGAGTCATCATCAGGCTTAGGGGGCGAGGCAGATGCGGTGGGATAGGAAGGCTTGCCAGCGGCCCGGGTTGAGGTTGGCTGAGGGGCCAGAGAGAACTGAGGCTCTTTATCATCAGGCTGGGTGGGCTGGTAGGCGGAGCTGGAAGGCTTAGAGGGCTTAGTGGCCGAGACAGAGGGAGCAGCGGGGTTGGTGGGTGTCGTTGTGTTACCAGAGCCTTCACCAATCTGAACAGCGGCACAGTTCATGAAGCTCTCGTGCTCACGGTTGAGCCAAATCCAACCGAAGAGAGCCTTACCCTCGGGGATACCGGTGGGGACTTTAAAGTCGAACGTCTGAACCTCGGGCGAACCGTCCTCACCACGAAGAGGGCAGTTGCCGTTGTAGGAGGCTGCAACCTTCCACGTCTCGCCTCGGTCGGTAGAGAAGCCGACCTGGCATGATCCACCATAGTGAGTGCCGCCAGGTGCATCGGCAGTGTAGGTGTAGTCAGAAAGCTGGAAGTAAGCATCCTGGCCAGGTTGCCACGTTACTTGAGGCTCTTCCGTATCAAAAAGATCGATATGACCGTGGCAGATACCAGGGCTGGGTTCTGTGGGGTCGCCATTGCTGTCACAGCAGCCGAGGGGGAAGTTGAGCTCCGGATCGACGTTGGAATCAGTTGAAGCTGCGTTGGCCTCCTTAGTACCTCCGAGGGGACCGGGGAACCAAAGCGACATGTGTGCTTGTGCTGCGCCAGCCAGGGCGAGCAGTGAGAAAGCGTTCGTGTACATCG
This sequence comes from Didymella arachidicola, assembly GCA_016630955.3. Taxonomy (NCBI): domain Eukaryota; kingdom Fungi; phylum Ascomycota; class Dothideomycetes; order Pleosporales; family Didymellaceae; genus Didymella; species Didymella arachidicola. The sequence continues at coordinate 706,752 of CM049987.1, forward strand.
TGGGTATATCGTAAAGATTCAATTCGTAAAAGCTTCTTGGGTATCGAGTGAAAGACTGGGAAAATCTTAAGTAGATCCAGGATCGGACAGCGTTGTGCAGTGATGATGGGACGGCTGGGTCACTTGACACTATTGAAAACTTGCGGACACTGTTTGTGAAGACCGAAAGTTCGAAAACGACCCGAATTGGCTACAAGGGTGCTTCAGAAGGGAAGGGAGGGAAAGAAGGAAAACGGTCCTGCGCTTTCGACCACAAAAAGAGTGAGTGTAGAATGAATGTTGACCAAGGCTTGCTTGTCACGAGACTTGGTGTGTCACTCGGAGTGATGCCTTTTCCACAATAGGCGGGTTCTGGCTACTTAAGCCGCTTCCATTTGACTTCTGGTTATTCCATGAAAGCGCACGGTGGACTCACTTACGTTTCTGCTCCGGTAGGATCAGATTCACGCCGCCTGGAAGCCGCTGTGCTACCCGTATGCCGTATTCTTGGCGCGGGAATGTTTCCCCTGGCATCGCGCAACCAATCTGGACCGGTATCTGCATTTGCCTACAGGTCACCAATGTTTCACCGTGGCGGCTCGATGTGGTCTTGCCCAAGTGCGTTGGTCTGGTTAGGACTTTCGCCAGCCAAGCACGGAAGAAACATCAACGCATCATGTTTCACACGATTCCGTAACTGGTTAGATGTCGGCGCTTCTTGCGTGCGGGTACAATGAGCGGAAACTGTTTTGCACATTCTTGCGCGCATGCTAGATTGAACAGTGTTAGCTCAAGCGCGGTATAATGGGCGTCAAAATTGAGGTTGTCACTAAGCATTACTGCCCTGTGTGATCCTTCGGTTGTGGCTGTGGCACAAAGCTCATCCCGTCGTCCTTCGAATAATGTGCCGAGCGGTGAGCGGCAACCTATCGATTAGGTGATTCGCTTAATTAACTGTTTTCCACGTGCTTTGACCATCTTGCTCAGCCAACCTTGTCTCCACTCCGCCATCCTTCGAAGACGCTGATCCTACAGAGCCCAAAGACCTGCTATGTTTGTCTCGGTGTGCATCAATGCCGACTGCACGCTCTCATTCGTCTTGAACGTTACTTGAGAACCCACATTATTGACATCTCGAGGGAGCGGAAGCAACGCCCCTAAATTCCTAAATGACAGATGTCCGTTCCGAAGCCCGGATGAGCGCAGTATGTTCCTCCCAAACAACCACAAGGGCGCGCAAACACGCAGGTGAACAGGGACGCCTGACTTCAGGACCTTGTTCCTGATTGCGAAAAATGTGTTAGTTCAGCAAGGCGCGTACGATCTTCCCTCAGTGACCGAGTGCGGGTGTGGCAGAATACGAAGCCCCATCCTTGTCGTCGGCCTTGAAGCAGTCTGAAGACGTCGCCCCTCTTGGCCTGTGCCGGTCTTCCTCAAGACGCGCCTTTCGTGTCGAGGGCGGCTGTTCAACAGCTTGCCATTGTATCAACAAACGGCTTGGCGATTAACACTCTCTCAACACAGAACTCGGTTTGAGATCAAATTACATTCATACGCAAGATGCCTAATTGTGCACCTTCATGTGGTACGTTCAAAATCGTATCGCATTCAGGCACCATTCATCTCTATTAGACGATACGAATTGACCACCCGCCCTCGCATCTGCAACCGACCATCTGCGAGCGTAGGTCAGCGAGTCCAGAGTCGCGCTGAAGCAAGTGGTCTCACTTGTCAAGCGTGCAACCGCCCTGCGTTTCACAGGACCTAGTGAATATCCCTTCGATTGGTTTGTTCGCCTACTAGGGAAATAATGGGTACGGATCCGGTCCGCCTAACTCTATGACAAGCGAAGTAACCCTTGCCGGATCTCCCCACATCCGTCCTTCATTTTGTTCCCCTACTACTGTGTACGTTCAGTGACGATCTGGTTTCCCATTCGACAAATGCAGTCTCTCTGCAAGCGTGCACATTGAGACAAGACAGAAATCGCATGTCGATATTTTGATTTCGGTCGATGGTGTGCATGCCGCTGCATTATTCAAGGTCTAAAGACGAATGGCCCACATCGTTTCGCGAACCAGGCTTCACTCACACGCACCATGATGCATGTCCACTACATGCGCAGAGGTACGTCGGATGTGTCGTCCTCAAAGTTGGACATGAGCGTCTCATTCGTCCATCCTCAGCGTCCAAGAGCAAGCCGACGTAAGCGGGCTGAAGAATGCGAGATCAGAACCCTGCGCGGCGGCTATAAACCAGGCCACTCTACCGAGGATACGACGTCCCGGCACCACGAAGTAGAGCATACGCTTCTTTCGACTTCTCTAATCCATCGCGTCAGGACCACACAGGTATTGCAGTCTTTACCAGGCCGCGCTACTAACTGTTGATGTGAAGCAACCCGGATGTGAAGCATGTGTCCATTCTACTCAGCTCTAGTCAATCGCAGTACCAGTATCATTATCCTAAACTCCCAATATCGTTCCTTGCTCTTTGCAACCGAGCAAGAATGCAATCTGCATAAGCTTCACAACAGTTCGTGGACCTCGTCCTGTACTTCGCTTTCTTGCCAGGAAAAAGCCACGCGCAGAGGGAGTACACAATGCATAACAACAACAAGTGTTCGATCCGCTCAATATTCGGATGACCCGCAAGGTTATTTCTAAGAATAGGCTAGACTCGTACTAGCCCTGACGTCACTAGGAAAGTTACAGTTACTAAATTCACCAATTTACTTCATATTACACCTCATACCCTCTGTGCTGGTGATCGTCGAATTTCTCGGGTCCTAATAGACTAGCAGATGGCACATGCTAGGCCCTTCATCTTTGGGGCACATCTTGTCGTGCAGTGTGATACTGAAGAGGCCGAGGCGCAGGTTCTTTACCAAGAACATCTCTGGCAACGGGTTATGTCTCCGATGTTAATACCCAAGACTGTTGACCCGCAAGAGCAGTGCACTTGCGAAGTCCCGATCAGTTGAAGTTTATTGAGGACATAAACTTGTTTGAGATTATCCTGTAAACGTTAGTGAGTAACATTAGCTGGAAACAGGATGACTTACCGCGATTCCCTCTGCTTGTTGTGATTCTTGTCGTAGATCTGGGGCAATCTGTTTCGGAGTTTGATCTTTTCGAGTCTTGGACAGGAAATGACGAGATCTTCAAGGTACAAGCAAGCCTATGTGACGAATTAGCAGCTTAAATTTGCTAGATTTCTACTGCCATTGCGCCTGAGAAACGCTTTAGAGACAACAATCTAGGAAAAGGTTCCGATTTCGGCTTCAGAAGAAAGATGCAGTTGTAACTCTAGAAATTGACTCGATAACAGAACTAGGCTTCATGCGGTTCCTAGTTACCGCTTCCATTGTATTGCTCAAAATTCTCGAAGATTCTGCCAAAACAGCAGTAATTGATAGGCTATGATCAAGGCACATCCCCTCAAGGTTGCGCCATGACCTAACGAAATCACTGAAGCTGTTTTCTTCTTCTCAGCTAGTAAAATGCTGTCTGTGCATGCCATCTATGGACAGGAGAAAAGCGTCTTGAAGTTCACAGCCTTCTTCCGGGGATCTCCGCAGAATATTACAGCTCCGATATAACTGTTAACGCTAAGATACTTTGGACATTTTATCGGAACAATGCGCTGATAGCGATTCTCAGTAGTTAAGAACATGTTCGGTCTATGAGCTCCCAGATCAACACAAGGCAGTCAAAGCTTCGTTGCGAGTCTTAGAGCATGTCACAGTCCCTAAAGATTCGTCGCGATAACAAGAGTACACGTTCGATGTGCTTCCACTTAATTCTAATCGTCCCATCCATGATGATGGGCTTGAATAGGGCCAAGAAGTACTCATCGATTCGGACGGTATTCGACATCAGGGACAAGAGCTTGGCTGAGGGAGTCAAATATATAGGCCAAGACTAGTATCAGGACGCATGCATGTTGCCTCAGCAGGCCGTGCGCAACTTACAGCCGTTGCTTAAAAGCTACATGTGGAAACCAAGTGAAAGTCGTGCCGCGCGAGATATCTCCATGGTGCCAGGACTTACCTATTGACTGAAAATATCTCGATTCTACGATCCGATGATGCCAGTAGTGGGCTTGACTGTGACAGCTGTCCAGTGTTGCCACAATTTTCAGGCTTTGAAATGGGCGACTGAGCAGCATCACGGCAGTCTTAGTCGGACGAACTGCATTTCTCTACAGGCCTGAGGGCTGTCAATGAAGAGCTCCCTTGAATATCACGTTGCAGGCTTTCAAGACTAGAGTCTATTGTTGATCAAGTGCCGCAGCTTACCGCAACCTTGAAGAAGATGCATTGCTTGAGGAAGTCGCCTTTGCGGGCTCTACTCCAACTTGCTGTCTTTGCAGCCCTTGGGCGCATTTATAGGGTTGCACCTTGCCACCCTACCGTCCTTCAACTGCGTAACGTAGTCCCATCCCCACCTCGCGCTCATGCCCCATGATGGGAAGTCCGTACTGACGATGTGCGCTCCAGAAGCAAACGCAGAATCCCGCATCTCGGTAGTCCTATTTAGCACAGTGTCGAGCGGAACATCGCTCCTCGTGCGTATGATATAGCCCCTTTTGACCAAACGCTGGATCTCAGCCGTCATATTGCCGCGCGGCTCGTTTGACTTGATGACTGCTCCGTCTGTCGAGCCCTCAAGAGAGTTGGTGAATACAGTGCGGTTTTGGAGAGACTCATGACCCCCAGACTTGTACAGCTCGCGAGGCGAGTTCGGGTCTGTAGGCTTCGGGTCATTGTCGAAGAAGAACATGAAGCGGCCACGAGCGTCACTGAGCAGCGGCCAACCCTTCTGTAGCACGCTTTCCTCAAGCGTCAAGTTGCCTTGGCGGACATCGTCTGGTCGAATGAGCTGCTTCTTGGGAAAGACTGAAAGAATCTCAGCATCGACGTTGAGAAGGCGTGGAAGGGTCCAGTTGGTGGCCTCGCCGGGGCAGACGCCACCGATAACACATGCCGGCGCATCGGTTTTAAGCTCGAGATCAATGATAATCGGGACGTGGTTTTTGTTTGCATCTGACCACGCCTTGAGCTGGGACAAGCAGTCGACGAAGGTATGGCACACAGCATCGGGATCGAAGTCTGTGACGTGGAAGACTTTGATGCCAGGCTTCTGCAGAACCGAGCCGTCAAAAGGAGTTGTGGCATTTGTCAGGTTGGAAAGCGTCCAGACAACTGGAGGATAGTATAAACCGCCCTTCTCGTCAGAATGGAGATCGAGCTCGAGCGAGCGCACAGCCTGGTGCTCCAACTGATTGGGCAGAGTGGCATGCGAGTAGTAGTAGTCCTCTGGCGAAGGTACGTACTTCTCAAACACAGCTTGCTCCGCCAAAGAGACCTGACGGTGGTAGGAGTTGTGAGTTCCGATGACCTGAATGTGATTTATGCGGACATCAGAGTTGGTGGTCTTGCTGGCGACAACGGCGCCTTCGGTTTAAGATTAGCCGACGAATCTTCAAAAAAAAAGTTCACATTTCTTCTTACGGGCAATGAGCATCAAGCTTACAAACCCCTACTCCATTTAGCTAGAGTCCTGCTTCAGCCAGTGTGGTAAACCCTTACCGATTGACCGAACATCTTCACTTCGCTCTCTTTGAACGGTACAGTACAGAATGAAATACTTAACACACAAAGCACACCTGCGAGCAGCAGAGAGCGTGCTTTATGCAACATCCCACCCGTGCTCAGCCTACCGGCTGTGCCGTGTGCTAGATCTTGACAGATGAAGACCTCGAGGCCTCCTCGGAAGCTAGCGTACCACATGCGCTAGGAGCCGCTCCTCATTGGCCCTGTTCACGGTTCCTAGATCCCAGCATCTTGCAGCACCAGCTACATAGAGAAGGACGACAGCGCGAGCCTCACCACGTGGGATACAGAAAACATCGTAGCAAATTTCCGAGACGATGTAATTGCTGATAAGATGGCTGGAGTTGCCGTGGCTAGTCGATGGAGTTGGGAAAAGCGGGGTAGCTCAGCCGCTAAACCCGGAAGTTTGGTGGGCGCGAAAGACAGGGTAGGGAGACCATGACCATTCTTATAAGAACCTTACAGATATGGCTTGTTCATCAACAGCATATTATTGGAAGAACTTCAGTACGGCTTGATGTCTACCATTCATAACGCTTCCCGTACCTCTGAAGGAACATCCCGACCTCCTCATCTCTCTTGCCCTCGATAATCTCCAGAATACCTTGCGCACTTGTCTCCGAGCTCTCACAGCTTGACATCTTCTCACGCGCCTCTCTGTCCTTCGCAAGATCCGTAACGACAAATCCAGGACAGAAGCTCCAAACCTTGAATCCTTCTTTCTTCAGCTGTTGGTACTGATACGTAGTGAGCATGTTCAATGCAGACTTGGTCATTCGATATCCAGGTAAACGGACGATGGAACCGTTGGGATCATTGTCATCCGTAGCAATGGAGCGAGATATACTGCCCAAGCCAGATGAGACGTTGATGATTTTGGGTGCCGTGGACTTCCTCAGAAGCGGAAGAACGGCAGCTGTCAGCATTGTGGGACCAAATAAATTGGTCTCAAACTCGGCACTTAGTTGGTCACGACAAGGCCATTGTCCGTCGTAAGTCTCCATCACGATTCTAGCGTTGTTGATCAGGACGTCGACGTGACCAAACTCCTGTTCGATGCGCTTTACAGCGGCGTCGATTGAATCATCATTGTTAGCATCGAGCTGAACAAGACTGGCGGTGCCTTCCAAATTCCTGTCTTGAATCTTCTTAAGCGCAGCCTCGCCCTTTGTAATGCTTCGAGAACCAACGAGGACGTGGTTGTGGGAGAGACAGCGGTGAGGAGTGCTGCAGTGTCGAAACCAATGCCACCATTGGCACCTGCATAAGTAAGCATGTGATGATGGCCATGAGGAAAGCTGCAGGCTTACCAGTGATCAAGATGATCTGACGATCCGTGGAAGACGAAGGCATATTGTTGCTGATGGATTGTGAATACAGCTCTTAGAGGCGTCGGGCACATTTCAGTGTCTGTTCTGCGGCATATAACTTCTTTATACAGTCATTGAATGTGGCCTCGCAACGTAGGCAGCACGGTTCATCGATGTACGGCGTATGGAGTGCTCATGGAAATGGCGATCATAACTCCATAAACTCCGAAGGGCGTCAAGCTTGAGACTCGGTGAGCTCCTTTTAGTAGTAAGCTTAAGCTCAGAGACTCCCCATGTAGGCCTCGCACCTTAGGGAGTTAAGGCAGTGATGCTGTAATGAAGTTGGAGGCCTGATCAGTCGGTCCGTTTTGAACTTGATTGGAAGACACAATCTTGCGGGCACTTGGGCTCCTGCACCACAGAAAGTTGGCCCGATCAGGATAAAAAATGCATGGACTCTCGCTTTGCAAGATATATACAGACTGCAGATCTCGAAGAAAACGGAGGTAATCAGTGTGAATCCCTCCCTAAGTTGTACTCATATAGATGCTCTGTAGGCTACAAAACTTTGAGATCCCATCATCCCGAAATTTGAGTGACGGCCGAGGAATTCAGACCTTGACATCAGCGTGTTCCATCTTGATCGAGCTCTTATCGAAGCCGCCAAGCTTCTCCGGGTCAACATTGCCCTTCTCAGCGTTCCGAGAGTTGCTGTAGTCGACCTTGGTCTTCCAAGCTGGGACGCCCTCCATAAACATTTCCTCGATATCTTCAAGGGTCTTGCCAGCTGTCTCTGGAAAGAAGAAGAATGTGTGAATCGCCATCGCCGCACAGAAAACACCAAAGACGACATAGACCTTCCACTGAATGTTGACGAAAGCAGGAGGCACAAAGTAGGATAGAGCGAAGTTCTAGAGCTGCAGTCAGTTATCGTCTCATTGCAGCTCAGATCAGATGACTTACGAAGATCCAGTTGGAAGAAGTGGTAAGAGCGACAGCCTTTCCGCGAACACGCAATGGGAAGAGCTCAGGGGGGTATACCCAGGATGCTGGGCCCCAGGTCGGCGCGTAGGAGGCGACAAAAAGGTATGTGCAGGCGATCACTGCCTTGGAGGGAGCCCCTGAAATCTGCCACGATTGCTCGGCGATATTGTCAAGTCCACCTGGAGGTGCGGGCTTTCCGTAGCTAGCCATGAGACCGGCGTTGGCGAACATCCAGGTCATCATGAGAACAGCGCCGATGACGAACATAGGACGACGGCCCCAGCGATCCATCCAGATAAGAGCAGGAACAGTCATAAAGACATTGATAACATACTGGATAGACGAGGAGATCAGGTTAGCATTCCCACTGAGGCCAGCCATACCAAATACGTATGTGATCTTGATCCCGTCAGCTGGTTCCATATTGTAGACATTAGGATCATACGTACGTAATACATCATAACGTTCATTCCCGTTAGCTGGCTCCAGACTTGGGTGAAGATACCAATGTGAAGGCGGTTGAGCATGTTAGGCTTAAAGAGCTCCTTGACGGAGACATCAGCATTCTGCCTCTCGAATTCGATCATCTGTTTGATCTCGGCCATCTCAAGGGCGACAAATGGTGAGTCGGGGTCACCCTTTCCATGGACAAGGGTCAAGACTTGGTGAGCCTCCTCCCAACGGTCTTTGCGGGCTAGCCACCTATCAAGCAGATAAGTGAGTGCTTCTGGGCTCTATTACAAAGCAGAGACATACCTAGGAGACTCTGGCAGGAAGAGGAGGCCAACGGCAAGGATAAGAGCGGGAAGCATCTGAATTCCCCAAGGCACACGGAAAGCCTTCTCGCCCTGCATGAATGTACACCCATAGGAGATGTAGTACATGATAAGGATGCCCCACGTAATTGCCCACTGCTGTGAGCCCACAACTCTCCCTCTCTTCGAAGGAGGAGCAAGTTCAGTGACGTAGACGGGGACCTGGGCGGAGCAGATACCGACGGAGAGACCGTTGATGAAGCGACCAACGATGAGCATACCAATATTCTGGGCAGCGCAAGAGATGATGGATCCAATCACCCAGATGGCGCAGCCAACTTGGATTGCACGTCGGCGACCCAGCTTGTCTGTGAGATAGCCAGAAACAAGAGCGCCAAGGAAAGAACCACCGGGCATGGCAGCTGTGATGCCACCCTGAACATCAGGCTTGGGACCCGAACATTTCTGGTCATTAAATGGAGGGCCATTGGGACCCTGGTTGAAGAAGCAGCGATACTGTTGTGTGGGTAGGCTGCCCGGTGTTAGCATGGGTTGCGTGGAGTGAAGGTAGGAAAACCAACATGGCGCTCATAGACGAGATGTCGAAACCGAACAAACCACCACCGATAACCGCAATGGCGGTAATACCGTAGATATTACCAATCTGATACCCCATGGCAAATATTTGACCGTTCGTGGAGAAGGTTAAAGACGAAACCCGAGAAGTTGGGATGCAGTGATCAGGCCAGTGGGAGGAAAAGTGGACTTATAAATTGCGCCCAAACTTCCTTGAGGACCTGGCAGCCTCCACACATGTCGACCAAGGTCAGGAGAGCAGCGTGGGCGCCCATGAATGCCCCGCAACGGGCATCTCGCTATGCCGGGCCAGGCGTGGTGACAGTGTGTTTGTCGGAGAAGAGCTGCTACACTTCCCGCTAAGGTCTAGCCTCCGAAATATGGTATTTCGATTGGCACATTATGGTGGAGCTCATTCGTGGTAGGGATTAGAGACAAGCTCTGACACGGTCGGGGTCAAGCGATGCTTGGTGTGCGAGTCGACAACAGAAGCTGACGACTCGACTGCAGGGCAGCAAGCCATTGGACTCTATAGTGCGGCAGACGTACTTAAAAATGGAATGAAGAGTCCGGGTCTCCGAGCCGCGACTAAGCCAACATTCGCGCGCTTTTGTATCTTTCTTCACAGGTCTCAGACCGTTGACCACACGTGCGTCTCCGCAGAGGTCTCTCCAGTCCCCAGACGCCCACGATTTGCACCCCTCGTTCTCCAAATCACAGAGTTTTCACCCCAATCTCGTTCCATTGGAAACTTCCCCACTGGGGACGTCACGCGTCGACAGAGAAATTCGGATTCGTTACGCTTTGACCAACCAGAAGAGGCGCCGCTGACGTAGCCCCACTGTTCCTCATATGCGCCATGTAACAACATGCCGTTAGTGCTAACGACGCCTCCCGCCTGTGTGAAAGCTTGACCTTGCCGAGTACCGACTATCGAATATCGATGCATCTTGCCACGAGATGACCCTCTATTCTTCTGACGAGAGAGGGCGGAGGTTGCGGAGGTTGCGCGGCTACTTCGCGGGGTAATGGGCCAATTCCTCTATAACAGAATACGGCCTAACGCCAACTACCACCGGATGGCGCACCCCACCGGAATGGCGCACCTTGCCAAGACCACACCTCTTTTGACCACCACCAACGATGTCGCAACAAATTGATCTTGAATTACTTTCTCGTGAAGATAGAATTAAGCTTGCTATTAGAGCTATTAATTCTAATGCGAACCTAAGCCAGCGACGCGCTGCTGCTGTCTACAACGTGCCTGAAAGTACTCTTCGAAGGCAACGCGCCAAACCAGCTTCTCAACGCGTTATCTACCCCAATTGCTCTCGGCTTACAAAGCAAGAAGAGGAGGTGCTTGTTCAACATATAAGAAAGCTTGACGCGCGAGGATTTGCTCCTACGCTTACTTATGTGCGAGAGATGGCTGATCAACTGTTGGCTGCTCGCGATGGGGGCAAGGTTGGAGAAAACTGGACCTACAGGTTTATCCAGCGGAAACCTGAGGTTAGGTCTCAGGTTTCTAGACTGAGAGATTACCGGAGAGTTCTGTGCAGCGATACAGCAATTATCAGTCCCTGGTTCGACCTTATACGCAACGTTAAAGCCAAGTACAGCATCCTAGACCAAGATACCTACAACTTTGACGAGACTGGCTTCCAGATAGGCGTTGGAGGGTCAGTTAAGGTAGTGACTGCGTCTGAGAGACGTCGTGCACCACTCAGCCTTCAGCCTAGCGATCGTGAGTGGATAACTTTGATTGCTTGTATCAACGCGATGGGCTGGTCTGTCCCACCCTTCTTCATCCTCAAAGCAAAGCACCACGACAAGGCCTAGTACGTTAACAACCTAAAAGATTGGAGGATTGGGGTTAGCAAGAATGGCTGGACTACTAATGAGCTTGGCCTTGCCTGGCTAAAGCACTTTATCCAGCACACAGAGGCTGCTACTGTAGGTAGCCATCGGCTGCTGATTATCGATGGCCACGAGAGTCACAAGTCGCTCGAATTCCAGAATCTCTGCGAGGAAAGCAAGATTATTGCCCTCTGTATGCCTCCGCACGCCTCTCACATCCTGCAGCCACTTGACGTTGGGTGCTTTGCCCCGCTGAAGCAGGCGTACAAGAAGGAGATCAAAAGCTTGGCAGACAGTTACATTACCCACGTGGACAAAAAGGCCTTCTTAGCAACGTTTCAACCAGTATACAACAAGGCAATCTCAAAGAGCAACATCTTATCAAGCTTTAGAGCAACTGGCTTGGTCCCACTTGACCCAGAGGCGGTGCTGTCAAGGCTTGAAGTTAAGCCTCGTACGCCAACACCGCCTCTGCCTGGGCCTACCAACTGGCAACCTAAAACACCAACCAACGCGATTGAAATTGATAGCCAAACAACTCTTATTATTAAGAGGATAAGAGAACATAGGAGTTCCTCTCCTGACTCAATTATTGAGATGGTCCTACAGGTTAAAAGGGGGTCTGCAAAGAGGGACTATTCGCACACGCTACTTGAGGCAAGGATAGCCCAGCTTGAACAGGCAAACAAGGCTGCTTCTGAGCGTAAGAGGCGTAAAAAGAAGCGGATTCAGGAAGGCGGGACTCTCTCGCAGGCAGAGGCAGAGGAAATACTAAAGGAGAAAGACGCTAAGGCTGAGACTAAGGGAGAAGGTGCGCAGGTAGGTAGCAGTAGTAAAGTTAAACGGTGCTGTACAACATGCGGCAGGATAGGGCATAATAAGCGCACTTGCTAGCAAGATGTAATAGAGATAGAGGATTAATTTAAGCTATTATACGTTTAAATTTCTTGTTGTGGTGCTGAAATATTGAGGTGTAAAGATAAATTTGCTACAGGGTGCGCCATTCCGGTGGGGTGCGCCATCCGGTGGTGGTTGGCGTTAACCATGTTCCAATGTAACACCCCTCACGGCAATGTCACCACAGAATATAGTGGCAAGATCTTGATCCTTCTGCCAGCGATTATGGTACAAAGTGAAGCGCGACGACAAGTTGGCACGGTTGGGAGAAGAACACGAAACAAGCAAGGGTCAATGCACGCATGTGCCGAGCCGGTCTGCAGAGGGGCCTTAAACATTTATCCTAAGGATCAGCCAGGAGTCGGACGGCAATACGAGACAGAGTGAGCTGCATCGACGAAATAGGCGGATTTCATGCTCCAGCAACATTTGCATGTTCCAGCATATTTCCCCAGGCTGGAGACCCCGTCCTGACCTCCGCATCTTGCGAGGCTCAACAACGCCAACATCCCCAACAAAACAGCTTTGCTCCCGAAAGTCAGCGTGCAACGATAAGGTAGGATGCGTACCTGCGGATATACTCCTTCTTTGGGAAGTGTGATTGTCGATCGATGTCAGCCGCATGCACGAGCGCCGCTGCAACACGCCAATTCGAAGGCTTGTTTCCGGACGCCGGGGAGGTCCTTGGGTGGCCCTGCTTCCACTGTGCTGGGCCAAAGAGATGCACGTGGAGGGCTTCAGCTGACCATCCTGATCAGCAGAGCCTCATGTACCTCGGAAGCGCTAAGGTCGTCTGCGACACAACAGTGACGACAGAGGATTTGTGCAGAGGATTGGCGAGCCTCTCGTCAACTGCGCACTCGCATTCGCAACATTGCCGCCCCAATATCAGAAATAGAGACCGCTCTTGTACGATCGTACAGTGCCACAAAATGAGCCACAGAATGCTCTCGAGCAAGCGGTTGCACGCGGACATCGCCGACCCTTGTACCACCACATCTGCTGCCATATGCCGAACCATATTTGAGATAGATCAACCCATCCCTCAGGCATGCGTCCAGCAAGTCAACTCACACAAGCCTTACAGGCCATCTCACCCACGGAAGATCTGTGCGCCTCGGTGATTTTGTCTCCACTCGTCCATCACGTCTCATTATCACCAACCTTCACGACCAACTTCGGGTGGGGCGAGCGGTCAAAACAAGATCTTACGGACTTAGTCCAAGCCCGGCAACCGCAGAGCCTCAGCCGTGCCGGCGCTGCAGAGCCGCACTACAGGCTGAAGAGCCGCACTTTTAGCCGGCCATGTCTGAAACGGAACCGGCGCCGATGCAGAGAACAGTAGCGTAGAAGATCTTACGTACGAGTACCATGAGTGAAGAATCGTGGTGTCTACAAGTTAGCAGCGATCGTGTTCTGTCATTGTGATGATGATTATAGCAGTGAAGTTTTCTGGTAGCTCATAGCTTTGCGCGCATCCGGTTGGATGTTGTCAGCGACTGTACCCAGCCGTCAGGATTGGGCAGTTCCAAGTCTTCAAAGCGGACGCCGAATTTGTGAAAAGTGACAGCATGCTTATTGCCTAGGCGTGCATACCTCTATGTACATACTAGATTTGGAGAAACAGGACTATATCTTACCACACAAGCTTCTTCAATGAGTACCCAATTTGCTCCAGATACCCAGTGCTCTTCTTCGCATCTGCAAGACTGATGATGTCCTTGTCTTCAATCTGTAGTGTCCTATCCTCAGTCTCGTTTCCCGAAGAGGTCGTTTTCGCCTTGTTGGCAACCCTGACTATCTCCTCACAAACGCTCTTAACCACCTCTCCCTCCTTCTCTGCCTTCTCGCCTTCAGTCGGCACACTGCTCCGCGGCGGCAGAGCCTTGAAGGCTAGAAACCGCCCTTCTTCCGTTTTCGCTTTTTTCTCGTCTTTCTTCTGTTCGTCGTTGGCGGCGCCTGAGTCTAGGGCCCGTGTGTTCCGCCGTATGAGCTCACCCTCGGCGTCAGCGCGATATCGAATCACGAAGCCTACATTCTTCTCGGCATCCATGTGGCGTTGCGCGAGGGTGCTGGTGATGTACACGCCGCGCATGAGACCCTGGACGTTCTCCAGCGCGACACGCTCAAACTCCCGAACCTTCTCGGTACCCCAGTCGAGACGGCAGAAATAGAGCGCTTTCTCCGTCAAGAGAAGGACAGCTTCCTCAAAGGTTGCAGTCTTGACGTGGTCTGCTCTTGTGGGTACGGACAATGTCCAGCCATGGATCAGATCCTCATCCTGGTCTTCAATGACGCGCGCAGCGCACCGCTCAATCGCCGCCTGTCTGACCTTACGGACATCGATAAAGTAGTCGCTGCTCTTCATGTCTGCCTCGAACTCGGCGAAGATGGTGTCTGTTGCGCGACCTAGGAGGTAGTCGATGACGGCTTGCGCGAAGTAATCGTTAACGATGTTGTTGTAGTAGCGTGTCAGCGTGAGGCCAAAGTCGGCGAGTGCGCCGGTGATCTGTCGTTTGCGTGTGCGTGTGAAGTCTCCTTTGAGTGCGGCAGTGCCAGCATATTGACGGGAGATATTGTCGCCATTGTCGGCCCAGAGTGTATTAAACCAAGAGGTAGAAGGATCGTTCTGGAGATCGATGGTGTAGTTCCCAGCAGAGAGTTGTTGTTCCAGTGCCCCACGGGCGGTGGCACTTTGAACAACATTGGTGCGATCGAGACAATCCATGCAATTTGTGCGCAGTATGCCTGACTGCTTGTGTTCGATCGAGTCATTGGAAATTTCTGTCCAACCAGTCGAGTCGAGGAAGGGAACAAGGGTGTCCATTAGCCTTGAGACGTTTTCGAAGTGCATACCACGGCAGACGTTGTGGAAGTCGAACCATTCGAAGCCTAGCTGCTTACCTTTGCCATCGACTCCGCCGTGCTCATTGAGATATTTTGCATGCTGTTCATAAAGCTCACCAATTTTGGCTTCGGTACCGTGTTTGTCAATGAGTGACGCCACGTAGACCTCATTGTAGCGCATCGCTAAGCCGTTGAAGTGGCGCTTTAACGCTCGCCCATTTGTCTCAAAAGAGCCCCATGTCGAGACTTGTGGCTTCAGGCTGTACGGCGATTGCGAGAAGAAAAGTGGTATCGACCCACGCAGCTGTATGAAAGAGTATATCTTATCTTGTGCTGTGTTCCAAGATGGCGACGACAGGATTTGTTCGGTTTCGACGGTGTTCGCTGTGCAGCCTTCGTCGTCCGTACCGCGTCGAAGGTAGCGCAAGCCGGCGCGCTTAACCGAACGCCGCGAGATGAGGGTGAGTAAAAAGTCTTTCCCGTCCGCAAGATTAGCCGCTTGCTCTTCCTCGATGGGCTCAACAGCCGCTGTACCTTCCTTTTCCTGTCTCTGAGGCCAAGACTGCAGTTGTATGTCGTCCGGTGTCGCGTCCTGATCGATCACGAGGCTTTCCGACTTGCCATCTGCGATCTTGAGCGTGAATGGGCGTTGGCCAACAAAGCCTTGAATGAGAGGCAAGACGAAGGAATGCTGCCCAGCATCTATGAAAGGCGTGACGATGTGTCGGTTCCAGAAAAACTTGTTGTTGTCAGCCTTGGAATGATTCCATGTTTCATCGGGGGTGAGCTCACTAAAGGATCATACTGCTTGTACAGTGGTACACTAGCATTCGTGGGTTGGTTTGCAATCCCATGTGATAAGTCGTAATCGTAAGAGTAGAAGAAGTTGCCAGATGAAAAGTACATCTTGGTAGTCTGCAGAACTCGCGGCAACAGTGCTATTGCCGTCGCGTCCTTCTTTCCATCCAGCGCCTTTGGGATATCTTCCGGTTTGACTGTATCCGGTGTTGTGTTCTCGCCACTGGGCAAATTATCAGGTTTCGTTGCCTCATCTTCCTCTGCAGGCCCAGTCGAGTCGACGTTCTTTGGGACGTTCTTGGTCGCAAGATCTTCTTCTGAGCTTAAGCCTTGGGTGCGTCTACTATCCGCGCTCCAGCCCTTGCGCGAGAACCACTTGTCAGCGAATCGCCCATATACACCCTTCTTCTGCATGACATCCTCAGCAACGCTAGACCTCTTGTCTGCAGGGCCTCTCTGGCCTGTGATTGGATCTTTCACCTCAGTAGGTGACTTCGGCGGCTCCTCAAACAGCGATTCGGTGACGCTCGGCGCCTCGTCTTCGCTTTCGCTGTCTGTGTCATCGTCGCCAGCCCGGCGTACCTTGTTGTGTCTGTGAAGATGTTCGCGCGTCAAGTTGATAGCCTTCTCAGCATCGGACTGGGAAGCGAGAGGGACGAGTGCAACGTCGGTGATCTTATAGACAGGTTTGCCACGTATTTGTGCAACTTGTTCGCGACCGCATATCGATATCAGGAAGATTGAAGTAGCTATTTTGAGTAGGCCTGTTGCACATTAGCTTCAGCAGGGACGATGAGAGTGCGCAAACCTCGTCGACATACCTACAATACCATGCGACTCCAGTGAAGACAACACATCGTCGTCCTCATAGTTGCTGTTCAGCAGGGGCCCTACATTTCCCTTGTAGTCGATCCTTATAGCCTGCTGTTGCTGCGCCTGAGGATGCGAGCGGGGCTGAAGCACGAGCCCATCGATGGCAGCGAAAATCAACAGTTTCCTGACCAGCGGCATTTCGGTAGAGGGCGCCTTGCGCAGTTACAACGACTACCAGAACTGTATTGATGGTAGTTGGAGTTGGTGTTGATTCCCCGTAGTGCAGGCAAGAGCATCATGTTGATGACGTAGACGCGCTTGCAGTCGCATCCCCCACGCGTTCATCTCGACCCTGCTCTTATCCTAACCCGCCCACCATTCAACACATTGTTGCGTGACATTTCGTCTCATTGAATGACAGTGTATCTTGATCCAAAACAATACAGTGCACGAAGCGTAGGCTTCGTCTAGAAGCTTGCGCAGCTCAGGAGGCATGCTCCTTTCCAAACCCAGGACTCATCCACAAGACACTCGATCCTCCAGCCTCAGCTATAGTATGGGAGGCGTCAATGAGTTAAGCTGTGAGCCTTTTCGATCGCCGAACAAGAATCGACCCTCACGCTGCACCAGCAATACCCAGTAACATGCAGTGCGACTGCGCCACGAGGCTGTGGTGCATGCAGGCCCAGCGCTAGGGCTCGATAAAGCCTGAGCTCCCCTTCCAAGAGATCGAATCGCGCATGGAATCCCTACCTCAATCAAATCGACTTTCACTCTCGTCGCCATATTACGTCCGAGATGCGGCTGCTGAACGTCTATACGTTGCGCTTGCATACCTTCCACGGCGATCGAATCCCGCCTTATACTATATTGTCCCACACATGGGTTGAGGACTACGAAGAAGTTACGTTCACTCGATTCCAAAAGATCCATCCGCTTTGGGGATGGCGTAGTTTAGCAGGTGCAGGCAAGATTGATCTCTTGTGCCAACAGACAGCCCAAGATGGTTATGATTGGGCGTGGATGGACACTTGCTGCATTGACAAGACGAACAACGTGGAGCTCTCAGAGGCCATCAATTCCATGTTTTGCTGGTACCGAAGAGCTCAAGTGCGTTACGTGTGCCTTGTCGACGTCGATATCCAAGAAATCGACAGCGACATACTTGCGAGCCGATGGTGGAGCCGCGCATAGACGTTGCAGGAGCTTGTCGCTCCTCCAGAAGTACGATTCTACGATACACAGTGGCGACCAGTCGGCTCGAAGACTGATCATGCCGAAAGCATCGCCGAAAGCAAACTGATAGACGTCCAGACACTGCGCAACGCAGACTCCATGCATACCCGCAGTGTCGCGTAACGCATGTCATGGGCAGCCCATCGACAAGCGACGCGTGAGGAGGACCCTGCGTACTCATTGTTCGGGCTCTTCAATATCAACATGACAATGCAGTACGGCGAAGGCGAACGAGCGTTTCTGCGTCTCCAAAAAGAGATCACCAAGGCGACCGACGATATGTCAATATTCGCGTGGGGTTTGAGCTCTCAGCCAGTTGATCGCCTCTACATCATTTCGGCTCAGGCGGGTTCTGAAGTTCAATCGAAAACTGGCAGCGCGATGTATCAAGTCGGTAGCGGCGGCATTGCTACTCATGGGCTGTACGCACTCCGTCCGAGCGAATTTTCTTGCAGTCATAGCGTTATTCACCTGGCTCACTACGTTAACGGATTGGGAGTTGAGGAGAAGCACGGGCACCAAGTCCTAGACACGTTCATGCTCTCTTTTTCTGGCTTTGGCAAAGCCAAGGAGGACAAGTGGGTGCTAGCTCTACTTCCGTGCGTATTGAAAAACGATCCTCATTCTTTGATTGGTATACTGCTCCGAAGATGGCACCACGACCGGAGACGCACCATACGATACTCTTTTGTGCCAAACATCTATAGCTGTCTGGTCCCCAGTGCGCAGGTCCGCGCAGCTGATCAACGAGAACTCAAAATCGACACCGAGATAACGAACAAGCTGTTCTGGCACTCCCTCGATGATGTGTCACTGATTGTTGAACTTGACAACATCGAAGCCTACCCGTTTGACGTTGTTGAAGGGACGCATTGGCAAAGAAGTGACCGTAATCAGTACCAATTCATAAGTTCCGATGCCTCGCGCTGTTTATCTACACTTCTTCGCTTCCACAAGCAAGGCTCACCACTTGCCATATTTCTTCTTTTTTCCGTCCATGGAAAGGAGAGGAGCGTCACAGGCGTAACGGAGCCAGGAGCTACTGGTCCGCTGATTCTTGCGCTACCAGCGTCTGCTCAACACACCCTGGAAATCATACAGACGGTTTTGCAGTCATCAGACAAATGCGTATCAACTTCGCCCCGACCTCTGTGTGGATCACCATGTGGTCACGACCGATTGTAAACCACCATTGCGCTTAAAGCAGTCTTCAACCAAATTGTAATCAAACTGACTCTCGGCATGTTAGTGGGAGGCACCACATCTCCGAGCCATGAGGCACTATGTATGAAACGTGAAGAGCGGTTCACTGTAGGAGCATCAGGGCAGATAGATCAGCCACGCAGAAAGTGAGGTCTCATGACTTGGACCAATTGAGGACGCTCTGATACACGACGCCCTAGGGTTTCTCTTAGCGCGCATGCTGTCGTTGGGAAAACCTGATTCGTCGTCTGTTCGCCACCAGTCCTTGTGGCAACATCTGGATGCGAGGCAATCATAGAGACGTTGAACTATTGATTAGTGCAATGACATGACTATCTAGATAGCTTACAGAAATAGAGTCTGATGAAATGGCATGACAGTATCAGAAAAGTGGCGTAATCAAAAACGCAGCTCCTCGGGCTTTCAAAGCAACAGGACTATCTAGTTTAGGTATGTCGCACTAGTGCTTTACCCTTCTTCTTCTCTTTCTTGACGGCGACGCATTATCCGCGCGAGCTTCGAGTGTATATTAAGTAAGCACTGCTCGAAGAGCGCACTCATCGATCAGCGACCCGAACATGATTCGTGCAAGATCTGATCAGCCATGACGGCTTGCTCGAACGCATGGGTGGTCCTGAATACTGATGGTCTCTACGGCACTTTCACAGGCTTCCGGGCAACCTGCAAAGAAAGCATCAACGCAGACACCAGAATTATTCCGTGCACCTTCACCTTCGATGCGGAGCCCGACACAGACAAAGGTGTTGCAAGAAAAAGCCAGTATGACATAGCAGGAAAGTATAAAGAATGGATTGTGAGACTATTATATCGATGCTCGCGGGGATAGATCGAGATAGAGTCTGCCTTGGACAGAGTGCAGGCGCTATCGAGACCCTGCGATATGCATAGCCTCGAGTCGTTTCCCCGCAATATAGATGCCGCAAAAAAGCCGTGCATTGCAAATAACTGTACATCATCGTTCGTGATATATGTCTTAGAATGATAAGTAGAGGCTCGGATTCAGCACCTGACGATTTGTCGCGTGCCTAAAAGCAAAACGCCACCCGGTCATCAGATCGCTGCACCAAGCAGGTCAGATGGGTATCATGACTTTTCCGTGCCACCCAACGCCATCAGTGCATGACTTCCCGCAAGGAAACAGAGAACGCCAAACTCATTCCAACGTATTCGAGGCACTGTAAACGTAAGTGGTTGATGTGGCTAGAAGCCCGGCTTCCGGTGCAGATCCTTAGACTGCCTATCGAGTCTGCGGTTGACACTACCTAGCACGACCTTCATAATCAACTTAGCGACAACGTAGATCTAGGTGCTGTAAACCGTACCTTCATAATACCCGCGCCCGTAAGCTCCGTATCGTCGTCAGCGGTGAACGGAACCGTATCGACGATATCCCTGAGCTCGTCATCGCCCGAGGCCTCGCGGAGACCGTCATCGAGCTGCTTGAGCGCCTCTCTTGCGCCAGCCTCTTTGCCAACTTGAAAGAACTGAATACCGACCTGCCACGCCGGCGCATCGAGCTTATCGAGCTTCTTTGCGCATGCGATAATGGGGGCTTCGACGTCGTCTGATGGCTCGCCATCCGTGATGACGATGACATTGATGGGCTTAGTGGTCTCGGGATTCTTCTCGTAGCGTTGGAGGTATGGCTTGAGAATCTTCTGGAGACGTTGGCCTGTGGGTGTTGCGCCACTCGGTCGCACAGTCTGGAAGATCTCAATAACTGTGCTAGCGGTTGTGACGTTCCCGTAGAAAGAATCCGGGTGGTTCAAAAAATAAATATCAATGCCGTCAGCGTCACGCTCTGTGCAGATAGGCGTGATGGTTTCGAGAGCCTTGCCGGTTTCACGCCAGGAACGCCCCGCCATAGACCCAGAGTCGTCGATCAAGAAGATAGTGTCAAAGGACTTCAAGAATGCATACTGATCGTCTGCAGTAGAAGCTGAGCTAGCCATATTCGTTGTGGGTCGTGCGACCTGTACTGGACCTGGGCTATAAGCTGGCGGCGCGTCCCCTGGGTTCGTGAAAGGATTTGTACTGGCGCTGTCTGCTTGATGTCAATACGAGTCGTTGAGGCGTACATCAGGTAGGAGCGACTGGCTGCAGCTTACTGGGTCGACGTGTCGCCGGCGATGCTGACAAGTACGAGTTGCTAGCAGGCGGGGGTGCGAGACCTGAGCTTCCAGACCCCACGCTTTTGAAGGAGTGAACAGCCGCTGTATTAGACAGCGGGTTCGACGATCGTCGCGAAAGTTTCTTCTTGAGGCCGCTGAACATTTCAAGGGCGGATGGTTGAATTCTACTAGGAAGCCGGAGATTGTTGCAGTAGACGTCGTGAGTTGAGAGGCGTGTACCGGAGTGCATTGGAGAAGAGGAAAACAGTAAGCGGCTCATGCACTTGCAGCAGAGACAATCAGCGCGGGGCTAGATGCAAATCAGGGTCCCTATGCAAGAGCTATGAGGTAACTTGCGCTTGCTGCAACATTTCGTTTGGTAGTGACAACCGCATCTCAAGGCTCACAGTTGTCTTATAGTGGAGGCACCGTGTTGGTCCGACAGTCGCCTCTGCCTTGGAGTCAGCCGAAGACGCCACGACTATTATTCTTGCGCTGCCGCCTCAGTGGCACATGCATCTACATAGTAGTGAAGAATGTCCGTAAGCGATGCTTTCCAAAGAAGCCGTACATGCTTTCTGGAAATTGTCAGACTGGCACGGCAGCCTTCAGGGCGGAGTGGTGAGGCGCAGTGAGCTAGGACATCCGCACAGCCGTTTGGCGGGCTGTGCGCAACATGTGACCGTTGAACTATCTTCGACTCATTTGCAAGCGTCGACGCTAAGTCAGCTGTGCAGCGTATCATGACAACTTTTAACGCAAGCTGAACAAGGATCTTTTGCCGATGAACGATTTCACTCTGCAGGCGAACACATGCTTTGGAGGAGGATCTTTGGCTCAGAAATTTTGCTACAGCATTATCGCTTCAATTGTAGGGTCTGATCGGAGAAACGAGGGCCATTCTTCGTATGGCGTAGAATAGCTTAAAAGACTTACAAGGATCAAGCAGGTTTTGTCCAAGAAGTCTGCTGTTCTATGTGGTATCACTACTGAGGCTCCTTGATTGCTGATTTGCGCGCCTCAAGCCTTAGGCATCATCCACCAGTCTGACATTGTCCTCAGCCCTACAGCGGTGTGAAATAATAGCCTAGTGCTGCCCTCAAAGCCGGGGTGACGTTGAAATAAGCTCAATTGTGCGGCTACGTGACCGAAATTACCTCCTGCCTCCTGTAATTCGTGGGTCCAGGCTCAGGCTCATGTTTGCCCAGCCAAGTGCAGGGCTATTGATCTGACCATCTGTCCAGTTCCTCTCAACCGCCATGAACAAATCTCTCACTGCGAGATGCCTGCCCAGGCATCCTGACTGTCCGCTTGGCTGCCTTTTGGCTGAGCCATTAGTAGCTGCTGTGCGATTCGTCTGCAGATGACGAGGGACTGACCAAAGCACGGGACGCTTTGTACGACTCCAGGCGTACTCCGAGCGATACTGCGCCCAGCAGTCGCCGCATATGCCGATGTCTGAATTGCCCGTACTCAAGCTAAGATGGTCCTGCAGCATGTCGAGTAGAGGCATCAGCCGTACACGAAGACCACAGTGAGCGTGATTGCTGTCGACTTGGTAGCTTGAGGTCTGACGAAGTGTCGAAAGCAGACGCTCAATGTCTCCTTGGTAGTAGGTAGGTTCGGTGTTGTCGTATACCTTGCCTTGCAAGCGCAGCGTGTCGATCTTAGTGAAGAAGCGAATCATCTCGCCCAGCTGAAATGAATCACACTGAAGAGAGGTGTCGTAACCCAATTTGCACTGCCGATCACCAGACGTGTATAGCCGAAGGAAATGCGCCTGGAGAGAATTGATGGTCTCCAGAATGTGCTCCCTTCGCTGAATCATCTCATCTTCAACGCCATTCGGTATATCCCACCACAAAGCCTTTGTATGATCCTCAACGGCATCTAGCTGCCATTGTGCCGAGTCGCGAATAATCAGGTGCTTCGAGTAGCGAGTCACCCATAGTGGGTGGTCGAGGAGCAGGCCAATCAGGAGCTTCTGTCGTGCTCGCTCTTCGGTCAGGGCTTGACTCGCTCGTCCCTTGGACTTGGTATCCGTCACCTGCAAAAACTTCCTGCGTTGCACGTACTTTGCAACACATTCGACTGCATCGAAGCGGTCAGCGACAACAGCCAAGTTGGCAATGTTGGCAACTGGTGGATTGGGAACGGCAAGGTCGAGGCCATGGATGGCGCGGAGGAAGTCCGCAACCAACTTACGAATCGAAGATGCCTTCGATATGGCGATGCGACCGGCGTTTACGATCGAAATTCGAGGAAGGCTTTCTGCAGGTGTCTCTTCAAGGCTCGCGTGCCCCGCAAGGTTAAGACTCTTGAGGGCTGCAGCCAATCTCTGACCTTCACTGAAACGTTCACTCAGGAGATTATCAAAGTACCTTGAGTTTTGCCGCAAGGTCATCGATTCGACTCTGTACGAGTACTGCTGGCTGCCCTCCTCTTGTGACACGTCGAGGATGAGATCGCCACTCAGGGCAATGACCAGCAGGCCATCCTCGTCAGGCATAGCGTTGTTTGGTATTTAAGGAGAGGGATATCAAGGCGTGTTCGCTCATGGATAGGGCCAAAACATCGTGCAGTGACTAGTCAGCGATATGCGGTGTGGGTGTAGATGTGTGGTAGAAATGTTGGACATGGCGTCACAGCCTCGTTGGGCTGATCGACTCAGCCTAACGCGAGAGCCAATCAGATTTTGGTGGGGCTCCGCACACCGCACCAAGACATCTTCCGGCGAGCACAGCATTCTGCTGCTACTAGATAAATGTTTCCGTCTCGAAGCTTCACGTGATATAACTGCATAGATCTATCTGCGCTTGTAGGATCTACCCAGGTACTACTTAAAACCCAGCAGCAGCACTGTCAGCTTCCCAAGGTTGTGAGCCTACGCAAGGACCTCCGCGGTGTGTAAGTCTGAACGAGCATTGCTCTATAAGGCCTTTGATGCAAAATGACCTTGCTGTTTCGTCTAGTACCAGCCTATGAGGAACAAACCGCTAAGATATTAATCTGCTTGGTAGACCACAGAGGTTCTGAACTCTTCCATTTCCAAGTCGTGACAGAAGCCACGCATGTTACAGCTGTCTGCAGCACATTACTTGGATCTACAGATACACCCCCATTGTTGTGTTGCCAGCTTGCGGCAGATAATTTGCGTTGATCAGTCTGAGTTGTAGAATATTGTAGGTTGACCCTCTCTAGCCCAGAGGTAGTCAGATTGCTGGCAGCAGAGGGGTCAGTCAACGAGTGTTTGTGT
Source organism: Didymella arachidicola (assembly GCA_016630955.3). NCBI lineage: Eukaryota > Fungi > Ascomycota > Dothideomycetes > Pleosporales > Didymellaceae > Didymella > Didymella arachidicola. The sequence goes on from CM049987.1 coordinate 731,012, forward strand.
CTCATTTTCTTTACCATCAACCGTTTTTACAATTTAAGATTGATTCCAGTAACTGCGATTTTACTGATCGTTTAGTATATATCCTTGCACGAGCCACGGATGGCATCTCCATAGGCTCGTCAACAATAGTGCGCGACCACTCCTCACCACGTCGAACTCGCACTCCAGGATCATACAGTGCATATTTAATAGCTTGGAAGGTCACATGACATTCGTTCACTGGATTATACAGTCGAGGCTTGACCCATCTTTCTTCGGTATCAATCTCTCGATTTCTTTCAATCCACTGAAAAGCATACACCATTCCCTTCCACTAATACGCGAGATTCGCGAATTCGTGTACACCATGTACGTCACAATCTCTGGTGAAAATGCGTATGATGCGAGATACTGCCCACGCGTCGTGGGTAACGTGCCACCGTCCTACATACAATGACAACATCGTTTGACGAAGTTTTTTCCTCTTCCTTACCTTAGTGTTACACATATGGGCATTCGACAGCAGAAATTGGTGCAAAAGAGCCATGTTGACAGTTGTAAGGCAAGGACTATTGTGCACCTAATACCGCGGGAAGCTGCAGGCGCAGATTTCGTAAAACTTCAAGAATGGTCTTGAACGAGGGAATCCGAATCTCGAGAGCCATAGCCTTCGACCTCCGTGAGATCTCGATAGACCAGCTGATGCGGGCGTCGCTCAGGGGACTGCGCGCGCAAGTGCCTCATTCCATTTTCCGCCTGCCGCAGTGCTGCTGCACAACACGATATAATCATCACAGCCGATAGGAGCTCACCGCGCTGTTTGGTATACTTCGCGTTTGTGTTCATCGCTGCGGTGGTCTGTCGAAGCAAAGGCACGATAAACGACCGAGGTGGCGATGCTGCTGCACGCGCTGCCGTTTCAGGCTGCCTTTTTCGGGCAGTGCAAGGCACCTGTTTATTGACATCGTATCTGCGCATCTATCTACCTCACATCACCTGCATCTCTCCTGTACTTCCGTCAGCTCTCTGTACATCATTAAGCACACCATAAATCATCCTGAGTCAACGTCATCCATTGCTCGGTCTTGGAGACTTGCCCTACCGGACATCCAGGCGGCAACTCGTCGAACGGACATCACCGGCGGTGTCCACACAATTCTCCGCACCGAGGAGCCACATTATTGAATCCGCATTCTCGGAGCATAGCAGCGCAGTAACGTATACTGTGCCGGACCTCCTGGCAAAGTCCGAAATTGGATTCTGATCATTGTCAATATGGATGAGAAGGTACACGCCAGCCAGCTTTGGACTGCGAGCAAGGTCAGACTCGGAGCTGGACTGGACTCCATATGCCATACCGATTTCCCATTAGTATTTGTCATCAGTATCTTTCTTCCAACCTTCATTCTCTTTCTTGACGTCCTCCATCGCCTGTTTTCCCGAGCCCTCCGGCGGTTACGAAACATGCAGGAAGCCAACACCAAACCGTTTCCATTCGAGTCCCTTCCGCAGGAGCTGCGCGATATGGTCTATAAAAACCTCCTAGATGATGACCCCTACCCCACTACAGCCACGACCGAGCCTGCGGCATCCTTTAATGGTATGCTCACAAGTCTCTGGGGGGCCGCAACCAACACCCGATCTTCGCAAACACGTAAACCTAGTAATTGGATCTTCCTCGCCAACAAACAGATCTACACAGAGTACATGGACATGCACTGCAAGCACTCACTCCTCAACCTCACCGTCTCGCCATCCAACTACCAACTCAGTGACAAGGATACACGAATCTGGTCCATCGCCCCTTCAATACTGAGTCAAGTCAGAAACGCTCACCTCGAAATCATAACCACCAGCGCCATGCTTGGCTGCACCGACCCACGCGCCATGACATCCTCATCCTGGACGCTAGCAGCGCAGATCCGGTCCTCGCTCAGCAAAATGACGTCGTGTACGCATCTCACACTCGAGTCCAAAGCCATCGGCGATCCGCTGTGGAATCCGCTGTGGATATGGTATCACTCTTCTCAATCGTTCAAAAACATCGGTACGGAACTGAGCGATGTTAAAGAAGGGCCCAAGCTGGATAAGCTGACGTTTAGTCTGGACACGTGGAGTCCCGGGGAGAATTATTTGCAGAGAGATAATGAGAATAAGGGGGTCTGGACGTGGTATTGTATGGAAGGGCATAGTGTGGGCGTGGATGGTGGGGTGGAACAGACGGTGAGGGAATTTTGTGGGATGCTGTATAGAGAGTGTAGAAGTTGTCGGCCTGCAGAGGAGGGCGAGGAGGGGGAAGAGTGACTCCCTGAGTCGAATGCTTGGGTTGAAGCGTTGCTCAGACGATATGAGATTCTTGAGGTTGTTGGCGTGTAGATTGCTGCCGGACAGCTGGATAATTTGTCTCATTATTACCTGCATTCGAGGCGTTCTGCCGCTGTATAACACCTAATACCAACTTTGGCTTATCTGTTCTCAAAACCCTATTTCGTCCCATTTTGCTCAACAAGCATCTCCTTCGCCGGCATCGTCGCAAACCGGGCCATGACTTCCAAGTTCTTCTCCTTGCTCATTTTTTCATCGCTCTTGCTCACCTCTGCCAATATTTTGAAGTAGTCGATATAAAATGCTGGTGTAAAGGTGTTGAAAAACTTCGCTTCTTCATTCGTGGGGTTTGAAAACGTGTGTGGTGCTCGTATGGGTACTGTGACATAGTCGCCCACTTTCGCGTCGACGTGTGTATTGTCTGGTGTGTGGAAGCGCACCGTGCCTTGCGTGACTAGGAAAGTCTCGTCGTGCATCTCGTGCCAATGTGCAGGTGGGCCGGCAGTGTTGGGAGGGATAGTGAATTCGGCGCTTCCAATGCGGTTGTCTGGTGTCGTTAGCTTGGGCAGAGGGATGAGTTTGACCTGTCGACTGTACCTGTTCGCGACCCGTCTTCCATGATCCGACATGTAATATGACCCAGCTTGAGAATCTCGCCTTCCTTCGCGGAAACGAAGTTGATCGGCCTGTGCGGCATCTTCATATTGGCGAGTGCCTGCCGAGCTTCGTCGTCCATTGTAGTGGTTACGTGGCCGTTGTTTCTAGTTGTGAGATCGTAGTACAGTATATATCTGAGTGAGGAGAGAAGGATGAGAGAGCGAGATGAGGACTAAGACCGAGGCTGCATATTGTACGCTTATGTACATGAGCTAAAGCTCAGCTACGCATGTGGAGAGCCGGTGGTGCTACCGGGCTTCGAGGCGGCTGCATTGTCCTCAGACATGGTCTAGAGACTGAGTTGGCTATTGTACCAGTCGTAAAAATCAAGAAGGTCTTTTAATCTCAGGTTGCAATTTGTGGCAGCACGGGCGGGAAGCACTGCGATAAAACTATGAAAAGAAGCCGCAGGGTATGGGTGAGTGAATGCCCCACTGCGGGAGCTACCCCGCGCTAACGAACCATCTTGCCGGGTTGCTGCTGCCCATCAAAACTTCGAGACGTTGACAAAGGCGCGCCCTGCTGCCTGTCATTGAACAGCACGCCTGAAGAACGCGCTCAAGCTCCTGAGCTCGTACAATATCATATTATCATCACGACTGACCCCGCCAGCACTGACACATCAAGCCCCATCGATATTACGCGTATCCTTTCCGATCGACAACAGGCCGTCTTGGAGACCGCATTACCTGTCCAACATGCCAAAGAAGATGTTTACCGTTCTGGAAAACAATCCAGAGGTCATGAATCACCTAGCGAAAGCTCTCGGCATGGACCACAAGCTCTCCTTCTACGACGTCTTCTCGCTCACCGACCCCGACCTGCTCGCCTTTATACCGCGCCCAGTGTACGCGCTCCTCGTAATCATCCCACTCACGCCGACCTGGGAGGAAGCTCGAACCGCCGAAGATGCGAACAAGAGTGATTACACGGGCAAAGGCGAGGACGAGCCGGTTATCTGGTTCAAGCAGACAATCGGAAATGCGTGTGGAAGTATTGGGCTGGTGCATAGCTTGCTGAACAGTGGGGCGAGTGACCATATCAAGATTGGCTCTACGCTTGATCGAATACGCAAGGATGCGCTGCCGAAAGGTATGGTGGAGCGTGCGCAGGTGCTGTATGACTCAGAAGAGTTTGAGAAGGCGCATGCTGAGGCTGCGAAGCTGGGGGATACGGAGGCTCCTGCGACTACAGATGAATATCATCTTGGACAGCACTTTGTTTCGTTTGTCAAGGCGAAGGACGGACATTTGTGGGAGCTGGAGGGCGGCCGTAAGGGTCCTCTGGATCGTGGGGCGTTGAAGGACGATGAGGATGTGCTCAGCCCTGCGGCGCTGGAGATGGGCTTGGGCAGGCTCATGCGTATCGAGAGTCAGAAGGGCGGGGATCTGCGATTCTCCGCGATTGCGCTGGCCCAATCTTTGGCCTGAACACCTCAGAGAGTTATCACACTCATTGAAACTCACATATATAACGGTATGGGGAGAGTCACTCGAGCATAAGTTATGCGCTTGATCATTGGCTCTGTGGGCATCGAAAGTACAGGCTTCTCCACGTTGACTTGCCACTCAGCCTATCATGTTCGAGCTTAAGCGCCCTTCGTCAGCCGCCAAAAGGCCATACACATACCCCGCTCAGCCAGGTAATGAGTCTTCTCTTTCTCGGTATAGCCCTTGCCCATACAATATTCTAGCTTCGACGCGGAGGACGGGACCGGAAGTGAGTCCACTTCCACGGAAAGCGCATGACTCCTTGCAGTCCGAGTCTTCGAGATGTCCGCAACCTCCTTGCTCGAGGATCGCCTTTCAACGTATTTCCCGGAATCTCCATCTCGCGGCCCCTACAATGACGATGAAGTCGATAGTATTGCACAACTTTTAGAAAAACTAGAACATGTCGCACGAAAGTCACCTAGACTCTACATAGTGCTTCGTATAATCGATCGGCTCTCAATCCTGGGGTCGCTTCTCAACAGCGAATTCGATGACAAATGGGTCCCCGTGACGGCCATTGGACTTCCCTGCATTCCTCGGTCCAGAGGACAGGAACAGTATTGTGGCTCATCAGCATCTCATCATGACTCAAGCTTTGAATCTTGAAATTGGGGTGCATTGCCGGATTGACGATGATCTTCCGTTCGACCTCCTGGGGATCCTTGGTATTGGGGGGGGGGGGGGGGGGGGTACGGACAAGTTTCTAGGATCCAGAGTCGGATATCTGTGAAACAATTTGCCCTCAAGACCATCAGATGGCAAGTCGCGTTCAAAGCATCTCGAATTACCCTGAAGGAGTTCTTCAGGGAGATCGAGATTATCAAAACCCTAAGACACAGGCACATCGTTCGATACATTGGAAGTTACACCACCCGAGCAAACCTTGGGCTTATCATGAGTCCTATCGCTGAGTACGACCTGGCTAAGTTTCTCGAGATGCACCATGCTACTACGGAACATCGAGAAACTTTGCGAACGTTCTTTGGGTGCCTGGCAAATGCGTTGTTTTACCTTCATAGCTGTCGTATCAAGCACAGGGACATCAAGCCTCAGAACATCTTGGTACACAAGTTCAGTGTCCTCCTCACCGACTTCGGTCTCTCTCACGAATCTCTGGAGATTACCAGTGGGCTAACGGCTTTGACACATCGTTACAGTCCACCAGAAGTGGTCAACTACGCCCGAAGGAACGAGTCTGCCGACATCTGGTCACTCGGTTGTGTATATTTGGAGATGATTGCAGCCCTGAGAGGGTACAATCTGGCATGGCTCAAGCATTACTATGAGCGATGTGGGACAAAGGCCGAATCCTATCACGCCAATGCTGAGGCAACTCGGATCCTTTTGCAAGAGTTGTCAGAACTTGAACCAATTCAAGACGCACAGCCCCTCGCTTGGCTCACATCCATGATGGTATCAGAGCGTGATGATAGACCATCAGCAGCACAGATTGCCGAGAACATAACAGCGTCCGACCACATGACCACGGTCATGTAATGCTGCGTTTGGTGTTACGATTTTGGAGCGTCCGAGTCTGTTGCTGGTTGGGCTGAGGATGGCGTTTCTACATACGCAGCGACAGAAGAACCCACTTTGAAAAAATCTGAAACCACAATCCCTGCTCTTGAAGCAGAATTGGAAGCAGTTTCCGAGTCTGGCGTGCATTTCCAGATGCCGCGCGAGGAAGTCCTTGTCGGAACGTTAGGTACTATTGCTATCGAAGTCATGACGCCAAAGTCTTTCGGCCGCCCGGAGGACCTTGTAGAAAGCCTTTCTATAAGAGATACTGTCACTGATGAGGAATTCGAAACGACTGAAGACGAGGATGCTTGGGACTTGATTGACGATGACGAGTATCACCTCCGCCATCGCCGAGGTGGCCCAGAACCCGCCTATCATGAACACCTTTACAACGTTTCAAGAGAGCAGCCCCATCAGAATTCTAGGACGAATACTCAGCACAGCAAGCAGCGCACATCCAGGCCTGTACTGAATGAGGATGTCGGACGAAACAAACGCCCCGGAGCACGCTATGCGGAGCGGGATAGATCAGCTGTTGAAGAAACTGACAAGAGGTTACGAGAAGAAGAGTCTCGGCCCCAAAGATGGCGTGAGCAACGCCGTGTAACAGTGTTAGCAGAGGAGGAGGCAGCAGCAAATCTGCAAGAAGAAGAGGCGGCTGCATACAAACGCCGCGCAGTAAGACAGGTACAGCTGGAGGAAATCTCCAGGCTACAAGATGGGGCGCGTGCGTTACGACACCAAAAGCGCAGGGAACGTCATGCGGCTGAATTGGCAGAGAAAGAAACGCTCCGTGCAGAGAGGCAACGTGCAGAACCACAGTCTATACTCGAAGATATGTACAATTCCACGATCAGGCACGAGAGACCCTGGCAGGGTCGCGAGTTTGACGGCGAGAGATCAGATGAAGCTTCAGCTGCAGCATCTTCGATCCTTTCCTTACATCAGCAACGAAGTCGTGCAGGGCCGATACTCAGGTTCCCAGTCGAGAGCAAGAAAAGTGGTGGATTCCGTTCGTGGCTGCATAGCCTTGGAAAATCGGAGTGGAAATGACCATGATAGATTTCTCCAAAGTCCCTCACTCGTTGTACAACAGGCTATAACCATCGCCAGAGTACATCACAAAGACACAGCTTTGCAATGGATATAGTCGCTCTTAGCGGAATGAATGAAATCTCGCAGTCTTGTCAGACACAGCTTGCTCATTACTGGTGAAGTATGTCCTCCCCAAGTACAAGCAGGTGCTCATTTCATGGCGACAAGTCACGACTATCAACTCTCACGAAGGAACCATCCCAATTTAGTCTCCAATGGGTCCCCACGAGCTGTTCAGAGGCTCTCGTATGATCAGTAAGCCATTTATTGTTGTTTTCCTGTCTTAGAAGAAGTGCCTGTCGTCTCAGTCTCTTCGGAATTGTTATCCTCCTCGACCTCTGAGAAGGGCAAGGAGTCTTTCTCCTCTTCTTCGGACACGAACGAGTCATCATCTGGAATCACAATGGGGCTGGAAATGGTCGTTCGTACATGCCTTATTAGACACTCGATGTGAAAATAAGCAAGCCCAGAGAAAGTAGCAATTTCACCAGCCCTTGTAGCGAATTCGACACACCACCGTGCTGTCACTAATGGCGTTAGAAAGCTGTCCAAACGAGACACTGTTATATAAAGGCAGTGAACACGAGACGCTTATGAGCAGATTAGGGTGTCCATATGTCCTCCCACTCAAATTCGCCGCTATATTTTCATGACCTACACTCCAGGTTAGCAGTCAGCACGCGAAGGTGGACCGATCTCAGTGTGTCACGCAAGCCAGCCACCGCAGGCTGCGGAGCTGTGTATTGATGGAACAGATATCGCCAAAGCCGTCCAGTCCGGCCCCAAACACCACAAACGCCTCGCCGGGAAGAATGCCCAGTATGCCATCTCATTGGTCGTTAGAAAAGCGGCTCAGAACTGGTCCAGGGTCATGCTCATAGAAACGTCTGTGTTCTCAACCATCTTGGTGAACTCCTCAAAGCTGATCTTGCCGTCGCGGTCCAAGTCGGCCTCCATGATGGTCTTGTCAACAATCTGTGCAAGTGTTAGCCGCGTTTGCTTGCACTACACGCTCTGCCCCTGTGTAGCATACCTGTTGCAGTTGCTGGTCCTTTAGGTTGCTGCCAACCATCATCTTGAGCACGATGAAGAGCTCGCCGTTGCTGATGTAACCGTCACGGTCGATGTCGTAGACGCGGAAGGCAAAGCGCAGCTTCTCTTCCTTATTGCCTTTACTGCTGAAGGCAGAGAGACCCGAGACGAACTCCTGGAAGTCGACATCACCGCCGCCATCCTCATCGAAGATAGCAATCATTCGTGTTGCGAGTGGGTTCGAGGAGATCTGGGGGAGGGCTAGAAACTCGTCGCGCTCGATGGTACCTGAGTTGTCCTGTGAACGTTAGATGACCTCACGAGTGGCTTCGATACCTGCTGTCGCACCTTGTCCAGCTTCATAAACCTCTTCCTCAATCTGTCCACCTCCTCACGGTCGACTGGCATATGTTAGCTACGGCTTTTCAGCCCCGCCGACGTGCACACGAGCAGCGGCAGCAGATCGGTTCGCACATACAATTCGAGCCGGAGGCTATGTTGTCGAGAATCGCAGACGGCTGGTTCCCCATTCTGACGTGTGTAACGGGTAAGAATTGGGCGAGGCGGTGTCTTCGTTGCTCGGAGATGTTGTGAGCTTTCGTGGGGTCCGCTGTCGAAGGGTCCCGCCGCCGCTAGGCAGGGGCAATCGACGTCAATGCGCCAAGGCTGGAGATGTTCCGAGGTATGGTATCACCGTATCGCGAGCGCAGCCACTGGCAAACATCATCCCTCGACAGTAGGACAAAATGACGGAACCAGGCGTCACCGAGATTGCATCGACATTGCAATTCGGCTCTATCGAGCGTCACCCTTCACCGCGACATGATCTCAACCCCTCGACCGCCGCATCCCAGAAGCAGCCCGTCACGCTTGACAGAAACGCCGACATCGACTCCGAGGTAGACGAAGATGAGGTTCCCGTCAGCGTTTTGAACCCCATTCCGCGCAAGCAAACAATGCCCCCGCTGCCTGACCTGCGCTTCGAACAGAGCTACCTGAAGAGTATTGAGAAGGCAGAGTCGTGGCAGGGTGTAGCTTGGATTACATTGCGGGACCAGGTGAGGCAATTGGCAGAGAGTGGGAGGACATGATGCTGATGCAGCGCAGGTTCTCATGTGCTTTGCACAGGGAGTGGTCTGGACCCTCATTCTTAGCGGATGGCGGCATTGGAACAGGTCGGCCAAGTTCAGTGGGCAGAGCGTCGGCGCGAAGATACGGCGATGGTGGTGGGGCGTCAACAACTGGACGATCCCAAACGCGAAGTCGAAGCTGAGGGACACGAAGCTGGCGAAGAATGTATCAGAGGTGAGTGCCGCCTTCCTTGAGGTCCGGCATCCTGGAGCAAGTAGCCCCACTGGTCAGAACCCCATACTGACTATTCGGGTAGTACTACAAGGGCGAGTTCTCAAACGCTGCGCAAGATTAGAAGCAGCCCCTACATGCATGAAACGGCGTTCAGGAATATGGCTATGGGATATCACTCTCTATTTATTGCGTGCAGCAACACCTTGACTTCTCTTACCTTGACCTCAAGCTACTGCGCCTGGCTCGTGACGATACCATGTGGACGCGCCTTCCTTCAGTTTTCATGCTATTGTCTCTTTCCCCGTCGTCACCACCTTCTTTCCGCACGTGCGCACTGACTCAACTGGCAAACTCGATATCCCCCGTCCACCTCTCACGTCTTCGACGACAGCAACATACACAGGGCGCCGGGCCACAACGACTCTTCAGTAGCACATCCGATGGACAGATGTAGCTCGAGCCCCGCGATCATGGCTGACAATACAATCTCCTCGCTGGAACCTCCACGAAAGGTGTGCCGCGCCACATCAGCGGGTATCAGGTACACACCTAGCATACTTCGATTGAGCCTCGCTGATGCTAGCAGCGACTTTGAAAGCGTCGTGACGATCAACGTTGGCATCAAGCCTGAAAAGAAGACTTTTGTACTGCACAGCCATGCCTTACGGAACAGTTCGAACTACTTCGCCATCGCCATAGACGTTAACTGCGCAGTGGTTGCGAGCGATAAACCAATCAACCTGCCGGACATCACCATCGAAGATTTTACCGTGTATGCTAAATTTCTGTACACCGGCCTTCTCTTCACGAAAGAGGCTAACGTCGCCGAGCTCCCGCGATGCCTCCATCTATACAAAGTTGCGAATCATTTAGAGGCGATGGACTTCCGTGATGCGATTGTGGATGCCCTCATCGAAACCATTATCGACTTTCGTGCGCTCAAGGGTCAATGCCGGTTCACTGCAGCTCACATCACAACCATCTACGCAATGACTGATGAAGGATCACCGTTGAGGAGATTCGCACAAAACCTATGCCTACAATCCAAAGGACCTCAAGGCTTTGAGAAAAAACGACTGAAGGACTTTCCAGTGAATTTTCAGCTGGACTTGCTAACAGCTGCTGCCCCATTCATCACCTCATCTGCCAAATCTACTGATATGCCAGACCCGCTGGATCTCGACAAATCTTGCAACTACCACGAACATACCGATCTCGGCACACCGTGCTACAAGACAAAGTACCAATGTAAACCTGACGAACCTTTCGTTGTTGCGGCAAAGCCTCCGCCTGCTCCCATTCTCAGACGACAATCCGAGCGACAGACAGACAGGCCAGCAAGCCAGGCGAGTAATGATTTTGAGTTGAGAGTTTAATACGAAGGCCTTGAGCCTCTTGTCTTCAGATGGTGTGCGATGCGGGCTGGGTGCCAGGAGTCGTGAAGGGTTTCCGAGGCAGTGTTTTATAGGCATGAATGCATTTCAGTACATAAGTTCAACTCGTTAACGTATTTAGCCTGAAACACATCTTGGTAGCTACTCAGACACTACTCTGTGCTCGCGGCATGGGGTGTTGACGTGGCTGACACAACACAGAGTAGAATGTGCGTATACAGCCATTCAACAGACTTCCGGGCATATGCACTAGTGTGAATGCAGCAAACTTCAACATCCCTTCACTTGCGTATCTACAACCGATTCTGCTTATAATACATAGCTATAGAAGGCCGCCAGTGAGGCCCACTTGCGTTCCTACGAAGCCTTTCTGCTCAACCAAACGCTGGTCTCTTTACGACATGGATATCAAAACCCCCATTCTAGTGAAATTTTGCATCACTATCCTGTCATAGGCAGCATAGAACATCGTCTTTCAGCCCGTGTGCGGGGCTGTGCCTTACCATTTTAGTATGTTGAGCGAAGTGAGGTGGTATTGTACGATGCAGTGTTAACGAACGACGTCAAGGGCGTAGGACACTGCTTTTCGTCATGATCAGCAAGGAGGCCAAAGACGTCAGTGTTTCACAAGAACGGGAGTGCTTATGAAGGAGTAGATGATGGTTGATATGTTTGAATATATACAAGAACGTAATAAAAGTTCTGGGCCTGGCCCGCCTAGTGCCGCTGGGGCGAGTGCTTTCGTTGACGCCTCCGCCGCTGCTTTGCAACCAGTCTGCTTTGTACTCTCTTCATTGCTTCACTCGGGCTCGTCTGCCGTCTTTCAGCAACGGTCCGTCGTCGACTAGATCGCTTCTTCGACCCCGCTTTCGCCTTGCTCGCCGTCGAGACAACTCGTCTGAATCGTCTCCTTCCCCTTGACTTCCTATTGGCATCGACGACACTTTTCGAGGCATCTCTCGTAGCTTTTGGTGTATAGTTTGGTGCATTGCGTGCAACAACATCTGCCGAGGTAATCTGGCGAGCGAGATGCGAAGTGACTCGCGACTTGACGATGAGCGCCGGCGCGTTGTTCATTGTGAGGAGTGTATTTGATGAGTCTGGCAGTGACGGGGTTGACGAGGCTGCTGCTCCGGTGGAGATGGCAAAGAGCATCAAGGCCATGCTTGGAAGATACATTGTTTGGTCGATTTGCTATTGGCCGTGGAGTTTTTCGAGGTGGGGTGAAGACCTGATGAGGTTGGAGGGTTCGAGTGCTGACTTGCTTGCTGTGAGCAGACTGCGGGCCTACATGTTGGAGGAGGCATTTACTCTTATACATATAGCATCTAGGCTCTTGCCGCATGTAGATGACGTTTAAACGCCACCTTGCTCAAGAGGTCGCGTAGATATTGCAAGTTTCGGTCAAACCTTAGTCCTGTCAAACATGTCTACTGACAATGGCATAGCTCCGCATATCTGTCAAGCCTGTCATTGATTAAAAGCAGTGTGGGGTCTGTTATGCGAACTGTATACGATGCACAGGCCTACGTCGTCAATGAAACATCGGAGAGCCCTGGAGACATCAAGGTCTCGATAAAGTCACATAGGTTGACAGACCGGAACGAAGAAGCTGATGCCCATTCGCTCTTGCATACGTGCGGCACGAAAGCTTCTGCAATTCCTTCAACATACAATTAGCTGGACAACCTGAGCCCTGATAGCAGTGTTCTTCGGTTAATGCGCGCGGCTCTCTCAGATCCATGGCCCTCTCAGTCTGAAACACCGTCAAACCTGACGGTTTATGCCGGTCTTGACATACCAAGCGACACATCATGGCAGATAGAGCGGTTCGATTAGCAAGAGGTGGTCCATCGAATCACGGGACTTGAAGAGATGGCCCCGAGCCCCGGAGGTGTACATCAGACAACAAAGGCTGAGGTGAAGGTTGCCACGTGATGACGCGCTAGCGCGTTTCGCGACGCGTTGGCCGCGCCTTCCTCCACACTTCGATCGCCTTGCCACAAACTACAAACCAGCTCTCACGCTTGTGAGATGCTGTGCGCACACCAATTTTTCGCTCAATGAAACCCTTCAAGCCCTTCAAGCCGCTCTCGGTTGCCGGCAGAGTCAACACCTTCAACGGCCCACCACCGCTAAAGAAACGGAGATTGTCCGAGTCTGACGATGACATTGCACCCGTGCGCGCTGCACCTGCGAATCGAAAACCTCTTCTAGACATTTCCAATCCCACGCCACCTCAGACACCACCTGTCGACGCCAATGGCAGCTACTACACGGTACTATGGCGAAAGTTCACGACGAAGAAGAACAAGACGTGGGACGGAGACGGCGTACTGGCCGTCACGAACGGTTATGGTGTCCTTACGGACAGCGACTCTGGCAAGGAGATGGGCAAGGGCGTGTGCAGCTGGCCGCTGCTCCCTGGGTCTCAGCTGTCAATTGGCGGCAAAGAACTTGAGATTGACGACGTCATTGATAAGAAGGACTACCTGTCCGGGCGCATGTTTATGGGCAAGGCAGCAGCTACACCTGCTGAGCAGGCGACGAAGAGTGTGGAGCCTGGATACAAGGCTCTCTCTGTGGGCAAGTCGGCGCCGGCTAGTAAGGCGAAGGTCAGGAGGACCGAGTCTTCGAGCAGCACTAAGAGCGCTGTGCCCGAATACGCTCCATCTCTGAACAGAAAGCAACAGTTCAAGACACCGCTGCTTTCAAATACCGTACTTCCGCAGCGCAGCCCATCAATACCTACACCTCGCCACGATCCAAATGCACCGAATGCACTGGTCATGAAGCGGCCTACGATTATACCAAAGGGGAAGCAGGTTGTGGATGTCGTCGTGGACCCCGTATTGAGCAAGCAGCTCCGTGATCATCAACGAGAGGGTGTAAAGTTTCTGTATGAGTGTGTCATGGGCATGCGTAGCGAAGGCGAAGGTGCGATCATGGCCGATGAGATGGGTCTTGGAAAGACCCTGCAGACTATTACCTTGATCTGGACATTGCTCAAGCAGAATGCGATTCACGACATCGGGCCAGCTATTACAAAAGCGCTTATTGTCTGTCCAGCCGGTCTGGTCGACAACTGGAAGCGCGAGTTCCGCAAGTGGCTGGGCAATGAAAGGATCGGTGTCTACGTCGCTGATGCGAAGAACAAGAAAATTGCCAACTTCACCATGGGCAAGGCTTACAATGTTTTGATCATCGGATATGAGATGCTCAGGACAGTACAAGAGGAACTCAAAAGGGGAGCCGGTGTAGACATTGTTATCGCTGACGAGGGGCACCGACTGAAGACTGCGAACAACAAGTCCATGCAGGCCATTCAGGGTCTTAACACCGAGAGACGCATTATCCTGTCAGGAACGCCGCTACAGAACGATTTGGGCGAATTCTATACAGCCATCGACTTTGTCAACCCTGGGCTCCTCGGTCAACGAGCCGCCTTCAAGCGTGCGTTTGAAGCACCTATCCTTCGGAGTCGTCAGCCAGATGCAAGCGAATCAGAGTTGGAGAAAGGTGAGGCTCGATGGCAGGAGCTTGTGTCCCTGACGAGCAAGTTCATGATACGGCGCACGGCGGATGTGCTGTCAAAGTACCTGCCGCCAAAGACAGAGCATATCGTCTTCTGCCGTCCAACGAAAGCACAAGCCGAAGCATATCGCAGCATCCTGGCTTCGCCTCTGTTTACAGCTGCCTATGGCAACATGGACATGGCGCTGCAGCTCATCACTATATTGAAGAAGGTCTGCAACAGCCCATCACTGCTGAAGTCGAAGAAGGACACCGAAGGCAAAGAGTCGGAGATGATAGAATCGATTCTCCCACTGATCCCATCGACTATCCTGAACTCTCACGCATCTAGTACGAAACTGCGTCTCCTCGACAATCTAGTCCACCGCCTCTACACCACGACAGAAGAAAAGATTGTCATTGTGTCGAATTACACCATGACTCTCGACATGATCGAGCGCCTGCTCACCTCTTTGTCATACACCTATCTACGTCTTGACGGCAGCACACCTGCCAGCAAACGTCAAGGCCTTGTCGAGAAGTTCAACAAAACCACTAAGACCACGAACTTCGCCTTCCTTCTGTCCGCCAAATCTGGTGGCGTGGGCCTCAACCTGATTGGCGCATCGCGCATCGTGCTTTTCGACATCGACTGGAATCCCGCCACCGACCTGCAAGCCATGGCGCGCATCCACCGCGACGGCCAGAAGCTGCCGTGCAAGGTGTACAGGTTCCTTGTGCAGGGTGGTCTGGACGAGAAGATCTACCAGCGCCAAGTCATGAAAATGGGACTCGCTAACGCTGTCGTGGATAACAAGCAGTCCGCATCGTCATTCTCGCGGGACGAGCTAAGAGACTTGTTCCGCCTTGATGAGCGCGAGACGTGCCAGACACACGATCTGTTGGGTTGTACGTGTGACTGCACCGGCGCGCCGGAGATCAAGCTCGAAGACCCGCGCGATATCGAGGAAGAGGATAGCGAAGATGACAAGCCGCTTCTTCCCGGCCTTAAGAGAGCGAGCGAAATCAACGTCGAGGCGCAGGAAGCCGAACTCGAGGAGCGACGAAAGAAGAAGATGCCCAAGCTCAGGATGCTCATGGAGTATCGGCACCTCGATACGAAGCATATCTCTGAGGGTATTGTGGATGAAGAGGAGTTGGCGCTTACCGTTGATGATGATGTTTTCCTTGAGGTGGTCAAGCAGAGCGAAAGTAGTGTAGGCTTCTTGTTAACAAAGTCGAGCTCATAGAGCGGACATGGGCGAGGAACGTCTTTCAGTATCGCATAGCGTCGGTGTTTTTGGGTTCTTGGGCGGGATGTGGGTGGTGCAAACGCATGGAATGAGTAATGAAGTCGAACAGCAACTTCATGTGAGCGATATACCCTAGATCTGCATGCACACATAAACTCTTCACATTAGTAATCTTCTGCTTCTCCATCGGATTTGCTTTCGCTCAAATTTCGAAAACAGCCCACTTCCATACCATGTCTGAGGCCTTCTCTGTCATCCTCAAAATTCCAATCGACGAAAGAACGGGCGCGGTGTTCTGCGGATTTAGAATTGTGTCAGCCTTCCTTTCTGTTTCTCCTGCCACCATCTCCTGCCACCATCTGCTCATTCATTTACCCGGAAGTACGTAAGAAAGCTTCAAGATCCTTCTTCTACTTCGCAGAATCCCAAACGTATTCATAAATACGATACACCTGAGACTGGTTCGCCCGTTCTAAGGGCACGAAAAGCTACGATCCCACTACGATATGTTCGTCTCCATTTCTGGATCTTCTGCGCTCACAACCGTTAAAGGAACTGGAGAGATCTGAGGTCCGTCTTATCAGACAAAAATTGGATGTAGTTGGTGCCATGGCTCTGATCTTCCAAGAGCACCTATATGCAGTCTAACTGAGCACGTCTTCGTACCTGAAATATTTTGCGAAACCGGGGCTTTGCGATGACCTATATCGGCAGCCAGGATTTCGTTGGGGGCCTAGCTTCTTCAACGCGCGCTTCTGCATTTTCAAAAGAGAAGTGATCAATCGTCATGAGCTTTGCGTGTCAAAGCGCAGAGGAGAAGGCGCACTTGCTGCCATGGTGTCATCAAGCGATGTCCAAACCATGCGCGTTGAACAGTCCTGGCAAGTTTATGGTGCGACAAACATGATTGCAACCCAAACGGGACTGTCATACCTCAGAACAAGATTATGCACGGTTGTGGCAGCGAAGCTTTGTGTATTCTTTACATTGATGCTAGTAGTATCCCACAACGTACTGACGCGACTGCGCATGATGCAACTTAGTCAAACCATGCCCAATACTCGCTACACCACACAGCCGGTATACAATCTGGATGTGAAGGAAAAGTCAATCAAGTATCTACGACTCCCAGAAGTCACCAGCCAACCACCTGTTGACCATCTCGAGGGAGGCCTCAGGCTGGTCGTAGGGGACCATGTGTCCACCGGCGTGCAGCCTCATGAAGGTGAAGTTACCGCTCGACTTGACCTCTCCGACCTTCTTGCCATCACCATCGATCTTGAAGTCCTCCAACGAGGCCTTCTGGAAATTCTTCTGGCCGGGCCACTCAAGAGCCTCAGTCCAAGCTTTGTTGCCAAGCCAGTTGCAGATGTAGTCTGCGTCGCCGGCATAGACAAGGACGGGGATCTCCTTCAGGATACCAGGGACAACGCGGTGGAAAGGCTTCATCCAGTCACCACCGAGGAGGAAGTTGCGGTTGATGTCGAAGTTGCAAGACTCGTAGTTGCTGACCTCCGCGCCAACGGCCTTCATCACCTCCTTCTTGTTGAGGTAGCCCTGGATCCAGTCAAGTTCATCGTAGCAAAGGCTGTTGCTGCCGCAAGGCTTGCGAATATCGTAGACGTTCTGGCCAGTGCGCTGGTAGGGACCGATCATGGCGTTGTTGCAGTAGATGGAGGCGGGGACACAGCTCCAAACAGACTCGGAGTTGTAGCAGTTCTCGATCAAGCTAAGGCAGCGGGGAAGAGCGTTGTCCATCGACCTGCAAGCACTCTCGTCCAAGACAGCGGGCCATCCACCCTCACCACAGGCCATAGGGCGGTACTCGGGGTACTGTGTAAGACCGTCGGTAAGACCGTTACCAATAAGAACCGATTGAAGGTTGATGTTGCGCTTCTTGTGAGACAGGATCTCGGAGGCGAAGACGGGGATGTAATGGCCAGCATAGGACTCGCCAGAGATATGGAAGCTCTGCTTGGAGTACTCAGGGAACTGCTTGAAAAAGAGGGTAAGGAGGGCGTAGACGTCTTTGCCAGCGGCAACGGTGTTGCTGACAGAGCCGCCAGAGTATGAGTACCCAACGTTGACGGGCTGGTCGAGGAAGATGACGGAAGCATTGCTGTTCCACGAGTAGTCGTTGTGCTTGATCTTCTGGTCCTTGGTAATGGAAGCGGGGCCGAGCTCCATGAACAGACCTGTCAGCGACGAGCAGCCAGGTCCACCATTAAGCCAAAGCACTATGGGATCATTCTTGGGATCATTGCGAGACTCGAAGAACCCTAGGAGATGATTAGTAACGGTGGCAAATAGTGGCCATCAAGGTGCTACTCACAGTAGAACAGGTGCTTGTCCTCCTCGTCATCATCGAGGTAGCCACTGTACTGCTTGACCTTATCGACGCCGAGAACGCTTGGGTCGACGTGCTTAGCACGCAGGCTGTAGTTTTCGAGCTTGCCGTCGATCTCGCGCTCCTTCTCGCCGCTCTCGTTCTCGACCCAGACGCTCTGAACATCTGCGCCCTTGACGACGTAGTCCCACTCGGAGTCGTGCTTTCGGGTGTGAGGCTTTGGGTTGGAGAAGAAGGCGGCCTTCTCCATCTGCTCGGGGAACATCATAGCCACCTCATCCCAGATAGCGCGTGCCTCGCCAGTCAGCGACTTGAGGTTCTCTTCGAGATTGTGGAGAGGCTTTGTCCACGAGCTGGTGTCAAAGCTTTTGAAAGATTCAGGTGCCTTGAGGACCTGCTGCTGTGGGATAGCAGCGGACGCTGCCCCAATGAGCAGTGCCGAGGTAGCTACCTTCATGGCGGCGTGCGATAGAGCTTCCGGAGCTCAAGGATAGGTGTGCAACGAAAATGAAGAACCCAATGAACTAAATCAAAGGGTGTTGAGTATTGGGAAGGATGGTGAATCAGAAATTGGGTGGAGAAGATGGGGTATGAGAGATGGAGAGTGTTGGAGTGATGGGAGCTCGGTGACCAGGTAACCTCCAGCCACCTCAATGACGAAGCTAAGGGCTTATCAGCTGGGGTGCTAGTCCGAGCGCGGACAGCTCACGAGGTCGAACCATTCGCGTTTCAAGCCGCGCCGACGGGTATGGAAGCTCTGCCGGCCGCCTCATTGTTGCATTGAGGCATCATCGTCTTTGTGCATGTGATTCGAAGCTCTAATCTTGCATTTCTGCTGCGGCGAGCCGTCCCTTGCCCCGTGAAGCCTGAGTTTTGGGGCGCTTCTTCCTGTTCCTGCATCTCGGTCGTATTAGGCTAGCGTGGTCAGTGTGAGTATGAGCCAGAAAACGTCATATGGGCCATGATTCATCCCCGCTTCGCCGTGCGCAACTTTTATATCTGCGCCGCAGCAAATTTGTGTGCACACTGAATGAGAGTGAACAACAGCGGACGAAATGCCTATTAACCAGCCATCAAACCAGATCAAGCTCACCAACGTCTCGTTGGTGCGCATGAAAAAAGGTGCGCAGTATCCTACCGCATCTTTTTCGCGCAAACGATGCTGACTTCGTGTAGGCAAGAAGCGTTTCGAAATCGCATGCTACAAGAACAAAGTTCTCGAGTGGCGCAACAAGATCGAGAAGGATCTTTCCAACGTGCTGCAGATCGAGAATGTCTTCCTGAACGTTAGCAAAGGCCAGGCGGCGCCAAAGGCTGACCTCGACAAGGCGTTTGGCAAGAAGCCCATGGAGGAGATCATCCTTGAGATCTTGGACCATGGCGAACTGCAGGTCGGAGAGAAGGAGCGCGGCGCTGAGCTCGAACGCACAAAGAACGAAGTAATCGATATTGTCGCCGGCAAGCTGGTCGACCCCCGAACGAAGCGCGTCTACACCACCGGCATGATTGAGAAGGCTCTGGACCAGCTGTCCACCCAGACACAAGCGCAACAACAGGAGAGCAAGGCCGGGACCGAGACGCCGGATGGCGAGGACAAAGCGAAAGCACTGCCTAAGTGGAGCGGTGTTGTCACGACGAAATCTGCCAAGTCACAGGCTCTATTCGCCATGAAGGCTTTGATTGCCCATCAGCCAATCCCTGTTGCGCGCATGCAGATGAAGCTGCGAGTCAGCTGCCCAACTTCCGTGCTTAAGCAAGCAGTCAAGAGTGCACCCAAGGCACAGGCAGACGGTGAAGAGAAGGCCGCCACTGGCACAGTCAAGGACACCATTCTAGCATTTATGGAGAAGATCGAGAGCCAGGACACCATGGGGGCTGAATGGGAGGCTGTTGGTCTTGTCGAGCCCGGTGCTTTCAAGGGCCTCAACGAATTCATCGAGAGCCAGACCAAGGGCCGAGGAAATGTCGAGGTTATGGAGATGGCTGTCGGTGCTGACGACTGAGTGGTGACACGTCGAAGAACGTGTTGTGTGCAGCAGTGTCAATGTCGACTGCACCCTGCCGGTCGCCTCATTCGCACCGTGCCTGAGCGCCTCGAACCCTCCATATTCGGATCATCGAATCATGATCAGCTCCGCCTGGGCACATACATACACCACTTCCCCGTCCACGGCCCGACCCACCCACTATGATACCCAACGAAAACAGGCGGTACGGGGATCAGGCTGTTCGGCAGTTCTGAGCAGATGCGCAGTACTCCAGGCTTTGAGGTCCTTCGGACGCTCAGAAAACGAGTTGGATCTTGCTAGACACTGTTTGTAAGCATCGCGTGGTCGATGATCTGCAACAGGTTAGACAGGCACATATATCCATTATCGAGAAATACCTTTCAAAAGTCTCTTCCACTCACTCTTTTCCTTCACTCATAATCACGCATCGTGTATCTCCATTTCTGGCGAATCTGATCCCGCAGCTCGCACATTTTCTCCTTAGTCGTTGGGCAGCTTCCGTGTGCTGGCGCCTGCTCATCCTATTGGCGAATAGTACATGAGGCTGCATGCACCTTCCCCTTGCTCACCACGTCACTGCGGCAACGTCGCGAACTCCATCACGTTATCTCGTAATCGCCTGACTTCTCGAACCTTCTGAAGCGCATACGAGAGTGTTGTGAGGATACGCGGATACCATGTATTGCTACCTCTAATGCTCTTGCAATTCGGTCACTGACCATATCCAGCACCTCTTCGACCTTAGAATTAGGCCCTCAACACTCGTCTTCCTTATATCTTGCCATGGTCACTCTTGTCTTCTCTCCCCTCTTCAGCTCGTTGTCATTCATTTCGGCCTATCATTCTGGCACATAATATTCAATGCAAAGTGCGTTGTCCCCTCAACGCACTGCAGCTCATCTATTGTCCAACCACTGGCATCTTAGCCCTATCCCCGCATTCCGTGATTGTGGACATTAGCGCCCTGTGAGGCGCCTCATCGGGCGCGTGGGCGCGTGGCGTGGTTGCATATCGACATGCAGGGCCAGCGAAACGGCCATGATGATGCCCCAGGGTAGGCCATAGACGAGTCTGTCGAGCGAGGCAAGTGGGATAAGAAGCTCACTAGCGGTAGCTTTGATGGGTAGGCTCACGCCTTCATATCTCCTTCATATTCCTCTCGTGGGAGAGTGTAAATTCACTTAGGGTCTCTCACTTGTCTGTATAGCTCCTGGCGCATCGCTGCGCTAGCATTCATCATGGCGGCTCTTCTCGCTGCACCACCGCGGACACCCAGCCCAAAGGTCCGCATACGCTCACAATCATTCTCGTTCGACTCGCCCTCATCGATCACTAGACTCAATGCCTCCACCCCCATCGAAGAGTCACCGTTCTCAAAATCAACCGGCAGCATCAACGTCAATAGGACAGTGCCTCAACACCATGTCCTGCTGCCACTCCGAACCAAAATGAGCGATGAATCGCTCTCAGACTCCTCCAGCGCTATGTCCATATCCACAGCAAGCTCGCCCACCATATCCGAGCACGACATGAGCCTACATGTCTCACAAGAAGACGAAGCTACAGGTGGACTCATGGATCTACCAGAAGGCAACCTCCTCGGCCTCTTCGAACATGCGTCTGCACCTCGCCGCCCAGACGCACTCAACTCCCACCCTCCATATCCCCTCTCCGCACGCCCCTTATCACCTCGCGCGATTCACTCCCCGGCAAAGCGCCAACGCCTCGCACCTCCCGCCCTCTCCCTCCCGCCACCTGATCACATACCCTCCGGCCCCATCTCGCCCTTAGCATTCCAGGACCCGGATTCTAGCATGACAAGTCCGTGGCTTGTCAGGGTGGTGCTGGACTTACATGATGTGAAGGGCGTTTGCTGGATGAATATCAAAGATGTGCTGGAAAGGATATATGGAGTTAGAACGGGGAGTGATGAGATATTGGAAATCTTGAGCGGGAATGGGAGGGTAAGGAGGGTCTGGTGGGATTGAGCCCTCTTGAGAAAGATTGTGTGTGGGAGGAGAAGATTGAAAGCGGAAGCTGAAGTGGAGGAGGAGGAGAGTACACGACATGAAGGAGTAAGTGAGCTGGTCTCCGAGAGCCCATTTCTGTTGGCGTTCCGCTGGCGTTTCGTTTGCGTATTCACTTTTCTTTCGGCTTCTGGTTTACTTCCTTTGCATTGCTTTGGCGCTTACAACCAACTTCACGACTACCGACGACTTTACGACTGTTTACGACTGGATAACGACATGACGATTACGATTTATGCATGACTTACAACTAGATGGCTCTGTTGTACTATGTAGAGTACGCGAGATTCAACTTATTCAATTCATAGTACATTCGAACATACTGCCTTGACGTAGCTTTGCCATACTGCCTTCGTATACATGAGGCTCTCGAATGAGCTAGAATGGCGATGTGCATTTGTACAGAATAATTCGGGTGAATGCAGGGCGATCACGCATGAAGGATCGCGCATGATGCACTACAGCAACAGATGTCGTCTCTTGAGTCGCTGCGGATGAAAGACGGAAATGCCGTTCCCGAACAAGGATGCAGTAGTTTCGAATTTTTGATGAGGCTGCATACGGTCGTGGTACCAGTCGGAGACTTCTAACCGCATGACGTGTGCTTGGTGTAGACGAGTGTGCTAGAGGACGGTTAAAGCGTGTCAGAAATGACCATGAGTAGACAGATGGAACTTGAAATCGTTGGTATAATTTTTGGTACAGGATGATGTACCCTTGACCTTGTCGCCATCCATCATAGACCGTATGCAGTGCATGTTGCAGCCAATGAATGCCGTAAAACACCGATAGTGCACCACCCATTTCGTAAAGCCTTGATACACACCAACACCAGCCTGTTGCTGACCCCAGCCGGGAACGCATAATATTTAGCCCTTCTTCTTGGAGACACCAACGGTCCTGCCGCGACGACCGGTGGTCTTGGAGTGCTGACCACGGACGCGGAGGCCCCAGTAGTGACGGAGACCACGGTGAGCGCGGATCTTCTTGAGGCGCTCGAGGTCCTCACGGAGCTTGGAGTCAACACCGTTGGCGAGGACCTGAGTGTCCTTGCCGTCGACAATGTCGCGCTGCCTGTTGAGGAACCAAGTGGGGATCTTGTCTGGTGGGTGTTAATACTGCACTCGTAGCTGAACTATGGTAAGACGTACACTGCAGAGGGTTCTGGATGATGGTAACGATACGCTCAAGCTCCTCAGAGGTGAGGTCACCAGCGCGCTTGGTCAGATCAACATCGGCCTTCTTGCAGACCAAGTTGGAGTAGCGGCGACCGACACCCTTGATCTTGGTCAAGGCGTACATGACCTTCTGCTTTCCATCGACGTTTGTGTTCAACAAACGGATGATGTACTGGAAGCTGTGGCAAGTCAGCATTGCTGTTCGCCATGCATTATAGTCGAGATGTGCATCGTCGGGCTCCTCGCGGGCTACGCCCACTGAGTTTGCAACAACGATGCAAGCACCTCTCCCGTTTCCAGACAGTATGCTACTCCTCCGCCGTTGTCTATGTTGTGTTCATCATCCGCAGCGGTCGGTACCGTTATCCTCCTCTTTCAGCATGCTGTCGTAGATCGAGAAAGGTCTTGCATCGGGTGACAAGCGCGAGTGGGCGCGGGCGCGATATCGAGGAGGTACCACGAAGGCATCGTTGACGTGCTCAGGGCGTGTGAACGTACTTAGACTTCTCTCCGGAGACGAGCGCTATGAGGATGTCAGTACATTTGTTCGATGCAGATGGCCTATGTTTTGCAATTTTGCGCCCACACTCATGCGCGCTCGGGGTGTCCAGCGTGCGCAAGAGAATGCAGCAGCATTATTGCATGCAGAAGGTAAAGTGCGGCGGTACTCACACATGATGGCGGCTTGTCGAGGGCTGTTCTGTCGTTAGTAGAAATCGCTGAAGTCGCAGATGCAAAAGCGTGCTCACCGTGGTGGGCGCTCGCTTCGCTAGCGTTGCACGTGATCAAGATGGCCTTTTCTCTCCGAGGACAGCCAATGAAAGCTGGGCACGAACCGGAGCAACCCAGGTTCCCGCCCCACTGTTCTCGGACGTGATGGACACATTCGCGACTGGATCCTTCACTCGTTCGCATGCCAGGGCCCAGTTGTCAATCACTTCTTCGTGATGCCGCATCGAATCTGTGGTCATCGCGGTCTGCCTTGTGGTTGCTCGTCAGCCACGATCAGGGCAGTGCAAAGTAGGCAATAGGCAACGGGCCCTAGTGCGGTCCGCAGTGTCAGCTCACCACCTTTCTCATCAGCATTTTCCATAATGTCTCGCTATTCTCGATTGTTCATGACCTACTTGTGACATCACATTCAGTCCTTCAGTTGCGGCTATATCCTCGAAGCAATGTGCAGGGCTCATCCAGAGCAATTCAACTCGTGAACATGGATGCATTGCACCAATGCACTATATTGACTACACGGCCATATCGCGAATGCAGAGGTAGGGTCGCTTCAGTGGTTTCCTAAGGCTCATGTCACTGGAGCTGTTTGTGGTCTGTTTGCTACAATGTTCCGCTTGAACACCACTTCGAGCACACAAAATCGTTCATTGCATCGCGGGCAGTCCTTCTATGGTCATTTGTTCGCCACTCCCGATTTCGGCTAGCGGACACTTTGGTGCATACAGTGTTGATGTGGTACACCCACTATGGTTGCTCGGCGAGAAGGCGAAGTTTGTGGCTGTGCTACACCTCAAATCTCAATAGACATCGACCCTGTCAGGTCTTTCACTCACAGGCATCTATGCTAAGAGCCTCCTTGTAGATCGTATTACAAGATGTTGGCCTCAGCCTTTCGATCTTTGTCCGACACCAACCGCCAGGATTTCTCGGACTACCTCCTATACCTATCCCAGCCACACCATATTACCTTACTAGGCTACCGAGCTCTCGTCGGCCTATCATCTTGCCTTCTCGATCACGATTGACCAATCCTATGATCAAACCTTCCACCGCGCCACCAGGCATCTTCTTCGCGGCTGCGGGATGCGAGGATCATCGTCCGTACAGGTTAATCTCTGAATAGCCTCAATGGCAAGTCCAGAGATGGCTCGACCCGAGGGTGCTTGGAGGCTTCCGTTACAGAAAGACGAGTTTGGAGACAGTGTACCAAAGCCGGGCATCTCCAGACACGATACAACGTCTACTACTAGTAGCGGTATCCCTCTACCTTCTGGTCATTGGACGGTGCCTATCTCTGGAAATTGTCCAAGGTGCCACCATCACCACCGGTCCATTAGAGTCCACATCAAGAATGTTAGTGATTTTAACGGCCTATTGGACGTGCATTGCGAGAAATGCAACAAGCTATGGATCGGACCAGGAGGCAAAAACTCGACCCGAGTGTCCTTCGCATCCATTGAAACCATTGACCCTTCTCCTCTCGAACCTGAGGCTCGTACTACATTGGTGCACATGATCCGGAATGCGACTCGCGTGGCTACCCTCTCCCCAACCCTGCCAGATATTTCTGAGATAGGTATTGGACTTTCAAGGGACACTTTCAGTCGTAAATCAAGCGGTGTCGAAAACCAAAAGCCCATCTTGCGCTTCCAAGATCCTATGCAATCCACAACTCAAGAGCCTTTGTCGATGCGCGAGACGGAATCAGACCCCAGAGCTTCAAGTTCACACTCTGTGTCTAAAATCGACGCTAACAAACATAACATCGGCCCTCGACGTTTGATGACCAGTCTGATACGGAAACTAGGACCAAGTCGGCTCGGCCGCATACCGTTGCTTACGAAATGGTTCAGCGAGGCACAAATCACCATTGACGACTCTGCCACAACACCGCCACGTGCGTCTGTCGTTATGAATAATGCATCGCCGGCAACGCAACGAGATTCGCAAGGACTAGGTCGAGCTGGCGCGGCACATGCGCCATTTGTCAAGGAAACTGGGGCAGTGAACTTACATGCTTCGCTTCCGCACGATAGGGACATACGAGGAGGTGGCAGTACGATTGATCAGGATTCCATTAACAAGATGAGCCAACACGAGCGCATTGCCCTGCTACGATCGCAGATCAATACCTTCAGCGCACAGTATAACAGTCGACCGGTTTCCTCAACCAAGTCCGGCTCCTCTGGCCATCAAGAGCAGGCTTTGGACGCTCTGGCCACCATTGCTGCGATTCACAATTCCTTGCTTACTGGTGTTGGAGCCGCGTTTGGCCAGTGCAACTATAACATGCACTATACCCGCGATCCGAATTCTGCGATCAATGCTCAGTCCCTACACATATCCGACACTCGAACCTCGGAAGCCTCGACTGTTGTGAACGGACAATCTTTTGCATCGGAAAACCTCCTGAGGGAAGCTATACATCGAGCTTACCAGTTTTCAAGTACAGCACATGCATTCCCTGTAGAAAGCGGTTGGGAGCAGAGTCGTCGCGATATGGGCCACATTCGTGACTCTTTCGAATCGGCTACGGCTCATAATCACAACGCGGCCCCCGAATCAAGTGGCACGTCGGATCCCCAGTCTGGACAATCGCTGGCTTACGTTTCATCGTCAACCAACGAAGAAGCTCAAGCATCTGCAGCACAGCTTCCTGACGATCATCAATCTGGCACCGACGATGTCGCACTTGAACCGCTACAATCCCGGCGACAGTCTTCTGCATAGATTTAACCCCACGCTTCGGCAGTCTTTCCACCATGTGGTATTTACAGGCTTCGGAATCGAGGGTCTTCTCCATGAAATGTTTCGATCTATCTGAGTGGATCTCTTTTACTGGCTATTATGACGGCACGACACATTTTACACTTGATCAATCGTTACTTGGACAATTCTTATGATACGACTTTCTTTATGAGACTACGGTGGAATATGCCTGCTTGCTATAGCACCTGTCTGGTGCGGACAAATAATCACAAATAAAATCATGCTGCTTTACACTTACGAACCTACATTGCTTCGAATTTGAGCAAGTGTGACAATCCGGATAGCGGCTGGCCAAGGATACTGTATGCAGGCACTGTCTGACAACTCAAACATTTTTTGCCACCAGGTGTTCACTGACGTCTCACCATGATAAGCCCAAGATCGGCCATAATCCAACGATATGGGCTTTCGGCTACTTTTGTGCGTCTGTATCTTTGATATCTTTTCTATACTTCAAGAACAAGTCTAAGCTTCTGCAGGTTCGATTTCTACACAATGAATGTTGTTCGTGGCTTCTTTACGTGGGCTCTCCAGCCCAAGTCTGCACTCTCCTCGCGCAAAGGTGTTTAGAAATTTGGTACCGTCATTCTTCTCAAGATCCTCTGCCACAAGCTGCGATACCTGAAAGAATGTTGCAGGCCCATGAATTAAATAAAAAGATAATAACCTCAGTGACAAACACAACTCATTTGGCACCCGCTGGCGCAAGTCGATAGTTGCCTGGATGTCTGAAGACAAATATCACAAGCCCGCAGCGTCAGGTTCTACGGAAGCGACGACTTTATGAAGCTTTCGAACGATGATTGGCTCTCGGACGACATGGGAGCTTTTATCATCTTAGTGCAGCTACCGACGAAGCGTAATAGCCACGGGATTCACGAACGCCAAACTTCTCCTATATACTGATACTGGCAGTAGCGATGAAAACAACAGTACCGATCTACCAGCCAGTAGCACCTAGAGTAATGTCGAAGGTTCGTCTATTGAGTGTGAGAACCACTGACCAACGACGGGAGAAGTTTGTAAGATTTCGTAATTTTTCTATCGTTTGCTCGAAGAGTTGGGTTTGATCTCTCTATCAATCAATTTATCGTCTTCTAGAATGCTTCAGATATCGCAAGAATATCATTCTTTCCCATTGTGTCTTTGCAAACAGCAAACACCGTCGTCACGCATATAACGCTTCGCACGCTGATCTCCACATCTGCACCCGAGCACATTCATCATGAGTAACAAACAACGCAATAAACCCGCACTCACGAAATCGGAAGGCCACGAATATGTTCTAGTTGAGCATTCCATTAGCTCCACCAACGAATCGACGCCCTACGGGGCGACTCCCAGTCTTGCTCTGATCCCTCAACCACAGCCTGAGTCGCTTGATCCAGGCCCTTCAATGCAGAGTACGCCATCAGATGCTTGTGTCCATTCAAGTTCGGGCTAATCTATCATCAGGTCACAGTGTTCTAATACATGCAGAGAGCGCCCGGCGAAGTTCGTCCTCCGAGCAGAATCACGGTGCTTCTCCCCCAACCCTTCAGCTCGAGAATCCGCCCACACCACTTCTCTCCCCATTCTCTGACCCCATTCTGCCTGAGCACAAGAAAACTCCATCGACTGATGAGCAGAGGACCGAGTCCCGCGCGATGACGACTAGCACCGACAGTCTTGACAACGAGGATTATGATTGTGCCAAGTTCCTTGACAGAATTGAAGAGGAAGCTGCCCAGACTTCATCTCGCTCCAACAAAAAGCACGTACGGCATCACACCAGTGTTCCTTCCCTGCCATCTTCATCGATGACGATAGGTCGAACAACAGTCATTCCGCGAATGCCTAGTGTTCAGTCAATACGTTCTGCTCGTCCCAATGTTACCATGGATGAGGTCGGTACTTCATCTGCCGACGCAGGCGAACTTGATGACGCGAACTCAGCTCCTGCTCAGCCGTTGCCACCCCTGCCACCACGCACCCAACGACTTGCTAATTCGACATCAGAGCGCTTCACACGGTGGTTCACGCAAAATTTCATTCCCATTCCGATGCCTCCCATGCCTCAGGAGAACATAGAGATGAGTGACCTGCATCGTCTCGATTCAGAAACACGTGAGCCTCGTATCGTACCGATGGATCAGGGAAGCCGGCAGCAGAGCGGTCAGGTGAGTGGTTCGCAAACGCAGCAAGTGGTACAGGTGCAGCAACCTGTTGACCGTAGCTTGCGTGCGCGGCTTGAAGCTATTCCATTTTGGGTATGCGTAAGTTTGTGTGTCGTTTTGGCATTTGTATTCATGGGTGTACTCGGAGGCTCCGTGTTGGCGGTGGAGAAGAGAGGTTCTGCTTCTCAAATGGACTGATGATCTGTATGTACAACGGTGACTTGGTCGTAGGTAGATTGGAAGTATTGGTGTAAAGGAGCCTTTTGTAGGCTTGGATTTAGCCTTAAACAACGAGCTTCAGCTTCAACTTGTCTCCTTCCTTGATCTCTTTCTTCTTGCTCTCCAACGCATCAACATCCCATGTAGCACTGATATACCTGCCATTCAACCACGTCCTATCCTCACTACTCAGCCACACAACAAACCCACCGCAAAGCCCCGGCTCATCGATCAAAACTAATTCAGTCAATATCGTTCATGCAATGCATCCTCGAAATACTCACAGTCCTTGATCTGTTCAATCTCATTCGCCAACTTGGTCACAACAGCTCCAGGATGGATCCCCACAACATTAATCCCCTTCCCACCATACTCGACGCCCACAAACTCACTCAACCTCTGCAGCGCCATCTTCGCAATTCCATACGAGCTTCCTCCCGGGATCATAGTAACAGCACCGATAGACGTGACATTGATCAGATTGACATGCGTTCTCTTCGTCTCGGCAGTCTGCACCAGCAGCGGCAGAAACGCGTGGGTCAGCAGTAAGGGGCCTTTGAGATTGACTTCCAGCACCTGCCAGTAGTCCTCTGGATCCGTGTCACCGACTGGCACCCAGGGATGCGAGAGTCCGGCGTTGTTGATGAGGATGTCGAGACGTCCGAACTCGTCGGTGATCTTTTGCGCTAGCTTCTTTACTGCGGTGCTGTCTGTCACGTTGAGGGTTTCCTTGATAACGTGGACGGCGCTGTTGGCTTCCTTGATACGGTCTGCGACTTCGTCTAGCTCAGACCCTGTTCGTGCGCATATGATGATTGTGGACACTTTTGCGTGAGCGTACTGGATCGCCATCGAGCGGCCGATACCGCGGCCTGCTCCAGTGATCAGGACGACCTTTCCGGGCTGCTGGAGTTGAGAGAATTGTGAGACATCGATGGCTGGGTAGATATCTTTGTGGAGGTTGTTGAGGCCGACAAAGTCAAAGCCGGCGTCTGGCGGGAAGGGTGACTTTTCGGAGAGTGCCATGGTGGGTTCTGATTCTGATTCTGATTCTGTACTTTCGGAAATGTTGCGGTAATGGAGGTCTTTATCTAGGTCGAGGATGAAGAAGACGTGACAGTTTTTCAGCCTTGGAAACGTATACAATCTATGATGTAGCGATCAACGATTGCCTGAATACTAGCGGAATCGGCAACGCTAGCTTGAAGAGGTGATATTCGTGAATCAGTGTGATAATCTTCAAAGCTCGATGTCGAAGCCCCTCACCACGAGCACAATGCTCAACTTATACAGGAGACACTCAATGCCTCTCCTGACCCAAGATTCCGTCTCGCTCTCAATCGACGTCTCAAGGCATCCAACGTCTTCAAACTTCTCGGCGCAACTCTCCGGACTTAAGCTTAGGGATTCCACGGGCCCCGAAATCCGCATGACGAACACCATACAAACCTTGCTCGAGAGTAAGACTTATAAATCTGATCGGTCTCTCGCTAGGAATCCCCTTCTCTCATAGATGGAACTATTGGCCAGAACTGCGTCCTGCGCAGCACAAGCGTTAGCCCTCTGTCTGGGCGAGGGACAGCGTCTGGCGGGAGCAAAGTTCGCGATGTGTAAGCACCATACAAAATCTCGACTTACACACCCCAAGTGGATCATTTTTATGCTAGTAATGACGCACAGGAAATAGAAAATGCACAGGGATCCACTGCAATGGGTCCCAGATTCCCACCTTCGGCAGTTGCGCGGATACGCCCGAAAAATAGCTCAAAGTCCGGATTACTGCGTCGCTTTATGGTCCACGTACGGTGTTGTATCTTTGCGATACTGTATCGATTTGCGTGGCTGGGTCCCATGGAAAACTCCATGGAAAGGACTGAGGCCTTAGCCTCTTCTACTATGTATGCCTGCCGTACGAAGGAGCTCGGCTTTTATGAGGGATCACTTACAGGAACACCGCAACAAGCCTCGTACTTGTGCTTGTAGGTACTTAACACTATAACGCGGTTATTTGATTGAAATTATGTTATAGCGTAGAGGGGGGAATTCTGTATCTATCTATATATTTTGCTTGTAAATTTGTGTAAAAGTGTTGTTGCTATAGCGTGTGTAATAGAGAGAGTTTAGTTAATGCTCTAGCTAGTGATTCCTCATCAAAAATGATCGATCGATTGATTGATATATTTAACGTCACTATGATGTGGCCAGCTTGCTGGCCGCCTCAGACCTCCCGTTGGGTATTATGGACGTGTGATGCTAGGAATCTCCGGGTGGTAGTATACCTTGCCTGAGAAGACATTTCTTGTTATGTTGGTGCGAACAGCACTGTCGAGTGCAGTGCTTCCACCAGTCGAAGGGTCCCCACAGCGGGTCGGTTTGTCTGATCAGACTCTCATAAAAAACGAGCTCCTTCGTAGTTGCAGCCGATTGGGCTTTCTAACACAGTGCTCTGCAGATCAAAATAGCAACGAGCATCCCGTACGCGTTACGCAGAGACCATCCAAAGACAAGATACACAACCACCCATCCTCCAAGCTCAAGTACCGCATAAAATTAACCATATAACAGCATCCCAACCCCAACCCTGCGTACAGGAGTCGCAGCGCCAAACGCCATCAACCCAGCTAAATCACAACCCTTGCCTAACCACCCATCCCCACCTCACGCCGCATACGCCTTCGGCACATAATCCAACTCCCTCACACTCCCGCCCGCCCCCCCATCCTTCCTCGCCCTTCTAGCCGCA
Organism: Didymella arachidicola; assembly: GCA_016630955.3. Classification (NCBI taxonomy): domain Eukaryota; kingdom Fungi; phylum Ascomycota; class Dothideomycetes; order Pleosporales; family Didymellaceae; genus Didymella; species Didymella arachidicola. The sequence continues at coordinate 762,759 of CM049987.1, forward strand.
TACTTATCCACGACCCAGCACACGCACGCCAGCACCAAGCTCGCCCCCAGCATCAAAAACACCACCAGCGTCCCGTACAGCGCGAACCTGCTCTCCCTGCAGATCGACTTGAAATTGCTGTTGCCCATGTTGCTGGGCAGGGAGAGGTCTTGTTTCAGCGGGGAGGAGTGCTGGTATTTGCAGGCCCAGGTTTGGATTGTGTCGATGTTGGGGGTTTGGCGGTTGAGGATGTGGGCCCAGATTGTTGTGATGAGGGTTAGGAGGAGGGAGGGGAGGGTGGTGGATAGGGAGAGGGCGGCGCGAAAGGTGGGTTTTTGGTTGAGGTGGAGCTGTGGTGGGTTAGTGTTGGGGGTTGGGAGTGGAATTGGGGGGAGAGGGGGGTAAGGCTTACGCTGGGCAAGAAGGTCGCGACCAGGAATGCGGAGGAGAGTGTGAGTGCGATTACGGACGAGGCGATTAAGGCCTTGGTGCCGTGCACATCGAAGTGTTGGGGCCACATGGGGAGCCACCATGGGTTGGAGGTTTGTTGCTTGTTGAAGACGTCGAGGGTGTGTGCGCTTGTGCCGAGGATGGCGATGCTGAATATAATTACAAGGCCGGTGAGGACCGTTTGCGCGAGGTGGAGAGGCGCTGGGTTGACCTTCATGATGGCGGTTTATGATTATTTTCTGGTGGTGAGGGTGGAGTTGCACTACAGAGTCGTAGTAAAGGCAACGACGACGTTATGGAATTCGCACAGAACGCAGAATGATGTTTGTATAGGAGTGCCTGACCCTTGAAACAAATGAACGACGAGAAATACAAGTTGCCTATGCGTGCCTGATTATGATGATTTGAGGGGGGTCAACCATGCTTTAAAACGACATGGTCGCAGTCGTTGTTTCAGCGCTTCAACACCCCATGCGGATATGTCAAATCCCAAAATAGCCCATTCGAGGAGCATACTGAACGATCATCTGCCTTACCGCCTGCCCAGGGTCGAGGCTCTGCGGTTAGCGAAGCTTTTGGTTGTCTCCAGCGCGTAGACGCATGTCGGCACCAAGAAGGGAGGCTTTGGAGTGGCTGTCGCAGCCGATCTTACTGAATGAAGCCATTTAGTAACATTAGGCGTCGAGGGCCTCAAAACAGGTCTGCCATTCGTTCGTGAGATCGATTGTGGACGTGCATCTAAGCACCGTGGTTGTCGTTTGGCTGCGTTCGGTGTACAGACTAAGCTAAATGTGGTTATCAACATGAAGGGTGCTCGACGTATTGACGAATAAGATCAAAGCACTGCGCATCTGCAAGGATTGTCGAATTTCTGAAACCAATGAGTGCATGGATAGCGCTTCGAGGGATGTGAGCAGGGGTGATGAGGTCGGCGCTTAGCGCTGGGTGGGTCCTTGTGACACTGCGCACTGATTGGTTGATCCAACGCCAGAATCGTACTCGAAAGTAAACCCCAGAGGCAGCCAGGGTCAATGTACGTGAGTGTTGACCTTGTTTACAACACACTGAGGACGGACTGAAAAAGCGAAATTTTTGAAAGCTGGTTTGAGGGGCGTATAAGACGTGGGAAAGAGGAGTCGAGATTTAAAGTTGTGTTCCAAAGTCTACCCATATCATCAGTAACTCCAGAAATGCTCCGGAATCTCGCGCCATAATGCTGGAGCAAGAGAACAACACTCGCCAAACGCTTGCGTTGCCGCCCTCGGGATATCTACTTGTAGTGATCAACTGGCGTCCTTAGAGCTGACCAGTGATGCCGCCGCCACTCCCGCCGAACCATCGACGCTTCCCCGAGCTCTGCGGCGCGGGTGCCTTGCCCTTCTTTGTGGCTTGTAGAGGATGTTCCTTCTCCCACTTCTCGTCAGCCTTGAATGCGGCCATGGCTCTCTCAAGGTTGTAGCTCGCTTGCTCGAGGTATAGAACGGCGACATCGTATCTATGCATTGGTTAGCGCTGCCCCCGTTTCCCGCCCACAAGGGTTCCGGTGAACACCTACTCGGCAACTTTGCACCCTACCATAAACTTTCTCAGTTTGGTCTTCTTGATCTCCTCTTCTTCACCTTCTAGCGGCCGAGGACTGAGGCTGACTCCACCCTTGTAGTATTCGCCAGGTACTAAGATTGTCCTACGTGCTGCTAACAGATGATCCGCAAACATTTTGTTGGTCCGTCGAAGAACATCTGGCGGCACGCCATAGGCAAGTGACAAGGATGCTATCGAGTCGTTATTCTGGTCGACAAAATGTAGAACATCTGGCGCATTCTCGACACTCCTCGCTTTCTCTGGCGGCGGCTGCAACGCATTGTGTGCTGAGTACGGTGGAAGCTCTTCCTCTACTTTCTCGTCGGCATGTGGCGAATACGTTGGAGGGTCGCGTAGACCTTGCGCTGGTAGAGCAGATGGCCCGGTCGATATTTGGCAGAAAGGACAATAGCTCGCAAATCGAGGATTATCAGTTAAGCAGCGTGCGCATATAGCACGACCACAGCATTCTAGCCGGCGCTCGAACTGTGACGGCTTTTCGGTCTTCTCGTTGTAGGTGGGAGGGATGGACGACAGCAATGTAGCGCAGGTACAGCAAGCCTCGGAAGCAGAGTATTCCCTCATGATGAATAGCAGAAGTTGACACTAAGGGACTGAACGCGTGGAGGAGCTGGGAGGCAAAGACGACCCCGGAGATAGCACGTCATGACTAAGGAAGGTACTGACACGCAAGAGCACGTGAGGGCGGCATATGCCATTTCGACTGTCTTTCAGACATTACACGTATATTGCATGGGAATATTGGGCCATACGAATGTGTTTGTCGCTTGCTGCATTTAGTGACGGTGATGTTCGAGTCTGGTGGTTGAGGCTGGAGGAAGCGTTCCGCAGTGGAGGCAGAAGCGGACAGGCACGGCCCACCAACATATCCTAGCGCACACTCGCTAAGGAAGGCGCGAATTTGCAGGTTCCCTCACGTCGAACTTTTCGTTGCACGTCTTTCGTTATCCCACCCGCTACCTCACGAGGTAAGTAATGTTCGATCCATCGAGTGCCCTTCAGAGAGCCAAGGGAAGCAATCGCGCACGTCTGAGAGGATAGGCCTGACACTGCTCCCCTCTGCGACAAGAGCTGAAGAACCCTCCAAAGCTGCTGGCTGAGGGCACTCTCCATGCTCTGGCATCTGGAGGCTAACCACCATCTGTACACAGATACCTCAGTCGCCCCTCGCCACTCGAGAATCTTCATTCAACCGCCAAAATGGTCAAGACATCCGTTCTCAACGATGCGCTCAACGCCATCAACAACGCCGAGAAGGCCGGCAAGCGCCAGGTCCTGATCCGCCCTTCCTCCAAGGTCATTGTCAAGTTCTTGACCGTCATGCAGCGTCACGGTACGTTGCTCTCCTGTCTGTTGCGCATACAGCTAGTTCTTTACCCCTCTCCGGGCTGATAACTTCCCAATGATCATGTCTTCTCTACGGTCTTTGGGCTTTAAGTGTCCGGTATATCAACTGCGGAGAACTTACACATCCTCGGAACCCTTCCATGATGTCTGATGTTTAATTTTGCGCAACATATCCAGCCCCTGACAAAACTGACGTTTCCACCAGGCTACATTGGCGAGTTCGAGGAGGTCGACGACCACCGCAACGGCAAGATTGTTATCCAGCTTAACGGCCGCATCAACAAGACCGGTGTCATCTCTCCCCGCTACAACGTCCAGCTCCGCGATGTCGAGAAGTGGGTCGTCAAGCTCCTTCCCTCCCGTCAATTCGGTTACATCGTCCTGACTACCTCCGCCGGTATCATGGACCACGAGGAGGCTCGCCGCAAGCACGTTGCTGGCAAGATCCTCGGTTTCTTCTACTAGACTAGTTTTGGATTGCGCGATGTGGAGGGATGCATATACCCGGGCTTAGCTAGACATGAGAAGTGTTTGGCTGGGCACCATCACGGCCATGCTGGACGAATGAATGACCAAAAGTTCATGACTGTCAATTGATACCATTGCATGCTGTCTTGAAATGAACTGGAAGATTTTAGGGTGAAAACTGAAACTTGCTGTTAAGACCAGAACGGCACTACGTGACTACCGCTTCGATTGTTGCCAGTCGAGCTTCTGCAAAAGGTTGCTCAGACGCCAAGCCGGGCTCAAAGATTTGTCTGCTTAGGTAGGGCGTTGGCCAGGCGTGGTAGGGCCAGACCAGTGAGGTGACTAGGCCGGAGCCCGAGCTAGACTGCCATTTCCAGCTTGGGCAGGTTGCGTTGTCGAAGCACGTGCTGGACGTGTTCCAAGGCGGTGCTGTTCCAAGAATCGCAGCATCAATGAGGTCGATGGGCAGGTTACGTCTTCCCAACGAACCGGACTCAGTACAAGGCAAGGCTGGGCTGCAAAGTGGGAGCAACGGCGCTGTGGGCGACGTCCAACCCGTTGCTAGAGCGGGGGGAGGAGAGTGTGTGATAGGTCCGAGACACGGGAATGCCAAAGCTCCTACGTCAGGGGTTGGAGAGAAGCCCCGCCGCTACTGAACGAGAGCGAGCGGGTTGTGAAGGAAGCCAGACGTGCGACATGTTGCTCAGCTCGAGCGCCGATAGCATTTACATGTCCTCGATCGCGTGCACCTAGGCATCCCCCCACCGCACACCCCTCAGTCCTCCACATTTCACGCAGGCCGTGCTCCTTGGCCGGCAACGGGCGTCCGTTGTGCCCAATCACAGCATCCATGGAAGGGTGAGTGCTCCCAGCCCGCGTGCTGTGCGACAGCGGGGGACAGGCACATGTCAGAGGCGCGACTGAGACTGACTTTCGTGTCCGCTCGCAGCCACAAGCGCTCCAAGTCGCAGAGCGTCAAGAACATGCTGAGCAAGGTGACGTCCAAGAGCGAGGGCGCGTCGACGCCCGCAGACGGCAGCGCCCCCACCACAGCGAACAGCTCGCCGCCCAACTCGTCGCAGGCGTCGCTGAGCTCCCCCGTGACGGGCCACCAGCGCAGCCTGTCCAAGAAGCTGCGCTCCAACGCGCCGCCCGCCATGTCGGCCGCGACGTCGACGACGGCCGCGCCCAGCGAGGGCGCCAGCAGCCAGCAGCCCGCGTCCCCGGCGTCGCCCACGGCGGGCAAGGGCGGCTCGATCGAGCAGTCGGTCAAGCTGTTCCGCGTCTTCGAGTCGCTGCGCAACGGCGACACGGCCGCCATAGCGAGGGCCATCCGCGAGCAGTCGGCGCCGGGCGACGGCGACGGCAGCCGGGCCTCGCTGCAGCTGCCGAGCGCGCGCACCGAGGGCACGTCGATCCTGCACCTGGCCATCCAGTGCGCCGAGGTGCCCGTCATCGAGTTTGTCCTCTCGAATGCGACCAGCGCGCCCGACTCGCCCATCGACGTCAACGGCCGCGACCGCGACGGCAACACGCCGCTGCACCTCGCCGCCACCCTGGGCCGCGCTCCCGTGGTGCGCCTGCTGCTCGACCAGCCCAACATCAACGACTCCATCACCAACTACAACGGCCAGACGCCGCTGGACCTCGCCCGCACGCCCGACATCTTCCAGCAGCTGCAGCTGGCGCGCTCCATCTTCATCGACAGCAACGTCAAGAGGATACAGCAGCTGGTGACCGCCGGCGACCTGGACACATTGGAGTCGGTCCTGCAGGATGCGCGCATCCAGAGCACGCTGGACATCAACGGGGGCGAGTTCGCGACAGACGCCACCGTCGTCGAAGCCGGCGGCACGCTCCTGCACCAGGCGGCCAAGAACAAGGATGTGAAGCTCGCCCAGCTGCTGCTGCTCAACGGCGCCGACCCGTTTCGCCGCGACCGCAAGGGCAAGCTCCCGCAGGACTACACCAAGGACGATCGCACACGTGCCATTCTGAAGCGCTCCCCTGCAGCTGCAGCCGCCCAGCGAGGCATTCAGGAGAAGACTATACTCGCAGGTCAGGCACAGCCTGGCGCCGCTTCCGAGGGCGGCATGGGCTCGAAGGAGTCGCGTGAAATGAAGGGCTATCTTAAGAAGTGGACCAACTACACGAGCGGCTACAAGCTGCGATGGTTCGTCTTGGAAGACGGCGTTCTCAGTTACTACAAGCACCAGGGTATGTTGCGCCAATTTCATGCTCCATGTACACACTAATCAAAGTAGACGACACCGGTTCTGCGTGCCGTGGCGCCATCAACATGCGCATCGGCAAGCTCTACATGGACCCGCAAGACAAGCAGCGCTTCGAGATTCAGGGCAAATCCTCAGTCAAGTATCACTTGAAGGCTAACCACCAAGTCGAGGCAAAGCGGTGGTACTGGGCGCTGAACAATGCTATCCAATGGGCCAAAGACGAAGCTCGCGAAGAGGAGAGGCGAGCCACACAAGACCAGGAGGCGCTGAAGCAGGCCAAGGTCGAGCTGCTCTCGAAGGAGGGCGACTCCTCGAGCCTCAGCAGCTCAAGACTTGCAAACAGGACCTCCACCCACCCCTCTTCCAACAATCTTGGGGTGCCCATCACGAGCCTCGATGCATCATCGCGCTCCGCCGTTTCGTATACTGAAGACCCCGGAAGCGCTTACGAGCCCAGTCTGGGTGCGCCAGAGCTCAGCAGATTTGCTAGCCATCTCGCGCCTACAGTTGACGATGATGATGACGATGAGTTCCACGACGACGACAGCAGCCATGAGGTGAAGCCTCACAACAAAGATGCATTCAACATTACTGCTCAATCTGCGAAGCTGCAACTCGATTTGTTGACCTCAGTTTCTTCAGCGCTACAATCAGAGGTAGCAAAGAACCCCAGCATGCAGATTGCAGACCCCGCAATGGCGCAAGCGTTGTTATCTTACGAGTCTGCAATCGGCAATCTCAAAGGATTGATCGGGGATCTGCTGCGCATATCCAGAGACCGTGATGCCTACTGGCAGTACCGGCTTGACCGCGAGGCCAACGTTCGCCGTATGTGGGAAGACAGCATGGCCAAGGTCGCGCGAGAGCAAGAGGAGCTAGAGCAGAAGATTGGCGAATCCGAGGAGAAGCGACGCAAGACGAAGAAGGCACTGCGGGAGGCTCTTGAGGACTACGAAGGTCCTGCCGCAACAAAGGACGTCGACGAGTTTGTTGAGGCACCGGAGAACGAAACCCAACGGGACGATCTGGCTCGATCCCAGCCAAGCTCCTCAGGCCAGATCAAGAGGAAGGCTACGCTTGCCGATCTTGCCGCAGACTTCTCAGACGATGAGTCTGAGGATGATGAGGAGTTCTTCGATGCCGTTGGTGCCGGCGAGGTTGAGGTCGTGGAGATGCCTCCAGTGCAGCAAAAAGAAGAGAGGACAGAGTCGGTAGCACCATCTGCAGACGGCACCGGCGACAATTTCGAGAGCAGGCATGCCGAGATTGCCACAGGATTCAAGGGTTACGAAGACGGGCCAAGACAGAAGCTCGCCATGGACGCCGATGACAGACCAAAGATCTCACTTTGGGTAAGTGCAATACGCTAATATGTACTGACTAGGTCGCTGACAGTGTGCAGGGCATCCTCAAATCTATGATTGGCAAGGACATGACAAAGATGACTCTTCCTGTTTCTTTCAACGAGCCGACTTCCCTGTTACAGCGTTGCGCGGAGGACATGGAGTACACTGATCTTCTCGATGTCGCAGCCGAGCGCGAGGACTCCAGCGAGCGAATGCTTTACGTCGCCGCCTTCGCTGCCTCCGAATACGCTTCAACCATTGGCCGTGTCGCGAAGCCCTTCAACCCTCTTTTGGGTGAGTCTTTCGAGTACGCCAGGCCCGACAAAGGCTTCCGCTTCTTCATCGAGCAGGTCAGCCATCATCCGCCCATTGGCGCCGCGTACGCAGAAGCAGCTAAGTGGGATTACTACGGCGAGTCTGCCGTCAAGTCCAAGTTCTACGGCAAGTCATTCGACATCAATCCCCTCGGCACCTGGTTCCTGCGCCTGCGCCCTACCGCAACCGGCGGCAAGGAGGAGCTCTACACCTGGAAGAAGGTCACTTCATCCGTCATCGGCATCATCACCGGCAACCCCGTAGTCGACAACTACGGCCCCATGGAAATCAAAAACTGGGCCACCGGCGAAGTATGCCAGCTCGAATTCAAAGCGCGCGGCTGGAAAGCCAGCTCCGCCTACCAAGTCGTCGGCAAAGTCCTCGGCGCAGACGGCCGCGTCCGCTGGTCCATCGGCGGCCGGTGGAACGACAAGATCTTCGCGCGCTTCACCCCCGGCTTCGAAGACGCCGACATCGACAAAGGCGGCAAAGCCAGCAAACACGACGACAACAAAGCCTTCCTCGTCTGGCAGGCCCACGACCGCCCGCAGGGCATCCCATTCAACGTCACCCCCTTCGTCGTCACCCTCAACGACCCCAACCCCAACCTCCTCCCCGTCATCGCCCCAACCGACACCCGCCTCCGCCCCGACCAGCGCGCCATGGAGGACGGCGCGTACGACCTCGCCGCCTCCGAGAAGAATCGCGTTGAGGAGAAGCAAAGGGCCACGCGGCGCAGGAGGGAAGAGCTCGGCGAGGAGTTTGTGCCCAGGTGGTTTTCTAAAGCGAGGGATTCGACGACGGGCGAGGAGTTTTGGGAATTTAATCATGGGTATTGGAGGATTAGGGAGAGGGTGGCGAGGGGGGAGACGAGTTGGGGGGAGCAGGGGCTGGAGGATATTTTTTGAGGAGGTGTATGTGGGGAATCATTGGCGCGGAGGAAGGACGGAAGGGCGAGATTATGGTATTGGAACTTCTAACCAGACTGCCTCTTTGTCTAGGTAAATATCAAACCCTAGTGCGGTATATCAACAAACCCCATTCCCAGCAGTCTACACCATTCAACAGTCACCCCGAATTCCACACAGCACCCCGTCTCCCAACCTTTCCCCAAACCACCTCCCTAACCAGCGCAGCACAGCTTCCAAGCAACCTCCAACAGCCCGACCCCGCACTGCAGTGCAGAACGCCGCGAGGTGGGGTTATAAGCGGAGATGAACGCGGCAGGGGTAATGCTGGAGGGGATACGTAGATGATGCGAGGCTAGGAGTGCTGCTGCGTCAAAAGGCATCCTTCTGCATCTCGCATTGATCGCCGCGGCTATTTTTGCGGGCATCGCAGTTGCGGCGCTTGGGGAGTCTGGGCGCGGGCGGGAGGGAGAAAGGGTAGGACAGTAGGGGGTGGAGCGGGATGAGGAGAGGTGAAGAAAGGGTGAGTTGGGGAAAAGAGGTAAGGTTTGTCATGGAGATTTTAAAGATGTTGGGCGTAGGGAGAGTGTGTGTGTGGACAGCGTTTATGGTTGGTAGCCTCTTGCGTTTTGCGTTAGGGGTGTCTGGTTGGTGCGGCGTGTTTAGGGAGAAGGGGGTTAAGGCGCTGAGAGGAGGTTGGGTGCGGGAGGAGAGTGTGTTGGGGGGTGGAGCGGGGATTGGGAGAGTTGAACGGGTGGGTGGAGGGGAAGAGGCAAGGTTTGTTATAGAGAGGTCACAGATGTTGGTTGTAGGTAGATTGCATGTGGACAGCGTTCACGGTTGGTAGCAAGAACGGTGATTGTACTGGCAGTATTAGAATCCTGATTAACGCTCGTGTATACACGTCCCCAGCCAGAGCCTTGCGCCGGGTCGATTACTTCCCTAGTCAAATGCGATTCAAAACACTTCCCCCATCCAAGACCTACATCCATCGCAACAACCACCACTTACTTAAGCTGCCCGCGAACAGCTCCAGGAACATACTTACGCGTATGCGTATCCGTAAAGAACCCCTCCGGATTCGCCACAATCTGTCTCACATGAAAACCATCCCCCGTATCCACACCACCAGCCATAATCCCCGTCTTAAACGGCCCCGTCAGACACCCAACCGAAACACGGCGCTCGTCCGTAACAGGCCCCGGGTTGGGGAACGCGATGCGGGGCGGTCCGGAGCGGCCCTTGGGCGCCTCGTGGATGTGTGTCGAAGTGAGCGCGAGGGACTGATATTCGCCGGTGACGCCGGAGAGGGTGATGTTGTAGCAGATGGTGTTATCTGCGATGTTGATGCCGTATTTGAAGAGGCCTTTTGCGTTGGGTTCGCCGGGTGCTGGGGTTTGGGTGGTGTTTATGACTTGGTCTGGGGTGGCTTTTACGATGTATTGGGCGTCGAAGTGGAAGAGTTTTTCGTGCTTCTTCCACGCGTCGTCTTTTTGCTTCCACTTGTTGTCGAGGTCCTTTTTGCAGTCTTTGATGTAGGCTTTTTTGGAGTCCTTGTAGGTGCCGGGCTCGGCGGTGGGAGCAGCGATGGCGAGAGCCGCGCTAAAGAGGATGAGTGGTGCAGAGAAGTGCATTGTGGCTGTGGATTATGTAGTGATTGTTGTAAGTGAGGCTTGAAGCAGCTGATGATGAGGTTTCTTGGAGCTACTTCAGTCCTCCTTTATACATTTGCGGGTCCCCTCTGCATGTTCTATGAGACTTCAACTTGCTCAGTCAGTAAGGGGTGCCATTACGTCGGTGTACCACGGAAGGGCTTAGACAGAATGGTAGGGTCTTGGTGGTGGTGGTTAGTGTCTTAGTGTAATTTGAACGGCTTTCAGGCCAAGCGTATTGCTATGGTTTGAATTGAGGCTCCTGGTAGAAAGATCTGGCAATCGCCTTCTGTAGTGCTCAGTACACAGTCGCATCCAATCAAGGTGAGTTCGGTCTTGGTAGACATCTGCTATCGAGGTGCCCAGACAATGATCTCCATACTTGCATTCGGAACCAGCGGGAGTAGATCAGCGATGGAATCCTAGGACTCTGGCGAATGAGAAAGGTGGAATGAGAGCCATAGATACGACAGCTTGGCAGTAAACACGCAGCAGGAGTACCAAGCGTGTATCCCCTAAGTCATGATCGTCTCCCAAGATATCGCCTAGATGACTTGGTACGGATGGGGTAGTTTCCGTAGCGTCTGCGGCCCAGAAGCATGAGCCCTAACTTTCATCGACTCGCGAAGAAGGCAAGCGCAAACGCTGCGTTACTGCTTTGGGTCCTGACGTGAACCTCAAAGTGGTTGTGTGCGGATGTAAAGTAGAGAGCCAGTAGCCTTGCTCTGATCCTCTTGGCAGGCCAGCGTGCGGAGAAACAAGTGTGCTGGGCTTCTGTCACGAGAAGCGTCAAAGCCACAGGCGCGGGGATCTCTTGGCTGGGCCCAGACTTTCATCCGTACCACGGTCAAACGCAAAACCGCTGCAGACAGTGCAGACTACCGGACTTACAATGTGCGCTATTGTGGGATTTTCGTGAAGGCCAAGAAACGAGTAGAAGGCGCAGTGGTATCGAGAGAGTTCAACCTTCCAATTTCGTGAGGTATGACATCATCACAGCCTCTCTGGCCAAAACTCGGTAGATGGCCACTTCTCCGCTAGAAATTATGGCGTTCAGCGTCATGATGGGATATTGGATGATATGGAATCTGCCGTGAAGCGTATCCGGACAACCCTCAAAATGACTGTGGGAAGTTACTTTTGATGCTGACACCGGGCGCTGTGCCCTTTCAACTGTCGGGCTCGTAAGCAAAGCAAAGAAACGACATTGGGAGTGATCTCCACAAGCCGAATCCAGCTATTCCGCAGCCAGATTACGGCCGTTTCTGTGTTGTGGTATCGGGCATATACAGTAAGTAGTGTAGGTGGGTCGCGGCGTGGCAGATGACTACGGTCAGCCTATTGAAACTTTTGCTAGCTTAGATAGGACAGATGGAGGTAGTTAGCATTTAAAGCTGCTGCTATTAGACACAACTGTTAAGAAAGCCTGCTGCATCTTTAGTCAGCACCCCTAGACTCCGCGACCCACCTACACTACTTATGCCTGATACCACAGAAATTGTTAGTGATGCAGCTATGAACAGCAATGCACATATGGTGTGGTCAACGATGATCGTCATTCCGTGATTGAATTGTTTGTTTCTTGGGACTAGGTGAGGCGATTGTGCCCTTACAACACCTCTAGGTCGGCATGGCTTACAAACCATGTGCCATTGTTGGTGTCGAGCGTAATGTTATTCTGCACAACTTTACCGAACTTCAAGCTTCCACTCTCGACAACACCTCCCGCGACAGGTCGCTGCAACTTGTTGGCGCCAGCAAGGACGGTGAAGTTCGCGATTGGAATCTCCCACCCGTTCCTCGAAACGACAGTGGGCAGTCCGAAAAAGTTGGCATCGACCTTGTCGTGGGTGAAGTGCAGCTCGAAGTATCCACGGTAGTACAGGTCCTGCCACTGGAGCTCGTCGTTCGCGTTCTGGATCCACGTGGAGTAGTTATTGGCGGTGGCAAGACTGATGTTGGCGCCGTACGGGCAAGGCGATGTGACAGCACTACCAGCGAACTCAACGCCAATAGAGCCCTCTCCAGTACTCTTGTCGTACTCCTTCTCGCCCAGCCAAACAAGGTCGCTGACCCACGACGCGTGGCTATCTCCAGCAAGAAAGATGTTGTTGTTGATGTTATTGCTGTACAAATGGTTCAGCGTACGGTTCTTGTTCGCTTGATAACCGTCCCAAGCATCATAGTTGAGGGGGTTGGCGTCACCGTAAGCTGCTGACTGGTTGACACGCGAGAAGACAATCTGCGATCCTATGACTCGCCAGGTCGCACCACGCTTCGCAGACTCTGACAGACTCCTGTAGAACCAGTTCTCTTGACGAGAACCCATGAGGGAACGGCCAGCATCGTTCGAGATCTCGTGCACGTAGTCGGTGTTCCAGTAAAGATCTGTGATGGACCTGTCATATTGGCGAGTGTCCAGCATCGTCAGATCCACCAGCTTTCCGATGGAGAATGACCGCCAGATTCGCAAGTTGTCGTCCATATCTACCTGGCGAATAGGCATCCACTCGAAATAGGCACGGACAGCGTTCATTTTGCGCTGGTCTACTGCGACACCCACGCCATCTTTGATGAAGGAGTCTTCTGTATTATTCAATTCGGCCTAGGAAGTGTCAGTATACTTGGAATTCGATGTCGACGTGTCACTGACCATGCCATCTCGATACGTGTTATCTGCTACCTCGTGATCATCCCACACCGGGATCCAAGGAAACTGCTGGTGGCTCTCTACGAGATCCAAGTCGGTACGGTAGGTTGCCAGGCGCTTTCGATAGTCGTACAGACTGAAGATTTCGCGGTCCGGTAGAGGAATACGCCCCAGACTATTACCCCACCCATAGTAACCGTTCTCATACTCATAAATGTAGTCTCCGAGATGTACGACGTAGTCGACAGAGTCCTAAAGTAATAAATGTCAGTCATCATGAGCCAATATCTGCCTCATCGAGCCGTACCTTTCGCGCGACATTACCGTACGCATTAAAGAAACCGAAGGGGTAGTTCGCGCAGCTATACACCGCGATACCAACTTCAGTGATGTCGTCATCGGCATGTGGCGTCGTCTTCGTCCGCCCGAGTGGGCTCTTGTTGTTCGAGTTACAGACATTGAACTGGTAGTAGTATGTTGTGTAGGGCTTTAAGTTTTTTGCTTCAACCTATATCCATGTCAGACCTACACATGGTGGCAAGATCTGCACAATTACCTTAACAGTGAAGTCCACGTCAGAGCTGGTAAAAACTTTGCCAGAATCTACCGTGCTGGTGAGGTTCTTGTCTGCAGCAACTTTATACTCTACGCAGACGGGTGACTTCGAGACATGGACATATTTCTCGTTGTCGTGATCATACAGCGGAGCGTATCCGGTAACCGTTAGATTTGACTGGGAGTTGTCGCTTTGCGGAGCAACACGGGTCCAGAGGATGACGCTATTGGGATATGGGTCGCCAGAAGCAACACCGTGCGTGAAGTTGAGGCTTGACGTCTCGTAGCTAGACTGAGGGTCATTCCTCTTCACGACCCGGTGAATCGAGATTCCAAGCGCAGGATGGTGTTCAGATGGAGAACGGTAATTCAAGTTCTTCGACCAGCTAGCACTGGCAATTGATGCCAATGGCAGGAGCGCAAGAAGCTCGAACTTCATGACGACGACTGACTTGCGTAGAGTCGGATGATAGACAGTCTGGTTCAAGGTAGAGCTTCCGGCGTCCTGTTCCTTTTGTAACCCAACCAGAACTACAGGATTTCCAAGCATCCCAGAACTCCACGAGCAGTTTCTAGCCTGTAGTCCGCATTGACTGCGTCATCTCTGCAGGAACAGGAGCATCGGGGAACCTTCAACCCAGAGTATGCCAATCACTGATCTCGGCTGCAGCATGCTGCGATACATTCGACAGCAAAGCCGCGCCGATAAAGGCCATACCGGGATGACAGCCGCACAAACCAGAGACGACAACGTCCCGCCAGTCATCCGCGGAGCTAGGTGAACGTTGATTTGCTGTTTGCGAGCACCTGCGCTCGGCTAAGGCTCGAACGCGCATGGTCGCCGCGGGGGCCTACGAATCGCAGGACAACGTGTGCTGCGAGGCTGGGTGTGATTGGTGAGTCGCGACGATAGGTGTTGAGCACGTTCGCAAGCAAAGCTTGACGAGGCTTCCGCTTGCAAGAGGAAGGTGCAAAGCATAAGCGTGCCTCGCTACCGAAGACAACCGAGCTTGTACAGCATTCAACCTCCCTGCTTAGCACGATATTTCTGACCTGAGAGGCTTTGGAAGGTTAGGTTCGTTATCGATAGAGGTCGCCAAGCTTACGGCATTATTGATACAGGTATAGCACCTTGATGGGCAGGATGCTTCTTATACCTCTCTGCATCCTTCAACAGACGGCTAGGACGCTCGTGTCATCAGTAGTATGCGTCCGGACAAAAAAACCTGCGAACTGATTACTCCATCACTTTGTGTTGCCTGCAGCTACTATCCGTGCGCAGCCAACGAGCCACTACAGTCAACGAGCCACCCCACCAAGATCGGACGACCAAAAAGATGAGGTTATTGAGCCACCCACAAAAGCTATTATCGTGAGATTTTTTGGTGTATTACTATATAGACGCTACTAAAGCGTTTGCACTACTTGTATCTCGCTGGCGTCTTGATTTGGCGGTTGCGCAGGCCAAATTTGGGTGGGGAGGGCGCCCGAGGCGGACCCTCAACCACCTGGCTTGATGGAGCAACAACACGACGACGCTTTGCCGGGTTTTTTGCTGGCTTGGCTGAGGCTTCTTGCTTACGCTTATTTGCTGTATCGTGAGTTTTTTTTTGGTGTTGCAGCTTGTTGTTGTTGCTGTTTGAGCGCCTGGGCAGCTGCCTTTTCTTCAGCGCGCTGTTTCTGCTTGCGCTCACGCTCTATTTTGGCTTCTTGTCGAGCAACCTTTGCAGCTTCTGAAATTTTGAGATTGTAGAGCTTTGCCACCGCCTTGAGGTCCTTATCCTTGGCTTTTTGGAGTTGTTCCTGCTTCTTTTGCTCTTCTCGTACGCTCTCGCGATACCTGGCTTCGCGGAGCTTTCTTGGGGACCAGAATACTGCCCCGCCGTGATACTCCTCGCGCTATTGAAGGTCCAGCGTCTTGCTCTTCTTCTTGGCGTTTGTTTTGGTGTTGAGGGAGCGATTGAGATACTCGTTCTCGTGGTGGAGAAGCTCGTTTTGAACCTGTAGAGACCAAAATGAAGCCTTAAGCCGCTGGGCTTCAACTTTTGACTTATCCCTAACCGCAGCGTCGAAAATTTTTCGCAGCTCACGCCAGCTATCACCGTCGCCGTGCTGCCCAATTTCTGGAGTCTCATCTTGTTGTTGTGGGTGTTTGTTGAAGCGTTTTAGGATGACCTGAGCATCCATCGGCCACACCCTAGTAGCTTGAAAACTCTTCTTGATGAGATCCGGAGTCATTGTAGAGCTCCAAGCGGGCTAAAAGAGGCTGAAGAACTCTCTTTTTGTTGCCTTTGCCGTGCCGTGGGACTCGTGGAGGTGGTGATCGAGTTGTTTCGAGTATGCTTTCGACATGGGGCGAACACAACCACATCAAGTGGCTGCAAGCTGTGGGTTGCGTGGGGTGGAAAGATAGCCAACAGGATGCGGTTGCCATCGCATAAATCTATAAAATCAGTTGATACATAGCTGCCGTGGCCATCAAGGATCAGAAGCCGGTAACCCCGTCTTGCTTTTGGCTTCGTGAAGCGTTCAAATACCTGTTCAAGCCACGCCATGCCGATCTCATTGTTGCTCCATCCCGTCGCTGAGTTTGAGAAGAAAATCTCATGTTTTGCGACCTCAACGGCGTCAACCCAGCTCGATTGAATCCCGGCGGTGCCCTTGTAGATGATGGCGGGCGGCAATACCTCACCGGAAGCGCATACGCAAGCCAGCAGCGTTACCCATTCTCTGTTGCCATCCTGTATCGCCGCCTTGATCTCTCCCGACGCCCACAGTGCCTTAGAAAAGACGCGCTTTGTGCGGTTTGTGATGCCGATGAAGAAGCCCTTCTCATCCATATTGTAGGTATTGCGCGCGTCAACGTCGTACTCTCGCATCTTCGAATGCAACAAGTCGAAGTATAGACTGTATCTTTCTTCTGAATCAGCGTTGTGACGTTTGCGATCGATCCCGGTGCTCCATTTGATTGTGAGCTCGTCGGCATGGCGATGCAGAAAGCGGGAAACCCAGGCTGTGGAAACCTCATTTTTGACTATCGTCGCCGCGAAATTTTGTATCATTTCACGCGTAGGAGGAAGCCCTCGGCGAGTACAACGTTCTATGTATAGCACAAGTTCATGCTCTTGTTGTAGGTTGAGATTTCGGCGGTCTTGGGCAGCTTGTTCGGCTTTGGACGGTTGTGCGCCTTTGTGCCGTCGCGACAGCGTCGTTCGATCAACTCCGAATATTTTTGCAACTTAGCGGTACGAGAATTTATCTCCAGCCTCACGCGATTCGATATATTCAATCGCTTCTTGAGTCGGATCAATGGTTGTGGAGTTACGACGCGTCAAAGGTGGGTGGGTTCACGATGCGGCAGTTTGGTGGGGTGGCTCGTTGACTGTACTGGCTCGTTGGCTGCGCACGGATAGTAGACCGAGCGCGTCTAGCGTTGCGACACGCGTGGAGAAACAGGACGCCTCGGCCTGCAGTATGTGCGACGAGCGAATGACTGCGAAGATGGTGAGACACACGAACGCCATTATACCAAGATTATGGTCGATTGCTTGAGGAAAGTGCAGTCGTAGTCATACACGTACATACCTGATGTTCAGAGGAGTACATAAAGCAACAGAACTCGCAGGAACGTTTGGCGAGTTCCACGCATCCCAATCTGCCTCGACTGATCAGTTCATTAGACCACGAAGGGCTTTTCCCAATCTCATCGATCAGCACCCTCTCAAAGCGCCTTCCTGATTAACAAAGTGGACAGTCTACCGTCTCGAAGGCATCCAGAACAAATGCCGCAATCCAAGATCGCCATCGTTGGCGCAGGACCGGGGGGTTGTATGCTCGCTCGACTCTTGCACCAGTCCGCGATTTTAAGCACGATCTTCGAAGGCGAGAACTCGATCGACTAGCGCTCTCAAGGTGGGAGCCTCGACCTTCGAAAGATGACTGGGCTTGCAGCTGTCAAAGCTGCTGGGTTATGGGAACAGTTTCTTGAACACGCTCGCTATGATGGAGAGAGTCTACTTGTGACGGATAAGAAGTTGACAACGTGGATGAGGCGGAGCCCGGGGACCAAGGACAGCCACAACAGTCTTCAAGAAGCACCAGAGATCGACCGTGCCGTGTTGAGAAAGATACTTATCGAAAGTGTACCGGAAGCCTCGGTCAAGTGGGGATGGAAGCTTACGTCCGGCTTGGAGCTCTCCTTCAGCAATGGTGAGACATTGTCTGGCTTCGACCTCATTGTGGGCGCAGACGGTGCTTGGAGCAAGACTCGGACGCTTCTTTCACCAGACAAGCCTCGCTACGCCGGACTCGGCGGCTGGACTATGAGAATCTCCAATGCAAAGGAGACTGCAACAGAAGCCTATGCGTTTGTAAATCGTGGCAGTGTTCTCTCGTACAGCGACGGGAGCGGCCTGGTTGGCCAGCAAATGGGCGACGGCAGCATCAACATCTCTCATTACGGGCCTTACCGAGAAGACTTCACCTCGCAATGTGGGTTCGATTTCGAGGATCTCGAAGTGGCGAAAAACTACATTTTGCAAGAGTTGGACGAGTGGGCACCTCAGCTGAAGAACCTGGTCGAGTCCGCAAACGAGGGCGTCGTCTGGCGCAATCTCTATGAGCTGCCTGTTGGTTGGATCTGACCACACAAGACAGGTATCACGCTTCTGGGCGACGCTGCTCATGTCATGACCCCATTCGCTGGAATTGGAGTCAATACGGCCTTCTACGATGCAATGGAGCTTTCAAAGCAGATTGTTGCATTCACTCAGGCCGAGGAGTCCGCAGATCTCGACAGGCATATCGTGCGTTATGAGAAGGCAATGTTCGAAAATGCCCATCGAGGTCAAGCACTGACCGAGCGTTCGAAGAGGGATATGCTACTCACACCGGGCGCACCCCGTACAACTATCGAGTCGTGGATCCTAAGGCACATGAAGGGGGAATTTCCTGTCTGGGCACACCCTCTCCTGACCGGGCTTGTATATGCGGGTTTCTGGGTGTATAAGTTGTTCATTTGAGTTCATCCTGAATTCAGGGCTTATGCTAGAAGCGATTGTATTGGGGTACATCGGACTGTAGTGCTCCTGACCTCGCTCCTCCTATCGACATATTCAGGGCTCAGGCGCAGCCAATGAGCGCGGACCGGCGAACACGATAGACGCTACACGTCACTACTCCCGTCACGACCCCACAGCCCTGATCTCGGGCCAGACCTGGAGCCGCTGGAATGGATGCTCACTGATAGGCTGTAGGTCTTGACAAATGTACGATAGAGGAATAGGAATTGAAATCATCGCCCGGAATGCAGACAAGCGCAAAATGACCGCCTTCCTCATCGGATGTAGATCAATCAGCTGGTGTCGGCTATAAGTATACCCCACAGCTACTGCAAGTCGCCCATGTTCACGATACTTACACCGTTACAATCGATTCCAGATCGCAAGCTAATTCTACTATGTCGAAGAGTACCGGCTCCTGCCTCTGCGGCAAAGTCACATACGAGATTGAAGGTGGCCCATTAAACAAAGTAGGCCTCTAATTACCTACCTTTCAAATTCACGAGGAATAACACCCGCAGGCGCTCTGTCACTGCAACCAATGCCAAAAGAACAGCGGCAGCATCTACACGACCAATATTGTCATCAACAACGACTTCTTCAAATCGTCCGGCAAGACCAAATCCTACTCCACTAAGGCAGAGTCCGGCCGCGTTGTCACCTTTGTCTTTTGACCGGAGTGTGGATCGCCGCTGTGGCACGAGGGCGATATGGCGCCGGATGCTAAGGTGGTCAGAGCAGGTACACTCGATGAGAAAAGTTCGAGGGAGGATGCGGTGCCCCTGGTTGAGGTGTATACAGAGAATCGCGTTGAGTGGTTGAAGGAGCAGCATGATACTAAGCAGTTCCCAAAGATGTTTTAGAGCTCTGTTGGGATTAGCGAGGAGTTGACTGGGCGCATGCAATACTTGGTGCTTGAAGGCAGATTCGCGTCGAGAGAGGATGTGGTGCACGAACGGAGTTTGGAAGACTTTTGACGATGAGAAGACTATGAACATATAATAGGACAAAGTCGTGGAGAGTTTCCGTTGCTCGAATGCAGGAAGAACAAAGCTCGATTTTTTGACAAATACCGTATACACTCCTCACTATGCCCGAAATATTCAACGTCAAAGTCGAGAATCATGCCTTCCAGGCGATCTTGACCCATTCTTCCACATCTTCCCACAACGTCTCAGGTCTCTCCAGTGCCGCAAAATGTCCTCCCTTATCGTGGCTCCTGAAGAAAACCAAATCGCAGGACTTTGCAGCCCAGGCCTGTGGGATCGGAGCCAGCTCGTATGGGAAGTATGAGTACCCACTTGGCTTATTGACCGTGTGCATTTTCTTTTCCTGACGGTACGTGTAGATGGTGGTTGGAAAACAGTCAGTCAACCAATATAAGGTGATATCTGCGAGGATGGTGTCAAGCGAGGGTGTTGTGCGAGGATCTGACCAAGCAAGGAACTTTTCCTAGAAGTGTATTAGAGCTGAAAGCAACGCATGGGTAGAATGTTAACTTACTCCAATCCAAGCCAGCTGCGCAATGGGCGAGCTTGCCATTACGAAGCCGATCGTAGCAGGCTTGGTGCCGTGCTCATTCGCATACGCCCTGCCCTTCTCGAAGAACTTGTCCATGCGCTCCAGTCCTTTCTTCTCTTGTTCCGTGATCTTGTCTTCGTCACTAGCTTTGTCTTTGATGCCGACATTGAGCATGAAGTTGAGATGCATTCCTTTGCACTCATCATATGTAGCGGCAATTACACGCGAGACCATGCTTCCAATGTCGCCACCCTGTACAAGGTAACCATTCTTGCCAAATCCTAGAGAAAGCATGACTTTGTGAATCAGTCGGCCAGTCTCGATGGTGGTCCAGTCCTTATCGCGGGGTGGGTCGGAAGACAGAGCATATCCAGGAAGAGAGGGAACGATGATATGGTATGGCAAGTCGTCCGGAATATGTTTGTGTTTCAAGTACTCTATGAGTGGAACAAACTCGAGGAAAGATCCTGGCCATCCGTGGAGGAATGCAATTGGAATTGCGTCTGCTTTGGAGGAGAAGAGTGCAGCGAAGTGGATGTCATACCTTTGGCCGTCGTCATCTTCAATGTGGGCTTTGAAGTTTGGCAAAGCATTGATGCGCTCCTCTTCTCTTCTCCTGCTGTTATTAGGATAATACTTGAATTCAGAGGTGTTCACATACCAGTCGAAGCTGTCTTGCCAATGCTTCTTTGCATCTGTCATCCACTTATGCGTGACTCCAAACTCGCCATCTTCCCGCAGATTCTCATACGTCTGTTTCGCAACAGGACTGAGCTTGAGCAGAGTCTTGAAATCTTCGAGCTTCTGATCGTCAATGCGTAGCTTGAATGGTGTTGGTTCTTGCTGTGCGCCTGCCGGCACACCGCTGAATGGCTTGGTTGACGTCATGTTGCTTGTGTGGAGCTCAAGATAGAAGTGGGTGTGTGATCAGTGTAGGAGCTGCTTCTGTGCTGTACTTATCTTATCCTCTACCTCACAGCAGTGTATAAGCTTACAAATACACAAGGAAGGTCTTGTTTGTTTGTAACATTCTACACGCGTGTAAGGCAGATGCCTGCTGATCCATGGCTCGATCAGGAAAGGGATCGGCTGATGACACACGGCAGACGCTATTGCAACACCAACAAACATTACAACGCTTGACTCCTCTATCCAGTCATTATAATGCGCCTACTTGGCGATATTTATTATATGGTAAATGCGCTTGAGGCAGGGGTGCGACTCCAGATTCCACTCCTGTTGCAAACCTATCGATGGTATGAGCAGAGCACCATGCTACGGCTGCACTTTACCGATCATAGGCCGCACAGGATACCAGAAGATACAGATGGATGACAGAAGGTTTTGACGATAGTATCTCAGTTGCAGTCAGTCAGCAGCAAAGCGCAGGAATTGTAGGTAGACGGGCGTGTGCACACTGAATCTGAGCCTCAATGCGTCACGTTGGTCATACTCAAAGGCTGTCAGATTGCCGATGAAGTATGCTACTTGTTGCGCAAGAGTGCATGGTACTTCTGGTCCACTGATCTCGTCCCGGTTAAGTGGTTAGGGCGATTTATTCGAGGTTGTGATCGAGGTCGAGATCCAGAATGGGATCGAGATCGACCGCTGCTAGCTTTATGTGTGGCCTGCGGGTCAGCGCGGCTCACGCACCACGATCCAATTCGACGGTATGTGACTAGTAGGTGTGGCAAAGGCCACGACGACAACGTCCAGGACATTCCAGACAAGTGAGCGCAACGCTGCAGAGCAGCCATTTGAAAGGTGAATCCTTGGGTATATTGGTAAACGTAGCAGTGTACAAAGTATTTCGCGAGCTGTCGCTCAAGCGGGCATTATAGAATCAAACACGGCTCTCTCTTCCCACCAAGGAGAGAGGTAAATATGTACAACCTCTCAAGTAGCTCTCCAAAACGCTGCTTATTTGCTGTGGTTGCTGACGAAGCTTGCCCTCCTGGCCTCAAGTACAGCATCCTCATGTGTTGGGGGACCCTCGTAGTTGCGCTTGCCCCAGACGAAGTACCACGCGGTCGAGATGAGGATGACAGCAGCGAGAACAACAGATGCATAGTTCATCGAGGTAGGAGTGACGGGAAGATAGGTGGGCATGCAGAAGAGAGGAGTCGCAAGGGCGGACCAAGCTAGGTATTTGTTAGGATGTGTGTTAAAACAGAAGGGTGAACAGCGTACCGAGAGCAACAATGTTGCAGAAGAGACCAAGCTTGCCAAGGTAGAACTGGCCATCAACAACTTGCTTGCGGCCTCCGAGCACATTGCACACAATGGGCGCAGCATAGCTGAGTGTCAAGCAAATGACACCGACACCAGAGAAGGCGTTGAAAGCAGCCACAGCACCGAAGTAGATCAAGCCGAGTACGAGCTGGACAACCATGCTCATCATCATGGCGTTGACAGGGACGTCAAACTTGGCATTGACAATTCTCCACATTTTGTAGCCAGGGATACCACCATCACGAGCGAAAGCGTAAATGGCGCGAGATGTGGCAGTTGTGCAGCCGATACCACAGAACAAACCCAGCACCATGAGTGGGATGAGAAGACCGATGGCACCGCCGGAGGAGCCCACAGCATCGACAATGATTTGGGGTGTAGGCTGGCCAGACGCGAGGGCAGCGAGCATGGCCTGATCGGGCAGGACGAAGACGAGGGGAATGAGGAGAACGAGACCGCAGATGGTGTTAAGGACAATGGTGCCGACCATTGCCTTGGGGACCTGAGTCGCAGGGTGGCGGACTTCTTCGCACATACTATCCACTAGTCAGCACGTGGACAAATACCGTTTTGAGATTACCATGTTCTTTTAAGCATGTGTCGCAATGAGAGGAAGCAAATGCTCGGGTACACGACAAGGCTGCTGTGGGAGGGCTGCTTTGGAAAATTGCATGGGGTAGAGCGCTTGGGCAAAAACTGCGTGTCGCTCTGGCAGAAGTAAAGGGCATGCTCACGAGACAATCATTCCGGTCGAAGAGGTTGCGTAGGCAGCATGGAGAAGTCCGACCATAAACGACCATCCGGGAACCCATCCAGAGTTAGAGGTGTCGAGAGTGGTGAATACGTAATCGGCGCTGTGACGACCGTGTTTCGCAATGGCAAGCACGCACACAACAATGGCGATGACACCGGCAAAGGTCCAGAAGATGGCAAAGGTCTACGGTTAGTGAGTAACTTGTTCTCGAGGGGCTTGGGGGAGAATCCTCACATCGAGCCAGGGGAGCCACTTGTTCGAGGTTACACAAACAATGTTGCACAGAAGTGTGACCCCAAGGAAGATCAGGTAGACCTGCCATGTTGTGCCAGCGAAGATACCGTTGCCGTCCGCATCGGTGAACACATTGACACATGCCACGTAGAAGAGAGCAGTAGCGAAGTTGACAGAAAGAGTGATCGTTATGTTACCGACGACAAAGCACCACCCACAGATCCACGAGGCGATCTTCCGGTAGGAAGGAGCAGCCAACATGAAAGTCTGGTAGTAGACTCCGCCGCTGGTAGGGTAGACACTGGTGATTTCTCCTAGAGATGCTGCGACGCAAAGAATAATCAGGGAGACAAGGAGCCAACCCCAGATGATGGTGACGGGGCCGCCGTTGACTACCGGATAGTAGAGCGTAGTGGCCAGTCCGTAGGGAATGGCGGCCAGAACGAAGGACATGAACGCAACCTGGAGAGTCGATCTTGAGCGCACAAGTTCGGACTTGTAGCCCATGGCGGCCAGAAGATCATCGGAGTCGTTCAACGCGCCTTCAGAAGAAGGAGCCTTGCCAAGACTGACCTTCCTTCCCTTCTCAGAAGCGCGAGGAATAACATCATTCTCAGCGGCATACGCATCTGACTGTGTGCCATATGCGTGGGCGGTGGTAGCCATGGTGGGCGATGTTGTGCTGTTTTCCTGAGGCCGGTTGGGAGGGTTGTCGTGGAAAGCTCTGCGACGTCCCGAACGGGGCCCGCGCGAGCTTTGAAGGGCTGCAGATGGACGTCAGGCCGCGGCTGGGTCAGCAACCCTGCTAGCCTGCAGCGGGCAAGTTGTGTTAGCAGGCCCACGCGAATCTGAGTTTGGGAGCCGTCTGTCATTGGCGCGTGTCCCTGGTAGGATGACCTGCATGCTTGCGCACTGGTGATACCGATGGACCACCGAAATGGGACGGAGAGTCAGCCGCCATTATCGACTCGACGAGCTCGCAAAGCTTCTAGAAGTGGAATAGAAGCTGTCAAATTTTCCTGCCGTCAAATGTCGGGGTTTGACTCCCTCCAGGCGGTACAAGGCGCACAATTTGGATTGACCGTGCACGGCGTTGAAGACGTGAACATCGAATGGAAGAAAGGCCTCAAGAAGTGGTGGAGCAGTCTCTGTGGCATCGCCGGCTGGTCGCCGTCTAGGGCGGACTCGGCCTGCGCTTGCTGCAGCCAATGAGCAAGACCATGATGGCCGACCATGCTTGCTGCCGATGATGAGAGGGTTTTGGTGGCTTTCCTGCTCGGGTTTTTAAGACGCAAGCGTCGCAAAGATCCTGCCTGTGGTCGTGTGCATCAGGGTCTCGAGATAGCATGTGATAGGTTGCTATTGGCGAGGGGATTGCAGCAGGAGCAGCTGAGCGCGAAGGTCAATTGATGAAGATGTTTGAGCTTGTGCTGCAAGGGACGGATTGTGCGCGTCTTGTTCCAACGTCTCTCGATATTCGTTGTTCGTCTCACAATAGAGATGTCCGACCTGGGAATCGCGCACGCCCTACGATGTAGACCTAAGTCGCGCTCCACTGCAGAACCGTCAGCAGCGGAGCAGCCAGAAGCCCTACAAATGAGCAAAATCCACACACAAAGGTTCATGCCCGGATTTTCTTGCGATCACTGAACCTCGCGGCCCCGCAGCTACGTCACCAGCATGCATTTCGAAATTGTTGCACTCGAGAAGCAATACCAGCCGCTCCCTGAGGTACTCGACTTTCCACCAAACACAACCTACAATCTCACTGCATATGAGACTAGCACACGCGAGGAATTGCGTGCCCGCATCCGCAATGCCGACATTGTCATTGTTTCCACAGTGAAGCTTGACGCTGAAACGCTGAGCCACGCGACTTCGTTACGTACCATAATCAGCTCCGGAACGGGCACGGACTGCGTAGATCTGCAGTTCTGCAAGGCCCGGGGCATCCGCGTATGCAATTGTCCAGGGGCAAATCTGGAGACTGTTTCTGAGCACGCGATAAGCCTCTACTTCGCAGCGCGACGCAGGACTGTTTTACTTGATGAGGTAACGCGTCGCCAGCCCAGTGAATGGAAGCAGAAGGGTGGTCGGAATTTTTACCTGCGGCTATCGGATGGCAAGCCCCCGTTGACTTGTGGAGATGAAGTGCTGGGAATTGTGGGCTATGGAGGGCTTGGTGCGTACTATCTGTCCCCACGCCAGCATGAACACGGACCGAGGACACTGACCAGAGGTCTAGGGAAGAGAATCGCAGCCCTAGGAAACGCTTTGGGGATGAAGGTGCTCGTGGCTGCTCGTAAACCGCCGTCGAACCCCGCACAAGCCGACGCACAAGATGCTATCCAGCTACCAAAAACGGAAGAGGATCGCGTGCCTTTCGACGATGTACTGCGACAGGCTACCGTTATCGTACTATCGCTGCCGCGAAACCCAGAAACGCTGAACCTACTATCCGCGGCCGAATTCGAAAGGATGCATCCTTACGCAATTGTGATCAATGTTGCGAGAGGCGGTATCGTAGACGAAGCAGCCGTTGTGCAAGCACTGAAGGAGAAGCGCATTGCAGGTTTTGCTACAGATGTGTTCGAAGTCGAGCCAGCTGGGCCAGAAGACACGCCTCTTCTGGCAGAAGATGCGAAGGATCTGAACATCACCTTTAGCCCCCATCTTGCCTGGTTCTCTCAGAGGACGGTCAAGAACTTGGAACAGCTGCTCACAGCTACGACGCAGGCAGCGGTCAAGGGCGAACACATAAACGTGGTTGTCTGATGAGTCTTTTGACCGTCGACCAGAGCTAATTGTGCCTATGCGTACTGTGCAAATGTCCACTGGTGGCCCTTGTGCTGAGCTTAGGTATCTGGAAAACTGAAAGAAAGTCAAATGCTGTCAGCGCTTTGCCAAGGCGCGGACAGGCCCTGAGTTGGCTACAATCTCCGTGCTGTCAATGCAACTTCACGATCTTACCTCTCCTCTAGCCACGATCCCATGCTTCGCAGACACCAGCTTCTACGAATCGTGTCGCCATCTCCTCCCGCCTATCGCACGATTCGCACTTTGATATCAAAAGCTGCGAAGTAGTTGTGCTTGGCCAATGACTTCAGGCAATAACTCATCTCATGCGTGAGCTGGGAAGCTTCATGTCCAGCGAGCATTTCGAACACGATGCAATAGTGGTTGGTGAGAGTAGAAGCCCGCTCACAGCTTTAAAGTGCTTTCGTGCCGCAGGCAAGACAGCGAATATCAAGGAAGGTGGGATTTCATAGAAGCAAAGAGCGATTTCCTAGGCTCAGATCTGTCCCAAACCCTCTCCATAATGGGAATCGAGCTTTAGGGAAGTAACCTTGTGCTTTTATACAAACTATGGTGTCGCGCGATAGTTTTCTCGGTGCATTACCTTTGGCAATGTTTTTCCCTGACTTCTTCCTCGATTGCTCAGCGCATGTGCGCAACTTGCCTCCCCATTCTTGCCCGGTGTTGCTTTCTCATTTCACCTGCTAGGCTTCGATCCAAGCACCTTCCACAAGCTCATGCTATATAGAGGGATCAGACATCTATCGCCAAGTGTCAAAATATACTGTACCTGCATTTGCTTCCAAGAATCAGTTTCTAGGCTACAGTACGGCCTTTCGTGGTTAGCTAATTTCTCAAGACGTGGGTAGCTTTCTCCCATCTGTGCCGGCGAAACTTGGAAATGGATATGCCACATGGTCCTCGATGTGTTTATAGCTCCAGCGGATTACTGGACTGGCCGATCCTGCGCAGTTGCTGTATGCTCGTTGTAACGATTGACAGTTTTGGCACAGCTGTTGCACCTACACGACCCACGGGCCCTCGCAAACTCAGACCGGAGGCTCACCCTCCTGGTCTTAATGCTATCAACATCCAGCCTCTGCGGATATGAGAGACACGATGGGAACGATTCACCTTTGCTGTGGGCGTGGAATAATTATCTGATGCAAATGTATGCTAATAGTTTATCACACAGGACATGTTTCGCCGTCATCGTGATAAAACAACCACCTGGGAACGGTTGGTGGTGTGACTCTCCTCAACGTCGAATGTAACCACATGTGAAGATACATCTTTTAGGCGTCAGTAGTCGTTCACGAGTGGGTCCCGATCACAATGTGCGTAAATGATTCAATAAGCCATCGGGCTCGAAGCTGCAGCATTAGGCTCGTAGAACAGCCAACAACTCTTAGAGCCTGCCTGGGAGATTGGACTGTGACATTCGAAGAGCCTCAAATGCATTGAGCTACCGGTGTGCAGCTACATGAAGCCCTCTGCGTTGTAAGTTGATCGTTGTGTGTGTGCATATGGTAGGTTGACCAGCTAGAAAAGTGGAGAGCGCTAGCCTTTTTGAGGATAGAAAGGAAGTGACATAGCTAGAAGGTTCGGTGGAATTCCGGGATTGCCGTGTACGTTCAAGACAAGGCAGGAAGACTCGAGATGCTGCTGGTGAAAACCAGGGCATGCTCGAAACAGGCCTTGCAGATATATAGCGATCGAGTGCCTTTGTTTCCCGTCTCTTTTGTCAGAACTCACACACCACCAATACGCACGGCTACGATTAGCTCCCGTATACTTGCATAGTGCTCACGACACTTGCTCGCATACCTGGTTACAACAAAACGATACCCCGCTGGCTTTCACGCCATATACACAAGGCTCTAGTCACACACCACAATGACTTCTTTCGACGCCTACACCGACCGCGCTGCTAAGGCTCTGGCAGACAGCTTTGAGCTGGCCAAGAACTACGCGCATTCGCAACTCACACCTCTGCACCTTGCCGTTTCGCTGATAGATCCTCCCAAGGACCAGGCGAACCAAGTTGACATCCCACCCCCACCGCTATTCAAGCAGGTCCTTGAACGCGCCAATGGCGACGCACAACTCTTCGAACGCGCTCTCAAGAAGGCTCTGGTACGATTGCCGAGCCAGGACCCTCCGCCAGAGCGGACGTCGCCGTCACCGAAGATGGCTGAAGTCCTTCGCAACGCTGAGGACCTAAGCCGAACGCAGAAGGACAGCTATATCGCCGTCGACCACCTCATCCAATCGCTCTGCAAAGACACTCAAATCCAACGATGTCTCGCCGATGCAAACGTACCGAACGCGAAGCAGATCGATACTGCCATCCAGGCGTTACGAGGCACCAAGCGTGTCGACTCCAAGACTGCCGATGCAGAGGAGGACAACGAAAACCTTAAGAAATTCACAATTGACATGACCGCTATGGCACGGGAGGGCAAGATCGATCCGGTCATCGGTCGTGAGGAGGAGATTCGACGAGTCGTCCGCATTCTGTCCAGACGAACAAAGAACAACCCTGTCCTGATTGGAGAGCCCGGTGTCGGTAAGACCACAGTCGTTGAGGGTCTTGCTCGCCGAATCGTCGATGCAGATGTCCCTGCTAACTTGGCAGCCTGCAAGCTGCTCTCCCTGGACGTTGGTGCTCTTGTTGCTGGCAGCAAGTACCGCGGAGAATTCGAAGAACGCATGAAGGGCGTTCTGACGGAGATCGAGAAGTCCAAAGAGATGATAGTATTGTTCGTGGACGAAATTCATCTGCTAATGGGTGCTGGGTCTTCTGGCGAGGGTGGTATGGACGCCGCAAATCTACTCAAACCTATGTTGGCTCGTGGACAGCTGCACTGCATTGGTGCTACCACCCTTGCTGAATACCGCAAGTATATCGAGAAGGATGCAGCTTTCGAGCGTCGTTTCCAGCAGGTCTTGGTGAAGGAGCCATCGATTCCCGAGACCATATCAATTCTGCGTGGTCTGAAAGAAAAGTATGAGACACATCACGGTGTCACTATCATGGACGGTGCCATCGTTGCTGCCGCCACCCTTGCCGCTCGCTACCTGACACAACGCCGTCTGCCTGATTCTGCAGTCGATCTCGTCGATGAGGCTGCTGCCGCCGTTCGTGTCACCCGTGAGTCACAGCCCGAAGCACTCGACAATCTTGAGCGTCGCCACCGTCAATTGCAGATCGAGATCCATGCCCTCGCTCGAGAGAAG
This sequence comes from Didymella arachidicola, assembly GCA_016630955.3. Taxonomy (NCBI): domain Eukaryota; kingdom Fungi; phylum Ascomycota; class Dothideomycetes; order Pleosporales; family Didymellaceae; genus Didymella; species Didymella arachidicola. The sequence continues at coordinate 792,102 of CM049987.1, forward strand.
GACGAGGCTTCGATCCAGCGTCTCAAGGAGGCTCGTGCAGAGGCTGCCAACATCGAAGAAGACTTGAAGCCCCTGCGCGACATGTATGAGCGCGAGAAGGGTCGCAGTCGGGAAATTCAGGACCAGAAGGTCAAGCTTGACGGTCTCAAGAACAAGTTGGCTGAGGCTGAGCGTATGCGCGACATCCAGACTGCTTCGGACTTGAAGTATTACGCTATTCCGGACGTCGAGCATCGCATCACTGAGCTCGAGAAGCAGAAGGCTCAGGCTGATGCTGAGATGTGGGCTCACCAGGGTCATGATGGCCAGGCACTTCTCAGCGACGCAGTCGGACCGGACCAGATCAACGAGATCGTTGCTCGCTGGACCGGTATTCCCGTCACTCGTCTCAAGACTACCGAGAAGGAAAAGTTGCTCAACATGGAGCGCCATCTTAATGCGACTGTCGTTGGACAAAAGGAGGCCGTCGTTGCTGTTTCCAACGCTATTCGACTCCAGCGCTCCGGCCTCGCTAACCCCAACCAACCACCCAGTTTCCTCTTCTGTGGACCGTCTGGTACCGGTAAAACACTGCTCACGAAGGCTCTGGCTGAGTTCCTCTTCGACGATCCGAAGTCCATGATCCGATTCGATATGTCTGAGTATCAGGAGCGTCATTCCCTCAGCCGCATGATCGGTGCGCCACCCGGTTATGTCGGTCACGATGCTGGTGGGCAGCTCACTGAATCGCTTCGCCGCAAGCCCTTCTCGATCCTACTCTTCGATGAGGTCGAGAAGGCTGCAAAGGAAGTCTTGACTGTCCTCCTTCAGCTCATGGACGATGGTCGCATCACTGACGGCCAGGGCCGCATTGTCGACGCAAAGAACTGCATTGTCGTCATGACCTCCAACTTGGGTGCCGAGCATCTCGCACGACCCAACGCTCCGGACGGCAAGATCGATCCCACCACCAAGGAGCTTGTGATGGGTGCCCTGCGCAACTGGTTCCTTCCTGAGTTTCTCAACCGCATCAACAGCATCGTGATATTCAACCGTCTCACCAAAAGGGAGATTCGTAGGATCGTCGATGTGCGCTTGGGAGAGATTCAGAAGCGACTTGCTACCAATGGGCGCAACGTCAAGATCGAGATGTCACAAGAAGTTCGCGACTATCTCGGCTCCGCTGGTTATTCGCCTGCCTATGGTGCTCGTCCTCTCGCCCGTCTTATTGAGAAGGAGGTCCTCAACCGTCTTGCCGTGCTCATTCTGCGCGGCGCCGTCAAGGACGGTGAGGTTGCGCGCGTCGAACTGGACGATGGACACATTGTTGTTCTTCCCAATCACACTGATTCAGAAGAGGACTCGGAGATGTACGATGAGTCTGATGCAGTCGCCGAGTTGGATGATGAGGGTGATATGGATCTCTACGATTAGAAGTCGAGAGGGAAGAAGCGTGATGCTGAGGATGAGAACATGGTCGACTGATGGTACAGCATTGGCGTTATGGTGTTTGAATCATTGTGCATTGGAAAGATGTGCTAGCTTTACGAGACACGATTGATGAGTACTTCCGAAAAGATACAAGCATTGGCTAATTGCCATTGTACATAGATAATACGACATTCTGAAAATGGCATGCATGTCCTGAACACTCCATGTGATGCACTCCACCACCGAACACTGACTACTCTGCCAACAACATGTCTTTTCTTTCGAAAGAGGGCCCGGCGCTATTCGTATGTTCTTTCAGGACATTTTTCCTCGACACAAGGTGCCTCCACTCTCCTGTGTTTGCCGGGTGATCCGCTTTGCGCTGGCGAACCTCTTGAGTTGCGGACCCGGTTTCTGCAACTGAATTTTTTAAACAATGTGTGCTATTCGGCATGCTCCAAGAAGGTGCATAACATCTCTCGATCTCGATAAATGACTTGCACAATGTCCAAACGGAAAGCATCCAGGCCCTATGTTCTTGAAGGTAAACGCGAAACCGTTCGGGGCCGGCTCTGGTGTCCGTGGTTGTATTCTGAGGTTATCGGCTTCCAATTCTATAACCCAGGAAATATTTGTTGCGCTATTGACCGGAAAGCCTAGAACAAATAGGTTCGGGGGAAAGGGTGCACCCGAGGAATTAACCTGGAAGGCATAATTGCAAAATCGTCCCTTGACTTCGCTGTTGGCCTGTGACGTGGGGTTCGTTTTGTAACACTTTTTTCCAAATATTAAGTTTCTACGCCAATGTCACACAAAGGCATTGTGATCTCTGCCATATAGTTCACTTGACATTAGACATGAAGAACTATGTTTTTGAAAAAGACGGAACGAGGTCACCGGTATTGCGAGATGTGATTTTGACACTTCAGAACAAATTCGCAAAATTCTTACCTAATGCAGAAGAGACTTGGCAAGTGATTGATTCTTCTTCGCGTGCGATTTAATTACTCGTATTCGTATGCGACTCGCCGGTTGTCAATGTCACGAGCTGACGGCCAAGACCCGAGCCCACACCACCAATCCCGACGTAATTGCCCAATGGAGCACCTTTGCGACTACCATCGAACGCAGTTCATCCGGTACCACACTTAGATTATACGATCGTGGACACTTGTGTCGCGAAGGGCCACTTCTTGCATATGGTCAACGTACAATGCCGGTGGGATAGCCGAACGTGGAGCCGAACGCTCCTAGTCTGCTTCAACCACCATAGAGCACAGGACTTGCAGATAATTAGACCTGCAAATCCTCCACGATGACATATTTTATACCAATATCGAAGTCATCATCGACATCATCACCAGATGCTTCCATGATCCCTTTGCAGTAAAATTCATGTCCTTCTGTAAATCACCCACTATTTACTCCTCAGTTGCATCATCAAAGGCTCTGCACCTTCGTCAAGAATGCTTATGCCAGCAGCAGTGCCAGCGATCACCTCCGTATGGAGTTTAACGCGACGTTCGCCACCATAAGATAAATAATGGCACCTTCGCAATGCCATGTGGCACATTGTCCTGTTTCAATCCGTAGAATCCCTGGCCGTCGAGCATTGACTGAGGCTTTAGGCGGCAAAATCGGACTATATTCCGCTCGTCGTCGGTTGTCCAAAACGTGAAGGTGCATTTACCCGGGAAACGTGTCACAGTTGTCACTCCCCTACGCTCTGCCCCATGAGGTGACTTCTAGAAGACTGTTGGCTTCTCGTTATAAGTTCGTTCGAATCTTGCGATGAAGCGGGCGAAGACAGAAATTAGAAGTCCAAACCGTTGGTTAACCTGCGCTCTATATGCTGACAGGAGATCCGAGCGTTGACGTATTTCTTTCTCGTATTTGGATGACGGACGGGAAACTGCAACCTGTAGCTCCGCTGTAGTAAAGGTACTTCTGCTTCGACACCATCACAGTGTTACAGGTTACAGGAACATCGCTGTCTATTCTTGTCGAATCTAAGCTCGATACAAGTCTTGATCTCAATATCGATGAGGTATTCTTCAATGAGACAGGTTAAATTCCTTGTCACAATAGTAAAACTCATGGACTGAGTAGTTAGATGAACTTCATTCAAGTCGGATTCCTGATCGCCCTCTCGAGTGACGAAGACATGGCGGAGTGCCCCAGAGATCCCAACTAGATGGATGCTGAAGTGGCTAATTACAGCTTACGAGGAATCGTGCGAACGGAGCTCAACCCGCAGGTCCCGCTGAGTTGCTCGGACGACCGTTGTGAACTAACTATTCGCATAGGGCATGGTCTGGGGCGCTGTGCCTTGGTTGAGGTCCTGACTAGACATCTCGTACCTTATCGACATAACGAAAGATGCCAGCACTCATAACCAACTCTGAGACGGCTTTCAAGGTGTGAGAAACACTAGTTCAGATTCAGGGGAGTCATACACAGAATCCCTTGCCAACTACCGTTCGAGCTTGCCCGTAGCGAAACCTCCACCTGCCTCAAACTCCTTGCTATTCCGCAACACGATACATGCGGTCTCTCCATCGTCTGAAGGTAATCGCATCGATTGCAATCGCCTGCTGCTCCAAGATCTCCAGTTGTTTTTCGATGGGGTCCGAAATCTCTGCACAGCAAAGCTTATTAGTTTCGAGCCACTCCGCCCGCTTCGTGAGAATGGAAGACCTCAGCGAAGATGTAAAGGGTGGTCTTGCCTTGGAATTCCTGACAGAGAGTGGCGATTTTGTGGGCGGACTGCGTGGCCGTAGGCTTCTTCCTGGGCTGTCGATGCGCGATGGTTCTCGCCTGGATTCGAGTGAAGTGGGCGCTCTTGAGCAATACAACGTGCGGCGCGTTCTAATGGGAATAATTGTGTCAGTGGCCGTCCGTGTACGGGGTTGTTCGACGAGATGCGCAGTCGTGTTATCTCTCGGAGACGATGGGTAACAATTAGCTTTGGTACGAGTGAGAGATTGACTTCTGAGAGGCGGCGGCATGGCGAGTAGGACCTAACCAGTAGTTCTTGAATGGATAGACAAAGCACAATCGCTCTTTTGTATTGCATGACAAAGGCTTGCTGTTTTTTCTCTGCCGCTTTGTCTTTCGAGGATCTACGCACATGGACAACAAACCACGAGAAACAAGCGTGTCGGTTAATTGTAATCAACCCTTCAGCTCCAACAAGGCTCTGGAGGATCCTTGTCTTTGTATCTCTCACGAAGTAGCGAACTCTGAATTCGCGCGTCGCGACTGTTAGTTCAAGTCTGTGACCAGCGGTCCCTGCTAATGTCAGCTTGTTGCACGCAGCTTGAATAACGCAGGACCCCACCATATATACATTGTTCCGGTATACAATCTTCCACGTCCCATTGCGCTTGGCCCAAGAATCTTGATACTGCGAGTACGCGATCAGAACACCAGAGTCGTCAATGACCTGCAACGCCCCGCCCGTGGCATTCAAGTAATGTGCAGCCCTGTAGTAAGTCGCGCTGATTGCCGTGTTCTTCTCACAGAGGCGGATTCTCTGCGTACCAAGTTGATGCTGGGTGCTAGGGAACTGTGAGAGCGCCGCAGACAATGTCGTCTCGATTGCAGCAAGGCCGTTCAGAACGCCCAACGGCGCCGAGTAGTCGGCGACAGCGTCCGTGGCGAAGACTTCTGAGAGTGCGTCGAAGTCGCGACCGTCGATGCTGAAGGCATATTGGGAGAGGGTTTGGCGGATCTCTTCGATGTCGGCTAAGTCTGTGAGTTTGCTGATCCTCTGGTGTGGAAAGTAGGCAGGCAGTGCTGGGAAGGCAATAGGGCTGGGCGAAAAGTCGGTGCACGGCCTTGAAGTTATTGCATATGCAACTGCAGTAAGCAGTATGAATACTGTTGAGGTCCACATGATTGTTCTGGTTTTACTGAAGCCCAAAAATTGTCCGGAAGTCGTCGTTGCTCTGTGAGGCTCGTTTTACTGATGAAGACAGTGCCAATGCCCTAATGTCGGACTAAGACAATTTCAACGGAAGATGCTGACAGGACGACGGAACCTATGCGTATCGAGAGGCTGAATAAGGAAGGTCGGGACAGCTGACACCTTGCTTACGCGGAATTCCCGCGTAAGTCAATGATTGGTGTTTGACCTTGCACAACATCCTGTGACCAGCCTTTCTTTTTTTGCAGGACTGCATGAAGTATTGCGCCTTCGTATCACCGTTTGAGCCTCCAAGATAGGGTCCAGGGAGTTCACAGCCCTTGCGAGCCTCTCCCAGGCCTCCTCTCTCGTTTCAGTGTAGTCTCCAGCATGATCCAGTTGCACTCGTCGGCCCTCGGCAAGGTTGAACATGGCATAGATCTTGTCTCTTGGGTCGGTGGCTTGCCGATTCCGAAATTCATAGACAACGTCAAGCAAGTTGTTCTCGAGGCGGATTCCTTCCATGTCTGCAACTTTTCTGAGCTGTGCCTCCACGACTTCGAGGAACGGGCCCAAATCGACAAATCGAAGGAGACTCTCCTCCTATTGTGGAGATGTTGCAGCCAATTTGATCTTATACTTGAGGCGTTTCAGAGATTGCAAGTCGATTGACCACGATACCTTGTTTGTACCACAGGTCAGAGTGGATTTGCGCGCAAGTGCGGCCTCTTGAACGGTCCAGATACGACTGAACCACGGTCTCTTGAGTAGAGCTGAAAGCCCTTCCGCATAGAGATGGCTGTCTTTCGAGTACCAGGGCGCATCTGTAGACGGAGCTGTCTGATCTGCGAAGTACTTGAGGGCAACGGTACCGAAATGACTGACTTCATCTGCAGTACCTAGCCATACGTGGACTTCACTTGCTGATCTGTATATCTGATCCATCACGCGCACCTGACAAATCTTCTCCTGAAGGTCCCACTGGTTGATGCATCTGTGAGACGAAGCGCTTGAAGGGCTTCGCAGAGATTTCGTGTAATTCTGCGGGGCTTATGATTTTTGGCTGTGCTGTAGATCGTGCTATCATATTGGTGGCCCCAGACATACGATAGTGCCTCATAGTACGGTCTCTCGGATAGGCGACAAACGGATAGTCTATAGTGTAGCGGTTCCTCGCCCGATCCCTGTAGTAGTTCCAGTACACGGATTTCACCAGGGCCCAGCACACATCCATAGTCAATTCTAGCTGTTGAGTCCTACCAATGATCAAATTGCGTGCCATGAATATGGGCAAGATACAGCTCACATTTCGCCATTCGCGTGTAGAGACTTCATCGTAAGTCACTTTCCACCAAACGCCAAAAGACAACCTCCAACCGGGGGAGATAACTCTCAACAGACGGTTGAGACCGAAGGGCAATTTAGAGGATGCCCACGACCATTGACGCAACTTCCAAAAGTATTCAGTCGAGGTCATTGTGTATGAGGTAACAATGAAGGAGGAGAAAGCGGAGAAGAAGAAAAAGAAGAAGAAGAAGAAGAAGAAGAAGATAAAATAGTAGCCTGCAGGCAACTTTGCTTCGGGGGTGGCTGTGCGTTTCTAGGGGCTGTGCTTGCTGCTTGTCTGACCACTCAGCCCCATCAACTGCTCATGGTAATTGTTGCGCACATGCCTTTACTCGTAGATATCTCGATTGAGAGAGTGGAGGCGTATGGTCGCATGCATTCAGCCTGCATCCTAGTAAGAAATAGTCGATGTGACTTTCGCATCTAGAACACGAAGATTGAACAGCAAGCTCTACGTCCAGTTTCAAGATCAGCAACGCTCATGTCAATGACATCATGCTAAGACGGTATATACATTGTTATACATACTACTACAGCCCTGTTCCACACCCAGATGCCTATGCTGTCCTCTCGCTGTGAACTTCCTCTTCTTCCTCCTTCTTGGCGGTCTCGTAGCGCTTGCCTCGGAAAGCGTACACACCCCAGTTACTGCAGGTAACGTCGTGAGGATCCAGGTCGTTCAGGTCCCATCTCAGACTCCTGAACAGGTTCTCGCCAGGCGTCAACAGCATGTCCATCTCATTGCCATACCGCTTCGTCAGGTGGTCAACATCCTGCTGCACATCCCATGGTGAATATCCAGTAGCGATGATGGGTACCTTTGTTTCGAGTAGCAGTGGGATAGTCTCCTCCCACTCGTGCATCGATGCAGCGTTACCGAAACCAGGGTGGAAGACGACGAAGCAGTCGAAGTATGGATCGTAAGGGTAGAAATAGCCCGTCTTGTGGATGTTCTCGTACTGTTCAACGAAGGTGCTGATCTTCATGGCATTCGAGATGCGATCTTCGATGACGGCGCCAAATGGGTTGAGAGGTGTGCGCTCGGGCATAGGAAGCTCCTTCTCGCGGTTCGCCATGGCTTCAGGGCCAATGAAGTGGAGGGAGAACTGGACGCGGTGGAAGAGGTACGCGAGCTGCATCCATGTCTCTCGTGGAAGGGATGACTCGGCACGGGCGCCGAGAATGAAGAGGCGGACCGAGGGAGGCGCTATGCGGGCATTCTTCCAGGTGTCGCCGCCACCACTTCGTGGTGGATGGAGGGTATGACGCAAAGCTGCGGAGATGTCAGTTTACACGCCTCTGCATATATGAGGCAAGACCTACCGCTGAAGCTCTTGAGACCCTCTGGGGTCATTCTGCCACCCTTGCGGATGTTGTATGGACTGAGCTCGTTGATGACACTAGCAATGGTCATGGGATATGTGAGAAGCTTTGTAGCCTGTCGCATCTCTCGGTCCTTGTTCAACGCATCAAAGTCTCGGGTATACAGGTATGTGTCCCAGCTGGTCATGTTGACAAGAATTTCTTCCATCTGGGGCTCAGCGAACTGGAACTCCTTGAAGAATCTCCCACTGCGCAGATCATGGTCGTCCTCATTCGACTGACGTAACACATCGCAGACCTCCAAATGTGCCTCGTAGTCGTCCGCCCAATGTTCCTCGCAGCAGTAGACTGGTATCCCACAATCGGGGCATTCGAAGTCTACGTGGGCTGGCGGGGAGCCCTTCTCAGAGGATTTGCGGGCCTCGAGATCCATAGCGTTCTTCGGTGCTCGAGTTGGCTTGTGATCAGGATGCGGGCAGTATGCATGTTGGCGCATGAAGGCCGCTCGTTTGCGAATCTGCGGTATGGGCGAGTCGGTGAATGAGTTGAAGAGGTTGTCCTCTGTCAAGACGAGGGTCCTCTTGTGACCCTCCGGATCGATGTACTCATAAGGCTCGAACGGCTTGTTGAAGCTGCGATTGGGCGTCGTCGAGAGTGTTCGTCGAGGGGAAGTTAACTTCGATTGCGCCGGACTCTTGGTAGAATGATTTCGCTGCGACGCAACATTCTGGGCGATGGGGCGAAAGGCTTGCGCGAACCGCAACTGGGTACGCGAGCCTTTGAAGGCAGATAAGCACCGCGTGCACGTGTATGAGGGCCTCATCTTAGTCAATTAGCCTCCGCGACTGGAGGGGTGAGAGCTGCACCGCGGCCCATAGGATGATGATCCATCACTGAAAGCTACGGACTAGCGTCGGTGGTGAGAGACAACTTTTGCCGACCTGTCACGTGCATTTTGATCTTGCACTCATATATTGCATCTACTGCTACTTTGTGTTCTACGTGAATGTGAAGACATCCAATTCTGTGATACAATCCAACTGAATAGACACATATGTCGGCCCTCATATTCTCCTCGCACTTATCACAGACACGGGTACAGATTGGTGAACGGCTCTAGGTACCCTGTTCCACTTGGGCAGCAGTGTCGCATACCAGTGTTTCAATCTAACATCGAGTCTCTCCACGAATCCCAAGGTAGAACGATGCTTCGGAACGCCTATATAACCTGCGAAAGCTGAACATTCATGTCCTCTCGTCATGGTGGTGCGAAGCTTTGACTGGGGGACCCTGTACGTCAGCTGCACAAGCGAACGACGCCAATTATAGCAGCAACACGCATGCAGCTCATCCTGACAGCTTACAGGCGTGCAACCTCGGGGATGAAACCCTCTATCCAAATTCTCAGCCTCATGGTAGAATGTCAAGCTTCGGCACGCCATCAACGCGTGTTGCTAAGATGCCGGGATCTACGCTGCAAGAGAGATAGTCAACATCCAGCACCACAACGCTGAGCGGTCCGATGACGACTGCCCGCGGTACCCGCATCTACCTAGTACCTCACCCAACCCAGATATGGATGGAGACACTCGTGTTCGCACCCAAGATCACTCGCTCTCCGTTGTCCTCGCTATGAGGCTTCAAGGATGGATTGACGACAAGCTGAAGCTATCGAATCGGTCATGGTTGAGGCGTGTTCAAGCAATATAACTCCTGCATGATCCTCTGCCCTAGCTGCTGTTAAGCAGGCACTGCCACCGCCGCGCACTGTCAGCAATCCCACCTGTGTCTAGCGGACCGCTCTAGCTTGCACTCACGGTGTGTTACGGGTCGCATTGCTCCGTTCGCTGGGATTGATGCAGGTGCGGCTGCCGGGCTGAAGAAGCTTGACCTTTTGCTTGAGCAGTGCGCGCATTCACAAAACAACAATGTCTCACGTTTTCGGATAGCAGCGCTTCTTGCATGAGTCTACTGCAGCAGTGCCCGCTGATCGCTCTGTTATTCTTAGCGGAGGCCAGTATCGTTTACCTCCCGCCCCGCATCTCCCCATCGTGCAGCATAGCTCCAAGCTGCCAACCGCCGAAACATGGTGCCCAAACCTACCGGGTGGTTCAAGTCGAACAAGTCGCACACATCTGTCGACAATTCTTCTGGGCAACCATCTCCTGTGCCCTCTGGTAAGTGCGCGGTTGGAGCTCCAATAGTCTTGGAAGGTCGTGCGGCTGACAGTACGCGCCGCTGGCACAGTGAACAACGAGTTCCAGAATCCGCAACAGGCGCAGCTTGGCCAGCAGCCACCTTTGCAACAGCCTCCGCTCGGTGTCGCCCAGCAGCAGCAGCAATATCGACCGCCGCAGCAGCAGCCGTACCCCCAGCGCACCACGAGCACGAATCAAAGTCACCGTCTGAGCTCGCACGACCAGCTGCAAGGCTACCCACAGCAGGGCGGTCCTCCTGACCCCTCACCTGGCTTTGGTCAAGCTCGAGCAGGCTCACAACAGCATCCTGCGCCTGTGTATGTGCAGGAGCAGCCTAAGAAGTCGTCTCGGTTCAGCGTCAGCCGCATCGCCGGTAAAGTGACAGGGCACAAGGAGGAAGACGGCTCAAAGCAAAGTAAGAAGGACAACATTGGACGGCGCCAATCGACCAGGGGAAGAGAGAATCGACCTCCAGAGTACCTGCAGCAACAGCAGGAGCAGCAAGACGCGCCCCGTCTCAACACGCCATCGCAGCAGTACCACCAACGCTCCGGCTCCCAGCAACAGCTGCCCACCTCAGTCGAGCAAGACGAAGGCAGCCCAGGTCTTGACCCTTTCCTCCAGCAGGATCCCAGTACACCTGAAGTGCCACCAAAAGATATTCAATACCAGCAGCATTCCCAGCAGTTTGGTTCGAGTTCGCACCAGGGTCAATACCGGCCCCCACTCGACATAGTAAGCACCGAAGGTAGCTATCAGAAGCAGGGCGGGGTAGAACACTACAGCCCCGACCAACACCAGGGCCCACAACTACAGCAACAACCGGCGAATCAACATCAATACCAAAATTATCAGCCTGTCACCCAGCCGTCTCAGACTTCGGACGCATACCAGTCCTACCCTCCGCAATCCGCCCCAAGCCCCCGGCCTGGGAACACTCAACTGTACAATCAAGAAGTCTCACAGCAGCAGCGCAACGCCTATTATCAACAACAGCAAGCTGGTCAGCAATCCCAAGGGCAATCACCGCAGGACGGCCATCCTCAGAACAACCATTTCCAACATCAGCAGCAGCAACAGCAACCGCAACAATTTGCGCCTCCTCCACAGTCTCAGTCCCAACAAGCCCAAGACTTTCGTCAGCAGCAAGAACACCCTGTTCGAACTGCATCACTGCACCAGCCTGAATTGCAGCATCCTCAGGCGACTCGTGGCGTACCTCAGATTGTTCAGGGCGGCCAGCCAGTGGACCAACAACAGCAGTTACAACAGCTTCGTCCACCATCCTCCCAGCAGCCAGCCCCGCCTTCGCCGTTACAACATCAATATCAGCCTTACGACCAGCAGCAGAATCAACAATCCCAGGTTTCCGACTCACCTACTTCAAAGATATCGCTCCAGAATCAAAGTCAAGACAGCATGGCACCCAGCAGTCAGAGCAATGGCAGGTTGCGTAAAGTCGCTGCTGAAGTTGGCCAGCAACAGTCTTCGACTTCGTCGCGCGAGTCATCGCTTCTACAGCAATCCACAACACAAGGTCAGCCACAAGGACAACCATCCGTGTCGCCAGGTGTCGCAACATTCGGAGCTAACGTCGTACCCACAGCTTCACAAGGCCAGCCTTACCGAGGTGATAAGCAGAGTGGAGAGACAGGGCGTACAACACCTCCCCCACGATCGGCGGCCAGTGACCTAAGTGAAGAAGATATCGAGAAGATGATGAAGGATCACGAAGTCCTGCGTGAGTACTCGCGAAGACAAAAAGTGCGCCCGGCTAATTAAACAAAGGCGAAAAATACCAGAAAGTCAAGAGATACTTCTTCGAACAGCAAACACAGGTGCACCAGCTGCAGAATACCCTAGCAAACCAGCGACTATCCTTATCGCGCACATCATGGGATGACAGCGAATACGCGACTCGCTTCAATAGACTTGACGGACTAATCGCACAGCTTTCCTTCTCCATTCGCAAAGACTGGAAGTCCATTCCCATATTTTTGCATCCAGTGGTCAACAAGAATGCTGTAGAGATTGGCAAGCAAGAAATGACGGCTGTCGGTCGTGCGTTCATCTCCCACTGGCTGGTGGAGAACATTTTTGAAAAATACTTTCATCCGGACCTCGAGCCTGGTTTCTCGACACAGCTCCAGATGATCCAGTTCAACATCCGCAGGTTCGCGCCTCCATGTCACTCTACTGAGGACGAAGACTCTCTTGCTGCGAAAGTCATAAATTGGCGTCTGGCCACGCTCGAGGGCCTGTCCGAATTGCTAAGAGCGCCACAAGCCGAAACAAACCGCCAAAAATTGACAGAAACCCTGAACGAGAAGCTCATCGCATCATTGCAGATGCTTCTGAACGATCCCGCTCCACCTGACCTGGCTGGTGGTGTACCCATGATTGTTGAATTGGCCATTAGTATTGCACAGCATCTGCCGCTTGAAAGCCGAGAGGTACATATCGAATACTTCCCTCCGGGACATGGCATTGTCTCGGAGTTGATGAAGATGGAGTCCGGTATCCCACCGTTGACGAGTCCAATCAAGGAAATCGACGAAGCCGATCGAGCCTCCTTGAGAAGCGTCGCCTCTAAGATGGATGACAACGCGTCCGTTGATCAAGATATGCAAGGGTCGCAGCCTCCCAAGGAGGACAAGAAACGCGGGTTTTTCGGTGGGCTGGGTGCGTCTAAGAAACCCACGACAGCACCAGCATCACTCGGCAAGCGCGAATCGTCTCTGGGCCAAGGTGGCAGCCAACAGAGTCTCACCGGGCCGCCTGGGAGCTCGGGCGGGCAGAAGGATGAACCACCGCCCCCTCGCGTTCGTTTTGCCGTTGGCGTAGCAGTCCAGATCAGAGGCAAGAGCGTATTGAGTAAAGCACCAGTCTACAGCACTTAGCAGGGCTGTCCTTGGAAAGGCAGCGTCATGATTGGTTTATTACTTCGCTTCTTCGTACACAGTTGTGTAGATACCGGGGCTTTCACAGGTATTGCAGGTAGATCTGCACGTCAATGCCTGGAAGGTTGTCGTTGTACTTAGCGAGCGTTGGATTTGTTGATGCGTTGGTTGTGCATGTACCGATGCCCTCGCTGCTTCTACGGTTGAGCCAAGCATAGCAGTAACGATGAAAATTGGCGCTGCGGAGATGTATGTGTACACTGACGTGAGGGGTGGTGCAGGTGGATTGCCTGCGGACCGCCTGGGACTCTGATTGGCCGACCACCTAATGTTTACCGCTTGTCAACAGACTCGGGCAACCTCTGGCTCGTCACATCCCATTGACAAGCTCGACCCCAAACATACAGTCATGGACGACCTAGAGACTTCGGCGCTATATAGATGTACCCTCTCTTCCGCAGATTTGTTCCGAACCACATTGACAGAGCCCAGCAACATCTACAGCCGTTCCCTCACCCAGCGCAACCCACTCGGCATGCCTCTCTAATGGCCGTCTGCAAATCCGCTGCCTCACAACCTTCGATATCCAGCGCACCATCGCTCTGCCCACCTCTCTTGAAACCAGGACCGCCCGCCTCGCATGGTCTCCCCCCACTCCTCCTGCCGCACCGTCCCCCTCCAGGTCCTCGCGACGCGCGCCCCGGCCCGTTTCGAACCGCATCCTCGTCTACGATGACAATTCGACTCGCGTGTACGACTTGCGCGACCTGAAATGGAACGCAGTGATTCATAATGGGTCTGGAGGGATGGGGCGTAACGTGAATGTTGAATTTGGGGCTGGCGAGGATGAGGTGGTTGCGTGGAGCGACTTTGGTGCTGCGGTGAAGGTGTGGTGTCTGAGGAGTGGGAGTGTCAAGGAGATTAGGGATCCAAAGTTCTCCGGGAGGGGGTGGGGTTACAGACCGAGTAGCAGTGCTGCTCATGGCATCGAGGTCTCTCGCAGTGAACACTCGGCAAGAGGAGGCGTTATGGCTATGCTATGTCGAACGTGGGGTATGGATGTTCTCATGTTGCTTGCGCCGCGCACCTATGCACAGATCAACCGTGTTGAGCTGCCCACCGTGGATGCGGCGGGGTTGAAGTGGAGTCGTGATGGGAGGTGGATTGCCATTTGGGACGCGCCATCAATTGGGTACAACCTATACATATACACCGCCGACGGGCATCTGTACCGCACAATCACCCGCGAGCCGTCGAACGATGTGAGGGAGTGGGGCGTCGAGGGTCTCGGCATCAAGAGCGTGGAGTGGGTTCCTGGTACGGAATGGCTGGCGGTGGGCGGCTGGGATCGCCGGGTACGTATTCTGTCGACGCGGACCTTTGCACCTGTCGTGTTCTTGGATCACACTGCCGTGATCGATGTTCCTGGCGCGCCTGTCTATTCAGAGCAAGTCGATGGACAGGGCAACAGGTCGTACACCACCACACCTCAGCCTGTAACGCCACCAAAGGCACCATTGGAGAAGAACGAGACGAGTCTCATGAAACAAGGTATCAGTTTGCTCGCTTTCAACAGCGAAGGCACGCTGTGCGCTACAAGGGATGACTCGACGCCGAGCACAGTCTGGATCTGGGACCTACGCAGTCTACGACCTCGGATGATTCTCATTCAGTACTCACCAGTCAAGACATTGCAGTGGCATCACGACAACCCCGCTCTCCTTCTCATTCAGACTGCCCACAACTCGCCGACTTTGTATCTCTACCAAGCCTCCAATCTCTCAGCGTCAACATCTGCGTCAACATCCGCATCAGCACCCCCTCCAGCGATCCTCGACCTCTCCTCCCACATCGCTAAACCATCATCTGCGCTCCCAACAAGGTGGACAACATCCTGGCTGCGCACCCCTGCCGACAAGAAATCCGCTTTTACCTTGGCCCACCAGACCGGCTACACCTACACCTGGCCATTCGGCAAAGACGTGATCCTACGGTTCGACACACCGGATGGCAGTGAAGCGAGCGACGACAGCCTGTACGATATTCTGACTGGTCGGAAGCCTACGCCGAGACTGCCCGATAGTGATGGGCCGGATATGGATGATAGTCTACTCGCGGAACAACAGCTCGTAACGGAGGATGAGGGGTATAGGATGAGTTTTGAGGATACATTCAGGGGTAAGATGAGGGAGGTGACAGATCACAGGAGGGAGATCAGCGTATCGGATGAGAGTGGACTGGACGAGATGTTTTGAGATTGTCTGCATTAAGTGTTTGGACATGGGGTTTGGCGTATGGTGTTGGATGATTACAGTGGACTCAATAGATACCCCTTGCCTTCCTTCCCTTCCAATACTGTATCAGCTCTAGCACCGGACGTTCAGTGACATGCCCCAGGCACCCTTGACTCGCAGAGAGCCCCCAGCGACATGCTTTCTCAGCCATTCAGCGCTCATCTATGACTACCGCTCCTTCCTCACAAGGCAATCTTGGTGAAAACCATCGATTACTCACTGTAAAAGGGCCGTAATCCTCCATCCTCTTCGCCTATTGACTCCGTTCATTGGCGCAACGACGTGCTCTGATGCCCTTAGGCTGACTCTCCCTGCACGTTGGTGGAAACCTATACCTACCACATGCAGCAGTTTATGCATTTCTCATCGAAAACCCAAGGGAAAAGGGCCGGAATCTTGAATCCTTCGTATACCGTGGTACACCCTCAGTGATCATGTTCGCCTGCTTTCCCCTTCGAGGGTCTATACCGACATCTCTCCATGCTGTTTTGCCACGTCTACTTCCCGAACACAGCAACTTTCGTAATAACCATTGATTCCCTATGGTAAAAGGGCCGTACTCCTATCAATCCTTCGAGATTGACCTCGCCCGCTTTTTCCATCCAGACCCGAGTCGATATCTCAGACAGCCCTTTCCATGGTGTTTTGCCACCCCAACCTGCCCAACACAGCAATTCTCATGTATTCCATTGAAAGCCCGTGGATAAAGGGCCGTAATCTCATCGAGATCTTGGAATCCTTCATGCTCGGCTTTGCCTGTTTTCCCCGTCCAGAGCGCATCGATATGTTCAGACACACGAGCTGACTTGCATTCGCCACTTGCACCTACCGAACACAGCAATTCCTGTGATTCCCATCGAAAGCCCATGGGAAAAGGGCCGCAGTCCCATGTCCCGCACATCCTGTATGCAAATCTTCCATGCTGGTCTTCGCCTACTTTCCCCATGTAGAGCACATCGATATGTCAGAATCCTGCGGATTGATTTGCATTCGCCACTTCTACCTGCCGAACACAGCAGGTTGCGAGTCTCCCATCGAAAGCCCACAGGAAAAGGGCCGCGTCCTGTCATCCTTTGTGGAAATCACCCGTAGTGGTCTTTGCCGGCTTTCCCATTCAAGAGCACATCAACATCTCCCAAGACGCTCCATGTACCTTGTATTCGCCACGCTCTCCTTCCTCACAAGGAAAGCCTCAGCACAACCGTCGATTTACCATGGGAAAAGGGCCGCAAACCTGCTTTCTCCACGTCCATCTTCGCCGACTTCGTCGTGGGACGCGGATCGCGGTGCTCATGGACCAGGCGTCGAATCTGGCTCCAGGAACCATTTGTTTGCCACTGCGTGATCCAGACTTATCTCCGCGCCGAGAAGCTTACCAAACGTCCATCAATTTCTCACAGCAAAAGGGCCGCAAACCCAAACGATCAGCCTGCCCCTTCGAGTAACAGATGCAAAGAGTGTGGAAAACGGGTGGCGCTAAAAGGCCCGTCTTCAGCTCCTGCAACCACCGTCGGCCGTCCAAAGGTTCGGAGGCGCACATCGGCGCGGCAGCGCCTCGGGTATTCGGCGAGCGATCGACCAAAGTTCAACCTACTGCATAGAGTAAGTCTGTAAGAGCGTTGATTGCGGTGCGCTAGAGTTGCCCTTCCTTAGCGTCATCTGTGGGTCAGTGCGCACCGAGCCCGAAATGCGATAGGCGGGTTGTCCACGAGAGGTTGCACAGCGACGTCATAACGGGTTCGCTCAACGGTGACGGTGACGCGACGTTAGCGCTGGCGGGCAGGTTACAGGTTTTGGTGCAGAGCACAGCATGGGGTACGCGAAGCTGAAGGGACCCCTCAAAAGGAGGTTGCTTAGCTTGCTGCGCGACATCCCATAGCATTAATCCAGGATACACGTTCAAGTTCGCCAGCCTACTGTTTCGTACCCGCAATCTCATTCGATAAACCCAGACGAAGTACGCCATGGCCAGCAAAGAAGAGAAGCCCACCGAGCAGCCCAAGGGCGGCGACCACATCCCCGCAACCAACGAGGAGGAAGAAGAGGAAGAGCAAGCGCCCCAGGGCCTTCTGAGCAAGATCGGAGATCCAGTCGGTACGTAGCACGCGAAGCCTGCTTCTTCGCAACCCTCACCACCTTTCCATTTCTACAAGAGAGCCTGGCCAGGAGGCCCTCACCAGCTCAACCCTCTCCATTACCCTCCTCCCATCAGCACCCTAACAACCACAGGCAACGTCCTCGGCACTGTCCTCCGCCCCGTTGGCGCACCCGTCGAGAAGGGTCTCACAGGCCCATTGGGCAACGCACTAGGCGGCGCAACACGGCCCGCACTCGGACCCTTGATGGGCGAGAAGCACGAGCGGTCGGAGCTGCTGGGCGGCGACAACAAGGACAGCTACGAGAGCAAGCCGGAGAGCATTGCAGGGAAGGAGCAGACGGGGGAGAACCCGCTGGGCCTGGATCAGACGGGGAGGTGGGGGTTTGCTGACGACGATAAGAAATAAGGTTGGAGGTCATTATTCAGACTGATGAGCGATTGAGCATTTCAAAATGGAACATTGAATGCATTGATCGTGTTTGTGCACATTGCGCGCCCTGTCGGCTATGAACGTGCAGACAGTGTGGTGCGATGGTAGATGCGACCCCGTCTGAGATTGCCGTAGTGTTGTAAGGAAAAGAGAATGATTAAACCAGATAACTTTTCATAATGAGAGTGTCAAAAGCGACATCCCTCCGCCAGAGCTACAGCCAGCCAACGTCCGTTTCTTGAGCATCTTGTAATCGTCAGCGAAAGTGAAGAGTCTGAGGTCGATATACTCACCAAGATTCTAGATAGATCTTCAAAATTGAACCGCTGGGATACTGTGAGGATCAATAACCTCAGACGTGTGCATCTGGAACATGACTTTATCGACAACCTTTCCGGCCTTGTGTCCAATCTGTGAAAGTCGACCGGCTCTCTTGAACCCGAAGTCACCCATATAGCTAGTAGCCCACTCGACGTCGTCGCCTTTTTCGTAGTGCACGTTTGCCAGAATGGTCTTGATGGTACGGCTGTGTCCGGTCTTGAGGTACTCATAGGCAGCGACGTACTCATATCCGCCTCTCTTGACGTACGCAGTGTTGCATGTGTGCGCCATCTGGTCGAGGAGGCATTTGCCCACACCCTGGCGGAGAAAGCCAGGGTGGACATAAACCTCAAGCTCAAACGTAAAGCGGTACATTCCAGTCGTATCGGCGAGATCTGTGAGATATGTGAAGCCGACGATTTTCTCGGTAACATAGCCCTGTGGTCCCTTACGCTGGTTACGCTTGCTGACTGCCACAAGGCAGGGAAGGCCCAACTGCACAATGCCGTCGATGAATATGCGGATCTGCGCTTCAGTCTGTTCCTCAAGTTCGGAGGCATGCACAGTCTCCTTGACGTAATAGTTGTAGATCTCCTGTACTATGGTCAGCCGAGGTGTGGAGAGATCACAGCACGAGAAGCTTACCATAATGCCAGAGATATCAGCAGGACCGACAGGGCGAAGGTATATGTTTGCCTTCGGCCTCAACCGCTGGTCTGGAAGTGGTGGTCCTTCGTACGTGGATCTGGGTGTTGGCCTGTTGCGCCTAGCGTGCTGTCGGCGTTGCTTTTCGACTTTGATGGCTTCGACCATGGCGATCCGTTCTTTCACGCAAAGCATGGCGTAAGGACACTCCAGCTCGTTGTCTTTGTCATCTTGATCGATCCTCGCTTCCGGAACAACGATGGTTGACATAAAGCAGTTGCTAGGATGACCATCGCTCCATCGCTCCCAGTACGGCAGACTCTCCGTGACGTCAATGTCGCTCAGAGGAGCAGGCGCGCGGTGCCGCACCTCTTCCCAGAACTTGCGTGGCGGGGTTCCATCGATGGTCTCGTGAAGCCAGTAACGCGGTACCAGGTCTTTGTTCGTCCACCTACCATCTTCACCTTGTAGTCCGAGAAAGTCTGGCGAGGCAATGTCCATGAGCTTGGTGCAGTCCTTGCTTTGTTCATTCGCCCACAGCTCGATCACCTGACCGAAGTGGCGACTTGTGAATCCTCTGCGAGCGGCCCAATCTTCTGGGGCAGGCAACCAGTCACCGGACCAGTCCATCAGCTTCTTTACGTCGTAGGAAGGATCGCCGTTGCTGTCAGACTTGAAGTTGACTCCACCATCGCTCTGACTACCAGCAGATAGCACTTTGGGTATGTCTCGCGACTTAATCCATACATGCTTTCCCTTCGGCGGCTTTGACGTTCTCGGCCAATTAGGAATGTCGCGTCTGGGTGATGAATGAAACTTTTTAAGCTGAGGGCTTTTACGTGCAACCTGAGCCGGGGCCTTTAGGGGCTCTTCGGTTGTTGGAGGTGAGGGTGGTGTGTCGATCTTTGGTTTGGTGTCGCATCTGATCAATATTAGAAAAAAAACTATGTTGAAAGGAGAGGGTGCTCACGGAGACACTTGAATTTGAGCAGGCTTGCTTGTTTGAGACTTGATCGAGGCCAGCGGGTCAACGCCGCCTACGAAGCCAGGATTGACACTCTCGCTCAGACCGTTGCAGTTTACATTCATTGACGGCCAGTCTTGCCTTGATACGGGAGAGTCGTTCCTCGAGACTTTGACTTGGTCCAGGTTGATGCCTTCCCTGCATGGCTCTTTATGTTCGCATTGTTCTGAGACCACCGCCTGCTTCCCTGGTGAAGGGGCCTCCTCATCTTGCGAAGTGAACTGCATGGATATTAGGGTCTTCAGCGAAAACGTGGACGCTGCGACGTAAGAATTCCAGTGTGAATGGCACAGTAGATACTTGCGTAGTGATAGATGTTGATGTGAGGGTGTGAGTTGCGGCGTTATCTTAAACACATCTTATTCTCAAGGGAAGAGCGCCGGCATAGTGACATTACTTGATCACAAAGAAAGGAGGAGAAAGTATGGCTTATATGGATCATTGCACTTACCACGGTAGGACCAATGTTCGGCTCAGACAGCAACGCAGGGTACTTTTTGCGCAAGTGTGGTGGTATGGACGCACGTGCAGGAGTTGCGCTCATGTCTACAGACTGGAGTTCGCCTTTGGGCTTACGGTTCTTGTGGTTCTTGCGGTTCTTACGATTGGATCGAGGCTTCTTCGCGACAGCGTGGACGTGGACGTGGTCTCGTGGAAGTGGGCTGTTCGGTGGTTCAGGTCGGCTGCTGTGCTGTGGTGTGACGCAGGTACGTGCCTCGACAGGTGCTTCTGGCTGGACAATGGTAGCCTTGAGCTCTTCTTGACAAACGGATTGGCTTTGGCCAACCTCTGGAGGCTCTTGCGCTGCAGCAGTTTCGGTGTCGAGCGGTACAAAGTTGAGAACTTTGCGAGCGCGGTTACGTCTCTTAGGCTGTTGTGTGAGTCAGAATCTGTGGGAAGGTGCAAGAGCCAATGTGAACACAAGAGGAGGGGAAGTTATGGAAGCTCAGGTTTTGATCAGTGTGTGTTGACCGAAGCGGCATAGGGCCGCAGGTGAAACAGGCAGTAAGGCGTTGGGCGTTACTCTCACCTACTTCTCGCGCACCGACAGCCTCCTTTTGCTGCCAAGTCAGTTGATCATTGAGGACATTCAGCTGCTCTCGGCGAGGTTGCATGCTGGCTTTTGAGGGTGCTGGTGTATGCGGAAATGGAGCTATGCCATCATCAGGGCATGATGCGAAGTGAGCCATGGCAGGAAGGAACGTCCAACACAACTCGAAGGACCAAGAAGGTTGCTTAGCAGAGATGGACAGCAGAGACTAGATTGGTGTGAAGTGTGGTGTAGAGGGGGTTGATACCCAAAACCTAGGTTTTCGTACTGCTGCCCTCCCCGCTTCTGTAGAGGTTCGTGGTGAGTCTGCGCTGAAGGGGATGATATCAAAAACCTAGGTTTTTGTACCGATGGCCTGCCTGCCACTTCTGTGGAGGTTCGTGGTGAGAGAGGACTGCGCATCACATCACCGCAATATTAGCTAGCTCCTATGAATAGACCTGGGATCATTTGAAGAACCAAGGTTATTCAGAGAGGCCAGAGGCACTGTCGGGAGGTAAGTCCAGGCTGAGATGGCCAAAGCCATGTCTCTAGCATTCCACGCAGCGCCCTTCCCATGATGATGGATCTTTGCAGAATGACATCAGGTCTCCATCAGAACAGGAAGCTATCATAACAGTAATAATAACAGCAATCTGGCAAGAGTCCAGCTGATATCCGTTGACTTCAGGTGTTGTTCTCGGGAGGGTTGTGAACGGAAACAGTCGATGTTGTTGAGGCAACATTTGCCGAGAAGCAGCTCCACCCTAACATCGAAGTTGTTTCTTGCTCTGGCAGGCAGGCAGCAGACATATACATCAGAATCAAACAAGTCAAAATGCTGTCGATATTACGGAAAGCGCGGTTAAAGGACAAGGAGATGCGCATCTTGATGCTGTGGGTGTCTAAAGATTCCATTGGTATTGTTGAAAACTGACTGCAGAAGGGGCTTGGACAATGCCGGAAAGACGACCATTGTGAAGAAGATCATGAATGAAGATGTCAACAGTGTGAGCCCAACACTAGGCTTCATCATCAAGACAATAGAGTACGATGGGTATGTTCGCTGTCCTAACTCGGGAAGATGAGATGCTGATGACAAAGATACAAATTGAACATATGTACCACACCTGCTTGATTCCGGCTGGGTATGCATCGACTGATAACGCAGGGGACGTCGGCGGCCAAAAGACGCTGCGCACGTACTGGAAAAACTATTTCGAGAAGACTGACACGCTCATCTGGGTGGTCGATGCCACCGACCGTGAGCGAGTAGGCGATTGTCGGCATGAGCTTGCAGGACTGCTACTCGAGGAGGTAGGCGGCCATGTTGTGGCTCATCAAAACAAGCTGACAAGGCCAGCGACTATCGGGCGCAAGTCTGCTAGTGTTCAAAAACAAGAGCGACGTTTCCGGCGCCATGAGCGAGGATGAGGTCCGCCAGGTGGGTGCTGGCGTTGGTGTTGGGACGGGTTGCTAGGCCAATGATACTGACGACACGCAGGGACTCGGGCTCGACGCCATCAAGACACACAAGTGGACAATCATGAGCTGCAGCGCCATGACCGGGCATAACCTGCAGGAGGGGTTGCAGTGGGTGGTACAAGACGCGAAGGCACGGCTTTTTCTGTACTGATCTTTATCAATGCTGCTCGGGAGCAAGGGGCACACCTAGTCCTGGACGTAGTCGCACCTACGCTAATGAACGGCTCCCGCCCAAGTGCCTCAAGTGTGTGGAGAACAACAAACATTAAACAAGCTGCTGCGTGACCTGAACCCATATCCCAACACCTGCTTCTGTGTCCCTCGTGCTCAAACGCTGCCCGCCGCCGTCACCAGCAGATCAACGTTTCAGCGCGTTGAAACTCCGGGGATACTGACAGGACGCTTCGACGCTTAGACCAGGCATGCACTGAGCACTCGAAGCAACTAAACGACTCTCTAGCCTCGATTCCGCCCAGGATTGCCTAAGTGCTGGGCAGCTTCATTCTCAACGCGTTGGTGTCTTAATTAGAGCACGGCCGCATTGGGAGCTGTGTCTTAATAGTGTTTACTCGAGGCCGCTTGCTGATCAACAGCAAACCGCGACCATGGCGGAGGAAGTCAACCCACAAGAGTTCGCGCGGCGGATCCGGCAGCTCGGAGAACAGACGATCGGAGACAGGAAGCTGGAGGAGGAGCTGATTCAGGGACGGAGTGAACGACTCGCGCGCAGAGCAGGTGTGTGCACACGCCGCATTTGTTTTGTTGTTGACTCCACAGTACTAATGCGTCGCCCAACACAGAGCGCGCTCGCTCGATCTCTCCAGAGAAGCCAACAACGCCGCGGCAAGTGCAAGAAAAGACGACCGCCATGAGCCCGCCGCCCGCGCAAGACGAAGCCGTCGCGCGTGAGGAGTCGCTGCAGCGATTGACGAGCCCCTCCGCGCCCGCGACCGACGATGGCGAGCCGCAGAAGCCGGCAACGAGTGCAGCAGCATTGGGCCGCTCAGGTACCCTCTCGTGGAAGCAGCGCCCGCAGTCTGGCAGCATGCGCCGGCCGCTGTCTGTGGCAGCCCGACCCAGCTCCCGCGACGCATCCACGCCCTCCTCGCCCGAACGGCCGCTCTCCAGAACACAGATCGCAGCCTCATTGGGCGCGAAGGACCCGGCATACTTCCGCCAGTCAGCCGAGAGTGGCAGGGGCGCGGCTGCGTACAGGAAGAACGAGGACGACAGTGCATCAGACACAGGGTCCATTGGGAGGAGGCAGCTGCCCGGCATGTCACGAGACTCCGCGGTCTCGCGAGAGTCGACGACATCCAGCAAGGAGCCTGAGCTGGCGAGCCCGCCCACGGAGAGCACACCCTCCAGCCGGCCCACGTCAAGAGGCGGCTCCATGCGAGGGAGTACGGCCATGAGCAACCGCTTCTCCACAGCGACCTCCATCTCAGGAGGCGAGTCCGACGCCGCAGCCACACGATCGCCCCTACCAACGCTTGAGTCGCAGAAATTTGCCCCACCTTCAGAACAAGGGACCACAGGGGAGAGCGGGGACAATGCAGGGGCGACACGCGGACCGCTCATGTCACCGGCGCAAGGGAGGAGATCGCCTGAGCGCGAGCGGTCTGCATCCCCTACGAAGGGCATGGGAGGCTTCGTGCTGAGTGCAAGCATGAAGCGCAGCGATAGTGTCAGCAAGAGATGGAGCACGCAAACCCCACCGCCGCTGAACAGGAACAGCTCAACTCTGAGCAACCGAGCAAGTGCCATGTCCGGATATGGATCTTTAGCGAAGATGGAGCGTCCAACGAGTCTGAGCAGAGAGGAATCTGCGGACACTCCTTCGCGACCACAATCAAGCTCTAGCAACACCACAATGAGGGGGCTTGGCATTGAGGTTGTACCAAAGGATGAGTTTGTCAGGCCTGCGTTGCCCAATCGTCACAGCCGCAGCAAATCTGTTCACTCCACGTTCAGCAACAGAGACAGCGATGATGGCGAGCGGCCGTCTAGTCCGCACAAGCGATTCAGCCCCTCCAAGTCCAGCTGGCTGGAGAATGCCATCAACAAACCAGAGTCGCCCAAGCCACTGGCTCCTGCGTCCCCCTCACAGCCAGCATGGATGGCCGAGCTCAATCGTGCGAAGCAGCAACGTGGAAGCATGGACCTAGGCAAAGGCAGCCCTCTTGGAACACCATCTAGGGAGCATTCTGGCTCACGTCCGGCATCGCCGCTTAAAGAAGTTCAGCTCAGGCCAGTGTCACTTCGCAAACAGGCTCAGGATTCACCCAAGCTCGAATCACCCAAACTGGATGCATTCAAGTTCGAGCCGTCAAAGTTTGACCCCTTCGCGAAAGAGGAGCCGCGAAAGGCGTCTCCCTCGCTCGAGCCTGCGGCTGAGATCAAGCCGGCGTCGCCTTTAAAGGAAGAGACGAAGCCTTTCGAAGAGGTCAAGAGCGCAGAGAAACCGAAACCCACTGATAAGGTTGCGCCCATTGAGGCTGAGCCTGCAAAGACCGAGCCCATCGAGTCAGAGACAGAAACTCCAATCGAATCATCCCAGAAACAGGCTGAAGTGGCTCCGTTACCTGCTCCTAAGAAGTCGGTCCTATCGCGCTTCCCGCCTGCTACCGAATCGAAACCGATCACACCACCCAAGAAGGACTTCCGTGCTGGCTTGAAGTCACGACAGATGCCACCGTCTGGTAGTCCTAAACCACAGAGTGAAGCGCAGAATGAGCTCGCGAACGTTTTTGGAAAGCTCAGGAAAGCAGAGACCAAGAACTTCGTCGCACCCGACGTTTTCAAGGCGAACATTGTGGGTGGTAAGAATGCGCTCAACGTTACTGGAGGTCCGAAGCCTACCGTACGCCGTGATGAGTTCAGAGAGAGCTTGAAAGAGAAGCGTTCATCAATGCTAGAGAAGGCTCAGGAGGAAGGTTCAGCACTAAAGCGATCAGAAAGCATCTCGAAGCCTGCTGTGGTACCAGAAGCTATCGCAATCCGAGGTCGATTGGACCGATCGAAGAGCATCTCCAAATTTCCCATTGTCCCCAAGGAAGAGGAAAAGAAGCCTCTACCAGAAGCTCTTGCCCGCAAGAAGAGTCTCCGAGGCGTCGAGCGGCCGAATCTCGACGTTAAGGATAAAGAGGAGAAGCCTGTTCCAGAGCCGCTTGCCAGGAGGAAGAGCTTGCGAGGAGTTGAGCGACCCAATCTGGATCTCAAGGACGATAAGCCTTCCTCTCCAGCTCCCTTGTTCTTCAAGAAGGACAACAGCAAGCCTAGCAAGCTAGCAGATCGGTTCAATCCTGCACTGGCCGGGATGCTAGCCCGTGGACCTCCCCCTCTAGCGAGTGAGAAGTCGACCTCCAGTGCTGGCGAATCATCTCCCTCACGTCCGGCGAAGGAAGAGGCAAGTGGACCTGGCCCTGAACTTACACATATGACCAAAGGACGCGCCCGAGGGCCGAAGAGACGAACTCCAGCTGCTAAGAAGGCCGCCTCCGAACCTGAAAAATCCCCTGAGAAGGTGAATACCACTGTTGCTGCTGCCCGATTGGTCAAACCCAGGCAAATTCTTCCCAGCTCTGAACCACCTAAGACTAACGGAACGCCAGAGGAGTCCTCTACCGTCAGCAAGTCCACCAGAGAGTCCATCGGTGAGAAACCTCTAACACCAGCAAAGCCACGCCAGATCTCAGCGAATTTTGACAAGGCCCCTGCCCCAGAAGTTGCGAAGAAGCCATCATCGATTGAGCTGAGCAGGAGGGTGTCCGGTACACCAAGCCTGACGAAGAAGTCACCCGTGCCAGAGTCCATTGGAACACCAAAGACAGCTTCGCCTGTTGTACCGAAGAAGTCTGACAGGATAGCTTCTGGCAACTTCAGTGCTGCGCAGCCTTCACCAAAGCCGGAGTCTATAAGGTCGCCTTCTATCACATCAACCACATCGGCGAAGCCAGCGTCTCCCTCGCCATCTGTTACACCAAGATTCTCAAGACCGCTGCCCACACCGCCGCCGAAGGAGTCGCCGAAGCCAGCGGTGTTGAAGGAGATCCCCACTCCCAATGCTGAGGCCTCGCCCGTCCCCTCACCACAAAAGTCTGGCTTCTCTTCTGTGAGAGCTGCAACAGCATTGTGGGGTCAACAGTCGGAGCCCTCCTCTTCCGCACCCCTCAGGACCAAGTCACCCATCAAATTGCCGACGCAGGCTGATGAGAAGGCTGCGATGAAGGATGCCGGTCTTGTGCGATCGCCTGAGGCTGAAGCTAAGCCAGAGTCGCCAGTTCGACCAGAGTCGTTCTCCTCCAAGCCACTCCCACCGGCCCCTCTCCAAACTAAGGCTAAGCCAGCGGGACTTGGCTTCAGCCTGGGCGGGTTTGGTAGCTTCGGGGGTGCCGCATCACGCTCGCGAGAGTCTAGTCCGCGCCTATCCAAAGATCTCCCTATGTCGCCACCTAGGAGCGCAGAGAAGCCACAATCGAATACCCCGAAGTCGCCACCTGCGCCGACCGCACCAAAGCATGATGGTATGTTCGCTGAGTTCTTCGACGAGGCTCCCATTACAGAAGGCCAACTGCCGGAGAGCATCGACGCAGTCCAGGTACTGCACTCTCCACCTCATGACCTTGGCCCTTCCGGGAAAGTGCGGACCCAGAAGTCGGAGTTCTATGAGATTACAGGCGATGGCAAGATGTTGTCTGTAGCTACTCATGAGCAACATATGCTCTTCCAGGACTCGATGTACATTTGCACCCACGTCTACACCGATTCCAAGGGCGTGAAGAGCACCAATGTGTATCTGTGGGCTGGCAATGGTGTAGCGGAGTCAAATATTGAGGATGCGCAGCTATTCGCCAGCAGCCACGCAAAGCAGAATCAAGCAAAGCTCCTCGTGCTCCGTCAAGGCAATGAACCGCCTAACTTCTTCGATGCTCTTGGCGGCATTGTCATCACAAGGCGAGGAACAAACCCAGCGTCTAAGGAGTTCATGTTGTGCGGCCGACGTCACCTCGGCCATCTTGCCTTCGATGAGGTTGATTTTGCGCTGAAAAGCTTTTGTTCTGCGTTCGTGTACCTTATCTCCACGGCATCCGGCAAGGTATATCTTTGGAAGGGCCGTGGCTGCTCAGCAGAAGAGCTCTCCGGCGCACGCCTGATGGGTATGGACCTTGCACCCACAGGCGACTTCCAGGAAATCGACGAAGGTTCCGAGCCACAACATCTCGTCAACGTCTTCCCACCTCCTACACACAAGGGCCCTGCAATCCCACGCTCCGCCGACCACTGGCGCTACAAGGCCACCTCGGACCGCTATCGCGCACGACTGTACAAGATAGACCAACAACAGGAGGCCTCGGGAGGATGGGGGCAAAGTCTGCAGGTGGGTTCCTTCTTCGCGAACCTGCGCCGCAGCTCGTTTGCGCAGTCGCTCTCTCCCACTTCTACTGGCGCACACGCTGAAAACGGCCCACAGACGCCCAACACCCCCAAGAGCCCCCTGCCGCCGGGTATCACGACCAAGATTGTAGAGATCATGCCTTTCTGCCAGCGCGACCTGGAGCCCGAGTACATCTACGTCCTTGATGCTTTCTTCGAGATGTACATGTAAGTCTCCCCGCTTCCTCGTATCTGAAGCGGACACTAACAAGATGCAGTATCGTTGGCGCGCTGGCTCGCAGCCAGGCCCCCGCGTTCTCCACAGCGCTCATGTTCGCACAAGAGTACGGCATCCTCGCCGTCTCGGAAGAAGATCGCCCCTTCATGCCCGTCACGACCATCGTTCTCGAGGGCGTGCCGCGCGACATGAAGGCCGTCTTCCGCCACTGGAACGACGCGCTCATTCCTACTGCTGAGCTCATGAGCGGCAGTCTCAAGCGCGGGAAGAGTCTGAGGATCGTGGGGCTTGAGAAGGCCATCCAAGCTACAAGGAGGTAGAGCTATTGCGATTTATGGGTTGTACGATGTGGCGGTGTTGCTGTTCTTGTGTATATATCTTAGCATGGCATCGTTGGTGGAGCCTTCGTGGCGTTTTGGTAGGAGGTCTGGTCATCGAGCTCCCATGGAGTGTGCCTGCCGCGAGCTCTTTAGTAGGAATGCATTGTCTTCTGCTTTTTGCACTGCATTGCACAGCTTGATCAAGTGTATGCCAATCCATCGTTGATATTGATGAAGCAAAACTATGAATGATAACTATGAACAAGAAAACCAATACAGTGCACCCCCGAAACGCCCTGCTCAAAACCCCAACTCCCTCAAAATCTCCTCAAACAATCTAGGACCGCGACATTTCCCCCTCCAATGTATCCAACGCCGTCACGCCCCCGCTCAACACATTCCTCGCACTCGCGTGCTGGTTCTGCCACCGTGTGCGCGCCATGTCCATCGCCGCGCCCTCTTTCGACGCCACGACGAATGTGTACGAGAATGCGAAGACTGCGGAAACGTTAAAAAGATTCATGTGGAGGTGGTGGAGAGCAAAACAGGCATACCGATGAAGCCGGTGAAGGCTGGGAGGAAGGATTTGGGACTAGCTGGCATGTCGATGTGTGGTGTGATGGTGTAGTTGGTGAGTTGAAGGGCGAGGATCGAGGTTCAACTTAACGTGGTGCTGGGCTGTTTGACGGGTATAGAAGCTTTGTATCAAGAGACTGCGCGATGTGCTGACTAGATGTATTCGCACGATGATTGATTGCTTGATGGATGCAGGGGGTGATACTGGGAGTAACACAGAAACACCAGCACTTATATCCTCGACGCATATCCAACTCCTTCACGAAACCACACGGCGCCCGCCGACTCCTCTGAGCATGCGTTGCGTGACATGCTCACCTTGCCCATCACGGTAATGCCAGGTCCCTCAGCCTTACGGGCCTCACCCAAAGCACTCAAAAGTCGAACGAGCACAGAGCGATCTTGGGGCGCTGATTGGGCCGCGCAAGCGTGATGTCATGCTTTTAAACGCTCCCGGCTCTGTGGTCAGACGATGTTTGGGTCTGGAGGGGTTGTGGTGGCGAGATGTGCGCTGGGTTGCGCTGGGGGTGGTGTGAGAACGGTGGTCGTGCGGTGGGTCGTACGATTATCGATAGCTCTCGGATCGTTGCCGGGATGAATAGGGTTGGGGTGCATGTGAAGTTGCTGTGCAGGAGCAATTTCTTGTATGCTTAGCTATTGTCATTCGTGTCTTTTCTGTGCTGGGCTGGATGTAAGTAGCGTTCTCGTTTTCTGTTAGCCAGCTGTTAAATACTCCTCGTTAGCTAGAGGGTCTGGACTGTTCACGCCCATGAGCGGCTTTGACCAAAGATGCACTCAAAGAGAACAATTCGCACGGCCAAGCCATTCGTTGTAGGAACTGGATTTTAATTCGCGTTCGACATGAAGCGTCGTTCATACAAGTAGATGGAGAAGGAAGTCGTGACGAAGGCAAGGCTGCTAAGTTTAGATCTAGCGCACAGGCACGTTCCCAGCAATGTGGTCGATCACCCGCAGAGAACCAAACACCGATCACTCTAATGAACCTTCCCGTGGTTCTTTGATAATTGTGCCTCACTTCGATGCTCAAGATACCTCCAGAGGGCTGCCACGCTCACATGCACGGAGTGAAAATCTCATCGCCTGTGCGTCAGCCTCAGCTCTGCACGGGAGTCTGAGGCGCTGCGGCCATTAACTTTAGCTTCGAGAACGCAGCGCCAACGCACGCTATCAGGTCTCAACCGCTCTTTTTGGCCAGCAGCCAAACTCAAAGGAGACAGGCAAGACGCAGGTACCATTGATTTATGCTTAAGCGGTCTCGACAACAGCCTTCGATATGGCTGCTCCGGCACCCTTCAGCTCGGCGTGAGCACTTCTTGTCTGGACTCTGTCTTCTGCACCATCTCTCTCAGATCTGCGAGGAGTCGCACTTTCTCCTTCGCAGTAATTGATCACCTTCTATCTAATTGTTAATATTCGTTTCGAACCAACAATGCGTTCGTCGGCAGTAACATCGCTCCTCGCAGCGCTCGCCCTCGCATCCGCCCAGCAGATCAACATCGACGCCGCTCTCGCCGTGCCAACCCCAAACCTCTCCATCGACCCTCTCGCGGCCCCTTCAGCGCTGACCTACGATGTCTTGAGCGCCACGTCCTCGATCGCCGCCGCCGCCGCTGCTGGCGAGACACCACCCGTGATCCTGAAGCGCAGCATCGTCGTACGCCAGGACAACGCAACCTGCACAAACCGCACCATCGGTGCCGGCCCCGTTCCCTCGCCTGACACGTCTTCAGCCTTCCTCTCGTACCAACCCTTTGCCGACGCTGCAAAGAACGCCGCAACGCCCTCAAACTACACAACCGCGTTCACAAACTTGCACGCCAGCAGCACCGCAAAAAACTACCTCGGCGTCGCCGAACTCTCTTCCTACTCCGTGTCGAACTGCACCGCTGCATGCGACGCCGCGAGCGGGTGCACAGCCGTGAACATATTCTTCGAGCGCACGCCGACACTGAACCTGGGGCCTGGGTGTACGAACGCGCCCAGCAGCACGGTGATCAAGTGTGTATTCTGGGGCGATGCGGTGACGAAGCAGAATACTGTGAATAGCGGATACACGGACAATGGGTTTGTGGTTGCGATTGCGGGGAGCAACGGGTATAATAAAGGCGAGGCGGCCAAGGAGGCGGCGAAGAGCAGTGGGAGCGGGAGGGTTGAGGTCACGCTGTTAATGTTGGGCGCTGTTAGTGCGATCATGATGTTTGGGTTCTAGAATTTGGGACTTTTTGTTTGGTGTGGTGTACGGGAATAGACTACCACTGGCATATCTGGTTCATTCCCCTCTCATGTCTCCATTCTCTTCCAAGCGGGGATTGCACCTTCATGGTCCTGCACATGCCCCCGATTCAAGAAGTCGCTGCGGATGGTGAGCGCAGAATAATCGTGTGAGCATGCCATCCATGGAACTGTCGAGACTTTGGATTTTGGGACTGCCCGTTACTGTACCGTGTTCTTAGGCATGCAGGGACAGCAAACGTGACCATCGTAGTCGTGGAACGAGCTACAACAAACAAGGGTACATGGAGCGTTCCAAGGATAAACATGTGGCGGTGCTTTCGTTGACAACCACAATTGGCCGGTACAAGAACGAGGATCGAGTGCGGACAGCCCCGACAAAGCTTCAATGTCAGCGTTCACGAACGCTGTGACCAGGAACTTGCGGACGACTCCCCATGCTGTGATCAGCGTACACTCCGCCCACCAACACCTTCTCATACGGAGGCACAACGTGGCTAGGTACAGCAGATAGATATTTCACATCTTTATCCAGTCGAAGTGAATGGGCTTTGCTTCCGCAACACCAGTCCAATCTATATTTACACAGAAGAAACTCCGATATCCAATCAGCCCAGCCGCCCACAACAGGCGACTCAAGCACCCAGACAAAGGAAAATGAAGCATACAAACGCCGCTGCCAGCGGCCCACAATAGGCACGGCATGGTATCTATGAACAAAGGGAATCGTAACTCATACAAGCAGTCTGAAAGGAATGGTGTCTCGCCACTGGCACCGCTATTGGCGTACCGTGGTCGAGCAGTAGTTCGCTAAGATATTTCAACAACTAAGGCCAAGGATGAAGATGATGAGTAACAATATGAGGTTACGACTAGCAGTCGAGCATCGATGTGATGGCTGCTATCCTCTGGAACGCAGGCTCCATGGCAGCAATCTTCTTCTCCAAACGTTCTGCCAGCATCGCCTCCGAAGCCTCAGAGACGACTAGGGTGAACTGGCTAGCCTTCTCGTTGACGAAAGTGAGCTCAACAGGAGCAGAGGTGCCAACAGAGGTGGCGGGCGAGGAGCGGTAGAGGTCGTACTCATCGTTCTCATCATCGTCTTCTTCGATAGAAGCCATGACAGCCTGCTGAGACTGGACGGGGCGCTCAATGTTGGGGTAGTCGGCCTTGAGCTCTTCCTCGGTGGACGCCTCGTCCTCGACGGCGAAGATGGTGCTTTGGCCCTTGCCGGACATGGCGGAGATGTCCAGGGGATTAGCGGGGCCCTCGGGGAGCTCGGTGACAGCGAAGACGCGGGGCTGGTATCCATTGAAGCCGTTGCCCATATTCCAATTGGTGTTGTTATTGTTGATGTTGAGCATGGAGAAGTCGAGCTGAGTCTCAGGGACCACGGTCATGGCAACGTGGGTATTTTCAGACCGGGAGAATTGGAAGTGAGCCGGAGCTGGGGCCGAAGCAGGTGCCACGGGAGTAGAGCTCGACGGCATAGAAGCCAGAGGAGCCGAGGCTGCCATCTCCTGCTGCTCCTCGACAAGATCCTCGAGGAAGGGGTTGAAAGCCTGGTGTCTAAGTAAACGCTCGATGAAGGCCTGCTGGCGGCGGTTCTCCTCCATCAATGCGTGGTTTTGATTGCGGAGCTCGTTAGCCTCCTGGACCTTCACAGCGACCTCACCTTCAAGCTGACCAATGTATTCTATGACATGTTAGCAATTGATCTGAACATCGTTGCAATGTTTCCTACCCTTTCTTCTCGAACGGAAAGCGCGAGCAGAGACTTTGTTGCGGAGCTGGCGGCGCTCCTTGCTGCTGAGCTTCTTGCCTTCCTCCGAGGCAAGCAGACGCTCATCCTCGTCCATATCCTCCTCGTCCTTCTTAGCACGGATGATGTGGGGCAAGACATTGCCGTTGGAATCTTGGGATGCAAGAGCAGCATTCTGACTGTCGGCGCGGATCTGGGCAACAACACGTTGGATGGTAGCCTCTGTGCGCTCATCGCTGAGGGGGCTTGATGTCTTGCGTGGTGCAGGACGCTGCTGCTGCTGCTGCTGCTGCTGTGCATGCAGTTGGGCCTGCTGCCTCTGGTGCGCGATCTGCTGCTGCTGACGCTGCTGCTGCGCAGCCTGTTGTGCCTGTTGCTGCGCCTTAGCAAGAGCAGCCTGCTGCTGATGCATGCCAGGGTAGAGCCTGACGGCGGGAACCTCCTCTTGCTGGATCGCGCTGGGGTCGACAAAGTCGTCCTGATCATTGTTGTTAAAGGACATGTAGCTGTTCGGCGCATAGTCCATGCCCATGTTCATGTCCATGCCGACACCACTACTCCACCCTTCCATCACCGAGTCGTTGCCCATCATGTCAAGTCCGGAGGACGAGAAAACGGGATAGCTTGAGTTGAAGCTGTTGTTCAGGCCAGCGATGGAGCCAGTGGGAATACCAGTCTGCTGCTTGAAGCGCTCATACTCGTGGCTGGGTTTGGCAGCCTCTTGCAGTTCCTCGTCAATAGTGGTACTGGTCGGGCTGGCGATGTTTGATACTGCGCTCGACTCGCGCTTGAGTCCGGTTTGCGTGGGCGAAGGCAGTTGGCTGAAGTCGAAGAACTCGTGGTCGGGGTCCTGGCACTGGTTGATATGGGGGTTGAAGGCAGGAGCCATGAGCATCGCGGGTTGAACGGCGGTAGCCATGATTGCGTATATGGGAGGGTCCTGGGAGCGGTTTGGTGGTGCACTGAGGCAGGCAGAGACGTTCTTTGGGGTGCGGTGTTGGGAGTGAACCAAGGCGGTTAGTAGGCTTCAGAAGAACGCGTCAGCTCGTTTATGGGTCCGGATTTGCCGAAAAGTGTGGCTGAGTCGCAGGCTCTGCTCCTATTGTGTTTGAATCAGGGTCGAAGAAGGGTCGAAGAAGGGTCGTGTATTGATTTTGAGCGATGGTATTAAGATAGCGAGTGCTTTGGTGAATGTGAGGTGTTAGGAGCGAGGGAGAATGGAACGATCATGGGGAAGGCCATCGGCGGTCTTTTGCTGGGGCCGGTGTGAGGCGTTTCAGGGAGGCGGAGCGCAGTCGCCCTATTTCGGGAATAGACAAGCTCATCCCAGCCGAGTCCAGTTTTCAGTCGATCCCTCTCCTCCGCAGTACGGCCAGTACGGCCGTTGTGAAGACGGGCGTGCTTGGATACGGGCATGGCGGCCATGGCCATCTTGAGGCTTCATGTCATGCCTGGCGATGCAGAAGTGGTAATTTATCGTGCTTTCTCAACGAGTTCCATTACGAGCTCTCTCCCCGCTTGGAGGATCTGCAACAAGGGAAATCGCGAGAGTGATATCACCATCTGAACTCCAGCCTGACAGATACCGGCTCCCGAGTCCTCCAAGACACTTTGGAAGCCTTCGAAGCCTGGCATTACGACACCGCATGCTGACGGTGGCTTGCGATCCGTCGATGCCGGTGCCTACGGACGAATCACCGCCGCCCAGCTGAGGCTGTGCTGGTCCTTTCGGACGTATGATAGCGACGCTGCTCTGATTCGTCAAACTGGCTGTCATGATCTAAATTCGCTGGGTCTTTCTTTATCCGGCACGCCGTTAGCTAAGGCAGTCAAGAAGCTCATTCGCAGCATTGGAATCAGTCTCTCTCCGCCTTTCAAGCACCGCCAATCCATCTTTGTCAAGCTCGTCCCACCACCAATACCACATTCGCTATCTCACGACCTTCCTTTGCCGATCCCTCACCGTTCTCCGCCCTTCAGCTGATCAAGGTACTTGCCATGAGGCTCGACACCAAGCTCGACCGGATTTAAACATGTCCGCCTCACACAGACCATGAAGGGGGCATCACAACAGCATGAGGCGTACGCGGCAGCGAAACTATCGTGGGCTCTTCCTTGCTACCTAATTTCTTAGGCAGCCAGACCTAGGCGAGTTTTTGCGCTTTGTGCAAATCACAACAATAGCATCAACAATCGCCCATGGCACAGACGTGGTGCATACGCAATAGGCGAATTTGGCACAAAGGACAGCCCAATCCATTGCTGTCTTCCTCTAGATCTACCACAGGACTGGAACGCTTTAGTGATAGTCACCCAAACAATC
This sequence comes from Didymella arachidicola, assembly GCA_016630955.3. Lineage (NCBI taxonomy): Eukaryota > Fungi > Ascomycota > Dothideomycetes > Pleosporales > Didymellaceae > Didymella > Didymella arachidicola. Next base: position 827,362 of record CM049987.1, read on the forward strand.
CTCAAGCAAAAGTGTTTCAAGACATTCAGAATGCACGCTAGCGCTGCAGTGCAGCAAAGGAGGGTTCGGACACGCGCTAGGAGACTCCCGTTCGTCGGTCAAGCGCCCCTAGGGTCGAGTTGACGCATGAAGCACCAGAAAGGCGCCTCAACCTGCGCGTACAACGGCCTATGCTTTTGCGACATGGGCATGCTGAGTTTCACTTCGTTGGCGCAGGCTGGGGTGGAAGCTTCCACGCGTCAAGCATTGCCAAGAGGATGTGCGATGTGCGAGGTGATGTGCAGCTATGGGATGTATTTGGTATGGTTGGGCCGGGTTATGGTCACAGATCTGGTCATGGCTTGCAGCGTGCCACAAGGCCTGAGGCTTTGCCTTAAAAATTGCAGAGCCTTGCGTCGAGCTTACGAGGCCTCTTTCACACCCATGGTCTCAGCGACGAGAGCTAGCGCCGCTGGCGTCGCTATCGAGGAAGCTGTGGATCTCTTCCTCAGGCTGCTCTGGCTCCCTCTGCACAGGTGCTGGCGCAGGTGCTGAGATGATCGAAGCCTGAGTCTGCGGCTCATGCTGCTTCTCAATCGCCTCCTTCTCTTCTTGTATTCGCACCTGGAGCTGATCGTCTAGAACTCGCCTCTCCATCTTCAACATGTCTCCCATGCGCTCCTCGTCGACACCAATGCCCAGGTTCTGTGCAACAAACAGAAAATTCTTCTGGTCGTTGAAAGCACCAGTGACGCCGCCGTGTGCAATGCCTTCACCTCGCTGCACATCACGCACAATGAATCGCGCACGATCGACATCGCCAGCTGCAACGAGTGCTTGAATAACAGCTGTGAGCGCTTGGAAGCCCGGGTGCTTACCACTTTTTGACATGCGCGTGAGCACGCTCATCATCTTGCCGACTTCGCCATGTTCCGCGTACCCCTCGATAGCTCGGTCGAACATGACTTTATCCGTGTCTGTGTGCGGCGAGTCGAATACTTGTTGCAGCAGGGAGTCAACAGCATGTATGCTTGGAGGGCTCTGCTGGAAGTAGTATGTGATAAGTGATGTATAGTTGTACGCAGAGGGCGAGAGGTTACGACTGCGCATATGATCCATGAGGTCGCGCACAGCGTTGTGGCTCCCATATTGCTTGAGCAGGCGGTCGATGGCTGTGGCGTAGATGTAGTTGTTGAGACGCAGACCTCCAGCCTCAAGCTCCTCGAACATCTTGATCAAACGGCTCGCTTGTTCTTGCTCGGACATGTTACCGAGAGAACCGTTATTGAAGGTTGCTGTAATGAGCATACCGTATGTGACCATGTCTGGCTGCAGGCCACTCTGCTCCATCTGCTTCAGCACCCTTAAGGCTGTGGCAGAATCGCCAGCATTGAAGTACATCTGAATAAGGATATTGAACGTATACGTGTTCGGCGTGATACTGAATTGTGTTCCCCATTTGAGGATCTTCTGAACATACTCAGCACGCTTTCGATGGTGAATACGAGCGCTTGATGGAAGCTGGACGATTCCAGATATAGCACCATTGATGACTGCCACAGTTGGCTTCGTGCAGTTGTTGACTAGCCTTGCGTTCGCAGGGAGAGATTTGGCACCCTTGGCGTTCCTCGAATTCGAGGGAGGGGCATTCGTGACTTTCTCCGCTGATACCCATCTATGGCCCATCTCGTCAAGAGCCCGAAGACCGATGTCGATTTGACGGAAGCCCATCAAGCCGTGGATCCGTGTTGTCCAGGCATGAGCGTCTGGCTCCAATCCTGAGGCCATCAAGCGCTGCCACATTGCGTTGAAGCCGTCCAGGTCTTTTGCTCTTTCACAGCCTGTCAACATCGCAACCCATGTCTCCACTTGAGGCTGTACACCATGTGTCATCATATGGTTCCAAACCTCAACGGATCGCGGAGCTTGTCGTAGGATAAGATATCCGGAGAGGAAGGCGTTGTAGATTTTTGGCGGTATTGATGTCTTGCCATCCCGAGTATAGTCTCTAACGACCCGCTTCCAGTGACCCTCGAGGACCGCTGATGATGTTTTCGCCTCGACGGCGCGTGCTATGGCTCCGAGGTTGAAAGACTCCAAGTCAGTCGTGGCGTGTACCCTGTTGCCGCTATACTGTGGTGGAGTAGTGCTCGGTAGCTGTCGGCCCAGTGCACTTAATGCTACTTTAGGCGCTTCCTCAATCTCCTTAGTTACTTCGACTTGGATCTCCTCAGGGAGAGACTTGAATGTTCTCGAGAATGCTAAATGTTTCAACACAGAGTTCGCCCGTGATCCTGCAAGAACACGCGTGAGCAGATCCAGGAACGGTGCGGCTTGTGTCTTCAGGGACTCATCGGCATTTACAGCGGCAGAGAGATTGAACATGTAGACAGCGCAGAATCCCAGCGTGGGACTACCGATAGCCTTCGGGTGAAACTCCTGCATCCGGTAGTTGAAATCCTGGGATTGAAAAACGGTTGGTAAAGCATCAATGGTTGGTAGGTTCCAGTTTGGGCTGATGGCCTCCAGAGCTTCGTTACCAACGCCTTTGCACTGGAAAAACAAACGCCAGACTGAGATGAGCTCAAACAGCAGAGAAGACAAATCGCGTTGCTGTTTCTTACTAGCTCCATTGGCTGCAAGCATGACTTGATGTGTCAACGGCTCGATGGCATCGACGACCCATAAGCCTGGAGGTGCGATGCCAAGCTGCTCGTACTTGAACAGGACCCTGGTTGGCGTGACTATTGTTTGTCCTTCGCAAAACCCCTTGAGAATTTGCTTCAATACATCACCAAAGAAATGCCTCTCGCTGATTTCACGGATATCCTTCGTCGACGGTGCTGTAAGCGCCTCACAGTCGGCTGAAGTATAGGTTTTCTCGAACACCTTCCAGGCCTGATTAATGTCTTCTTTCTTGCAAAGCCCCCGAATGCGCAATGCATGAGACGGTCCACCATCTTCAGCGGCATTAGCACTACTTGCTGGAGCAGTGACTTCGGGCCCTTCTTCTTCAGCGCTGCGCAGATGCCTTGTATACCTGCCAGTGCGCAGAGACCGAGCGCTTGCAGGCCCACTGCTCGTTGCTGTTCGGTCGAAAAGGTTGTACGACGGTCTCTGGTCGTCTTGTTTTGTGTTCGCGTCGTCTGGCTGTGTCTGCGCTTCGGTCGATGTAGCATCGTTTGCTGGCTGCGTACTGCGCAAAGAGATAAATGTGGCGCGGGATTGCCATTGGGTTATTCGAGAGGGTACATGCCGAGGATTAAGACGCGCTCTGCACTGGCGGCAGGCGTAAGAGCCCAGCATAGTAAACTGCCGACTGGAGAATGGAAGGAAAGAACACTACGGAAGCGGTCAGCATTGTTGTGTTATTGAGCATCGTACTGACAATAATGTACAATCTGGCAACTGCCTAGTCAAATTACGAACGTCAAAACCCCTGTGTTTACGGTTCCTGCAGCATCTCAAGCTTCTCCAGCGTGGTCGATGAGGCATGGAGCTTCCCGCAAAATCCTGGCACGAACCCAAAAGGGAAAGCTCCGTCGGCACGTGTTAATAAGTTGGGGCGCGACTCGTTTGACTGCAACACTCTGTATACAAGTCAACATTCTACAAAAGTCTCGTCTAGCAGCACAACACAGTCGGTCTCGGGATTAGACTTCGATTTTGTCAATCACGTGTTGATTGCGCATCATGACCACCCATATTCCGAGAGCGTTCTATTCACCGGAGGAGTTAGATAAGCTGTATCCCAAGGAGCTGGAATTACAGCTCGTTCAGATTGTGAGGGGAATGGCAGTCTTGTTTTGAGCCAAGCTGATGCCCGCAAAGCTCCTGCGCCACGGAGAACGTACTCCTGTTTCACCGCGATTCCAGAATGTGAGCCTGACTGATGAGGTTGGCAAATAAAATACTAAATTCAAGAAAGACCGGTCTGCAACCTTGTATGATGACAAATTGCAGCTGCTGAGGAAAAGAATTGACAATTATAGACTGGCCGTATTGTAATGCCGCGCGTCAGTTGTCAAGTGTCATTATGAGCACAAAGGACTTCACACGATGGGATCAATTGAAGTATCGCCAGAGAATTGAGATATTTGGCGTCGACGATAGACCTGGTAGTCTAAAATCTTCTTCGACTTGTGAGCCAGACGCTGATGCCCCATAGTCATTGCATCTGGGCCTGCCAACGAGTTCGACGCAGTCTGCCAACCGGGCGAACTCACCGACAAAGGCCGCCAAACCACACTGGCGTTAGGCGAACGCCTTCGCCATCTTTACGTTGACCAGCTTCAGTTCATGCCAAAACTCATCGCAGACAGCGATATGATCTACCTACGAGCAACTCCTATCCCACGAGCTCTCGAATCTGTTCAGCAAGCCTTCTGGGGCTTCTATCCACCATCTGCAAGAACAGCTGATTTCCCACCCCCGACCATAATCACTAGGACGCCCGCTGACGAAACTCTCTTTCCCAACGATGCCAGTTGTAGACGGTTTGGCCAGCTTAGCCGTGCTTTTGCGCAGCGAACGGCTAAGATTTGGAATGACACCGAGGACATGCAATACTTGTCTAAGCTGATGTCAAAGTACATGCCTGATGAAGCTAAGGTAGCTGTCGATTCTCGGCCAAGGTTATTAGGTATCATGGATACCATCAACGCAACAGATGCTCATGGACCAGCGACCAAGCTGCCCAAGGATTTCTACGATCCCAAAGCACGTGCTATCATCGACAAGATTGCAGTAGAGGAGTACTTCAAGGGCTACACTGAGTCGGCCGAATACCGTATGCTTGGCATTGGCGCCCTTCTTGGTGACATCACCTCCCGGATGGCCAGCAGCGTCGAGAGGAATGGCCGTGATGGATTGCTCGAGATAGGTGGCAGTGACGGCGCTTTGGGCCGCGGTCGTGGGGGCGAGACAAACATAAAGTTGGCTCTGTCAGGCTGCCATGACACTACTCTCGCTGCAGCTCTGACATCCCTGGGAGCTTTTGAGAACGAGAAGTGGCCACCATTCACAAGCCACATCGCCTTCGAGCTGTTCAAAACGAAGAACCCTACCACGACACCAAGACCAACAACACCAACACTGAATCAGTCCGCTGCTCCTAAAGCACAAGGCTGGTGGTCCTCTCTATTTGGCCGCACAAACCCCACGGCCCTCTCTAACGCTCCTCAGCCTGACGGCCTCGCTCGCAAACCGCTGTCCGAGCTTTCTCCAGCCCAGCGTAAGGAGCTTCAGGGTTACTACGTTCGCATTAGGTACAATGACAAGATCATGCAGGTACCTGCGTGCAAAGCGGAAGGAAAGCATCTAGAAGGCGACACAACGTTCTGCACGCTCGAGACATTCAAAGGCGTGGTGGATAAGATCACGCCTAAGAACTGGAAGGCAGCGTGTGCCTCGAGGCTGGATGCTCCCGCGTTGCCGGAGAAAGTCGAGGTTGCTGGGTACGAATGAATTGTTTAGCAGAGGTGTAATAGAAATACAAAGATCAATAGACCGGGTCGCCCAAATCCGTTGTGTCTTGCAAGTGTTTTAGACTTGTTCAAGTGCGATGCACCTTCCACAGCGGCTGCTATATTCTCCTCCAGCGCTGTAACGCGTTCTAACATGGAGAACTCCCGCTCAGGCCTTTCTCGAGGTGTTGATTGTGTATTTGCTTATGTATCCGCTCCCCTTTCTTACGAAGTGCATATGTATCACGGTCGTATGCTACGAAGTTCTGTGTTCGCGGACGAGGCTAATAATAACGCACTTGTTAGTGTGTTGCAACACAATCACACGGTAAGCTTTGCTGTTAGCGTCCCCATATGATCTAGATTCTCTTCTTCTTTAGACTGTCAGGAATTTCTCATGGTGTCTGCAGACCGGAGTTGTGTGCGTTCTTGTCGCAGCTTAAGCGCCACTACAGTGTCTACACGGAACATCTGTCTTTAGGTCTGACTCCCGTCTCTATGCATTTACAGATTTATCCCACTCAGATTCAAGATAATCTTGAGGGGACTTTTCAATATTCCAAGGTTCCTAGCGGTGAAACAATGGCTGATCTGACTTTGTCGATTAGGATATAGAATGGTCCGACGATGTGATAAGCACCAACAATTTCATAAATTCTCACTCAAGGGATCTGAGAACTGTGTCTAACCTCTGTTGCAGCATGGTAAGGTGTAAGATGATGTGCAGCCTCTTGTTTCATCAGAAGCCCGCGCGCTGAATTGTAAATGAATTATATTCTAAATCTGAAGCCATATCTTCAACAAATCAAAAGAAATCGGTTCGATGGTGTAGTTGGTTATCACGTCAGTCTAACACTGTTAGTTCACTGAAGGTCTCCAGTTCAAGTCTGGGTCGAATCAAGATAATATTTGTCACTGTGGTGCCCATGTCGTGGGATTGACCGCAAGCGAGTTCTTTTTGCCGAGCTAGGCCGGACTGCATGAATCTGCAGCCGTATTTTGTTTGAAAGCAACTACTGAATGAGCAAATATAGGTAGGATCCCGATTGGTGCCCGTGGTGACATACTGTGGTATCAGGCATAAGTAGTGTAGGTGGGTCGCGGCGTGGCGGATGACTACAGTCAGCGTATTAAAACTGATATCACAGTATAGCGTGGAAATCATTGCCTCTGGAATTGAGGTTTCAAACTGTCAGCTTGCGATGGTATCGTGTAGAGGAACTTCACGCAGAGGTAATGGATCCGCTGCAGCTAGAAGAAGCATCCTTCGGCTTTCAAAAAGATCCCTTATGTCAGGAAACGGCGGTACAGACTGTTTGTCAAGCCACCATCTTCGCGTCACTCTTCAAGAATGCTTAATTTCCTGGAATCTACTGTACGAAAAGACAGCATAACACCGGAAATTTATAGCAAGTTTATTCTCGACATTCGATTGGCGAATCAGGCCTACTGACGAACGTTTCAGGAATCTGGTTCCCGTCATATTGTGATCTTACTGCCTCCGTTCTTTTGCTGCCAGACAAGTGACATTCACATGCTAGCGGCTACCCTGCGTCATCCGGGTGGCTGTTGCTCAGCCCGTCACGAGGCAACTTCACCCTGCCCTCGCCAATATGGCATCCTGCTCACTCCCATTACGTACATGTTCCCCTCCTCCTTCGTTGTGCTGCAAACAGCTCTACGTGATCAGCAATTGCTGGCGGCACCTGTAGGTAGTACCTTCGGTGCGGCCAGGGCGGACGTGCCCTTAGGATGGATCGACAGTAACTTTTACATAGTTGTCAGGTCGGTTTAACTGGATCAATAATACCAAACCAGATCTGATGTTCCAAGATGCGGGGCGGGCTTGACAGACTTGTGAAGCTCAGCTATATGTCGTGTGTTGTGTTGCCGCACCTTCAGCCAGCGTATACTCCGGTGTCGAAGAATACTCTGGCGGCGGCCGTTCCCACACACCATCATAGGTCGGTGGCATTATCGGTGCCGGCTCATTCTCGCCGTCTGGCTGGGTATGCATACTTCGTTGCATTAAAGGGCAAACGACCGTGTATGCCATCTCGTCCATTTTTCTGTTCACTAGGTCGCCTGAAGCTTCGTCGAACACGTCTTCTCCAATGCGCAGCCAAACATGCATTTTGTACTCGAGATAGACTGCGAACCTCTTCTGGAAGCCGTCCCGATCACATGCAGCAGCATCAAGGACCGTATGCAGAACGTGGCCACCTGCAACGGTCAGTGCAGTGCAGTCGCCCATTGGAATATTCTCAGGGGCTGAGATTGTGAAAGGTATTGATACACCAGAATTATCGGCGTGCATCGTGATGGGCGTGTTTCCGGGCCGTGTGAAGGGGTATCTGAGCTTCAGCTTCTCCTTTCCCGTCGCAACTTGGCGCTTCTTGACCACACGGCGCGCAGTCGCCATAGGCACATGACCTGTTGCATCGGGAAAACCGGTGATGAGGACAGCAACCTCCTCAAGACTCCAGCGTATCTCGCGCGGCACAAGCCAACGTGTTTCGGTCATGCGCATGGAGGTAATACTTGGGAGATTCAGACCATCGAGTTGCAGGGTTGTCGGAATAGTGGTTCCTTTTGAGTTGAAGCATGGCAGACCGAACGTGGTGCGTACAGCGAAAGTAGTCTCCGGGAATGAGACTGTTCGTGATGGGTCCAGGCATACCTGCTCTGCAGTCTTTCGCATGATGCGCAAGTCCTGACTTGTTTGCGTGATCCTGCCATTAGGCAAAGTACATGTTGCGAAGATGGCGTACGAAATATCGACCAATGACAGCGCCGCTGTCGCCGGGAGGTACCTAGGGATAGGTAGATTAAAATTGCACTTGGTGATCTTTGACTTGGTCTCTCCTGGGGGTGTACTAACAGTACAGCTACACAGCTTTTCGGCGAGATTGTAGTTGAACTGCTCCCGCTTCTGCTCTTTCTGCGATCCCATGAGGCCAAACTCACTCAAAAGCCTTTTTGGTGCTGTGTCTTTGTTTATTTCTTTCCTCTTCATCAGTCGTCCGACTCTTGCGAGCGTGATTCGAATAGCGCATTGAGGTGGTACATTGCTGAAGCTCAGTGTTCCACTGAGAAATGAGTCTGACGCGCTATCTGCGGGGATGATGATTGTGTGTTCAGCCGGAATCTGCAGGGCAAGTTTTGGTTTGCCCGTCTTGTTCGATTAGACCCTGGAAAACGACGGACTTGACAAGTTTAATTGCTCGAGAGTGATGGTTCTTCAGTCATATGAGAAAGCACTGCTCGAGTTCGCGAGATCGGATCCCAACCTGACTCTACGCGGCTAGAACATGCGTTGCTGCATCAATTGCATTTGCCCCGGGCGTATTGTGGGCCGCTTCCTAGAATGGCAGCCAAGACTCATCACCTTTTTCGTTTTGGGTTAGCGTCAGGACCCATGATTGGGTACGCTCCATCCAATTCTCCACGTTTCGGTGTGTATGATCTGAAGTTGTCCAGCGTGGAGGTGGGGGCTAGGGATGGGCGTTCCAGCAACGTCCCAATGGACGCTTTAGGATGACAATCGTACTTTATCGTACTTTATATTTAGAGGATTTTTAAGTACAGCACTTAATTATATAAGGCTTAGCGAGTGCTAGTTATAGTGTAGTATATACAGTAGTACTGTTTCACTAAGTTGTGCATATCGCGAGATGGCTAGGCCTTTAGAGGCCTCTCTAGCAGACGTTTTGTAAGCAGTTTCTTATACAATTGTGTCTTATTGCAAGGTATTATTAGGGCGTTAAAGTAGTATAGATGTATAATGTAACGTACGTGTACAACGAGCGGGACAGTCAACGAGCGGGACACTTTTGCCAAGACTACACCAAAACTCACCCTATTATGGCCCAAAACACCACTTTAGCCCTGCATAGGGTGAAACAAGCTGTAATATTACTTAGAGACCTCTTCTACAGCATTCTTACACGTTCGCGCGTTGTGCCCACTCTCTCCGCACCGTCCACAGCGCCGTTGGGATAGTTCACCTCCTTCAGCGCGCACCTGCTTCTTTGCCTTCTTACCATCACCACGCGCGCCAAACTCCTGTAGAGCAGTCAACCGCTGGCCTTCTTCAACTGCAAGGCTTCCCTTAGCTTAAATACGCTTTCTTTTGTGCGATTTACGTCGCGTGGCGGCTTCATTGGCTGCTCGAAGCTCAGCGTTCTCTTGTTGTGCTAAAACCAGCTTGTGCGCAACAATTGCTGCCCCCTTTGCGTAGTGCTCAAGCGCGCTTAGCACAGAGTTTGGTGAGCTGCCCTGCTGCTTCTTATACTTCTCTTGAATTAAAGTTAATTGCGACCCAAATTCTAGGGTATTGCTTAGGGTTTGCGACTGCTAGGGCTCGTTGTTTGTAGGGAGTGGTGGTGATGGAGTGCGCAGCTTCACATCAAGGGTTGATATGATCCGTTCTGGGTCAAAAGGGACCAGTCCTGCGCCTTGGAACTCTCCCTGGATGTTGCTAGGGGCAATGGCTTTCTTGTGAGCCGCTTTAAAGCATGGCAGGAACTCCTGCTTTGTGATGTGGTTAACCTAGTTGCGCATAAGCTTATTAACCTTAACTCTGTACGCCTTCTTTAGAGGGCCAAAACAACCCACGTTAAGTGGCTGCAGGAGGTGCGACGAGTGCGCAGGCATGCATAGGGTCATAATCTTCTGATCCTTGCAGTATTGCGTGAATTCTGCAGAGTTGTGGCTCCCATGACCATCAATAATCAGCATGCGGGAGGTACTAAGAGTGCGCGCCTTTGTATGCCTGTTAAAGTGCTTCAACTAGTCAAAACCAAGCTCGTTGGTAGTCCAGCTGTTTTCAGAGATAGCAATAGTCCAATTTTGGGGCAGGTTGTCGTCCTTGTACCAGCTAGACTGGTGTTAGCAGGCTCTGAAGATGATGTAGGGCGGAATGGCCCATCCTGTGGCATTGATGCCCTTAATGACTGTTACCCACTCCCGGTTGCCTGGCTGGACCTGCTTTGCTCGTCCTGGCTTCTCTGCATCTGTAACAACGACTCCAGTGGATATCTGGCCCATCATAAAGCCTGTCTCGTCGAAGTTGTACGTGTCGTCGTCCAGGATACCATACTTGGCTTTGATATTAGCTACTAGACTAAACCAGCCCTGTATGACCTCAGGATCCTCGCAGAGGGCTCGCTTGTAGCTGTACTTGCGATTGAAGACTGTTTTAAGCTCCTCCTGACGCGAAATAAACCTGCTGGCCCACCTTGGGCTAACAGGGGCCAAACCGCGCTCTTCCCGCAGAGAATTGGCGATATCAGCCACAACTTCAAGCCGGGGGGACTCTCCTTACGTGACCAGCTCAAGTATGCGCATAACAATCACTTGCTCCTCAGCGCTGGTTAGATTGTGTAAGTTAGCCATAGTATCAACGCGTGAAGGTCGTCCAGCGCGTCGTTGGTGCAGTGTGCTTTTAGGCACGTCGTAGATAGCTGCAGCGCGTCGTACTAAGAGGTTCGCGTCTTGTTTAAGAGCTTGAAGCGCAAGCTGTATATGACGCTCTTTTGACGCGTTAAACTGTAGTTGTTGGGGAGGCATTAGTGTAGGAAGGGAGTTTTGGTGTGGTCTTGGCAAAAGTGTCCCGCTCGTTGACTGTCCCGCTCGTTGTACATGTACGTTAATTACTAAGCATCTATTCATGTTGCTGCCGCGTTAGAGACAGCTAACTCTTAAGATATTTACTTTTTAGTTACTAACAAAGGAAACCTATGGGCGTCCCTTAAAATAAGCGTACTTTATCTATATAAAACAGAGGATCGTCCTTTATCGTCCTTAACCCCTTAATGGACGCCAAGCGCCCATCCCTAGTGGGGGCTGATATTGGGCGATGGGAAAGGTCAGATTTTTGTAGTATTCAGGAGTTGTCAATAGCGCCATCTCTCAGACCGCGTTCGAGAAGCAAGATGTGGAGGCTGATTTACGGAGATCTATCTGTCTATGTCCAAAGCTGTCGGCAAACACTCTCAGTGGGTATGGTATACTTTACCTCTTCATTCATAACGGTATCTGCATAGAATCAACATGATTGCACAATATCGTAGTGATGCTCACCTACCCATAGCGCTCCTTGTGAGGAACCAGCGAGCTAGCTGGAGGGTTTTCGTGCCCGACCATCTTTCCAGTCTCATCGCCAATCTTTCTACTGGCAACCGCTCTCCTCCGCTCTCCGATGACAGCAACAGTGATGTACATCAGCCACATGAGCATGGAAATAATGCCGTAGGTGATAATCTGGCCCTTGCTGGGCGCGAAACCCAGTGGCGCATCGTATGCCAACAGGAGACCCAGTCCACCGTTGATCATACCCAGTGTGATCGCAACCCGACCCAGCCAGAGGTGTCCGTAGGACCAGAAAGTGCGGCTTTGGAGCTTCTTGTACCTCAGATGATGCATGTATCCCAACGTGGGTTGGAGGAAGAGCAATGCAAACAGAAGGAGGCCGATGATGGGATGGTACTGATTCAGAAGACCAACTTGAGTAGGAGCCTGCTGCGCTAGCCAGATACCAAGACCAACTGCTGCGGTGTAGACCATGTACGCGAGAATCTGGAAAAGGCCATGTATGAGCCATGCGCCGCGGATGGAGCCCAGACGGATGAGGATGCCGCCAGCGGGGAAAATAATGACGAAGGCTAGAGATGCCAAGACGCCATGTGCAATCAGCATCTTCTGCCGGCTGTCGATGAAGGACTGTGAACGACCACCTCGCCCGCTGTCAAATCCCCCATTGCTGTCCGACCCACTGGGGCCATATTCGCCGCCTGGACCGTATTGCGCAGAGGCCGCCGTCGCTGCTTTCGATTCTGTTAGCTGGCCTGTAAAAGATTTGACTAGAGGCCAATTACCTAATGCCACCAGAGCTGTTTTCGAGATGAGCTGCATCGTGAGTCGTTCGGCCGAAGTATCGAAAGGTAATCATAGGTAGTACAAAAACCACAGAGCTAAAGGAAGAGGTCAAAGGGTCATACTTGAACAGCGACTCCTGGCGGATATAACCTTCAGCACCGCCCCCAAGGTGCAGTCAAGTGGGATTGCAAGCTACAGAGGGGTTGTTTCTGACGCAAATGACGCTTTGAATAGCAAAAGATTGTCCAGCTTACGCGTTTCGACTTAATTTCCGACCGATGAGAGTGGTCGCACTCTGCCAGACTAGGGAGCGGATGTAGGTGGAGAGCCGAACTGGACGTGTCGGCGAAACACTACGCCAAAGCTCCGACTCTACAGTGACATCGTATTGTACGGACTTTATACTGTGATGTTCGAGTAGGGAGGGTTTATGTGATCTTAGAAGAGGGCCAGACAAGTGTAGACAGCCGGCCGAATGTGGGTGCGTGTCGGCGCGTACGCGTGTTAACAATCAGAATGACATTTGCTGGCGAGTCGAGATGAACAGCAGCCTTGCGCATACTCGGACAGGAATCCCAGATCGTCAAATCGTGGATCTTGGTGCCTACCTGAACTCCGATTTGGCCGCTTCTAACATTTCTTGTCAGGCGGCAAGCACCACGTACCTTGGTGTTTGTCTTGTCGCGTGCACAGGACCATGACCATCGAAGCAGCCTAGAGGTAGTCACTCGGACAACGGGTGTCACCTGTTCGACATCGTTGACTGCGCTGGCTTTACAGCGCAACTAGGTACCTAGGGAGTACCTGCTCGAAAACTTGGCAGCAGCATTCCGTCTTTTCCTGGAGTACCTTGAAACAATGCATGTATCATTTGGTCATCGCAGAATTTTGTAGAAGCCCTAGGTACGATGAGGTGAAGCTTGAGTTGACGTATTCCTGGGTTTGGCCATTGACATCAGCCAACGATGGATGACCAGTGCAGCGCATGGAACGTGCGAGAAGAGGCTGCAGCTGCGCATAAGGGCTCAGTACGCAGCACAACGTCGCTGTTAACAACTCTAAGGGGCGCCCTTCCATCGCAATGAGCGAACCGTCATCGTTGTGAGTCGAAGTAAATTCGAGTTTGTTGGCACCGGCGTTGGGCTGTTGTTGACGTTCTTTGACTCCCTGCCCAGATGAGAAGCGGTATCGGCCTTGCCACGCCACAGTCATCCTGACGAATCACGCACCTGGGCGGATCGAAAGCGGGTCCGTCACGCCAGCATTGCCTGTCTTGCACCATGGTGGTCTCTGAGTCACTTGCAGCCTCCTGCTGATCTGGCACATCGCGGAGTGATTGCGTTCTCCGTATCCACCCGTTACATATAAGGGACGTCGTCTCCTGTGCATCACTCCACTATCAGGAGTTTTCGCTTTGCGGAGACGACTGTTCGTTGCCTTTTGAACATCTCATTCTTTTGCATCTTTACAATCTAGAGCCTCACAAAATCGATACTCTTCAATATGGGAAAACGCCACAACAGAAAGCGCACCAGGAGCCGTCCTCGTCAACGGGAGGGTAACAATACAAATCAAAATATCCAGCATATCCGGAGTAATTCTTTCGATACCATGTCTTCCCAGTCGACGATCTCAGTTTATCAGCCAATGTACGCGCTCATCGCAAACATCCCCGCAGACCACTGGCATCAACAATACCTCGCATGGCAGAACCGACTTCGATCCGAGCAGGAACTATCGAAGGCAGTAGAGTCTCACCAGCTCCGTGTTTTTGGGGGAGAGCCAGGCGACGAGGACAGCCTGTTCGAACCCATGATGAAAGTGGTTACGGACCTTTTTGACGGGTACGATGACTTTGGATATCTATGATGGTTCTTCTTTCATGCTTTCAAAGCCCATCGCATCTTCGTCTCATGCTCATACCACACCGCGCTTGAAATCTTTGCGAAGCCACACTTTACAACGACTCTAGCTAGGCACCTGCCTATTGCCTGGTGCTCGCTTTGGAGATACCCTATTCCGCTCAACAACATGCGCGCATTCTTCGCATGGTTGCGCGACGACTCTGGAAATAGCAATTATTTGCGCAATCGACAACACTCGAATGACGATGACTCTGGCAGCCAGCAAGAGGCGTGGGATCAACTGAACCAGGATTCGTAACAATGACAGCTTTCTGACACACTTGCGTTGTCTCAGGTGTAGCTGTTCATGGTCCAATACAACTCAGCCCTAGGACTCTTGTTCATGTGTGAAGGGCAGAAAAGGGCGAAAGGGCGGCTCGATGCACACTTGACCACCTCGTAGGCTGGAGCTGTAGGCTCGCTTTAAGAGGTTTCTTGTTCGAGCGTCGCTGCCTAGGCGATCGGTAGGGGACACATGTTTGGTGGAGGAGTCATCCCGTCTGTGTGAGACGGAAGTGTTATGACACGGTTCGATACAGGTCAGGCCTGTTGACTGCACTTTCTCGGAGGAATACTAGGATCAGAAGATACCCACTCAATTTAGATCGGCAAGCTCTCATGAGCTACACTGCATCATGCTTCTTCGTACTGACTATGCCTACCAAGCCTATTGTGACTATGAGTGCAAGGGATGCCTGATCGTGCCATGTCATGACGTTTCGAGAAATCAATCAGTCTCGTCGCTGAACGGCCCGTCAAACACTTGTTCAGTGCACGGATAAAATAATGACCAGAAAGGAAGTGATTAATTGAGGGGTAGCTATTTCATGGGACCGTGTCGCGCTAGTCGCGTAACGCGTCGTCACGAAGTCACGATCTCTCGGGTTCCGTTTAAAGTGACATCATGTATTGGCCCCAGGCGACTGCAAACCCGATCCCAACGTCACAGTCACAACCCCTGCCTGAACTGGCACCAGCACCCACGACGTCCAAGCACGCTGCAATGCTCGCCGCCGCGAAGCTGGTCCGGCATAGCGAACCAAGACAGCAGCCAGTAAGAGAGTGGGCTTTCTATGTTTCTTTGTAATCGTATGTAGCTACACAGCCCATTATACCCACCCAACGACTAACGGTTGCGGTGATTGCTGAAGATGTCCCGCGGTCCCCATGTGCAAGATTCATCCTAGCGCGATCTGGACACATGGTAAGGCTCCACTCATTGTATCGATCTGCGAGGCACAAGGCAATTTGGTTTTGTCCATGTGCATTCTAGCGGCTTTGATACTTTCCCATGTTGCGAGCCTCGGGCTTGGCCATTGGGTCCTGACTATAAAGTCGCTAAGCTAACGTCGGGCACCTAGATCAGGGCCAAGCTGCAGTGATGTCTTCACTTGCTGCGATCGGCTAGCGAAGCCGTTTGCTTTGTCGAGGCACGGATCTAAAGAGGACCTGGAGACGGCTCAACAAAAGATCGCTGGCTTTGGCATGACGATATGTTTCCGATTGTCGAAGAAGTTCGATCATTGACGTAGCAGTATGGTACGCCGACCAGTTGTAGAAGACAGCTAAGGAGGATTCAGAGATGTATAAGTACCAGAGGTCTCTCCATTGTTTCTTATCAACAACTCAACTCATCAGCTCCAGCAAAAAGTCCAACAACTATTTCCAACTTTTCCACCACCATCTACCCAAATCATCATGCCTACAGACGCTCAGATCGCCGGTGGCCACAAGGCTAATATCAACAACCCCAACACCTCCGAGGAGTCTAAGCAGCACAGCCGTGAGGTAAGCTCTCCAGCCCCAACACCTTCTCTCTCATTATATTAATATTAGCAGGTCCTCGACTCGGGCAACTTTGAGCAGGCTGGCAAGTCTGAGGGTGATAAGAATCCCAATAATGTTGCTGGCGGTCTCAAGGCCACCATCAACAACCCAAACAATTCTGAGGAGGCAAAGCAGGCCGCCAAGGAGCGCCTCGAGGGAATGTAAGAGCGCCATACAGGGACGTGACACCATTCTGGTGGATACATGGAAGGAGGTAAGGTAGTCCCGGCCCGAGCGTGGTGGAGAATGGATAGCTAGTCTTCCAATAACATCATGTTTGAAAAATCTCGGATGAATTTGCCATGCTGTGGTGTTACTGGATCGGGACCGGGTATCTGCGCTGCCCTTCTTGGGATCGCCCTGATCGTGACGAATAATTTGTGCGAAACATGGCTTGGTGGGCTGACAACAAGTCTGTACAGACCCCTCTGCTCATTTCTTTGTGGATGGTGTCCACAAGGCATAGGGTTTGGAGACTAGAGCGATCCGGGCCATTTGACGTGCCTCTCACTTCACTGCCTCGCTCTCCTTGTTCAGCAAACTCATGACGACCTGAACTACGCGTTTGAAGCCTTCCATCTCTTCTTCGACTGTACCTCCCATACCAGCATTTACAAAGCTCATTGAACTGCTGACATAGATCGGCTTGCCAATTTTGCGGGCAAGGAGCTTCGACAGTCTATTTGTAAAATCGAGGGTCGCGCTGTGGGTGAAGAGAGGGGTGCTGAGGGGCTGGCTTGGTGTAACTCTCTGCGAGATTGTTAGTCTATTGTAGACTATACTGGGAAAAAGGTTCGACTCCATACATTCGGCATAGCGTACACTAGAGAGCCCAATGGCACTGAAGAGGCAGCATCTGGTGTTGTCGTGGTGAGACTGAGTGTAATGTTTGGCCCGTTATCGTGTAGTCTGATGTTGATCTCTGTTCGCGGAGCTAGAGGCAGTGGAACCGAGACTTCAATTGGCGCGTGTAGCACGTCATATTCCGTGACTGCAGTGGTCATGATGTTGTGTAAGTGTGGTGTACACTGGTGGTGGAGGTGAGCTTGCCCACCCCACCAAAGCTACCCTCCGCGCACGGACCTAGCCCCCACGCCCCTTCCATCTTCCAAGCACGGCTCTACGCACACATTCGAACCGTCGCAAGCTTAGGTTGGATCTTTCGTCGTTACACAATAGAGATAGAACACCGTTGCATCACGGTCTGAAATTAGAGGCCTCAATATGGAAGGGAAAGAATGGGAAGGTGATTATGATCCCTTAGCAGATCCAGAGGAAAAGCGACATCTGCTCTCGGTCCTGGACTCATTCCGGTGATTCAAATCATGTTCGTACTCACAGCTACCTGTTGACAGTCCCTAGCTCTTATCGCCGCCTTGCACATTTCAATGGCACCCACGTTCGTCGACAAGCATTCTACTCTCTTCCTCAAGAGCACTGGACCATGCTATCAAAGCCGCCATTCTCCGTGCTCGAATCTCTGAATAAGCTAGACGACCTAATCGATAGCAATGCTGACCTTGCTGAGGCTATCTTCATGGCCGGCTTCAGAGGTTTCATTGCTCCTACCATCGACAGTGACTGGGTGGCGTCTATCGTTCCTGAGAGGTACGCTCGAGACGAGTATCAGATCTACTCGATCGTCATGGACCATCTGAACGTACAAACCACTCAGAATGATATGGACAAAGCAAGAAGCTGTATCAATCAGTTCTACCGTGACTGGAGCGCAGCCGGCAATGTCGAACGCGAAAAATGTTTTGGTCCCGTCCTGCAAGCACTGCAAATGGAGTTTCAGGAGCGATCGCAATCTGATTCGGAGTTGGATCGATCAGACATCAAAGTTCTAGTGCCAGGCGCTGGGCTGGGGCGCTCGGTGTTTGATATCTGTCAAGCTGGGTTCAGCGTTGAGGGCAACGAGATCTCTTATCACGAATTGATGGCAAGCTCTCTGATTTTGAATCATACGGATACAGCCGAGCAATTTAGCATCGCTCCCTTTGCCCTCAGCTGCTCCAACCATTTTTCTCGGGCCGACCAATTCCAGGCTTTCGCGGTTCCTGACATCCATCCTGGCAATGCTCTAGCAATGGATGCAGGCTCGAAAATTCCTGCACACGAGCGTATGAGCATGTCTACAGGCGACTTTTGCGTGCTTTATAGCTCGACAGACTACAAGGAGGCGTTTGAAGCCATTGCGACCGTTTTCTTCATCGACACGGCCCCTAATATTATCCGGTACATTCAGGCCGTGGGTAACTGTCTAAAGACTGGAGGGATATGGATCAATCTTGGACCTTTACTGTGGCATCAAGCACCCAAAGGCCCACGTCATGATCACGACGAAGAAGACAGACAGGGCCACACTCACACGCAAGATGCGGGTATCGGTGATCCAGGCTCTGTTGAGCTCACTAATGATGAGGTAATAGCACTGGTGGAGCACCTCGGCTTCAGAATGGAGAGGCACGGATTGCGCGCATCAGAGACAGGATATATTTCCAACCCGAGGAGCATGCTTCAGAATACGTATCGTCCAGTGTTCTGGGTTGCAAGGAAGTTGTAGCCAAGAGGCCACCTCGTCACGGTGTTTGCAGTCATCGAAGAACATCTCGGGAAATCGGATTTTGACACTCGCACTGTTTAATGTACGAGAGACTCAGTCAGCGAGTCTGATTTTGGGAAGTCACAAGAACCACAGTGTTCGCTGCGCACTTATTCGTTCTCGCTTCAAACATCTTCAGCATGTACGATATCATGTTGAGCGCCACGCATTTCGCGAATGTCCTAAAAGCAAAACCTTACACAGTTTTTCAAGGTTTCACCGTTATTGAGACTTGCGACCGGCTCCATACTGGCCAAAGCCGCTGGAGGGAGCTCGAGAGATACTTATCGCTGTATGAAGCACCGATATACCAACGGACCCAACACAATGTTCTATGAGGCATGACGTACCGTTCCATCCATATGAGTATCCGGCGATGTTTTTTCTTTCAAACGGATAGTCAGGTCAAGCTGTTAGATATCAATTGGGCATGCTTGAGTCGTTAAGAGTGAAGCTGCAACGTTGCTATTCAGTTTTCATTCCGTTGGGGGCGGTGGGTGTTGTATGTCATGTGTGAGAGCCTCCGTCTGACCACATGGTAGCTTTAGAAACCAATGTTACGATGAATACCATACACAATCACTGGGAAGATGTTGTAGATGTAGTACATACGTATATATCATTGCACTTCGGCCCTCACAGTACAACAGCAACACAGCTCCGACTCGGAAAGTAACAATCGAAGGCTCGCGACAGATTCGCCACAAGGGGACTATACAGATAGCACAGGGCATGTTTGTTGCCACTCTGTATGATCGTCTGGGATTTCTTTCCTTGACTTATGTGTGGAATCTTTTCCCGCGAAGACTAAGTGCGAAAACGGCCGTTTAGATATATCGAAGGCCCCATGCCTTTTCACGAAGAACAATAGCACCGGTGCAAGAAGTCACGATGGTAGTGGCTGTACCGATCACGGACATCATCGGTGTACAGGACCTTCTTGAGAGTGTCCAAGGTATGATCGTCGACATATGGCATTCAGACATGCCAGCATGGCGGGTACTTCAGAAAGCGGGGTTTGCATGCGCGTTATACCACCGCGAAGTCAAAATCTGTACGGCCAGCCGTAAAATAATCGGTGTGAAGAAGTGCGCAGTCCTTGCCAGATACATTGGTTGCTACACAGTGAAGCCCAATTGGGGCGTGTTAGTTACGCATCGGATTCCTCTATCTCGCGTCGGACGATATGGCAACCAAGTTCGACGGAAGTGAGCAGATTTAATGACACTACTGTAAGATGTGCGACACAGGTATGCAAATTCAGGTACGGAGTGAGGAGCAGCATGCGCAGACGGTCAAATATTCCTTCGGCCAGCGCTATGTACCTGAGAATCGCGGTCAATTGAGTAACGGTTAGTAGAAGGGGAACATGCCTCCGTACGAATGGGCCGCTCGGACTAATGTACGTACGTTACTTGCGTGTTCTGTTGGGGCACAGTGGCTTCTCAGTGGAGCGAGAGTCTATGGTATTTTCTGGAACGATGACACATAATGATCTATGGAACACAAAGGACGTTCAAAGTTATTGGCAATTGGTGATCGACCCAATTCTGTCTGAACTGCTTGCCACTTTTTCATGCGAACAGTCGTTCATCTGTTGCTGCACGGGATATGGCGATATGTTGAGGCGCAAGGTATCGATTCTCGAACGAACTTACGGTGCAATACATCCCTATCTCAACAGCCTTGCTGTCTACAGGTAAAGTACCGTGGTTGTTCCGGTTGACGCCCCCGATCAGCCCATCATTCGAATACAGGCTTGCTATCCCGACACGTCGAGATGTTTGACTAAATCGTGAAACATTCTTCCACACGTAACCCAGCTCCTCACAACTGGGCTTCGGCGAATGCCGATGGACTTGAAAAAAGGCAAGAAAAGAGCGTATGAGCTCATAATCTCGATGGTGTTGCACGGCATAATTAGAATGTGTGAGTAGCAACGGAAGTGGAGTAGTCGGGCCGCAGCAACCGTCAAATGATATCAAATGGAGGAAATCTCGGAGTGGCTGTTGAAACGGTCGAGGTGTGAGATAGTAGCCGAAGTCAATCGATCCGATCGATCACAGCAAGTTCACCAGTCAGCCACTTTTTCCATGTGACTTCCTCTTGAGCTCTCACTGGGAATAAAGCTATGGTGTCAGCTAGAACGCATACGATAATATCTCAGCACATGCCCCTCTCTCACCGGAGCACGAAGCAAGTATGTCGCGCATGACTGTCGAGGGTTTCACGTCACATGGTTCAGATACATAAGCTTTGAAGGCACGGAGTCACGGAATCGACAACGATAGGTTGACATGTGGACAAGATTGAGACGAATATTCTCAAAGCGGGAAGCCGCATCGACACGTACATCACGAGCCGCTCGTGTGGTTGCTATCGGCCCTTTCTCTTCGTGAAGTTACACGGTCAACGGCTCCGTCATGCAGTTGTGGAGTCAGCTCCGTTGTCTCAATCTTTCAACATGGCATTGTTCGAAATGCCATACGTTCTGCTCACAGTGCTGGTTGAGAGGCGAGGCTCGAGCTCTTCGTGATATCTCGTAAATTGTAGGCCCTGCACCGTCATCGCTGCAATAGGTTGTGCGTACATATTCCAGACACAGTATAGACGATCTTAAGAGAACACGTAGCGACAAAGAGCAAGCACACCACATAGCAAGCCTTCGAAAAAATAGGAGAAAAGAAGCATTTATTGTCCACGGTTGTCACTGATCGACCGATGATGGCGAGCCATGAGCGTTAACTCTCGTGTCTGACATGAGGGTTTGCCGTAGACGTCAGAAAAATGCTGCAAAGTAGAAACGCTTGGCCTCATGGTAAACCAAGCGAGGAATACATCCAGGCTGTTGACGATCAGGTCGTTACGAAAGTGAAAAACTGAAAAAGCTGGGATTACGCGGAGCCCACTCGAAGGTGGTCTGAGAGTGATGAAGAATTCAACGACACGGAGAAGTGTCGGGGGACCGAGCACACCCTGAGTACCTGCTTCAACGGCGGGCCGCAGCGCAATGACAGTGTTACAACCCCGCCCGTGGCCAGAAGCGAGGCTGCTAACAGTCGTTGTGTCAGGTACCTGCGGTAGCTTCACGGAGCGCACATACCACTCTCGACTCTGGAACATCCAGGTGTCCACTGATAGCCGTTCTCGAGCCGGGTATCAGTCGACTCCTCAATATTCGTGCTGATCCTTGTGCGAGCGGATGGAAGATGTCAAGCAAATGAGGATACATGGTACCTTGGCTCGCATTTGGCGCCGCGGATGCAGACTCACTGTTCACCAAGTGCCCTTGCTGTCATGTATGCGTCGCGCATATTGTTTGTGCTTGTACCGCCATGAACAATGGGGTAAAGTTATTGTGTCGCATCGTAAGTACGCTGTCCTGACGATCTTTTCTCTTCGTAGACAAGACGTGTTGGGTGAGCATAATCGCGATGCGAGTCGTGGAGCCGTTGAAAGGCTCTCATGTCATTTTGGCACAGATACCGTCAGCTCGTCTCGAAGTTTAGGAAATGAAGATCGATTGAGAAGCTCGATACGAACCTGTCATGAAGCCGGTGTGGCTCGTTATGCGCGTGCCAACGCCCGAGATCGAAATGGCGGCCGGGTTGTCAACCTCCACGCCTCACATGGTAAGATTGGAATGAATCTCATGTCAAGTGAGGAGAGGGTGACCGAATCCAATCGTTCGACTCCATTATGCAGTGTCATGCCTGGAAGACGCAACAGGTTGAGTCTTCCTCTGCATTAACCGCGCGAGCGTTTGGATAGGCGCCCTTTGTTCAGAAGCGCGAGGGTGACGCGACGAGAAAGTGTGAAGGTCACCCTGACAGATCTCCCGCAAGCGAAAATGACCTGCAGCTGCCGGGGCATGCTGTCAAGTATGCCGCAACCTTCCTCTTACGTGCTTGCTTGACGTCCATCTTGAGATTCGGGACGAGACCTAGCTACACCAAAATAAGGATTTGAGACTATAATCCATGTTTAAAAGGAGGTAAGTGGTAGAGACGTCTCTTGATATCTCAAACACGCACTGCTAGTGAAGGTGGCTCTGACCACGAGGGTAACTGTGTACTCTAATGCGCCTGAACCCGCAGGATCACAGCCGGTAGACCTAGAACTGAAGACTTGCAGATCCAGGACACATTCATGCTACTCATCAGAATCGGTAAAGATGTCTGGAAAATCTGCTTTTTTGTGCAAGCCCACCCGTTTCGGCGTTGGCACAGGTAGTACAAGCTCGCATGCGGAGACTTTTGACCAATTCTGAATTTGAGCTTGCAGGTCGAAGCGTTACTACGCTCAGACTAATCAGTGCTTTCCATGCGTTGTCATGCACGTCATGTCTAGTGTGGAGCCGATTTTGCCGTTTGAGGTTGTACGAAGGATAGAGTCTGGAGATGGGCAAACCGGTGTCGCACGAAGTGCAATGTTGACGATCCATATAAGCGGATGGTGAGCGTATCGCTGGGCCCCGATATCCGTCGTGCTCTAATACTAACCTGGTTGGCTAGGATTTCTAGATGGTCTACACCGAGGACACCAGGGTCTTGGCCTGACAGCGGTTATCCACAGTATCAAAGGCCGTTATCCTGGAAGAAATGTAGGTTGCCGTCAGATCCAGTAAGTAGCCGTGAGCTACCCGAGCAGACCCTGGTGTACGGTAGAAATGGACAGAGGCAAACACCACGCGCCAATGAAAGGTGCACTTTCCGCGACATGTCTTCAGGAAAGACAACGTCTCGCATTCGTTCTCTCCTGATCTACGTTCAGCCCTGCTATTGCCAGGAATATAACCGTTATTCATGATGCTGAGAAATCCACCGGGCCTTGGAGGATATGTCCAACGTTACCGGCCAAGTCTCCACATTCCCCAAGACGGGGAGCAGAAGCCGCAGCTTCTGAAGCGGCCTATGACACCAGTGCGGCAATATTCTTGACCCAGGCCGGAGCTTCTGTGATAAGTGATCTTTGTGGTGAGCCCGTTTGCTTTGCCGTCTCTGAGATGCTGTGTAACCAAGATCCCAGCCTACGCATGCCCGTCGCTTCCTTTGCAGAAAACAAACAACAATAGCTGATCAAACAGTCTCACCCATTTGGATGCAATAAGATCCGGCAGAGCTGAGGTTCAGACTTGTGTTTGGGAGCGTGCATGCGGAGGACTGCCAGAGCTGCCACGGTAAGGCGCTCATCGTCATAGTTCTAGAGCAGCTGCACAGCAAACGCACCGATGAGAAGATCTCTGGTTCCATCGATCACGGTCACTGTACTTCGCATATCATGCAGCGACTCCAGCATCATCGCGAGAAGTCGGCCCAAGAAATCATCTTGATCGGGGCGACTCTTGTTGTACAACATAGTCTCTCCACTAGCTAGTCCAAACAAGGCCAGAGCTAACCACTAGAGACATTCCTCAGCGGGTGAATTCGCAGCTTCGCCGGAGGATCCGCGTAACAATAGACGTAGAGTCCATGAGGCAGTGTCGAGCATGAAGAGAGCAGGTCTACGCGTGTTCACCAGCAATCTGGTGGCCCGGCGAATCTGGGTACACTGGGATAATGAGACTAGAAGCGAGCTGACGACTGAGCTCGATGGCGCATTCCCCATGGTAGGGTCTTGAGGTTCCATCCCAACGAGGAGGCGTTTGGCAATCTGTCAGGTTACAGTGGGCCACAAGCCCCCTCAAGCCAGACGCCCATCACAGTGCCTATCGACACGTTATACTGTCTGCAAGGCTGCCTGTCTGTGTACTTGAATAGTCCACTTCGACTGCCCCCGTCGCAGTACTGCTGTACTATTACACCATCCGATCTGAGTTTGACCGTTTGCTGCACAGAGTTCCTGGATCTGAGCCCGGACCCCTTGCAGAGGTACCACAATCCAGTACGGAGCTTCTCCAGTGTTGTTCACCTAGAATTCCGTCAGTACGGTTCGAGACAAGACTACACGCCATTCCAAAGCCCTGCCTCCACTGCGTTCGCGACCGCGCCTATAGTTTAGTCTTGTGTAAAGTATCACAAAGGTCAGTGAGAGGATCCCGCATTTCCGCCGCCGCCGCCGCCGCCAAGTGATCTCGGTTTTTGCACCATGGACCCTGATTCATAAGTCTGCTCGACGTCCATCTTCTTATCAAGAGCAGTGATCGAACGAGACCACGAGATTCCATCATCCCTCCTGTCAAAAGCAATCTCGCATTCAGTGTAAGTGACCGTGCTTAGCTTGAAGGCTTTGACTAATGAAGTCTAGTACCTTAGTAACAATGATGAACTCCGCGTCGAGAGGTTATCGTCGAGACATGTCGACAGACACACCGCAGATGTCTCCAGGCTTCGGACCCTACACTGGGTTTCTGACGCCTCCTTCGCCGCATGGCGGCATTGAGGAGCGCAGGGGCTCGATCGTATCGCTCTCAGCCTCTGACTATTCAGTTTCGACACCCACGTCAGAGCGTAGCCCCTTCTCCGAAGCTAGTTGGCAACATGTGCCCTTCTCTGGCTATCAAACGCAGGCAATGTCCGGATTGCGCAACGCTCTTCCCCTGGGAACTGTAGGGCTCCCAATGAAAGCATCGACCACCGAGTATGACTGGTCAATACCTGCCAGCAGTATCGAAATACCTTTGCGGCTCTCCGATGGAATCACCTCGGGTGCAGGGTACTTGCCAACCCAGATGAGCCCCTTCTCTGAGACCGATCATCTCACATCCGCATCGACCAATTCCAACTGGAGCAGCTTCTCAACCGCTCCTGAGCAATCGGATCTCGAGTACACTATGCCCGGACAACAGTCCTTCTGGCAACAGTCAATCCCAAGCACACATTCCATAGGCGAGCGAACCATGGTTCCAGCCGACGCTATGGTTGGTGCTGAGGACTACGGCTTCGTCGACGAGAATGACTCCAGCTCTTTCATGGAGACGGAGCCATTTGACCATGCAGCCTTTGCAGTATCTCCAAATGACAACTCACCAATGACGCTTCCGCATTCGCCGCAAGAGGTCCAAGTCAAGCAGGAACTCGAGGCATCTGATGCTGATGAGAGGTACACAAGATCGATTCATGTCTCGCCTAAGGGTGGCAAGACTGTCAAAAAAGAGCGCCGCCTCAATGGTATTTCCAAGAGGCGAGGTTCCAAGTCTAAGTCCCAGCTGGTGTTCAGACGCTTGCACGATGGTCACATCGACGTCGAGGGCTATGAGGTGAACCCTGTCACCGGTAAGCGTGAACCAATCAACGGTCCTACTGTGGAGTGGAAGTACTGCGACTGGGAGGGATGCCAGAGCAGGTTCAAGAGGCCTGAGCACCTCAAGAGACACCAGCGTATACATCTAGGTGTCAAGGAGCACGAGTGCCGGGTTGAAGGCTGCCCGAAGGTCTTTGATCGCCGCGACAATTACTGGCAGCACGGCACAACACATATTCGCATTCCCGGTAAGAAGGACGGTCGTAATCCACGACTGCCGTACTCCGAGATGATCAAATATGCCGACGATGCAAAGCACATCGAATTCCTTGAGAAGGCGTACAGGAAGGCATGTGGAGAAGACTTTGCCACGGAGAGCGAAGACGAAAGCGCGCATGTCGATCGCAAGAAGCACAGCATCCGCTGCCGTCTTTGAGCAGCTCAGAATCGATCACCTCAGGGTTGGAGCTGATCATTCGCTACGCCAGTGATTGATCGCCCTGACCGCTGTTGTACAAAAACTAGCATTTCGGTTTGTCGGGGGTTCTCTGGCTTGCATTTTCTCGATTGCGCTGCATCTACCTGGCATTCCATCAGTCTCTCGCTTTTCATGTATTTTAGTTTGTTTGCATGTATGCACCTAATGTATGAGGTAATGAATAACGATTTACACGGTTTGAATACAACCTCCACATACCCTGGCACTTGAGTGGTGATCTGCGCTGCCGATACGACTCACCGTTCAGCATCTTTATCGGTCTCGTTTCAGCATTCCCAAGTAGCGTACGTTTATTGAGATGTCCAAGGGGACGTGCGTAGAGTTGCAGACGCTGAGGCTGTGGAACGTGAGATGGATTGACGTTCAGGAGTGGTTACATCACTAGGCTGTGTCCGTGGTAGCGCCACAATCACGACGCACTACAGCGCGGGACGATGCAGCATCTCTGGGCAGGTCAGTGCTGACGGAGACACCGACCACTCAATTTGCAACATCTCCACACCTGCTTCACATTCTCATGCAGATGCAAGCCCCATCGTGAAGAGACGCCATAGCAACTCGCGGCATTGGTCTCCAGCCATCTCTTCTCCAACGCTCTCCGCCCAGATGCATTGTACCTAGCTCATCCACAGATCGTTTATGCCACCGCATGCATTCCCCACTCTATAAGCCTTGCGCTCAACGCTTCTCGATCCTCCAGCTCAGTCTCAGCTGTGAGAGCAGAGCTGACCACACATCTACTATATGACCAGGTCTTTCCGCGCAGTTGGGCGGCTGTCACGTTTGACAAGACTATCGCACTCAGGTCAGGTACCGTAGAGCCGGCGTCCAATTTTGGCTGATTGAGACCACTGGAGCAGGCAAAACGAAACATGATCCACCACACCTCTGACGTACGCTTCTGCAAAGCAAAGCCAGCATATGACCATCTCACTTTGTCTTGCACTTCGATCTCATGCAAGAAGCGCATCGATCGATTTCCGGTAACAGCTTTCGACAAAACCAAGATTGGCATTGTCGCACCCTCAGACCCAGGCACTGGCGGCTGGTGCCTCAGCGCTTAGATCTCTGTCAACGGCTATCTATCACGAGGGATTGCCGTGCTCTGTGCACATCGCATGTTTTGCAGGGTTTGGCGCTCAGACTGCGGCAAAATCATCGCACCATAATGACGATGCCTGGCAGATCCGCAAGAACCGATCAAGCCGAACTCATCATAGGTGACAGTCAGGTGAATGATGCCCTTGCGAACATACGCACCTTCGTCCCATCCGTCAGCGATAGGTTCTTTAAGCTTCAAAAAACTATGTGAACAACAGGTATGCTATCTTTGACATATAGTGAGTGTGCGCCAGACAGTGTCAAGGTGCATCTCCACTACGGTATTTTGAAGCGTTCAGCAATATTAAGCCATCACTGCTGGTACTTCTGCGCAATTCGTTCCCGGAGCTGCCTCATTGTGGTTGCCGGACCATGTACTTATGTATTCATCTCGTCTCGCTGAAGAGTTTAACGTTCTGACCCTTTTTTGACTGCGCAAGCGTATGAAAGTGACTGTAAAATCGTACCAGAGTTTTTACAGTACTCGTGTCCTCGCCGTGACATTTTTAGCATTTCTCCTCATACGGCACCTTCGAACTCTTCACCAGGAATCTTACATCTCTGCCCCAATCCTTCGTCCGCTTCCATTGCACAAGCTACTACAATCTCATCCGTCTGTTGTTTACCCTGTACCATCAACTGCCTGTCGTATGTCCACAAATACACTACCGTGAGTCCATCTTTTCTGCTTCTCAACTACGCCATGAAACTCCATCTATAGCACCACCGCCACGTTGTCTACAATGCAATCTGATCACCAAAAACAACTACTCCTCATTTTCGCCGCTATCGAACCTTTGACTGCTGCTCACCGCCTCTCCTCTCCTTCGAGCAGGCACTCAGCAATCTTTGATACTTACAAAACACAAGAGCTGTAGACTTGTAGTCAACAGAGGGCCTAACGATCTACGAGACGCGCCTTGACAGTCGCCGAATACCTCCCGAAATCATACAGGCTTCATCGCCGTGCATACCTTTATCACATCTCCTCCGTATCATCCTCAAACTCACCAGCAGCTTGATTGGGATATTCCTTCTGTCCAAGCTACGCTTAGATGCGGAAAAACCAGATGAGCATTGACTTAGGGAACGACAGGATGCCTCCGCATCAGTAGCGATTAGAGCAACGAGTGTACCAGAGGTGTCCTTAGTTGAGTGTTATTCTAGACACGGCTTCGCTTTAATGGCACTGGGACGAGCTTGGTCTGAGCAGCTTACGGTCGGTCTCGAGCGGTGGTTGCGAAGGTCGTATCTGACAACTGCACGCCCTTGTGCGTCTCCTGCCCGCAGAATAAGTTCACTCGTTGTTTGGATTCGAGTATCATGTGTTTTTCATCACACCAGTGCCCAGGCGCGGTGAGCACGCGAGAACACTCCAAGTGAATCATGTGCTTGTGCGATTGTGCGGAGCCCCAAGGCTCCAAATGGTTGTGGATTGTTGTATGGCTTTGGCTTATGTACACAGTCCGCATACGTACAACTCCCAATCGCCTTGCCCTGCGACGTGGGTACTCCTGACCCGTTGATGAACCCGCCATTTGATGCATGTCGCTGAAAGAAAACGCCCCCAATGTTCAAGTCGATCTGAGTCTGACTGATAGTGAATTATGGAAAGGAAACCAAGGACTGCATCAAAATCGACATGGATCGTACAAACCTTTTCGTGTTCCGAAGATGGCGCAGTGTTGCTGCCATTTTTACCTTTTTTTGCTGCTTTTGCTATACAAATCTTGTTTGATGGGCACGAAGCCGGGCGAACGCTTGTAGACGATCGCGGCTGGATGATTATGGAAGCACTGGTCTTGGCTTGGATCGCGTTATGGTACTGGCCTGGGTTGTCGCCGTCCAGGGTATGTGGCGTGGTGCAACCGCGACTGCACGAAGGTAGTGTCAGATATCCAGTACCCTCAACGAGCGAACAAGATGGGAAAAGGAGAATATCGAACATGTGCAAGCTTAGCTGAAAGAGAGCCTACGCTCCCTCTGGCTTGTGAGCTCCGTTGGTGCCATTCTCTTTGGCGTGTTGTTGGCGCTTTGCTGCTGTTTGTTCGCTGTCCTAGATTAGCACCATTGTCAGCAAGAGCACGTGAGTTGCTCCTGAGCCGTGAGTACGTCTCGGAGTTTTCTTGATGATTCGTGTAATACGCACGTCGAGATCTGTCTCCTCAAATTGGCGCTTAGCTGCCTTATTCGGGTCTCCTTTCTTCCCTTTCTTAGAGGGCTTTTGGGGCTTTGTCTCGCCTTCGCTGAACAGATCGTCAGGTAGTTGATTACTGAGATGTTAGCTTCTGTTTTTGGAGTATGGTGATTCTTCTTACTTGCGCGTGTGGACCACACGGACAGAGTTGAGCTTTTCGTTGTAGCCATTGTTGGTTGTGACTAGGTTTCTGAAGTCACTGACGGGATATGAGATGTCAAGAGACTTATTGCCATCTACAACACGAGTCAGTTGCATATTGACATCATAAGTTCACTGTGCGTACCGGGCTTCAGCTTGAGGCCAACATAGAAGGTCGTGGTGTACATGACATCGGGCGGCGACTCCTCGCCGGGAGCGATCTGAGGTATAGCATCGCCCTTCAACTGGTATTTCGTCTCTCCCTGCATGATTTGGTTCTCCTCCTCATTCGTGGTGTATCGGTGTACTCGATTGATGCCCTTCATCCAGGGTCGTGCAATCTCGATGCCACACTGTCCATCTTCGATGTTCTTGCAAAGCAGACGGAACTTGGATTGAACCAGTCCAGAGAAGGTGGAGTGTGCCTTTTCTGTGCGACTTGCGGCAACGACGCTCAAGTAGTATTTGTGGTCCTTGGTGAAAAAAGTGTGCTTCGTGAAAAGGTCTTTCCACGGCTTTTTGCCATCTACAATGCCATTTTTCTCGCTGTTGATAAGCTGATCGGCGCGTTCAAACTCCTCTCTCATGACGTGCAATGTCGAGTGCATGATCGTATGCGTTGAGCACATAGAGGGAAATGCAGGCGTGATGATGGGCATGAGATGAGCGCGATCTCCGGGGTATTGGGTTGGGTTCCACACGCGGAGATTCAGGGTGCCTTCCTCTATATTCTTCAACATGACCGGCCTAGGAAAGGGCCATTTACCCATTAGTCTGAAGAATTTGGTAAGGATGGTGGCGCCACACGCCATGGGATACAGCTGGCATATACGGGCGACCATGATTGCCCAGGCAATACCTCCTGGGTAACCGAAGACGGCTCCGTAGATACCTCGCTGGCTACTCCAGAGTTTGATCGCGCGCAATGCATGGCGAAAGCTCTTGATTTGGGGTATGGATTGCATGAGCTCAAGCGTGACACGCGTGCCGTTGACACTGCGCATCGCTGTATCATCAAGCCCTCGAAGCATGTTCTTATCGACACCCTCGAGATCTTTCGGTATCTGCGTCATGGAAGGGAGCGAAACGAACAGCAAATCAATGCTGACGCCAGAGTACTCCATTTTAATCAGCGGGACGAAGGCTTCAGGAACGGGATTCATCTCGGTGATGAGGGTTTCGTCGGACATTTCTCTGAAGATCCTCTCGAAGTGGTCGAAGTAATCGTTGAGGGAAACCGACTTGGGCGCAACAATGAGGGTATCGATATCGGAGGCTAGAGGCAGGTGTCAGCTACCAAATCTCGCAGATGGACCCTGAGGGCTCACATGGCCCGTGGACACCGAGCGCATAGCTGCCAAAGCAGAAGATCTTGCCGCTCATGGTGTCGATGGTCGACTGCGGCAGGCCCTTCAGCTTGCCGACATGCTTGCAGAACTTGTCAACGACTTCTTGGATGTGTCTGAGTACTCGCACTCTGTGCTGTGTTAGCTGACTTCATCCACGCATGCTGCCTCTGCATACCTCATGTCTGAGCCTTCAGGGCTCTCGAAGACATTCTGGCGCTTGAGCTCCTCAATAAGCTCATCGTTTAGCTTCAGGTCTTTCGCGGTGGGCGGCGCTGACGATATGGGAGCGGTGACGCCCCACTGTTTGGTCTGTGTCTCTGCCATACTGGCGGCTGCGGCCGGTTGCTGCTGCAAAGAGCGATGTTCTCGAGGCGCGCTCGTGCGGAGGTGCTGCGGCGAGCTGGGCGCAAGGAAGAGGGCAGCTGGCAGAGCCTGCGTGGGGAAGAGAGCGGTCGCTAACAACGTGATCCTGCGATGTTAGTACTGGCGACCTGAGCACTCCCACATGGCGACGCAACCTGCAAGGCGATGTGCAGCGAATGGATGTCAAAGAGCTTCGATGCTGCGCTGCTTCCGTCTTGGGCAACATCATCGATGCCAAGCTTGCACGCGCCACCACCTCACCGAGGTCAAGGACAGGATGCGTCGATGAGATTACCCACCAATGTCTCAGGACTTGCCCTCTCATGTTACACAAGAAGCAGGATACAACAGCCAAGATATCGTAGCCAACGGAGCGTCTGTATATCTGTAATTCATGCGCCGATAAACTCCAACGACCTCCTGTCATTCTGGGCTCGTGTACGGCTTCTTACAATGGCACTAAGACTCCCAGCGCATCTTACCTACAAGACTGCAATTGTGCTACTCCCTCCTTCAAGCATTACCTCGCCGATTGAAGCTGTGCGCTCAGCCCACGACAAGAACTTCAAGAGATGGCCGCCTCACATCAATCTGATCTACCCGTTCTTGGCATCACCGCTCGAAACATCTAATAGTATTGCACTTCGCCTGAGTCAGGCCATACAAGCACGCCTCGAGAAGGCCACGTCTGGCATCCGCACCTTTTCAGTTTCACTCGACGCTGACTCGCCTGGGACATTTCAACACAGCAAGACCAGCAAGACTGTTTGGCTTGGGCCGGTCCCTGACGTCAACGTAAAACAGTTACAAGCAGCCCTGCAAGCTGAATTCGCAGAGTGTGACAGCGATCAACGAGCTTTCACACCCCATCTCTCGGTAGGACAGGCTCGTACTGACAAAGTAGCGGAGCAGCTTAAGAACGAAATTGGTAATGAAGTCGCCGGATTCCGTCAATCGGAGAAGGATGCCTCTAGAGCACTAAATTGGTTCGTTGACAAAGTCTACGTGATCGAGCGGAAGGGTTTTCACGGCCGCTTCACTGTCGTTGGCTCAGTCGATCTGAAGCCAGAAGAGTAAGCAAGCTGAACAGGCTGGCGTCTTGCAATCATTTGTACGCCATCTAGTTGTTCGCGAAGAACTCCTTCAGATTCTCGTCGAGCCATTTGACGTCTTCAGTGCTCTGGCCAGGACCTGCACATCATCAGCTCTTGAACGACACGGAGGGCTTCTAGAGAATACTTACCGCCAGCCCAATGACCCCAAATGCTCGGAAATACCTTTAACGTACCCACGCCCGGTCTCATGGCCTCGACCTCGATCTCAGAGTCTTCGGGTGGGAAGTACAGATCCGTCTTCGCCGGTAGAACCAGCGCCTTGGCCTTGATGCCCTGCATCGCTTTGTTGAAGTCACCGTTGTAAGGCTCCTGTTGCGAGCAGTCACCAGCCTGCCATGTATGCGCCATAACGAGCATGTTCTCCGGATCCTTTGACAGCGCCCACGCTTCCCAGAAGTTCACAAGGAAGTCATCGAGATCCTTGAACCCCAGCAGCGGCGCAGTCTGATACAATTTCTCCCGATAAAACGCCTGCGAAAAGCCCCACCCAGCATAAACGCGCCCTAGCGCCTTCAATCCATTCTTCTTGCTCTCATCCGAGAACCCCGTATACGACTTCAAGCGCGCGCCTTGTACCTCAGCGGTATCAACATCCGGCTTCGCCACGCCCGCCGAGCTAGTCCCCTTCGCAGCATACAGTGCGCTTTTGACGCCCTCGAGGAACACCTGGTTGTGCAGACTAGTCTTCGCGCTCCCACAGAACGGCACGCCTAGATCCATGAAGTCTGGATATTGCGTCATCCACTGGTACGTTTGGCCTGCGCCCATACTCCATCCGAGTACGGCACGCGCGTGTTTGACGCCGAGGTGCTTGGTTACCAGCTCGTGTTGCGCGCGTACATTGTCGTAGAAGAGGACCTCTGGGAAAGGACGGAGGGAGGGTGTGTTAGAGGGCGACGAGGACTGCGAATTGCCGAACAGTGCAGGGACGATTATGTAGTACTTCGATGGGTCGAGGGTTTTGTCTGAGCCCGTGAGCCAGAGATTGTCGGCGATCACTGGAGCTGAGTTAATCATTGGTGCTTCGGGGCTCGCGCATAGGAGACCTACGGCCGGAGTACCATGTCGGATAGATGATAGCGGGCAGCGACGGGTCGCCGAGCGTTTTGTATGCAATAAATGCATCTGGTATCTCTCCGCCAGACTTGAGCTTGAAGTTTCCGAGTTTGTATGTTTCGTAGTCGGCCATGTTGGTGATGACACTATATTCGACGCTGTATCGACGTGCCTTTGTATTCCATCAGCTCGTGGAATGGCTGTACATTCATTGCTAAGCTGTTGCATACCCCCTTTGATTTCCAATTCAAGCTTCTTGTGACAGCTTGAAGGTAGCCGAGCTATGTCCGAATGTCAAGTGTCAAAGCAATTGCACAGTATGTGAGCTACGCGATGACAAAGCTAGATGATTTAGATCAGCAGTTGGGCGAGGGAAGGAACTGAAGCGGTCTGGTTTCAATTGGGTCTATCGCATATCAAATACTTGCTTGCTATCCTGGACTGTGGCTGCCTCCACGCTTGAACAGGGACCTCTGATAGCTGGACCTATGAGCTCCGTAGTGGGGTAGATATCGTCTACCCCGCGGTCCTTTCCTATCCGCCGACGCGTAGCTTCGGCTATATCGTGAACTCGAATCCAGACATTTTCGCATCCGCAAGAATAGGAGCGAGAGAGATCTGATATGGAGTGAGGAAGCCACGAAGTACGTGAGTTCCTCTTTCCGGGCAAATTGGCGACGACAATTACAAATATCGATGTCAGCAACTTAAAATGTTAGCCTCGCGGACGTTCCGCGTTGGCTCGAACGTCATCGTCGACCCGGGAATAAATCCGTTAGTTACCGTCTGTCTCGATGTTCTGTCCAAGACCTATGCCGCTCACAGTGCCGTCAAACGCTTCAACTGTAACGTGGCTGTATAAAAACTTCAATTGTCGCACCGCTGCACACATAAACCGTACATTCACGTCCTCCCACCAGCTCGCTCGCACAGCTCAATTGGCCCCTTCGCTCACCATGGCTTCGAATAAGTACGACGCCGAAAAGGAAATCAAGCGTAACCCGCACGGCGACTTCAAAGCCGTCGAAGCCTCACGTCCGCCATTCGATGCATCCACAACCTTTCACTACACGCAGACACCCAAGCCAGACTGGAAGACTGGGTCAGGTGCCAACGACACGTCGAACGCCTCGAGAAAGCACCGCTCAATCAATCCCTACGAGTCTGGCCGACCCATCGTGCACAACTACAAGCTGCTCATCAGCGCCATCATCCCGCGCCCCATCGGATTCACGAGTACAATCAGTCTCGATGGGAAGAGCACGAATCTCGCGCCGTTCAGCTACTTCAACCTGGTGAACCACGATCCGCCAATCTTTGTGCTTGGGTTCGCTGGGGGGATGGACAGAGCGAAGGATACGCTGAAGAACCTGCTGGATACCAAGGAGGCGGTCATAAACATCATAACGGAGGAGTATGTCGAGGCTGCCAATTTCACCTCGATCAATGCACCCGAGGGCGTGAGCGAGTGGTCGTTCAGCGGGTTGACGCCCGAGAAGAGCAAGATCGTGCGACCGGATAGGGTTAAGGAGGCGGTCTTCAGCATCGAGGCAAAGCTGGTCAGCACGACGGAATGGACGAGCAAGAACCCAGATACACCGGATAAGAAGACGGGTGTTACCGCGTTCCTGGAGGGTGTCAATTTCTGGGTCAGGGAGGATGCGATTGACGAGCAGGGCGTGCTTCTTGATCCTGCTGTTGTCAAGCCGATCTCTAGGTTAGGCGGCATCACGTATGCCCGCACGACGCAGGCGTTTGAGCTGCCGAGACCAGACTATGCGGAGGTTACTAAGGATGCTGAGGTCGAGAAGCTGGTGCAACCGAAGGGCAAGGGGCAGGAGTAGAGGATTGACGGTCACTGCATAGATCACGATATACCATAGAATTATTGTTCTCTTGCGATAATGAGCAGGTCAGAGAGGCTCTCGCGTCGCAGAAGACCTAGATACAGGCCTGCATTTCCCGGCAAGATAGAGTATTTCAGAGTTCTAAACTTCTCGTGTGTCTGTAATCTCTGATGGCTACAGTCGATTACGTCTCCTATGATACCGACCGAAAGTAGTGTAAGTAGGCTACAAGGACTAGGGGTGCAGGCTGAAAACGCAAGCAGATGTTGTCAACATCTGTGCCGAATACCTATAGCTTTTAGTGTTGACTATCTCCTTTTGTCCTATTTGACATGACAAATATTCTAAAACGCTATTTGTAGCCATCCGCTACTCCGCGACCCTCCTGAACCACTACTTATGCCTGATGCCGTAGTAGCTCTTGCTGCAACGCAGGAATGCGCACGATCGTCCGGCCTTCACGGTATCACAAGAGTCAGCCCATGACAAAGACGGTCTCGTTCTTCCCCTACTGCATTTGGCCGTCTTGGTGAACAGATGGCCGCAATTGCACGTGGCTGCACCGACACGAATACCTCCGTGCAGCATTAACAATTTACTCATAGGCCACGGAAAGGCTGCGGCTCCGAAATTGTACAGTGTACGAGAACGCGCATCGATCGAGGAGGTCCTCAGAGGTGCACACCGCAGCTTGTTTGTAGCTTCCTCGCCAATAGGATAGCGCCCGTTCTCACCATGTCAGCGCCCGCGCAGCACGCAATACGGCTCGAGAGGTCCAAGGTTTGGCAGGCGCAACGGGCATCATCGTTGCAGCAGCGCAGATAAGAAGTTTGGTACAAACGTGCGTCCGATCCACATCCGGAGATGAGGAGGCCCTCTCCATTGTTGTCCCATCACTCGAGGTTCACGATCCTATCGCTGGATCCTTCGTCCCCATCTGGGAAAATAACAGCAGCTCCCACAGGCAGGACGGCAATGGGCGCTCGCTGATTCACGGCGCTTTGCTACAACTCGACTAGCTGCGTGTCGCCATGCGCTTCGGAGCGGGACAAGGCCCACCACTCGCGGACGAGGCCCGACGAGCAGCGCCATGCTCACCAGATGTAGCACAGCGCCCCGCCTCCAACGTCGTCGAGGTCGAGGTCGAGGCTGATCTCACAGATTGCAAGGACGCTGCCTTCTATAATGAAAACTACACCGACATCTCCAGCTTAGCTCTTAACTTTGTGCCCTGCCCGTTCGTTTCCGGTTGCCCCAGCATTGGCAAAAGCAAGACGAAGAACAAGAAGAAGAAGATGGACGCGAGCGCGGGACCGCGACGGTTCTCGACTAGCGGGGAGGAAAGAGTTGGCTTGTTGTCCGAGGCGAGGAAACAGAGTCAGCAGTATGGCACGCTGCCGGATGCAAGCGAGTTGGAGAGGCTGGTCAGCCCGAACGGTACCGTCGAGGTGCACACGACTGCGGGCGCCGAAGCCAGGATCTTACTGAGAAGCAGCATTCCGCTGATGCTCACGTACCTGCTGCAGGTAAGTTACACCTGCGTCTTCACAACGTCTTCTAATCTCTCAGTACAACTTCAGTTTGGTGACAATCTTTGTAGTGGGGCACATTGGGACGGATGAGCTGGGCGCTGTGTCGCTGGCTTCAATGACAGCGAACATCACAGGATTGGCTGTGTACGAAGGACTCGCTACAAGCTTGGACACCTTGTGTGCACAAGCATACGGGAGTGGAAAGAAGACGCTGGTCGGTCTGCACTTGCAGCGCATGTGCTTGTTCATGCTGCTTGTCACGATTCCCATCGGCGCGCTCTGGCTAACCTCAGGCTGGATTTTGGCTGCACTGGTACCCGAGAAAGAGCTCGCCCACCTCGCGGGGAAGTACCTTTCATTACTACTAGCCGGCGCCCCAGGATACGCCATATTCGAGGCAGGAAAGCGGTTCACGCAGGCACAAGGCTTGTTCAACGCCTCCCTCTTCGTTTTGCTCATCGCCACACCGATCAACATCATCCTCAACTACGTTTTTGTCTTCGTTCTGAACTGGGACCTGACAGGTGCAGCGCTAGCAACAGTTGTATCAAACAACCTCCTCCCTGTTCTGCTCTGGATCTACGTCTACTTCTTGAATCCCTCCTCGCTATCCTGCTGGGGAGGTTTCTCAAAAAGCGCGTTCAGTCACTGGGGCCCTATGGCCAAGCTCGCCATCCCAGGCATCATCATGGTCGAGACTGAATGGCTCGCCTTCGACATCCTCACCTTTTCATCCTCGTACCTCTCCACCGCGCATCTAGCTGCTCAGAGCATCGTCATGACCATGGCCGTTGCCATCTATCATGTTCCCTTCTCTGTCGGCGTTGCCGTCTCCACGCGTCTCGGGAACCTAATCGGCGCCGGCAGCCTCACAGCCGCACGCATTGCGACAAAGAGTTACATCCTAACCTTCCTAGCTATCGGCCTATTCGACTTCGTCCTGCTCGCTGGCTGCAAGGACATCCTGCCTCGAGCTTTTACCACCGATCCTGTCGTGCAGGATATCGTCAGCACAGTCCTCCCGCTCCTGGCTGTCTTTCAGTTCTGCGACTCGACCACGGCGCTCGTGAATGCGCTCCTGAGAGGTCTGGGCAAGCAAGCTATCGGCGGCTGGTGCAATCTCTTCGTTTACTATGTTATTGCTGTGCCTCTGGCGCTTGTACTGTGCTTCAAAGCGGAGTGGAAGCTGCTGGGGCTGTGGACGGGGTGTGCGGTGGGGAGTAGCTGTATTAGTCTTACGGAGGGCGTGTATATGAAGTTCTACAACTGGGAGAGGGCGATTGAGGATGCAAGGAGTAGGGAAGAGTAGAGCTCGAGCTCTTCGAAACATGAAACGGGAAAATTGACTGAACATTAATAGGTCTTGGCATTGGGTAAAGGTAATGGATTGCATAGCGTCAGCGGACCTGTGGGTACAATGGTATTGAATTTTTGCAATTGACGTTCGGGCACTTTGTTTGGGTGAATGACAGTTGAAATACCGGATGCCTGCGCTGTAAATACTGCGAATCAATCGCTGCAGCCTTCAGTTGGGGTTCACGGCGAGCAACGATCAGCCCCCGTAGGATCTACGGAATGTAGTCAACCAGGGTACATTTGCAACGAACAAGCAGCAGTTAAAATGAGATTACTCTGCTGGAAACTGTATGTGACGAACCTGGCCCAGACCATGCTCTCGCGTTGCAGACAGAGCTGGATTTGGCAATATATCTACTGTAGACTAACTGTAGGCCACAGTGGACCTGTGAAGTGTCAAAAGATGCTGGAACAGGCACTGGACTATCTCCTATTTTACTAGGAATTAGGGTATAATCCGACAAGACGCTGTTGTACGAACGGTGGGGGGATTAAGATGTCGGGAACATTAGTCATGACTCGAGATCTGGCGCCCTAACGATGCTGTTCCATGGCTTGGACGACAATTGGAGAAGCAAGTGTCGGGCGCGGAGAGGACCATTAGATTAGCAGAAAGATTTGCTGAAGATCTCGAAGCTTACGAAGATACTGCTGAGGCCGACATGACCAAGCTGGAAGCTGTCGAAGGTAGACACACTAGGATGCTGGAATTCTTGATAATACTGGAGACAATCATCTGTTATCTGCCTAGATCTCATATATCTGCAGTATTTCCACTAGCTGCAGATATTTTAGCTTCACTAAACATCGCTGCCCTTCGTTCAAAGTTCGTCTAGACATGTATAGAGTCGCCGGGTCATGAACATAAGTGGGCCCGGGGGTGAGCAGACTGGAGCGGGGTAAACTTGACTCCCAATTACCATCTGGAGGGAGCCCCCTCAAAGCCGATTGTCTTCCATAACGTTCAACATCTTGTGTAATGTAACCTCCAGCCAACTTTGGCACAATTGCATCACACAAATTATCCCCAACTCTGCCTATCCGATGGCAACCGTTACAAGCACAACGAAGAACCTCAATTCATCACTTTCATCAAGCATCACTGCATCATCAACCGACCCATACAAAGCCGCCCGCGCAGCTCTCGAGAAAGACGGATTCGTAATTCTCTCCGCTTCGCTCTTTCCCTCCATCGACCTCAATGCACTCCGCTCAGCAGGGACGCGCATCATCAACGCCGCGCGCGCCGGAAAATGGCCATACATCCGGACTTTGCCCAAGCAATTCCCTCCATGGTCACAGGACCCTTCGCACGGGATATGGGGCGTGCAGCACCTTTTGCACCCATCTAATCCCGACCACGTCTTGTTCGCCACATCTTATTTTGATGCCGAGCTATTGAAATACGTGGCGACCCTGATTGAATGTAGCGAGGATGAATTGACGATGGAATTGTACAATATGCTGGTGCGCCCGGATGAGAATTTTGCGCTCCGGTGGCATCGCGATGATGTCCCGGCCTCTGCTACTACAGATGAAGAGTTGGAGAGACTGAGTAAACCCGGATTCCATGCGCAGTGGAATCTCGCGCTGCATGATGATAGTAGTCTTGTGCTTGTTCCTGGAAGCCATAGGCGCGCGAGAACCGAGGTGGAGAGGAACGCGGATCCGTATGAGCCTGAAATACCAGGACAGATCACGGTGAATCTCAAAGCGGGCCAGGTGGCATTTTACAACAACAACATCTTGCACAGAGGGGTGTATGATAGCTCGAAGGAGAGAATGACGTTACACGGGAGTATTGGTACGCTCAAGGCAGGAAGCGAGAGGGCGAGGAATGTGTTGCAACATGGTGTTGGGGAGTGGGCGAAGGAGGACGACTTCAGCGGCCTGGATAAAGATATGAGAGAGAGGGCTCTCAGGATGAGGGAGAGATTGGTGGAGCTGGGGAAGAGAAATGGCAACGTTGGTTTCTTTTCGAAAGACGAGTAACAGTCCATCCCGATTCGACTCTGTGCGAGGTTTCGACTAGTACTGGACAATTTCATTGAACAGCCACTCATCAGTAAGATGCTCCTCATCTCTGAGAAAACTGTTAAACTGGGAGGAAAAAACTTTCCTGGACTGGGCAGTACCTGCCGTAGACTGGGAACCAAGCAACCATTCATGGTGCAGAATTCATTTATGGCGCATACAAAACTTTTACTTCGGCACTTTGTACCTTCTTATGCGCTTCAAAAGGTTACAAGAGTATCATATTTATATCTCAAGTCCCACGGTTCGACAGGGTCTGTGCGGAACTATGGTTCGCACAGACTAAAATAGAGATTCTTCGCCTCAACACCACAACGAACACAATCTTCAAATGCAGAGAGAAAGAATCATATTCTTATCTGAGTTAGAGTTCAAGCGAGTGTAAGCGAGTGGAACAGTTGCTGTAGATAGTTCTGTAGCCACCAGACCTTTTGTCAAGTGAATGCAACCGCGAATTGAATACTCGCGGCGCAAATGCAGTAAAAGGGATGATCCGAGGGTCGGCTGATCAATCTATACAGTCAATATACAATCGATATGTCGCTTCCAAAGACCACTCCACGCCAAAGTACCTGAGCCTCGATAACACTGCACTTTTTTTGTTCTCCCGCGGCACTTTCTCATCGCATCCAGGGATCCGTCTTGCGCTGAGAGGGACCCACCGATGCTATAAGAGCGCACTTCTCACCTGTCTCCACAAGGGTGCACTGCACCCTTTCTTGAAACAACTGTCACGCAAAAAATCCTATACACCATGAAGGTTTCTCTTATCCTGACCCTTGCTGGGCTTAGTGCCGCGGCACCTGCTGTTCTCTCCAATATATTCTCTGGCCCGCTTCCCTCTACCGGCTCGAGCTTATTGCCTTCTTCCTCTAAAGCTACGCCTACGGCTGCATCACGTCACGCCTTCCTCCCCTTCGAGTCATTCTTGGGGCGCCGTGCTGAGGGTGATGATATCGATTCCTCGGACGATGAGAACAGTTCCTCGGACGATGAGGCTGATGTCTCTGCCGGCCCGGTATTGATCAGCATTCAGGAGCGCTCAGCTGGTAACGACACCGATTCCCTCGATGAGGACCTCGATTCTTTTCAGATGGACTCCACTTACTCTCGCTTGGCCAAGGAGCAAAGCGACGTTCCCTCCCCTTATGCGCTTGTGATCGAGAACTACAACAAGACTGCCATCCACCAGGCCATTGAGACACACCGTTATGAGGTTTCTGACACTGACTATGACACCTACGACGCCTCTTTATGCGCCGAGCACTGCAACGAGCACCGAGCGTGTAATGCTTTTGCCATCTATATCGAGCGCGATGTGTCTTGCACCGACTGTACAAACCCTGAGGCCATTGTTGTAGCCGCGTGCGATCTCTACAACACCATACTCCAGCGGCCTGATATACGCGAGGAGGCCGAGCTGGAGAAAATTCAGGGGCAGACGATCACCCGTGCCGTCCGCGGCTACAACGGCTACAACAGAATCCAGGATATCGCCACCGTCATCGCTACGCACACTGTGACCTTTGAAGCTCCTGCTATTGCCCAAAGAACCGTATTCATCACTGCCACCAGTCTGATTACCTCTACCGTGCAGCACACCGTGTCTGGCAGCGACAACACCGTCACTCACA
This sequence comes from Didymella arachidicola, assembly GCA_016630955.3. Taxonomy (NCBI): domain Eukaryota; kingdom Fungi; phylum Ascomycota; class Dothideomycetes; order Pleosporales; family Didymellaceae; genus Didymella; species Didymella arachidicola. The sequence continues at coordinate 869,427 of CM049987.1, forward strand.
CTGTTCTTGCCCCTGCCTCCACTGTTACCTCCACCTTACCCGCTACTACAGTCACGAAGACCCATGTCGAGTTGCTTCCCCCAGTCATCGCTACCAAGAGCTTGCTCACTTCCATTTGGGAGCCAACTCACAAGCCTGAAGTTGATAGCAGCGACAGTAGCGACAGCAGCGAGAGCGAGAGCGACAGCAGCGAGAGCGAGAGCGACTGCGACTGCGACTGCGAGGATGAGATAATCATTCCTTCATAGGGTTAGAAGCTCTTCTTTGGGAAGACATACGTAGAGAAAGCGCAAATAAATACAAAAGCAAGTTCTGGTATTTGGCGTGGCACACTGGTGTATGGCGTCCAAGGGTTTGAGGGCGTACTTGTGATCTAGTGAACTTGAATGAGAGAATCGGAGGGTATGGGGTAAAACGAACCAACGCAAAACGGAGGATTTAGGCTAGTTATTATAAAAAACAGGGTAAAATAATGTAAAAGAGTTCTATCTCACAACAGATCCAAAAGACGCTGTTCGTGATCGTTTGCGGTCTTGAATGCCTCCATCTAGTTGCTCTCTAAGATCACTGTCTGCATCCGTCAGCTCTGGTTCTGCTGTAAGAAAGCCAGGCGTAATAGCAAGACTGTTGCAGCCAACAGAGCGTCTATCTTTATGCAACTTAAGCAAATACAGGCACTGATGTAGCTGGCTAGCTCGGTAATACGTAAGGTCAGCTCACCTATGCCTTGCTGTAGATGTCAGCATCGAAATTTGTTGGAAACCTGTCCCTCCCTTCGGCATCAGCCCTCACCCACACGGCCACGCTAGTGCCAGGACACTTGAACAAGCCGTACCCATCCTGATCGATCTCAACCCCGCCTTGCTCCCAACCCAAAATGTCTGTCCACTTCTCGCCAGCATGCATCTCACCGACCGCCATCTTGATCTCTCCTGGCCCACTATTGCTCATCACGCAAGCAAGTCCGGCCTTCTTATCCCATGTACCGCGGCGAACGAAGCCAATGCAATTTGCGTTGTCGAGATAGTCTTCTTGCGAGCCGTAGGCATAGAGTTTGCGCGCAAGAATCAAGTCGGCGAGCTTCCCGCCGCATGACGGGTCGGCAGCATGCTCGCCCTTCAGCCCGTAGAGGTCGCCGTAAAAGGGACAGGGGTACCCCTCTTGGCGCAGGAGGATGAGAGAGTAGGCCAGAGGCTTGAAGAAGCCCTCCACCGGTGTTTCTACGGTCTGCCCGGGCTGCGTATCGTGATTTGTTACGACTGTGACGGCGCTGGTGGGGTTAATGGAGACAAGAGTCTTGTCAAAGACCTTTCGTAGATCGGCATCAGGAGTCTTGGAGAGCTGAGAGAAGTTGTTGAGGAGAGGAGAATCGTAGAGCGAGAACTTGTGGTTCATGTCTTCGAGCCAGTCGCACATGAGCTGTGCATCTCCAGACCAGAATTCGCCGACAACAAAAATGTCACTCCCACACTCATCGCGCAGGTTGTCGACCCATTCATTGGTGAAGCGCTCCGAGAAGTGCTGCACTGCGTCTAAGCGGAACCCCTTGAGGCCGAGCCCTTTGGTGATCCAGACACCCCAATTTTTTACGTCAACTTGGACCTCTGGGTGTGAGTAGTCGATATCGGCGAACATCATGTAATCAGCGTTTCCGCCCTCTGAGTCCACTGAAGAGCTCCAGCCCTTGTTATCGCCTAGGATCTTGTAGACAGCCTTCTTCTCGTTGGCCTGGTTGTAGTCTGTTCCTGAAAAATGCTCCCAGTGGTACTTTTGAGACGAGTACTTGTCGCCACGGCCGGGAAAGTCGAAGCCTAGCCACCCTTCAATCTCATAAGGCTCAGAGGCATCCTTTGTGCGGTCGTTGTTGTCCACTTCTACGACGCGGCACTTCTCGGTCTTATCAGCTCCAGCCTTGTGATTAAGGACAGCATCCCAGAAAAGCCCTATTCCATTGTCTTTCGCAACTTTACAGAGCTCAAGCAAGTCTTCCTTGGTGCCCCACTTGGTACTTTTCTGACCTTTTTGGTCAAATTCGCCCAGGTCGTACAGATCGTAGATATCATAGCCATTACCCTCTGGAGACGCTGCTTTGCAGCCGGGAGGTAGCCAAATGTTGTCAACACCAACAGCCTTTAGCTTCGGAACCTCGGCAATAAGGCGTTTCCAATGCTTCTGATCAGCGGGAACATTCCATTCGAAGCCCTGGAACAGGGTGTAGTTGTCAGGGGTGGGTTGCTGTTCTGTTGTTCGTTAGAAGCAAGACAAAGAGTAGGCATCGTCGTCCGTACCGTTGGAACCCATGTTTGCTCTTGGAGGCTGTAGGTATTCTGTGATTTAGTGCTGCGAGAGTGCTGCCCATCGCGAGTATTTGAAGAAACCACATGGCTACAAGAAACCTGGTTCACGTTTACATAGCGGCCGCGCTCGAGCAGTAGCTTCGTTGACCCCTGCGTGTGCAACAGGTTTCTCTACCGGCTGCCCTACGGGCAGAGCTGCCAAAGCCAGTCCGCCATTCGAGACGGTTGTTTTGCTCGTGGTCTGGAAGCTCTTGGGCTAGGCGCGGCTCAACAAAAGCGCCCGCTGACGTCAGGCCGCAGGATTTAAAAAAGAAAGGACCGCGGCGCATCGCCTGGGTATCAAAGCATCGCGTGAAGGCGTACAGGAAATCAACGATAGAGTATCAGCCTGTGCGTTCCACAAGTAAGCGACGGAGAAGAGAGTCGTCTCATGTGCCACGGGGACCGGAGGTAAGCTTACAACATATTGTAGTCATCAGAGGACTTATCAACTTGCAACGACTTTTGGAATTTCCCTGACGACCTCTATGAATGTTGGGTTTCAGTGGCTACATCCAGCTTCTACGGTGGCATGGGTGTTCAAGGAAGGGTCAGACTGAACTAGTCTAGACGCGGTTAAAGCCAAACGTTGCGAATGTCACGATGCGGCAATCAGGACCTCTTGACTACCCTCAAAAACGCGTATTATCGTTACTCTCTGTGCACTTACTACAAGCGATCTAACTTGTTAGCTATTGAGCGTATCTAAAAGTACACTGGCATCCCTCGAGATCTAAAGGTGAAGCGGATAGGACTCAATTTCATTTGTTGTTCCACGGTGCCTTTACCCTGAGGACTATAAAAGGAGCAAGCGCATGACAACTTCTTCTGCCTATATGAAAGCAGCCAGGCTTCTCCTCATCAATTCTCCTCGAACTTTCAGCGTCACCCACATCTTCAACTATATGTCAGCCAGCAAACGACAGAAACTGTCCAACATGGCACCGTCAAAGCAGTCCACTATCGTTCGCTTCTACGACCCTACTGTCAAAGCAAAAGACACACTTGGCCGCACACAGGAACAGATTCTGGCATGGCCTGATAGCCAACTCGAGTACAGCCACAATTATATCCAGATGCTCTTCCCGCTGCCTGAAGGGTCTCCATTCAATTATGCTGCGCCGATCATCGATCTCGAGACAATGGAGACGTTCCGATCAAGCAGCGAATTGAGACAGCGACTGCGCGCGAGCTTCGAGCGTATGCTCACCTTCTACGGATTCACCACATCTAATGACCCTGAGCCAGAGACCGAGAAGGAAGTGGAAGCTGAGAAGCAGGCCCGCCAGGCTAGTACTACCGAGGAGGCTTCCAAGACCACTCCAACCACATCCAAAGCCGAAAGAGGCAACCCAGAATCACATATTACTCCGACTACCACGAATGAGGCCACTGCAGAGGCGGCTGGACAGGTAGTCTCTGCGGAGGATGTATCAGATGAGCCTGAATCTTCAGCACCCAAGCCTGCACCTCAAGCATCGTCCATCGGCTACTCCGTGGTTCGGGGGCCCAACTTTCGCCAAGCGTCCCGCAACTGGGCCGTCCGTATGAACCACAACCACCTGCGCATCACCCGCATCCTACGTTGTCTACGTGTTCTCGGCTTGCAGGAGGAATGCGACGCCTTCTTCGCTGCTCTGAAGCGCGTGTTCGACGACCCATCCATCAACATCGGCCCTCGCTCGCTAGAGTTCTGGACCCGCGCGGTTGAATGCCCATTGTACATGGCGCCTGACGATGAAGAGTGCGACTGGCTGGAAGTGTGGGAAAAGGCACAGCAAGAGGCGAACTAAAGGAACACCTTGCGCTCGCTCTTTTGGGGTACGGAGCTGGGGACGCTTGGTCTGCGATCCGGTCCTTGACGGCGAGAGACGAGGACTGCCGTGCAGACTTTGTACCGATGCCTGTCGCAGCTTACGACAGCCCTGATTACGAGGGTAAATAGGACTTTGGGAGTGGTGATGGAGGCAATGAAGGGTAAAATTAGCTACGCAATCAGACCCAAGCCTGCCTCATGGATACAAACCGTCAAACATGGGTGAAGGACAAGCAGTGGAGCCTCATGGACTCATACTCAATGAAACATAGAAAAGCTTAATCCTTTCAACTTCGCAGCTGTGTTGGAGATATACACAGTACTGTCCTTCTTCTTCTCGTCCTTGTTCTTCATCCTCCACGGCTCTTCTTCACAACTACCTAAAACTCAGAGATAGTGTCACCCCTCCTCTTGCCACGGAAGTCCCACTTGCCCTGCCCATCGTTAGCCATCGTCTCTTTCTCCATGAACGTCTCCATGCTGCCGGATGGCCCACTTACATCAGTGATGTAACCGAAGTATCCCAATGTCGCAGGGACAACAACGACGTACATAGTAGTAATGAACGCGGTTCGCTTCGTCCAACGGAAGTACTTGTGGCGGTTCACGACCATGTCTATCCCGCGTCAGCCCTGATCACCTTCAAGCTCGCCGAGGCTGTAGCCCGCCGTCCTCTTGCTGATCGACGTGTATGCAATCTAGTCGGAATTGGAGGGTGCGCAATCGTGCGGGCGACGTACTGTTCCATTTTATGATCGCGGGATCCTTGTGAAGAGCTATCTTTCGTTAGCCATTGCTCGATATTGCGCAGGGTGCGCTCGATTCTGATCACGGGACAGGCCTACGTTCGTGTCCACCGGCCATTTTGACGGTTGTTAAGGTGCTAAAGCGCGGCTTGCGGGGTGGTACGGGGTATGAGTGCGCGGATAGCGAGTTGAAGCTGGTGAGGTCGGCCGGCGGAGGTGCTGGGCTTGGCAGCCATGCATGTCAGCCTTGCGTTCGTGCAGGCGAACCACCACTCCACAGAAGCAAACGCAGGACCAGACCCATGGCTCCTAGAGTATCAACCAGTATTGCGCTATCGTACGACATAACTGTGATGTCTTGGATTTGGGCATTTCAAGCCATGGCATTCAGTGACTTCGCACAGGCGCAGTCGCCCATCCTGCAATAGCTGCATGCTTCCTGTCTTCTTTCCAGACGACAAGCACTATAGGACATACGCCTTCAAGGAATTTCTCGGAGGCTGTCAGACCACAAGAGAGCATGCCGTCAAGCCACTCATCATGTGTGTCGGCGTTGACATGGACCGCGGCTCAGAGTCGCTCCGCAACATCGCCGATTTGACCGGCCCTTCTTGACAAAAGACTGGGACGATATAAACGCCACGACACCTCGGTACAGACTGCGATTCTCGTCGTCTTCAATATAATATCGCTCCGGTTATCATCTATATATCCACACACAATGTCCAATCAACAGGGCGCAAAGATCAATGTCTACTGGTATGTTGCACGTGAATGCAGCCTTACCATGGCCGATGGCTACCACGAAGCCACCATATCTTCACTTCGCCAAATACACATGGTTCTTCTCAAGTCATGCGCTGACCAAAGTTTCCAGGCTTGAGAAGTCTCGCGCCCAGCGAATCATCTGGCTCCTCGAAGAGCTCAAGCTGGAATACAACATCGAAGTCTTCAAGCGCGACAAGAATGGCCGCGCTGGACCAGAACTGAAGAAGTTCCATCCTCTCGGCCGCTCCCCTACTGTCGGAATCACACCTGCTGGCTCAGACAAGGAGGTGAGCACCCACGAACTTGTCTCTGGCCATATATCAGCTGACCCTCCAGACCATCGTCACCGAGTCAGAGACCATCATGGACTACCTGTGCGACCACTTCGGCCCCTCTCTGATCCCCCGCCGCTATCCTGAGGACCGTGACGGCGTCCTCGGCGGCGAGACCGAAGAATGGATGCGACACAAGTTCCTGATGGACTACGCGGAAGGCTCCTTCTTCACGCCTCTCGTGGTATCCATCATCACATCCGGGATCCGCAATGCGCCCGTGCCCTTCTTCCTGCGCCCGATCACCAACAGCATCGCCAACAACGTCGACAACAAGTACACCAACCCCGAGCTGACGAACCATCTGGACTTCCTGGAGACGTACCTCAAGGAGAGCCCGAGCAAGGGCGAGTACTTTTGCAGTGAGAAGCTGACGTGTGCAGATATCATGATTCACTTTGGGCTTGAGGGTACGATTAAGAAGAAAACGCTGAATGAGAAGGACTATCCTACTTTGTACAAGTACGTCAGGAGACTGCAGGCATCGGATAGCTACAAGAGGGCGGGAGACGCGGTTGAGAAGGCGACTGGGGAGAAGTACGTGCCGATCTCTGAGTCTTGAGAGAAGGCGCTTGTGATGGTAGATTCTTTGTAAATGTGTGCTATTCATTATAGGCAACCAACCAATCTTTTGTTTTTATCGACCTGTAGTCTCCAAAGGTGTTGAGATTTACTGAGGCAGGTGCGTGTCCAAACTGAGTAGCTCCGGATTTGGATCATTGGTGCGTGCTGGTTCTTTCCAAGTTCGCTGGGGTCTGCTGGCTAATAGTTTAGCTGGTCTTAACCTTGTATGACTTGTACTGCATGGCTTTTACGTATGCCGCCCACCGCTCGTCGCCAGCTCTTCCTGCTGCTGCAAGACTCGCATGATGCTTCAGTAACTCGGTCTGTAGCTCTTCAGCCTCGCTCAAAGCAGATTGGTTGTCTTTGTCTAGTCCAACCAGTTTCAAGTCCGCTTCAAAGATAGCCTGTGGTGCGTCTGGGCTACGATCTAGGCTGATGTCCATAAGTCTACAGACTGGGCGAGCCTCCATCTCTCGAAGTAGAGCGGGGAGATCAATTGTTGAGACAATAGATTGGTACGGCGTATCTTCACGGTCTGATCTGTGCCCCATTAGGAAGCGACGGTTGAAGTCGATTGTCGTTCTGGATTGATGGACTACAAGACCAGGAGAAGTCCTATATATCAGAGATGGCTGACGGTCACCTGACCTAGCCATGTGTCGGCTCTTAACAGTCGTAGCCGTGGTAGTCATGTATGCTATACTATGTCGAAGGCAATATGCAATAAAGCGGTGTTCGAACCCACACCAATTTCTGAGTCGCGAATCATTGGGTGCATGTCGACAGTCTAGGCTGGATCGTCTGTAATTACGCGCTCGATGTTGAAACGCCTAAACACGGTCACCCTCGACGTTCATGTATTCATGCGCAGGCGAGTCCCAAATCTTGCCAGGCTGGCTGGGAGTCGCAGGTTGACTGTTGTGTAACGTGGAAATTCGGAGGTAGTCAGTGTGTAAACGTACCGGTCTTAACGACTAATAATGAGCCTGCAGACTACAAATCAGTCGATCGCACGTCACAAATAACACGCACATGTTCGGACTTCGATAGTCTTCCCCACAACCACGAAGCTTCAAGAGCCAATCTCTAAACTCGAAAGCCTACGGAAACTTGACTACCGGGTTAGAAATAATTGGGTCTTCATTAATCACGCCAAGGACGCATATGGTAGTCATTAGGGCTCCGTCTATTGTGCAGCTAATCTCATAAAACCGTACTGTTACAAGTGCTACTTCGAGCGTGCTGAACGTACAAGTAGCTAAGCGGCAGATAAAACGCGAACACATGAACAGAAAGGGGAATATATCCATGCCAGCCATATGCAAAAAAGGGAGACTTTTCCGTGCACTACAAAGTCTTCCTCTAGAGACCCAATGTCGTGGCTGTCCTGGTATCATCGCGCCACCACTTCTCGTCAACCATTTAGTTGGTCTTGGAGATCTCTACACCCCCGGTCGCACCTAGTGCTTTCTTAATGTCGCCTGCTGGAGTGAGTTCGGTGCAACTTGTGGGGTGGGGAGGGGAGTTAGTGACTTACCGTAGATGGCGAACTGACCGGCGGTCAAGGTACCGACCATGAAGAGACGGGCACCGATACCGCTGTAAGAGCCACGGAGACCGAGCTCCTTGGCGATCTTGATCAGACGGCTGGTGGTGCCCTCACCGGGCTCACCCTTGGTCTTGTTGATCTTGGATAGCATGGTGTCAGCGGGCTGGGAGATGATGGCGGCGGCGAAACCGGCAATGAGACCGGAACCGAGGTTGTAGACGGTCTGCATGCCGTCGGAAGTCTTGCTCTTGTCGACGAAGGTGTAGACGGCCTCGTTGACCTTCTCGAAGACGACGAACTTGGCGCAGGTGTAAGGGATCCTTTTGACGTGTCAGCCCGGTTCAGGGTCAGGAAGACATTTGAGCACTTACTGCTTGAACAGGATGGGACCGAAACCGGAGTAGAAGGCACCAACACCCTCGTTCTTGAGGATCTTGCCGAAACCACCGATCAGACCGTTGGCGAACTTGGGGTCGGAAACGAGACGGATACGGGTGGCCTCGAGAGGGCAGAGAGCGATGTCAGCGATGAACTCGGCGCAGGCGGCGGAAGCGAGGTAGACGGCAGTGCGGTTGTTGGAAGCAGCCTCGTAGCCAATAGTGTTGATGGCCTGCTGCTTGAAGAACTCGTAACCACCGAACTTGAAGGCACCCTGGAGGAAGTAACCAGCGGCGGTGGGACCGAAACCAGTCCAGACAGCGCCGGCGCCCTCGTTGGCGATGACCTTGCGGAAGCCACCGATCAGACCGGAGTTGTAGGTGACGGGGTCAAGCTGGATACGGGTCTTGACGCTGCGTGCTTGTTAGTCAGGAACTCGCACGTTATTGGTAGAACTTGTCGCACTGCGCCAGAATAACTGCAGGACAGCCATTGGCGCACATCAATGCCATTAGGAGATGGGCACATACACATCGACGGGGGTCAGAGCACCGTGAGTGACGGAACAGCAGACGGCACCAGCGAAAGCGAAGCGTGAGTACAGGTTAGCACCGGTGGGCGCGTCAGGCGCAGGCAGGGCAGCAAGCTTGGCCTTGGCGGCGTCGACCTTGCTGGAGCCGGTGGCAGTTGGGGGAGGAGCGGTGGACATAGTGAACGGCGATGAACGACGACAAAGGGCTGAGTGGAGAGGTTGGTGGTGGTGATGGCAGACTTCACGCTCAAAACTTCAAGGCTCAAAAGCTGGCGCGCCAAGCCGGTTTTTCCGATCTGGCCCGGCCAGCCAACGGAATAAGTCTTATCGAAACCCGACTCCTACTTCTCCCTTTGGCGAATCACGTCACTGCGCATTAGAGCGTGGGCGCTCAACAACATCCTTAATCGCGCAGCTCGATGTTATGAAGGCTGCGCCTGCCGCTGTTGGAGTTCAAAGTTTCCCAATCCCTCCGTGGCACCTCCCGGATTCGACGATCATGCCGACATCAAACACGACACAGCAAGAAACACCCACACGGCGACACAACCTGAGAGATCGATCACAGCATCGGCTATCCCGGGATCATGTGGAACAAGAGCTTGGATAGTAGGATTCCTCCTGCGGAGGTACTCACGAAGCTTGGTTGGCCCTTTGCAGATTTCTGCACATCAGCAGGATGCTCTCACGACGAGGCCCGAATCCCAAATTCTCAGCAACCCGGATTTCCTCATCGTATTCGCTCACTGCTTGCTCGACTAAGTGTAACACATCGTCATATGCCGCATACTTATCTTTAGCAGCATCCAGCATCACCTCGAGATGACTGTCGATTGCGTCCATGTGCTCGAGCAGTTTGGCAGCCTGTTCTTGTGCGTCGACAATATCGGTAATGCCTCCAGTCACATAGGCCTTCATATCGATATTGGCCGGCTCTTGCGAAGTCGGCAACGTCCTGTCTGCGACCGCAAAGCCAGATCTTGCAGCTCTTGAGAGCAGATCGGCGCTCATACCTGCGAGCGCATGTGCATTGCTTTGAACGGCCTGGATGTGAGCGTCCAGCTCTGGGGCTTGGTGCTGTAGGACTCGCTGTAGTCTATCGTCAGTCTGGTCGCAGGCTCTGTTCTGGATTTGACTTTGCTGGCCACCACCTAGAGCTGCGTGTGCAGCCTGCTTTTGCACAGCTTGAAGCTCTGTCAGCTTTTGCAACTCGACCAATTTGACTGCAGTCAGCCTTCGACGACCGGTCTTGATCTTCACGATTACTTTCTTTACCACTGTCTCGCGCATCTTGATCTCGAAAGCTTGCATCTTCTTCTCCAAACGTTGAACTTCAGCACGATCCAGCTGTAAGCGTGCCACACTCAACGAACGCGCAATACTGGACATTTTCACTGCGTTCGACGCATGTGATTTCGATTCCACTTCGTTAATTAGCGCTGTCATCGTCAGCAACTTCAGTTCGTCGTCGAGGTCCGGTATGGCAATGCGAATGTTTGCCCACATAATCAGTAGAACATTGAGAAGTTTTTGATCTTTGAAGCCTGCGATCTCCGGTCGTAGTACTGTAAGTGCTTGGAGTATGTCTGCAGAAGACTCTTCCAGGAACAGACTTTTGTCAGATCCACGTGCTGGCGCTTTCAGCAAGTGTGCTCGTCGTTCAATGGCTACCTTTAGCGACTCTGTCATGCCCTTGTTCTCTTCGATCTTCTCGCTCACTCGTTTGTTCCATTCGAGGAGGACCCTCATCATATCGCCGTACGACTCGGTCCCGTGTCCTTGGATGGGCGCGTCGCGAAGTGTAACGAGCAGATCTTCCGAGCTCTGGTCTCGTGGGCCCAGTCCTCTGCGGATGCGCTCTAAGACTGCCGTATCTGGAGAGTGTGAGCCACTGCTTAGTGCGTGGTGGGAGTATTGTCTGTCTTTGCGTTCTGGTAAAGTATCGCTCTGCAGTACCTCGTGGTGTGCGTCATCTGCTAGTAACTCCTCGAGTATACACTGCTCTTCATCGCAGCGCTGTTGCAACCATGACCTGCAGTCAAGAAGGTTCCCTCCTGATGGGCATTCGGGCAGAAACCTTAGCATGGCCCTGTTGTCCTCGTCTGCCTCATTGGGGTCAGCGTCGTCTTCAGATTCTGAGTCTTTCAGATGATGATGAATCAGCGCTCTGCTGATGTGCCGTTGCCGCTTCCTGAACATGGTAGATCTGGGCACAGTGCTATCTTAATACTGAATTGTAACGTAGATGATTGAGGAATTTCATTTTGTCTGTAATGATGGGGTCTTTAAGTGAATTGGCGCTCCAAGGGCAACTCACATACAGCTTGGGGCAGTGACGTTCGCGTGAGGTATTGATGATAATGCATTGACGATTTTAGCTTCACATCGAATCATGCTGCACTATCAGCACGGGTGATAATTGAAGGTCGCTCTGGCATCAGCTTTCTCGCAAAGGTAGTGTTTCACGGCCAACACAACGTTGCGATCCCCATCACACATGTGATATGCAGATCCATGTCGCGGATCCACAGAACGGTTCAAGATCAGGCTGTTCGGCTAGGGTTGCTTGCGGAACAGGGATGGCGCACCTATCATCCAGCCTCGTCGTACGAGCGGGAAGGAACTGTCACAAGCTGTAACTTCAATCGCTGGTTGTCCAATTGATATACTAGTATGCGCACTTTCAATAACACAGCCTATTCAACGGTTCTTCTGTGATCAAACCGTTATCCGGTTATGCACGGCTAGGGTGATCATCGATGCCGCTGTTCCTTCGGCGAGACAACAAAAGCTCCACTGCATTAGCCTGCCCAATCAAGACCATTCATGAAATGCAGTATCGACTGTCGCGCCATGCAATACAGCCGTGACCGAAGCAGCAGCAGCAGCGTCGTCTGCACATGCCATGCAGGCGAACATGCTTGCAGCGAAAGAAGCCGAATGTTCTCGCGATAGCGGTGTATCTCGACGCGTGACCTGCGATCCAGACTCGCACTTGCCTCGTGCGCACCTGTCGGAAATTTCGCGACTGCCCGCTTTCTTAAACTTGCACTCGGAAACCTTTCTCACCCACAACTCCATTTCTGTGCTGCACCTGCCCTCCGAAGACCTTCTGGCTGCTCTATGTCTCTCATTCAGCATGTCACACAACAAGAGGGTACTGACCGCGAGGAGGCGCTCGTCGACCTGTTCTTATCGCCGATAGACCGGCTCGAAAGCCGAGAGCAGGCTTCGGAGCGTCGGCACTCTCTGCAAAGTCAATACTCGAACGCAGGCTTCTTGCACTCGGGCAGATCAGTGAGGCGCGTGATCAGCTACGATACGCTTCACAAACCCCTAGAGCCCGTCGCAGGAGACCTCGACGGCGGTGTGACACAGTACAATGTGTCGACTTTCAAGCGTGCTGGTACGTATCCTCCCGCAGATGTCACAAGACCACTTTGCTAAGATCTACACAGCGCAGGTCCTTGCGGTCATCCTTGTCTGCTGGTTTGCCAGCGGTATCGTTTTTGGATTTGCAGCACTGAAACCAATTCTAATCAAGGAAGGCGTTTACAAAGACCTCTGCACTCAGCAAGAGCTCGACGAGGAGGTCGAGGTCTGCTACGAACAAGATCTACGCCTCAATTTTTTCTTCTCACTGGCTTCTACTACCGCCAATGTCTCTGCACTGCTTGTTGGAACGATGTTGGATCGCTATGGACCGAGGGTCTGTTATCTCATTGGCTCAGCCTGCCTCGCTGCTGGCAGCATTATCATGAGCCTTGCTTTCCAGATCGACGAGTTCGATGGCTATACAATCGGAAACTTCTTCCTCGCGCTTGGAGGCACATTTGTGTTCTTGCCGTCCTTCCAGATTGCTAATGCATTCCCCAAGCACAGCGGTACCATTGTCGCGCTTGTTACTGGCGCCTTTGATGCATCTGCAGCGGTCTATCTTTTCTACAGACTTGCGTATGAGGGCACCGGTGGCGCCTTTAAGCCGCACACTTTCTTTCTAGCGTACCTCATTGTGCCTGCAGCAATTGTTGTCGCCCAGCTCACCTTCTTTCCGACAGAGAACTACAAGACGGCGCCTCAGCTGGACATGAAGATCCAGCGCGCTGTAGTGAACGAGCGCGATGTCCACACATCGGATGAGGATCTCCCTGATGATGAGGTGTGGAGGCGCAGGAAGGCCCGCAGCGCACGACGCCGCCAGAGGCTGAGCAAGCTCGATCAGCTCGTTGGCGACGAAGTCTCGAGGAAGAAGCAGGAAGAGAAGCATGAGAAGCAGCTTGAGACGTCGGGAGTCTGGGGTGCTCTGCACAACAAGACTGCCATCGAACAGATGCTTACGCCGTGGTTTATCCTGTTGGCCCTTCTGACAGTGATGCAGATGGTTCGCATGAACTACTTCATCGCGTCTATTCGCGAGCAGTACACGTACATGCTCGGATCCGTCGACCGAGCGGCTCTCGTCAACGACTTCTTCGACTGGGCGCTTCCGCTCGCTGGTGTTTTGAGCACGCCTTTCCTCGGGATGCTCCTCGACAACGTCAGTACTCCCGGGGTGCTGCTCATCATCGTCGTGATCGCGACTGCGATTGGAATCTTCGGCTCCATCGCCACGCTCTGGGCAGGTTTCGTCAACGTCGTCCTCTTCGTCTTCATGCGCCCGCTCTACTACTCAGCCATGTCGGACTACGCTACCAAGGTGTTTGGCTTCGCGACGTTCGGGCGGGTCTACGGGACCATCATCTGCTTCTCGGGTCTGGTGAACCTGAGCCAGACGGGCATTGATGCTCTGACCAAGAAGACATTCGACGGCAACCCAGTGCCGGTCAACACTGTGCTCGCGGGACTCACGTTCGTGGTTGGCATGTCGCTCGTTGTATACGTGTCGGTGCAGTCGGTGCGCATACGCAAGAAGCTCGACGACGAGGATGCTATGACGGTGACCAACACGGATGTGGGCAGCATTATGGAGAGCCTGCTCGAGGAAGACGAGCCGAGGGACTACGGCAGCATTGCTCCGGGGCGGGTGTCGAGGGAGTATGAGCAGCCCGGGCGGGTTTCGAGGGAGTACGTCTAGAAGGACGTCAACGGCGAGGGTACACTTAGTCCACTTTCGCACGCGAATGCACGTCGTGGCATGGTTTTGGAGCGAGGGAGGCGCACCACGTCTTGTATCATCTCTATCACTATTCAGCGAGGAGTTGATTTGAAAACGTTTTCATTTGTCCATACTCTGGTAATCATGTCAAAAAGTCATAGTCGTGTGTGTTGTATATTTGGCGCTGTTGTAGTTTGGCGCTATTCCTTTTTGCTTTAGTATGTTGCATATTGGTAGCGTTTGGATGAGCGTACAGGCATTGGATGGGTTATGTAAATTGGGCACTTGAATAAAACTAATTATTCGATGAGATGAGAGTGAGATGTTTCCACCAGCCACGTCGGACAAAAACGCAGCGAATCAGGACTACTCGGCCGGGTCTTCTAGAAGCATCAGCGCAGACGTCAGCGAGTGGCTGCACCGATACAAGTACCGGGCTGGACATGTTCTCGAACGGCGACAGCAAGACAGTCGTATTCAACACAGCACAGGCTGCGATATGCATTCGCATGTACCCCCCTCGGAGTCAAGCGTTCAGCCGACACAACCCATCGGTGTCGGTGTCGGTCTCGCATGTCCGATTGTGCGTGACCACGCCAACACTCCTCCGTCAAAACCGACGGACAAGCTAAACGCCGCCCTCACGTCAGCAAATCGCACGTGGCAAAGACTTTCTTTCCCTTCCCTTCCTCTTTCTATGTTGGGGGCGCGTCAGCCTCTTAGGATTACTCACCCTCTTTGCTGGAGCCTGGGCGTGATTCCGCCAGGCGGCCCGGGACCGAGCCGGAGGAAGAGGTAGGGTGGTAGGGTAGGGGGTTCTGGTGGGTTCGATGGTGGTGTGAGGTGGCGGACGAGGAAGTAAGTGTATATCATGTGCGGTGCCCGGCGTGAGTGAGGGTTTGCAGGTATGCGGTACGGTATACTTGAGTGTTGGATTGTCGCTCAGCCCTACGACTCGCGCTACGACTGATTCGGAAAACTCCCACCTCGACTCACTTACTCAGCAGCCCATCACCATTGCAACGCCGCCCGTCTCGTCGCCGCGGGGCGCAAGTGGAGTGATTTGGCGCCCGGTCGCTTGCGACTGCGGAGAAGCGCGAGGAGCGAGAGCCTGGGAGTGTACAATAGGAGTACCTAGTGGATGGTAGCCGCGGTGCATATGCCAGAGCCACCCGACGCCAGCGCGCGCGACGTCGCGCCCGGGAGCTCTGACCACGCATCGTCGCTCCCACCCCACGAGCCTCGCCTGGCCAGCTTCAGCCCTCGCAATGCTGCGGAGGGCAACGCACGAGGCCATGCGACGCCGAACACGGCGTTTCCACAACGCTCGCCCTTAATATATCCACAGCAGCAGCAGCAGCAGCGGCAGCAGCAGCACCCGCTCCCGAGCTACGACTACACCTTCGACCCGTACGCGCAGTCAGCCTGGGACTGGACGCACGCCCTCGACCTCACGCAGCTCCCGACGCCGTACGAGCTGCAGGGCGAGCTCCTCCAGGAACAACACACCACCAGCGACACGACCGACCCGCCCCTCGAGTTCAGCAACCCGCTGCGCGGCGACCCTCTTGCGCCGCCGCCGCGCCCGCGCCCGCTGTCGCCGCGCATGAAGCGCAAGTCGCAGTCTGACGCGCCCGACGAGGCGAAGCGCAGGGCCGTGTCGCGCGCCTCGTCGACGACGTCGCAGAGCCCGGCGCCGGCGACCACAGCGAAGGGCACGGGTCCGCAGGGCAAGGAGACGCATGTCGGGGAGCCACGGCGCGTTGTCGAGGCCGAGGGCGGTGCGGCGCTGTTGCCGGCGGGGAGGGTGTTTCCGGTGCAGATTGGGTCGGCGCTGTTTAGGCTGTCGGGCGCGTCGCTGTGCTCTGACGGTGAGTCTCTTTCTCTTTCCATCCCAGCACACCCCTCACCCTCGCCGATTGCTCGCACGTGACTTGCTTTCTGCAAACCACCCCCCCCCCCCGCATCCAGGCCTATACTGACCCCCAAGAGCGCCCTCATACTTCTCCCACTTCTTCGCCGAGCAGCTCCACGCTGCCGCCGGCCGCGGGGCCGACATCCGCACCCTCTACATCGACCGCGACCCGGACACGTTCCGCGACATCGCCCGCCACCTGCAGGGCTACCACATCGCCCCGCGCGACGCCGACCACTTCGTCAGGCTGTTCGCCGACGCCCAGTTCTACTCGCTGCCGCGCCTCACCAAGCAGCTCTTCAAAAGCGACATCTTCATCGCCATCGGCGGCGTCCCCTTCCGCATCCCCCGCGACTCCTTCGCCGCCCCGGGCAACAGCCCAAACTACTTTAGCCTGGGTTTCGCCCAGTGGTTCAGCACCCCGGCCGAGGTCTTCCCCGGCCTGGACCGCAACGCCCTGCTCCGCCCCCCGAGCATCAGCCCGCCCGCCGTGCCCAACAAGAGCGGCGAGGTGTTTGCCCAGCTCATGAAGATGCTCATGGGCTACGACGTCGACATCAGCAACCCCCAGCACCGCGCCAACCTGCTCAAAGACGCGCGCTACTTCCACCTCAAAGGCCTCGAACAGCGCCTCCTCCCCTGCTCAACAAGCTTCAACCTGAAAAGAAACCGCAACGAACTCCTCATCCGCCTCGAAGACATCCGCCAATCCGGCATCTCCTTCCTCCCGGACCCGGACACCCCCCCTCTCGCCGCCGCAGGGACAGCCACATACGCCCGTCCCTACACCGACGACGCATCGCTCCCCCACACCCTCATCCTCGAAACCTCCACCGCCGAACCAGCAACCCTCCACCTCTCCCCCTCAGCCACACTCGTCTCCTTCAACGGCGATACTCTGCGCCGCATCACCGCCCTCCTCGCCATCCTCGCTACGAAAGCGGGCCTGCTCCGCCCAACACACCTGTCTTCGTCACCTCTCGCCGCAAGGATCGATAGAGATACGAGTCTGGTTCTTGATGGCGTGGCTGTGGATGCGGATGCGGGTGAGGAGGTGAGTGCGGATAACGAGTGGGTCGTTAGTCGAGCGCACTGGCGGATCCGGATCGAGGCTTGTAGTGGGAGTGGGAGTGGGAGTGGGAGTGTCAACGGCGAGGGGGAGCGAGGGGTGAGGGCTGTGTTTGAGGCGGTCAAGATGGAGGCCTTTACCCAGGAGCGGGGGCGGAATGCTGCGAGGGGGTTTTTGGGCGGATGATCCGTAGAGTAGAGACAAGGTGCGTCATGGCGTCGCAGCAATCAGAAAGCCATGTCCGACACGGACGTGCTCTTTCGCGACATGTTTATATACTGAGGATATAAAACTAATGTAAACTCCTCGACTCTTCCTACAAGTCTGGCCTCCTCGGCCCTGGGCCGCCAGCCCACCATCCGGATTCAACCCAATATCGGTTCGAGGCGGCCGCAACTTCCACACTCTTCATCAATTTCCGTCGGTCGAGATGCAGGTCCTCGTGTCCGTTTGTGACTTCGCCCGGTGTGCTTAACCCCGACTTCGCCGCCCGAGACACGGCGCTCGTGCCGACAGACTCGCTCTTGCCATCAGACGTGGGACTCGTAGAACGTGGTGTGGAGCTTGCGCGGCTCAAAGACGTCGCCAAAGGAGATTTCGCCGCAAAGACAGGTGGAATCACGCCCATGATCCGTCCAGCGGCAAACACGCACCCGCCTACTGCGTGTCGAATCAGCGAGTCGCCTGTTAGACTGCCTGTGATGAAGACGTCGGGTGCGACTTCGAGCGAGGACTCGGCTTTTGCGCGGAGTGTGCGGCTGGATATGAGAGGCGGGGTTGCTGCGTTGAAAGGGAGTGGTGGGAGTGGTGAGAGCATCTCGGCTTGCAGAGCGGGCGAGAGAAAAGCCAGGGTGCCTCGGCGGCCGACTGCGTATTCAAGACCGCCGACTTCGTAGTGATTGGTCTCGCCGGATGGGCGGCGGATCGTTACTTTTAATGTGCCTGCGGTGGGCGATGGCGAGACGTCAGCGACCTCGGCGTTTGGGAGGCCTTCGTACAACGACCAGTCTCGTTGGCTGAAGAAGGGGTTGGCGATCGATTTGCGGCGTGGGACAGGTGTTCGCGCGGAACGATTCTTGGTCGATGCGATAGCTGCAAGCTTCATCTGACGATACACAGTGGCGTATTCTGGGTATGCCGAGTGGTGGCACCCACGCAGAGGAGACGGTCGCTTGTCGGGCGTCCACTGATAGATGTGGATGATCTTGCGCGTCGGCGGCGCGGAGATGATGATGTCGGCGGCAGAGAAGCCAGATCCAATAACGAGCAACGGTGCTTCTCGCGAGTCCAGCTCAGCGATGGGCGCAAGCAGCAGGGGCGGCGGTATGTTGACGGTGAAGATACCAGACGCGAGCACCAGGTGCTTGCATCGTATGCCCAACGACCCAATTATAAAACCATCCGAGACCCGGTACACGTCGTCGACCTTGGTGCTTGTGAAGATGGAATCTGAGATTCCCACAGCTTCTGGGTATCTGCGGAGATAATCCGCGAACTCGGTCCGTGAGGGGCGCACAAAGTCGGCGTCGTCTTCCTTTTCAATCTTGCTCAGATGGTCTGCGTACGAGTAGCCCGGGAGCGAAAGCTGTTCGGCGTAGCTCAGTGTGCCAATGTCAGCGCTCGCGGAGACCGGATTGTCTGTCCATTGCCCTCCCACCTGCGGCGTGTCGCCAATGGCAACGTGCGATATCGCCTTGTCAGGCTCGTAGCGCCATTCCACACAGGACGTCGGGTTGATCTCGGTGTCTGCATTCGGCCGGATGAGCGTGTCGAGGAGCGTGTTGACCGGCAACGCTGCCGTGGAGTAGCGCAACGAGGAGAGGAAGTGCGCGTAGAGGTCCGAGGTCAGATGCAGCAGGTTTGGGTCTTTGGACAGCTTAGCATCCAGGATGCTGTCATAGTGTCCGCCAATGTAGTAGGGAATGTGTCCGTGCAGAATGTACGACAGGATGAGGGCCGAGGGGCCATTGCCTTGCATTAATCAGCAGGCGTTCGTCAAAAGTCACCTCAACACCGCGACCTCCTACCGATGATCACCGTGTCGACGCATTGCGGGAGCGAGCGAGCCATGGAATGCTGCGGCAGGCAGTAGAGGCCATGAGGGAATCTTCGAATCTCAACCGCGGGCAGACGGGCTGAGGAAGTAGTATATACCTAGTCAAAGGCTCCAGATGACGGATCTATAATTCTTCGGCGCTAATCGCTTCCGCCTCGGTTTAGTGGTGTGGGGTGGTTCGGTCTGGCTTTCCACATTGGTGGTTTGCATTGCGAGGCTCTGCCTGTCAGCCAAGTGCACAGCAATAAGCGGGCCTGGGACGCCCTGCGGTCATGTTTATGTCGCGATTGACGCGCATGTTGCGTCTTGGTGTCGTGAAAGGCCGAGGGTGCGCAGCTGCTTATTTGTCGTGGGGGACTGATGAGGTCACAGGCAATGTCATGGAGCATGTGGGGTTTGGTACGCGGTTGGATGCATTTGATACGATTAATTCTGAAGGTGAACATGCAAGCAACAGAGGTGGTATCTAGTTCCGCCAAATCCAAACGTCCGAACTGGAATGTCAAACCTCAATAAAGTATACAGAAGGGAAACCATCTCGCAAAATTGGATCAAACCCCCACCGGCTACATCGACATAGCCGGGCCAAGCCCCCACATCACGTCCGCATTTGGTCCGCATGCATGACCTGATTACAGACCCACCCTCATCACTCGACACCACCCTAGTATCTGTATGTGACCGTGTTGCGTTCAGCGATCGGAGACACGTCGTGTTGCTGTGGCTGGGTTGTGCGCTCTGGGGTTTGCGAACGCTCCTCCGGGATTGCTGCACCATGCATTGTCAGATTGTTCGTTGCACTCTCTTGTCGATGGATATATGAGGGTGTTGACTGATAGCCTGGGTGGTACGAGTCTGGCGAGCCGCCATAGCCGTTTGATCGTGGGTTTGTGGGTGGTGTGTAGGTTGACGTGTAATGGTCAGCGAAAGGATTCTCTTCCTGCGCCTGATGCGGGACAGTGCTCTGCTGGTTTGGCGCTGCCTGAAGAGATGAAGGCAGTGTGCTGTTGTTCAGAGCAGGTGCTTGCGAAGTAGGCGCGCCGTGAGGAGCTGCGCTCGGCAAGGGGTCGTGGGGGTCGTGGGGATCGTAGGGGTCGCGCGGTACAGAGTCCATGGGTGATGGCACATCGTTTCGCTGGGGCAGCGCTGGCAAAGGCTGTTCATACGAGCTCGCTGGGACTCCAGAGGGAGCGCTGTTGACTGGTGGTAGAGTTGGAGGGCCCTGCTGCTCCTGCGTTGAAGGTGACGGCGAAGCTCCGGTCGCTCGACGAGCCTGAAGAATAGCACGCTGGTGCTTCGACGCAGCAAGCGAAAGCTGCTCGTTTGTCTCGATGAGCGTGAGCATTGTGTCGTCGTCCGGAGCGGGGTTGTCGCTGGCAATGTAGCCCTGTATGCTGCGCTGCGCCGATGTGCACCTCTCCGCGAACTCCTTGACCAGATCGTTGCCAATCAGCTCATTGGGCGGTGTTGACTGCACGAGCTGGAGGAGCAGCTTAGCAGAGGTACGAGCTTCTTCTACGCGTCCTGCAAGCTCGACCGGCGCCGGCAGTCCTCTTGAGTGCGATCGACTTCCTCCGTTGCCGAAACCGCCCTGGAATTGCTGGCCAGCGCTCCAACCAGGCGCATTGAGTCGGCGAGGACCGAATGACTTGGCGGCGTTCTCCATGAGCCCCTTCTCCTTCTTCCACATGGCAAAGACGGTCTTTAGGTTGGTGTCGTACGCCTTGTCGCGCTCCATCGCGTCCAGCGTTTCCTTGAGGATCTGCGCAACGCTCGGATCTTGGCCATTGCGCAGTAAGTGCTTCACTGTGTCCGCAAAGTTCTTGTCGAGGTTCTTTGTGAACGACGGGCCTGGGTTATCGGCCAAGATCCGAATGAGCATGATGGCGTTGTACTGGACATGAGGGCGGCTGTAGTTCTCTTTGGAGAGGAACGTGCGAATCTGTACGGCAGAGGCGGCGGCGGCTGAGGGACTCGACTCGGCGGCTTCGACGATGGTGGGTAGGTGGAGGACTTCCTCGCCCTGGTACTTGTCGGTAAGCATCAAGAACCATGCACGGAGCGCGGCAGTCATACCGAGTTCGCCGCGCCAGACTCGCAGAACAGCCTCTGTTTCCGTATTAGCTCAGTCACCCGAGGCGCATCACGGCGCAACTCACCACTCCTCGGGCGGCGTTGGCGTCAGGCGTGTCGGCGTCGCTGTTTGTGGGCACGTCCTGTGCTGCGAGCGCCAGTCAGTCCGGTATCGCGCACGAGGGAGGTCTGGCCGACTCACAGGGCCTCTTGCGCATCAAGCTGCCCAAACCACCGAGGCGCTTCTTGAGAGCCATGGTGGCGGAGTTAATAGCGGGGTGCTTGGGGCGCCGCGGTGTTTGTTGACAAGATCAGCAAGCAGCGCTGATGGGGCAGCAGCTGACTGGGGTTGAGGAGACTCAACACGCCGCGCGCGAACGTGATACGGAGTGGGCAGGGAGATTTAATTTGGTGAAACCCGGAGAGCGGTAAGGCGTCAGGCGTCCGGCGTCTACGGTGCTCATGCTTATGCTGGCACGGACTTTGCATCTATACAGCTGCTGCGCCTCCAAGCCAAGACTACGGCCGTCGGTAGGGACGTCAACCGCCGCGTACTACGTGTGGCGGGCGGGCAGCTTCGTAGCCACGGCGGCTCGCTGTCTTGTCACGAGAGCTTCATTGTGGTTCTGGGGTACGCGTCTCTCGAGCTGGTCTTAAGCTAAGAGAGTTGAGTGCTTTCATGACGACTGCGTTCGGTAACAGGAAGGGGTTCCAGCGATCAAGCTGACCTTGACTTTCCAAGGTGTACTGTGGTAAGTTATTCCCCACCTTACACATTGATGCACCCGCACTTCCGTCATGTGATGCAGGGACCAAGAAGTGGAGCTTGGGATGGACAACCTTGGAACACCTGACAAGGCTCGACAGGTGACACTGTATTTCGACAGCCTCTCATCAGAGACTCTTGACACACGTGCAGCATGCCCTTCTGATGGATACTGCTTGGATTCTCGCTATCTTGGAGTGAACACTTCTCGACTGAGTCAGTGAAACAGGGCGAAGAGATCAACACCACGTGACAGTGGCTTGTCGCCACCAGGTCGAGGTTAGCAGGCGAACAGAAGGCATGATGTACTCCAAGCAGTACAGGTTTCGGCCAAGCCTAGACTCCACGCGCATGGCCGCACAGGCGCCACCGAGTACTGACAAAGAGACAAAGAACTGAGAACAAAGCGAGGATTCAACAGAGCTAGAAAATCACAGCAAATGCATCAACTCATCAGCTCATCGTAAGGTCCCAAAAGTCGAGCAACCTGCTTTGCATCTCGCTTCCCGGCAATGGTAATCATGATCGTCACCGCCTGCATGCCCCACAGCGCCCAGCGCGATGTCACCTGCATCCTGTACGCCTGCTACCAAGCGTGATGAGCGGAGAGGCTGCAGCAGGTAGCACGTCTAATAACATGGCGTCCCCAGCGCACCCTCGTCTCGTGCAAAACATCTGCCCTCTGACCTCGCCTCCCACCAGGCACTCGTCACTTTCAGTTGCCAGACAGTACCTCAGACTCATCACCAGCACCGTCCAACATGGCACATGAACCAGCAAAAGCCATGGCAGGCCAAGCCAGGCAGCGTCTCCAGGAGAGTGAAGAAGACCGCATCACTCGCAGCGCTGGCCATTTCAAAGAATTCGAAGCCGACATGCCTCGACTCGCGAACCGATTCCAGTTCTCTTTGAAAGACAACCTGTCTTCGTACCTGGGGCGCAACAACCCATTCTACTCAGAAGCCAACGATGAGACCGACTACGTCTGGCTGCTCGACAACACGGCGTACCAGAACCGCCTGGGCAGATGGAAGGCCGAGTTCGTCGCAGCCTACTTTGTCCGGCACAGCGGCAAAGACCTATCAGAAGTGGTAGCCTGGGTCAGCGAGAAGATCGGCCTAGCCGACGACGAAGAAGCAAAAAAGACAATAGCGCTGCGCCTCGAACCATTCCTTGACGCCATCCTGCCCGCACACGCCATCAACATCAACCTTCAGGGCGTGAAAGTCCGCCTCGGACCCAGCGGGCGCGACGGCATCAGCACAGATGAACTTGCTATCCCTGGCTCAGACTACAGAGATGGCGAAACAATTACCTCGAAAGCAGTCGGCGCGACAGCAACGCCTCTCAAAACGACCTTCGCCAAATCAAAAGGCTGGGCCATACTCTCCGACATCGACGACACCATCAAAAAAACCCTCACCTCCTCCCCCGTCGGCATCCTCAAGACCACATTCGCAGAGGACCCGGAACCCATCGCCGGCATGCCAGAGCTCTACAAGCACATCGTACAGAGACTCGACAACCCCCCATTCTGGTACCTCTCCGCCTCCCCTTACAACCTCTACCCGTTCCTCCGCGAATTCCGCGAAACTTACTACCCGGCGGGGACAATGCTGCTCCGCGACGCATCGTGGATGAATCTCGCGGGCTTCCTGGCAAACTTGACGCAGGGCACGCAGGCGTACAAAGTCGATCGTATAGAAAAACTACACGAACAGTTTCCCAAGCGGAAGTTTGTGCTTATTGGGGATTCGACGCAGTCTGATCCTGAGGCGTATGGAGAGGCGTATGCCAAGTTTAAGGGGTGGATTGGGGCGATTTATATTAGGAAGGTGAGGGGGGTGGCGGAGATGGATGAGCAGAGCAAGAATGCGCCTGAGCGGTTTGAGAAGGCGTTTAAGGATGTGCCCAGGGAGGTGTGGTATGTGTTTGAGGAGCCGGGGGAGTTGTATGCAAAGGTTGATGTGCTGGTTGCGGAGGGGTAGGTGGGAGGAGTGGGTGGGGGGCTGGGTTGCGTGATACCATGGTTTTCGTTGAGTGGTCTTTTTGCGTTCTCCTAGTAACCGTAAAGCATTAATCTCACATAGTCTTCCTTCGTGTCATGCTATCTACATCGACAACACCACGGCAGAGGTAGAAATGTGAGTTAATGTGAATCTCCTGCACGTTGCACGCGACAGTTGGTGAAGCACAGAGCTGGCATTCACTTCCCACATGCCCAACTGTAACCTCGATCGCACGCTCACAACCAACCCACCCTCGTAGTATTAAAGCTTACAGTCCTACAAGAAGCAACTGAGCACGAAGTCGCGACTATGGAACACCACCCGTACGACGATCCTGACCCGGTCCCCATATACATCCTCTTCATCTTCGCAGTCTTACTCTGCGCCTACTTCGCCTGGCTTGGCTCTGTCGCCGTCCGCCTCTACGTCCACAAAGGCGCACTTGCTCCCGAGCCTGAGAGATTCGTCATATTGCCAGCATACCTGCGCGATCGCAGCCCTCAGCGTGGTCACCAGAGACGCGTAACAGCATTTCCTATCCATGCACCACCGAAAAGCCCAGCGGGCAACCTTGCGTGCCTTTCACGAGTTCCACGTGTAAATATTGCGGAGGATGTGGAGCAGCTGCCGGATCCTGAGATTCGCGTTTTCCTCGCTGAGCAGCAGCGCATATCGCGGCTTCCTGCTTTCGTGCAGGTGAGTCTTCTCAACGCACCTAGATCTCTGGCTACTTACAATCGTTTAGGATGACTGCGGCGACGGCTCAGACTTCCCCGATGTCCCGCTCGCAATCACTCCTGTCGAGAAGAAGCAGCAGACCCTAGCGCCACCGGGTCTGAACCGGAGACCATCAGCCAAGTACAAGTCCGTAGGCTTGAAAAAGGTCGGCCTTGCAGAGTGGCTTACCATTGACATGACGTACAAATATATTCACACAGCGCGCGACTACCTCCTCACTAAGGAAAACGCCGAATGCATACAGATCAAAGGCGATGGCGAGGATGCGTGCGAAGAGCTGCTCCAGGAGATTGTGAAGTCGCTTGTAGCGAAGTATCCAGAGAGCTTTAGCATCAAGACAATCAACAGGCGCAAGCATATCCGCAACGCAATCACCAAGGAAGAGTGGTCGCTGGTGCGACCTTTCGACTGTCACCCCCTTGAGGTGTGCGCGAGGCTGGCGATGGAGGACTTCAACATCTTGGTCAAGGGAGAGTTCACACAGCAGTATTACTTGTGAGTTGTCTGTGAGTTTATGAGATGTAGCACTAGACTGATCGATGACTCTAGGCAGGCAAGCGCAACGCTCTTTCCTTCCGGCTGGCGCATGCGTAGCTTCATTGGCAAGCCGCTTTCGTACATGCAGGAGCAGGACATCTACCAATGGGATGGTGCGACACAAAACTCTGATATTGCAACGATGCGACACAGCTGACAAGCAAACAGATATTCCGGATGTTCTACCCCTCACGTCCTCTGAATATCTACTCACGCGCAGCACGCTTTACATCCAGACCTACCCTGACTCGCGGCCCCTCGCGCACCTACTCTTCATTCAGGAGGCAAAGGACTTCTTTCCCGGGAACCTGTCAGCGCTCCTACCACAGAATATCATCGTGAGGCGAGAGCACCAGACTTTTCGCCGGCTGCCGAAGTCAGGCGCAATCATCTATTCCACCCGGACAGAAGTATGTAAGCTCGCCGAGCTGGACGTGCACGGTAGGAGGAAGCTGGTGGAAGAGATCAAAGGCTGGGATGAGGAGGTTGCGACGCATAAGGGTCTTGAATTGTGGCAGAGGGCTGTGGTTGGATATTGCGAGGGCAAGAAGCCGTTCAGGGACGATGGTACTGTGGTTGGTTAGTCTGGTATTCAGGTTGGATGCTGTCGGAATTTTCTGGTCGAGCTGCCTGTGAGGCAGTTTTTATCGACGACCTGTGGTTCTGGAGGCGCTCAGGGTGTCAGGGGAGCTTGCTACCATGGGATAGCTATGTCTCTACCAAGTCTATTGTGTCAAAAGTTGATCTCCTTTACTCGTGCACTTGATTGACCTGACGCGGCTGTGATCTGAATCACGGTTCGTTGCTGAAGCGCTTGGTACAGTGTGATCTTTGATGCCGCCTACGAAGAATCATCGTATCTCTCTTCATATATAAAGCCTCTCCCTGTACATGCTCAATTTTCTCCATCCAAAAAAACTCACTCACAAAGACCGAATAACTTCGACCTCGACAACACAACAGAATATCAAAACTCACGCACATACCAAAATTTCTCACGCCAACTCCAACATGCCCACAAACATCGCAGAGGGTATCCCCCCTACACCTACCCCCTCTTCACACCACGGTAAGTCCCAAACCCCTGACCAAATCCACCCTCCACACAATCCCTAACCAAACCCAGTCACCATCATCATCGAAAACCTCACCGAAGCCCTGAACCATAGTCTCAAGCAATGCGAACTCTACACCGACCACGCAGCCCTCTTCTCCGCCGCAAGCCACACACTAGGCTCCATCTACAACGCCACCCTCACCCAGTATGAAAAAATCACCGCCTACATCGCCGCCCTATACTCCCTCGCCGAGCATCAACTCGCCCTTATCGCCGCGTGTGAAAAGCACCTCGTCACCACCATGCTCGTCGGCATCTGCTACCCTAACAAGCGTCGCGTTCTGCTCGAGGAGTTTGGGCGTGGCAAGGTGGAGTGGGATGGATTGATGGATTGGCTTGAGGAGCTGAGGCTGGAGATTCGTGAGGGCGAGGGGGTTTTGAGGAGGGCGAGGGTTGAGCTTGAGGGCTGCAAGGGGCAGTTGGATGAGTGGGAGGAGCAGAGGAGGGGGGCGGTTTGGGAGGGGGAGGGGTTTCTGGATGAGGCGGGTGCGTTGTGGGAGGAGAGGAATTTTTGGTTGGTGCAGAATGGGTTGGCGCCTGTTGAGGGGGGGTTGGAGGTGGATGGGGTGTGATTGGTGGGGTGGGTTGTGCTGGGTGGAAGAGTTGAGTGGTGCCAGGGCTGCTTTTCTATGGGATTTCGGGTAGCGAGGGTGCCTTGAAGACTTCCAAAGATGGTTGTCTGACCCTGGTTGTGGATGGTTTTTAGACTGTAGCCTTTGATAAACTCTATGTAATTACACTCAAAAATGCCCGTGAACGCCGTGCTGTCGCCTACAGACCCTTCGACTGCCAGAGTCAATACCCTCCTCCCGCTGCATCGACTACCTGCAGGCCTCTCATTTCGTCTCCTAATAGTATAGCGACTGCATCCTATCTTATCATCAACCCATGATGTCTTTACTCTTGCCGCTGTCCTCAGCTGCAGCCGCCTGTTCAGCCTGCTCAGCACGCTCAGCACGCTCAGCCCCCTCACCGAGAAAATCCTCGGAGTCGCGGTACTGAATGGGATCGGCTTCGACGTCGAGGTACTCCTCGCCTCGCAGGAGACTGTAGCCCTGCTTCTTCATGGGAGGGGCAGCGCCAGACATGAATTTGGCCTGGCAATTGGGGCATTGCTGACAAGACGGTTTTGTGCCAATATTCAGGCTAGAGAAGGCCTTCTTCCAGGTCACGGTCTTCGTCACGAAGTAGATGTGAACAAACCTACCAACATTAGTTTTTGTAGCCACTTAGAGAGACGGCGCAACTTACATGTTCAGTATCATAGGGACCGTGAGGTAGCCTGTGAGCAGCCCGAATCCACCAGCGCTGAACTCCCTGATCTCAAGAGCCCAGCACGTAATCGAAATACCCAGGTACCCGATAATTGCAATGAGATCGAGTGCTACAAAGTGTGACGCGCGAGGTGTCTTGCCATGCTTCTTCATGTATTGCAGACTGAGCAGTGCAGAGACCACTGTAACTGCCAACGGAATGAAGGTGAAGCAGTACGCCGTAACACCCCTGCCAGCCCATCGCTGGCGCTGAAACTTAAGCGAGAGGACCGTTGCCGCGATATTCAACGGGATACAAATGGCTGTGGCCAAACATGTGAGGAGACGGAGCGGGCGGTCAAGGGCTGTGGCATTGGCAGGCTCCATAATTGATCAGGAGAAAATGTAGAATCAGTTGTATAACAGATGATGGTCAGGACAGGACTTTAAATGTCAAAGGTTGATAAGCATTCGAGAATTCCCAAGGCAACAACAATGGCGCCGCCAAGCTGGAGTTGCAGCAGAAATGCGTGTGTACACTGCACGCTTTATCCAAGCGCCCGACCACCTCGGGCGACGGCGGATACTCTGATACAAACAGCCCCTCCTTTCGTATCGAGCGGGGCATTCTGCGAAAAGAACGATGAATATGGGCCAATGATCGTGTGAAGTAGGCGGTGGAGAGGAGCTTAGAGCGACCGAAACGGCATGGTCGTTGTTAGGCGCGTCGTACGCATGCATGTAGGGTGAACCACGAGGCAGACTTCTGTTGTTCATCAACTCCATCTCCAAACAAAACGCTCAAACGGCCGCCGATTCGAAAGTAAACAGGCCCTCAAGCACTCAATGCGCACGAGTTCATGACCAAGCGAGGCGCTTCCATAGTGTTTGATTCCTGCTCGGATCCATAGAGGAGGACTTTGCGATGAATTCGCCGACACTTGTACTCGTCGCAGAGGCAATTTTGCGTCCTTTTCGAATCACGATGTATTAAACGATCCCCATGTTGGTAGCCGGACTACCCGCAAACCGCGGAGGGATTAGCCGTGTTGAAGGTTTTCCTACAGAGACAGAACGAGAGAAGCTGGTTACGAAGAATCCCGTTTCTTTTGAGGAATTATGTTCGGCGCCCGTGCACGCGGAGGTGATTCCTCAGAAAAAACGGGATTCTTCGTAGTGCAAATTGTTGCAGCTCGTGTCGGCGCATCGTGCCCGGAGACGCTTCTCGGTGCTGCCACGCACAGAAGCCTCATGCAAAAGCCGCCGCCAGTTAAAAAGCAGTCTGGGACGTTAAAATCCATGCGCAAATGATCAGACAGTCGTCGATTCACCGGTGGCAAAGATCGTGATCGTGGTCCGGGCTGCGTGGACTCAGAAGTGTCTCGCTCACGCGATGCGTCGGTGTTGAAGAGCGTCAGGCTGAACGCCAGCGTGACGCGAGCGCGCGGCACAGACCACGCGCTAGAATCACGGCTTCCTTCACCTACACCTTCCTTCCCAGTGCTCGAATGTGTCGAGCTGTCTTCACCGCTTCCTACTGAGAGGGTCTCTCACCACCATGTGATTACCAGCGACCGCTGGCTGTCTGAGCGTCCATCCACGCGCGTCACCATGAGTCGTGGCTGCAGCGGATGTTAGCCGCGACAGACTTACACTTAGGTAATAATTCGATAACGATCACGAACAGCATGGCATCACCTTAGAACTTCAGGATTTTCGTAGAATCCCCGAGTGGTATTGCTCTGCATCTGCAGAGCTTTGGCTGTCCTGAAGGCTTCCAGCAACAATTACAATCTAAGCCAATCCTGGCGACTCGGATTGAGCAGGGAGTAGCAGACGTCTGGCCAAGCGTATGGATCTTATGCCTTCTCTCTGGTGTTGGTTTGGCGGATGTGACCTGTGATATGTCAAAATGGGCAGTCCTCTGCGACAACCGTCCATCGTGCCACAGCCGCGTGTAGAAGGAAGCACACCGCAATAAAGTCAACGGCGGCCGCAGTCCATCTTGTTAGTATCTCCACACCCTTATCTGCAGCGCGAGGCCACGGTGACCACGTTCTGCCATGAAGACGCTTTCACTTCAGCATGCACGTGCCAAGCACTACCTCACCTTCCAGGTATTCCACGATGCACTGACAACTAGCTGAGCACACTCACTTACCATAAAACCATTGACAGCCACCACCGAAGCGGTCGACTTCCTTTCGACCACCCAATCTCAAAACGGCTCTTCTCAACTTCCAGTTTCACCGACGCCACATCGCGCAGATCGCAGTCATGGGCCTCCTCGCGTCCATCCTAGCCGCCTGCATCGCTATCGTGCTTCTCTTTGAGCCCATCCACGCCATCTACATCCCTAGTCCTAACAATGCACACGTCTACAAGTCTGCTGTTGCAAGCTTCTCGGTCGCCGACGGCCTTGCAGTGAGTCTCTACATGCCAGTGAACAAGGCCGATTGCAGTTCCGAGGAAGACAGACTGTACATGCCGGCAGAATTTACGCATGTCTCGGATCTGCAATTCTTCGGGAACGTCAGTACGGGTGTCTTCGACAAGATGAAGTATAAGACTTGCAAAGGCAGCAGCAAGCCAATCGATGCGTCCAAGATCCCACTCGTGTTCTTCGAACCCCAAGTTGGCACAAGCCGCTTTCTATACAGCACACTTGCTCGCTTCATGGCTGCTAACGGTATGGCTATCGCTATCCTTGACCACCCGGAGAAGTCATCTTCGGCAACTCTTGATCCTTTCCATGATCTCAAGCAGTGGAACGAGACCGTCACTGAGACAGTCGACGCACGCATCGAAGATATCAACCTTGTGCTGAAGAAGCTCAGTGGCATCAGCGTGCTTCAGCATCAGTTCCCCGGACTCAAGTTCAACTCAGCCTTGGACACCCAGTCCTACTCTATCGTCGGCCATGGCATCGGCGGCACAGTTGCGACAACGCTCAGCACCCTTGACCCTCGTGTTCGCTTCTCGATCAACCTTTCCGGTACCCCTCCTCTTCTGAACCACCCCATCTCCGCCACCATCTACTTCTTCGGTCGCTCGGACTTCCGCCGCGAGAATGACATCCACTGGCCCACAACATGGAAATATCTCGCCGGTCGCGCAACCGAGTGGGACTTTCAAGACGCTGGCATCTTCGACTTCTCTGACCTGCCTTGGATCACTGACCTTGCGCGCCAGGACGAGAAGATCACCATCGGCAGCGTCAACGGCCTGCAAGACACCCTGGGTCCATTCGGCTTCCATGTGAACGCTTGCTACTTGGAGGCTTACCTGAAGGCTGAGCTCACTGAGCCCAAGTACGGTTGGGTGGGCGATTGCCTTCGCATGTTCGACCAAATGAAGCCATACCCAGGCGGCGTTCACTAGGTGATGTTCAACATAGGGTACGAGTGACCAGGTTTTGTGTTGGAAGCGTTCGGTAGGCGCTCACTAAGTATTTTCACTAAGAAATGTGAGCAGCCATGTTCATACGACACGCATTGTTGACAGCGACGTCTTTGGAGGCAGGGATTGGGAAAGTGCAAACGATAACGATACGAGATAAGCAAAGCTATGAACAAATCCATACAATCCACGTAGTGCCTCGTGTACACGTTCCGCCACATCGCTCCGGATAGGATTCGATAGATCCTCCTACTGAAGTCAGCTCATTCACCAAGACCTCCTTCACAGCACCTGCACTGAAACCTAGTATCCAAGAGCTCAATCACATAGTCGCAGTATCGGTCCGACGATGTCTGGGACGTACTTGTGCTTCTGGACCATCACAGCGGCTGGTAATTCTGAGTAGTCGATGATGGCAGGGCGATCTGGTAGTCTTTGCGTGTTGGTGTCATGAAGCGGCAGAGGGGCTGCGAAGATCGTGACGCAGAGACTTCCTGCAAAGAATAGGGGCCGGAGAAGCATTTTCGATAGTTTTCAGCAGCTATTTGAAACCACACACGATGTTGAGAACAGTGCTGCCTCGGATTGATAGCGAAAGGTCAATGTGTGGCCGAGATACTACCGAGGAATGTCTCGTTTGGCAAGGGTGCATAAGGGATGAATGTGGTGTATTGTCGATCGATCTGCCGTGTCGGCTGTGCTTCCAGGGCCTGCTGTAACTAAAAGTGGCTCCCTTTGCGTGGCTGCGTTTGCACTCTTGATTGTAAACCCATCATCTGGATATGCAATAGGATGCACTGGTGATTCATTGCTGCCATTGAATGTTTGCCAACTAATCTAATCTCTTGGTAGCTCTGTTAGTGACCCAGCACAAATAGACCGCGTGGCAAGCGCGAGGGCTGCTAGGAGCGTTGACAGCGGGGTTGTGTCTGAACGTGCTTGTGGTTAAAGCTGTTGCGGCGTGGTGACTGGTTGTGCGGCATCGTGTGTATCCTCCGGGGCCGGCTTTCAGGCGCGAACTGGTGACGATGATTGGAATGTACGACGTCAATCAGGGACGACATGACCTTTGTGTGTAACGATGTAGAAATTTGACAACAACCGCCTATACTGTACAAAGTCAAGCTTGAATTTTGTAAGAGGTCGATTCCTGGAATATGCTATGTAGTATATGTACTGTGTAGACAGCGATACCGCGAAGGGAATCAGACTTTATGTTGCCGACATGGTATAGATGCTGAGAGCTTGGGCCGATCGCGACTGTTCGAGAGGAAATGAGTTGCTCGACCACCAGAACATCAGATCGACATTCTGAAGATACCAGGCGTATGGCCAACAGGATAGGATACCATATGGCTCTGCTCACGATGACAGACTATGCTGGTCCGAAACTGGTCGTATGTTAGCCATGGTTCAGCGTTGGGAAGGTATTTCGTACTGCAACCGGTTTAAGAGCGCGAGTCCTTTTTCTCCGCTCTATGCTACGCTTGCCTTCACTATTCAACTCTTCGAGCTCGATATTGATTATCAACGTCTCAATCGAGGGTTCAACATTGAATGGGTTGATCAGCCCTTGTGTACGGAGGTTCCTGGTGAGCATATCGAGAAGAAGCATGGTGGCGAAAATGAAGAGGCAAGTAGACTCTGGGGTGCTCTGAGAGCATCGTGCTCTTGATATGAACTCTTTGGTGTCCGATGCGTCGCCCTACATTCCTGTGCGATTGGGACCACGAGCCTTTGCCCTTGTCATGATGTTTAGTCTAGAGCATAGCGTCATGTAGTGAGCCAGCTCAGCGGGTGATTGCAGGGAGGCTTGTCGCACTGACTATTGAACTGCCTTACTACCGCATGACTTAGTGGCCGCGACTTCAGGGATCAAGGTCATGGCGTTGCCAACTTGATTGTATTATCTTTCCCAATCGGATACCATGCTCGACAGAGACTAGCCTCGCGCTAGTTGAGCATGTAAAAGAAGAGTATCGCGTTCTGCATGCTGCGTCTTCCACGGCTCGGTTTGAAGAGCAGCTGCCTCATCGGTACAACCAACAGGATGGAGCTCGCGGTTTCCGCTGGTTTATCGGACATGTCTTCTGTCGTCCCCAGCTTCCTGAGGGAGCCGCAGACCTAGCGTCCAATCGTTCAGATGACGTACAGGTGTGGAAACATGAAGCAAAAATGTTGAAAAAAGTCCAGGAAAGTATACCCTCGCGAGCAACAGAGATGCTTATGAATCACGGAATAATGACCTCGGACCATCGCAATGCGCCAGGCGGGTGTTTGATCGTAGTAGAAACGTACCATACCTACGGTGGGTATCCAAGCGCTACCCCGGCATGACTTTGCCAGACAAAGCGTAAGCTAGCTCCCCAAAAGTCCATAGGAATGAAGCAGATCCAAGCCTACGGCTGCTTCGCTATTATAGGACGCACGTCAACTTGCGGTGACGTGACCGTATCTCTGATTGTATCGCGTCCAATATCTGCTAGGGCTAAAAGCTAAAAGCTTGGCGAAAATTGCATGCGTGTCTGATGATATGTCCGGTGATATTGTACCACTGCTTAGGGAAATCCGCTGTCGCTGCCGCGTCAAGAAGGTCAGGCACATTGGCGGGTTGCCTTCCAAGGTTGTGTTCGATGCGAAAAACTGGGTTGATTGGACAAAACTCTACCCAAACAGTTTTGTACTGCTTGAAGTACCGTCGACAAAATGTATTGGGAGTAGGCGAATACATTAACCAATTGCATCGCCTCTTTGGAAGACCAACGGTTTCTGTTTCTGAAGCGCTCGGCAAATATGCAATACCATACTCCAGACGACAGCAAATTCCATTTCCTTTTGCAGCAACTGAAGAGCCGATCGACTCTCCCCAGGATTGTTGGCATGTTCGTTCCATTCGTGCGAGAAATTGTGGTGGAAGACAAACCTCTTCCGTACACTGTCACAAGCACAGGAACTCAACCAATCTCGAATAGACACTCGAGCGAAATGTTCAGTCCAGTGGTGGACTCTTGACCAACCAATTTCACATATAAACCAAAACGGTTCTATCAATGCTGGACTAAATCCGGCTTTCAAGAAGGACCATGCTTGTTCATATGGTATCGGTAGCGATGGACACCAAGGAACAAACATTATGTTAAGCGCATTGCGCCTTCCCTTCAAGCTCACCTAATGTTTATAGCATACAAAGCAGTTCTAAACCTTTCAAATTGATTTTTTGACAGATTCTATAACTGTTACACTTGAAGATGAGGTTTTGTAAATGGAAGCTTCCGCGCCTGCGCTGGTGGATGAGAAAGACCTGGAAGACTGGAAGATATGTAAGTCTTTCTTACCGCTGTCTATGCAGAACCATCGATGATCAAGGTTGAAAGAGATGACGGGAGCATTTCTTGTGGATGTAGTGGTGTTGTTGGCGTTCAACCTAAGGGTCACCAGTTCTGAGGTTTCAAGAGGACGAAGTCATAGCGAGGATGGAAGCTGCACGCCAAGCGTTTCAACAAAACCGACAAGCCCCAACCTAAACACATGATCAAGCTTGTTGCGGGGCGAGGTCTCAGGTTGCGGCGGTGGCGGAGAACCCGCTGCATCTTGATGAGAAATGGTCGGTGGCAGCACCTGGATAGGCCTTTGCGACCACAAAAGCTGATCAACCCGCCCGAAAGAGCATCATTCTCCATCATTCCAGTAATTACCATTAGATATGAATCTTTATTTTTATCTGAGAATCGGAGTCTGTGCTGAAGGGTCATTGAGCAGCCCGCAACTGCGGAGCCGGGCGCCGGTACCCTCAGAAACGATTTGGACCCAATTCCTACTACACTCTGCCCGCCCGACCCACTGTTCTGTACAGATCAGCTCTCTACATGGCGGTGATTGCATGGAACGAATAACTAAGATCGAGTTCGGCGGCTAACATTTCTCAGTGTTGTCATGGCCAGGGACATCGCTTAGCCCCGCGCGCCTGGTAACCGCATCTCTCTACTGGATTCTGCCCAGCGTTGTGGATCATGGCTTGAGAAAGCTATAGTTTTTGGAGCTACATGTAGAGATCGCCTGAACGGTGCCGTGGTTTTATTTTCCGGAATGGTTGTACCCGGGCAGTAGCAGATAGTTGTAGCCCAAAATAGTTAGTTGCCTAAATAAGACATCACTGTTAAAGCTTGAGCAAGGCCCAAAAGCCTTGCCATCATAAAGTTGTCGAATATACTGCCGCCGCCTTCTTCATTCACAGAACGCAATTCGCAGCGGGGGGAGTATGAGAGGGTCGTCGCCGTGCCAGCGAACTCTAGAGGTGGCACGGAGCCAACATTGCTTTGTAAACGGGTGAGCTACTGTCCACCGAGTTCTGGTTTCTCACGTCGTACTAGTGCTACGCAGTGCTGATACTTGTCCATAGGTCGCCCTCTGTCTCAACACGAGCGTCTGCGAGACATCAAGCACGCATATCCGATCTTTCCATCGTCTGGTTAGCAGCTCACCTCAGACATCTATCTTTACCACGGCAGGCTCGTTAATAATTCGACCGGACGTTAAGTTTTCACGCTAGAAGTTTGACAGAAGACACCCCGGTTGTACGCCCTGCATTGAGCTGGGAGAAGCGAAGCCGATGCAATGGAAGTCCGAAGACTTTGCACATGTATAACTGCGAAGCTGTCGCAGGTCCTCCGTCTTGCTCATGTCCATCGCATCGATGCGCATCATCACTCGAAAGCCATGGGCTACGATTCTACCACACGGATGCTCCCGCCTCGGAAAATGCAACACGTCACGCGCGTCTCGTGGCCGACCCTACATTCAAAACTTACTGTCTGCCACTAGGCGTAAGATCTGGTTTGGAGACCACATGATATCTTCAGTCCAACTCGGGCACGGGAACAAGGCTGCGTTCGCCTTCCTCACTTGGCACCGAGCCAGCATCGAAGCGCGCAAGTGAAAGACAACTGTCTCGCTCCTACATACAGGTAAGAGAGCTCTCGCTCTGCCTCCAATATTGTGGCGTACTCACCGCCCGTCGGTACGCACGTCTGGTATGTCGGAATTGTCATCGCGCATCTGCGTAAGGCCGTAAGGTTTGTACGTACGGCTGACTCCTGCCAGGTAGCACTGCGAAGTAAGATATCTGCAGCACACCTTACAAGTGCATGCTCTCGTCTTCGCTAGGCTGACAGCTGAGATGTGGCGCTTGAGGCACTTTGATCCTGTTGAGTTCCTTGCATACCGATCAGCCTCCAAGACGGGCAGCCTATTATTCACGAAGTCAGTCCCAGGACACAATATCGCGTACATTAGTATTGCCGCAGCTATGTTGGTCCTTTACCGAGGCGTCGACGAACGCGTTGTCAGCCTAGGGCCATCATCCGAATGCCTCGAATCCATTTTGGTGATACAGATCGACCCGAATCCACACCATAATAAAAACCACACTGGGTAACGAGTGGCGCCTATTACAGACCGCTTGGGCCGTCAACTGTATCGGTGCATATCCTGGTAGTGATGTTGTGTCCGATGCTGACAGTCGGATCCCCTCAAAACTTCCGGGACGCCACTTCCCAACAACAAGGATGCGCAAGCGAGTTTAAACCTAATTTGGCCTTCACGCGAAGATCGTCACGGGCTTTCTTCGACGAACCTCCCGCTGACTGACAGCAGCGGATTCATCAAACTATCGGACAAAGTTCTTTGACGTATTCGATAGCTTGGGCTCCTTGGTGCAACCCACCAGCAGCAGCAAGCCTCGTTGGCGTCTGCATGCGCATTCCCCACTTTCCACACGGACAACACGCATGTACTGATCACAGCATTTCCCAGAGACAGCTGTAGCGACCGCCATCTCCGCACTACGCCGCGTCTAGTCCTGTCGTTCCGCGCCTGTATGCCGGAGAAGTCCTGTGATTACGGCTTGCCATGCCTAGTCTGGCATCTAAAATTCACTTGCTTGCCGAAAGTGTAAGCAATACGACCACTCATCGACAAAGAAGTTCTTAGAAGAAGCCGAGTTGCCGC
The DNA here is from genome assembly GCA_016630955.3 of Didymella arachidicola. Taxonomy (NCBI): domain Eukaryota; kingdom Fungi; phylum Ascomycota; class Dothideomycetes; order Pleosporales; family Didymellaceae; genus Didymella; species Didymella arachidicola. The sequence continues at coordinate 906,481 of CM049987.1, forward strand.
CTACTGCAGGATCAGAGATTCCCAGCTGAGACCCTTGTGCGGTTCCCTGCGGCACATCGTATCCATGACGAGACGGGAGATTGGTCTAGGAGCTGCCACCATGTGTAGACAGGGAGTTGTGGAGCAGACATGGCTGCCATTGGTGTCAGCTCTCCACACCCTTTAGCGACGCCATAATAGCCCACTGATTATCGCGGCGTTTTTGCATGGGAACGAGCCAGAAGACCACGGGCATGATATAGTCCTCTTGTCCCACCCATACCACGACGTTGCAAGCCGCATCATATCTTGCTTTCTCGTATTTGAGATCATAGCACTCGCTTCATAGGGGCTGTTGACACTGTCGGCCATACTCGTACTTTCTTTCAGCATACCCATTGATTCTATTATGGTTTCTACGATCGCCAAAGCGACAGTCCTCCTAGCTCTCTTGCCCTCAGCAATATGGGCACTTCCTGGTGCGCACCTAGACGTGCCTTGGAAGAGGAGCGGTCTTTTTTCAGGCTCTTCAGCGCAAGCCGTCACTGAACGAGATGATAGATATCTCACAGGCTGCAACCACGGACCGGCAGCACGATCCTGCTGGAAGGACAACTACAACATTGATACTGACATGGACCTCGAATGGCCTACCACTGGTGTAGTCAGAAAGGTCAGTTACCAAAGCGAACCCGCATTTGAGGCGCATGTGCTGACCCATGTAGTACCACTTTGAGATCACGAATGTCACTATGGCACCAGATGGATTTGAGCGACCTATGTCGGTTTTCAATGGGCAGTACCCAGGTCCAGTAGGTGGAGCCTGTCATGATGTATAAGACATAATTGACCAGAGAATAGACAATCGAGGCTGATTGGGGCGATGAAATCGAAATCACAGTCACCAGCTGTCTCAAGACCAATGGAACTGGCGTGCACTGGCACGGACTGCGACAACTCGGCTCCAACGAAATGGACGGCGTGGGTGGACTTACCGAATGCCCTCTTGTACCAGGCGGAAGCAAGGTCTACCGGTTCAAAGCTACGCAATACGGCACATCGGTAAGACGAAGGCTCCGTATTGAGCTTGATCCATACTAACGAAATTAGTGGTATCATTCGCACTACTCGGTTCAGTATGGCGATGGTCTTGTCGGACCCATCGTCATTCATGGACCTGCAACAGGCGACTACGATCTCGATCTTGGAGTTCTGCCATTCAGTGACTGGTTCCATGCCACAACCTTCACAGTCAACCACGCGACTCTTCATGCAAAGGGCCCACCAACTGCAGACAATCTCCTGGTCAACGGCTCTATGACGTCAAGCTCTGGTGGCCAGTATGCAGTCACGACTTTGACTCCAGGAAAGACTCACCGACTCCGTCTCGTGAACATGGGCATCAATAACTGGGTCCATGTTGGAATTGACGGTCACCCCTTCACAGTCATTGCAGCAGACTTCGTACCTGTTGAGCCGTTCCAGGCGACTTCTCTCAACATTGCAGTCGGTAAGATGGTCCGATTCTCGTTTCCCACGCGCATACGCATGCGCACGCGTGTATGCAAGCTGCCCCAACTGTATAATTCAAAACACACTAGCAACGTTTCACTGACCCGCCACTTCGTTAACAGGACAACGGTACGACGTCATTATCAATGCAACTCAGCCTGTAGGTAATTACTGGCTTCGCGTCGGCACAGGTGGACCTTGTGACGGCCCGAATGCGAATGCTGCCAACATCGGTAGCATCATTCGTTACGCAGGCGCCGAAAACGCAAACCCCAACTCCACAGCTGCCGCACCTCTACCCACTGGGTGCTATGATGAACCCATCGTTCCTTACGTCAAGACGCAAGTACCTCAGGAGCTTCCTGAGGAGTTGAAGCTCACGTTCACTGACACTGGTGGTTTCAACGGCAGCGATCTTGTTCAGTGGAAGGTCAACGATGTGCCTATGTTGATCGACTTTAATAAACCTACCCTACAAACAGTCATCGATGGCTTCACTGGCAATGAGACCTGGGATAAGGCTGAAAATGTCATCGAGGTTGGTGACAAGGGCCACGCAGTAAGTTACGTCTAGTTCTCGTAAGGTGGCTGGTCTTAACGTTTCATAGTGGCAATACTGGGTGATCCAGCAAGATAGCGTCACTGCACCTCCGGTGCCTCATCCTATCCATCTGCACGGTCACGACTTCTTCGTCTTAGCGCAGCAAGCAAACGCTGTGTGGAACGGCGACATCTCGACATTGAATATGAACAACCCGATCCGACGTGACACAGCCACACTTCCAGCACTTGGCTATCTCGTCCTTGCGTTTGAATCGGATAACCCTGGAGCATGGCTCGTAAGTTATATGCGCATGCGTCGCACTGGTTTTTTTTTTCTAATTTCACCTTGTAGATGCACTGTCATATCCCGTTTCACGTCGCTGGAGGTCTTGGTGTACAATTCGTTGAGAGGAAGTCCGAAATCCTGAAGAACAACGGTGACCTCAACGCCATGCAGCAGGGGTGCGCAGACTGGCAGAAGTGGTCCAAAGAATTCCATCCCAACGGAATCCTCATCGAGGGTGACTCGGGGTTATAGTTGCGCGTAACACCGCGCCGTTGTACGGTCGGGACACGGTTTCGCCTTGTGTACATATTACTACCTGAACACTTTAATGTCTACAATATTTCCCATACGCTGAAATCGGCACGCAATGCGCTGACAAGTTGATCGCAATACTTGCTGCTCTGCTTCGGTCGGAGCAAAGTTTTAGTTATGGATTCCACCTTGCACACCGTTCCTGGGTCAGTACCTTGCCCTAGACTACGAGCTAGTAACTCCAGGGGCACGAATCACTCTGTTTCGTTCTTGCGTATTCCGCCTCCGATGCTGAGAAAACACCATATTTGATGCTATTGAGAACCAACAGACTTAACGTAATTGCAAGCAAGATGGCCTGGATGACTCCCCAGTGCATACTCGTAAAATCACGGACTGCGCCTTCCTGGATCCAGCCACCGGTTGTGATGGTAGTCTTTACAGTTTGATGAATACCGTATGGGCAGCACTAGCTTGACTCTTCACTTCTTTGATTTCATTCGCTAGCTTTCATTGTTCTTTAGACTGTGGCATTTTGGGTGCTGCAGGAGTAGCAGTAGCTTTAGCCTCGGTCCCTCTGACTTGGAATACGCGCTTGATTTCGGCTCTCCTGCTGCTTGTAATCGTCAGTTTCGAGTACGGTAAATTCTCCCGGGGATGTGTATTGCCGGTCGCAGATGTGGCTTGTGGCTATTTGGGCCTAGAACTTAGAACGATCTTCAGGCCAGGTAGCTTCTGCTTGCTCGACGACATCCTCATCACAATTGAGGACCGAAATTGCATTGAAGGTTTGCCATACTTGCAATGCATCAGCTACTTTTGGTGTGGCAAAAGCACGCTTCCTGTTTTCTGTACTTGCTAGCATAGACTTACTGAGGAGTAGCAGCCTCTGCTTTCTCAGCGAGCCATCTCTGCTCTCGCTCTGCTCTTCTTCGCTCTTTAATTGGTCACTTGAACCCTTCCGCGGCTCCCTTTGCTTAGCGAACTCAGCCGTAGCTTCTTCTTCTTCTTCTTCTTTCAAGCCTTCTTTCTCAGTTGAAGCTTCTTCTTCAATGGCTTTCTGTCGCGCGGTTTCTACATCCACCTGTTGTTGGGCCGAGAGTTGCTCCCAAGCGTTTTGCTCACTATTCCTGGCGCGTTTGAGCGCTGCAGCGGCGCACTCTTTGGCTTCGGTCTTCTGTCTTTCTCACGCATCCCCCAGCGACCTTATCGCATTCTGCATGTGCTCGTTCTGCAGCTTGACGTGTTTGTTTCTCTACTTACGCTACTTCCTCCTCTATTACGTTCTGGGCTCGTTTCTTTTTCTTCTTTTTGTCCTGCTCCACTGCTTGCCACAGGTACCTTTGAATCAGATTAGAGGCATAGTAGTAATCTCGGCTGGATATCATAACCAGGGTTTCCTATGCTGACAACGGAGTAGTGAAGTGGAGGGTCACACGACCCATAATCACTGATTTGTAAGAAGAAGGCCTATCCCGTTATCCGTCAATCTATATACCTCTTCCCTATCAATAAATTCTGTTTAATACGGAGTATGTGCAAAAGCGTAAATTCCTTAAGTCTTGTCGAATGGTAAAGTTTCACATTCTTACTATGCCCCCTAGAATAATTTACCCTTGAAGCGGGTGGACTCCAAATTGGCTTCGATTTCCAAGGCTGACGCCGTGCTGCTGCATAGAATGAGCATACTCAAGCACGTTCGATTCCCAATCCTTGAGCACTTTTTCCTTGTCCGCGCCTTGGAGGATCCGGTCAATGGCACCAGCGAGCTCCATAGCATCTAGTGCTGCCTGGTTCGTGCTCGCTGCGGTGTGTGGTCGAAACCCGGCAAGCGCATCGCCAATTAGCAGAACGCGATTGTCTTTGGGCGAAACAGCAGCGGGACTGACCACATCTGTGATAGCCTGTATGAAGGGAGCCTCCGTTTTGTTGACCAGCTCAGCAAATTGAGGAGGCAGAACATCGCTCGCAAAGTTCTTCTGTCGTTCCCAAACACTCTCTGTGATACCTCCAGGCGGCAAGGTGATGTGATGTCTCTTGCCATCCTTGTCTGTCATAAGCTCGATATACTCAGGCGACTCCTCCCTGTAGTTCACGTACCACACCCAGTTCAATAAACGCTTCCCATGCTCGACAGTGCCGTTGCTTCCAGGAATTGTATACGCAAGAATCTGGATACCTTCGGTGTGGAAGAAGGAGAATTTCTCGACGAAGACGTCAGTAGCCGCCTGAGAGACTTCTGTTTCAGGAACGGTTCCTCTCCATGCTACGTAGCCAGCGTACTTCCTCTGCACATTAGAGTCCATAAATTTGCGAATAGTGGAGCTAGGCCCGTCTGCACCAATGAGCAGGTCTGCGTCAAATGTGACGTCTTCTCCCTTTGAGGTTTTGGCCTTGATCGATAGAGTCTCGGATTTCCGAAAGTCGATGTCAGTAACCTGATGTCCGTAGTCATAGGTCGATATGCCCTCATGAGGTTCAGGCGCACGTGGTTTTGCGTATTCGGACTCGGCGCCGTCAAAGTTCGCGCGCAGCAGATGATACAGCAAATCCCAGCTGGTCATGTGCTGCTCTGAGTTCTCGCGATTGATGATGTTTCCTGTCTTATTGAGGTACAGTCGTTGATGACTGGGGACCATCAAGGACGTCTTCGTTCTGTCATGCTTCTTGAAAAATTCTTGCACATCACGGCCCGCGACTACACCTGCGCCTTGGTCGTGAAGGAGCGGAGTCGAATTTCGCTCAAGAATGCGGATGTTCAAATCCTTGCGCAAATGCTTCAGTGCAACTCCTGTAAGGAGACCGCCGAGTGAGCCGCCTACAATGGCGATGTTCTGAGGCTGTGCAGGCGTCATATTGGCGAGTCCGAAGGCTGTAGGTGTGATAACAGCTTGCAGCAAGTGCGCGCAAAGCCACTGTTTTCTGTACCTCACTTCAATATCATTGTCATCATTACAGGATGAGAAGGGTGAGTGACAGGGGTGCTAGCTCTCGAAACCGCGGATACCTACCGACGATGACGCCAACCGTAGAACACGCTAAACTTCGGACACGTCCAAGCTAAGCTTCAGCGCCGAACGTACCCAATGGGTTATGTATTATGTACTGTACTACTTTGTTCTGTCAAACCATATGGGCTCACGTTCCATCTCGCCGCAAAGCGGGATTCCCAGCCGCTGGACGGTACCATCTTCGCCAATCTCAAAGTAAGCCTTCATCTTCCGCCTACTTTTGCTCAGCAAGTCCCTATGCTCGGTAACAAAAGCACTCGCGGACAGGTGATGAAAGTCAAGGATGAAAGGCATGCCCCGATCTGTGCAGTCGGCCTCCAGTCGTCCCTCCTTGATGGTCAGCACCAAATTGCGATAACCGGCGTTGAAGTATGTGCCGACAAGTTCTTCCAAGGGCACCGGAAGCGGCTCCGGCAATTCAGGAGGCAAAAGCTCTGGGTCCTCCTTCTCATCATCCTCCTCCTCGTCTGCCTGACACTTCCACCAGTATTTAGGCCAGTCCGTACGCGTCGCCTGTGGAACCTGGAGAACATCATCCATCAATTGATGGAGCAAGATTTGATGCACGAAGAATGCATCATCTGAGTTGCCAAAAATTACGACTCCCCAATCGTGTCCTGGTAGAAAGCGCATCATAGCCCTGAAACCATCGAACGAGCCATCGTGGCCGACGACGAGATGGCCGCGGTATGACTCCGTGATGAGTCCCAGCGCATACAGCGCGTGACCATAGAATGGAAGTGCATCGTTTCCCTCGAAAGGAACGATAGTTCGACCCTTGACCATCTCGTTGTGGGCATTCTCAGACAATGGTCTGGAGCGGTTCACGAGCGCACGCACCCACTTCGTGTAGTCGGCGACGCTGCTGAAGACGCAGCCAGCCCCTTGGCCCTCTGGTTGGGCATATGATGGCACCTCCAAGTACTTCTCGCCTTCTTTGTCCCAATGGTAACCCATCGCCAGACGGTCCTTCGCGTTGCCGGCCTTCACGCTGGTAACATCGTGATACGTATTTGTCATCCCAAGAGGTTGCCAGATTCTACTTCTCACAAAGTCAGAATATGCCTCACCCGTCACTGTCTCGATAAGATGCGTCGCAACAGTGAACATGAGGTTGCTGTACTGATAGTCCGTTCGCAATGGTTTGTTGAACGGCAGGTCCCTCAGTTTGCGCGTGATGGACTTCGCATCGTCAGGTTCCGCGGCTTTCGTGCCGAACAGCGCATCGTCATGGCCTGGCTCGCCTGTCCGATGACTCAAGATGTCCTCGATGGTTATGTTTGCTGTCAAGTACGAGTCTGGGCACACAAAGTCGTCAGGTAGGAGCTTGGAGACCGGTGTTCGCCATTGCACGTCCGGATATGCTACATCGTCAACAAGCAGCGCGATGCATGCTGCGGTAAAAGACTTGGAAGTACTCGCGCAGTCGAACAGAGTTTCCGCAGTGCAAGGTGTGCCATCCAGAAGAGATATACCGTAGCCCTGTACGATATTAGCGCAGCGTAGGGTCGACATCCGCGAATCAAACCTTTGCATGGATTTGGTCGCCTTGAACGATCGAAACTCCAAGACCCGGGACCTTCCATTCATTGATGAGTTTTTCGACGTTCTTGTCGAACGCAGCAGTTGCGTGCGCCATTATCATTAAACCTAGAAAGAAGAAAGTAATGTTTCGATTCCTGCAACGGAAGGCGCAAAGAAGGCGGCAATCGAAGTTGACACGAAAGACGCCCTTTCAGTTGTACTACACATAAGTCCGAGGCCAGCTGCACGTCTTAGTAAGACCGATGTATAAGCGGACGCCTGAAAGGCGAACCAAGAAATCGAACATGACGCTAAAGTAACACTACAGAAAACAACATCGACTCATAATGAGTGTGGCTTGTTGCTCAGGCTCCAACAGTGACCCCGTTCGGCATCTCGAGACCGATTGGGAGTCCTGAGATGTACGGCGCGAGGAATTTCTCTCCTCTGACTTGAGTCAACTTCTCCTCAACGTCCTTGTACATGTCGTACGCGTTCATCTCCTCGATCGTCAGCTTCTTCTTCTCATCTTCGACCTTATACGTCGCGCAGTTATCCTTGTTTGCCGAGAAACCAATGCGCTCATTGATGTTGTACGCTGCCTTTGCGGCAGCGGCCTGCACGCGGGTCGCGCGCGGTAATCTAACCTTCTCGTATACCTCGAGCGCTTCCCATACATCACCTTGGAAGTAGGACTTGTTGAAGATGATCCCGATCGCAGCGGCATCCTCAATGGCCATGCAAGCGCCCTGACTCTGATGAGGCATCATCTGTGGACGTTAGCTGTGAGCCTACAAATGAGTTTATAACACATACCGGATGAGCTGCATCGCCCATCAAGCAGACATTGCCCTTTTGGATGTATGGGTAAGGATCATGCACCCACAGCCTCCACGGCTGTACTTCAACACCGATCGCCAAATGCGCCTTAACCTGCGCGTCCAGCTCGGGGTAAGGAGCGAGCAATTCCTCGACTGGTCTATCCTCAGCTCCCCACGCTTGTGTAGTGTAGTCGCCCTTCTCGCGAGGGAAGAAACAGTAGTACGAGAGCAGCTTGCCACCGTTACAGGGCGACAGCACGATCTTGTCCCAGGTACCGTCTTGACCGCCCCAATACTCCAGCGCGTTATTCTGTGAGTAATCTACGAGACCAAGCTTGACAGCCTGATCGGTGCTGACATTAGCGTGCAGACAGCTGGATTCTGCGGGGCGCTTTGCTGGATGGATTCCAAGGATGCCACGAACCGCTGAGCCGATACCATCTGCGCCGACAAGCAGGTCATGCTTTGCTTGTACACCGTTCTTGAATGTGACAGTGCCTGCCTTGAGGTCGATGTCCTGACACTAAGCAATTGTCAGTCTCTACTTGACTTGCAGTGTAAACGCACTTACTGCATGGTTGACAAGTAGTTTGGCTGGTGATCCCTCGCCCTCGTCCTGCAATGCGCAGTCCTTCAGCATTGCGTGCATGTACTGGCGATGGAACATGTTGTACACATGACCCCACTTCTCCTCGTAATCATCCAGACTGAACGTAGATACGGGCTTGCCTGTCTTCCAGTCGCGGTTAATGAGGGACTTCAGGACAACAGGGTCGCCCTTTGCGACATCGACACCCCATTCGTGCAGCCATCTTGTGCCGTTCGCTGCACAAGACACTGATGCGCCAACCTCGCCAGCAAAGTCATGCTTCTCGTAGATGGTGACGTTGTGTCCGGCACGTCTGAGGGCAATGGCGACTGACATTCCTCCTATCCCGCCGCCGATGACACCGACGTCGAGTCGTCTCCAGCCTTGCGCCATTTCTGTGTTAGGTTTGATGGTGGTGGTGTAGTACTTGTGGACTGCGATGCCCTCTATTGGAGAGTGAACTTTGTTTGCTTCGTAGTGCACTTGGAACGAGTCTTAATGGTCTACGAAAGAATGCGACGAGCCGGAGTCATATACATCATGCACGAGGCAGCTGCTCACGCTGATCTACGTTATCGTGAACACGCCGCCAACCTGGTCGCCTATCCGCGCGTATCGGAGGACGATGTGCAAAGCCCATGATCGCGGATAAGGACCCATCTGAGCATTTCAGACAAGCCTTTGAGTGCTGATTGGGATAATGAGGAATCGATGCAGGGTTGAGTATCCGCACGTGCTGCGGTGGAAGAATGACGGAAGGTGCGGAAGGTGCGTCGGAAGGACAACTAAGCGCGCTAGACCCATTAGAATCTTCAAGCAGGTGCGATACCCGCCGCAACATTAGCTGCGGTTATTGCAGGTTCATTTTTATTTTTGACATGCTGACATCAAAACCGTCACCTGGCGCTACCCTTTTCTTCGCGGGTTTAGATCGGTAGTGTCGCGTTTGCTGGCAGACAAGGTCCCCTCTCCTGTTCGATGCGCGCAGTTGCATTGACGATCAGGTTCGCCAGAGGACTAGTACCACACTTCAAGCCCAAAACAAACGCCTGGCTATGCTGCAGGGAGGTCAGTCATGACTCTGTCCGGAGAAGCACAGAACTCTACATACCACGTCTGCAAGGAAAGGCGCCGTGTGTGTGTGATCCATGGGGTAATTTTCATCCACGATTGACTTTCCGAGCAACTTCTGTGCTTGGGCAGCGTATTGCCCGTGCTGTACAAAGAAGACGTTTTCGGCCGGCCCTCCTAACTCGATAGTGGCCAGTCTGTTCTATTTAGTCCCTATTCCAGAGTTGAAACTTGTCGGACTTACTGGCTGTAGTACGAGAAAACGGGCGATCTGTACGAATAGTTACCCGACTCCCAGACATTCGTTGGCAGCTGTTCGTTGATGACCACGCCAGCGGCACCTAGGTCTAGATACTTCCTCGCCGCGGCTTTGATGTAACTCGGAAAGGTCTGAACGACTTCCGTGACGTTGCTAAGAGGTCAGCCAAGACAGGTGGTTGTCTGCGGTATAACTCACTTGAAGACCACAGTGCAGGTCTCGTTGCCCGCGCCAGGGCAATCTGCTCGGCCCTTATCACCAGTCGAACTCGTGGATCCATTGATCGGTGCTCCTGCATCGTTGATACCGAACTCGATGACAACCCAATCGCCTGGTTGCAATCCTTGTGCAATACGGTCAAAACGGCCCTCGCGGGTGAACTGCGCATCGTCAGCAGACATACTCACTCGTCATATCCTGGCTGTAGCTACATACTGAGCGCGCAGATCTTCCAGCGAAGGCAGAGTTGTTCACCAAGGCCCGATCACCGAAGGAGTACTTCAGATACTGGCCCCAACCCTCCGTACCATTCTTGCCTCCTAACGGTGCCGTCGTCGAGTCGCCTGCGAGCCACACAGTCGGCACCTGCGCCTCAACAGTGAGGGTTGCGCTGAGCAAGCAAGCGAGAGCGGAAATCAGCTTCATTTTGGATAGTTACGATTGACTTGATAGGAGGAAATGCGGAAACCCAAACACCCGGAGGCATGTGCCCCTGCCAAGTGCACGATACTTATAGACATGCATCAGGCCGCTCAGCCGAAGGATGAATAATTAAGGTTGCGGCGTCAAAGTGCAGGGGAAGAATCGATGCGGAGTCCCCGCAATGTCTAGAGCTGATCAACGCTCGCAGGTCGGGTCAATGAGCACCGAATATTTTCCGGCCGTCATCGCGCAAAAATCCAGACAAGAGTTGGCACAGTTGACTCGTGTAAAGTTCGAAGTTGCATTGATGCGCTTTGCCAATGATTGGGTATAACTAGAAAATAGGAAATTGGTACCGGGGGTAGGTGAATGCAGTATGGAACATAACAGCCATGCCAGGACTGTAATGCGACGGTACATTCAAAGTATACTGGCAAGCAAAGGCAACAGCGATATCCAATGTGGTTCACTCGCCATTGCTCGTAACGACGTCTGTGTAGCGCCTCGCTTGCACATCCACAAGATTGCATATCTGATCCCATCCTATCGGCGCATACCGAACTCGATATCGTTCTTACGACCAGGCTTGATGTTTGGGTTGTACCAGGTGATACAGACGGCGAGAGTAGCGATCATCATGATGCAGTCATAGATGTACAAAGACCACTCGTGTTGAAGAAGGTATGCCTCCTGTGTCGGATTAGCGTCCAGGTATTCAAGTCTACGAACAGATGCGCTTACCTTGCCCATGGCGTATTCGACGACACGGCACATGTTACGGATGGTAATGAAGGCACTCGCGGCGTAGAGGAAGCGGACCATCTTCTGCCACGGAATGTCTGCTGAGGCCGCGGTGGGTCTAGATTCTAGCCTACGGTGCCATGTACCAGCGATGATGACAAAGAAGAGAAAGATAACGATCTGGAGAATGAGACCCCCAAGAATGATACTCTCGCCCAGCTTAACACCATCCTGGTCATTGGCCTTCACCAGCATACCAGCGCCACCGCTCTGGATGAAGAAGCAGAAGATATCGCCAGTCACGAAGATCTTCGTAACCCAGTTGGCGCGGGCGAGCGAGTAGTTTGCGGAGTCCGTGCGCATGATCAGACGGCCGAGAATCATGTAGATGGAGGCAGCGAACAGAATAGGAGCGATTAGAATGAGGATCGATTGAATGATGTAGGGAGTCTTCGAGACTGTGTCATTGTGTGCAGCTGCCCGTGCGGCGTACCCAATTGTCTCGAACTGGAGCAAAGTCAATACGGCGGACGAAGAATTGAGAATGGGGCGTACCAAAGCACCGATCACGAACGGTATGCAGAACCAGGTGCGATTTTTGACGAGGCGGAACGCATGAGCGCATGTGAGAAGAGCGAAGACGATGGCAGCGATTGCTCCACCTGCAACCGAGGGTGTGTAAGGCCAAAGGACGTATTCGGGCTTTGTTGTGTCCGCCATGGTGAATGTGCGGCGGTACTTGACTAGATTCTCGGATATACTCCAAAAGACAGGCTTAAGTTAGGCGTCGATTTTGTGCGTAGTGAAGTCGTTGTATACTGCGTCTGCGTGCTGGTAGACTCGACTGTGAAGATGGTTGTCGGGACGGAGTTGATCGTGAGATTGTCGAGGAAGGAGAGCCTTATGTATTGCTGGAAAAGACTACTACGTATACTCAGTACGCCGTATCAACTTTTCCGAGCAACCATTCGAACCCTGCAACATATCTACCTGATTGCATGTTTGCGGGTAACTTTCAAAGGAGAGCCAAATGTCGCGCTAGCCGTATAACATAGCATTGTGATTGGGCTGCGTACTCGCTTGCGGATCCGTATATCGAATGTGCAGGGGCTCGCCAAGCAGTCGCTGGGAGCTTTGGCTTAGCATCTCGAGGGAACGCTTTTAGAATAAATCGAGAGCGGATTTCCAGAATTAAGAGCTAATTGCCGTTGTAAATACGGTGCGACCTCAATGATACGACGGTCCAGTCAAGTGTACACCCGGTGGCAAAGGTGAGGCTGCGTAGGTCAGCGTCTCAGACTCGGTTCAATATCGCGCCCAATCTCCCTTACATGCGAGGATCATCGGTGACGACTGTATGTTGCTGCAATGCTCGCAAACCCCTCCATAACCGTGATGGTACCCACCTTGTTGGCTCTCTTCCCGGCAGCACGCCCCTCCGTCGACCTGTGTCTTCAGCCACACACAACGGTGTACTACAGTCTTTATCTCGCAATGGTATATGGATAGACTCGATTTGCATTGGCTTCCATCATCCTGGGGTTGCGTTGTTCCGTTCGCCCCGAAGCTGCTGTTTCGGCCAGTCCAGCCAACCACTCCATTCGTTGGGGACCAAGGCTTCAGCAACACGAAGTATCTGATCGGACATTCCCGTCAGATACCAGTATCGGACACAACTTCTTTGAATTAGCACAGCATAGTGCGCGTAAATGATGAGGGAGCCTGGTTGTCGCTCTGAGAGTAGTTCGACATAGCGGTCGCTCACGAAGTGGATCCAGATCTTGAGAAGTGCATCTGAGGGTGGCTCGTGTGACTTTTCGGCGGATTCAAAAGCGAGGACCAATATATGAATGGCATAGCCGTAGGCATCGACGATGTCGGAAGGGTAGAGATGGTGAATAGCCTCGGCAAACTTGCGTAGTTGTACGAGTTCGGTGTCAATGGGTGGTTCCCGAGTGAGCCAGTCGATACCCTTGACGTCGTTTGGAATCAGTCTTTCTAGTACAGACGCATGCATGGCGTCGTAGAAACTCGAAACCATTGGCCGCACTCTTCTGGTTAAGGAGAAGTTGGAGAGCAGTGAATCGAATGCGTGTTCAACATCATGACCGGTATCGACGGAGCTTGCGCAGGAGTATGGGAACAAGACCCCCGCAAACATGAGGACAGCTATGAAGTTGCTCTCGTCTATGTCGCGGACAGAGGCTTGGAAAGTCGCAAGGGCAATTTCATGGTGCCTGCCGCCTAACAAGGCATAGTCGATAGCTTCCGAGCTGCTTTCTGAGAGTCGACTGAGATGTACGGCAGCGAGGGCGAGTAGCACGTGAAGAAGAAAGGGATACTCGAAAGCAGTCTGCACGACTACAGTTGCGTAGACTTCATGGGCTTTAGTGTCTGCACCAAGACTTTGAGCGGTAACAGTCGTGTAGTGGTGTAAGAGACGCAGTTGAAGGACGTTGGGCGTCATTGCATCTTGCACCGGTGTGACAGACAATGCTGGAATAGATGGCTCAAACACCCCACCTTCTGTTGACGCGGGCGTATACCCAGATGTCACGGGCAAAGGCGAGCCTGTTGAACCTTCCCGGCTTTTGGTTTTTCGATAATCGCATGGCGTGCCCTGCTTCACGCAGTTCGCGCAATTAGGTTGCTGTTCGTCACACTGTTGATGATCAGCCTTGCTGCTGTGCAGCTGATATGATTGGTGCAGCACACCTTTACATGTCGGGCTTTGCATGGAAGGCAGCCGTTCCGCGACTTCTTGTGTGGCTTACGCGTCTTGACCTTCTCCATTGTGGCGTTGTCACAGCATCGGCATGTTGAATATGCGGTATCTGATTACGGTAGGGAATTGGTTTGAGCTTGAGCAGACAAGCGTTCTCCAGGAAGGAGCCGGAGCCAGCGCTAGTCATGCGTCATTGCCGACTCTGCACTCGCCGACTTTGAACCGAACTATCTTTATTCTGCCAACATACCCGCGAACAAGAGAATAGCCACGTGTGAGGCTATTCCTGGTGGCTAACAAGGTGCTCAACACAGTACATAAGTAGGAGAAGAACAACCAGAGACGATCTCGACTGCAATTAAACATAGCAATTCAGTCACTTCGCTCAGAACACTCCCGACTACAACAATCGGTTTATTGGATCTATATTCTGATTCATTCGTTGCACATCTATAGCTTCGGTCCCAGCTTCCCAGTCTTTCGACCTGTGTATGTCGCGATAAGATCCATCAGCGGCGGACTGAGCACATCATACGTCTCAAGACCCTCCTTCTTGAACTTCTGGCGCACCTCGTCAATTCCCTCAGGGTCGAAGCCCTGTTCAATGATGCTCGAGACAAATGCCGCAAATTGAGGCTCTTGCCACCCCTTCGTGTCACTGAGCTCAGTATGCACAAAATCCAGACCCTTGAATGCGTGGTCGTCGACGATGTGGCCAAACAGGTGGACGCCGCACTCTTTGCATGCATTGCGTTGGATAGCTGCTGACTCGTCGACGATATGGATCTTGTCGGCGTTGGCAGTTACGCTGACCTTGTCTTCGGGGAGGACGCCGACCACGGAGAAGAGCGCGCCGGATGGCTTCCAGCATTTTGAGCAGCCGCAGGCATGGTTGTGAGCGACATTGGATCCAAGTGTCACCTCAACCTTTTTGCTGGGGCAGTGGCAGTACAGTTTGCCGCCGGCCTTGTTGGGGTCACCCTTCTGGATGCCGGAGTCGATGGAGGGGTGTAGCGATGGAGCCATTGTAAGAGTGAAGGGCAGGTAATTGCTAATTGTTTCCAGGTTGTTTTGTAGGGTCGCAGAAATCAAGCTTATTTTAGTAGACCGAGAGCTGCGATGCCACAATATATACTCCTGCGGTTCCGCATCCCGGGTCGCGCTACGGTCCCCTCACCGCGAGTGCCCACCTCAAGGCTACGGCACCAATGGTAAACATTTAAGATATCGAAAGAGCTTGGAGAATGGCGCAATTCCCTGCATTGACCTGGAGTATACTGTGTGGACCGGAGACTTGTGGGATCGATGGGTGTTGCTAAAGTGCCGAATTGGGCATCCAAACCCCGCGTCCCAACGCGGAGCCGCCTTTCGCCTCAGGGTGCTGCTGCAGCTGCATATTGGCTCAAGGGCGCTCTTACCAACGGCTTGCGTCACCCTATCATCCCACTGTCACAAAGTAAAGCCGCAAGAGTACGCTGGGCGGTGTTTGCTCGGATCCGGCGCAAGACCGATGCCCGAGGAAGCGTTGCAGGCAGGTCCGGAAAGGCGGTACGCATCAGGTCCCGGTTGCCAGACCAGCGCAATAAACCCAGAGACCCAGACCCAAAGAGCAAGACAATCTCGCTGCGATGTTGGCAAGAGCCTTTAAAGATAGCCTCACGCTCTGGTCTTCCAAGCATGCCAGAATCTGGGCATTCTTAATTCACCACAGCCTTGAACATCCCTCGATCGCTCACCAGTCTCCACAAGTGTCGTTGTACCAACCCCAAAATACCGCATGCCGTCAGACTCAGAATGTCGGAAATCCCACAAGATGTATCCTCAGCACGCACCGTATTTAGTGCAGCTGGAGTTAATTCGGAAGAGAAAGATGAGGTGTTCACAAAAGACGATGCATACCGTTAGCTCGCTCACTAGCCTGGGGTCCTCGACCCCAGATTCTACGCTCGGTTGCCCCGGGTCAAACTGAGCACCGAGCTTTCTCCTGATCAAGCTTCCACTTCCAACTACCGGTATCATCGCTCGTCCGATTAAGCTCGTCCGGAAACGAACATACACATACCGAGTCAACGATGAGTAACTACGGAACGATGCCGAATCTGCCCTTGGCGCCCGGCACAGCGTCCAACTGCTACACCTACTACAACCACTATGATTCCACCTCCAGACCAGCGGTCATCGACCGACCACAGCAGCACCACTGGTCTGCATCGCCCAAAACATGCGGAACCATCGCCGACATAATCAACGTCGATGTCGAGGAACTGATTAAATTGAATCCCAGCCTGGAGCGCGGCAACTGCGTACTCGAGCCCGGCTTCAGCTACTGCGTCGAGGAGACTAGGAAGAGTAGAACATGTGAGCATTTGCATTCCAGACTTGGGATCTCCAGTCTTTAGGAACTGAATCGAGTGACAGCCTCTTCGCCTTCTCCAGAGCCGCCGATTTGCCATTTCGACCCAGAGAAAGGCGAGTATGTTTGTCCCGATCAGCCGATTTGTAGGTTCGATCCACAGAAAGGGGAGTATATATGTCCGACTCATTCACCAAATGGCGAGGTAGGGCAGAGCGAGGGAGGAGAACATGCAGAGTTGAGGAAGAGAGGGACAGAGAGGTGAGGTAGAATCGGAGAGCTTAGAAAGCGCAGTCAATTTGAGTAGTAGATTTGAGATTTGAAACTGCTTTCAAAGAGGGTGGAAGCAGTCGACACGTACTGACATGCCTGAACTCTTTCGATGATTGCTTCTTCGGAGCTACGCGCGATATCTCACGAATGAACGTCAAAGCTATAGCCCAGGACGAAGAGAGGGTGAGTGGAAATTAAAGAGTGCTTGCATTTACGCCAAATTTCTCGTTCCAGGCTCTTATACAGAAGTGCAGGTGCCACACGAAATATGTACGTGTTCAAAACGCCATGAAATGCCATCGTCAAACCACCTCTGCCCTCGATTCGAGGGCAATCTACCACCCCTAGGGTATCATCACCTGCTGCTGTATCCTCCTCTTCTGTCGTGAATGGAAATGGCCATTGCGATGGCAGGGCCTCTGCTGGCACTACTCCAGATGGCCATCCCATATCAGCCAAGTTGCGTTCACGCACAAACTATTGTGCTGGTGTATTCGGAATTGCCAGACCTCTCCTTCTACTCGTCGTCCGTGTCCGTGTCCGTGTCTGTCTCACTCTCACTCTCGACGTCACCTTCCGTGTCGCTGCCGCTCGAGTCGTCGTCGAGCCGCTTCTTCTTCGGTGCTTCGCCGCCCTTGAGCACGCGCATCTGACCGGCGATGGTATCTGCAGTACTGTTAATGGGACCACCCTCGTGTATTTGGGCTGTAAACGTACCCTCGTCAGGCTCGCTGATCTCGCCCTCCTCCTCAAGCTGCTCGGCCTTGCTTGCGTCCTCAACCACAAGTGTGACTTCCATTTTTGTGTCCATCCCAATGTAACTATCACAGATCATGTGCATGACGAAGGTGTAGCTGCCAGCCTGAGGCGGTGCACCAAACTGCATCTTAAGAGTCTGAACGTTATATGTTGGGTTGCCGCTCTCATCGAGAATGGGCTTGTCGAACGTGGAAAACGTGAAAGGCGGGACAGCGATGCGGCCTTGCTTGCTGTCAGCAAGGAAGACGTGGTATCTAGGTGCGTGATCGCGGGCGTAGTATGGTGCGTGTGCGAGGGGTGGCTGGATGGGCTTCTCGCCGGAGCGGTCAGTCTTGCGGCCAGTAATAGCAGCAACGTCGCCCTCCTCCGGATCGATGTCGAGCAGGTCCTTGGGATTGACTTCGGGGACGTCAGAGGCGCCAGATGGGATGAAACGGCCCTTCAGGACAAATTGAACCAAGCTGCTCGGTGTAACGAAACGCTCTCCAACGACCTTGAAGAAAGCCTTCTCGACCGTAAAGACAGGTATCCGTGATGCGACTGACATGGCTGTGCTGTACTGCTCCTGCGATAGAAGACCACCGATGCGCGCCCTGCGCTGACCCTCGGGTACATGCATGAATTCCTGGATGGAGAGATGTGTCTTTGCATGGTCTGCCTCGGCTGCCGCTGCGATGGCGGTTGTGAAGTGTGGCAATTGTTCCAAAGGAGAAGCGCCGGGCCTCAGTGCTTGGATCAGATTCTGCGATGTGTGGTATGCGGAAAGAACGGCCTTGGTGCTGCCGTAGGCGAGAGCGATCGATGTGTAGGCTTCGTTGAGGCGGATAGCAATGGGTGCGACCTCGAACTTTTCATTGTTGAGGGATTCATCGTCGAGCTCGACGCGGCCGAGGTATGCCCAGAGGAGTGTGAGGACCTTCCGTCGTGGGCTGTCTTCGAGGTCGTTGAGCTTCTGTCGGTCCTTCTTGGTAAGTACCTGTGAAACAATAGAGTCAGACCCGCCCAGGACCTTCTGTTCCAGCTTGGGAAGGCCGTTCTCTGCCTTGTGTCCTGGGAAGATCTCGTTGAATTCCTCGCCGGTGCTCAGAGCGCCGATGACACCAGTCTCGCCCTGCTCGTTGTCGTATTCGCGAAAGATCTTGCCGGCACTCGCAATGAGAACCTTTTCCTTTGTGAGCTTCTGTGTTCCGTACCACCACTTTCCGACCATGTATGGAAGAATGACACCAAGCAGAACCGCGTAGACGAGGAGGACGTATTTGCCGGAGCCCTCTGTGACAAGCCACTGTGGCAAGGCAATACCAATGCTGAAGCTCTGCTTGCCATCAGGGTGACCATATTGCTGGTAGTTGTTGCGGATTTCCTCGTCTGTCAGGGCCTTGTACGCCTTGGTGACATCGACCCAGTGGTCGTTGATCGACTGAGTGGTGATGTTCTTCGAGGGGTCTTCGCGTGCTTTATCAGGATGCAGCCTAATGGACAGCTTCTTGTAGTGCTTCTTGATAGCCTTCTCGTCCGCGGTCTGCACTCTAAGTTAGACTGATACCCCGTGAATTGGCACGACGACCTTGAGCACGTACCCTTGACACACCGAGGATCTCATAGGGGTCCCAGATCTTCGTAACGGTCCGCGCTGTAACCCAGATCAGGTACAGCATCAAGGCGTTCAACGACCATCCGCCGACCATGAGGACTCCTCGCTTCGTCTTCCGCTCCGCGCGCTTCTGCTTCTTCCGCTGGCCCTGGATGAGGTCGGCATGCTCGGGTGTGAAATCGGACTCTATTGTTGTCCCGGTGTTCTCAAGTTCTGTATACGTGTCAAAAGGCTAACGCGGGGTGGGCGTCATGGCGGGCCTGCGCACCTTTACTCGGTCTGAAGAAAGAGATTGTCGCTGGTACTGTAACCAGTGTCGTGACTGTGAGGATGAAGTAGGGGAAGAATTGGCCCTGCAGGCTGTTAGTGGCGTGGCTGTCGAAGTGGGCGCGTGAACGGACCTGCTCATCGTAGTTGTAGTCTGTCCCGGACGACATTTTGAATGCGTCTCACAAGGGGATGGTGTAAAGGGAGCGACTGTAAAGAAAGAATATCTAGTCGCAGGCCGGGCGCATATATGGTTGAGGAAGGTTGTCTCAAATCTGGGGCATGGCAGGTAAAAAAGGGTCGCTGTCTCAAAAGAAGGTGCTGGACAATAAACGTAAGGTTGCGACCACCGTGTTCATTCATAGTAGCGCCACAGGCATGAGCCACTCCCGCATTCTTGGCAAGGTGCACCTTCCCTACTTTACATCACATGAACCTTCACCGAGTTGCTGACACTTTTTGCGAAACTACGAGATCCAAGTGGAGTGAGTTGTACATGCATGTCATTTTAGGTATATGTGCTGCTTATCGCCCAATGCTCCAAAAGCTATGCCTCAATAGCTCCCACGGGTATGCGCCGGTGCCGGTATACAGCATGTAACAAGAAATCCCAAAACTCCAGATTTACAACTGGTACAGTCGCAACCACATGAGTTACATAGCTCGATAAAGGACAGCGAATTCCATAGACATTTTGTACCACCTCATGTGGTTGTCGTCGCTTCAGGTGCACCTGCAGCATCTAGGCCATTCGCACCATCCTGGGATGGACTCGACACGGCATCCAGTGGCGCAGCGTGCAATGCTGGCTTAGGTGCTTTTCCAAGAACACCTCGCTTGCGCTTGTCGATTGCGTCTTTCACCCAATCTGCGACCTCCTTGTCAACAACATCATCACTTGGCTCGGCTGGCCCTTGCTCGCCAGCAACCACCCCGCCTTCTGCTGCCCCTGCTGCTTCAACCTCGTCCTCGTCTTCTTCCGTGATTGTTTCGGGTTTCACCATAGGTGCAAGCCAAGCATGATTGAGGAGCATGGCGTACGTTGGTCGCAACTTAGGGATCTTGTTCAGACACCCACGAACGAAATTGCGTGCAACTTCGCTGTAGCCCTCTTCAGGCAGATCAGGGGGCTCTCCGTCTACAATTGCCTGTTTCTGTCAGCGTCCTGGTCTTTGGCGGATTGAAAATATGTGAAACTCACGCTAAGCTGACTAAAGATGTTGTTGTAGGTCTCAGGTGGGTATGGGTAGCGACCGAGGGCGCACTCGATGATCGTCAAGCCCAAACTCCAAATATCACTCTGAACGCTGTAGGTACCCCCTCCAGGGTTAGCGCCCGCTTGAGCGACCCCTCCTGAGGAAATTCGCTCAGGAGCCATGTAGCTCTGACAGCCAATATTGGTCTTTGCAATACTTGCAACCAGATTACCGCTGACACCGAAATCGCAGATCTTGATCTGTCCCCGTGTGTTCATGAGAATGTTCGTCGGCTTGACGTCGCGGTGAATGATGTTGTGCTCGTCTTTCAAGGACTTGAGTCCCATAGTCGTTGCCAATGTGATTTTGCGCAGGACGTTCTCTGGAACGCCGTCGCCATAGAGCTTGTCTATTGAGCCGCCGTCCATGAACTCCATGCAGATGTATACGGCGCCTTCCTGGAAGAAAGCACCATAGAAATCAACGATGTACGGTGATACACAGCGGTGGAGAACATCAAGCTCCATGATGATGGCAGCAAATTTCGAGTCGTCGAGTTCAAGCCGGACTTCTTTCATGGCCATGACGATGCCAGTTCCGCCAGATGGTTTGGCAGTCGTAGGGCTGGGCTCTTCACTAAAGTCCTTCCGTGACGGTGAGCCCGGTGCACCTGCACCCTTGATCCCTCCGAGACCTCCACCAACCTTCCTCATGTTGACACGCGGTCTCGCGTGCCGTACTTTGTATACCGTTCCGTAGTTGCCCTTGCCAAGCTCATCAAGGGTATCGACTTCATCCAGCGAAATGCTGAAGGAGGTGCCGTTTGCGAACTGGACGCCGTCGGGGTTCAGGACAGCCTTGCCTGCGAACTTAAGGCTACCGGTCTTGGTGTCGATGAAATCAGAGTACTTGTCTAGTGCAGACTCTTGCTTCTTAGGCTCTGCGTCCGGCGCGCCGCCGTTCATTTGTGAGAGTGTCAAGCCTGGCTTCTTCTTCCCAGCAGGCGCACCACCAGCGGGTGCTGCTCCAGGCAGACCACCAAGCTTTGGTGCACCACGTCTCTCGGCCATGGACAGCTTAGGTCCGCCGGCACGGGTGGTGATTGCAGGAGCGGAAGCAAAGCTGGGCATGGGCGGCTTGCCTCCAGGCAGACGGTTGGCGAAGTTTGCGGGCACGCCCCCAGCGAAGCCAGCGGGTACACCACCAGCCAAAGGCCCCTTGGGAGACATGTTGTTCGGGGCAGGTCCAGGGCTCTGTGGCATGTTCCCAGCGCCAGGCGGTGGGGCACCCTGTCGGCCCAGGCGCACCGCCTCTAATCTCTTCAGGATATCTGCATTGACATTGAGGCCGCTGGCTCTGCTGGCCATCGTTGGTGGGGCTTGGCGGAAGCCGCCAGCAGGATTTCTGGCGGCATTGATGTTGCCCAGGGGAGTCGACGACGGCGTCATGTTGGCAGTGGCGCCGGTGGTGACGCTCGAGCGTGCAGCGGGGCGCTCGACATTGAGCGACGAGGGCGAGGTGGCAGAGGGGCTCGAGGGGAAGGGAGGAGAGGTCGGCGAGGGGCTATCGAAGGGAGTGTCGCTGAGCTCGCCCTCGGGGGTAGATGCGACGGAGTCGGCCATGGCGGAGGAGAGCGAATGACTGTCCTGGAGATATCTGGCAGCCTGCTACTGCGGGGTCGGGAGGAGCGGGAAGAGTCGCAGAGGGCAGAGGAGGAGGTAGTAATAGACAAGCGAGCGGACTGCAATCAGGTGACTATGCCTCCACAGGGGAGAGAGCGGAGGGCGATCTAGCGATCTGTGGGTGTTATGAGGAGTGGACGTCGAGAGCCCCACGCACGGGTGGCGGTGCGATGCGGTGCGACCAGGATGCTCGAGTGCCAAAATGCGAGTGACGTATGCGCTGCGAATTCCCAGAATAATGTCAGGATGCAGTGCGCACAACGACCATGGCCAGGACGCAGGAGACGAGAGGCACGGCAGGAGCTTTCTTCCAAAATTGCGAGCGAGGGCGTGCTTTGCCGGGCGGACTGGCTTACCTATCGGGTTTTGATAACTCAGCGTCTGCACAGCTTCTGGATCCGGCGAGAGCGATCAAGACACGATGGGCGATTGACAGACAGCCACGCCAGCTACAGCAGGATGCGGCAATCGTGAAGACCCTCTTGAGCTGCTTTTGTGGAGTGCAGCGAGCGCCTTTCTGGAGCCCTTCGGGGTCACGCACAGGGACGGCCTGGCGGAAAGCACATTTGGGCGCGCAGAAGACGATGCCCATCAGTCAGAATAGCATCTGCCATGCGCCAGCGATGACGGCACTGCACGATGCGCATGGGATTCTCGATGCGGCCCAGAACCTGCAGGTCGAAGTGGGCGCTTCGCGAACGTGGACCGGCGCGGGTCTCTGGTGCGCGTTAGCGCTCCCAGCTGGGCCGATGCAGCAAGCTCACTATCGCATCGCAGCAGAGTTGGATGCCCAGGCAGGGCTCGTCTTGGCTGCTGCGCCTGCCAGCATTTGCACTGGGTCGCCGCTGTCCACTGCTCGACGGTGCACCAGTTTTCATCAAGACCACCGCGCCACTAGCAGTCCTCTCTTAAAGTTGCTCTTTGACGCTTTTCCGCGGCGCGCTCCGCTCAATTGCGCTTCTGTGACGTCGATCAGCCATCCTCTGACTGAAACAAGACGCTGAGTGCCTCAAGCACGACAACACCCCAAACATCATCCTCACACACGTCCACGCCTTCCAATCGCGTGTCAGGCACCGAGGCATCTCCCAATGTCTTTCTTCACGGGTCCTCAGGCCTTGCGCCTGCGCGATCTCGCTGCCAGCCCCAACAACTTTGTGTCCATGGCCTCGCAATCGTTCGACTATGGCAACAACAGCGGCCTCATGGAAGTCTTCAAGAAAAAGGCCCACAGCTCGCACCCTGACTTTGCCAATCTCACGCTGCTGGTCTTCGAGGCTGTCATGGAGGTTGTGTGTGTAAGCGCACCGGGCTACATCATTGCGCGTATGGGCCAGTTCGATGCAGAGAGCCAGAAGTTCCTCGCAAACCTGAATACTCAGCTATTCACCCCGTGTCTGAGTGAGTACCAATGATAAGCGCGTTGGATGCGCGTACTAAACATCCATGTAGAAACATGCTTACCCTCCTGCAGTCTTTACCAAGCTCGCCTCGCAGTTGACTGCTGAGAAGCTAGGTGATCTCGCCGTGATCCCTGTCATCTTCGTCGTCCAAACCATCATCTCCTACCTCGCTGCCCTTATCGTAGCCAAATGTTTTGGCTTCAAGAAGAGGCAGTCCAACTTCGTTGTTGCGATGGCGGTATGTTACTTTTCCCGTAGTCACTGAGCCACCGCTGATAAGCGCCCAGGTGTTCGGCAACTCCAACTCGCTCCCTATTTCGCTCGTTATTTCTCTTTCAAAGACGATCTCTGGCCTCCACTGGGACAGGATACCCGGTGACAACGATAACGAAGTCGGCGCTCGCGGTATCCTCTATTTGCTCATTTTCCAGCAACTTGGACAATTGGTACGATGGACTTGGGGATTCAACGTCCTCCTTGCGCCTGCAGACACATACAAGAAAGAAGATGGCGGAACCATCAACTCCCTCGAGAGCGGCGAGTATAGCGAAGAGGAGGCACAGCGCCTGCTGGACGACTCCCATTCGGATTATGAGTCCGGCAATGTCACCAGCTACGCTACTTCCGCTGGTACGAGTGACACAGACTCGATCGAAGACCGCGGTGACGTCTTGGCCGAAGCCAACTTCGTGACCCCTACAAATGGCAACGTCGCAGTCGCAGGAGAAGGAGATTTCCGGGGCAGGAACGGTCACACCAACGGTTACGCAAATGGCAACGGAGCGATCGACGCACTCAATTCCCTCAAGAAGGACACCATACCCAAGGGTCCCAAAGGCTGGCCGAAGCGAGCCAAGTTGGGTGTCCAGCGTGCCGGAAGATTAGTTTCAAACGCCTTCTCCCGTGTTGGTCGTTCGATCTTCAATACGCTACCCATGTGGCTTCAGAAAACCCTCTCAAAGGTCGGCTCATTCATTGCAAGGTTTGCTATGGGAGTTTGGGCCTTCATGAACCCGCCTTTGTGGGCTATGTTAGCCGCCATTATTGTCGCGTCTGTTCCTCAGCTGCAGCATCTTTTCTTCGATCCTGGTACCTTCATCAGCACTTCTCTGACTCGCGCTGTCAACCAGAGTGGACAGGTCGCAGTTCCTCTCATCCTGGTTGTTTTGGGCGCCAATCTGGCTCGCAACACGCTACCGAAGGAAGACCAGCACTCCATGGAGGATCCCAAGGTCGAGAAGAAGCTTGTCATTGCGTCTCTGATCAGCCGTATGCTTATCCCAACACTGGCCATGTCTCCCATCTTGGCTATCATCGCCAAGTACGTACCTGTCAGTATCGTCGACGACCCTATCTTTGTCATCGTCTGTTTCCTGCTCAGCGGTGCGCCCACCGCTCTGCAATTGGCCCAGATCTGCCAGATCAACAATGTCTACATGGGCGCCATGTCCAAGATCTTGTTCCAGAGCTACGTTGTGTGGATATTGCCCAGTACGCTCATGCTGGTCCTGTAAGTTCTTCCCCATAGCGCTATCTACGCTGGCACCAGCTAACCCGTAAACAGGCTCGCTTTGGAGACCGTTGAGTGGGCCGCATGACAAGCACACGCGCCCGGGCTTGTAATAACTTCAGGTTTTCCTAAATTTGTTTCCTAGGAAATACTTCATGTACACATTAGCAGTAGAGCGTTTGCCAAATTTCATTATTAGCATCATAGCGCGGCGTTCAAGCTCGAGTGAGCCGTTGGGAGTAAGCTTAAGTAGACACATATGCTGTGTACATATTTGCGGCTGTGCAGAGAATACATACACGCCTCGCAAGCTGCACCACAACTGTCACGTTAGAAACCTGACCCGCTATGTCACAGCAAGGTTGCGATTTGCCATTCAGGTTCCCGGCCCTGACGTAGATCGCCAAGGCTGCGGACCCTGAAAGTTGCGCGCGTGCGCGAAGACAAGCACATGCAAATCAGCTCGATGGACACGCCACGTTCCCTGCGCAAACTGTGTAATAAGGACCATACGGTTATGTCTGGTCTGAAGAATCTTGAATCTGTTATCTCACTGGATCTTCTCTCACTTGCCTCGAAAGCGTTTGCAGCCCGAGGACCAACCAAGCTTGGCACGTTTTGGGCTAGTTTACAGCAATCGATTAGCTGCCCTCACCCACGTGCCTTCCACCAACTCCAGCTTCCATCCTGCGCAATTTTTGAGGCTATTTACCAATTTCACTCCTGCGCCTGAGTGTTTGTAATCCTCGGCAGACTTTCCAGCTTACCTTACTGGGCACTTCTGGCGCACCTCTGTCCCGATAGCCATGTCCTCCAATAAGCAGCCAGACACTGCGGAGCTTCCGCGCAGCAACACCATGGAGGGGAGCGCGTCACCCCGCGCGTCGTCTAACAAAGGTTCGTCTTACCCGTACCAAGAGCGGTATCACCTGTCAAGCCCATGCACCCACCCATGTCGCTCGCAACGCTGCTTTCTTCCGTCTTGTGCTCAAATCGAAATGTTGCTTGGGTTCCTCAAGACTGGCGCGTATTGCGAAATCTTCGCTCTGAGCAGTACGACTAGGCAGCAACGGCTGGTCGGCCCCGTGGCATCGAAACAAAATCTCACGTATCAAAGAAGCATGCTTCATGTACAGTGCTTGGAAAGTCATGCAGCAGAAATTGAGCCCTGAGCAACGTGACCTTCCAACGCAACAACAAAATGGACATTCGCTTATACTTTCTTCACAGTCGTCTCGTTCCCAGACGAGGGCATCTCACCTCTCATGATCGCGAAGCACAAGGAGCTTGAGGCAAAGGATTACCTCGATCTTGACAAACCCGCTAGACATTATCCTGCGAGCATCAGCGGCAAGCGACTGTCTGGCAGACCCTCCATTGAGCATATGAGCCCATTTAGGTCACAGAATCAAAGCGGAGAACCAAAAGACGGTAACCCTTCGCTCACCTCGCTACTCTCGGAGAGCTCAAATGACGCGCATCACCATGTTCATACTCATGAACGACTTGCGAAACATGTCCACAGCTGGCTCAAAACTGAGCGAGCAAGGCGTGCCACACGCAAAGCAAAGCGGAAGGCCGCGAAAGATGCCAATCATAGCGAGGAACCACGAGAAGGCTCCAAAGACCATCTTGAGGTGCCTTCGTCTGCACGAGGTAGAAGCGGCTCTGACTCCTCCGACGGGTCAGACGCATTGGACCAGCTTGCAGGTATCCTAGAGAAGACGCTCAACATGACCCCTGCCGATGCTAAGAGGAAGGTCAACCATGTACGCCGCATGTCGACAGGTCTCAAGCGTCACTCTGCCATTTCGAACGAGTCAGACTACTTCGACTCTGTAGACCAGACTGTCCCTGGTTGCGACGTCGTCCTTGATAATTCGAGGACCATGGCCTATAGCATTGATGATGCGGACCACGAGCCCGAGAACGAAGACTCAGAGAGGCGGCGACGAAAGGAGAAGGAGGCTTGGACGGCTTTCAGGTTCGAGATTCTTCGTCTAGCACATACTCTTCGCCTCAAAGGCTGGCGAAGAGTAACAATGGAACAGCACGACGACATCGAAGTGCAGAGACTCAGCGGTGCGATGACTAATGCTGTCTATGTTGTATCACCTCCCAAGAATGTCAAGCCGAAGGAGGAGCGTACAGATGGCGTACCCGTACCAAAGAACCCGCCTCCGTAAGTACAAGCGAAACCGGTGCAGATCTTTGGCTGACATGTAGTCTAGAAAGCTTCTACTCCGAGTGTATGGACCTCAGGTAGACCACCTCATCAATCGTGAGCAGGAGCTCCAGTTGCTACAGCGTCTTGGACGTAAGCGCATCGGCCCGCGTCTGCTCGGCACTTTTAAGAACGGTCGCTTCGAGGAATTTCTGCATGCAGAGCCGCTCAGCTTCGAGGAGTTGCGTCAGCCTGAGACATCGAAACAGATCGCCAAACGCATGCGGGAGCTCCACGAGGGTATCGAGCTTCTAAAACCTGAGCGCGATGCAGGTCCATTCGTCTGGCAGAACTGGGACAAGTGGGTGGACCGCTGCGAGCAGGTTGTTTCTTGGCTTGACAAACAGGTCCTTGAGAGTAGTGACACACCCGTCAAGTATGCGTCTGATCGTTGGAGGAAACGAGGCTTGATCTGTGGTGTAGAGTGGCCAGTCTTCAGACAGATGGTTGAGAAGTATCGAAGATGGCTTGAGGAGCAGTACGGCGGTATTGAGAAGATCAACGAGCGCATGGTCTTTGCACACAACGATGTAAATCAGACAAACCCCGAACACGGTTCACTGATCACTGACAGCCACAACAGACTCAATATGGTAACATTCTCCGCATGACGCCCGAGGGCGAGTCACCACTCCTCCTTCCCGCAAACCAGCACAAGCAGCTGGTCGTCATTGACTTCGAGTACTCAAACGCAAACGTACCTGGCCTCGAGTTCGCAAATCACTTCGTAAGTTTGTTCACTTTGTCTGACTTTTCTGTTTCGCTAATCTGCGTAGACCGAATGGTGTTACAACTACCACAATCCCGACTACCCATTCGCATGCGCGACGAATTACTACCCTACGATTGAGGAACAGCACCGCTTCATCAGAGCATATCTTATGCACTCACCAGGATTCACTACCCCTGGAGGGGCTTCCTCTAATCCTCCCACACCCCATTTTGGCCCTCTCCCTACCTCTGCTTCTACCACTGCCCTTACTGCCACAGCCGCTCCTAGTACTATCTCTGCTTTCATGTTGGACTCACGTGCACCTCCAGGCCAATCTTACCAGGAACAGGAAGCTCAAGCTGAGCGTAACACGGAGGAAGAAGTCCGCCGCCTGATGGCCGAGACCAAGCTCTGGCGCATCGCCAACTCAGTTATGTGGGTAGCCTGGGGTATCGTCCAAGCCCACGTTCCTGGGTTGCCGAATTTTGATGCACTAGACGGCGCAGTGGATGGCACCACGGAGAGTTCTACGGCCGAAACTTTGGATGGAGCAACGGCTGACATCAGAGCTGAGGCAGAGGCAGAGGAGAAGCAGGATCCCATCGTGAGTACCAAGGAGACGGAGCCCAAGGACGATGCCAAGCCGGAACTTCAGCTGGACCAGGATACTGATCTATACAAGGCACAGGAAGATGAGGAATTTGACTATCTCGCTTACGCCCAGGACAGGGCCATGTTCGTCTGGGGTGATCTGGTCGGAATGGGTCTGGTCAAGAAGGAGGAGCTACCGGAGACGCTCCGGAACAGGATGAAGATCGTCGAGTACTAGACGCAGTGCGAACTCGACCGCATAAGATACAAGCTCCGTAGGGTTGAGGTGGACACAAAAAGGGATGGGCATGTCGGCTGCAGCCGAACGAGTGAGCACGTTCTACACATGGAACGGACTATGGACGGGAATCTTGATGAAATCGAGTTCGATTTGTGTCTCTGAAGATACTCACAACCACACAAACAAATGAAAAGCATCGCGCTACAAACCTGATTGCGTGTCTTGAAATTTCTGGAGATACAACCTCATTCTTCGCTCCCACTCACCGAACGATCGTCAGTCCATGAGTTCACAACAGGTTCGCGGATCATCCTGTATACGTCCAGCCACTCACTATCCCTCACAGCGTTGCCACGCCACCCCGACCCATTGAGCACTCGTTTCACGCTCCGCACTCACTCCGCACCACATCATCCCTTTCAATCACGAATCAACCACTCAGTACCATGCATCAACTCGCCACAGCCTGGATATTATTTACACAAGCTCGTTTGCAGTGCAGCGCGCGCCACAGCAACGACAGCCTTCGAATCATGGCACGAGACGCGTGTCGATGCCTGCCAACACCCTGCCGACCTTCCAAACGCCTGCCCAGGTCAACATCAAAATCTTGCTCCTGCGAAATACGACTCGGCGGCGCTTGCACTCAGATACCCTTACCGCTGTATGATTGGTCAGCCTACGATTCGCGTGAGGGACGCCTCATTGGCTCCCGTCCCAACGCAGGATATTTGCTGTCTTTGCAGCTTCCTGAATTGTATACGATAGAATTGTTTCTATAAACAGAGAATTTAAGGACGTTCGAGAAGCCCCGCTGGAGGAAGATTTGGTTCGAACTTGGTTCATGGGTGGATTCGTGCAGATCTTGGTTGCGCAGCGCTGGTTGGCAGGTGGGACGGGCGGCTCTGCGGGATGGCGGGGGACATTCATCAATTCCTGTGGATCTTGGGTCTTTTCGCTGAGGGGCCGAGGGCGGTTGCATGCTTGTCGTTTCCTGGGTGTTGTGTTCGGGGCCTTTCTGCGCGTAGAAGGCATGTGTTTGTTGTTTCGACAGAGGCTGCAGGTGGTCGTACGCGTCCTGTGAGATGGGATGAGACCAGCATCTATCTTATGCTGTCTCCGCACTCGAACCTTCTGACTCCATCAGCGAATACGCCTTCCCTGCATCTTCAACATCAGCATTCCCAGCCCCCGGAAACAACGCTGCCGTTCATCAGCACCTCTACCATGCCAAAGTCAAAGGCCATAAATAACCTAATCAGGCGCTGTAGTGGGTCCTGCCAGCGGGAGCCAAGATGGATCGAGGTGGTTTGTCAATCTAGCGAGGCGCCCGACCGGGGTCTAAACATAGCTAGTCCCATCGATTGGCCGGCAGTGTTTGGCAGCTCGCGAACCCTGTTGTCGCTTCGTTCGGCGAGTGGGACAGGCGGTTGGAGATGTTTCGTGGGAGAGCGTGTAGGCGCTGGAGGGTAGGGACGTGTCGCGTGCGTGGCAGGAGCAGATGCGTTGTATATAGGAAGACACGGTTCGTGGATGAGGTGACTTCGTTCATTCTCAAGCCTTGCGAACATCTTCAGTTGACAGTTTACGCCTTCGCTTACTCTTCTGGTTCTATTCTGGTTGTTTGTTGGTCTCAGTCAGAACGAGCGTCTTTTCTTACGACATCACGGATTACGTCGAAATTGAGAAATTTAGAATTATCTTGCGAGATCAGTCTGTGATTTATTTCGAGAAGACATTCAATCAGCAAGCTCGGCATCATCGGTTTCGAGTATAATACCATTGCTACCATCGAGTGGTAGTAGCTACACAAGCACGAAGACCACCCATCTCACCGGATTTCCTATACAACCGCCGTTATGATTTTCGCAAACACACTCGCCGTCATCCTGGCCCTTGCGCCTGCCACTCTTTTCGCCGCACCTACAGGGATTGTCGATTCGATAGCGCTTATCATCCCAAGAGATGGCACCGCTCCGCGTACAATTGAGCAGTTGGAGCCCGCTACCGCCACCTGCGATCTCTCAAACGCTGCACTTCCTGCTGGTAAGCTTACATATGCGTTACTTTATCCGATACTCCAACTAAAGATATTCTCAGAAGCCTCAGGTCTCCCAGCTGTCAGCGACGGCCTCAAGCTCAAGCATATCGCAGTCGGCCGCGGTGTGCAGAACTACACTTGCGCCACCGCCGCAGCAACCGAGACGCCCAAGGCCGTCGGCGCCATAGCCTCGCTCTTCAACGCAACCTGCGATGGTGTCCGTGCGCCTGCTGTGCTTGCATCTGTCACCAAGATCGCACTTGGCTACTCTATCCCCAACACAAAGCTGGCCGAGGGCAGGCTTTCCGGCCATCATGAGTTCACCGAAAAGGGTGTCCCTTTCTTCAAGCTGCAGACCGACAAGGTCAACTTCGGCGCAGTCCACGTCAACAACGCCATCAAGATGAATGCGCCCACGGATGCCAGCACAGGACCTAATGGCCTCGGCAGTGTTCCATGGTTGAAGCTTACTCGTGTCGATGGTGATTACCAGGAGGTCTATCGGATTAACACTGCAGGAGGTGTTGCGCCTAAGACATGCGAGGGAGTACAGGGCAGCATCAGTGTTGATTATGCTGCTGAGTACTGGTTCTACGCATAAGAGTTTCAAGTTTGTGTAGTTTAGGTGGTGGCGCTGGTTCGATTCCATTGTACAGAGCATTTGTCGGCGTTGGGGGCGTTCCTGGTATCGATCATCTTAATCCAGCGCTTGTACGCTGTAGATGAGTTTGCGCTATACCCATACTTCAACCGTAGTCGGTGTCCTAGATGTCAACTTCTGTGCTCTTGCCAAACGATTTCAAACGTCGTCTCTTTCATCTCGTTTCTCGCGGCGGTAGCGGCTGCTCCTCTTCCTCATGAGGTTGTTGCTATCTTTTGGTGGTCCAAGTTCCTTATCCTTCGTCTCGTTGGGCTTTTTCTTGGGCCAGTCTTTGCAGATATCGATCCTGGACCTCGGCGCAAAAAGCTCCAACAGGACATAGAGAAGATAGTCAACAATGACACATAAGCAGAAAAGCTTGCCTGCCCAGATACCGCAGCCATAATACCTCTTGAGGCGCTCGATGAGCGCAAAGCTCTGGATACCGGATCGACCGCGTGTAGCACTCCATACACCAGCGGCACCTGCACCCTGGTAGAAATCGTCATGTCGAATGACTCCGCTGATGCCGTCATACACCCTTTCTGTCCTTTGGGCAACGTCTGTCCAAGAGTACATCTGTTTCACCTGATTGTGAAACAGATCTGTTCTGACTTTGCCTTCGCGGAGCTTGGCGATTGCACGACCTGTTGCAGCAACGATGTCGTCCTCTTCGGGTGCAGCAAATTCTGTCATATGTGTAGGAAGCACTTCGGGAATTCCGCCGACTCGTGTACACACTACGTAGAGACCGCACGAGGCAGCTTCTACAATGACTGTGCCGAACGCTTCCATCAGCGAAGGATGAAGATAGATGTGCCCTTTGACCATAACGTCCCGAACCTCCTCGTGACGGACAGCGCCCATCATGAGCACTTTCTCTTGTAGCACATTCCTTTCAATCATCTGCTCAAGGTCGATGGCTTTCGGGCCGTTACCGGCGATGAGGAATCGAACATTAGGGTTCGCTGCGATGATTCGGGGTATGGACGCAACCAGCAAATCAGTCCCCTTGTTGTAGTATAAACGGGAGATGACAACGATCGTAATGATATCTTCCGGACCAAGAGGCTGTCGAGGACCCGGTGCCGTTCGGTGCTTCGAGTCCTGCGTGTCATGTGAGAGTGGCCTGAAGTTCTCGGCAACGACGGCGTTCGGTATGACAGAAACCATAGATGGATCGAGTGAGGCCCTGAGCACGGTATTCTCTTTGCTTTCCAAGGTCAGTAAACAAACCTCGGCTCCCAGGAGGCTCGTGACATACCAGGTATGGCTGACACCTATGACATGATCCACATCGCTCAGAGTGAACTTCAACAGCTTATTTGTAAGTATAGTCCCAGCGTCCGCAAAGCCAAAGAGGCTGTGGTCCGTGAAGACTGTTCTCAGCCCCATGGTTCGAGCGTGTAGTATAGCCTCATGGCATAGACTGCTGAGGCTAGCATGGCCGTGTACGATCTCAATTCGTTCGCGTATAACGATGTTGCGAAACACCGGGAAGAAAGAGAACACGGTGGGGAAGGCGGTCTCGCGGTAGATGATGAAAAACGGCACATAGTAGACCTTCAGGCCGTTGGTGAGGTATCGCACACCTGTTCTTCCGGCATATGCGTGGGTGATGACTATGACTTTGTGTCCTCGATCGATGAGTTTCTGGGAATTGGTTTAGCAGAGGGGGTAAGGGGTGATTTTGGCTTCTTACAGTGGACAACTGATACATGTGACTCTCCACACCTCCTACGATCATAAGAAATTATTTCAGAGCTCGAGATACAGCTCATACCAGGCTGAGGATAGAAGTTGTCGCTGACCATGCTATTATCTTGTCAACTAGGGGACCGAGCTTGCCAGGGGGGTGGGGCATACGCGATGTTGTAAGGCATGACTGCAACGTGTGAGGATCAGTCCCTCCGCTATACGCGCCGGCGACTGCAGACATCACAAGACCAAAGCGTATTGCCCAGGTGGGTTTGTTGGACCCTGAGCAGAGTCGCGACACGAAAGCATGTGCAAGCGCGTCATTGGCGGTCGGCGTTTGGGGCAGCGACCTCCGCGATCTTTTTGTCGTGATCTAGAATTTCTGAACAACGAACGGCATCATCGAACCCGTTAGAACAACAAGCCTGCGCCATGCCGGCCCCATTATTCAAGCGCTTTGCGCCGCCGACCCCTGCGACTATAACGGAATCTTCTGCCCCCGCTGTGACGCCGAGAAAAGAGAAGAAAACCAAGAAGACCGCAGACGTGGGCGCCGCAGCCGTCGAAGACGCCCAACAAGATGTGGTTATGGAAGATGTGCCTACGCCAAACCCTGCCAAGAAATCTAAGAAGCGCAAGAGCGAGGTAGTGCAAGAAGAACAAGAACAAAACAAAGAGCTCTCGAAGAAACACAAGGCCGTCTTCTCGAAGTTCGAAAAAGTTTCAAAGTTAGCCGAAGCCAGGAAGAATGAGACCTCAGAGACAGTCGAAGAGCCTGAGGAAGACCTCCATGGTAAGCAAGAGGTGTCTTCTCAGTTGCGCACAGCTAACAACGCGTTTCGAGACCTCGAGCCCATGCCACAGCCGGCGCCTGTACCTGAGCCTGAATTTGCGCCTACCTTCTCGACCCTCCCCCCCTGGCTCGCACAACCAATCACCATTGAGGCTTCGAAAACTACACCTTTTGAGGAGCTTGGTACGCAGCCGTACTACGTTAAAAGACTCCAGAAGCTGGGCTTCGACAACGCGCTCGCCGTGCAAACCGCGCTGTTGCCAATGCTTCACAATGGGTTTGAGCAACATCTGGGAGATATCTGCGTTTCTGCAAAGACTGGCTCAGGAAAGACAATGGCATACCTTCTGCCCATCATCGAGGCTCTGAAGGATCAGGCGGCTCCACTGCTATCTGCGGTTGTAGTAGTGCCGAGTCGGCAGCTCGTCAACCAGGCTCTGCAAGTTGCTGAAGAGCTTTGCGCTGGAACGAAGATCAAGGTCGGTACTGCGCTTGGCAACGTTCCTCTGGCGACTGAGCAGAAGGAGCTGGTGAAGCTGCGAGCTCAATATAACCCCAATAAGGCGAAGCAGCTCCACGCAGAAGCCGTGCATCAGTTGGAGACTGGCTTCGTGGAGAAAAGCGGCATGCTTGATGATTTCATGAGCATGCCCCAGGACCACATCCCTCGCTACGACTCCGGCGTCGATATACTTATCTGCACGCCAGGACGACTGGTGGAGCACATTGAGCACACGACTGGCTTCCTCCTGAAGTCAGTACGCTGGCTCGTCATCGATGAAGCAGACCAGCTGCTCAATCAGAACTTTCAAGGCTGGACAAGCGTACTAATGAACGCACTGCACAGCGACCCCTCACCTGAGTTTCTGAATGCCCAAGAACGCCTTAGAGAACGCGAAAACGGCTCGATTTGGTCCATGGCCTTGCCTGCCCGCAGACAACTCACAAAAATTATTCTTAGTGCTACGATGGAAAGAGACTTGACCAAGTTGGGTACGCTCAAGCTGCGACGCCCTAAGCTTGTTGTGGTTCAGGACGAAAGCACCAACGATCAGCTGCTTCAGACGGAGGAGAACGTATTCGAGCTTCCCTCAACACTTGACGAATACGCAGCACCAGTCAACGAAGGTGCAAACAAGCCTTTGCACCTACTGCATGCTCTGCTCAACTATGTCTTCTCGGGTATAGAGTCGTCTAGCAACCAGGAACATTCGCTTTCGGACTCCTCGGACTCAGACTCATCTGACGATCAATCCGAGATGGGAGATCAGACATCGATTGCCGACCACATCAGCCGAGTGCTGATCTTTACCAAGAGCACCGAGAGCGCGTCTCGATTGTCGCATCTACTCTCTGAACTAGAGCCCTCATTAAAGAAGTACATGAAGACCATGACTCGTGCGTCTACAGCAGATGCTGCTCGCAAGCTTCTCAAGTCCTTCAGTACAGGCGCTGTGAAGATCTTGATCGCCTCAGATGCAGCATCTCGAGGTCTCGACATCCCTAGTATCACCCACGTCATCAACTACGATATGCCAACGAGTATCACAAGCTACGTGCATCGCGTTGGACGAACCGCGCGTGCAGGCAAACATGGTCAGGCTTTGACACTGTTCTCCAAAACCGAAGCTGCGTGGTTCTGGAAGCAGATTGCTGCAGGTGACCATATAAGACGAGGCGATAAGAAAGTCATACGCATGGAGTGGAAGGAGAAAGATGTCACAGGCGATGGCAAGAAGAAGGCTTATCGTGCAGCACTTAAGAAGCTGGAGGGTGCAGTGAAAGGTAGTATGGATACAGCCGAGTAGATCGCTCAGCGATGATCAGTGCAATTGATCTGATCATTGGCTGTCGGCGAATAATGCGACTGAGAATCGGTGCGGGCATCCTTGAATATCTCAACGATAGTGGTCGATCACGCTTCGTCCTTTTGTAGGCTAACATTATAGGCTAACAGTACGTTCGGCGCTATAGTATGAAGGCAATCTGCATGTCCCTCTTATGGAAGAAGCCGCGAAGCTTTCTGCGATAAGCAAATGAAGCCTTGATCAAATCCATCACGCCGACCATGCTGCACTGCAATGCAAAACAAGCTTCGAGGAAGCTGGATAGCGTTGCTTGGTACCCTCCTATTCGAGATCACACGCCGCTGCCGCTTGGAAAGGAGACAGGGGTGATTTCGGGAGTGCATTGAAGCTAGGGCTCGGATAGGCAGGTTGCGGGCGCCACTGAACGCACGGCATCTGTATGGCCAAGCGTAGAATTTGCGGCGGTGCATTTGAACTCTCCTGGTCATGGTGATTGGTCTGTTGAACTCTAAATCTACATGACCCGCCTGCTAAATCACTAGGCAGGTAGTCCGGTGAGGCGATCATTATGTCTCGACTCTCGTGGCTATGACGACTAGAAACTATGCTTCTGCCGGCTTTGCCACCTCCCTGAAACAGCTACGCCCGCTGTCACGACGTACGCGCTGCCCTAAGACCCAGGGTCCACAACAGCCTACAATATGAAGTAGTCTATCGGTTTTTGGAATTGGAAAAGAGGCCCTCGCACGTGCGGGCCGATGTTGGCCTGAACGGCCGGCAGGCAGATACACGTCTGCTGTTCGTAGACGGACGAGGCAGTCGTGATCATCAGAATCGCTGCCGTCTCTGATGTCGCAAGAAGCATTATGCATAACAATCCCTCGGCTCCACATAAGCCGCGCGGGCCGTGTCGAAACCAAATGAAACCATGAGGCTTCGACCAACCCACTTTCATCTCCGCACTTTGCGATTTTAACGCTGATCGTTCCTGGTCTTAAGTGGTTATGGCTGCTGAATGCCGAGGTGCATGGCCAAGCGTGGGCAAGCAATGCTTGGTTTCTCGGATATCGATGCTTAAGTGGTTGGCAGGGCTTATCTCGTGCAAGACCATCCTTCCGTAGTGGCGGATACAGGCTCTCCCATCACGTCAATGGTCAAACTCACGCGCCCATTCATCTGATGGCGCTCCAATGAGTAGACGATGGCTAGACACCTTCCCATCTCAGCTTAAGTGGTTGGCAGGGCTTATCTCGTGCAAGACCATCCTTCCGTAGTGGCGGATACAGGCTCTCCCATCACGTCAATGGTCAAACTCACGCGCCCATTCATCTGATGGCGCTCCAATGAGTAGACGATGGCTAGACACCTTCCCATCTCAGCTTAAGTGGTTGGCAGGGCTTATCTCGTGCAAGACCATCCTTCCGTAGTGGCGGATACAGGCTCTCCCATCACGTCAATGGTCAAACTCACGCGCCCATTCATCTGATGGCGCTCCAATGAGTAGACGATGGCTAGACACCTTCCCATCTCAGCTTAAGTGGTTGGCAGGGCTTATCTCGTGCAAGACCATCCTTCCGTAGTGGCGGATACAGGCTCTCCCATCACGTCAATGGTCAAACTCACGCGCCCATTCATCTGATGGCGCTCCAATGAGTAGACGATGGCTAGACACCTTCCCATCTCAGCTTGTACGTTCAGAATAGAGAAGGCGTAGCCGGCCACCACCGCGTGCGCCATTCGTGAGGATCGTCACGACTACCATTGTCTCTTAGCAGCCAGCGCCTAATCAGGCATGCAACAATCGCGCCTTTAGACCTACAGTTGCGCAAGACCTTCAACATTTATCGTCGGATCCGTATTCCAAGGGTTTGAATCAAGTTCTAGCATCAAGTGCTATGTCTGAGCGTGCGATCTGATGCCCGGAGCGCGGCCAAGAGCAGAAGGTTGGATCGAAACGACGATCATGCAAACCCCAGATGCTAAGGTACCTGCCAAGATAGGTGTGGTTGATTAATCTAATTGCGATGGTGTATGGCCCCACATGGTATTGGCGTATCCTGTCCAGTGTAGATAAGGATTGTGCCTCGTAGCAGACGACGCCATGCCTTTTGCTGCGACCACATTGATGCTTGTTATAAAGCCAAGTCGAAATCCGCCTCTT
Source organism: Didymella arachidicola (assembly GCA_016630955.3). Taxonomy (NCBI): domain Eukaryota; kingdom Fungi; phylum Ascomycota; class Dothideomycetes; order Pleosporales; family Didymellaceae; genus Didymella; species Didymella arachidicola. The sequence continues at coordinate 944,382 of CM049987.1, forward strand.
GGTATTCATCCTCATCAAACAGGGTTCATTGGCATCTCTTCGATCAACCGTTCTTTCGCTTCAGATTTCCGCTTCGGTTCTCCTAGCAGTTCATCGAAATGCCTTCCTTCACATACCTCACAGCGGCTTTGGCCCTGACCAGTGCTGTTGCTGCTACTCCTGTCCAGAAGCGCGATACGTTCTCTGTTCAGCAGGTTAAGCACAGCGTCCACCTAAAGAACGGACCTGCGCAAATCGCAAAGACTCTGCGCAAGTACGGCAAGGCTGTCCCTGAGCACATCCAGAAGGCTGCCGACGCACGTGTCAACGTATGTTGATCATTTGAAACCCGTGGAGCCTGAGACCGGGAACTGACATCTGACAGTCTGTCAACGCTGCTGCCGCCAGCACTGGAACTGAGCCCGCTAACCCTAGCGACAATTATGACTCTTCATACCTCAGCCCAGTCACCGTTGGCACCACCACCCTCAACCTTGACTTTGATACCGGATCTGCTGATCTGTGAGTAACCACAATAACCCTATCTTTCGAACGACGCTGATAATCACCCAGCTGGGTCTTCTCCAACCTCCAGGCCTCCTCCCAGCTTTCTGGTCACGACTACTACAAGACCGATTCTACCAAGCTCAAGAGCGGCTACACTTGGAGGATCACCTACGGCGATGGTTCCGGCGCATCTGGCAAGGTTTATGCCGATAAGGTTACCGTTGCTGGTGTGACCGCTACCTCTCAGGCTGTCGAGGCTGCCTCTTCCGTCTCTGCCCAGTTCTCTCAGGATGTAGACACCGATGGCCTTCTCGGTCTTGCTTTCAGCAGCATCAACACTGTCTCGCCTCAATCCCAGTCGACATTCTTCGACACCGTCAAGAGCTCTCTTACTAAGCAGCTCTTCTCTGTCAACCTCAAGTACCACGCCGCCGGTACATATGACTTCGGCTTCATCGACTCCACCAAGTACACTGGTGCCATCACCTACGTACCCGTTGACAACAGCCAAGGCTACTGGGGCTTCACTGCCTCCGGCTACAAGGTCGGCACTGCGGCAGCCGTCACCCGCTCCATCGACGGCATCGTCGACACCGGCACAACCCTCATCTACGTCGATACCGCCATCGTCAAGGCCTACTACGCCAAGGTCAGCGGCGCTAAGCTCGACAACACCCAGGGCGGCTACGTCTTCCCCTGCAGTGCTACTCTGCCCAACTTCGCTATCACTGTTGGCGGTGTCCTCCAGACCGTTCCCGGCAAGTTCATCAACTACTCCCCTACCGACAACAGCTCCACCAGCTGCTTCGGTGGTATCCAGGACAACTCAGGCATCGGACTTAGCATCTTCGGCGACATCTTCCTCAAGAGCAAGTACGTTATCCACGACGTTTCCACCGGCAGCCCCCGCCTCGGTTTCGCGCAGCAGGCTGGTGTCTCGGCCTAAGCGTCCAGCATCCCTTCTGCCGACCGTGCAGACTCAATTGGTAGCGGCGTTCTGCTGCGTCGCGCACATGCATGACATCGTCTAGCAGACGCGGCACGGGACGCAACTTTCCTCTTCTTACCGGTCAAGGTTGTGGTGTGGGACGAAGGATTCAGACCGCACATGGCGACAATGACGGTGAAGAAGGGCCGATTATTCGGCGGCTTGGTCGGCAGATTTGCTTTTCTCATGCGCTTTTCCACCTATTCTTATCGGCATGCCGAGCCTCTTTTGTTTGAGCGTTTCCGTTCCGAAAGCATTGCGCATCGCGCATCGCGTATCGCGAGCGGGAGCCCAGTTAATGTCCTAGTCGAATGAATATCTTGATGACTACTACCTTGTCCCGTGTCTTTGCTCTGCTGCAGTGCTAACTGGCCCCCGGTTTTGTACCACGTCGATTCTGTGCGCGAGTTCGGGTTCGGCTATAAGGACGAGCGAACGTGCCGCTCGCATGCTGTCGATGCAGTGTCACGATGCAGTGGGCGCTGACGTGCATCGCGGAGTAGAGGCCGCGGCACAACGGCTGGGGAGTATTAGAGTGGTGAGCGAAGACGTGATCGGTTGCGCCAGGCCATGTGTAGCCATCTCACGGAGCAGAATTTCCCAGACTACGTGTACGGCCGATCGTACATCGTATTTGCGCGCGTTTACTGAACAAGTTAGAGAGAAATTACACAATGCGTATACATTGGCGGAGAGAAGTTGATCGTTCAGATCCCAATTCAATCTACAGGTAATTATGAAGTACCTCCATGCTCGAGCGATATCAAGGCGGGATCTGCAGCCTGCCAGTCGACTACTGAGCCGCACGATTACGGGAGCATACAGCATGCAGGAAATCGCAAGAGTCTCCACAACCATATTAGGTTCTGGTGTAGGCACATATACTGTTTGGTCATTCGCAATGGAGGATGTGTGGTGAGAGCACTACTGCACGGTGAATTGATCAAAAATTTAACAAATCACAATGCCAGCGGGACTAGATCCAGGCTTCGCGTATTGGTCGGTCTGACAAGCAATCTTAGGCTGACATATGGTCATACGGCAGTTGAGATAGAGATCTGAGAGCCGCGGGAGGCAGCCAATGATGTCTCTTCGGGGGGCAGTGCGGCGATATCGGATGATTATCTAGCTAAAGAGCATTTCTGAGCGGCTTTCAACATGCGGGCTTCGGCATTATACACGGATCGTGACGGGGGCGAATGGGCGATCGGGCATGTGAGGCTTTCGGCGTGCTCTGGAATATGCATGGCCGTTGCGGTGTGATTCTGCTAGCCTCAATGTATCAAGTTGGGGCCTCAGACAATGTGTATGTGTGTACCATCGCATTGAAAAAGTGAGACATATTGCCGGGCCGCTCTTGGCAGGTACGCCGCTAAATGGCACCTTGCTCAGCTGGAAGGATCGTTTCGCGTTGCCCGGGGAGGGCGTGTCTCTCATACAGGCCCAGATACGCAACCGGGCCTGCAATGTTGGCCCTGGGTGCGAGTCGACGACGGTTATGGTGGTGCTCGTGCCGTAGGGCTCGTGGCCATCCTTGCATCCCTAGCTGACTTCGCCGATGCATCATGCGGGAGCATGGACCGTAATCAACGCATGTACCCTGCAAAAGGCACACTCGGACCCCTCGCCCAGTGCAGTAGTACGAAACCATCTTGCGGCACAGTCGTAGCCGTACCAGCTGCAAAAGTGACCGTTCAATCAGGAGAGGGCCTGAAGCGCAATTGAAGAAGTGACCATCGAATGAGATCGAGACATGAGCAGATCTTCGTTTAGCGTGGGTCCAGGGTACGTTTCTCGAGGCGAGCAGTGCTCCACAATTGCCGTACCGAAAGACAGCACGCTCGGGCCGGACAGTTGAATCATGATGAAGAAGCTGGAAAATGAACCCAGCTTTCGAAGTTCGAGGCTTACGGCACGGGGATGCGGAACAATGCACTAAAACCACGTGGTAGATGTGTCTGTATGTATGCATGTGGCGAGCAAAGTGCGGCGCATGATCCATATTGGTGGCTTGCATGCAGCCAGGCGCGACAGACGCCCAGGTGACGTGAGAGCCGAAGTGCCGGGACGTCCTTCGAGACCGGTTGTGTGAGACGAGCGCTGCCTTCGTGAATGTAGTCAGCCTCAAAATATGCAAATGTAAAGTGCTCACCGCATGAGAGAGACACGTGTCATCAATCAGTTTTGGTGGCGCAGTCTCATTGAGATTGATATCTGCTTCGCTATCCGTTACAGACCGGTGTGAAGGACGCTTGATACCGTAAGCCGCACATCACCCCAGAGCTGCAAACGACGTGTGGTGAGCGTGGCAGTAGTCACAAATGATGGATTCGACTGGAACATGTGGTGTGAGAGTGTTTGGGGATTTGCTCGTCGTGTTTGTGGCACCTATTCCGTCTTTTCGCCACTGTTCGTACAGTGAACGCTGGGTACCATAGGCCGACGAACATGTATATTCAGTCAGTGACATCCCGCACCGTGTACGATTGCGGGCCATGACCATGGGTCCGTAGGACCGACCAGTGTATGTTGGTTCGTAGGTTGTTGAGAAGCCACTCAAGCTCTTATGATCTTCTTCTTGGGCTTCTTTTGCTTGCCCTCGGCGCCGCTGCCTGCACCACTCTCAAGTCCTCCAGGAAGCTGTCCTCCCATCTCAGCCATCATGTCCTGCAAGAAATTCTCGCTGACGCCGCCTCCTGTGAGGGCAGGAGAATGGAGCGGGAGGATCTTGTTCAGCTTCCAGCCCTTTGGTACAGCAGGCTCTGGCATCTCCTTAGGCATAGGCATGCCAGCGATTGGTAACCTGAAAGGCGTGTTCGTCTGTGTAGGGTGCTGCTTCAAGTATTGTGCAATCAGGATGTAGAGATGGTGCTTGTTGTTGATATCCGGGTCCGTCAACTTTCCGTCTTTCTTCAGCAAAACCCTCACTCTCCCTGGGTTGGCCCAATCCTTAGGATGGGTTTTGTCTGGTTCGAACACAGTGCTCAATCCCAGCGATGCAGCTGCATCGGCCATCTCTCTCGCCAATGGGTTTTCGACGGCGAATTCTGATCCTATCCGTCGCCCTTCTGCCCTTGTCCTCGATTTGTCGAAGTATACGGGGTACAAGCATTGGTAGTGCTTGGACTTCTCGCGGTCTGTCGAGGTCTTAACGTTTGGCCCTTGTGGCTGTAGCATCTCCTGGCGATCCTGGGTAGTGGCTGGGATGTTCCTTGCCGAGATGATTTCATCGGCTCTCCGTGCGGCGAGTAGTTCGTTCATGTCGTCAATGTCCATCTCAGAAGGGTCTGAATCAGACTCGCTGACTTCCTCTATGCGGGGGTTCATCGTATGCCTGTTGTGAGGTTCGCCCTGTCATTGAGTCAGTATGGCCAATGATCCTGCAATGATCCACAGAACAAATGCGCACTCAATGTCCTGCCGCGGTTGGCTTCAATTACGTGCAGCGTTGCAACTGCTGGCGTTGATGCTGCTTTGTTGATGTGGGGAAGTTCGGATGTCTTGGCGGGGAAGTCGCAACGGAACTTTGAGAAAATCGGCAAGGAACTGCCAAGGCTTTGTCGCGGCCCGAACGATCGACACTCGGAACGGTCGTTGTCAACTTCGTTCAGGCTTTTAAGCCCTCGGTGCGTTCACCGCTCTCAATGATCGTGCATGTCTGCAGCGCGGCTATCTTAACGTCCTCGACCATGGCCCATGCAGCCACGTCGCGCCATCCTACCGTGGGTTCAACCCAACCGTGGCTCAACTCGACCCATGACTCTGGCTGAAAGCCTTGTTCTCGTTCACATTGGATAACTTGGAGAAATGGGCATGGGTTTCTTGACGTCGCCCTTGTATTATCCCTTCCGGTCGGGGCTTGTGTGGCTTGTCTTACCGTTGCCGGTAACCAGTCAGCACCACCCTGTTACACCACAGATGACGCCTCGCAGACCTTGACCGGCTATCGCATTGCTTTGCCTAGCAGCAGCGCAGCGAAGATTCTGGATGATTTCAAGGTATCCCTGCAAGTGATCAGAAGCTTAGGAGAAATGGCATGAGACACTCGGGAGTCCTTATCCAAGAACGACTACGTTCCGCTTTCGTTCTTCCACTCTAGTGGTTCTTTGTCACCACAGGCAGCATTAGTGAGTACCGGTTCGCTACTAAGGCGAGCAGGAGACAGACTCAGACCTCAATCTCGAGGATGCCAACGCAACTACCACTAGCTGCTCACGGTCGACTCCGTGCCGCAACCATTCGATCGCCATGAGGCAGGCTAAGAAGCGGTCGGTCCGTGTCAACGCGCACAAAATCATCTGCACGTGTTGTCGTTTGACTGAGGATCCGCTTCTTCCTGCAAGGCTTCGGAGAACACGTTACACGAAGCTCAATTGGAGGTTAGAGCTGACGTGATGTGCTCAGGAACCTATGCACGCTTGGTAGCTCCAACGACGGCTATGTTCGACATATCATACATCATGGCCCTAAGACTGCAGCATGTCCAGGTCGTCGGGTGTCAGCCTCTGGTGATTGGCTTAGTCGTGTCTCTATGATTTACATTAGACAGCCATGACAGGGATAAAGCTACCCATGGAGTCGAGGAGCTCTTTTCCGGATGTAACTTACTTCAATTCGCTACGAGACCGACCGTTCAGATATACTCCGATCGCTCCCAGTCGGCCACACCATGCAGTTGTCCCGCTAACTACAAGCATCCTTACATGCATGGAAACGCGTGGTGGCTCACCTTCCGTGGATCCGGCATCTGTGCCGCTCCATGATTCGAGCTTAATTATTGAATTTGCAAGACTTGAGCATGAGCACCAATGTCATCGAAAGTGGGAAGCCCAATGCAAGGCTCAATCTGATTGGGTCTTGACACTATATCCTGACTCGGTGATTTTGCTAGGCTGACTGCCATGCTGTTGCCTCACTCCCACACCGCAAGTACTCCGATTTGCAACACTCGCGTGGAAGGGCATGTAATTCCGCGCCCACATCGTGCCTCAGGGTTACGAGGCGTTAGATATGCACGTTCCGGACGGCCCGATGAGCAAGACTCGGGGTGCCGAGACGCAAACTTTGGTAGTGTTCTCATAATTACCGAAAGGGTCTTCTCACAGGGCAGCTGCTCGATCACATTAGTTCCCGCTCTCTTGCTCAGCCACGGCGCAGTATAAAGGTGACAGTCAGCCCTTCTTGTTCACAGTTCATTTCTTTCACTTTGTCTGGTTCGAAGACCTGTTCTTAGTGTATATAGCACACGATACGTCAACACACTCTTTCGTCTTTCATCTGGCATTCGCACAAGTCAACATGCCGTCTGCAACCATGGCACCTTCTGCTATACGAAAACCACAACGGGTCATGGCTCGCCGCGCATCAAAACCATCCACAGTCCCAACTAGAGCATACCTTTTTAATCGCAGTGTCAGGAGCGCACCATTGCGAATCAAGCGTGCCTCAGCGCAGACATTACATCTTGAAAACGGCTGGAATGTACTCGATGCATCTGGCGGTGCTGCTGTGACGGGCATTGGGCACCTAAACGTTCGCGTCGAGCATGCCATGATCAAAACCATACAGAGTGGCCTTTCATACGTGTCTTCTATGATGTTCGACACGGATATCACAGACAGTTTCGCACGTTTTCTTGTCAATACAACCAATGGTAAAATGAGCAAAGCAGTCTTCTACTCTTCTGGTAGGTCTCCTCGACACTGTTTCGAGCGCGCCACTGACACTGCTGTAGGGACTGAAGCCAATGAGGCAGCCTTCAAACTTGCTTTGCAATATCATGCCACAGAGAAGGAGAACCCAGAGCCAAGCCGCAGATACTTCATAGCTCGAGATCGATCATATCACGGCACGACACTGGGGACTCTCGACATGGGGGGACACAAGGCAAGGCGAGAGCTGTGGGAGCGCGTCTTACCGAACAATACCACCCACATCTCCCCTTGCTACTCCTATCGTAACCTCCGAACTGGCGAGACTCGGGCGGAGTATGTGATGCGCCTCAAGAACGAGCTGGAATCGGAGATCCAGAGGCTAGGACCCCAAAACGTGGCCGCATTTATATGCGAGCCTGTAGTTGGTGCTGTAAGTCAACCGCCGTTCAGTCTAACACTTCAATTCTCGCATCGTAGGCAGGCTCGGATGCTGGGGAAGCAAGGCTATCAACCGCGCATCTGTGGTATCTAGACATGACAAGACTGCCGACACTGACTTCGTATGCAGGCTTTGGGCTGTGTCCCTGCTGAATCCGGTTATCTTGCGGCCATGAGAGAAGTCTGCGACCGCTATGGCGTTCTGCTCATCTTCGACGAAGTCATGTGCGGTATGGGCCGTACCGGGTACCTCCACGCATGGCAAAAGGACAATGTTGCACCGGACATCCAGACCGTCGGAAAAGGTCTTGCCGGTGGTTTCCAACAGCTTTCCGCTATGCTCGTCAGCCCAAAGATCAACGACGCCTTTGAGCATGGCCCGGGGTCTGGCGCTTTCAGTCATGGCCACACTTTCCAGAACTATCCACTTGCTTGCGCTGCCGGCCTCGAGGTCCAGAAGATCATCCAGGAAGAGCACTTGTTGCAAAACGTCAGAGCCAAGGGAATCCGACTGTCGAAGATGCTCAAGAAGCGCTTCGGAGACCACCCCAATGTCGGTGATATCCGTGGTGCAGGACTCTTCTGGGGTGTAAGTCCTGCTGAACCGCTTCTTTAATCTTTGGACCTGACACTGTACAGATCGAGTTTGTCAAAGACAAACAGACCAAGGAGCCTTTTCCAGCTGAGATGAAGCTGAACTTTAAGTTATACGAGAAGGGCAAGTGTGACCGCATTTCACGCGAGTGATTCTGCTAACGACATGAAAGGCCTTGCTCCTCCATACGAGGTCCACGTCTACCCTGGAAGCGGCACCGTGGATGGCTTCAGAGGTGACCACATCATCATCTCACCCTCTTACAACGTCACCGACGCAGATGTTGACGCCATTGTTGATCGCATCGGCCGGCTTGTAGAGGACTTCTTCAGTACCCTGGACGTGCCATCAACCGTTGCTACACCCTGAGCGTTTTTGTGGCGAACTTCACTGGCATGCATTGTTTGGCTCTGTGATCCAGCGAAGCACCTGGTGGAGTTCACACACCACATCTCCCTGATCTCGGTCTTGACATTTCGGCCTGTATGCGCATTGGTTAATGGAATTTGGGCTGGCTGTCTGATTTCACTGTTTGCGTACCGTCACGGCGGAAGGATCGAGACACTAGTTTCTGGTACCTTTGAGACTCATGGCGGAAATTGTACAATAAACCAACGTACAGGGTGGTCCTTTCGGTAGACTTTTTAGCGCATCACATACCCCAATGCATCCTCGTTTGTAGTCATCAATCTGGCAATCTCGGCGACACTCCAGAGTGAACAACCATATCATTGATGGAAATATGTGAAGCGAAAACCAACGGCGCTGCGAACAGCACGCCGAACGGTGAGGTCGCCAGCCGTGAAGCCGCTGCAGCATCCGCAAAAACGAATCTAGCCGTCTGATAACGCGACTGAGAGGGAATTTGCATGTGCAGAATGTAGCCAGCCCGCTGCGTTACTTGATCTGCGAGGTGGCTCTGTGGGAACAACCTGCCAACGGTCGATGCTGCTTATACAGCATGCAGACACCAAAGCATTCTTTAGATTAGCTCAATCGCTCGAAGGCCTACATATGCTATCCACCGTGCGCTTCGTCGAGGCTGAGCGCGACAGGTTCATCAATTGCGTATTCAAAATATGCCATCCTCCAGTGCTTATATGCACAGATCCAAATGCAGCCATGTAACAAGCAGCAGTTTTGTCACAGAAGGTCATTTGTGTGCAAGATTCCCCTTGGTCCTGAACCTTGCAAGTATTAAAGGGCTTGGTTCACAACCTCTGCGACATGAAGGGCGAGAGGTGAACCGTGCGCGGGAGCACGGTGGGAGAGCCGAATCGAGCGTGCCGGCTGACATGGAGGAGATGCAGTGCCATGCGCGATGGAAGGGGATACTGGCAGTGGATCAAATTCACATGGATGGCTGACAGCTGAGGGCTCTGGAGAAGGCAGCAACAACTCATGTCGCGCTCCTCGAGGTGGCTTGAGGTTTGGGTGTGGAGTCCAGTGGCAACGCTGAGGAGCTAGAGAGGGTTGGCATCACGGAACAGACCGCACGCAGCATGACGGAGTGGAGGAGTGGGGAGACTGCACAAAAAGCGCACACATCAGGCCTGCGGCACGCAACTGGTGGGGGTTAAGCGGTTGCAGTGAGTGGTTCGCGGCGAGCAGACTGTGGGAGCAGCCGGCAAAATGGATGGTTGTGATGATTGAGGGTCTGAGGGCGAGCAGGGACGCCAACTTGATATCAACGAGCACCTTCCCCGTGAGATCAAGCAGAGGTATTTCGCTGCGTCTGGCTGCTCGCCTCACTCGCTTTGTCACTGATAGCGCAGATTCACACGTCTCCAGCGCGGCAACAGGCAAGAGGGTGGGTAAAACGGCCGGGGGCACGAATTTCGGCGCGCTCTGGTCTCTCGGGCGGTCCGCGTCATTCGTCGACTGGACGCGCGACGCACAAGCCAGCCTGAGTGATCACCTTGCGGAGGAGACTGTGGAAACCTCGCCTGCCCAGCCGACGACGACCAACCCTCTGGCATGAGCACCGCGCCCTCTTCCTGAGCGACCGTCCTGCCAGTCGTCGCCTGCACCACACCGCCGCCCCGCGCCGCACCTCCAGCGAGCAGCCGCCCGACTGCGCTCTGCTCAGCTTTGCTTTGCTCTGCCCTGCCCTGCCCTGCCCTGCCCTGCCCTGCCCTGCCCTGCTCTGCCTGTGCACGCCTGACGAGAGGGCGCTCGACAACGACGACCGGCTGGGACTGCGTGCGACAACGACAGCACTCGCCCGCCGCGCGCCGTGCACTGGCAACGGACGCATCCCGCCGCCGCCGTGCTGAGCAGCGCTGCAGCGCCGCCCGTCGCGCTCACCCGGCTTCAGAAGCAGCGTTTCCACGCCAGGCCATCCACGCCCGCCGCGCAGCACAATGAGCACGCCTTCCACCGCGACGGCCACGCTCCCGCCCCACCATCAATTCTATCCTCACCACCAGACATACCAGCCGGGCCTGCCCAATGCCAACCAGCTCGCGAATGGTTCGGCTCGAATAGGCAATTCCATGTACAACGGCTACGCTAGCGGCGCCCCGAATCCTGGCTCTGATATCCGCCGAACCGCGAGCACCCACAGCAGACATCCCCAACAGCTGCCGCCGCTGACCCAGCCACCGCCTCCCGACATGGGCGCGCCCGCCGCGGGCAGCAGCGAGGACCACTCGCGGCGACGGACCGACTGGAACGAGTTCTACAAGAACGGCCTGCCGAAGGAGGTCATTGTCATCGACGACGACGACGACGACGACGAGCCTGAGTCTGCACGCCTACCGCAGCCTGCGCTGCAGAGGACTGCCACAAACGGCTCCGCACGACACACGGACAAGAAGCGCAAGACCACGGCGGGCACCACAGCCTACGACCCCGTCTACAACCAGCACACCTCGTACTCGACCACCCAGACGCCCTACTACGACTCGCCCAACCACTCCATCTCCACCGACAGGACCACGTCTGCGCTCAACACGACTGCTGCCACCTCACTAGGCTCCCAGGCCAGCAACGGCCACCACATCTCGCCGCTCGAGAACACTGCAGTCGGCCAGAAGAGGAAGCGGACACGTGCAGCCGCGCAGGACGAGGCTAAGCAGGCCAAGCGACGTGACCTCGACGACCGCGATCCCTTCAGTCTGTACCAGCCACCACCCAACCCGGTCATCAAGGCGAAGGACGTCTACGTCCAGGTCGTTGCAGATGTAAGGTTGACTGCCAAGTGTCGTTGAAGCTATGCTGACAGACTGCAGAAGAGTAACTACAAGGACCAGAAGGTCGACGACGAGGACGGCCACTATATCGTTGTTCCCGAAGCCGATCTGACCGAGCGATGTAGGCACTCACGACATGCTTCTAGTTTTGCAGTGCTGACACAGAAGCAGACCAGATCCTGAAGCTTTTGGGCCAGGGCACCTTCGGCAAGGTCGTCGAAGCCTGGGACCGGAGAAAGGGCACCAAGTGCGCCATCAAGGTCATCCGCTCCGTACCGAAGTACCGTGACGCCAGCCGCATCGAACTGCGTGTGCTCTCCACGCTGGCCTCCAACGACAAACACAACATCAACCGCTGCATCCATCTACGAGACTGCTTTGACTTCCGCAACCACATTTGCATTGTTACAGACCTCTACGGGCAGAGCGTTTTCGACTTCCTCAAAAGCAACAGCTTCGTGCCCTTCCCAAGTTCACACATACAAAAGTTCGCCAAGCAGCTGTTCACGAGCGTTGCTTTCCTGCACGACCTGAACCTCATCCACACCGATCTGAAGCCCGAGAACATCCTTCTCGTACAGAATGCCTACCAGACGTTCACATACAACCGCACAGTCCCTTCGTCGTCGACCACAGTCAACCGTACAGCAAGACATCGTAAGGTCCTGCTTGACCCGGAGATTCGACTCATCGACTTTGGCTCAGCGACGTTCAACGATGAGTACCACTCCTCGGTTGTCTCAACACGGCACTACCGTGCACCGGAGATTATACTCAACCTTGGCTGGAGCTTCCCCTGCGACATCTGGAGCATAGGATGCATCCTGGTCGAGTTCTTCACTGGCGATGCCCTGTTCCAGACGCACGATAACCTCGAGCATCTGGCGATGATGGAAGCCGTGTGTGGTGGCAAGATTGATCGGGACATTGTTAGGGCCGTCTACAAGCAAGACCGCTCGAATTCCCGCAACTCGGCCAATTCGTAAGTCAAAACAGCTTACATTGATGTGGGTCTCACTAACAATTGCAGTGCTGCACGCTACTTCAAGAACTACAAGCTGGACTACCCGAACAACGACATCAACAAGGCTTCGAAGAAGTATGTCAAGGCGATGAAGAAGCTCCATGTATGTACCCTTCCAATCAGGGCAAAGGCTGGGCTGACAGCAACAGGAAACAATACCTGGCCACACCGACTTCAACAAACAGTTCCTCGACCTTCTGAGACGGATATTTGTGTACGATCCCAAGAAGCGAATTACAGCCAAGGAAGCCTTGCAACACCCATGGTTCAAGGAGTCGCTCATGGACGATGGCACAGAAGCGCACAAGATCCGTCTGGAACGAGAAAAGAAGGCCAGGCGCCAAGAAGAAGAGCGTCGGTACCAGCGAGAACAGCGCGACCGGCAAGAAGAGGCGCGGGAGCGACAGCAGAACGCACGAGCGTACTAGTAGTCACCGTGCCCGCGTCGTCTGCACAGACGAACACGGACTTCGCCATTGTCATACGCTGGACGCATGGGCGTCTTCCAGTAGACGCCTACGCCAGCTTCCCCTTCCTATATACTGCATTTACGACAGCGACATGACGCATTGTGGGCCTCGGTCTCACTTTTACCCCGTGGGTTGGAGGCGTTTGAGTCAGTGTTATCTGGTTTTGGTTACCCTTATACTTTCTTCACCGGGTCCTTGTGGGCCGGAGGCAGAGCAATGGATACAGAGCTCTAGCAGGCGTTGTGATTTCCTTTGTTCGAACAAAAGATATACCATTACCTGTGCATGGTACCGAGAGTGATGAGGATGGTGAAGTGGAAAGGAGTGGTCGAGAATACGTGCTAGAAGCTTCGAGGCTCGCACAGTGAGAACGATGATATGGCCTGGCAGAGGGTATTGGTTGTATAATTCTGTTTCACAGCTCATACTATCTATCGATGCTTGAAGCATAGCAGCCCCAACAATATCACGCAAGCAGGAGCGAATCTCCACACCTACCAAATCCTATCTACATCACATACACGTGAATGTCACTGGTTTCACCTGCCATATCCGGCCACCCACACCGGCCGCCAAGTAGACGGCGTGAAGGCGATTTAGGTGCAATCGAAGCGCCACGCTGTCGAATGCTGAGCAATGGACGTCATCTCACGGCTGCACTTTCCACACCGAACGCGGCAGTCCAAGCGGGGCGCGCTAACTGCGCTCTCAATCCCCGCATCCGCGTCGCAACGCGCCAAACAAACAACAAAGTAGCAGAACAGAACATCATGGCAAATGCGCACCAGCAGGAGAACATGCTTCTCACTGAGCACTTCTCCTGGCCCCCAATTGTACTCAAGCAACCACCACAGCCACATGCTTCTTGCTAACAAGGCGGCAGAGCCTCATCGACGACATAATCAACACCATAAACGAAGTCCTCTACCGCTGTACCGACACCTTTGCGACCGGAATCACCAATGCGCCGCCACACCTCCTCGGCTTCGCAGACCGGTACGCCTGCGAAAACCGCAAACCTGACAAAGACGAAGACGGCAACGATGTGTACCCCGACGCCGCGCTCGAGATCGAAGAGGGCGTGCTGAAGCTGGAGACGCTGATGGAGAACGCAGTGGACAAGAATTTCGACAAGCTGGAGATCTGGACGCTGCGCAACGTTTTGTGTCTTCCGCGCGGCGAGGAGGAGCTGGCGCGGTGGGTGCGGCTGGGGCACTACGAGGGCGTTGCGGCGCTGCCGAGCGATGTGCAGGGAACGTGGACGCCAGAGAAGCTGTACAGCCTGAGGCGGAAACTGGCCGAGACGCAGAAACTCCACGCCGCGCTGCTGGCCGAGAAGCGCAGAAACGAGGCCACCATCGCACAGCTCAAGACCCTGCTCGCCCCCGCCGCAAGCCACTTGAAGCGCGAATCTACCTCGCCCGGACGCACGGCGAGCCAAAATGGGGGCGCATTCGCATTCCTCACGCATGCCGACGGCGCAAAAGCACTCGGCATCTCCACGCTCCCTCACACCAGCGCAACCAACGGCACAGCAGCCGCGCCCTACAACAACCCAGCACCCCTGACCACACACACCTCCTTCACCACCTCGCAACTCCCGTACCTGCGCCAGCTCCTCGCGAATCTTCGCCCGCACCTCGCCTCCACAGCGCTACCAACAAAATCCGAGTCGGACTCAGACGAGACGAACCGAGCGCGGAAACTCTACCTCGAGAGCCAGAGCAAGCGGATCCTGGAGAAGCGCGGCGTCGATACAACGGAAGGTGTCGAAGGCGCGGCGGAGGGTGCAAGGGTGCGGGCCGAGGAGGTCAGGGGGCTGGAGGGCATCGTCGAGGCGTTGGGGAGGCCGAGTGGGAATGGGACGAGGACAGAAGGCGGGGAGGCTATGGATACGAGCTGAGGGGTTTGAAAGGACGGTTGCACAGTAGTGGGACGTCTTGTTTTGGTCCTTTGGGATGGGCATTGCGATTGGAGATACCAGGTTGGAGTTTGGCGCAAGGAACGCAATATGTTCTTGGAATCTATGGATTGGGACTGCGCCCTCTTGAATGATGACGGGCAGTCGATTTGCATACGAGGCTAGCTATCGGTCATGGGAAATTTCATACCTCGTCAGTAGGCACCACCTGCACTGGCCTAATTGACCACAAAGCATTCGTCCACGAGATCGTGCTATTACCGTGTGCATGGATCCGCTCGCAATCAACAAACGAAGTGTTCCCTCAACAGCCCATCTCCATCAACTAACCCTCTCGACCGTAGCCCCAGCAGCCTCCCTCCTCCCCACAACCTCAGCGCTCACCTGGCTATTCAGCGCATCGCACAGCGCCCTCACAACCCCACTCTCCGCCTTCTCCCTCACCAGCCTCCTCAAACTATCAATCAGAAACCCACGGAAAACATCCACACTCCACTCATCAGGCACCCGCGCCAACACCTCCCCAACATCAAACCACCCGCCAAACCGCCCCAGCAGCTCCCCCGTCCGCTCAATCCGCTGCGACACATCCTCGATCCCGAGAAACTCTGCAAGCAGGAAATTAAACAAGCGGCTCTGCTCCGCGCGGCTGGGCAGCTCGGACGCGGGGACAGGCAGCGCGCCGGACGTCGTGGGGCGGAAGATGGATCGGTATCCGTACAAGCAGTAGCTTATCGCCGTGTCGAAGTCGCCCAGACCGTGGGTCAGGAGGCGCAGGGCTTGTTGGTGCTGGGCCTGGCGGCCGTGGAGGATGATCATTTCGGGGACGAGTTGCTGTTCGTAGGGCTGCAGGCGCGCGAGGATGGTGCTGACGTCGAAGGAGGAGGTGGCGGGTTGGTTGGAGCCGAGGAGTTGCAGGAGGCGGAGGCGGGCTTGCCACCATTCTGCGGGGAGGGCGTTGTCGGTGATGAAGTGGTGGTATGTTGGTTTTGGGGGTTCGAGGATGCGGTATGTCTCGTAGGTTTGGGAGAGGGTGGCGCGGGATTCTGGGTTGGAGTCGAGCTCGTGGATTACCGTGTCGAGGTAGAATGCTATTAATTCGTTTACGTAGCGCGTGTGCTGGTAGATGTTAGTGCGAGAAGGGCGGTGGTCATGGGGTGGCTATCTACCTTTTTGCCAAAGACAAGATATTCCAAGTACTCCTTGACGGCACCTGGTGCCTTCTCTTTCAGTAGCTCCACCGCGCGGGTCGGCTCGAACTTCACTCTGCTATGATCGTCTGCGAAGATTTGCACGCCGAGCTTGGGGTTGCGGTTCGCGAGCCATGCGCCATACTCTTCAACGAGTGATTGATCCCTAATGCGTGCAAGATACTTGCGCAGCTCGTTCTCGCCGTCGACAAAGGCACCGCCTGCGTCTTCCTCGCCGTCGAGGATGCGCCTCCACGTAGCGAGAACTTTTGAGGCTTTGACCGACGCCTTGCAGTTGCTTTGATAGAGCCTGCTAAGGATGTAGAGTCGATTGAATTGCTCCAGCAGCTCAACAGCTCGATCGAAGCACTCGACTTCCTTGTCGACAAGCTCGTGGAGCTCAGCGCGATACGACCCTGGACTTGACGTGCCGTTTGGACTGCCTTGGTCTAGCAATAACAGAATGTGAAGTAGCGCTGCATCCACAGTACTGAAGACAAACGGGTCACTTGTGACGCTTGCCATGCCTTTCCGTCTCTTCCAGAATTGAAGATAACGTTTCACAAAGTGGAGCAAGTTGTCTCCAAACGGACCTCTGACATCTATCGGCATCGCTGAAAGGTCGTTCTGTTGCAAGAATTGTTCAATAACTGAAGTGATGCCGCCAGAGATTTGAATGCCCTCTGGTCCCTGGACAACCTCCTGGCTAAGGACTGGCAACATTGACAGTACTATTCGGGGATCTACCTCGCCTTCTACGAGTGCTTGCTCGGTGATTCGCTTCTCGTTCTCAAAGATGATTATGTTGGTCTTGGTGCGTAGCACAACATCTATAAACAGAAGCACAGAAGCTTTCTGGCGAATGTATATTAGACTGAGATACTCGGCTTCGTTGCGGGGATCTTGTCCACGAATATCGCCAAGGACTTTCTCAATTGGATTGCGGTTCGGCTGTATTGTCGTCCCGTCTTCCGCGAATTGAGCTTGCTCAAGGCGTGAATCCAAACGAGTGACAAGCGGGTTGCGGACAGCCCACCATATCTGGTTGTCAGCCCAGACCACATTGCGTGTGTTCAGCTTAGAAAGTCGCTGTGTGAACTCAAGATCTGCCTTCTCTTGCGCTGTCGGCTGAGCCTTCGCGGCTTCCGTGCCTGCCGAGTCTCTCGACGAGGGCAGCTGCAACCGTTGAACGGTAAGCTTGGCTCCAATCTCAGGAAGCACCAAATTATAAGGCTGGATTACGGTGCGCATCCCAAGAGGCATGGAGATATGGGTGCTTTCTCCTCTCGAGAGGCCGAGCGATGCAAGGTTTAGCCACTCCTTGCTGTCTCCACCGTCTACGTCCCATCTTTGGATCTCGACACCGTACTCAAGACTATCTGTACCCTCTCGATGGACCGCAGCCAGCACATAACCTTCCTCGGCATCCATGTCTGGACCCATGGATGATGTCAAATCGATGCCAGATCCGTCAACAACGATTGCGTCAGGATAGCTGCTGAATTGTATACTCCCCCTGCACATGTCGCCGTCCAGGTTGACGAACATGCCAACACCTTGTTCATTTGGAGTTGTGCCGACAGTAAGCAGAAACTCGTTGGGGTTGGGCGAGGCAATGTGTGGTCGAAGTGAAACGAAAGGTGGGGGTTTGGGTGCCTCTTGTACCTCGACCTGGGGTGCTTCATCTCCTGGTGGAGGCGGCAATGGCTTGTCAACAGAGGCGATTTCTGTGGGACCCTCAGGCACCCGTGTGGGGGATCTAGCGGGCGAATGACCAGGCGCGGGCGATGCGTTCCGCGAGAGGGATTCGGGCACATCGAAGCCGTAGCGCTGTGCTGGAGGCCGAGGGCTTGCGGTTCTGGACGAGGGACCGCTCCCTATCCCCATGATATTGAGACTCGCGCTCCGGCTGTGGCCCTTTTGGTGTCCATGCTGTGGTTGGACGCTCACCGACGACGCATCCCTCGAGGCCGCTTGGGGTGCAGGGGCGATGGTCTCTACAGCTCCACCAACCTCCCCAGCGTCTGGATCTAAAGACGAGATGGGAAATAAGCCAACCTTTTGCTGATGCATGACGTCCAGCAAGGCGTACGAATGGCTGTCTGCGGCGCAAGAGAAGGTATCGCGCCTAACCGAGACCAAGCATCCTCCATACTCGATCGTCTTGACTGCCATGGGTGGTGTGTTTTCTGTGATGCGGACGAGGCGTAGCCTTTTCTTGAGGCCAATGACTACCACAACACCATCTTCGTCCCCCTCTTCGTCATTGAGGTCCACTCCACCGACCCAGAGACACGATATGGGCCTGAAAGTCGAGTCCGGGCTCAACTCGGGTAGCGAGTAGATGGAGAGGGTGTTGTTGCATAATACGCATGCTTTGTAGATCTTGGGAAGGATGAGGATCTGCTGTACGCCGGGCCCGTTGCTGTCGTTGCGTGGCAGCTCGAGTCTGGAGGCTATGATAGCAGTGGATTCGCCAGAAGGGTCGCCAGACTCGGGCGGCAGGAGAACGAAGTGGAGGATCTCGGCGGCGGATGTGCCTACGTATAGGTTGCTGTCTAGCTGAGGTTAGTCACCGGAGAAGCTGTGGCATACTCGGGCATCATACCCCAGACTTCGACACAGGTTATGCGCGCATCGGTGTGCTCGCCGTCAGCGGACAGCGGCAGGCCCGCGACGAGCTTGCGGAGGACGAAGGGCCCGTCCTGCGGCGGCGGGCGGGCGGTTCCTTGCGGAGGGTTTACTGCTTCTGCCATTGTTGAAAAGCATCACACGCGCCATGCTGGCTACGGGCGCGACGCGAATGCCATGTTCCCGGCAGTGGAGGTGGATCCCAGGTACAAGCTCGTGAAGCTCGTGAATGCCCGCCCAATGGGGTGCCTAGGCTCCCGCGCGCATCCTCCCAGCTTCGTGTACACTTGCGCCGGACCACGACACATGGACTAGACTTGCGGAGCGAATCTCTAGCTACCTGCAGGCTAATAACACTTACCATTGCACCCTCGTGCAGAGGCGACCGCAGTTTCAGCCATGGAGGGCGGCCTGGATGTTGAAGCACACACGGCGCAAGAGGAAGCACCGAGGCAAGCTGGCGGAGAGGCAGAGACCGAAGAGGGCAACAAGTTCCAGAAGGCCATTGGCGCCTGGCGGAGTATGGCCACACAGTATCTATGCTACAGTAGAGAGCTAATAGAGCTTCAGACATCGATCTCACTGCTCTCATTCCACAACTCGACACCGTAGCCTCTGACCTCGTTGCACACCAAAGGGACACGCTCACGCAGAGGAAAGAACTCGCGCAGAAGACCAAAGACTTCAGGAAGCTAGACGATGAGAGCAAGCTCAGCGACATCAAGGGGCTCTTGAAGTGTATGCGACACATGCGCAGCATCATCTCTGTACCTGAAGCTAACGATGCACAGCCTACCAGGGCTTCATTGACCTGATATCGAATCAGTCGAAAACCGTTCAAGCCTCGTTCTTTCAGCTCTACTCTCCACTTTCCGAAGCGCCCGACCCATATCCACTCCTCGAAGCCTCCGTCGACTCCCTTGTGACCGCCGAAGAAGTCGTGCCTAAGCTCACGGCCGAGAACGAGCGATTGCAGAAGACCGTTGCGAGCTTGAATTCGCAGCTGGAGGAGTCTGAGAGGAAACTAGAGGAGGAGCGCACAGCCCGCAAGACGGTCGAAGACAGCCGCGACAGCAAGATCAAGGAGATCGAGGCCTCGTGGTCTGCCGTTTTGGATGAGAAGAAGGACAACTGGGAGTCGAAGGAGAGGAGCCTCGAAGAAAAGGTTGAGAGCCAGGACCGCCTGCTGAAGGAGCTCAAGGCCAACTATGAGGTCTCCCAGAGGCTAGGCAACGGAGAGGAAGTCACAGGAGAGAGCAGTGGTGCTACGGCTGCGGAGCTCGAGATCGTCAGCTCTGAGTTGGAGCGGACGAGCCACCGCCTAGCCGAGGTTGAAGCACGCAACGAGCAGCTCCGTCTTGAACTCGCGCAGACCGCCTCTGCACAAGCTCAGCACGTTCCTGTGGAGGATGACCCTGCCTTCCTCCGTCTGCGATCCGAGAACTCCTCGCTCTTGCGGAAGCTCGAGAATGCGCGTTTTGAGAAGGACTCCGAACGTACACGCCTCGAGACTGGATCCCGCAATCTCGAACGCGAGATCAAGTCTCTCAAGAACGAGAAGGAGGCTCTACGAGAGAAGGTGCAGAAATGGAGTGACTACGACAACGTCAAGCAAGAGCTAGAGGTGCTGAAAGTAAGTGAGCTGCAAAGTCGACCAGAATTTTACTGACATTAGAAGTCTATCGAATTCGCGACAGGTGACGATGACGACGAGGCAACCGAGATCGCTCTTTCCCAGAATGGCACCGCTGGCAAAGGCAAGGGTGAGACTTTGGAACAGCTCTTGCTTGCTCGCAACAAGAAAATCAGCAACGAGCTCACAGTCCTGCGAGTATCACACAATGACCTGCAAGGCAGGTTGGAAGCCTTACAAGAAGAGCTTTCGCAAACCAACATGGAGCTTGAAAAGGCACGAGCTCTCAACGAGACGCTCGAAGCTGATCTTGAAAACGTACAGCAAGAGGCGTCAAACACTTTCGATCCCTCTGGCAGGTCGGTGGCAGGCACGTACGTGTCTCGGTACCCGCAATCATCCTTTGCGGGCACCAGACGAGGCAGAGCAACATCGCCGACATCGTCTATAATCTCTGGATTCGACAACACCTCGCAGAACACCCTTGCCGCATTGCGGGCTGGTGAGCAGGTGGGTGGTGGATCAGGCATCCTACCCATGGTCACAGCCCAACGAGACCGCTTCAAGAAGCGCAACTCCGAGCTCGAAGCAGAGCTGCAAAAGTCATACACGACCATTTCCTCCTTGCGATCAGAAATTGGATCGCTCCAGAAAGACAACCTCGACTTGTACGAGAAGACGCGGTACGTCTCATCCTACAACGCATACAACCGTGGACCAGCAACCTCTGCCTCGTCTTACGGCGCGAACCCAAACCCCTCAACTGTTCAGATCGGTGACAATGCGACGGACCGGTATCGCTCTGCGTACGAATCGAATCTTTCGCCCTTCGCCGCATTCCGAGGTAGAGAATCCGCCCGCGCAATGAAGCGCATGCACATTTTTGAACGCTTGATCTTGCGGGTCACGAAATTCGTGCTTGCGACGAGGACAAGTCGCAATTTGTTTGCTGCGTACTTGCTGGGAATGCATTTCATGGTGTTCTGGATGCTTTTCTCGACCGCAGGGGCGCACGCTGGTTCCACCGTAGGGGCTGCTGCTGCTGGCTCGGCGGCAGGGCCTGTAGATGTTGGACCTGGTGATCTTTGGCACAAGGATACAGTTGATGACGGAACATCTTAGATCTTGTAGTAGCTATGTATCATACCAGTAGTATTGGAGCTCTTGCGGGCGTTAGCATCAGCAAGCGGAGCTATTTTGTCAGAATCTCCTCAAACCTCAAATCCGGCTCTGATGCGAACCAGAAATGTAGTGCTTGTATTTTGGAGATCCTGGCCGTTGTTGATTCGTGCCTGCCAGTTGATCGCAGTCTTGGCAGGTGTAAACACCAAATTGGGAAGCGAGGAGCCCGACCCGCGATCTCGAAAGCTCATCACAACGCCAAGACCATTGACAACTTGCTGTGTCTCCACCCTTACTCTCTCAAACGTATCGCAGTCCATATCTTCGTCACCTTCACAACATGCAGCGTCGGATGGTGTGTCCTCGCCTCTCAATGTGTTCAAATGCATGCCGCTAATTCCGACCCAGCTCACAAAGGAGGAGGAGGCCTCTGCAGGCAGCGAGGATATGGAGGTCCGCCGTGAGGACCAGGAGAAGATTAATAAGTTCAGTTCCTTGCACCAGAAAGAGACGAACCTAGAAGAGGAGCTGCGGGCTAAGATCGTAAGTGCATCGATCCATGCTGTCGCCTTGCCTACTGCATTGAACAACACGACTTCGCTTGCTCTCACTCACTACTAAAAATGAGGCATTACTCTTACTAGGCTGTTCACTAAGGCCTTGTTTTTTTTTTTTTTTTTTTTTTCCATTGTAGCAGAGCACAGGATACTGACTCCAGGCAGAAAGAGAAGGAGGATCTCGAGGAGATCTCGACAGAACTAGAGCTCGTGGACGAGGAGGATAAAGTACCGTGAGTGACATCATGTTTTCACCTTGCGCGTGAACAGTGAAGTTATGCGGACAGTTGCTGATTTACATAGATACAAAGTCGGTGACTGCTTCGTCTCGTTGCCACAGCCGCAAGTTCTCGAGCTTCTCGAGAGCTCAACACAGACGATCGACGAGGAAGTCGAGGCATTGAAGTCAAGACTGGAGACCATCCAAGAAGAGATGAGCGAGTTGAAGAAGGTCCTGTACGGCCGCTTTGGGCGAAGCATCAACCTCGAGACCTAGGCATGAGCACATCTTAGCAAGAAAAAGCACACGGCATGCAAGAGCCAGCAATACGACACATCACAACAGCGACTCACACCTTTGCGCCATTATCTCACAGATGGCATTGATGTTCGCCTCGGAGTTGATTTCGGACTCGAAATGACGCTCAAAACATGACGCTGGCACGATGGTCCGCATGCAGTTCGAGTCACATCATCAAGTCGATAAGCTTTCGACGAATTGCATCCATTTGAGGCTCTTGCAGCGCTTCGGCAAGTGGGCCCACGCCCTACAGCACCGAGTTTATCGTTACCGATATGCGATCGTCATGTGTCTGCATTATCCCCGCGTTCTGCAGCTAGCTCTGACGCGTCTTAATAGTTCCACTTCACGCTACAATTTGCGGCTTCGGGTATGCTGAGTTCATTCGCGGGGTCAAGCCTTTCTCCACTACTGAATTTCTAAAACACTTTGCTTCACAATTCCTTGCTATGCTTGTCACCCTCTCTTCCATTCGTTGCCAAGCTTGAACGTCATTTCCCTGCATCATGGAGTCTGCGGATTTGGAACGGACTTATTCCCGCGATCAACAGCAGCAGCGGCTGAATGAAGGCTTTCACGTCACAACGCCGGTGGCTCTTGTAAGAAGCACGACATCGCGAAGTGTGAGAAGTGCAAGGAGCCAAAGGAGTTCAAAAAGTCGATGTATGAGACTGACTCCGAACTAAGACACCCTACTAACGTAGCAACCAGATGCAGAGGGCTCTCGTTCCGCTCGATTGAAAAATATTGAGAAAGAAGAGGAGTCTTCGTCGTCTGGTTTTGAGAAGACCAAGGAAGACGAAGTCGAGGAGGCGGTCACGCCGCCGGCATCAAGCACGACTTCGAGGGCAGGTTCGCAGGATTCCACGGCCGCTCAGGGAGACACGAAGAAGATCATCCGTTTCAAGGATGGCGATCCAGACAACCCGGACAATTGGCGACAAGTATGAGTCACGTCGCATAGCAAATTTCTTATACTGACCACGCTCAGGTCAAGAAGTTATACGCTCTGTTCGTGGCAATCATGAGTGGTAAGTATCACACCAATGATCTTGTCTAAGATCCCGTTCCTGACCTCCACGCAGTCATGAACAGCACCATTGGTTCCTCGTGAGTCTTGTTCAATAGAGTCCGATTTGTTGCAGCTGACACCCTACAGCCTACCTGCTGGGGCGACGGGACCTATCTCTCAACATTTTCACGAGTTCAACGAGTTCAAACTCATTTTGCCAACTTCCATGTACCTCGTAGGCTATGTCTGCGGGCCTATGTAAGCAACAACACTACTGATCTTGATCTTTGACTCCGTCTGATATAATCGTTCAGGATTTGGGGTCCTTTGTCCGAGTCCTACGGTCGCAAGCTTGTTATGATGATATCATTCGCCATCTTTACAATCTTCTCCATTACTTCTGCGGTATCACCAAATTTCGCTGCGCTCGTTGTTTTCCGCCTTTTCGTAGGCATCGGTGGCAGCTGTGCGATCAGCGTCGTGGGCGGCATATGCGCAGACATCTACCACGATCCCAAGAGTCGAGGGCGCAGCATGGCGGGATTCATGGCTGCGACGACGTTTGGACCAATTCTCGGCCCTCCAATCTCTGGATACATATCTGTCGTGAGCTGGGCCTGGGGTTTCTGGGTAGGCGCTATACTGGCAGGAGTCACTTGGCCGCTGTTTATCTTCTTGCCCGAGACATACGGGCCTGTTATCCTCAAACATCGTGCGCAGAAGTTGCGAAAAGAGACAGGCGATGAGAGCATCATTGCGCCCATTGAGCTGGAGAAGACCGACTTCAACCACATCGTCACTGTCATTCTCACCAGACCGCTGCGAATGTTGTGCTTCGAGCCGCTGGTCCTGTTCACCTGCCTGTACTTGAGCTACGCTTGTGAGGGTGTTCGCTTCTGCCTTCGATACAGAACGCTAATTCCTTCTCAGATGCTATATTCTACATCTACCTTCAATCGTACCCCATTATCTTCACCGGCATCTATGGCTTCACGCCCGGTGAGCAAGGTCTGACTTTCCTACCCATCGGCGTCGGCGCTCTGATCAGTGCCGTGTTTTACCTTACGTGGGACTGGTATCTCGCCCGGGCGCAAAAGCTCTCCAAACCGTGGAGCCGTAACGAGGAAATGGTGCGGCTGCCACTAGCCTGCATCGCGGGGCCGTTCTTCGTCATCAGCAGTTTCTGGCTGGGCTGGACGGCGAGGGAAGACGTGAGTCCCAGAATTCGCACTTGGTCTTTACGCGGCTGACCCAATCAGATCCACTGGATGGTTCCTACTGCTGCAGGTGTGCTGTTCGGCATGGGCTACCTCTGCCTGTTCATGGCGCTGCTGAACTACCTTGTCGACGCGTACGAAGTCTTCGCCGCGAGCGCGATGGCTGCCGCCTCGCTGTCGCGCTCTTCGTTCGGTGCCGTGCTGCCTTTTGCTACGAGGCCGTTGTATAGAGCTTTGGGCGTGGCGTGGGCGACTAGCTTGTTGGGGTTCTTGGCTGTCGCGTTGTGTGTCGTGCCTTTCGCGTTCCTGAAGTGGGGCGGGAGGATGAGGGAGCGGAGTAAGTTCTGTCAGTACTTGAGGATGAAGAAGAAGGAAGAAGAAGAGGCGTTGCGGAAAGAGAAGGAGGGAGAGAAGGAGGCAGAGTTCAGGGTGAAGCCGGACGAGGTGAAGGGGAAGGAGGAGGTGTGAGATCCCTCACTCTCACGTTGCAGAGAAAGGCGGTTATAGCAGCAGAGTTGTTTTAGCTATTAAACGGCCTTTCTGTGCGCAAAATGCTCACCAGGTGACACTGACTGCCTCCTATCGCTACGGAAATATAAATCTTGCGTCCCGATATCTCTGCAAAGCGACAACTTCGATCACATCTACTGGATGTCCTCACCTCAGTGGGAGAAGTCACCCTTGCTCGCAATGGACATCAGTAGATAAATCATCGAGCCTGCTGATCTTCCTCTGCACATCATGCTACTTGCTTGCAGATTGCGTACCTGCACCAAACCTCTTATCATACTTACCGCGATCCTATTGCTCGTTGTTTTCACCAAGACCAGTCGACGCTCCATGTCTCCCTGGAAATTCATTGTCAAAGCGACCATCAACTATCCGTCCTTGTCCAACCCTTGCAACGAAGTACTCGCCTTACACAACAAGCAAAATGCGCACTTCGGCTACGTGCAATACGAGCTGCATGTTCCTATCGTGAAAGGGCGAACGAACTTGTTCTACTTTGTTAGCCAGCATCACGTGCTCTGTTACATAATCATCTGTAGGGTGTATATTCCCTCTTCCCCTCATTAGATAGGAAACAACCTAGTCCCTCTTTTCTACGCCTGGCCTCTGCCCGCACACAGTTATGAGCCCGGTTTGCACCTCTTAGACTGCGCTACTCAGCACTAAAACAGCTCTAGACGTGTAACTGACAACGACTACGTTCACTTCTACCTCGTTTTGTCTACTGACAGCTGATCAGCGTCAAAGACCTTTCTAGTCGACAGCCATCAGGTGGTGTCGCTAACGGACCAGAACTGCTGCTCTGTACAGAGATCAGTTTGGTGATTAATCACGAAGATCACGATGTCGTACAACGACGCTGGAGTCACACGAGTGACCGTTATACTGGATAAACCAGTCGATTGGGAGTCATGGTTCCAGCTACGACGAGAGAAAGCCGTCGTAGATGCTATTTGGAAGTACCATGACATCTCGAAACCACAGAGCGAGCTACCGAAGCTCGAAGAACCTATCAAACCACTGCCCAGCGATGTCAGAGCTGGAGCGACAGCGATTGCCCAGCTGGACGCAGGCCAGCAGGCAGTGTACAGTGATCTCCTCCACGACTGGAGATATGAAAGAGCAGAGTACGCGAAGAAAAAGCAGAAGGAAGGCGAACTTCTTTTGGATATCAGCCGTACGATTGCTGCTCGTCACCTTTACCTCATCAACGGAAAAGATGAGGTGTACGATCGACTGATCGCTCTCAAGAAGCAGTTCGCGCCGACAACTGCTACACGAACCAGAGAGCTAATCGTCAAGTATCGATCTCTGCAGGAAGGCCCTCAGAGTCGCGATCTCGAGCAGTGGCTCGACGACTGGATTCACATTACGAATCAGTGCAGGGAAGTAGACCTTCCTGAAACAACGGGCTGTCGAGCTCAGGAGGATTTCCTGTCAGCTATCAGGACGATCGCGCCAGAATGGGCAGGATCATCGCATCATGATTTAATCATGAAAGAGACAGCAGGCAAGACGAATGAAGTTCAACCGGTGGCAGACTACATCGCTCAGTTCAGAATCTATTACCGAAGAATCGGACCTACTGCGGCATCACTTGGTACGTTTGCGTCATTAGGTGTATCAGCCAAGTCAGAACAGCATCAGAAGGAGCAGAGATCATCGAGATCAGCTCCATACAAGCCAGAATGTATCTGCGGGAGCAAGCACTGGTATAGAGAGTGCTGGTACCTGTTTCCAGATCATCCGAAGAGACCCGAGGACTTTCAACCGGCTAAAGCTGTGCAAGACCGAGTAGCAGCAGCCTTGAAGGATCCAGAGCAAGTTAAGAGAATCAATAAGCTCCTAGCTCGGCACGGCAAGAGAGTAAAAGGCACAGATGAGACGCTCACACTTGATGGTGGGAAGAGCAGCGCAAGCTTTGTCACCTACAACAGCTTCTCTGTCGCACAGGTACAGCAGAAGGCTTTGCCAGCGATACGTAATCGATGGATACTCGACCCAGGCTCGAATATTCACGTATGCAACTCGACGAGATTTGGCTGGCAAGAGACACGGAAGGCAAGACCTCATGAGATGGTCTTAGCAGGAGACTCAACCTTGGCGATACAGGCCTGGGGAGAGGTGACGTTCAGCGTTAACCGGCCGAACGGTATAGGCAAGATTCAATTGTCTAACGTCGCACTTGTAGAAGGCTTCCTTACAAACGTTGTAAGCCTCTCACGATGCCGAGAGATAGACGTGCAGTTCGACTCAGGGAGAGATGCAATGTATCAGAAGCATCCATCAAACGTCATCTGTTCGCTTAAATACGCAAATGGGCATTGGATTGTCGACGCTGAAGAAAATGATCGCCTAGCTCTGAGCAGCTTCGCGGCGACAGTACGGCGAGCGTACAAGCCATCGCGAGAAGATCGACGTCCAATTCACACATCCCATGTCGAAGCTCATGAGATGTTTGCACACGCTGGCAAGGACGTGATTGACCATCTGAGTAGGAATGTACAGGGTATAACTCTTGACAAAGACGCCAGAGCTCCAAGGATGCACGAGTGTGAGACCTGTATACAATCAAAATCGGCAGCTCAGGTCAGCAGACGCGCGTCAGATGATCATGCGACAAGGCCTTTCTATCGAATAGTCGTTGATCTTGTACAGCTCATACCGACTGGAGAAACATGCTACAATGGAGATCGCTACCTGCTGCATGCAGTATGCGAGTACTCAAAGTGGCACGAAGCAGTGACTCTTGCGAACAAGTCACTACCAGTAGTGATAGCAGCTCTCAAGGCGCTGCTACACAAGATTGAGCGACAATACGGGTACACAGTCATTGTGCTCAAAGTCGATGGGGATCGTGGCTATGGCCTCGAACTCTACAGAATCGCGAGGCAAGCAGGCCTCAAGATTGAGCTGCGTGATCCTGACACGCCTGAGCAGCTTGGAGCTGCAGAACAAGCCGGAAACATCATCATTACGAAAGCAAGATCGCTCCGCATTAAGGCAGGTCTACCGAAGTCTCTATCAAATGAGCTAGCGATCACGGCGACAAAGATCACGAATGTAACGCCTACGAGATCTATTGATTGGAAGACGCCGTACGAACTCGTTCACGGCAAGCAGCCTTCAGTCGCGCACTTCTCCCAGATTGGGTGCAAAGCGTACACGCTTAACAAAAAGCTGAAGAAGGCAGATAAGCTAGAGTCTCGTACATTCGTTGGATACCTTGTAGGGTATGACTCATCAAACATCTTTCGCATCTGGCTGCCGAAAAAGAACCAGGTGATACGTGTGAGAGATGTGATATTCCAGAGAAGCAGCCTCTACAACGACCATGAGAAGGCTGAGAAAGAAGATATTATGCAAGAAGAGATTGAGATCCTCAATATACTGCATACAGCGGAGGCAGAGGCAGATCAGGAAGTAGTAACTGAGCTACAACAACGTCAGCAGCTTTCTAAGGATCAGAGCTTTCTGCCCACACCAGAACCGTCAGATCGCGGTACTGTACCACCTCAGGAGTGGACAGGCAATGACAGAGATCTAGACCGAGCTTCCGAGCCGGCAGAACAGATCAGTGTGGAAGATCAGCAAGGCGCTGAAGATCAAGACACTGGGGAACAGATTCAAGATCAACTGCTTGATGAGCCGCAGACGCATCACGAAGATGATAGATCTACAGCCAAAAGCAGCGGAGACGGACCACTACGGCCAGCTGTGACGAGCAAGCGAGACCGTCCACGAAAGCAGCCATCAACATGGGCAAAAGGATGGAGCAATACCGAGGACTACGTACCAGATCGTCGACAGAACAACGCTCCAAAGATGGCAGACCCATCAATCGTGAGCAGCAACATCATTACGGGTAAAAGAACCAGGAAGCCACCAGATCATGCTCTAGCTACGTACTATAGAGCATTTGCAGTAGCAATGAACCCGACAGCCCCATCAAAGCTCACAGGAGAAATGCCAAAGCTACGATTACATCGCGACCAATTGCCGGATCCACCAAAGCGATGGAAGGATCTGAACAATCATCCATTTGGCGCTGAGTTTGCACAGGCAGCACGAGCTGAGCTTGATAGCTGCTGGGCAAAAGACTGCTTCAATCAGACAGAGGCAACTGCAGCGACAGCAGATGCTGAGGTTCTACCCTTGATGTGGGTATTCACGTACAAATTTGACGAAGATGGATACCTATACAAGTTCAAAGCGCGTATATGCGTACGAGGAGACATGCAAGAGGCTTGGGGAGACACCTACGCGGCAACGCTAGCAATTAAAGTCTTTCGAGCCCTCATCGCGTTAGCAGCAGCATTCGACCTACAGATGTTTCAGTTTGACGCCATGAATGCTTTTCTCAACGCGAGATTGCCACGCAAAATGTACTGCCGTACGCCAGAAGGATTTACAGACGAGCTTGGAGAGCTACTTGAACTACAGCGCGCTCTCTATGGCCTCAAAGAAGCTCCATTGCTCTGGTACCAGGAGCTATCATCGACCTTGAAGAAGCTTAGCCTAGAGCCAGTGCCAGGAGTGCCATGCTTATACACGAATGATCACTTGATCGTATTTTTCTACGTGGACGATATTGTCGTTCTTGTTCACCCGCTCAACAGGGGCTATTACCAGACGTTCAAGCAGCAGCTGCTTACAACGTACGAGATCCGTGAATTAGGCGAGCTGAAGTGGTTCCTTGGTATCCGCGTAATCCGCGAGGAGCTCAGTCGCTCTATCTACCTGACTCAAGACTCATTCATCAATAAGATTGCAGCAAAGTTTGACCTGAAGTCAAGCGTAAGATGTCCAGATGTTCCCCTAAGGGACAATCCCCTTTTGCCATCAACAGAGGAACCAAGTGCTGCGCGAACTCAAAGGTACCAGCGGCTAGTCGGCTCACTGGCTTACATTTCGACTTCGACACGACCAGACGTCGCGAGAGCACACTCAGTACTTGCACGTCATCTGCAGAATCCCGGGCAGAAGCATATGTACGCAGCTTGCCATGTATGGAGGTACCTGATAGGCACGAAACACTTGGCTATTCGAGCGTCCGCAGATAAGCAGCAAGGCATAACGAGCATCACAATGCTATCCCAGCAAGAGCACGAGCATGAGCCTCTCTTCTATGGTGCATCAGATGCTGCTTTTGCCGACGAGCCAGAGACGCGACGCAGCTCTCAAGGCTATATCTTCAAGCTGTATGGACTGCCTGTTGATTGGAAGGCGACAGTCCAACGATCAGTCACGAAATCGACTACAGAGGCCGAGCTACTCTCTCTATCAACAGCCGGATCAGAGATGGAGTGGTGGCAGCGCTTCTTTAAAGCGATCCAGTTTGACCCAGAGTTAACACCAGCACTGTGGTGTGATAACCAGCAAACTGTCTTAATCGCAACAAAGACAGCTGACAAGCTTCAGACGAAGCTGAAGCATGTAGACGTACACCATCAATGGGTACGCCAGGAGGTAGCAGAGGGCAGACTGCAGGTAGATTGGAAGGCTACTGCAGAGATGCCAGCTGATGGCCTTACGAAGATCCTTAGTCGTCAGAGACACGCCAACTTTGTACGCCAGCTAGGACTAAGCGATCTATCATCCAAACTGCGAGACAGATCAGATTCAGGTCTGTAAACAGAGGGTCCTACAGAGTAAGACGTCTAGCTTTGGAGACGCAAGACGCTCATTTACAGCTTTCGTTTCTTGCTATTCACTCAAGCTGGGGGGGTGTGTTAGCCAGCATCACGTGCTCTGTTACATAATCATCTGTAGGGTGTATATTCCCTCTTCCCCTCATTAGATAGGAAACAACCTAGTCCCTCTTTTCTACGCCTGGCCTCTGCCCGCACACATACTTCCTGATCTCCATAATCACCGACCAGCTCACGAAACCAGTCGAGTCGCGCGCAGAATGGATACTGTGCGTCTCGCTCCCATGCCTACACGCTCTTCATCCACACCATTCGAGCGCTGACCACGGTACAGGTACTTTGACCCAGACACCGTGCCCCTGCACCTCACACTTCCACTGGAACTTCTCCTCCCTCCCCCGCTGGCACCCGACACATCAAACACCGACTCCTTCGAAGCTTTCAAAGAGCTCTCGCTCATACTCCCCGCGCCAGTCGCGCCAGTGAACACCAGGAACCACACCCTGGATCTGAACACCTTCTGGCTGCGCACCACACCTTCCACACTGCGCATCCTCAGTGAAGCGCTGCACGAGCTTCATGCTTCGACCGAGCTTCCCAGACCTGGCGAGGATGTCGCTGCCTCAGCGCTCCGGGGAGTCCTCAATCGCCCAGAAAATACGAGAGCGGCGGTGTACCAGCCATCCGAGTGGTATGGGGGGCGTACAACACCAGGCGCGGACGGCGGTGGGATGACAGGTATGAGGGTATTACTTGCGCACCCTGCGATGGGTAACGCATTTGAGCGCGCTAATCAAGCAAGTCCGTTATTGGACATCGCGGGGCGCAACGATGGCAGTGAGGAGGTGAGGAGGGAGAGGGAGAGGGAGATATCTTCATTCTGGGCCCGCGAGCTTGCCGCGCGAAAGCACTAGGGTCGAAGTAATGGGCCACTTAAGGGACGGCAAGAAGTATGGATATCTTCTGCACGTCGAAAACGAAAGGAGCGAGGAGCTTGCGTTGATAGTCACGATCAGTCATGCATACAGACCCTCGTAAGAGTAGCCAGTTTGGCCTTACATCTCAGGCAGCAGATAGCACTCAAGAGAGCGCCATGCCATCAGAAGTGCAACAGTAACGTGCAGATAGAGATACGGAAATAGCTACGAATGACCACGAACTCCACCCGCCAAACGGTCAAGGAAACAGAAAAGGGACGCGGGTCTCATGATTTCGACGTCACCTGTGAGATGCAATTTACTTTTCCTGCCATTTTTGGAGCGAGCACCTTGTGCCCCGACACGATAGCATGGATGATAAGACTGGCGAGCATGGGACTTAACGGTTTCGACCGAACCGGTCAAAGCTTTTCTTAATGTCCGATTGCTAAGCATAGAGAATGTATGAAGGGCACGGGGCTTGGGAGTCTGGTGTGAGTGGTGCCCACCTCGGGAGGAGTTGTTCATGTCACATGTGCTCTGTGCGCGGTGGCCGATGTTGCTGGTTGCTTCTACATGACGTTGGAGGTCCGATCTTGGAAGTTGGTTGACGAGCATAAAGTCAACGAGCGTTGCCTTATGCATCGCACTATACTGCAAGGATCGTAGTTTGAGGGATCGATCACAGTCGCAAAGCTTGTCAATGCATCGTGGTGATAGGAGTCGACACGAACTCGGAACATAGTGATCATGAATCAAGTGGAGAACACCGCTTATTGCTTCTCAATTACACAACTAGTCGGCACAAGCCCCGAGACGCTCAAAAGTCACTACTAACATAGGACCACTGAAACCAGCTAAGTGAGTCCAGCAACGAAACTCACAAGGGCTAACTTCGCTATAATGAGACAAGGAGAAACCCAAGAGAGCGCAACTATCAACTCCAGAAAACCGCGCCTAGTGATGGAGTTTGCTCGCAAGAGAGTAGAGGGAGAGGTAAGAAATATTTCAGATTTCGATCGGGACCACCGGTAGACATTCGGTAAAGAAAAGAGGCGACAGAGAAAGGAAAATGTCGAGGTGGAGCATTACGTCCTTCGCTTGGTGCGTTCCCCTTTTCCATGCGTCTTGCCTTCTCTAACTGGTTGTAAATGCTCGCTAAGACAGGAAAGGACAAATCCATCGTAACCAGAAAATGGAACTTGAGCTAACGGTCAACTCGTAAATGCTGTGTGCTCCAATCCCAAGTGCTGAGGTTGGAAGGTATTCGCCAAGACGCCATGTCCAAGAAGTGGATGCATAATCATTAGAAGAAATGTGTGTGAGGTTTCGACAACTCGTGGACTTCCATCTCCTAAGCGCGGTGTTAGCGAAGTTCACATGACAAAGAGAGGTCGGGTCTGCATACCATTTTGAAAGAATTGAGCTCCTCTTTGATTTGCTGGGCAAGCATAGGAGTGAGCCTATTGCAAGTTGCGATATCTCCCCTGCGGTCATAATCGTGGGGTGACCATGCGTCGTGGAATTGAATGCGGGGACTGAACGAGATGTTTCTGCCGGCCGCTGGTGTGACCGGCAGGCTTCTCGTACTTCCGTTCGTGATCTTCGGGGGTTTCGTGAAGTAGTCGTCGCTGTTCGCCTTGCCCTTCTCGTGTGTAGGGGTGATAGGTGCGTTGATGGCGAACGTTGGGTTCGGTCCGTCTAGAGGCCGCATCGTGGGTGACCCAGAGTCTGAATTGGTTCCGTTGTCTGTACGATGTTAGCCGAGTACTTCTGAAACATGGCGAGAGTACAACTTACGTTTTAAGATACCCTTCTTCATATTCGACAGAATCTCTGCACGCTCACGGTCTCCGCCTAAGATGCTCTTCCGGCCCAAGTCATTGGCGATTGATCCATCCGCGTTGACGATTTCTGCGCTGCGTCCGGCATCGATCGAGTTACGCTCGAGTCTGGGATATCCGGTTCCGCCACGGACCTGGTCATGAGCATTCGCGTTGACGTTAACCTTCTGGCGTTCGGCTTCGACCGAGACCATAGAGACTTGACCAACACTAGGCCTGGAGATTGGCCCATCAGCAGCCGGAACGCCAATAACAGACTTCGGTCTGAACAGCCCTTTGATGGACCTGGTACCCTTCTTCATCCCACTGCCCATTTTTCGAAGCATGATCGAAGCAGACGATGCTGCTGACTGGATGGAAAGATTATCATTCGAGCCCATGCCACCCTGGCCAGAGTAGATACCAGCACCAATGCCAGCAGCTTCCTGCTTCGCAATGATGGCTGCCTGCTCCGCATCTTCATCAGACTGATACTTGTCTTTTCTCAGCCTGGCGCGTTCAGCTGCAACGGCGTTCTCGGCAGAAGCACGCCTGAGCTCTGCAGCACTGCCAAAGGAGAATGCTCTCCTGAGACGCGATTTCATTCCCTTGTCCTTCTCATTGACAGCTGCGAGGTGCTTCATAGCCTCGCTGCCAATCTGGTTGTTCGATTGCTCGGGTGGAGAGATTGGCTGTGACAAAGGAGAAGGTGCAGTTCGTCGTGTGGATTCGGTTCCCTTCACAGCAGGCTTTCCGGTCACCGATCCTGCATTTACTGCTCTGACCGATGTGCTCGATTGTATGCTGCCGGCGCTGCCTTGCCTCTGATGGCTGTGGCTCGAGGCTGGCCGGCTGCTAGGTCGACCCGAGTTCGACCCAGGTCGGGTTGGAGCAGGTGTCGCCGTCTGGGCTACGATAGGCGCGGCAGGAGAAGGAGCGATGGCTTGCCCATTGCTACCCTCCACACCTGCGAAACTGCGACGCCTGTAACGCTTCGCAGAGTCTTGCGTGCCGACTTGAACGAGGGTGTTATCTGCACTGTTCGCCCGATTGTGCCCGGGTCTGCCAGTTGGTGTCAAATCAACATCACTGGCTGATGTGTCGTGAGTCGAATTCGTGGGGGTACTGGCTATCGACGAACGTTGCGTTGCTGTCGGCGTGGAGCCACTAGTTGATATGCTAGCAGATGAGTCCGTCCTTGTGGCAGCTCGCCTATAGCGGCCAGGCGAGGCTTTGACAGGTGCTTCGTTAAGGGAAAGGGAGAGGTCTGGGATGTCAGTCGACAGAGTGATGCCAGTAAAGTCACCAATTGGTTTGATGTCGCTGTCATCTTTCGAGCGACTGGAGGAGCCAGAGGTCGACACTGTCGAGTCGGAGGAGGAAGATGGGTGGGATGGATGACCTAAGCGAGCTTGCTGTCGGTTCGGGAGCTGCTGCTGGGCGGCCTGAGACGTCGGCGAGGATACAGAACGAGTGTCCTGCCGCAACTGGGGCGTGCTGGAGAAGGCATAAGGTGCTATTGGCGCCGAGGTGCCCCTGTAGCCTGTGCCTCCAGCCTGTCCACTGTAATTCCGCTGCATCTGCTGGCGCTGCTGGTGGGATTGCGGCGGCGCATTCTGGTAGTTGTCGGGCGAATAGGGCATTGTAATGGGAGCGGTCGTCTGGGAGATTGGCGCAAGTACCTGAGCCATAGGGACCTTTTACGAGACGACTGTCGAAGCTCGATCGAGGTCGGCTGGGGGTTGCTGTCGACAAAGACGGCGACTGAAGCGGCAATGGTGAAACCTACACGAGCGGCAGTATCAGCAGCTGTCCCATGGTCATGTGTTGTTTTCGTTTGGTGGGCGATGGAAAGAGATGGTGAAGACGAGTGCTCGGTCATTAGCGGTCATAGACGGGCACGCAGTGAAGGGAGGCGGCGTGACGAGCGACGGCCCCTGGAGCTGGCCCCAGGGAAGGTCACCAGGGCAGGACGGAGAGCAGTACCTGGTACAAAGGAAAGCAGAAAAGCTATTAGAACAGAGAATAGAAGTCAACGACGGCGGGCGGGCGGGCGCGGAGAGGCTGTCGTGAGTTCGACGGAGATGGCAGCAGTGTACCAAGCCTCCCGAGACGGTGTTCAAGCGTGCATTGGACGGTCACTCGAGTTGTGGGCGCGGCGAACGACGAACGGGTCAAGAAGCAAGCAGAAAGGAAAAATATGGAGTGAGGGTGCGTCGTCGGCGACAGCGGGTGGTGGAAAGGTTGGAGTCGGCGGCAGAGCACTTCTAAGGGGGCAGTACGCTAGAGGCACACGGACCTGGCGTGGAAGAGGATGGTGCAGAGTGCAGATGGGTCCTAGCCCTGGAGCATGGCCGTCCATGACCCATCACGCCAGCGGCCAGCCGTTGCCATTTGCCCACCATCGTTGCTATGCGCTCACAGTGCGTCTAGGTGCAATTGCCTGCGACAATTGCTGGTCTGTTTTACAACCTGCCGTGCGCGCTGACATGCACTGCGCTGCCCGCCGCTACCGTGCTCGCCGGACTGGCAGGAGGGGAGCGAGGCTGTTGGCGCTCTGAGTCTCTGGCTACCAAGCTCTCGCTCTAAGTTCTCGCTCTAAGCTCTCGCTCTAAGCTCTGCGCGGTTGCTCGCACACCACACTGGCAATCGCGCCGATCGCCTAGGCACTCTGCCCGTTGCAGGCTGCACGCCCGTGGCCGCTTGGAACAGTGAAGAACGGTCACGACACTCAGTGCTCGGCCTCTGTGGGGCGGCATCGCGTCCTGCTACCCACCCCCAGTCGCCGTCCCTGGCCTATAGGGTGCTCGAGCGCGCCTGATATCAAGCAGCGCGAGCACCATCCCTACATCTGCATCTTCACTCCAGGCTTGCACCAGGCAGAGGTGCAGCTCGCAGCGGCCAAGTTCTTGCGCCCGTCCAGGGTCTTCCGCGCCACAGATTCGTCTCGCTGCGGCGCGGAGCGCAATCTGGATGCTAGCCTGAGGTCACCGCAGAGGTTCCATGCCTCCTCCACCGAGTGGGAGGTTCTCGCGCATTCCAAGCGTGCGTTTGCATCGCCTCGGAATCTCGATGCCCCGGAAGCAGCCTTGGCCTGTACGACTACCAAGAGCTCTTGACATCAGCCATTGAATCTGCACGTTTGGTATTTTGAAAGGGGCCATCTGGTCTTCTATGCATCATGGCCGTGCCATTGGCTCCGTGCGTCCACTGTCGCCGCCAAAAATACACTGCTCAATACCTCTAGCCTCCGCCAATACGAGCGGGATCCAGTAAAGAGTGTGAAGGTTACGAGACCGGCGGTCGAGGAGAGCGAGCAAACACTCCCAGGCTCTAGCAGCCATCTGCAGGCCGCGTTGAGGGGACCCACGCACCAGCGTCCACGCGGCTGAGCGTTTGCAGGCGGTGGAAGTGCTGCAGAGAAACGGCGTGGAGCACGCAGCGCCAACCAGAGCCTGTAGAACTGACAGGGGTGTCGTCGCTGCCGTGCATCGATAAAAGACACTAACGACGCTTGACGGACACGGCGGCCGCGACTTCAGACCTCACCGACATGTTTGTACCCCGCTTTGTAGATAGACTGCCGTCTTTGAAGATTGCTCAATTCAAAAGCAATGTATCCTCGTCGCGGCTTGCTCTCCCGTCATGCATGCAGCTATCGAGTGCAGCCATCATCACACGGCATAACCAGGGTCCTCCACCCAGATCGCTGCAGGTCTCGCAGGCTTGTCAACTGATCCAAGTCAATAAATATTCCGCGTCTGGCGGGGATAAACAATGCGACATCTCGCTAACGCGTGGGGAACCCGCCCGCGCCCAGGGAGATGAGATCGTGTTTGATGTGCATTTGCCGTCATCTTGTTTGATTGCGAGACTCGCCTGCGCATACACCCTTCAACGAGAGCCTTGCCAACATCTTATGGCCTGACCCTTACAATCACAGCGCGCATCTCGGACATGGGTTCTGCTCATGTTGCACCATGCAAACAGACCCCACTATTTCTTGCGGAACGAACTGGGATGACGCGTATTACTAGGCGACTAAGGCACTACCAGGGCTAAATATGGCCAGTTGCCACTTCTGATAACACGCTCCTGCCGCTTCGGTCT
Organism: Didymella arachidicola; assembly: GCA_016630955.3. NCBI lineage: Eukaryota > Fungi > Ascomycota > Dothideomycetes > Pleosporales > Didymellaceae > Didymella > Didymella arachidicola. The sequence continues at coordinate 982,045 of CM049987.1, forward strand.
ATGGCGAATTCACCGCCAGACTTCGTGTCCGCCTCATCTTTCAGCAGTACAGAACCTCAGCGTTCGCGGCCACAGCATACTTGTATCACGACCTTCCCGCGCGAGCCGCAAACCTCGCTGTCGATTCTCGTCACCGTCGAGCCTTGTGTGCTCTTAGCTTTAATTTTAAGTTCTCGCCGATCCAGACAGCCGGTAATCTAGACAGAAAGAGCAGCCGCAGTCAGTTCTCTGAGTGGTTGCTTGGAAAGAACTGGAAGTCGACCTTTCCATCTTCGAGTTTTGACGGTCGTTCTCCTCTCCGTCATGTATACGAACAGGACCGATTGATCCTCTCAACGTTGTTCTGACCCCCATAATCGTACTATTGCGTATGATTTGTGGATTTGCATCTGATACATCTTCGCATGTTTACAGGTACCGAATCTTTCAAGGCCTTCATTGTGTTCTCGTAGAGATTTCGCGACAATTTCGCACCCCCGAAAAGCTGGACAGGACGACCTTCGCGATATGCCGCATGGAACAAGTGCGTTGGTCCACCGATCGACAGCTGCCACCTCCATCACCGTACCGAGTACCACGACCAACGGTATTATGATCTTTTGCCGTGCTTACTACGCGCTATGCTGAGGTTCGACTTTGACGCGTATGTCAATCGGTGTTTAGCTGCAAGACGTGACAAAGCCGAGAATGCAGGCCCTGGCTCCTGCCATCCAACTCAACGGTTCCGCATTGGGAAGTGCGCGATACCATGACCTCAGCAACTTCGTTACCCCGCTTCGGGAAACTCACATTCCTCCACACGTTTTCTCCAATCTCTTTAGAGCGCTTCCAGCTGTCTTTGTGGATCTCTCGCTGCACCTTGTCGAATTCATCGCGATTGCTTGCTCAACAGTCCACAACCCATCGTCACGCTTGCTGTCAGCCGGTGACCCCACCAGCCAGTCCGCCTCGTACTGAACCGACCGCTGGTTAACTTGAACTCAGGCTACGCAACAAACAAGTTGGCGAGCCCGTTCAACGTTGCGCACAGCTTATGGCTGTCGAATGGCGTGCAGTCCTATCAGAAAATGCAACCAATCTCAGGGTTGGGACTTGCAAAAGTAACTGCTGAGCTGAGGCTCAAGGCCGGATCGACAGGCCCCTCGGCCTAACAGCCGCCACCTGCGGGATCTCAAAGAACAAGTGCATCTGGGTGCCGTGGGCCTGGGATGACCGCATATGCGGAGTTCTCCGTACAACAGGCGCCGTTCATTGTCTCTGCTCTTCCGCGACTACTGCAGCTCAACCGGTCGTGGGCGTTTCAAAGTTCTCAACGTCGAAGCAGATCGTCAAAGACCGGATGAATGGAGACCGTATGCAAATTCTGCTCACCAATGACAGGCAGAGGCTCAGCAGATGCCATTGAGTCTAACGAGCCACAGGACGTTGTTTGCACATCTGTGATCACTACCAGTATAACATCTGCCTTCACGGTCAAACAAGTCGGCATCTCGGCATAGCGCCCGATGACCTTCAGCCAGATTACGTATCGGCCATTACAGGAATCATGCTATCCAAACTAGCCATTGGCGCGATCTTACAGCTGTCAGCTGCTTCGAGACTCACCTCCACAGTCCACAATCCTCCAAGACATTTTGCAGCATATCCCCCACCAACCCCGCCAACCAGGCCGAGATCAGGGGCACTCCGGGGCACCTCGTCCCTCGCGCATCTTATGGTAATTCAAGGTTGTGCGTACGTTACAGCAAGGCAACCAACGCGATAGCACAACAGCATCGCTCATCCCAATCTCTTGTTTATTTCCAGCGCCCGAAGCTCTTTCGACCCATCATATTGGCTTGCTGATGTCACAGCCTGTCTGCGCGAGCCACGTAAGCTGTCAGTCCCTGAGCCGAGACATCGTGGTCATAATAGTCACACACAAGTACTTGAACCCACAGACTATAGCAAGTTGACTTTCGTACCACCGTTTCAGATAAAAACGTTCAGTGATCGGCAGCCCTTGTCAACGGAGACTGTGTCGAGTCGCAATCTCCCGTCCGCGTATCGTCGATGAAACAACGTGTAGCCGCAATGTTGCGTTCCGACACCCGAGAGATGGGATGCAGGTCGCAACGTGACGACATGTTGTCGATTGTCATCTGAGGTCGCGTGCCAACCTTGCTGTTTGTGCCCCGGTGTCAGCCTGTAAGCTTGCGGACCCTAAACACCAGGACGCAGTTGCTTGCAAAAGGTGATGGTGCGGACAAGTAGTTACATGCTGTGACTTTATCGTTATGTGGTCATTAAATGCTACTGCCTTGCACATTGAATGTGGTTATAGCCAGCAAAAGCAGCAAAGAAAAAAGTGACGCATCGCTTGGCAAAAACGATGTCCGCAGGGCTCGAACCTACAACCTTTGGCGTGTTTCAGTAGGAACCGAAAACCAACGCGCTACCATTGCGCCAGGACACCTTGCTTGAAGCTGATTTGATAGGTTTGATTGGCCAACAATCATTAATAAAAGTGATAGTTCTGTAAGCACATAGTGCGCTTCCGGATCCAATCTTACCACGATCGTCACCTTTTCCTCCATGATTTAACTGTTCAGCGCCACCATCATTTCAATCCCATTCTTGCTTTGACATGTTCTTTCCCGGGAAATTCATCTTCGCTTGATACTGTCATCCTTATCCTTTACACCTGGTCAGCATCGTACCCGCTCCCAAGCTGTGACGGATGCTTCATTCCTCGCATGCGATTTCCCATCGCATTGTCAATCGTGGGTCGCCGCGCCAATACCCGTCGTAAATTCGCGTATACATGATTGCTGTCATCTCAAAAGCGTTCTCGACGCGGAAAAGCTCGAGCAGTCACGATGTTCCATGCTGTACGACGAATATCGCACCGTTTCTGACGCAGGGTCATCAAACAGGACCAGTTTCCACTGACGCGTTTGAACTAGGAAGTGCCAGAGCCAGACAAGGCTTGCTGGCAAGATGTTGCAATGTGCTGCACGGCCCAAGGAACTTCGGCAACTACACAGATAATACAGCTTGGGATGCTGCTTTCTGCTATAGATATGAGTGGCTTCTTTGCGATGGAGCTTCAGCAGGCGTGCTGAGACGCAACGCTTGTTCGATAGTCATAAGAAGTTCAAAATTAAAACCAGGAGTACGACCGAAACAAGGGACACGATACTTGTCACGTTAGGCAGTCGTTGATTGACGCAGTTTCACTGCTCCTCGATTCCCGATTCACGTAAAAAGAGGGCATGCATGCAATCCATACTGCTCACAAGTTGGTATGATTCTTCTAACATGTAACAGCAACCGGATGCCTCTAGTACATTGGGCGTCTGCACCGGCAGTCAAAGCTATTACTACCCGCAGGCGCAGACGTGCGACCAGCCTGCTCCACCGACTCGCGGCCAAAGCCTCCCACCGGCGTTGTTCGCATTTCGGGCCATCGGTCTGACTTTGCAGCTGTGTGGGAGACAAAGTAACGGCGTGCTTATAATAACTTTGGTACACCTTGACAGCATACAATCCAGTAAGACATGGTCTCTTCTTGGCAACCTTGGGCCCCTATGACGGCGCAAACGCGCAGGTATCAGACTTTGTCATCCTGTGCGACTGAAAACAGTCATCGTGATACGGATCCTAGAAGACATGCTGGGTCATTAGGAAAGAAGTTTGAGGGGCGTGAAAAGGAATTGGAGTGAGTGATAGAACTGCAAGCCATGCAATTAGCTGAGAGAGACTGTCAATAGTAAATTGTAGGTAAAAGGAAGGAGCAGAGTAGCCGAGCTACCAGGCATACATGACATGCGACTCAATGAAGCAACAGCGTAGGAGAAAGTATCAAATTACGATATCCAGCAAACTATACATAGCAAGACGGCCAAAAACCCGGAGATATCACGCAAGCAGCCCCGGATCGATCAATCTTGAGCCTTCCTTCCCCTACCGCCGCGGCGCCGGCGCAGACCCACCATACGAATTCTCCCACCAAGGCGCAGGCGCAGGTACAGGCGGATGCTCATACTGATACTTACCACCAACCTCCTCCTTCTCCTCCTCCTCTTCAAAGGCCTCCGCCACAGGACTAGGCGGCGGCGTCACATCCACCAAGTCAAACCCCTCTCCATTATTCCCCTCCTGGTCAAACGCGCTGTAGATACTGCACCGGCTGGGCTTTGGCAGGATGCGGCCTTCGAATTGCACGACTCCGTTGCGGAAGTCGCCTTCTAGCAGGACAGCCTCGCGGCGGTTGGTCTTGGCGTGGGCGGGCGGAGGGACGCGGTACTTGTCCATGTATGTGTTGCGTTGGTCGTCCTTTGGTAAGTCGAAGTTGTAGTTCCGCATTGTGGAGTCTTTTGGAGCGAGGCACTTGTCCACCCACTCGTCGGCTGTTTCGAGAGGATCGAAGCCTCGTGGCTTTAAGGGCTGTGATGGGTCGTTGTATGATAGGATCGAGGAGGCGATACTTAGGTGCGATTGATTTGGATTATTCAAGGAATATGCATAGGATGCGGGCCGAGGAGGGCGAAGTGTGGTGGCCGAGGGCTTCTGGCACGAGTCCTGAATCGAATAGACGGAAGATGCTGGACGAGGTCGTGGAGTTGATTTTGTGCTGAAGATGGAGTCGTGGCGGTGAGGCGCAGGTGTCTGTGGGGGTGTCGGTGATGTGAAAGGCATGGGAGGAATAGACACCCGTGGAGTCGGGGGCTGAATATGCGGAGTTGGAGGCTGGACGTTCGTCTTAGCCTGGTGAATATCCGCACGAGTAACATTGAGATTCCAGCCTTCGAGAACGGTCAGGGTCGCTGAGTTGGGAGGTGGAACAGGCCCGATCTTGGAATCGTGCTTGTGGTCTGTAGCCTGATGATCTGGATGGAAGGGTTCGGATACATCGAAAGCAGCCAATATTTGGTCATCGAGGCAACGACCAGTGGTTTTCGGCATCTGGTCGTGGCTATTCTGTGTGTTGTGGGTAGGTTGCTTCGATTGGCGAAGAGAATATTTTGCGTCTTGCCGGATCGTCTTCAGTTGCTTACCAAAGTCATAAGCAAGTTCAGCAACGTGATTACCTTCTGGGTGAGTCTTCATCCAATAGCGTATAAAACGTAGCCGCTTGCTTCTAACCGACTTCACGCCCTTGTGGCCACCGCTGTGCGGCTGAAGACGACCATACATGCATGCATAGAGTGCGAACAGCACTTCTACATCGGAACCGAGACGCGTCAGCATACATGCTGAGCAGCTATTCTCTTGATATGCCCACTTATCGCCTGCGTCGATTGGGTGTTTGCCAGGTGCTGCAGATCCAGTGAGCGTCCATTCTCTATTAAACATCCGCACAACTGGCTCGAGCTGACGTATTCGGTATTCATGTACTTGGGGCAGAGCGTCAGACAGGATTATGGGGTACAAGAAACGGCCAATCGCCACCTCCAGCTCGTAATGGATCCAAGACCAAACGTCGTTGATCAAGTAGACGTCGAGTCCCTTGTGTGAACGACACAGTGACCCATGCCATGATACGGCTGATGAGCGGAGACGGCGTGGCAACTTCTTGATCGCAGCTTGTGTAGCCTTCTCGAAGCGTTCGTCTCCAGGACCTACCGTGGAGCGTGGATCGGTGCGCAAGATCTGCACCAGATGCTTCATGTCCGAGTTGTGCAGCCGCCGCGTTTCCATTTTTCGAAAGAGTGTCGGCATATCAAACAGTTTCCTTGAGCGAGTACAGAAGCTATTAGTCTGTTCAACAACGTGCGTTATGCCTTTGTGTATTGTTGCTGATGGACAGGTTTCAAGTGCGTTGTACGGATAGTCTCGCAGTGGAACATATTGAAATCAGTCTTCTGCTGGCATTGTGTTGTTACTGTGTGGCTGCAAAGTGACTGGTACGTTTGATGTGACTGCATTGTTGGTGGATGTTGAGCGTTCCAGTACTGTCCGGATTGCCGTACAAGCAGCCATTCTTTGTCAGACACAATGTCCATTGAGTCGCACATCTGACTCATTGTCGACACGGCTAAGACATGGCGATGCAATCTCTTGAGCGGCAAGATGAATGGACCACAACAGTAAGGCGGTTACGGCATCTTGGGAGATATTCAGAGGATAAGGCCACTCCGGATAAAGCGTGATGACCTTTCGATTTTCAAGCTATGGTTCACAGACAAGCTTCTCTGCTAGGTGGAATGAGGCAAGACGTTCCACGTCTGTCCAGCCCCTCGCGCAAAAGATATGATTGGTCATTCTGTTGCGGTCAGCACAATCTGCGCTTGAGTGCTGCTTCACCGGCAGCGCTGCTCTTTCAAAGTCAAGGATCGTTGTGAAGTAAAACAAGTTCGATTGAGTACCGTCGTCCAATCGCCAATACGCCAAATTCCAACCTCATAGAGCCCATGTAGCGAATGGCAGACTCGTAGCGAATGGCAGACTCGTAGCCACGAACCCGAAAAGTTCCCGAAATGCCACGCCGGGCTGGACAAAGATGTCGAAAAAAAAAATGTTGAATGAAGTAATACAGCTGAAGGCGAAATTAGTTGCCACTGACTATACATTAGTTATCGCAAATGCTTGTATGCAACGACTGGAAAAAAGTAACTCTCAACGTGAGCTCTCAGCCCGTAGAACACCCGCTGCTCTACCGTGTAGATTCTGATGAACTTTGTTTGTCAGGTCCTTGAAGCCGCCGGCTGAAGATGAAATGCTCAACGCCTTCTTTCGTGACATGCGAGGGGTAGAAGCCCCCTGTGCGCGCAGGCTCTCATCACTGACAACATCTGCGAGCACAGCGTTGAGCTCATTCTCCTTCTCTTGGTCAAACTTCTCCTGTGCAGTGCGGCGCGCGCGCTCGTACTTGGATGCTGTATCGCCCTTGTACATGGTACCACCAATGCGGTCGAGGTATACGAAGAACGGTTGCGAGAAATTTGTCTTAATTCCCCAGCTTTGATGGTGGATGTCGTGGTAGGCGGCGTTGTTGGGGAAAATGTAGTGAAGAGGGTCGTAGGGAAACTCGTAACCACTGTGGTCAAGGACAGTCTTGATAGTAGATCCAGTGAAGAACCACATGGACTGGCGCATTGTCATTCCAGTGAGGAGGTAGCCGAGACCACCACCAAGAGTGTCAAGCGCGAAGCCCTCGAGCGGGTGGTTGTACAGGGCACCGTAAGCGTAGGGAACATAGAGACGGTGGTGGCGCGAGTGGAAGGTCACTGTTGCTGTCAGCTAAGCTAGTTGTAGGACTGAAATTGCCGTGTTTACCGTAGAGCCACTTGTTCATGTGCATGGCACGGTGTAGCATGTACTCCCAACCATCGATGATGATGATGGCAGCCATGAATTGGATAGCAGGCACCGCATACCAATACAAAAAGCTTGCGGTGTTGCGCTCCCAAGAAGCAAAGGCAGGCAGTCCAGGATAGCGTCCTCCCGCAACGACGGCTGCCAAGGTGGGCTGTGCTGCAGACAGCTTGCTAGCCAAGGCAGTGGGGTTGAGCCCGATGGTCGACAGGATAAAAGGGACGGCGCGCTGGACGAGACGCAGCTTCTGAGCGTACCAGGCTACATCGTAATCTGCAGTGCCAGTCGTGGGCGCGTCGTCGTAGTAAGACAGTCCCATCAAGGCTATCGACTGGATGACCTGCTGCAGGACAACATCTCGAAACACCTCCCAGCGCGTGACGTGGTTGCGCTTGAGGACCTCGGCGGGTGTGTGCAGGCGGTAGTGGGCGAACAGGTCATAGACATCGATAAGGTGGAAGATGAGCGACACAAGCCAGTACGCAACGATTGGGAGTGCGGTTTGCACGGCGGCGTCGGACGCCCAGGAGACGAGTGGTGTGAGAGGCTTCAGGGAGTATTCGGGCAGCGGAGGCAGGTCGTATGAGGTCGTGTTGCTCGCCATTGCGGCGGGAGCGTATGGGGACGGTCTATGCAGCGTGTCGTGTGGAGGAGCGGGGGCTGGCGGCGAGGTCTGCGACTGCTGCTGCAGGGCCGAAGACGGTGATGATGATGATGCTGCTGCTGCTGCGCGCAGTCGGATGCCGCGGAACAGGGAGGTTAGGGGGAAAGAGCGTCGCGAGCAGGCGTTCAGGCGTGCTGGCGGAGGGATTGGTTTCTACGGGGCTCGAAAGGAGAGGCTGAGGTGGGCAGAGCAGCACCAGAGGCCAGTCGTGTGAGAGTGGTGCTGGCGCTGCTGAAAACAGGCGCCGTGCACCATGATTCCGTCTTCCGCCCGACTCCCGACTAGCCTTGACTTGCATGCGCTTCGCCACCCAAGCAGTCCGAGCAAAACGCGTCCGTGCCAGTCTGAGGTGCCAGAAGCGGGCTAGCCCCCGAGGGTTTTCTGCCCCGCCAAAACCCCCCAAGTCCTTGTGCATTTTGTCCTGGTCCCCTCTTGCAGACCTCACTCACTTACTTCTCTCCTTCAAGAAACCCACACAACCGCCACCATGATCATTTTCAAGGTGAGTAACCGCCAACGCTGCGCGGACATCTGCCTGCGCGAATACCCCGCTCTTCCCAGCGGGCGCCAGCATATCCTGCGAACAGTAGACTCTTGGCTGGCCATAATTCGCTGACGCCCGTTCCAGGACATCCTCACCGACGACGAGATCATCTCCGACTCCTACGACCTCAAGGAGATCGATGGTGTCGTCTACGAGGCTGACTGCAAGAAGATCACCATCGGTGGTGAGACCTTCGGTATGCTCTGCCCCGCAAAACACAGTTACTCAAGGAGGGGCACTGACAAGGTGCAGACACTGGTGCCAACGCCTCCGCTGAGGAGCAGGAGGAGGGTGCCGATGACCAGGCCGAGACCAAGATCGATGTCGTCTACTCTTTCCGCCTCAATGAGACCGGTTTCGACAAGAAGGGCTACCTGACCTACCTCAAGGGTAAGTGTCAAATGGCGCAAAACGGTCTCGCTCCTCTCTGACAGTATCCAGGCTACATGAAGGCTGTCAAGGCCAAGCTCCAGGAGAAGGGTGCCTCTGCTGAGGAGATCACCGCTTTCGAGAAGGGCGCTGCCGCGTATGCCAAGAAGATTGTCGCCAACTTCAAGGACTACGAGTTCCTCACTGGCGAGTCCATGAACCCTGACGGCATGATTGTCCTCCTCAACTACCGCGAGGATGGTGTCACCCCGTACGTTACCGTCTGGAAGCACGGTCTCAGCGAGATGAAGGTTTAGATTCTCTCGGGGAAGGACATGTGTGAAGGAGTGGGGTTGGGTTGCTTCATTGATTTACGAATACCTACTGCATGATCAGATGTGCGCCACAGTGCGAAAAACGAAACGAATCTAGACGACCCGTCGGCCAATGCGGCAATCATTTGCGAGCTCTCTTCTCTGTGATTTCGAAATAAGCAAAAATACTCAGAAGCGATGTTTTGACCTGACGAGTGGTAGCGAACGTCTAAACATGCTTGTTTTCGAACGACCCTATAGCCTCATCAGCGTCTAAGTATCGATTTCGAGGCGCATGCTCGTATTGCTTGCGCCTCAGCGGTAAAAACGACTTGTCCCTCAGCCTGCCCGCCGGCTGCGCCAATCAATTGGCAGCAGGTGGGCGACTGACCAACTTGGACCCTTATTCATGCACATCCAAAGCTGCTCAGGTTGCTTTTTCGCGCTGACGTGCAAGCTGTGGTCGAACTATAGCGATAACTGTAACGACGCTAATGCCGCGGGCATGAAATGTTCCCGCACGTGCTCACGCGTGGGTGAAGGCGCGACGGAGAATTGGCCCCTGCGTACCCTTCGTCACCAAGAGCAGCTGCCTAAGGCACCATGTTTGCGCCGCCGGGCCTTCCTCTGTCACTTTTCCCACCCACTTTATTCTTGCTGAAGGGCTGTATTGGACTTTTGGTCCTCACTGTACATAAATGCTTGCATGGCTTCGCAGTCATGCAACAGCCATCCCGCTTGGTCCGTCCACAGGGCAACGCTGAGAGTGGTGCGGGCCAGCGCCCAGCTCCCGCTTCGGTACCGGTACCACCATTGACACCACGGAAGGGAGCAGGAGCAGAGCTGGGCGTTCTCATCCGCTCACTCGAAGACCTATATCAGCTTGGCTTCAATGTGAAATCACAATGGAGGTCACCGGCAACACACACATCAACCGCTGATATAGTAGCACAGAAAATCCAGCGCCTGTTCTACACGTCTCAGCCTACGCTCAATGACGCACTTGCTTCCTTCGCGACTACAGCGACATTCATTCCCAAAGAACAGCGGGCGGACGCGCTGTTGGAGGTACTCCGCAGTAAGACACAGTGTGCAATACCCACTTCACGATCGGCAACACTGCCGAGTACCGAGAACATTCCATCAAAAAGTCTCAAAACATCCCAGCTTTGTAAGTGCGCATTCATCTAAGACTTGTCCCTACACTTGACCATGTGAGGCGTGTCATCTCACGATGAGGCAAAGGCCTGCATCCTACCCCGCCGAAGTGGCACACGTATCTTTGATACTGCGCAAACAATAAATCTAGATGAATGGTCTATCTTGCCTTCCCCCTCTCCATCCATGTCTGTCAGAGAGCTTCACATTGATGTATTCACTTTCTTACACCATACTGCCTCGATAACGTGACAAGGCGCGAGCCTTCGGCTGTTGTCCGTTGTCCCTGGTAGCCAACTGACATTCTACAGTAATTGAAGACACACCCCGATCAAGAGGCATTTTCGACAACTTCAGACGAGATGGAGCGGGCGCTTTGCGGGACGATACCCTAGACCCTGGGTCTCGCACCGATGAGGATGAGGACGATTTCGTGACGCCGCCGTCACCAAGAGCGACATCCAGGTCGTCATCCAGGTCCCCGTCGCCCTCTGTCACGTCCAAGTCCGCCAAAAGAAGAGCAGAGGCAAGTACCCACCTCTCTTTGCAAGTTACTGCCCGGAAGAGGCCCCACGAAGGTTCAAATGAGAATCGCAAGTCCTCGAAGTTGACGAAGATATCGAAGGAGCCAGGGCCCTTCATCAAGCCTCAAGTTCCGGCACCATCAAAGCCCCGGCCGTATTTTATGAAACCATCTCTGGATATAGCACCTTCGTTAAATGCCCTCCCTGCCTCTCAGTCGACGGTCAACACTTCGTTCAACACAATGTCTTCGTCGCAGCAGACCCAGCCAGACACTGCCAGTACCTCCTTCACGTCAGACGCCGACTACACAGAGGTGCCAAAGGGCTCTTTCACAAGGACTAGCTCGACCACTTTGGGCTCTCTCAATGATCAAGACTTCTTGGCCGTAGGTGCCAAGCTCAGTAAGGGCGTTTTCGCAACGGAGGCGCATTCAGAGCCTTCAAACTCACAAGGTCGCGACAGCTCGTCAACCTGGGGCTCATCACTTCCAGAAGAAAATCTTCTCGATGCATCTGTCAAAGTCGAGTCTCTTCACGCCGCGTCTTCGTTCGGTCCCGGACACCTTTCGCCTCAGCGAGTAGCTCAACACATTGGAGGCTCCCAACCGAGTCGCTCGCCGGCAAAGAATGGAGTATTCGCTAGTGCCAAGTCCGATGCAGCGGTTTCGAATCAGTCATTTCCACCTCCTCCAGATGTCAGCGCGCAGCTTTCGCTAGAGAAGGTGTCCATCAATACCGAACGCCCAGCGAATGGTGCGGCTCTGAGTCGAGTCCAGCGCCACTCTCCGCGTGAAAGAACTCCAGTAGAGTCTCCTTCGAAGATAGCACACCATATTCGAGACATTCCGGGACAGGGATTGTTCGTTAGTGAGCCAGATCCGAGCTTACGCGCGATGCCTTTCTTCGCACTATTTATCTGTCAACGTATCGCCCTGGAGCGCTCCATTCCTGTAGCTGAGCTCGTACGTGACATGGATCTGCCATCAGCATGCGCCGATCCTGCGGTATTCTGGGATTCTCTACACAAGCACCCCAAAATTTCTCACGTCAGGTTCAAGGATGCAGATCGATTGTGGTCAGCGCCACAGGGAGGCTACCATGGCTATACCTTCAAGGGTCAGATCAACCTGCGCAGCAAGCGATCAGGGCCCATATTTCAGCTGGACCTGCACCCAATTTTGCCTGATAAGTCATGTCGTTTCCAGCGCAAGTTCGGTGCGGATCGCTTCTTGTATCTCAACGTGCCCGAGCTGGATGTCAATGGGTGGACTGGTGGTACTCAAGAAGATCTATCGATCATTCGTGGGCGTTGGGAGGAATGGCTTCACACCGAGCACAATTTCCTTCACCGCAAGTGGAGAGTCTTCCATATCGAGCCTATGAAGAAGGCGAAGAAGAGAGGGCGAAACGCAGAAGTGACCCACAGATATAGGATCGTACTTTTTGCAACGGAAGGCTTTGGCATCTCTAAGAAAACTGTGGGAGAGCTGCTCGATTGGTTCTTGCCATTTGCCAAGAACCAGGAGCAAAGTTTTTGCAAGGCATATGCCCGATTCGGCTTGGGTCTCTCCAGGACAACGCCAACTCTCGTTTTCAAGCCGTCTCAACTGCAGTTCGTCAAGGACAGAAGGGCGACTGGTGATCTTGAGGCCACTGAGTTCGATGATCCAGGTTTCCATTGGGCTCAGATACCAGGAAAGATCGTTATGAACGATGGATGCTCCAGAATATCGGTAGGTGCTGCAATCGAGATTTGGAAAAGATTCAAAGAGTTCTGGGGCATCAGCGGACCTCTGCCGAGTGCATTCCAAGGCCGCATCGGAGGGGCAAAAGGTCTCTGGATGATAAGTGACGAGTCCTTTACCAAAGATTCCGAGCACCTGAAGACCTGGATCGAGATCAGTGAAAGTCAGCTTAAGTTCAAGCCGCACCCCGAGGATGAGTCCGACGGATCTTTTGATGGAACCCGTCTGACCTTCGAAGTCTCGAACGTCAGCTCGCCACCAGCTCGTTCTGACCTTCATATCTCGTTCATATCAATCATGGCCGACCGAGGTGTGCCTAGAGACGACATCGCCACCTACATGCGCGAGCGCCTTGATACTGCTAGGATTGACCTTCTAGAGAGAGTGAGAGACCCAGTGAAATTATACGAGTATGTCCACAAGAATGGTTCGACAGCGAGAGAGGGTTCCGATATGGCATGGCAAGCTGCTCTGCCTCTGGCTCGGGAAGACAAGATAAAGCTGCTACTTGAGTCAGGGTTCTCACCTTGCAGCCTACAGATCTTAGCTAAAAACATAACCCGGTTCGTTATGAAGCAGCACCTGCTCCAGGAATCGAAGCTCAAAACACCGCTCGGAAAGGCGACATATCTGTATGGTGTTGCGGATCCTATAGGAGTACTGCGACCTGGAGAAGTCCACATCCAATTCTCATCCTCGTTCGTGGACGAAGTGACTGACGAGAAGTATTTGAATCTCAAAGGCCACAACATTCTTGTTGCACGTCAGCCCGCTATCCGAAATTCGGACATCCAGAAGGTACGAGCAGTCAATCATCCGGGTTTGTCTCACCTTGTCGATCTTGCAGTGTTCCCATCTATAGGGCAATTTCCACTCGCAGGCAAGCTCCAGGGCGGCGACTATGATGGCGATATCTTCTGGCTATGCTGGGAAGATAAACTTGTTCAGCCTTTTCGAAATGCACCAGCACCTGTTCAAAGCCCGGATCCTGAGCAATATGGCATTGAGGTCGACAAGAGAAAGCTCAACGACCTCGAAGTCAACGCTGATGACCAAGTGAGCGTCGACCGTTTCTTGAAAGAGGCCTTCAGGTTCAGAAGCGCTCCATCGCTACTTGGTATAGTGACAACATACCTTGACCAGCTGGCATATCACGAGAACCGACTTTCATCGTCCAAGTTGGATCGTCTAAGCGACATACACGATCTCCTCGTGGACGCACCAAAACAAGGCTACACCTTTACCATGGCTCACTGGCCGAGGTATCTCCACAATATCGAATCCAAGTTGAAATTGGAACCACAGATACATAAAGTCGCAATGGACGATTGCGCTGCTGTCAAGGACTTAGGAGATAAAGTTGAAAAGATGCGAGAGAAGCAGTACAGTTACAAGCGCGAGAATATCATCGACTATCTATACTTCGAGATTGTAAGGAGCCACAATATGGTTACAATGAAGCAGGTCAAGGATCTCCTCTCTTCCGCAAGCGAGGCAGATACTGATCTCATCTTTCCCCACGATGAACTTGCTAAGCTCCAAGACCCAACTATCAACGAGGAGCTTCGTCAAGCGAAAGAGGAGATATCGCAACTCCACAATAGATGGAACAGTAGCATGAGCAACAAGGATGAGAAGGAACGACGTATCGACGATTTCGCATGTGTTGTCGAAGACCTCTATACCCGCTTCACCGCCATTGAGCCTGTCAATAAGGATCATCCGACCATCAAAGCCTGGCTTCATCCATGGCTAAGGCCACACTTCCGTCTCTGGGATCGACTCCGTGCTTCGATACTGTACACCACATTGAAGCAGAACGACAAAGCGCAGACATTTGTATTCCAGATGGCCGGCGATGAGCTTGCAAAGATCAAGGCTGAGAACTTTCCGCACACGAGATACATCGTTACGGATATTAGGGCCAATATGAAGCCCAAGCCGATCAAAGCGCCAGTCCCATATGAGGAATGGGAGGAGGGCGATGATGAAGTAGCTAGTGTCCAGGAGCCGACGATGGCATAGTATGCTCATCCACAAAGTATCAGGTATAAACCGCTCCACCCCAGGGACACAACTTCGATAGACACGTCCCGGTGGTTTGTAGTCACACTGAAAACACTACTACTACAACGTCCATGGCCAAGCTCCCGAGCTGGTCCGAAGGCGTCACTGAGCCGTTCAAAAGCACAATACCGGAAGATAGACCGAGACGGGGAGGACAGGAGGGTATATACACGCAAGGAGATCGTTCAAGCCGACCATGCTGTATTTCTTCCCCTCACTAGCATAGCGTCTTACAGCATAGCGGATTGCAGCGTTTCATTAGTAGCGTTCCAACTAAATTCATTCGTTTACGCACCCGCCCGTAGAATCTCCGCGTCCTTTTTGGTGCCTCGTGAAGTGAGTCATGACAAGGAGATCGATGATTCGACTTCATTGAAGTGCTGTCGTTGTATATGTTAAATCATGAACAAGATCAGCCCAGATAACAGCATCAGTTCACGATTGCATCTATGAAGGTCTCGTGGAGACGCAAAGGCAAGCCTCCCTGACGTCCGCACAACATGGTGAAGCGCAGTGACTACGATAGTTTAGGGCTGTTGCTGGTGCAGTACTCAACCCCTCGTCTTTCTTGGAGACTATATGAAATTTCAAAACTCGGAAGCAAGTGAACGTCGTGATGTTCGATGATATTTCCCCAGATTAGGGAAGACAGACGCGTAAATCGAGCACGCGGAGGTCGCAGGACCTGTCCGCGCGAGGGAGTAGAAACTGACATGGGCAAAGCCATTAGCTAATCTGACGCAAGCTCGATGATACCGATGGCAACCCCAGTCCGAGCAGTCTGCCAACGCGAATAGATTCTGATCTGCTGGACACTATCTCTCTTCTTCAACGCGCACTTCAGTGTTCGCAAATCGCCCATACCCTCTCCCAACCCCATAAATAAGCGTCGTCTAGCTCCGCCCAGCACGGTCTGTCTCTACAACTCCTTCTTCAGGAAGTGTTCGGGCCTATGATCCGTCTCGTAATCAACATGCACATACGCCCGTTCCACATCCGGCAGGCTCTCCAGCTTGATCTGCAGCTCCTCGGCAATATCGTGCGTTGCCCTGAGACTGCTCTCTGGATCCATGACGACGTCGACTTCGACGATGAGGCGGGGACCGGAGTGGTATGCGCGGACGGTGTCGATTTGGCGGATTGCTGGGGAGTGTGTCATGGCTTGTTGATGTTAGCTATCCTCTCATATTCACATTTTTGCTGTGGGCTGTGTCAGCAAGGGAGACGTACAGATGTAGGTGATATGCTGCAGCATGTTCGTGTCCGCTGTAACACCGATGAGGAGCTGGAACTCGCTGTAGGCGGTTCTACTCCACAGGAAGATGATCAAGACAGACAACATCATAGCACCCATAGGATCGATCCACCATCTGAGCTTTGCACCACCAACGCTTGTTAAGATACCAAAGCCGTTGATGAATAGATCATTCCTGTGGTCCTCCCACAGAATGCGGACCTGGCTGTACTTGTTGCGGATCGCCCAGCAGTACAAGAACAGGCTGAACTTTGTCGCAAAGGCAATGGCGACGGCGATCACCGAAGGCAGGTAGAAGTCATTTGTGTCTCCGCCAGAGTGCTCAGCGATGTTGCGGATGGCTTCGACGATGATGACGACCGAGACGGTGATCATGAGCGCGCAAAAGGAGAGGTTGCCCGCAGTCTCGATGCGTGCTTTGCCCGAGGGAAACTTGCGCGCGTCGACGCGCTGCACGGCGCGGGCGCACATGATCAGTGTCAGATTGGACAGCGGGTCGAAGAGCGAGTCGGCCATGGTGGTGAACAGCGATAGCGATTTCGAACTGATAGCGGCATACAGCTGGAGGATGGCGAGGAGAACATTGGCTGTGAATGAGCCAATGACGGCGATCTTGTACTTGAGATGGTTCGCGTCGCCCTCTTCTTTTGCCGCGCGCCGGTGGTCGTCCACAGGCTTCAGCAGACGCTCGATATTCTCGTTCTGTGCCTCGTAGAACTCTTCCAGCTTCTTCGCCGTCCGCGCCTTCTTGTTCAAGCCTATCGGTCCACACCCGTCGCGCTTGCGGGAGCTGTTCGCACGGATCTGGGCGAGCTCATCTTCTGGCTTGATGGCTGCAGCAAGATGATAGGGATCGTTATCAGGCGTGTACTGGGGGAGGGACTGTGATTCGACGTCACTGGAGCTGTCGGCGCGGTTCAGGACATGGCTGGGGCGTGCGATGAAGTCGTGGTCGTACGTAGACGAGGTCTCGATGGCTGTGCTATTGCCGTTGAACTTTTGGGCGGCATTCTCTGACGCGCCGGCTGGTTGAGAGGCAGTTGCAGCGCTCACGTGGGGGCTTACAGTACGTTCTGGACGATCAGGGTGTTTGTGGAAAGGGTGTGGTTTCATCGAGATGGCATGATGGAGATCTGGTTCCGACATGGCTGCGGCAAATGTGGGTCTCGGCTTACGATTGCGTTGGAAGTGGAAACACGAAGCTGATGTGTTTCGATGTTCGTGTACAAGAGCTATACAAGCAGCACCAGAAGCAGAGGAGGGGCAGTACAGAAAGAATAAATTCAAGCGCTGGTGTAAGGAAGTGTGTGTAATAAGATCGATGCTACGAAGCCCAACATCACCACGTGGGGAAGATCATGGTAGGAAAGGGTGCAAGCGCGCGGTCTGCCAACGCCGCTTCCAAGGACTTTACTCTCATTGCGATGAGCGCATGGCATCAAGCTTGACTAATATGGCCGACGTCTCCAAAGACTGTTGGACGGACGTCAAGTGCTTCGGAGCATGCACCGTCCCTCGTCACTTCTACCACTAGATGGGCCACTCCAGTTGCATGTCGTAGATTCGGGGCATTCTGCAAGACCACATCTCTGAGCAGAAGGATGGATTCAAAGCTTTTGCTACATGAGTTTCGCAAAAGCCATATTTTAATCGCGACTGCTCTGCTTGCCCAGCTCCATCTCCGGTCAGCATCGCGAACCAAGGCGGTGCGGAAGCGGAGCCAAGCCCGCACCTGCATTAGCGTCATCTGATTACTTTTGCTCCAGGATGCCGCGAATCACTTTCATGCTCCTTGACTCGGAGTC
Organism: Didymella arachidicola; assembly: GCA_016630955.3. Lineage (NCBI taxonomy): Eukaryota > Fungi > Ascomycota > Dothideomycetes > Pleosporales > Didymellaceae > Didymella > Didymella arachidicola. Next base: position 999,789 of record CM049987.1, read on the forward strand.
AGCAGCAAAAGCCATGTTGTCATTGTTAAACACAAGTGACAGACGTTTCTTCGAATTTGTACTATGCATTAAACAGAACTACAAGGCCGCTGTCTTTCATGCCGAAGCTAGTGCGAACGCCATTTATTTGAGCCTAATCAATGAACTGGGATATCTACTCTCCTGACGAGCATTCTTATGCTTCGTCTTACAAGACTTCTGGTGCTACATGACTTTTGGGGAGACGTGCAAAGCGTGACGGTGTGGAGGCGAAGGTGATGGTGTTTAGTGTCGTGAATCTGTACCGGGGAATGGGGCGGGGATCGAACTCGCGGGGTTGAGATTGGATTAGCCTAAGATGATGGCATCGAGTCCATGTGAGTGGCGAGACGAAGAACGACTAGTCGGTTCAGCAGGCTGTGTCATGACCAGGTTGGTGCGCTTGACGAGCCTTCTTCCATGGAATGGGGACCCAGTCGATGAGGCTTGCAATGCATTTCGGGCAATTGTCTCGGCTCATACGCTGGTTTGGGGCCATGAACTGGCAGACCAGGGAATCTGCTGTAGACAGGTGAAGATCTTGGGTTGGGTGAAGGCTAGAAGGTCTTGAACTGGCACTCGCTTGTGACGTTCCGTTTGTTCCGCCCGAATGCTCTCACTCGACTCTAGAGACTCAGTTAGAAGACCGGACGAATGATCATCTAGTCCTGCAACTAAACCCTATCTCGACCTGGGGATATAGGGCATAGGGAAGGCAATGAGAAGATCAGGCCATGACTCCAGCGTTGCCACCTGTGTGTGGGTGGTCAGTGGGACTGTCGTTTTCATTCATCGAAGAAAGTCACCCTCGAGCTAATACGACGGCAAATGAAGTATCGCTCAAGATCAAAATTCCTACTTACCGATTTGACGTTTGATCTGCTCGCGGGCCCATCGAGCGGTGTCACGTGTGCGTCCGCTGAAGTCCTGGTTCGCCCGAGTCTCCCTTGTCATCGCTGTGAGGAAGTCGTGACGGAAGTACTCCCTGACTTCGCCGTTCTGGAAGGTATCGGCCAGGTCACTACGTCGGGTCAGCAGGCATGCACTCAAAAGTCTGATATCATGGACTTACCCGATGACACCACAAGCAGACCTAAGAAGACCCTCTGTCCTGTTGGGATCTTGCTGGATTGTTCGGAGCAGCTCGAAGATCGAATCAAGGAAGGGGACAAGGAGATTGCTCTTGTTGCTTGCCTTCATGGCGTTGATAGCACCATCCCAAGCATCGAGGATACCCTCCCTCAGCGATGTGATGTAGTCGATCATCTCGTAGTTGTTCTCAGTGGTCAATGTAACCTGACCCGCCTGCTGGAGTACCTGCGCCACAACGGCCAAGTAAGTCTCAAATGCGCCGCCGATAGCATGTGCGATGTCACCGAAGCACTGCAGGATCGCAGGCTTCAGTTGGTTGCCAAGGGCAGGACTCTGAGAAGCAAGTTAGCAGCAACATACACGAGTTGTGTTAGTCAATCTTACTCGGAGGTTGTTTAGCAAAGAATTCATAAAGGCATCGCAGTATGGCTGGACCTTGTCCTGTAGTGAACGTGTGATATCAGAAACAAGACCAATGGCAACGGAGCACAGGGCGGGCTCCTCTTGGTTGTTCAGAGCATTGTACAAAAAGGGTGAGAAAGCCTCCATGTACTTCTGGAAATCCTCGTCAAGTGCAGTGGCGATGGCTGCAATAGCAGCGAAGACTGTGTCAGGGACACTCGACTTGGGAGGAAGGGACTGCAGGGTTCCGAGCAGAATTTGCATGATGCGGTCGGACTGAGGCCTGATGTCGCTTTCCAGACGCTGGACAATTGCCATTACAACACTGGCCAAACTTGTCTGCATTTCCTCAAGCGTAAGCTTGTCCTCGACGCTGACAACCTGGGACTGAAGGTTGATCGACTTCTCCAGGCGCTCGAGGATGACATTGGATAGCTCGTTGACTAGAGGGACACTGTCGGCTGCTGCGTTGTTGACGAAGGAGTTGAGCACTTCGTAGGCGGCAGTCCTGAGCTGATTGTCGGCATCACCCCTCTCAGTGACCTGAAGAAGGTGCTGCACACTCTGAGCAAAGTGAGCAGAGAGAGGGTTGCTCTGGCATCCCGGCTCGCCGGCGAACCTGTCAGCCAGGTTCATAAGCGACCAGCAGCAAGATGTGGCCATCTTGGGGTTGCTGGAAAGGCCGTTGAAAAGAGCGCCGATCAGAGGAGGCAGGTGTTGCTGTGCGTCCAGAGCGCCCGGGACAGCCTCACAAATGCGGCCTAGAGCGTATGCGGCGGAGTCCTTGACGTGGATGTTCTGGTCGTCCATCATGCCGATGAGAGTGGGCAGAGCCTGCTTGACGATGGGGTCCAAGACGTGCTCCTCAGGGCCTTCCATGATTGCACCGAAGGCCGAAACGGACGCATCCCTGTAGTGCCAGTCTTCCGAGCGAATATGCTTCTCAATAAATGCAAGAACGGGAGGCATGACAGCGCTGCCAACGCACTGTGCCCACAGCTGCAGACATTGGTAGGCCGCGCGCGAAGTGTTGTATTCGTTATCATCAGCATCCTCATCCTGCTTGGTCATGAGCTCAAGAAGAACAGGCACAACTTCCTGTGTGGCGACACGAGCGAAGTTGAAGTACTCTCGCAGTTCAGTGGAGCCCTCAGCCTGTGCCTGTGTGTTGTCGTCTTCGATTGCGATTTCCTCCTCGCAGACTGTGCACCAGAACTCAACGGCAAGCTTGGCAACGTCCTCCTCGTCGCTCTTCATGCCCTGGATTGTGAGACCGAACAAGGCCTTCTCCATGTAGAAGCGCATTTTATCATAGTACAGACCCATGATGCGGTTGAGACATCCGTACGATCCTTGCTGGATCCGTGTGTCGTCCGCCTGAGTAGCCTCGCAGATGACCTGCATGATGTAATTGCGCTCGCCCTCGTTTTCGAAGTTTGATCGCACGAATTCGATCGAGTCGCTGAGAGCCTGAATGGCGGCCACTCGGATGTCGGGGTTCGTCTCCTCCTTGCGAGCACCCTGTACGACGGCGGTCAGGATGGCGTTGGAGTGGTGTGCCAGCGCTTCCCTCAAATCTATGTCGTCTGTGTCGCAAATGTAACCGATTGTAGTAAGTGAGGCTTGCTTCTGGCTGTCGTTGCCCTGGCCGACATTCTCGACGAGGGTTTGCATGAGCTCCGGCCATTGGTTGAGGGGTAATTCGATCGCAGCGATGGAGGCAATAAGCTGAGCGACGGTGGTACCGACCTGCTTGTTAGGCGTGGTCAATGTACGGAGCGCTAGCTGCTTGACCTCAAGCTTGATCTGGGGGTCCAGGTTGATCCACCTATCCTGAACCTGACGTAATCTGGCATATTCGCGAGCTGTGAAAGCGTTCTTCAGCGCCAGAGCGGCGGCTGTTCGGATGTGTCCTTGGGCATTTTCGTCTGCAAGCTGCCCGCCGAGAATGGAAAGGTACTGAGACTAGAAGAAACATGGCCGTTAGTGTCCATGTGTGGATGAGAGCACGCGCAGCCTTCTCGCGGCGAGGGGCACTTACAAAGTCAGAGTCGGCGGCCTGGGTGAGCTGCTGCTCGGCGTTTGTACGGGTGGTGGCATCTGCACAGCTGTTAGCACATACTGCAAAGCCCCTCTGAGCTTAGCAGAGGTCTCTTACCAGCGGACAATGTCCCCTCCAACACCTGGTTGATATCCATGATTGCAGGAGGGTGCTTCAAAGAGTCAAAGAGGGGTATCGAGCAGCTAGAACAAGAGAGCCGCAGCGGCAGGAGGTGTGCTAGTGAGTGCGGCGAACAAAGTGAGGCCTGCGAAAGTTGCGGTGGGCGCTCGTGTAGGGAGGGAATTTGAAGCGAAGAAGGTCGAGGTTGCCAGGCCGATCTATTCACGTGTTTGGCAGCGCGGGAGTTTTCGTTCTGATGGATTGTGCCCCACTACAGCGCCGGTCAACGAGGCAAAGGAGTAATTAGAAGCTAGTGCGAGCGAAAACAACAAACAAAACAGACAGTCGCTGTTTGATGTAAAGAGAGAAAGTTCTGGAAAATATCCGCACCCCAGGACCAGGCACTTGCGTTCACCAGTCCGCAAGGAAGGCAGCGCCAACGCTTGCCTGGTAACCACACGCCCACATTGGCTCGCTTGGTCGTGCTTTCTCCAGGTCTGCGCTCCCCCGCGCCTGCCTTGTACCCTGCGCCGGAAGTTCCCTCCTATGAGATGAGACAACGTGAGAGATCGAGTGTCTCTTACAAGGTGCTGGCGTCTGATGCTCTTCTCCTTGTCTCGCCGCATTTTCATGAAGCCTTTGTTTGTACCTAACGTTGTCGTCGTCGGGACGCCCCTGATCCACATCAATAAACGCGAGTGGCTCCTACAATGCCAATCATGGCGCTATTATTGGGCAATAGGCGCGCAGCATCACCACTTCGGTCAAGTGCAGACGGCTGGGAAGCTGGGTGTCTCGGAGATAGCGAGATGGTATGGATGGGAAAGTATGTAAGCATGCGAAGAAACCCATAGAGTATGTACGATCAAGGGCACGCGACAACGCCAGCCATGCAACCATGCTAAGCTCTCAACACCACTAGGTCCTCATGTTCTCCCTCTGCGCGGGTCGTTGGCTTCCTCTTTCCTCCAGTCGCGCATCTCCTTCGTGCCCAAGCTACCTAGACCGCCCTCGCCCCTCCGTTCCCATCCTCCTAACCTGACGACCAGGCCTGTGGCGTTGTCGGCGCCCTCACTGCCTGTCGAGGTCTCGACAGCAAAGCTTGTGAGATCCCTCGCAGCCTGGTCAGGAGTCTTAGCTTCCTTGACAATGTCAACAATCTCTTGGTCAGAGAGATGGCCGCAAACGCCGTCAGAGCAGAGGACCATAAATGAATATTCTGCGGGTGAGAGCTCCACTCTACGGATCTCGGGTTCCGCAGACACACCGATGCGCTTCGAAGTCATGTCACCAAAGGCTCTGGTGTTGGCTAGGCCAGAGATACGCTCCTCACCGAACGAGTCAGTGACAAATGCAGCAGCGAATCGACGCAGACGTGTAGCTTCCTCAGGTAGCGAGGGGTGATGATTCGATGTGAGCGGCACCGCGAGTCCGGTGGCCGTATTACAGAGTAGTATCCTTGTGTCGCCGACGTGTGCAGTGATAAGCGATGACGGTGACGATGGGTGCCAGAACGGTGAGGGCGTAGGTGTCGAGATCAGAGCCACGCTGCACGTGCTGCCACCTTTGAAGCGCTTTATACCGCCGATATTCTGGCCTGCGAGCGAAGGCTTGCCGAGAACATCATCGTCGTTGATGGCCTTATCTGCAAGCACGGGGTCTTCCTCTTTCTTGCCGACCTGGGCGGCCACGAAGTCGTAATCGGCTTTCAGGAATGCATACTCAAGCACTGTCTCGATACCGACGCCCTCAATAGTCTCGTCAGTTATCGTAGAGCTCGGTGAATGGCGCTTCGTGATCACGTCCTTCTCATACGGATGACCCCTGCCACCAGCAGACAATGAGAAGTGCTCTGGCTTGAAGCGCCTGAAGTAGCCTCCAACCAGCTCCTTCCAATTCCTGACTAGCTGGCGCTCCATCTCCTCAGCTTTGCGTATACTGTCTGATTGTGGAATCGGTGGGTCACCAGGTATCGAACCGTCTCGCTCCTTGCTAGGCAGATGGCCGCGGTCCTTACCATTCGGTGGTTGCATCTTCTCGACGCCCGGCGGTGTGTGTGTCTGTATGGCATCTAGGCTCTCCTTGTCTTTTGTATGTCGACTCTTCGGTGCCGTCTCTGGGTCTTGCATGCTGCCAGGCAGCGAGGGTCCAGCCCTTTTCAGGCTGCTCTGCAGCTCGAACTGCTGCGTTGCCTTTTCGAGATATTCATGCAGCTGCTCTCTTAGAAAGCCAGAGCACACCGCCCCGCCGTGTCCATCAAAGACGCCAAAGTAAAAGACCTGGGGGTCTCCGCTGGCGCTGTCGGCGGGTGTTACCTCATTGCCAGCCCCGCCCTTCCGTGTGAGAGACATGGGGCGCCGCTTGGCGAAAGAGGGGATCTCAATGGTACCGGCTTGGAAAGCATCCTCGTTGTACGGCCGCGAGCCGCGCGACAATGACACGCCAAAATGGTGTTTCGCGCTCTTCAGCGGAATGCGGACGACGGTCATATCGCGGTTTGCGCCTACGACCGCGGCCGGCGAGCGGCTGTCCCCCTTTGTCTCATGAGGGGTGCTCTTGTCGCGCGGGAGCTTATGATTGAGTCGCGGCCCCGAGTCGGGGTGCAGCGAGGACGAGGGAATGTGGGTGACGAAGTACTCATGGAAGCAGCGTCGCTGGCGGGCGGGCGGACCTATCGGGGAGCTGGAGGGGGTGCTCGAGGCGCGATTGCAGGCGAGGCAGGCGATGAGAGGCTTTCCAGCGGCGGCAGAAAGACGAACTGACGGTTTCCACATGCTGTCCCTACCTGTGAGCTCGGGACGGCATGCATTGTGGTGTAGACACGGTCATTATGTCATGGTAGGAATCGAAGCTAAGACGGATGTTGGAGTCCTGGCCGCAAAGCCGTCCTGACTACCGAGTTCCTGAAAACCCCAGCTTCGGATGCAGGTCAACTTCACCTATTGGCTACCTGCATCATCGCCACGTGTGGAGTCTATCACTCAAATTCTTCGCGTGCCAACTCGCTCAGCAAAAAGCTCAGACTAGGGTAGATCCGATAGAAGATCCTTCCGATGTTTTGCTACGGACAGGGCAGATGAGTGCCAGCCTCTCCCATGTCTACATATCCTGGGTATACCAGAACGCAGAACCATAACAGACATTATAAGCGTGTATTACGTATTCGCATGCGAGTCACCTCGTGTGTCTATATTACTGCTTGTCCTGCAGCTGTGTTGCTGGACTGCCCCTCCCATTAACCATTTGTACGCTGATGACCCTCTGCACACTTGCTTTGCCCATCGTCACTGTCGGACTCCATGGATCGTCGTTTCGCCCTCCACCATAAGTACTCTCTCTGTTCCACTTGTCATGCTTTGCTGCATTCGTGCTACCGATCTCGACGTCGTTGATGTAGGTCTTATTCGTCTCAAAAGCTGTCAGTGCGATGATGCTGTCGCTATCAGAGTCCTTCGATTTGGTTGTCCTTGTGAGGCTCGACTTGATGGATGAGCTCGGGAGTGACGCTTTGCGGTTTTGATACGCCTTTTGTGTGTCTGAGGCGATCTTGCGGAGCATTGGGCGAAGCAGAGCGATAGACGCAGCGATGATGCCAGTACCTGGCTCGGCGGTCGCCCAAATCGTTGCCTTAACGGCGTTGGCTTGAACAATTTAGTTTCAAGCTGATTGAAGGTAATGAAGGTAGGTGAGGACTTACGGTTGAGCCCACCAGTGCCACCATGTGAGAAGAGAAGGCCCTGGAGGTATACCATGCGGAGAATACTCGAGACACTGCCAATAGCACCGAGACCCATGACAACGCTCACGCTGATCTTGGACCGGCGATCGATCTCACTGTCGACAAGAATGACAATAGGAATCAATACGAATGTCCAATCCGCAACGATGTTGATACAGCCGTACAGGTAGCCTGCAGTGAGGATGAATGTGGCCGGCAGACACTTCTTTGAGCCAACGAGGCTATCGGCGAGCTTTGCTGGGTCGCCACACACAAAGATGGTGGTAAAGGCGTAGAACAGACCGTAGGTCGCGCTGACTCCAAGGATAGTGTGGAAGATGACCTTCTGCCACTTCTTCGTGAGGACACGGAGAAAGAATAGACCCAGGGAGATCTTGAGAAGGGTCGTTGTCAAGATGTAGAAGACTTCACTGAGTTGCACAAACTATACTGGTAAATACACTGTCAAATAAGCTCGACTGAATCAAACTTACAACTAGACTGTGGTATCGATCCGCTTCGCTGAACAGCTTGCTTGAATCGCTTCGCGTGACGATGGTTAAAATGAATGCACAGTACGTGGTAAAGAGTAGCTACCCGGATTAGTTAAGTCTGCCATTGTGAACATCCTACTTACGAGAGTAGCTACCATAGCTGCATCGTCCCAGCCCGGAGTCTTGGTGATGCGAAACCGTACCCAGAGACGAAGTCCTACAGCCAGCCATGCCCAGACGACGAGTGTTATAGACAACACGAATACAATCTTGCCCAATGCGATCAATTCTTCGACTCGAGCTGTGTAATCCATGCTGCTCGTGAAAGACCGCGTAAAGTGGGGACGATACAGGACTCAAAGATGTCTGACAGAACGAGGCTTCGTTGACATTAAGAGCAGGACTATCGAAATGGGCGACCTCCGGACTGTCGAAACCCGATGCTCATCGACGCACGTTGTGAAGTGAACTCTATCTGGACGTAGTAGCCTGACATATGGTAGCCATTGGCCAGACTGATCTCCGGTAACCTGGATGGTTCCGCATGGGCACCCCAGACGTCTGGGGTCCAGCGACACGCTCAAAGCAGGCCATAATCCGGCACAGCGACCTCGAGAACTTCTTACGTGTGACAGACCCTGTGCCACGAGGCGGCTCAAACAACATGCCATGCATGCGCTGCTTTGCAGCGGCTGGGAAGGCGCACAGCCCTATGCAAGCAAACCAAGGCTGTGGGGTTGAGCAATGGCAGCGCACGGCTGATAATAGAAACGGCTCGCAGGACAATTGCTGGGTCACCAGAGTGACATGTTCTAATGCATGCCTTGAAGTGATGACCTACTGTGTAACTGCGAGTTCCTCAGTATGTAGGCGGTCAAAGTCAACTGGGGATTCCAGGGTCGTCCTCGTGTCAGAAGTCGGCGGTACGGAAGCCACGCTCATTAATTGACTTTCGCCTTCGTCCTCAAAGCGGCACTGAAAGCGTGGTTGAGTTATACATTCGAAGGTCGCCATGTTTCGCCATGGGTTCAGGATGTTGTGCTTTCGTGTTTCAACAACCGGCGAAGAAGGCCTGGTCTCAAACATCACCGGGGGTCATTTGACACACGTTTGGGCGATCGTTGTTCCGTTGCACCATGAGCATTTGGGTGACTGAGGCGGGAACTGTTGCTCAATGCGTGCCTCGAATGCTAGTGCGTAAGGCTATTGTCGAGGCTGGGGCTCACAATCGATAGGCAGCCTAGCTTAGTCACTAGCGCCCTCGGCAAAAATTTCTCCTCCCTTGGAGTGTTCCTCGAGGCTTTTGTTCCTCAATCACTGCATCCACACGACTTTGCGCGCACAATGCCAACCTTGCACAGTCCGTAGCACTGCATCGAGTACGAGCAGTGCGATCGTGATGTGTGCACACGATCGCATTTGAACGCTGATCAAGCGTCCTCTCATATCGACTAATTGAAAGCCTCAATGTTTCTTCCGAGCATTCGAGGATGCAGCATACAGTAGCGCTGTTTATCACCTCTGCACCTAGGTACGTTCACTCTTGCTCTCTTCGTCTCGCGTTTGCTTCCATGATGAGACACAACAAATCATTATATCACAGACCTGTTCCTAACATTATGTGGACAACGATTGTAAACATCTCCTGATCACTTTCGCAATTTCAGCTTTGCAATACCGACTCCTACAGCATTATGCTAATATGCTTGACAGGTGCTTTCACGCTCCCATCGTGACTAATCTTCTTCTTGCGATCTTATCAGATGTCCTGTTCGTAGTCCTAGATCGCGTTTTCGTAACCATGTATCTCTCAAGTACTCAACAAAGGCGCTGTCCATTAACGTTGCTGATTCTTTATACTTACTGTTCGACCTTGACTCGACCTCGACCCCGCGACATTCTGCATATGACTTCTTTGTTGAATATCTATTTCTGTAAGCTCGACCATTCGCTGAAAGGGCGTTGTCTATCTACAGATATGTAATTCGCACATTGCGCGACCTATTTTTCAGCATGCTGCAAAAAGATTCCAAGCCTTACCCCGGAATACTTCCAACTTGCAGGCGATCAACTCAACACTGAACAATACACGTTCACTTCCTGTACAGTACACGATCACATACCGCAAAGATCAACATGGCTTCTTTGGACGCGGGCCGTACAGCATCTCAACGCTCCAGCGATGTCTCTCTCGGCCTTGTAGGTGTTCCCAGCTTCTCGGAGCCGATACAGACAGCGAATGCGTTCGAATTTGACGCCAACCCTGATATTGACAATGCTGCGTTTGGTGATAGCATCTTCGCAGATTTCACTGACTTTTGCACGGATCTTAGCCAGTCGAACGGCCAGTCGCTGAACGACTTCGAGGCCATGGCAATGCTCCCACCGCTAACAGACATTGGTGGAACCGGCTTGTCCCAGAATTTTGCTGCGAATGAGCAGTATGATTTGCTCACGTATGATCCAGCGGATCTCGGCTTATTCCCTGTGCAGCAAAACTTTAGCTATCCTGATCCTCAGGACTGCTACACTGCTCAGGAAGCGCCATACTTCCAGAATGTGTACAACGCATTTGCCCTTCCCGCGGACGCCTTTGGCACCCTCGGTCTCAGTGCGATACCTGGCAACAATGTTTTGACCGGGTTTGACGATATGCAGTACACAATGCAGCAGTACAACTATCTACCTGACCCGTGGACACTGCCTGTCCAGAGCGAATCGTTATCCGCACACGTTGCAGATAAAATGCCAGTCGATCCGTCCCTGAAACTTGGACTACAAAGCCCTCACGAGGATGTAGGGGCCGTTCCAGCAACACATGTTGCGGGCTCAGCACGACCAATAGTGGGCGCACCTATGTCTCCTACACCATCCATGCAGTCTTCAGATTCGGACTCGGACGAAGAGTATCGTAACCAAAAAAAGCCTGCGAAAATATCGAAGCGCCAACAGCGTCAGGAGCGTCGCCAGAGCGAAATCAGCTCAGCTTGCACCGCCGCTGGAACTCCAGCCGAGCCGGTAAAGTATAATGCAGGTGAGAAGCCTAAGAAGGATGACACGAAACCTTGGGTCCGCATCAATACCAATACCGAAGGTGATACTCGTACCGCTAAGATCAATAATTGGAAGAACGAGTACAAGTACAAGCCGCTTCCTATGGGGTCTTGGACATCTGGAAAGTACACTTTCAGGTACACGCAGAACTGCAACGTAGACTTCCTCACCGATGCACCTATGTCGACTCGCAAGATTCGAGAGTACATTGTGAACTACCCATGCGACGATGAGAAGCGGCTGATTCTCTGGATTCAGAAGATGCCGGCCGATACATCGCGACGCTACGGGTCGTCGCAACATGCCAAGTGCGTGTTCAAGGAGTGCCCAGCCCAGAAGTACGTCCAAGGCACCATCAACACAGGTGAGTATCGCATTGCCTTTGATGAGAAGCATTTTACCCACGGTGGCAACGTGGACCCATATGATTGCACAGCCTATGCTCACTTGTACTGCATGGAGCAGTTTCTAGACTTTGACCTAGTCTGCCAGATAGCTGACGTTCGTGTCGACGTTCGCCACGATATGCCACTTGAGCCTAACAAACACTCAGCCTTCTCCATGGTCGATGTTCCAGCTCGAGACGAGATGGAGTGCTTCGTCAAGCTGGCATCCCACAACAAGCTTCGTTGGGCGGAGCGTTGGGCAAATTATCCAGTCCATGAAGATTATGGACCGGAAGATCAGAAACCTCACGAGTACACACTTACGTATCTGGCGCACTGCATGTACGAAAACCATCAGGATCGTTCGCACAAAAAGCAGGCCGCTCTCCGTCGGGTGACCGTCTCACAGCGCCGCGTGCATCTCGGCGACTTGGAGATGGCCGTCGCAGACAAGCGCATTGAGCAGGACATCTTCAAGGGCAAGAAGAAGGGTCAAAAGCACGCAGACCACTACAGCCAACGCATTTGGAACAACATCAACCGGGCTAAGAAGGAAGCCAAAGATTTCCTTGCAGCAATTGCGCGTGGCACGAAGCGTAACGCTCGAGGTCAGCCAAAGAAGGGCAGGAAGCCAAGGGCTGTGCAGTACCACGAGTACGTCGAGTCCGGGGAAGATGAGCCCACCTACTCCGCTGGCACTCGCAAGACCCGGCAGAAGAAACAAAAGGTCAACTACGCCGAGTCTCCCGTCGAGCAGCTGCACCAGTACGACGAAGCAGCTTACATGCAAGCCCAGGCCGAGCTGCCGGTCCAAGCCACCGATATCCAGCATCTTGCGACGTATCTCGGGCATAACTCTCGCGATACATCTCAACCAGTCGTCAACATCGACCCTATGCTTGACAATCCCTATGGTCTGTATGCCGTGCCCGTTACACCCAAGCTCAACATCGAAGACTTCAATAACTTCCCCGCCTGCGAAGCAGACATACCGGATGACAATCTCGAGCAGCTGCTCTCTCTGGAACGCCGTCAGTCTTGTGCTGATTCCGGGCCTACGAGCATCCTCAAGAGCCCTGGTCTGGTCTCTGGACGTTCCTCGCGCCGGGCAGGTTTCGGTGTGCATCCGGTGACGGATAGCAAGAAGTATGGTGTGGATGATCCCCCGAGTGCGATGTTTGTTCGTCGCAGCGGCCGCCTACGTGCTCGCTTGGGTTAGTAGATGTGATGACTTGATTGCAGCGTTTCCGTTGTTTAAGCAGCTGTGAAGAGTTTCAGTTTGAAAAGACAATAGTAATCTTGATAAAAATTGTATAACCCCATCCAGACCTCTCTTCTACTTGTGAGATTAGCCCATTTGATTAACGCCATTAACACTTTGAGTGTGTGCGGCGTCTTGTGTATGAGTTTTGAAGTGTTCGGCAGTTGTTTGGCTGCAATTGTGAGAGCTCGAGTCGGTACCGATTCGGGTACTACCGAGGGGCAAGAATAGCCACAGGTCGATACCCGCTCTGGCGCGCAAGCGGGCTGTCACCGCAAGTCTCCAGATGTATAAAGATCCAGGGCCGTGTCTTGTTCAGGCCATGAAAGGTCACCAGTCCAGCAGGCGTTCACCGCCATGTTTCGAATGTTTCAGCAGCCTCGAAAGCCGTTCCTCGCTAAGATCCCAAGTGCCTGAGCAGAGTGTTCTCGATGCCATGGGGCCACTCTTCCTGCTTGACCGACAGAACGGTGTGTGTGAGCTGTTCGGAGGAGTGCAGCAGTAGGTCCAGGTACTAGCTGTGGCAGGGAAGGGCCGACAAAGTCATCGCCACGCTAAGCGCCTTGCAGTTACCGTGGTAATGCACGCGCCAATCGGCGAAGCTGGCAGTCGCGGCGGCGCGAGCACCTGCAGCAATAGCGACCAGCCTCTCTGTTTACACCGCTCAATTCCCAGCCTGCCAGCGCATAGGCCGGACGGGTATCTTTTCTGGTCCCGTAGTTCGCCCAAACAATAGCAGACGATATCCCTGACCTGATTCCACATTTCTGAACGTTCATTGAACCCTGAGTGACACCCGCCTTATGCTGTTGCACACACCTGCAGCTCACAATCTCACTCAATCATGACCACACTTGACGAGCTGCGAGACCAGGGTCACACATCGTTTGCGATCAACGAAGACCGAGAGTACGGAGAGCCATTGTCACCGGGCACCATGTTTGAGGGTGACAACTCATTCAATTCTGACCTTGCCATGTCAATGAATGGCGAAGAGACACCGGCCGTTGAGCTTGAGCGAGACGAGCGAGAGTTCGGCGACGAGCTATTACAGCCATATCAGAGCTCCTACACATCCCGAAAAGGACACTCGCGGCGTCAATCCGCCACCACACACTACAGCTTCATCTCAGCTATGCCATCAGAAACTGCCTCAGTCACCTCAAAACCTGCTTCCGCCGGCAACCCAGCCATCGACACACGATACACTCCACGCAAGGAGCGCCCACGCTTCCGAAACCCCGAATCTGTACGCGCAATGCAGATGGCCTCACCGCTACCAATGTCGCCCTACGAGAGCAACCGAGAGAGGATGAAGAACGCCTACGGCCTTGTAACACCAAGTCGCAATGGCAGGTCCGAGTCAAGACAGTCCTCGCGCAGGGGGAGCATCCGGAGCCACCACAGTCCTAAGCCTCCACCAACACCACAGCAAGCGCCTCTCGTCCTGCTGCACGTCACAATACTGCCCATGCAGCTGCCATACTCGCACGAGCTTATGGACAGGATCATGCCGCAGTGGCTGGTGGAGAACTTTAGACTGCTGGAGGAGAAACTCCAAGATATCATCCTCATGCGCCGCGGCTTACTCATTCCTCACCCTAGGGATGAGTATGAGCTGCTCGAGGAGCGCATCTTGGAGAGCCTAGAGCTCAAGACTCCACGACTGCTAAAGTGCGGTCACTTTGTGTCGCCAGACGACGATGCAGAGAAGGATGAGGATGACGACTCTGCAATCGGTGCAGACGATGGCGCTAGTCGTATGAGCGGAGGCACAATGACCAACGATCACGACCACATGCACAACGACAACATGCACGCAAGGCGAGATTCTGCTATGTGCTTCGACTGCCATCGCGAGCTGAAGAAGCCTGGCCAAGGCGTAGGTGCTGGTACACGACGCTTTGACATTAGGATCTACGCTGCCAACGGCTTGATGCGCTCTGAAGCTTGGACAGCTGCCTGGACAGAGATGGAACGCTGCGATGTTGAGATCACACCCTGGATTCCAGAGGAGGTCCGCAAGACCCTGGAAAAGAGAATCATCGAGGAACAGGAGGCAGACAAGCGCAAGGCAGCATACAACGCCGAGCTTCTGCGTAGAGTCCAGGAAGACGCCGTACACAAGCAGAAGCTTGCTGCTGAGGCAACGGCAAAAAAGAGACAAGAGGAGCAGGAGCTGCAGCGAAGCTTCGAGGCTGCAACAGCTGCCCTACAGAGGAGTATCGAAGAGAAGGCTGCCGACAAGGCCAATTTCGAGCAGACTATGGAGGAGAAGATTGAGGAGGCGAAGGAGGCGATCCGCTTCGAGCTCGAGTCGCAAGCGATGATGGAGTCTAACTCTGTCGCCGAGCGCTTCCGGAACATGGAGGAGGCGCTGAGGCAGTACCAATATGTGTCCTGTCCTCAGTCACCGCTGCCACCATCGGTAGCAGCCACGTCACGTTCACGCGCATCGACCTACGACCTGGACTTGCGCAGCGTCTCCCGTGGTCGTCGCGGCTACACCTCAAGCCGGCCCCACGCCGAACAAATTCCCCTGAGCACGTTGTTGAAGAATTATCTTCTCATCCAGCTCACCGATCCCAAGAATTGGGCAATCGTGCTCTTGACAGCTGCCGTCGGTTTCATGTCGATGAACATCTCAACCCAGCAGGCTGCTCCTTCTTTGATCAGCGATGTGCCTTCGGTCAACACGGCCTCTGTTTCTGCTGTCATGGCCACCACCACAGCATTCTCGACACTAACTGTCACCCACACTCAGGTGGCAAGCAGCGTCTATCCTACAGCATCGTACTCGTCCTCTATCGCTGCTTCTGTTCTCCCCACTATTTTGCCCAGCGAGCCTGAAGTCGCCGACCACAACGAAGTCCCGGTCTTTGAATCTTCTTCTACCGTCCCGGACGAGCCTCTGCGCCGTGATTCCGAGGTCTCGGAAGCCGATCCTGAGGAGACGGTGGTGGCCGATCCTGTTGTTGAGGATCTCACAGAGCCAGCGAACATGGACTTTAATCTTTTCGCACACACCTCTGAGTTGCTTGGCGCTGCTCACGACGATGCCGTGGTCATGGAGGATCCCGTTACTCCGCAGGCGGAGGACTCTGCGTCTGAAACTGAAAGCGTCGCCGACGCAGAGACCAACAGTGTCGCCATCGAATCCGACGATGAGATGGACGTCTGCCCTTTCAACCCTATCCAGGTTGAGGAAGATGCCTGCTCGGTCAACGACGAGTAAGATGGCCTGCTTTTTTCATTCACTTTCTGTACATGACTTTTACTGTGCCCAAAAGAGGCTTATCACGACGACGACATGACAGCACATGATTGTTGCATTTGAGCGCATTTAGGCGAGCATTCAAGCGAGCATTCTGGCAGCGAGCAAAGCATGTGTTTGGTTCTTTGATATCGTTGCATTTGCGAATACCTTAGTGGATAGTTCCCCGAGCCCTGTAAATAGCGTGCTAAATCATCATATGCTCCGCCCTCTCCTCTACATTGATATCCAATCACTCTTCTTCACTCTCCTCCGTCTCTTCGCCCTCATCCTCGCCCTCACCCTCACCCTCATCCTCACCCTCATCCTCACCCTCATCCTCACCCTCATCCTCACCCTCATCCTCACCCTCGTCCCCATCTGACCGCTCACCACAATCCCCGCCAATCTTTTGAAGATGTTTGTCATGGAACATGGCTTGCCCTGCTTGTTTGGATACCGCTTGATGCACTCCTCTCTGCTTGGGTGTTCGATGTCGAACCAGTAAATGACCTGAAGATGCTCGGCGACAACGGTATTGCTGGTCCAGTCTTTGATCTTGGAGACACCCTTCTGGAATGCGTGGAAGTCTGCGCGTATATAGACTCTGTTGTCTGGTGTTGAGTTTTGCTGGTGCTGGATTGAGGTGAATGCCTTCAATGGCAGATGGTCTTTTGTTCATTATCAAGGTTAGAAATGATGAGCAGTCTGATTGTTACAAGACGTGCAAATGGCCTTGACTGAATGCTTGTGGTACGATGCATAGGTGTCAGTATGCTATGTACAAGGTGCTGGTGAGCCATGTCACTTGGGCTGTGGGAGATTCCATGCTGGAGAGATGGAAAGGGTGAGTCGATCACGTTCGTCATAGGCAGACTGACAGGGCCAACTGCGGTATTCGTTACTTCTTAGCCCGCCAAGGCCTCAAAGGCTGGCTTCTGTCTTTCCGCTGTGGACTGTGTCTCTTATCCTCGACGAGTGCCAGAGTGGTCTCCAGAGTCAATGGCGACGTATCGTGGGCGCAGCGTGGATTGGCGCTGTGACGCGTGCGGTGATGGGCGAGGTGGGGTGCCAAGCAGCTGCAGGGCAGGCCAGGCAGGGCAGCTCAGGGCGCGATGCTATCGCAACCACCTGCGCTGCCGTGGCCGTCCAGCTTGCACTTTGGCCTGCGCTGTCGATGGAGAGGCACCCGCTGCTGCTACAGGAAGCCGGATCTGCTGCGGGGTGGTGAACCGCCTGCCGCCCGTAGGTGCTCCAATTGCAAGCCACTCTCGCTCTCGCTGCTGCGCTGCCGTGCACCGCCGAGGAGGGCGGGCGGGCGGGCGCATCGAGGGCGAGGGCAGGCACGCGCTGCAGACTCGCCGCTGACGGACTCGCAGGAACGTCTCCCACCATTCAGGCCGCGCCGCCAGACAAAGGCGCGCCGCCCCTCGCGCCCGCGAGCTCCCCGTCGGCGTCCCCCAGGCCCAAGGGATACACACATGCGAGGGCCACCGCGAGCTCGAGCTCCTCGACCACCGACGCCATCTCGGAGCTGACAGAGTCGTCGTCCCGGGACTCGCTCCCGGCAGCCTTTGCGCGCGGCGGAGCCCTCACGACGACGGCCTCGACGACGACGGCCCCTACCGACGCCGCGACCCCGCCGAAGCAGACGCGCAGCTACAGACGCACCAAGCCGACCCGGGCCACCGCCGCCGCCAGATGGAGTGACGCTGCTGCTCCCCAGCCCAAGAAGCCGCCCACCGCTGTCGCCGCCGCCGCCGCCGCCCACATCCTCACCCCGCCCATGGCCACGGCGTTTGGCGGGCCCTCGGGAGACTCGCGACGCGGCGTGTCGTCTCCTCGCCCCAAGGGCCGCGAGGCCAAGAACACCTTCTGCCGCAATGTCACCATCTACGGCCACTGCCGCTACGAGAACAGTGAGTTCGTCTCCTCTGTCTGCTGACCTTCTAACGTGACCCCTCCAGCCTGCCCCTACATCCACGACCACGCGAAGCTGAGCCAGAGCGAGAGCGCCAAGAAGCGCTTCAACGTCGACTCGCCGTCCTTTACGCCCCTGCAGCCCACCACCAACGGCTCTGCGACGCCCTCGTCGCGCAGCGCTGCCATCTCGCCCAAGGCTGCCAACGCCGCCGTCTTCACCCCCAAGTCGCAGCGCTCCGGTACGTCTTGCACACGCACACTTGTGTCTCCCTCACGCTGACCCTCCCAGCCGTCAGCACGCCCAGCTTGCACACGAAAGAGCCCTCGGCCGAATGGCAGGCGCAGGACTTTCAGGAGTTTGTGCCTCAGACGTTTGACGGCCAGTTGGTACGTTCACTACACTACTCGTATCCTGGCCCAAAGCAGCATACTAATCCCCCAGGTCGAAGCAGCGTCGTCATACGACCCCTTCAGCGCCTCCTCGTCCTCAATCACCGTCTCAGCACCGACCATCAACCCATACGCCCAAGACCCCTCAGGACTCACCGGCGCCTCATACTACCAAAACGCAAACACGTTCCAGGCTTCGCCGGCATACCATCTTTACTGGCCAGTAGGGCCGCAGCCAACCGGGCTGCTCGCATACCAGCGCACCGCGCACGACTTCTTCATCCCAGATAGCCTTCGGGAAGACCTGCAAAAGAAGGCCGAGGTCGCACGTCAGATTCTCCCAAACACCGCCTTACCACACATCGAGCAGTACCACTCACTCTTCTGTCTCGACACATCTCCTCAGAGAAACAATGCTCCGTTTGGCTATGCGAGCTGGATCTACAAAGCCATCTCGAGCAAAGATGGCAAGACATATGCCTTGCGTCGACTCGAGAATTTCCGCTTGACAAACGAGACTGCCATGCGTTCGTTCCAGCCGTGGAAACGAATACTCAATGGCAGCGTCGTCACCATCCACGAGGCCTTCACCACAAGAGCCTTCGGTGACAGCTCTTTGATTATGGTCACTGACTACCATCCGAATGCGAAGTCATTGGCCGACGAGCATTTCAAACCTGTACCACGCTACCATGGTAGACAGCCGGCGTCGTCCCATGTGTCAGAGCAGACCTTGTGGGGCTATCTCGTCCAGATTGGCTCAGCGCTCAAAGCTATACACGGTGCAGGCTTAGCCGCCAGGCTGATCATTCCGTCTAAAATACTGCTGACATCGAAGAACCGCATACGACTCAATGCCTGCGGGATCATGGACGTGGTGCAATTCGACAACGCGCGCCCCGTCGCAGAGGCTCAAGCCGATGACCTCCTCCAGCTCGGGCGGCTCGTTCTCTGCATCGCCAACAACAGCCCACAAGCACACTTGAACATGCAGAAGTCCATGGATTACATAACGAGGAGCTACACCGGTCGCCTGAAAGAATGCATCCAGTACCTTCTCAGCCCGCAGCCGCAAGCAGGCGCACCCTCTTCACCCACATCACCCACCATCCAGAAGGACATCGATACCTTCCTCGGCGGCATCGCCGACCAATTCGCATCTGTCTTCGACTCCGAACTCCATGCGCAAGACACCCTCACCAACACCCTCGGGCGCGAGCTGGAATCCAGCCGAATCGCGCGCTTGCTCGTCAAGCTGAACATGGTCAACGAGCGCCCGGAGCTTGACGCATCGCAACACGTGCCCGGCAGCAGCACCGTAAATCTTTCCTCGAGCTGGGCAGAGACGGGAGAGCGGTACTACCTGAAGCTCTTCCGCGACTACGTCTTCCACCAGGTCGATGCCAACGGGCATCCAGTCACCGATCTGGCACACGTGCTCGACTGCCTGAACAAGCTTGATGCGGGAACCGACGAGAAGATGATGTTGACGAGCAGGGATGAGCAGAATGTTCTTATCGTGAGCTATAGAGAAGTTAAGAGGGGACTGGAGTCGGCGTTCCAGGATCTCGTCAGGGCGGGCCGGGCGAGCAAGAGTTAGTGGCCCAGGCACGCGACACGGGACTACAGGCGAGAGCGAGCGAGGAGAAAGCAAGGACTCTTTTTAAACACCCCGCAGTAAGGGAATGGGAACCTGCCCATCATCACGTCTAGAGCAGAGCAGAGCACGAGTACATCCATACGTGATCAATAACGCTTATACATTCATCATACGTCCACCTTGGTCTTGCTCGCGAACCCGTGAATCGAGGGTAAGTCCGCCCCTTTCACATCCAAATCTGCAGCTGGTATGCAAGTCTTGCACTCGTGCATAGCGTTCCATCAATTCCATGTGCTACATACTTGTTCTCAGACTCTGAGGAACCGCCGCCAGAGCTGGTGCTTACGCAAAAGAGACAATAACGGAAGCTACTGACATCACACCGTCTGAATGAACAAGGCCAGCGGTGCATTTCGTCAGCATCCAGGGGAGGTTCACGTCTAGCATAGCGAACAGTACATGACAGCACACAAACAAGTTACTATTACATTACAACATCCTACAAGGAGAACGGGGTATCCAGCCAAAAAAAAAAAAAAGAAGAAAAAAAAACACACACAACCTCACCCACACCCAACCCACACCCTCCCCGCACCCACCCCATCCACCTCCCCATCCACCCGACTCGCATTCTTCCACGCCGCCACCACAGCCCCAACACCCACCTCCCCCCTCCCATCCCACGGCACACTCCCCACAAACTGCCCCAACGACACCGACCCAATCTGCACGCGCGCAAGCTCGCGCGGCGTGTACTCGGCAACGCGGGGCGTGGTGCGGGATACCAGGCCCCAGTCCTCCGCGGACGACGAGTGCTGCCGGTAGAGGAGGTGCTCTGTGTGGGCGAGTGTGGTGAAGGTTTTCATTACGGCGTGTTTTGAGATTTTGGGCCCCTTGGGGTCGAGGGTGGCGAGGAAGGTGTGGAGGGAGGCGGTGCCGATGAATATGTGGCGGTGTTTGTATTGGAGTTCGGAGGCGGATGAGGGGGGTGTTGGGGGGGGAGGGAGTTGGGTTTGGGAGAGTGGGCGGCGGGGGGAACGAGAGGATTGAGAGGGGTGGGAGGGCTGAGAGGGGTGGGAGGGGAGCGTGCGGAATGGTAGGGGCATGGATAGGTTGCGTCTGTGTGAGCGGGTGGGTGTTGAGGCGTCGGGTTTCGCTGCGCTTGCTTTGAAGCGTAGTAAGCCTCCGTTGTTGTTTCTCTGTGCGCGGAGCGTCCTCGGGGCTGATCTTCGCGTGGTGCTGGGTGTAGAGTCTACTGAGATGTTTCGCCGATGTCTGTGATATTGGGGGGTTATAGGAGCGTCGGTCATGTCAGTGATGTCGACAAGTGTCCGGTCTGGGCTCTCTACATTATCTTCCTCAGCGCTCGCGACAGCATTGCCCTCGGAATCAACAGCTGGTTCGCCCACTCTCGCTGGGGCAGGATCGTCTCCTTTTGTGGACGTTGTATCGGAGCCCAATACCCCCTCGTCTGGTGGCGGCGGTGTGCGAGTTGGAGTGGAGTGTGGTCCGTCGTTTGCTTCCAAGGAGGCCTTTGGCGATCCATGTCCAGAATCTCGTCTTTGCACAAGCTCTGGAGTAGTCCGGATGTCTCGAAGGGAGATATCCAGCGTATCCCCTTGAGCCGCATCTTCAAGTTCAAACCCATCCAGAACAGTCCTCACAGTGTTTTTCCAGTGCTGTCGATATCGGAGCTCGGGGGGTAGTCGAAGCAGTTCTGGCCGGTGGAGGAGCGGATGGGCGACTGCTGTTTCTAGTCCTTGTCTCTGTACTTCGTGCGCGAAGCGAGAGCGTGCAGGGACCGAGTGCGAACGCTGCCGGCGAATTTTCGTCTGGTCTAATCCCTTCAACAGCTCGAGAGCGAGAGCGCGGCGAGCGGCGGTGGGTCTCTGCATGATTTTGGTGAGCCATATCATGCAAACATGAACTGTGACGGTGTGCAGGCAGACCGCGGTGGCGCGGCACAGCGTAAACAGTCGGTCGCGTGGCATGGCAACTGGCGGGGCTCCTTCACTTTGTGACTTCGAGGTGCTCAAGCGGTCAAGACAAAGTGTGTGCATCTGTTGCACAGTGTGCGCTGCCGTGCACACGACATTCTGGTGCAGGACTGTGGGAAGGAACCATGGTTCGTTAATTCAGGGCCTGAGTGATGTACCGTGGCTCGCGATAAGAATGACTGCGAAGCATGAATGCAATCCAATGTTTTGTCAGGAGGGGACTGGTTGCGCGGAGGCTCCCCTCAGGAATGCTGGCATCGCCACGTGGAATGTTCACCTACGAGGGGGCTGGAATGCAACGCCTGGCTGGAGATATGAAAAAGTACAAGACTTGTCGCAGACCTGGCTTTGTTGCGGTTCTGCATGGTCCCAGCAGCCATCAACTACCTCTTCCACGCCCTTTGCCGCGCGCCATTCGCACGCTGTGTGGAACAAAGTGCAAAGCCGACATACTGGAAGCCAAGCTGTCCACAGGATCAGCATGATTCTTTTCGGAGCCTGAGGCTGTTTTCTCCTGGCTTCCACGACCTCGTCCGTAGCCTTGAGGGTGGCTGAAGCCTCCACGACCGCGCAGCCTCATGTGGGAAGGTCTCAAATCGCGTCGTTGCTGGTTCGCCGCCTCGATCCCTCCCTCGTCTGGCACCACGTCCATACAGTCACCAGCAGCGCTGGCAAAGGACTCCCCTCTGCGCCTGTTAGCGTTCGAAGTCGTTGTGTCCATTGTGCTTGATCGCCGCCGGTGGGTTGGCCGCAACATGCTGTTCCTGCGGTCAATGCCGTCGTTAATTATGAAGAAGTCATAGTTCTTTGGGAACTGGTGCTTGTCTACGCAATGCATTCGGCGCTTGGGCGCTGTGCTGCAAAGTCGGTCACACGTTGGGACCAGGCAGGCGAACTGTAATCAGTCAGCCATGCCCTCCTCAATGCACTGGACTTTGCACCGGGAAACGTACACTCTCGATGCCTCCATCTTCATGGCACGATAGTTGGAGATGTAAGAACTAGGGGCCTACCGTCTGTTCGCCTCTATCTCGTCTGGCGGCAACGAATGGATCATGATTTTCTGAAATGTGCAAATGCAGGATGTGCTCATCAGGGAAATTCTTCTGGCACTCAGAACAGCGGTTTGTATGCATCTTCTGGTAATGTACGTCGTACTCTTCGTAAGAAGCAAAGCCCATTGAATCATGAGGAGGAAGCAAACACTTCATGACCGTAGGCTGCTCAGATACAGCAAACTGTGTGTCTATGTGTACAAGCTTGATGTCGATAGACTGCTCGCGCGAGAAAGGACTGCTGGTGTCTTCTGAGGACGACAAAGAGTCTCCGCGTGAGCGTTTGACTCCCATGATGTGCGTTGACAGTGGCTTCGAGGCTATGAAAGAGGGCAGTACCTTTGTCAGTCAGCAGTGTCCTCTCCAGATTCGAGCAGGTTGGCGTGGTGATGTCTCAGGGGAGGAGCGAAGCATGCTAGTCGAGGTGGTGGGGCGCCAGGGTCCACCGTGATTTCACCAACGCGGAAGGAACCCAACGCCTCGAGCGACTCACACAAGCCTGCCTCACCTCGACTCTCACCCCGACATCGCCGCACACCTCGACGCTCTCACGCGCGTCCTGGTGCCCGTCAGCTGCCGCATCCTCCCCGCTCACTACACGTCCTCACATCAGGGCATCCGCGACTTCAATGGAACACGCCCGCCACTACGAACGCCATTCCGTGCTCCGTGCCTTCGTCTGACCTCCCGGCCGACCGTGGGGTCACATATGAATATCGTCGGCGCATGCACAGGGAAGGCATGGCCGCAAATATTGAACAATTAGACAGGTGCGCGTCGCCACAATGCACTCTGCCGGCACAGTGCTGACCAAGACAGGCGGGCCAAGGCGATTGAACAGGATCTGAACAAATGCGCTGATGGCCAGGCATCAGCTTCCGAGCTCGCTGCAGTGCTTCAAGAGTAGGGAAACTGGAGACTTTACCGCGGCGACTGCTAACACCGGCCAGGTACCGTGCAGCCTGTGAGAGCCTGACCTTTGCCGATTTCGAGTATGCCTCAGCCCACGATGTTGAGCAGAAGCTCTGGACTGCGCATTTGAAGGTCAACGCCATATTCAGGCAGATGCATAAGATGGTGCGCTTACATCCAAGTGGGTCCAGGTGTCAGGCTGACACAGTACAGCTCAAGAAGTCTAAGGACCATGTCGTGGAAATTAGGAAGTTCCAGAAGAACTACCTTCAATTCATCAAGGCCAGCCAGCGCTACTACCGCCAGCACATTCTCAATCTCGACGCCCACTTCGACGGCATTCCTGAGCTGCGCAAGATTGCCCACAAGTGGAAAGATGATGGTATGTTGACCCTCTCTACAGGTGGTGTTGTTGCTCACACGACTCAGCTTCCAAGACATCCCCGCGCCCGCGCATACCCGCGACCCTCAGAAACACCGTGTTCCAATCCTGCCACCAGACTCTGATCCGCCTTGGTGACCTCTCCCGCTATCGCGAGACCGAGCTTGTCGACAAGGACAAGGAGCGCAACTGGGGGCCTGCCAAAGGCTACTACGATCTCGCTCACGATATTTACCCTGACTCTGGCTACACCTCCAATCAACTTGCAGTTGTGTCTCGCGAAGATGGCGATCACTTCCGCACCGTGTACCACCTCTACCGCTCGCTCGCATGCAAGCTGCCGTACCCTCAAGCTCGAGACAACCTGGAGACTGAGTTCAAGCGCATCATTGCAGCCTGGGACAAGGGCCAGCTGATCAGAAACAACAAGGCCGTGGACGGCAACACAGGTCGTGCCCTTGTTGCTTGGTTCGTGCGACTGCACAGCAAGATCTACAAGGGCGAGGAGTTCGCGGCACATGATGAGCTGGAGGGAGAAGTGCTCAGCCATCTCGCCATTGAGCTCAAGGAACGTCCACTGGACTCGATTTTGCCCAAGATCATCCTCGTCAATCTCGCAGCCGAGTACTTTGCGACTGTGCAGATGCAGGCAGCCAACCCGCCCGAGAACATTATGCGCACATACTTCTACTTCCTGCGTCTGAACGTCAAGACTTTCTTCGTACTGTTGCAAGTACTGCAACCTGAACTCGAGCGCCTTTCCGAGGCCGACGATGTGACACAACAGAACGGCGACAACGCACGACAGCTATCTGACAAGATCACCGCCGTTGCCCGCCGCATCCTCCCCGGCCTGCGCCTCTACAGCACCTGGTTCGCACGCTACTGGCAGGTGCTCAACGCTAACATCGCCGACACCCTGACTACTGTGGACGTCCAGGAGCTTTGGAAGGCGTACGCTGCGACTCTGACACTTCTAACATCGAGCTTCCCCGTGGATCAGCTGCCGAAAGAGGATTACATGCTAGAGGAGGACACTGACACTATTGGTTTCCAGCCTCTGATGTCCCCAGACACGATGAAAGTGTGGTACAACGGCGAGGTCTTGAAGTCCAAGTGGACGGAAGTTGAGAGGAACCATCCCAACGTGGAGATGCTGATGCGCATCAAGGACCTTTTGATCGATGGTCTGCTTTTGACCCAGAACGCAGACGCGCCTTTGGACCTGGCTGGCACTCGTTTCATCTACCGTGAGGAAGGTCTTCCATCTGAATTGCTGGCAAGCCCCAACACTCGTCTTGACGGCTCGCCTGTCCTTTCGCCGCGGGCTGTGGACATTCCGCTGTTTCCGTCTGCCGCACCCATTCCGGATGACCAGAAGTCGTGTAGTGTTGCTGCAGCGTCTGAGTCGGCTTCCACCACCGTTGCTAAGGACACGGCGATGCGCTCCATGGTCGATGACCTGGTTGGTGCAGATGATGGTTTGGATCCCCTTCCCGAGGAAGATGAGAACATACCGCCAACACCCCCTGAACAGACATTCGAGGATACCGCGGTGGTTAGCGATAACATCTACGCGCCAGCACCGTTTTCGATCAGCGACTTGGTGAATTCGGTCAAGAACTACAAGCCTCTGTCACCGGCTCCAGGCGCTGCGATGCTCTCTGCCTCGATGCAGCGATCTGGCTCCACGTCTTCCATCCGTGGTCCCGCACACCTACCTTCCCTTCCTGACGGACAGTGGAATCAGAACTCGATCTGGGCCACAGGCGCGCACGGCTCGCCCAACCCTTCTTCGCCAGCGTTTAATGGAAGTGGTTTCGACCCTCGCCGGCCGTCAATGAACGGGGCGGGCTCGTACGGTGTGTCTAGTCATGTGCGTGGTGAGTCGGCAAACTCTCAGCTGAGCGCTGACGGCGCGACGCCTACTATTGCCCGGGCTTCCCGACCCATTAGTGGTGGGCTTGGGATGGGTGCAGCATGGGGAAACCCAAACGCTAGCAGCGGTACCTGGGGGTCGTTCTCTGGCAGCAGCTACAACGGATTCCAGAACGGCTATACCCACGATGTGCACATGGCCAGCCCTCTGATATTCAGCTCCTATCAGGATAAGGCCCAGAGCTCCTGGGGTCGTACTCCTCCGAACGGCCAGGGCGGTTGATCAAGCTCTAGCTGCAGCCTTGATAAGCTGCCTGCTATCGTTCTTTCATCAACCATTACCTATCAGTGCCGCAGCCTCCCAACGGAATGGGCCGTGCTGCGACTACGCATAGGCGAATCGACTAGATACGCTCGTCCGTCGATTACTGCCTTGATGTCTGTCAGGCGTAGTCTTTGTGCCCGGTGTAGTGCACCAGTTTACGGCTTCTCAAAGGATTTGAGTCATTGGTAATACGTCATTTTACATTGCTTGGGACCGACGAGAGAAGCGGCTGTCAGATTGTGGCCATGGGCGCCAGTCATGGACGTGGCATTGTTTGGGAACTAGTTGCTTGGTCTGTTTTGGCAGCCCTTTGCTGTCACTCTAGCACCTGTCTGGTGACACTGGTCCAGCCTGAGCCTTTTTTGGTTTACATGATAATTAGTCTTATCGACTTGGAGTTCTGCGGCCATTTCCCCACAGGTTCGCATCTGCCGTGAAAACCCACCTTCGTGCATGAAGCCCAAGCCACAAACCACAGACGTGCCACGGACGCAACCTCAAAGCACTACCTCAAGGCCAATCCTGGTCGTCGGTACCTGTCAAACGTACAAACGGAAAGCGAAGATAACACCTGCATATGTTGTGAAAGGCGCTGGCTGGAATGAGACAGGCCTGCATGTTGTGGTACTGCGGTGTTGCGGGGACGCGTGCTACGACCGCTGGGGAGGAATCAGAGAATGAATCTGGCTCGAAGATGTATTACCGTGTGCGCAAGTATTCAGGGCCGTGAACGACTCCAATCAACGGCAAGTATTGCAGTATGCACACAATGCCGCTCTGGAATGCGTGAGGTGATTCGGACCGCGCAAGACGAGACCAAGAGCGTTGGAGTAAAGAGCACAAACAGTGAAAGATGGGCGTATGCGCGACATGGCGCTGAAACGGCCTTCACTTCCCCAGATATCGGGGAATCACGTTGGGGCTAGTGTCGTGTGGTGGCGGGCCGAGGTGAGCCTCACTAGTTGAATAGCTCGGTGCTCGAGTGACGTTGGGGCCAGCGACTCGTCGACCAACATCCCACTGTCCTTTCCGACTCAACCACGGATCGCCGAACCCTATGCCCACACGCACCGTACGCGCACGCTTTTGAGCCCCCAGATAAGCACCAGATAGAACCCATACACAAAGACACGGCACCGCAACCTCGAAGCTCCCCACCATGGCCGACGAAGTCGATGTCGGGTCCCTGACGGCGGACCAACAAGCCGCCCTACAACAATTCACCGCCGTCACCGACGCTCCGCTGAAAGACGCCGTCCCGCTGCTCACACGATGCCAGTGGAATGTGCAAATAGCCATCGCGCGCTTCTTCGACGGCGAGCCCGCCGAGGACGCCGTGGCCGCAGCCGCAGCACAGGCAGCGGGCGCACCACCGCAAGACACGCGGCGCGCTGAGAACCTCATGAATGGCCTTGGCGCATCGCCGCGCTCGTCGACGTCAAGCCGGAGAGCGAGAGTCGAGCCCGCACCGCGCGTCGTCCCACAGCCCGAGTCGCAGATCGACACGCGCGCGCCGCTCGTCTTCACGCTGCTGTGGGCGCCCGTCAGTCTGCTCTACACGTTGCTCGCCAAGTACTTCCGCTTCGTGGGCTACCTCTTCCCCTTCATCCCGCGCGCCTGGGGCCGCCTGACAGCCTCCAACATCCGCAGCCCGCCCAGCCGCCGCTCGGCAGGCCGCCGCCCACTGAACCCCCGCGACACGGCAGCGCGCTTCATCCGCGAGTTCGAGGAGGAATACGGCCCCAACGAACTGCCCTTCCACGAAGGCGGCTACGCATCCGCCTTCGACCTCGCCAAGAAAGACCTCAAGTTCCTGCTCGTCGTCCTCGTCTCGCCCGAACACGACCTGACCGGCCCCTTTGTCCGCTCCACCCTGCTCGACCCCTTCGTCACCTCCTTCCTCCGCGACCCCGCCAACAACATCCTCCTCTGGGCCGGCAGCGTCTCCGACAGCGAAGCCTACAGCGTCAGCTCCGCCCTCGCCTGCACCAAGTTCCCCTTCAGTGCCGTAATCGTCCACACGCCCTCCGTCAGCTCCTCCGCAATGGGCATCGCCACGCGCATCGCCGGCCCAACCCCCGCCGCACAGTACATCGCGAAGCTGCGCGCCGCCATGGCAACCCACAAAGAAGCCCTCGACCGCGTGCGCGCCCAGCGCGCAGACCAAAACGCAACCCGCAACATCAGACAGCAGCAGGACAGCGCCTACGAGCGCAGCCTGGCCACGGACCGCGCGCGCAAGCAGAAAGCAAAGGAGGAAGCCGCCGCAGCCGCCGCCGCAGAAAAAGCCGCCCTCGCCGCCGCCGAAGCCGCACAGCGCCACGCCGCCAACCTCGACCAGTGGCGCAAATGGCGCGCCTCGCGTCTCCCCGCCGAGCCCGCGCCAGACACAAAGGACATGGTCCACATCTCGATCCGCATGCCCAACGCAGACCGCGTCGTGCGCCGCTTCAGCGGCACCGCAGACATCGAGGAACTCTACGCTTTTGTCGAGTGCTACCCCGTTGTGCAGTCTGGCGCGAGCCTCGTCGATGCGCAGAAACCAGAGGGGTTCGAGCATGAGTATGCGTTTCGCCTTGTGTCGCCGATGCCGCGGGAGGTGTTTGGGCTGGATGCGGGCGGGACCGTGGGGGAGCGTGTTGGGCGGAGTGGGAATCTGATTGTGGAGCGTGTTGGGGGGGATGAGTCTGACGAAGAAGAGTAAAAGGTGCGTGGTTGTGGAATATAGGCATTACTGGCGTTTCGAGTGTGATTGTTAGCGTGGGATCGGAGTCTGG
The DNA here is from genome assembly GCA_016630955.3 of Didymella arachidicola. Taxonomy (NCBI): domain Eukaryota; kingdom Fungi; phylum Ascomycota; class Dothideomycetes; order Pleosporales; family Didymellaceae; genus Didymella; species Didymella arachidicola. The sequence goes on from CM049987.1 coordinate 1,028,867, forward strand.
TCAATGAAATGCTGTAGAAGTGTGTATACGGTACAGACAGCTTCCATCGTCACACCCAACATGTAAGTACGTATGTAGAACAAGAATCGCAAGGTTTACACAAAGTTACCCTGTACGGCACCCAATATGCTAACGACGCCAACAAACCAGCTACTAAAACCTCTGGCACTAATCCATCTTCCAACCCCACAATGGCCTGCAAGCGTTTCCGCACTCTCCACTCTATTGCTGTCATATGACCCAGGACCGATGTAACGTCTGCGTGAGTGTCTGGCGGAGATGGTGCTGGCGAGAAGAGCGGTGGGCGGTGAGACTAGGTCGGTGTTGTAGTTTTCCAGAGGATAGTGAGAGTATAAAGGGCCGGGACATGTGTTAAATGCACCACTCTTTTGCGGCGAGGGTTCGAGGTATAAGTAACAAGATGGGCTTCTGTGTATTGCAGAATACTGGGTTTGGATGGAGCACCACTTCGGATATTGGAATCGGCTCATTGGGTGATGCTGCACATGGATGGTGATGGATTTTACGTGTAGTTATGATTTAGCCATTGCGGCAGTTTCACATAGCCTGCCTGAATCTAAGATGCTCTCATCCATCTGCTAATACATCTCGCTACATGCGCTTTTGCTTACGTGCAGATACCATGCGTCCCACCAACCTTCGCATACCTAGAACGCTCACATCAGCAGTGATGAGCAGGGAACGGAGACGCCGACAGTTCAACTAATTCGCAGACCCCGCCTTTGTCTCCACCCTGTCTGAGCGATGCACTTCGCCTGTGAACCTGCCTGTGCCGCCACTCAGCAGACCGTCGAATTCGACAGCACGCGCAGCCTCAGCGTCTTCCCAGCCGTGACGCAAGTTCCAGCCCGCGTCCAAAGCAGCATACTCGTTGAGATCGACTTCCTGCACAATCTCGCCAAGGTACTGCCATTTCGAGCTCATCATCGCTGGCGAAAGAGCGTTGTAGCGCTTGGTGAAGACGGGGTTGCGCAGCGCTGCGGCAGCAGCAAAGCCATTGATTGCTTCAATGCCGGTTTGGTCAATGCCGAGGCCGAGGTGAGGCAGCTTTGCGTATCCGCATGACACGAAAGAGATTGACTTGAGCAAAGTTTCGCGGTCGGCTTCAGCCTTTGAATATGTAGATCCAAAGTCTGACAGGTTTGTGCCTGGAGAGATTTGATCGATGGTGTCCATCCAAGAGCCTTCACGAGCAGCTGCCTGCAGAGCGGAGCCGGCGTTGCCGGCGGCAGCCGCGGCGGCATTTGCTTGTGCGTTCTGATTGGCAACTACGTTCTGCAGGAAGTTGACTTGAGCTGTGAGCTGAATGATCTGCACAGCTTGGTGCTGTTGGTGCTGTTGGTGCTGTTGCTGAAAATGCATCATGGCTTGCAGGTTACCCCCAGCTTGGGTGGCTGCCAAAGTCTGGACACTCTGGGCCAAGGCTTGGGCATTTTGCTGTTGCTGTTGCAATTGCGTTTGCAAAGCTTGCAACTGATTGTGCTGCTGTATGCCCGTAGCGTTGGCCTGCATCTGCTGGAGCTGGGTGACCAAGTTCTGTATATGATTGTTCATGGCGTGACCATAGCCCGGGTTCGCCGGGGCCGCAATGCCTCCTGCATTACCAACACCAATGTTGTTCATGTTGGGCCCCAAAACCTGAGGAACCGGAGCGTTCACGAGCATAGCTTGCTGGGCTACATTTGCAGCCTGCGCGTTGCCAGGATGTCGAAGCACGGCTGTCAGCGAGACAGAAGATAAAGTGAGGTGCTTGAGCGCGTAGTCGTCATGAACCTTGACGAACTGCACCAGTGCGGATGGGGTGATCCAACAGTTGCGCAAAGTGAGCTCTTCCAAATGAGGAAAGTGTACCAGAGCCTGCCAGAGCATGTTGGCATCTTGTACGGTAGCGGTGTCCATGAGAGGCATAGTCGGATCCGCATGCATGCGAGCTCTTAGTGGTAATAGAGGCGTTGGCATCAGCAGCTTGTTTCGCGCATATAACCCTTCAGCATGTTCTCCACCCGTGGTATATCCTACTGTCAACTTGTTGATCGTGGCCCGCGGCGCCACCTGGGCTTGTAGCAAACCACAGAAAGTGTCGACTTGAGCCGTTGGATCCACGCTGGAAGTTCCGACGTAACCAGACCCATCCTTTTCCACAGTCCTCCATCCGGGTATGATGATTAGAGTGACATCGCTAAGATTTGGTAGCGTGTCCCAGAAATCTGGACGATTGAGAGCGGGGATGTAGCGATCCGAGAGACTTGAGATGTTGAGAGTGTGTATCGACTCGAAAGTGGTCGGGTTGTCAATGACTGAAAGCATGTAGGAGGACAGAAACGCGCGTTGGGCCCATTCGGTCTCAAGGAGCCATTCTTTCTGAGCCTTGGAAAGTGTAGCAGGTACAATGGGGCTCAGAAGATGTGCAGCGTCATTGCACTGTAAAGTTGAGCTCGTGAATAGGACGCCAGAGTTGACATCAGCAGATTCCAAAACGTGGCGATCGGGCAAATTTGTATCATCAAGGGATTGCGGGACAACAGTGTTAGCGGTATCGTGCGGTGTCGCTTCGTTCGGGATATGAGACTCAAGAAATGGTAAACTAGGTTGAGCAGTAGCCAACAGTTGGGACTTTTGTGCATCCGTCAAAGGTCGTGCCCCTTCCAGTCGATAGAGAGAGGCTATGCGGATGTCCTCGCCTGCGCGGGCGTGGGTATCTTCGATATAATGCCAGAGATCCCGTTGAGCTTGCGAACGTCGATCCGAAACATTGTGTTGAGAGCCAAAGATGCGGGTTGGTGTCTGCAGAATACGCGCTCGAATCGAGCGGTCTGGACCATTCAACCACCCGAGTCCACTGTTGACAGATAGCGCAAGCTCTCTGACCTTTGTTAGCTCCGAGAAAGCGGTCTTCATTCGCGGTGTCTCGTCAGCGGCAGATTCGAGGCCTGCAACGGCATCGAATCGACAATACTCTTCGAATGGCCAGTCGTAGTTGCCCCAAAAACTAATTTTCTGTTCTGTGGTTGACTTTGAAGGAGGCGCAGACAAGGAGTCCTCGTTCATTTCGAAGCTCATTCCAAATCTGAGGATATGTCTCCCAAAGCCGCGAAAAACATCAAGACCATGGCCGTTGTATACTTCGTCGCCCTTGGCATTTTTCCACCAGTATTCTGGTCTGCTGATTTTTGCGCGTTTCTTGCCTTTGCGGTCAGGCTTTGCTTCTTGTTCTAACATGCCATATATCTCGGTGTTGAAGGGGACGACGACTGTCTTGAAGGCAGCTTGGGATGTATAGTCGTTCAGCTCCCGGCTCACGAGTCGAAGGGACTTGACATCGTCCCGATCGAGGTGCTCGATGATCTGCTCCACGAGCTCAACAGGAAGCTGCCACAGTGGCCGCATTCTGCTGTTCGAGGCTGTATATTGTGGAGTCGTTGCCTGTGAAGCTAATGCAAGTGATGCATTGCTTTGCCCTCGAAGATTGTATCGACCATGAGTGGCTCCCTGCGGTCGTCCTGCAAAAGCACTGAGCTCGTTCTTGGCAGAATTTTTGTGGTGTGCGTCCAGCAAGGCATATCTGACCGGCAGCTTTGTCTTGTTGCAAAAATTAGGCCAAATATCATTTGCGTCAGCATTCGGGTTAAGAGCGTGGTAGACAAACGCGGTGACTGCACCATGCCTCTCTAGCGTATTCAGCAGATCCTTGATGTCTTTATCCCGAATGTTTTCTTTTCCTCGTTTCGATGAGCCGCCCATCTCGCGATTGTATCCAGCGAGCCAAACTGGCAATCTTCTGTGGCCTAAAATACCCGCACGACTTGTGTGATCGCTCCAGATATCACAATCGTCGTCACTGAGGGGAAGACTGTTGTCGTCGCGGGCTGATTGAAATGCCGATGCCTCCGAGTGTGACGCAGATGTATATGGTCGTGTGTGCGCACGCTGCAAGAAGTTGGAGGCGCTGTATCGGCGCCGGTCGTTTTCGAGAAGCCCTTCTTCTAGGGCTATTGACAGACCGATCTCGTAGGGGGACAATCCAGGGCCTCCGTCTGATCCAGAACTGGTCCGATTAGGAGAAAGATCCCCTCGTGAAGGAGAGCCTACTGCTGAATCTCTCCCTCTTCTTGGTTGTAGACCTCCCGAGAATAGGCTGAACCTTGGTTCGCGGCTACCTGTGGATGCGCAGGTTGGCAAAGCGGAGCTGGAGCTGTCAACGAGTGCTGTGTCGTTGGGCAATGATTTTGTCGAAGCTGAGGGTGTGGAGATCGAATTGGCAATAGTAGTGGAGGGGGTTTCGAGGCGTGATCGTGTACTGCGGCGGCGGGAAGGTTGTGGGCGCTATGGCTATTAGTGTGGGTATGGCAGGTGATTGGTACTTTGAGTGAAAGAAGGACAGCTGATGGATCTTGTGGTCCTCCGATGGTAGCTGAGAGGTGCTCTTAGGCACAATACATGCTGCGCATCGTGGTTGCGTCACTCGTACCTGATATGTAGCGTTTGCTGCTGCCTCACCATCGCTCACGCCGCCCTCTTCATGGTTTCTGTGACTTCTGAGGCTCCTTCGCCTATTACTGACTAGATCCTGAGACACGGAGGAGCTGCGGCCGCTGTCCATAGCGATTCTCACGCTGCCACGGTCCTTATCTGCTAGGGTGTTTTGTAGTAACCTCAGCCTGCTCGCGCATAGACTGCGAGACAGGTGCCAACCTACAGTCACGGAGGCGTATGTAATATGCTGGTTCTGGCAGAGGCCAGTAGAGCGAAATATGGGCTCATCAAAATTATAGCTGGCGAAATTTAAGGTGAAAGTGAAAGAGGAAGTGGAGCTCGCGTCGGCGCGGCTCTGCTGCACAGCATCACGACTTCCCCACCAGATGACGCCGGATCTCCCGCTAGCGTGTGTGGGGAGGCTTGCACCTTCCACAGGAACACGCGAACAATTCGAGACCCACTCCAAGGTTCTTTTCATTTACCTGCTCTGAAAGGCAAGATCCATGGTCTAAATGTCTTCAGTTATTCACGCGAAGTAGCGTCTCACTTTGCTGTTCTGGTTTTCGCCGCGCCTAGCTGGGGAACCACTCCCTTACGCTTACTGGTTAAGTTGACTCTGAACTACAGTGGTGCCGAACTCATAATGTGAAAGAAGGGGCCTTCAAGAGCGAAATAGACCGCGCAGATATCCTCTCTGACTAAAGGCAATGTCTGTGGGCCCACCTGCGCTCCTTGTCTTACAGGCAGCAACTTTCGCCAAAAGCATCGTCGACCCACCTGGACGCCTGACTACAAGCACAACAGCACCATCGTCTTCTTGACTACAGCATCACCATTGTATCAGCCTGGTTGAGTCGATCGGAATCACAATGTCAGCTTTCTTGTCAATACCACGAGAGTTGCGAGAAGAGATTCTTCAACTACTCGCCTTGCCACCAACAGTTTACACGTCTAGCGCCAGGGCTGCACCTCTACAGACTGGATCCAGGAAATCCGACCAGACATTTGTCGATACAAGGATATACCTGCCCTCGCACCCACCACTGAATGTGTTCTCTACTTGCAGACAATTGCGGCAGGAATGCTTAGAGCTCCACACTCATCTGCTAAACTCATCTGCGGCGCACAGAACCAAAAAGGCTACACCTGAAGCCTCTAGCATCGACAGGGCCGCCGAAATGTCTGGTACGGAGCTCGACGAGGCTGCGGAGCGAACAGGTGACGATGGTGTCACCCTACGCTTGACATTGGAAGTTCAAAGACCACGTCGCAATGCGTTCGGCTTCTCCGTACCTGCCCGCGAAGACCTTTCGCCTCGTTTCCTAGCGTTACTGCCTCTGATGAAGGACGCACGCAAAGTGAAATTGATTGTCTGGGCCGGCTTCGACTGGTGGAACGGACCGCCGCAGGGCTCGCCGCTGGAGCTGTGGCGGCAACGAAAGGCCCTTCTCAAGAGCACCAGCGCTAACCAGATCGCCCAGAACCAGCAGCCTCGCGTTGCTGTTGATTCTGCCCACGCGAGCAACAAGGCCCCCAAACTGGATGCTGTGACTATTGCTGTTGGAAAGATCTTAACACAGTTGCCGGCCGTTGAGGAACTGGACCTCAGCATGTTCATAGCGACGAGTGACCTTTTCAGGTGGGACTTGCCGGACGTTAAGTGGGAGAAAGTCCAGCCTTGGCTTGATGCTCCCATCTCGAAAACCATTGGCAAACACTTGCGCAAAGTCACGACTTCATTGACAAGTGTCTGGCAATGGCCGGAGTCCGAGCTTGCTAGCCAACAACCATTCTATGTGCAGAAGGAGACTCGCGGTCACGTCACGAGCAGCAAATGGCGTGTCGAGAGGCAGGCGGGCTGGCGTGCTGTAAGTAGTTGAAGACTTTAGATACGGTGTTTTGACTAACTTGGTTGCAGCCAATGTTTGAACACCTCGCACATCTAGCGGCACTTGAATTGCCGGACACTAGCGTCAACGAGACTTTCGAGCGTATTGACACGCCTTAGTAGAGCACTCGGCTTCGCGCTCGGCCTCACGTCGTAAAGGCAAACGGACGACCTCACGCCTTTACCATCGCGACGACGTCCTGGGATCCCGTTTGGTGTAGTGCCCGCGAAACACCGGAGAAACTAGACATCGCAGTAAAGTCACGTCGTAGCGTATATGAGCCTTTAATTAAGCATCGGGCAATTGTTTCAGGTGTGTGGGGTAGCTGTGCCGTTTCCCACCCGTCACTTTGGAACGACAAATCCACGATCCATCGCGCACACTTGTCATCTGTCAAAGAGAGTTTGATGCTCCAAGACGATCCCATTCTTGGACGTTTCTTTAAGCAATACGGCCGCCGGCTATAGTACCCCGCGAAGTCACCATGTTGCGCATCAATGGAAAGCCACCAATGCGAGTCAGCACCGCCCCCCTGAGCTCTCGCATGTCTTTGCAATGCATCCTAGCTTGCGGGCTCTAGATTGAACGTACGGGTTCCGTCAACGTTGTCTGCCATATGTGGCAAAGATTTGTTTCCACGTACGACCATTCGAGACTGTAGCGGTGATATGCATGCTGGGTTTGTCCGAGAGCACGTTTCCATAGCTCCTCTTTTCATCTCCTTTACTCGCCTTGCTTTACATATACAAGCAAATTTAACGAGTACTTAAGATACTCCAAGCCTTTGCAAGCCTTCTGGAATCGCAAACTGTTTCAGTTCTTCTCCACAGCTCCTTCCTGTTCAAACTAAACAACATGAAATTTTCGACGCTCTTTACCTTTGCCAGCACTGCTGCGCTTGCCCTGGCGGCCCCCACCACGCCGGCTTCTGCTCTCTCCAAGCGTGCCGACTTCTGCGGCCAATGGGACAACCAGGTCCAGGGCTCATACACTATCTACAACAACCTCTGGGGTCGCGACCAGGCCACCTCCGGCAGCCAATGCACCGGCGTTGACGGTCTCAGCGGCAGCACGCTTAAGTGGCACACTAAGTGGTCCTGGGCTGGCGGGTATGTTCCTTTCCTCTACCTCACACCCCTGATACTAAAGTCTGCAGCGCCGGACACGTCAAGTCCTACGCAAACGTCGTGACAAAGATCACCCAAAAGGCCATCTCCTCCATCACCTCGCTCCCCTCGACATGGACCTGGACATACACCGGCTCCAACATCATCGCCAACGTTGCGTACGACATCTTCACCGGCGCCACTGCCACTGGCTCCGCACAGTATGAAGTCATGATCTGGTTGTCTGCGCTCGGTGGCGCGGGACCTATCTCGTCGACTGGCAGTGCGATTGCGACTGTCACTGTTGCGGGCAAGCAGTTCAAGCTTTACAAGGGCCCTAACGGACAGATGACTGTCTTCTCTTTCGTTGCTGTCAACCCGATCAACAGCTTCAACGGCGACCTGAACGAATTCCTGGTCTACCTTCGCGGAAGCCAGGGTCTTCCTCGCAGCCAGATCCTGCAGTCTGTTGGTGCTGGTTCTGAGCCGTTCTCTGGCTCGAACGCGGTCTTCACTACGACTGCTTACACTTTGTCTGAGAAATAAGCATGCAAGGCATGTCCGCGAGGTACTAGTTTCTGTAGGCAAAAACCGCGATGGTGATTCGATTTCTAGTATATATTTTGTTCGTACATATCAAAATGCTCATACAAAGGCTCATAGGCCACAGTCCAGCGAGCGCGATACGAAAATGACAGTGACAGACTGACAGGGAGAAACAGAATCCAGTGTCCAGGATATTGCAGCCGAGAGCGCCAATAAACTTCATGTAGGTTTCTATTGTCCTCTCGATCAGGGCCAAGATTTGTGCGATTGACGTGACGTTGAGGTTCAGTCCTTTCTTAACTTTTGCTGACGGTGAGAAGGACTTGGCGCTCTTGCGCAACCCGAAGGGTAAAGCCGAATGAGATGAGCATTGTGGGGCGCCTTTGCTCACGAAATTCGGACAGCCTAAAGCTCAGACGTGACATGCCACTCCTCATGTCGCCGCTAACCACCGACTTCCAATACACTCCACTCACTCAGCCGAAAGAAGAGATCAGACTGCTACAAGTCTTACCTGGAAATGGGCCTATCGAGCTCGCCTTGCATACCTATAAATTTTCTGAAGACCTCAACTATGTGGCCTTGTCCTACGAGTGGGCATCTGAGGAAGACAAGAAAGATATCACCGTCAATGGATCGAATGTCACTGTGCGCTGGAACCTGTGGGAAGCTCTGAAGAGTCTACGGCAATTCCAATCAGATCGCTCGAATGTCCGCCTGTTCGAAGATGACGCGCCACAATTCTGGATCGATGCTGTATGCATAGACCAGCACGATGAGATAGAGAAAGAACATCAAGTCGCCATGATGGGTCGCATTTTTCGCTGCGCATCACACACTATCGCTTGGCTGGGGCCAGAGGCGGAGTTTTCGGCTCTTGCCATGGGTTGCATGTCCAATCGCGAACTGGCCCTCACGGTGATATCAGCACTTCGCAAGCTCTTCAACCGGACATATTTCAGGCGCCTTTGGATCGTGCAAGAAGTCGTCCTCGCACAAAAGCTGCACTTCGCATGCGGACAGTCGACAATCTCTTGGCAGACTTTTGCCGACTTCTGGGATGGATCAGAGACTTTCATGTTCACACCCTGGGGTCGCTGGGTAGACCGACTACCACGGCAGCTTGTAGACATAAGAAAGGTTCTTGATGAAAGTTGCGACGGGCGTCAATCATCGCAGTCGATTTTAACCTTCCTCCTACAATCCGCACATCGAAGATACTGTAGAGATGTCCACGACAGACTCTATGCTCTACTTGGTCTTTTGCAGTGGGACTCGACACCCTTCAGCTTCGACATTGACTACGGAATGCGTGTGGAAGAGCTCATAATACGCATCGAAAAGTATATCAATCCGGACCCGGCTATGAAGAGCTATAACAGTGCGTTCACTATTCTCGAGGCCTTCAAGCTACAGGTAGCTTCTGAGGTGCGAGGAAGAGTGGCTTGGTACTGGAAGATCATGGACGTACTGCATACTTTCAGTAATTCAGTGGGCATGTTCCAAAGGTTGATGACGCTCGAGAGCCAGAAAATGAGATTCTTGATCCGCCAGATCGCCTGCTGGACTATCGCTGGATATGGTATCGATCTGTTCACGTCTAAGGACAAAGATGTTTCCCCGACATCAACAATAAACGTCTCCGTTGGAATGGATTTCCCGAGACTAGATGCAGGTAGCACTAGGCAACAGCATATCACTGCGACGTGGACTTATAGGGACGACCATTGGTCGTACTGCATCAAGCTACGACACTGCCCTTGGCCACCGCATGGCTGGCCAGATGGTTACACAATGAATCAGAAAGAGTCTGTACAATGTCGCAAACTCCTTGAAGAATTCGACGAGAATGTGCAAATCCTTCTCCAAATGCCCGCCCACCTCACTGAGTTCCAAGTTGATGGATCACGGAAATTTCGAGGAAGTAATGCGGTACACGTTCCTGCCCAAGTGGAATCAGCTGCCTATTCCAGTCTTCTAGCGCGTTTGGTCCATGATGAGTACGATGTCTTGACGTTTCCAAGACTTTCGAGCTTGGAGATGTTGCGAGGGCAGACGTGCCCTCATAGTGAGGACCTTGAGACCTTCTTGAAGCGATCTTTGTATGGCGAATACTTTATGGATATCTACGAGAAACACAACTTAGAAGACTTCTCATGGCCTGAGAACGCTCTGAAGTCACTTGACATTCAGATCGTAAGAGGGACGAGTAGTCACGGAGATCCCACTTTGAGTACAAAGACTCTGACAGCAGCGCTCTTTAGAGTCGAATTGTCGTCACCAGAAGAGGGGAAGCCCGCGTTTAGATGATACTACCGACCATCTTTCGTTTTTCGAATATATGGCTTGTGTCCGATCCTTTCTGTGCCGCAAACCTCGTTTTGCCTTTCATGAGATCAACACAGTGATCATCATGCTGTCGAAAGCGATGTCGCAAGCGTTACCAGCGCTCCCAAGCCATCCATGCCCGCGCACCAGTCCTGCCAGTTCCTTGCACTCTCCTCCTCTTCAACCTCTGATGTAATACCGACCTCACCTGGCATCACGATCTGCTGCTCCTGCAACTTCACCATCTGCCCACTGGTTAGCACACCAAACACACCCAGGTCTGCCTCATCGCGAGTCTTCTCCGCAATCCAACTCTGCGCATCAGGTGCCTCCCACAGCTGTTTCTTGGCTGGTAAAGGGGCAAGGAGGAAGCCATCAGGGTCGGTACAGGCTGTCGCAGGATCCAGCGAGTACAGCATCTTAAGAATTTGAAAGACGAGTACGATCCTTCGTCGGGATTCTTCGAAAATCCAGTCGTGACGGTCTAGGCCTGAACGGAGACCTGAGCGTGCGACGCAGAGTCCAAAGTTGACTTGCTCGTTGAGAGTGCAGGCTACGATATGTGAAAGGTCAGCTGTGGCATGATCTACGGATTGGCAGGAGAGACAGACAAATAGGGTTGATAGGAGCAAGACGTCATGGCTGTTGTCTGCTGTCTCGCCTTCTTGCAGTCGGACGAGGATATAAACTGTCAACGCCTGCATAGCAGATAGTAAGTTCCATTTATTGAAGCTAGGCATCTTGAGCTGTCAGCTATGAGCCCAAAATGGCTGGGGAGATGATATGTACTTCAACTTGCAGCCTTTCACATTCCAGTCTGACGTTCTTCCAAAACAACCTGCGGCTTCCTTGTGCCCCGCCGGAAATCATTTGCATCAGTGTTGCACAAGTAGTCAGCGACTCGAATCACTCATCCAAATTGTGCACATTGTGCCCAAGCGAGTACGGGTGGACAAATGGCGGCAGAGCTCCTGGGCCATGCATCATCTTCGGAAAGGATGCCAGTATGTGGGTCATGATTGTTGCACTGGGTGACGTTTGAGGTATGATTGAATTGCTTTGGCCAAACGACCGAAGATGGTAGTCAGGCATTCGTGGTATCAGTGGTGAATCGGACGGCGCCGCGATGAATGTCTGGTCTGTCCAGACATTTCTTTGGCCGGGTGGAATGGGTGGTAGGATCACCGGTCCCCATTTATTCTCAAAGCTGAGATCTCCATGCGGCAGACCCCAGTCAGGTAGTCCTAGACCAGAAGGTGCAGTTGACGAGCCCGGGAGGCAGTCAGTGGCTCCCACGCATCCTGAACTCTCACTCAACAATGGAGGAGTCGAAGTGGCATTTGCCAGAACCATGCTACTTAAGATTTCCGGCTGATTTTTTGAAACCATACTAGCACTGGTCCTTGGTTCGAAATCGGCTTTTGGGATTGGATAACTGCAAGCGATCTGCCGTGCTGCACATCTTCCGCAAGATGGCCTTACGCTATCACATCGTGTCTTTGCTCTAACGCACACTTCGCAGGAGCGAATTCTGACTTTCCGGCTTGTTGCTTTCTTATTGCGGCAATAGTACGAATGTCTTTTCAAAGATGCCTCTGTAGTGTCGTTAACCAGTGATCCAATCATTGCGCGAGTAAAGCTGCATGGTCTACAACTTACTTACCTTTGTCGAACGGCTTGCAACAAAATTCGCAGCGCAAGATTGCCTCCACTGTCGATTGCATGATTGCTGAGGAGACTGTACAGATTGAACAGTCCGTTGAGCTTCGTCTGACTGCGAGCTAGCCTTGTAAGCTACCTAGGTACCATTTGTAAGCGTCGATCTTCTCCATTTCAGGACTAGCCACGGACGGAGCATTTTGTACAGTCTGTCTGCCTCATCGCGCAGGCTCATGGGTGATCCAAACCTCCTCGATAGCTTCGGAGAACTGAAATTGAACTTTCCAGGTGCTGACCAAGTCCAGATTCTCGCGATGGCGAGAGGAGTATTAAAGAGAGCGTCTCTCGAGCTTCGTGGTATCTACAATATCGACCATTCGCGAAGCAACTCACATTACCCAAATCAACCTTTTGCCTTGCATCCGAAATGTCTTCTCAGATTGGATCCCCTACAAAGATCTACCATAAGGCACCTTACCCTTCCATCGACCCGAAACGACCTGAGCTGTCAGCCAAAGGCAAGGTTGTCGTCGTGACAGGAGGCGGCACCGGCATAGGAGCGGAAACAGCGAAATACTTTGCACGAGCAGGCGCATCACTTATTGCTATACTCGGTCGGCGCGAACAACCTCTGCTTGACACTAAAGCCGCTATTGAGGCCGAGAACCCTGCGACCGAAGTACTTGCAATTCCCGCAGACATCACGGATCTTGCCTCTGTCGAACTAGCTTTCGCTCAAGCTGCTCGCAACTCCAAAGTTGACGTCCTGGTCAGCAACGCTGCAGTCATGGGCACGAAGGCACCCATTATGTCGCAGACCAGCGCTGACATGCTCTCCGGAATCACCATCAACATCCAAGGTAACTTCAACGTGGCCACTACCTTCCTCAAGCATGCCGTACCGGAGCCCACTATCATTGAAGTGAACTCTGCTGCCGCGCACATCACTGTCACGCCTGGATTCGCGTCGTACAACATCGCTAAGATAGCTACGGCGCGTTTTTACACCTCTCTTGCTTTTGAACATCAAAGACTTTCTGTATACTCAATCCAACCTGGAGCAGTGGACACCGAAATGAACAAGAAATCGGGTTACCAGGAGAAAAAGGAAGGCGAAGACTGGGACTGGGAAGATGGCAGTGGTGCAGCTGACATGCTGGGCAAATATGACGATGCGGGCCTGCCGGCGGGCTTCATAGTCTGGCTGGCGAGTCCTGAGGGCAAGTTCCTCAAGGGCCGGTACTTGTGGGCCAATTGGGATGTTGATGAGCTCAAGGCGCGGAAGGAGGAGATCGAGCAGTCGAACCTGCTGGAGCTCGGACTCATTGGTTGGCCTTTTCATTGAGGCCATCGCTCATCTGAAAGACATTCTTTATATATTGGAGGGCGGCGCTTGCTTTTACTCTAGTTGATCATGATATCTGTTGTTAGTAGTCTCCTTATGCGCGAGTAGTGCAATTTCGATATGACGTCAAGAGTCCCACTTCAGGCAAGCGTACTTTGCACGTTGACGCGTCTGATGAATCTAATTTTTATCTCATAGAAAATCGGTATGGGAGTCAGGAATAGATCAGATTACTTTTGACGGTGTCCTGGACATGCGGGCTCTACGAGACCTTCAAGAACACGATTGTTGAGATACCTGACTGATATAGGAAAGGGAGACTGCGATGCGGCTGGGGCGGGAATGAAGGGGCTCTAGATCAGGACAGAACAACTTGCTACATATACGCGTGAAACAGAACTATAATACGTTCCACGATCCCAACTTTACTTGCCTGTCGGCTGCGCAGGAAGCTGCCGTCCTCCTGCTTGGCCTTGACGCCAAGGCCGCCTGCGCGCGCTCTACTGTCTTCTCAAGCCATCTGCATCTGTCAGCTGTTCTTGCGAAAACTTTCGTCGCCCTCTGGTGCCATTGAAACAAACGACGGCTCGTCTACTGCTAAGCATCGATCTTCGAGTGCACTTTGGTACCGTCACGGTGGCAAAAGAAACCTTGGAATGCCTCGCCTACACTATCGCGGAACTAATGCTCCATGGATACCAGGTTCTCGTTTCCAGCGATAGCAGTGGTCTCTAATGTGAAATGTTATTCTAGGATTACAATCCTTGTCTCACGAGCAACTGCGTCAGTGCAAGTACCAGAGGGGTGTCACACCACTATATTTTAATTTTCTTGTTTGTTGAATATTCTTACAAACTCAGAAGTGAGTCTACGACCGTAAAGCTTCTTTCGAGAACTACCTCGGTACCTAGGATATGAGCTGCGTAAAATGTTAATTATCTGCTGCGCTGACGAAGACAGAGAGCGCTCGAGATGTGTACACTGAGAACATTCGTACAATCGTGCAGAACCCTTCTCTAAGGCCTTCTGTTCCCTTTTTATCAAATTGGGTTCTGTGCCTTTAATATGCGCTGAGTTGCAGTTTCGGTCTTTGCAAATCGCCAAGGTTTTATTTTCCTTTCGAACAACTCATCCAACTCGGCAGCTGAACGACTATAGACCTGTTAGTATGGATCTCAACTGGTTCTAAAGTCTCATATTTGACTTACCCTTTTGTCTCAGGAATCAAAAACCAGATGCCGATTGCAAACGGGAGTCCCACTCCGGCATAGAACCAACCAGTCTTGTAGCCCCAGTTCCATGCGTTGGCGTTCGTCATGTAAGGAACAAGCACATTCATTGCAACGCCAACGACACAAGTGCATGCAGCGCCAAAGCCGGCTGTGTAAGGTCGCAGTCGCTGTGAAGAGATCTCACCAATGTAGCCCCAGCCTGCGGCTCCGTTGGCCGTAAGGCCTACATCTGTCGTACTGGTCAGTATACCATTCAATAACAGACCACCGTTGTTGACTTACTCCAGCAGCATGCGAAGAATACAAACAAGTAGTCTGTGGCTCTGACTTTCTTGGTGACACCGAGGATTCCGATGCACATACATGCGACCCAACACATCGTGGTGCCAGTACAAGCAATCCAGCGTCTACCTAGTCGATCTGCGACTAGGACTATCAATAGAACTGTTGCGATGTTGAGTGACGATGTGATACACTTGATTTTGAATGGATCGGTCAGTCCGGCCTGTTGGAAGAAGTACGCTCCGAAAGTGCCAAACAGGGTCAGGCCAATGAACTGTTGAGACATGTTGGTCCATAGAGAGATCAGAGTGCGCATACCGTCTGTTCCTCGGAAAATAGCAGTCCAGTGCTCGCGACGTTGTTCAGCTGCCACCTCACGCTCGTGCTCGACAGCAAGTACCAGCAGCTGGACCTGATGGTCGACATTGTAGCCTGGAATTTTTCCATTGAGTTTGTTGAGCTCCTTCTTTGCACGATCAATCTTGTTGGCATTGACACACCAAGCCGGACTCTCAGGTAGAAAGAGATAGATGGCGAACATGATACCAATCTGCGCCCATTGAGTGTAAATCGGCTCCAGCCAATGGTAGGGTTTCGTCTTCGACATGGTCTGGAGCGCGATGTACGAGAAGAACGATCCGACAGTCCACCAGAAGCTGTAGCACATCAACATGCTGCCCCTGATGCGGACGGGCGCCACCTCGGCGATGTATGTGGGTAGTGTAGATTGCAAACAACCGACACCGATGCCAGCGAGCAGCTTTGCAACAAGCCAGACCTCCCATTTGCGTGCAACCGACTCCACCACGACACTAAGAGCCAGAATGACCCAGTAGGTGAACATGGCAACTTTCCTGCCGTAGCGGCTGGAGAGGAATGGGATTGTGGTCATTCCAATAATCTGACCGACAGATTGTGTACAGCTCCAGCCGACAAGAATCGGGGACTCGAGGTACAAGGCACCTTTGGCGTTGAGTTTTGTGGCAAAAGTCCTTACGAAGCCTTTGTTCGCAATGACACTAGCATTCATTCTGAAGATGCCGTCAGCAGGTACTCTGGAGATGCGCGTAAATAGGAACGAACCCGATTTGGTATCCATCGGTCGCAGCGCTGAAAGCAGCCGCGAAACAAGCTAAGGTAGCCCATTTGAATGTTTTGATTGTTTCAATAGGTGTCAAGTGCTCGTAACCGGATGTTGCCTGACCTCGGGCGGCGGCGTCAACGAGGACATCCTTTGGATTAACACCTTCGTCACGAGTTTCAACATGGTCGATAGCAGTGGTTGGCTTCTCGCTCGCCATGATGTGTATAACAATATTAAGTATGATAAAGATATCTTGACTGCGCGAATTGTCCTTCTTATAGGTAGCAACAAGCACGCCACGTGCCTGGCCTTGAGCGCAGACCTCAAGCCACAAAAGTTTAAGCAGATGTGGCACATACTCGAGATCCTTCATTCGGTATATGAAGACCCGAAGGCGTCCATGTACCAACCTGGTGGGAACTAAGTTCTCAATGCGGGGAAGGTCCGGGGCGAATCTGGAGAAGTGGGATCTATTCGACCCATGTCCTAGCTCTTGCCGAGACCGAGTCCGAACCCCGCGCGCGGCATGTAGGATGCAGGTTCAAAGGCCGACAATGCTTAGCGCTCCTTAAGGGCTCTAAAATTGCCTACCCCTGCACACCGTATTCACACCATTCACCGTATAAAGTTTATAAGCCCAAACGAATTGTCACAAGGTGACAGGGGGTCGGGGGAAGAATCAGATTCGAGTGATCGAATTGCGGCACTTCAACGACCGAAGGAAAGCTGCAGGCTACGCCTGGGCTAGCTCAATCTTAATTGGATGGGTCTATACCATGATCAGCTTCCAATTACCTTGTGGCCAGCCTGATAGCTTCGGACGTTGTTACCATGTGACCCGACGGTGTAGAAAAGCCTCCACTATCGAGATCTCAGCTGAGCACATGCTCGACAGTAGTGCCGCAGCAAGAGTCAAAGCTGCATGTGGAGCTGAGCATAGTTCACGAATTTGAGACAGATGTTTACCTCGATTCGGAATGTGGTGTTCTTTCCAAACCCATGCATTCGGCGTTGGAGAAAATGTGAACCGGGTGGATCTCAGAGGCACAGATCGGTTCATTGAGGCGCTGTTGATCGAGTTCGAATTTGAATTGAAGTGAATATTATCATGACTTCGCTTTCAATGGCATGACAGGCCATTCATAGTGCGGTATGAATGAGGACTCGAAGTTCCACTCTCCAGCTTCAACAACCATGTGCTTTTGACCAGTGCCTTCTGGTAAAATTACCTCTGCAGTCACACCATAAGGCACTAAGAGCTCCAGCTTGAACGTTTCCACGTTATCTTCGCCTTTTGCTCTTGTCCAAGAACTGGAAACTGTTCCAAACGGAGTTTCGTGAGAAACAGAAGCGTTTGTGAATGTAGCTCCAATAGCTGGCTCAATCCTGCAGCGTGTCCAGCCAGGCTCCAGCCGCTGCAAGCCTGCAACTCGCTCATGCATGAACTTCGCTACCGCACCGTAGGCATAATGGTTGAAAGAGGTCATTTCGCCAGGATTGACACTACCGTCTGGAAGCATGCTGTTCCATCGCTCCCAAACTGTTGTAGCACCCATTGTCACGGCATATAGCCATGATGGACAGCTCTGCTCGAGTAGCATTGCGTAGGCCACTTGCACATGCCCAGTACATGCCAGGGCCTCGCATATATACGGCGTTGCTGCAAAGCCAGTAGCAATCCTGAAGTTGTTCTTCCTGACTAGCTCTACGAGTCGATCGCTAGCACATTTACGTTGTGAAGGAGTCAGAAGGTCGAAACAGATAGCGAGTGCGTACGCTGCCTGTGTATCGGAAACCAGCCGGCCGTTTGATGTGATATATTCGTCATGGAACTGCGACCGCGCCGCTTGCGCCTCAAGACTGAATCCTTCAGCTTCCGCGTCATGGCCCAGAATCTCAGATATACGTCCTATTAGCTCGAGGCTGTGTATCAGGAACATATTTGCGACCATTTTCGCGTCAGTATGAGATTTCCAAGGTGCATCTGGTGGCGCGGCAGGATCCAGCCAGTCCTTAGCTAGTTAATATCTTCTGAATGCGTGGGAAAGGCTCTTTGAGACTCACCCCAAGCTGGAAGACAGAATTGTCCCATAGGTGGGTCGCACCATCCTTGTTCCTCGGCAACACGCTCATCCAAGTCAACATGCTCTGGTACTGGCGAGCTAAGATCGCTGTATCCCCGGTTTCTTCATACAAAGCCCAAGGTGCCAAAATCGTGACGTCGTGCCAAATTGCGCAAGGTACTCTCCTGCACCAGACAGGGTCCACAATGGTGGAGTTCGGGCTGACCATAGGTGGAACACCTCCAAGCACTGACTGATCGTACTCTACGTCGACTAACCAGTTAGATAGCATTGCCACACAATCGTAAATCAGAACTGCTGTAGGTGCAAACACGGCTAGGTCGCCGGACCAGCCAAGTCTTTCATCTCGCTGAGGACAATCTGTTGGTACGGAGAGAAAGTTGCCCCGCATGCCCCAGTAAATGTTTTGGTGGAGTTGATTGAGAAGGTGATTTGAGCAGATGAACGAGCCAGCGTTCTTCATCTCAGTATGGCACACTACAGCCTCAATATCGGAAGGCTGCAAGTTTCCGGGCCAATCATCTAGTTGAGCGTACCGAAATCCATGAAAGGTAAACCGAGGCTCATACGTCTCGCCTTCTTCGCGCCCTCTTATCGTGTATGTATCAACGGCCTCGCATACACGCAGGGGCCGAGTGCATATTTCGCCATGCTCCAGGACTTCGGCATGCCTGATAGTGATGCGATGACCCTTTTGACCTCGTATGTTTCTGAGCCTCACATATCCAACCAGGTTCTGACCGAAGTCGATGAGGGTCTTGCCTGAAGGGCTTTGCTGGACAGCCACCGGTTGCAGTACTTCAATTCGTTTGACAGGTCCGCCCGTCCCGGATGTCAAGAGGGTGGTCTCGGTAAGTGCAGGCATCTTCACCGTAGCAACCCAGTCGCCAGTCACTGTACCCGGGGAAGACCAATTAGGTACCTCGAAGGTAGCGTCGTACTTCTCACCATCGTACAACTCTGCAAGACGAATGGGTCCCCTGGTTACTGTCCAATCCGGCCCTGAGACTATGTGATCCTTCGAACCGTCGTTGTAGGTAATCTCGAGTTGTGCCATCAAGGATGGGTGAGGACCCCAGATGTTGCGGTGACCTCCTTCCCAGCCGAGCCGTCCACAGAACCACCCTTCGGCCACGCGGACCCCAAGACAGTTGTCACCAGTTGATAGAATCATCGATGTGACATCGTATGTCTGATAAAGTAGCCTTCCTTCGTATGCCGTCCAACCTGGAGCTAAAAAGTCGTCTCCTACACGCGAGCCATTGATTTCTGCTTCGTAAACGCCTTGAGACGTAATGTAGACCCTTGCTGATGCGACTGGATTACGGGTTGAGAACGTCCGGCGGAACAGCACTTCGGTATCGGGACCTGTGACCTCGCCGGCCCAAGGCGCAGCAATGCGGTCACACTGCCAGTCGCTACGATTGAGAAGACCGGTCTCGAAAAATGCTGGCTCACTCCATTCTGTGAAATAGGCCTTCGTAGTGTGCAGTCTCACGCGAACAGATATCCGTTGGCGTGACAAGAGTGACTGTTTGAACGGCCAAGGAACAAGCGTCGATGCAGTCGAGACAACTTTCGCGACACACTTGAGGTCTTCAGAGTCTTTTGAAAACTGAGTGAGCTCAATTTCATATCCGCGTTGCTGGAAGCTCTTTGGAGAGGCCGTGATCTTCCATGAAAGTCTAGGGCGTGTTTCGTTTACACCGAGGGTGTGAGCAGGATGGTAGTGCTCAAAACGCACATCTTGTACAGTAGCCATGATGAACGCAAAGAGTGTCACGCAAAGGACTGAGATGAGAATAATCCAGTAAGTGTGTTGCTGTACTCACGAACGTGTCCGAGACTCCATTGTGCTGTCCTGTATGTCACTAGGAGACGCACTTCGATATAGTCCGGCACAATCTAGCCCGAAATCTGACTTTTGCCCTGACATACATGGTGAGCGCCAAGAATCATGTTGCCCGTGCTGTACTGTGGGCCTGTACCGATGAGAGGGTGAACAGCGGAGTGAAGGTTGTAGTCGGCTGTTCCACCGGGGCAAGAAACACCTACTGCCGATTGGCTGCTGTATGTAGTCAGTGGCGCTAGTCTAACTCTTTTCAGCAAATCAACCGTATCACTCCGTAAAGCAAGTGCTGACAAGCAAAGTCAAGGTCAAAGACAGTATGCGAACTAACCCTGATCAGCTACACCGAGATCTGACCTGGTAATCCTCACTCGTGATCCGCGAAGGGTAGCTGCTTCCGAGAGCCAGGTCGGCTTTTGATGGAAGACGCCCCTCGCTTATGCATGCAGGATATTTGCACGTGTAAGCGCCATGCAGTATCTTGACAGCCCGCAATACGTCGGTCCTCGTGCTCTTGTTCGTGCGAGTCTCAGGAGCCTTTTAGCCCGAGCAACCGACGGGAGTCCTATTCACAAAGGACGTGGATTCATTCGTTTCCCGCATGGTTTGCAAAAGGCATTTTGAGCTGTTGGAAGCTTTCTCGTTAAAACGCCTATCTTTTGGTTTCACTTAATTCAACATGACGTCCGAAGCATTGATGTTCCAGGCGAGCGACGTCAGAAACAAATATAGTGACGCAAATGAGCATACTTCGGATGTCGAAGAGTTACGCCTGCCTCCTACGTTCCGCTGGGGTACGGCCACTGCTGCATACCAGATTGAAGGTGGAGCTCAAGAAGGAGGAAAGGGCGCGTCGATCTGGGATACTTTTTCCCACCAAGAACCATCACGAACCAACAACGAAAACGCTGACGTGACTTGCGATCACTACAATCGGATGCCGGAGGACGTCAAGCTCATGTCCGACCTTGGAGTTGATGCCTATCGATTCTCCTTGTCATGGGCACGCATCATCCCGCTCGGAGGGCGCAATGATCATGTCAATGAGGAGGGAATTGCGTGGTATAACGCTCTTATCGACCGGCTCCTGGAACATAACATCGAGCCCGTTGTTACCCTGTACCACTGGGATCTGCCGCAGAACCTGTATGATCGATACAGAGGTCTCCTAGATACAGAAGAGTTTCGAGCCGACTTTCTCCATTATGCTGAGCTATGCTTCTCCAGATTCGGGAGCCGCGTCCAGAAATGGGTAACTTTCAACGAGCCGTACATCATTTCCATCTTTGCACATCTCAACGGCACCCTTGCCCCGGGACATTGCCGTGCGAGCGGCACGGATACGACGACCGAGCCGTGGCGCGTTGGACATACAATCATTCTCTCACATGCCTCCGCTGTCGAACTCTACGCTTCCAAATTTGCGCCTGCGCAAAAGGGTACTATATCGGTAGTACTGAACGGCCACTTCTACGAACCATACGACGCGAAAAGAGGAGCCGACGTTGAAGCGGCTGAGCGTAGGATGGTTTTCTATATCGGTTGGTTCGGTGATCCAATCTTCCTGGGTCTTGACTATCCCGAAGCCATGCGGCAATACCTCGGGTCTCGACTGCCAGTCTTCTCAGACGAGGACCTCGACCTACTCCGTAGAACGGCGCATGTTAACGCGTTTTATGGGATGAATCACTACTCCACGAAGTATGCAAGACAACTGGACGGCATCCCTGCAGAGGACGATTGGACAAGTAATATCGAGGAGGGAGCTGTGAACAGCGATGGAAAAGAGGTCGGGCCAGCGTCCGCTCAGCAGTGGCTGCGTATCGCTCCGGAAGGCTTCCGTAAGTTGCTCAATTGGGTGTGGAAACGTTACAGTCTACCCATCATTATCACGGAGAATGGATGTCCTTGTGTTGGCGAGCAAGACGTGCATGTTGCGATGAAGGATACCTTCCGACAACGCTACTTTGGTCTGTACCTCGATGCCATATCGCGCGCAATCTACCAGGATGGTGTAAAAGTGGAAGGTTACTATGCATGGAGTCTGATGGATAACTATGAATGGTCCGCTGGTTATGGACCAAGATACGGCATAGTACATGTCGATTTTGAAACATTGAAGAGGACGCCGAAAGATTCAGCGTGGTATCTTCGAGACACCTTCAGTAGAAGGAGGCAACAAAAGTAAGCAGGCAGTCATATGTTGTCTGAGCATCAGGTCATGTACAGTTGCCGTCTGTCAATTAAGAACGCGATGTTCTGGGAAGTGCAATGTATACACCGTAACGCGATATTCATGGCCGTCAAGCAAGTTGTCGCCTACTATAGAGGGCACTGCCGAAGAATGCCAAAAGTTTGAAAGTATCCTAATCGGCAACAAGAATATTACACAGCTTACGTGAAGACTTCCAAGGCCACCTCAACTCACCAGCATCTGCATATAGTCAATGGCCCAAGCTTACGATGCTGGCTTGCAACAGAATTTATGAACCTGCAGAACAAATGCTGGTTTTCGCAGCCTGAAAGGTAATACTAAGGAGCAATACGCCCAAGCGAGCTACCCCGCAAAAGTTTCGCTGTACGAAATCTGACCGGCCAGCACGTCGCTATGATGGTCCCAATATTTCATGTTGCTGGCGCTTCTAGGCTCTGTCAAGGGTGCCGCGCAGAGATGGGTTATGTTCAAACGCCGCATGCCATCGCAGTCGGGTCAGTCGTTGAGCTCAGGTGGACAACCTGCACACGACCAGGCTTACGCGCGATAGTCTTTCACCGACTAAACCTCGGCTCCACACTAGTCTCACCGTTCGCTTCCTGGGTGCTTGGATTCGCACAACAGTAACATTCCAACCACTTGCGTTTCAGGCCCTCCGCATACGGTATACGGTATACGGTATACGCGCCTAGACCACCTACAAATCGCGTGATCCAAACGAACACCAAAGTATCATATTCGGTCTTACTTCCACCGAGACACTCCAAATGGATGCTTCCGTGTGAGCTGGCTGCATTAGACTATTGCCAATGTTTGTTTTCTCGAATGTCGGCATATGACTGTACTTTCGGTGTTTGCTATCTCCACTGCAGTAAGCTTCCCCGCATAGATCTTCCTCCCCGCATTTGGGAACTAGAGCAATTTCTATTGCTTCGCGGGGGAATGTATGTTGTTGGCGTGGAAAGGCGACCAGTGCAATATTCGCACTTCATCGTAGTAAACCGAGATATGCCTCAGTAGGTATCCACCTTGATCAGATGAAATCATATAAAGAGCAAACATGCAGCTTGTTCAATAACGTCAAGCAACGCTCAGAAAGAGACATGACCGCAGCCATGCACTCCATAGCCGTCATTTTGGCCCTGCTCAATTGTGCACAAAGCTTCCCTTTGGAGCAACGCGCGTCGTCCGCCGTGGACTCACCTCCTCCACTTGGAAACTTCAAAATCACTGAGCTACCTCTGCCTCCTGTTGCCCCATCCGACGCGGTGGGATCTTGCACAACCGATATCAACCCTCACAAGACAGGATGTATCTTTCAAGGGTTGGGAGACTATGAATTCCAGTCAGGAGATTTCACTCCAGATGGAAATCACGTCGTTGCTACAGTAAAGTTTGTTGGAGCTCCTGAAGCCCCAGACCCAGCAGCCGTCTACAACGGAGAGCAGTTGATCTTGATCAAAGCAGATGGCACCAATTTCAGCAATGGCGACCCGTGGAAGTGTCTGACCTGCGAAGTTCCGGATGACCAGAAGCTGGCCCTTGATCCCCAAAAGGATTACCCACACGTATATCGAGATGGTACGAAGGCTCTATGGGGACACAAGTAAGCATATTATTAAATTCAATGGCGGAGAGATGCCCTGAGAAACATCACTGACCATTGCAGTGTCTTAGACTGCGACGGGAATCAGTTGGCCAGCGACGATTGTACGCCCGCCAAAACGCACATCTATCCACTCTACTGGCCGGTGATTCGGAATGGAGCAGAGGTCAATGGTTCACCGCGTGAACTGCGCCTGCACCCTGATGATACACATCTAGGTTGGAGTTCGTTCACTGACACAGGCGGACAAAATTGTTTCTTCGGTCGATTGGTTTTCAATGCCTCCCCAACGTCCGGAGCGATCACTGCGCCACGCTTTGATCTCGAAAATGTCAATATTCTGCATGACCCTTCTCGGAGCCAGCAAATCACAGCAGACGGCACCGAACTCAAATTTCACGATGATGTGATCGGTGTTGGCGAGCTGCGTGGCTGGTCAGGCAATGGCGAAGAGATTATTTATATTGGGCCATCACGGGAGGCCAACAACATTGATGTCTTTGCGGTCCATGTCATCACTGGTGCAGTGCGTCGCCTTACCCAGCATCCGGAATACACAGATCCGGTAGCGTTCTCGGCTGACAACAAATGGATGGTTGTCATGGATACCCGAGGTTCCAACCGTCAGATGTTTATGTCGGGCATGCGACACATTCCGCCTCTCATCGATCTGGTGACCATAACAGTTGCATCTTCTACTCGCAACAACGGGAACAGAAGGTTCTTTCAGCCAATTCTCATCGATAGCCTTGGCGACCGAGGGTCTTACTTCGGCCAACAGGTCAACGCTGACGGAGACGGCAGCGCGGGAGCAGTAAACGATCCAGATTGGAACGGCCGAGCAGATCCCGCATTCTCCCGCGATGGTACCAAAATTGTGTACTGGCAAGCCATCGTAACGGGACGCGAATGCGGCGGCTCCAACCCTCTGCCGTGCCCTGTGCCCACTACGCAAGGTCAACGTGAATATCGCCTTATGCTTGCCCACAGAGTTGGTCGTGCGCCTGTTTCTGCAGCTCCGGTCTTTCAGATACCCGACCAGATTCCCTGGGCTCTGCCATTTCCGCCAGGATCAGCCTTCCCAGTCGAAGGTTCCCTCAGTGCTGGTAATTACACATTGCGCGGCAAAGTATCTGGCACCGCAGATGTGCGACTTATCGACACCGGCGCCAGCGGATTCAAAGCCTTTGACACTGTCGCAGTCGAATACAAGGACTTCTCAGATATCGAGGGTTATGTTCTCAGCGGCCGGGAGAACGTCACGGCGAAAGTCCTTCTACCGAACCCATGGGACACCCAGGTAGACTGGTACTCGGACATCACTCAGACTGGCGTCGTTAGTGCAACGAAGAAGACGAGTCCTGGAGGGTTCCACTTGCAGGTCGATGCGGTTCTAAACATCTTCAATGCGACGGGTTCGTTGACTACAACGATCGACGGAGTGGTGTATGAGCAGCCTGCAAACGGGACTTGATGGTACCTTGCGCTGAAATATTCATTCGAGGCACAGGGTGCTTAAAATATGTCGTGCAAGTGTATGGTATTGGCTTTTGGCACACCGACGGAGCGACAACATAGTCTTTACAGCTGGCAGTCAAGCTCAAATTTATCTCAATATAAATAACTACTAGAAGTCTCACACCCCCCTGAAAACAAACCTGGCAGTGTGAATAGACGACCTAAGGGCACCTTAGTCTCAGTGTAGGTTGCGCAGATACCACCTACAGCGCATCAGAGACTACCATTCCTCTTCGACCGCATTTTGAAGGCGACAGGATTTTCAAACTTCTCAGCAGCGAATGATTGGCGCTTTTGGTGAAAACAGAGGATCCGATGTGCTTGCATGGCCACCTCTTCATGCTGAACACCTGAGCACGAACGCTGCAATATCCGACAGATCAAGCAGGTGAATGAGGACAGTGGCTCAAGATGGAACAAGTATCCCCAGAGTACTGACTCCGCCTCGGCGACCGAGATAGAAGTGGCAAAACAGCTACGACCGCGCCCGATCTGCGAGATAGAAGTACAACTCATTATATACTACTATACTACAGCTATATTATATCACACATGATATAGCTTTTAGCAAGCAATAGAAATATATCTAGGCTGTGACTAGCCTTTCGTATGCGCAGCTTCCGCAATTGACCTGTGTTCTCCAGGGAAAGATCTATTACCTAGGCGTACGGTAGAAGTCGGGACTTCAGTTCTTTATTGGAAATTTCTGCGCACAAAGTGACGAGGATCAGGACCGATGTATTTGACAGGCGCTTGGGTATGTAGAAAGATCTCTCGACTGATGGGATCGAGGGATGTATATGATGTCCTGTTCTCTTTGCTTTGAAACGAATGATGTGGCATTTATGATTGCGGGGTTGAAGACGTGACGACTTTCCGGTACCCGATTCATACTTTGCGTCGCATTCTTAACCAGTGGGTGCGCGAAAAGGCTGGAGGCTGGTTTAAAGGTGCAGCAGTTGCAGCCAGCCAGTACAGTATCTACTTGCAACTCCACTCAGACAATATCAGTCGACAAGAACAATGACTATTAGACCTATTTGATTCTTCATGAGCGGTGTATACTTTGAAAACGCTAATTATGCTATACAATGCCTGAAATGCTACACTTTTCTCTTCCCTACTTTCCACCAAATTCTTGCGCCAGCTTACTCCTCGCGCGCAATTGATGTCCAAACTTGAACATCACAAACGGAATCAAACTCAACAATGTTCCAAACAGAGCTAGGATGAGACCAGCGTACTGGCTGCCAACATTGTGGAAGAATGCGCTAGCGAACAGCGGAGTGACCGCACCAAGCGTGTTCCTCATGAGACCCTGGCCAGCGATGGCTGAGGACGAGGAGTCGCCATAGCAATCGGCGGTATACGAGTAGGTAGATTCGAAGACGAAGAAGATGCCGAACGCGATGGGTGCAAGACCGATGATGGGCGCGATCCAATGGACGTAACCGTACTGTGTGAAGCTGTAGATGAACAGACCAATCGGGAGCCATACCGCACCAAACATTGCACCGTAGAGGCGGTGCTCTGGAACGATCTGCACATTTGGATCGGCTTGGAGCTGGTTGTACTTGCGCATCTGGAGGTGATGCGCCGCCCAGCCAAGGAACGTACCGATGGCAAGCGAGATGTAGGGCAGACCAGCGACACCCTCATTCCAGCCATGCTTCTCTGTGAAAGTGATCGGAATAACGGACAGGAACAGGAAGACGACGGCCCAGCAGAACGCGATCCACAGACCGAAGGCGAAGACGACGGGTTCGGTGACCAGCATACGGATAGCCTTCACAGAAGAAGCCTTCAGCATAGACTTGACATCGGGGGTGTAGATGTCGTCCTCAGCGACATAGCGCTCGTCACCAGTAGCCTTGCGCAGCGCAACGGCACGCTTGTGCAAGCAGACGCCGCCACGAGTCTCAGGGAAGAAAAGGAATATGACGATAAGAAGGGGGACGTTGGCGATACCCTGGATGCCTTCGATCCATCGCCAGCCGAGAGCCTGGTCGATGAAGCCGGCGTAAATGGGCGCGGAGACGGTACCGAAAATGGCGACGAAACTGAACATGGCCATGGGACGGCCACGCTTCTCAGGAGGGTACATGTCGTCGAACGTACCACCAACGAGGATAGTGCCGACGCAGCCAAACAAACCGAGCAGCAGACGCAGACCGATGATGGTGTTGATACCAGGGGCAAGGGCGAGACCAATGAACAGCAAGCAGAAACAGAGGAAGGATGAGCAGTAGACAATTTTGCGACCGACAAGCTCGCAGAAGGGGGCGAGAAGCATGGGTGCGACAGCACAGGTCATGTTGAAGGTGAACAGACCCCATTGGCCCTGAAGACTGCCGACGTTGAACTCCTCGCACATGCTGTTGATACCAGAGGAGTAGGCAGTGGTAGCCAGACCGATAAAAAGTGTCATCAGATTGAGGATCGTGGTGATACTGCGCTTGTACCAGGGGTTCCAGTTGAAAGGATTCTCCTTATCGCCAGTGGCGAAGGTAAGGATGATGTACTCCTTGTCGTTGTGCTTGACTGTCTCGGTGAGAGTAAGCGGCATGTCAATGTCGACTGTCTTGATGGGACCACAGTCTGCGTCGATATCGTTGCTCTCTTCGCTGACGTGCTTTCCACCGACAACCCTCCCAATCATGGGCTCGCCCTTCTCATTGCGCATGACCTCGGAATTGTGGTCGGGAGTATCGAGTTCATCTTGCTCCTTGCTGTTGGCTCTAGACAAATAGGCCTGAGGTGTTGTGGCGGCAGTGGAATGAGCTCGCGGTGTGGCGGGTGTGCTCGCTGCGACGAAGGAGTTATTCCTTGATGCTACGATGGAATTTTGTCGGGACTGCAGATATGAGTTGGCCCTTGACGCAGCCAACGAGCCAGGCCTGGACGGAGGTCTGGAGAAAGAGGGACCATAGTAACCGGACATGATTTTGACACTTGAGGAAAGATTTGGGGCTGACTGTGCGGAGAAATCGGGGAGCCACGCACGTTTTGTCTATCGCCAGCAGGCAGATACTCGGCTTCCGAGGCTCGCTGTCCTATTTAGCATCCTGCCTACTAGCGGTCAGTGTGGACCTCAACATCGTTATCAGGTCCACATAAAATCCTAGCCGTGACGGGCCAACAGGTGAGTCCGAAACAGTGCTCGGGCGCGAGGTACGCCGTGAGAGATATCGGCGTGTACGTCATCTTCGCAATACGATAAAAGTGCATACACTGTCCAGATGTGCCCGTGCGCAAGACTGGAAGTCGAAAACAAAATTCGCAAAGCCCGTAATCATTACCTGCACAGGGCTACCTCATACGCCCAGGATGAATTAAGGTGAGGCTCTGCGGGATCTGGACAGGGATCCAAGTCTGCTAGACTCCACTTATCCTGCGGTCCGTTCGGCAAGATCAGACGAATGATGTATGGTTTGCCATATGACGTCGACAGTGGGCTAAAAACTTCTGCAAATGGCCAAAAACTATCGCACAAACCCGCATAAACCCGCACAAACCTTAGCTTGGCCGATGTTTGCCTTCCAAACGTTGCAAACTTTTTTGTTGAAGTCGCGAACGAATCCAAATCGTACTTGGCGCTATCGGCGTGCTAGACCTGTGCACACATTATCTGTGCCTGACAATGACATCAAGGCGCATATGCGGGGTGGCAAACATTCTTCCTGGTAATTTTCTTTTGTTCTTGGTGTGTTCTCGCGTCCCGACAGATGCGCTAGATGACCTCCTTAATATCGCTTCAAGCGCCGTCGTTCTGTTGTCTAGTGAACGGCTTCGTTGTGCACTCGTGCGTGTTCGCGCGTTCGCGCCACTCTTGGGATCGGCGTGAGGCTCTAGGTGGGTCTACGGGTCCCGCACAGATCACGATACATAGCGTGATACTGGCACGTCAGCATTGAGATGCACACCGTGTTTTGTGCGAGAAATGCGATGGAGCTGGATCGGAAAGTTGCGGCTTCGTGGTCGTAAGCAGGGAAAAGCTTGGATCTGTGAAATTTTGCATGGGATGGGTGATCAAGACGTGCCGCGTGATTGTTGCTGTGCATTACGTTGAGAGATTTGCCAGAGGATCGTGTTTGTCGAATTGAAAAATCAATGGTATCATTCGTGTGCAGCAATGACCTGTATTCCGCACCGTACACTGGCGCACGCCCTAACGCCGGGTAGCCGTATGTTCCTGAGCGCCGAAGATGCAGAAGCCAATGACATTGTTCCAGTCTCGGCCCACTACCGGTGAACTAATGTGTACCGCCCATGTCGTTGTTATTGAATGATCCATCACCGAAGTAAATCATGTCGTGTGGTAAGTATTCCAGATCCCATGGCATCATGTCTGTACCTAGCACAGACATGTCCACATCCCGAGTGTCGATTACCATGTCGCCGAAGGCGTTATCTGAGGGCGTAGTGTACATGCCAAAGGTTGGAGAGAACTCGTTTGCCTGGACCTGTTGTGATTGATTGTTTGCCATGGGTGCAGCTCTGACATAAGATGTGGCGTTTTGCAATGGTACCTGGCTGGGGGACGCGCTATTGAAGGGAGAGTGGAGATTCAGCAAGAGATCTGCGTCGGAAACTAGTGCAGGATCTGGCGCAGGTACAAGACCGTATGAATTGTTGGCTGGGGGCGGGGGCATCGACGCCGGGTCGAAAGGTGGGTAAGTGGATGGAGATGGCATGGGGGCCTGCGAAGGTTCGAACTTGACCGGGGGGTTCGATATGAGGGAAGCAATCGAAGGATGTGTGCTTGCGGGTGAAAGCTTCGACGTCATCTTTGTCTCGCGACCGTTGTTCTCGGACGTGTACATGACAGCAACGTTCGTCGAGGGTGAGTTCATAGTGCCTGTGAGTGACCAGCCAATAGCTTTTCACAAATTAGTGTTGATCGCGTGCAGAACAATGCCAGACATACCTTGATTAGAGAGACCCATCGGCGAACCGGGAATGGTAGGTGTTCTGGCGCCCTTCCTGATTACCGCCGGCATGTTGGCGATATCACCGTCCGGACTTCGCGTCGTCAGGTACGTGCCCCAGCTTAGTTTCCTGCGCCATCCCGGGCTTGTGAACGACGGATCCGGTCGTGGCACCTCCAGCGCACACTCCATCTCCTCTCTTGTGTAAAGCAAAGGGTTGTCGATCCCCTTGGCCTTTTGGTCCAACACCGTTATAATGTACTTGACACCTTCCCAATACGTTTCGAGAGATTTGAGCGCACGATGGCAGCGCTGATAATTCTGGTTTGCTGCGGAAGCCAAAAGTGAATGTTTCGCAGCTTGCTTCTGTTCGCGGTCCTGCAAAGCGTTCAACCTCTCACCATTCGCTAGGTTCTTATCAAGGTTCAACTGTGTAAGTGGGACCCTAGAGTCACGTTGCTCGCCACGCGGACCTGGCGATACAGGACGAGACTGCGGTCGAGACTGCGGCTGAGATGATGCCGAATGCATTGCAGACTCCTGGAGGAAGGCGCACGCGGCTATGTAGATGGGCTGACTAGAAGAGCATTAGCCACGTGTATACTATGAGAGGGGGGCCAAATGTACCTTGTGAAGGGATTTCCCACGCCGGTCTTCGCATCGATAAGCTCTGTGAACGATAGTATATCAGCGATCGTCTTAGCGGACGACATTGATAGCTCTCTGCTATTGACCGAGAGTGACTGCGGACTGCCTTCGAAAGGTTTGAGCAAAGTCGGCTGATGCAGCAAGACAATCAGAGTGTGGAACCAGCAGTGAAGTAGTAGAAAGTTCGTCCCCTGATTGAACTTCACATATTGCTGGAAGTTGACGGCATTGAAATGTAGCTTGGGCGACAGGTTCTGATAGATCTCCGTTAGGCGAATTTCAAGCGCATCCAGCTGCTTCTGTAAGTCTTTTGTGATATCTGCAACATCCTTAACTCTGTTGAGCAGATCCGTCACACGTCCGTATAGATGTATGATTCGAATGAGTGCCGGGAAGGGCAGTGGCCAACCCGAAGCTGGATCCACTTCATCCAGCGAAGGGAAGCAGATCTCGATGTCTCGGTCGCGAATTGTGACAGGGCGTCCAGTGCCGGATGAGATGACCCGGTCGAGAAAGAAGATGGACCAAAAGGTGTCCAGCCGCTCTCGTTCTACGGCCCTCTGCTCTTGTTCATCAGAAGTTATGTCTTGGCTCTGCTGCGAGTGCCGCTCTACAACAGCTGGCGCGAGGCTATTGTTCGGATCGGTCTTGACAAGCTTAGGGGTGATGCCATTTCTACCCTCATACTTCAGTCCCTCGAGTGTTTGCATACCCAGGTCCTGCGCCATCCGGATAGCGATACCAAGATACATCCAAAGCCCACTGTCGCGGCTTGCACCAAATTCGTCATAGGCCAGTAATAGTGCTGCTTGCACCACAGCAACGTTGGGACATGGAAAGGCGTCCGGGATGTTCGATTTAGCTCTTTGGGCGAAAGCTTGTCCGGCCTCAGGATGTTGAGTTTTGATCTTGTCGTCAGTAGCTTCCTTCTGCTGGTTGCCGCCTCGAGTCAACATTGGGTGTGTGGAGAATCGTGCAGCTAGTGCACAGACTGCATCGACCAGAATGGCGTCAACTTGCTTCTCCTCGAGGTCGCGCATGAAGCGCTCACGTTGAAGGAAGGGGAAGCAACAGCCCAAGTTGACGAAGAAGAGCTTGCAAAGATGAGTGATGAGAGGACTGGGCGACATGTCTGAGCTATCATACACAGGTATCTCGAGAGGCGTGCGAGCCTCAGCGCCTGTTGGCGAGCCCAGAGGTTCGGCCGGTGACGACTCGACTGCGTGTTGGTCGGAGAGTGTCTGTGTGCTCCCGTGTCGTTGCCCTCTGACCTTGACGACCATCTGTCTGAAGCCTGGCATGATGGCTGTCGGCCCAAAGTAGCGGAAGTAGGGCATTCTGTTGCGTGTGTTGAGACTGAGGATGCTGTTGTTGTCGTCGCCGCCCTCTTGCTTTGAAGCATTGTTGTTTATCGACGAATCGGAGAGCTGCTCGATGTTTGACGAGGCCAAGTGCGGCAGTTGCGGTCGAGCAGGTTGGGAAGGAGCTTCGAGTGCGGGTTCGAGTTTTCGAGCGGGTGCGCTCGCCGATGCAACACTCTCTCTGCGAGCAGGCTTCTTACTGTCGCGAGATGTCTCTGCTGCGGCGTTGTCGTCTCCATAGCCAGCGCAGTCGTGCTTGTTCTGGGTACACGTGCCACATACTGGGCGCTCGCCTGCGAGGTGTCAATTCAATGCTCCACTGGAGTTCAATTTTGGCCGCGCACCAGAACAACGCGTTTTCTTGCGGCGACAAGTCAAGCAGGCTGAGTTGATCCTGCGCCGCTTCGCATACGGCCCATCATGGTTGGTGACGAAGCGGATGGGCTTCGGCTGGGGAGCAGCGGCAGGAGCAGGACCATTTGCAGCAGCCGTCGAAGGTGCTCCTTGCTTCATTACAGAGCGTGCATGGAAGGCTACGCGGTGGTGCTGTGCGATGTGGGGAGTGCGAGCGGGGCGGCGATGATCAGCCTGAAGGAACACAACAATCGCAGTCAGTGGAGAAGTCTCGACACAAGCTGCGGACGGGAGAGGCTGCGGAGAATCAGGCGCATGATCAGCATGCAGTCAACGTTCCGGCGCACATATAACTTGGTGGGCTAGACTCTCTGCGGGAATCCGACGTGTGACGGGCGGGAGTCTTGCGGAGACTGGGTCTGGGGAACTGCGCCCTGGACAGCCGGCGATCCGAGTGTCTGGAAAAGTTGCGGCAGTTGCAGCGTGACAACGCGAGCCAGCGCGATCCCGCGAGACACCGCGCCTGCATCACCGTCCCATCTTGGTGGTGAGTTTTCCCAGTGCATTGATCTTGCCATTGCATTACATAAGCAATACTTTCACGTCAAGCACCACATATCTTCGTCACAACAATCACCGCAAAGCACCTGCTTACCAATTGCCATCAGCACCCATCTCACAATGGAATCGATACGGCCAGCTCTCGCAAACGTGCGCCTCGCAGCACCTCGCCGCGCATACCGTCCCTTCTACCAGTGCCTGCACACATCAACAGCACGGAGCGCCACTCCACTGCCCCACCCCTCCGTACCAGGGCCGCCGCCAGAGACACCCACGCCGTCAGCTTCAGATGCACTCGACCGTGTGGCAAGAAAAAGGCGGCAAGCTGAGATGCTGCAGCAGGCCAAGGGCGCCCGCAAGGAGGCAGCGAAGCCAACCAGCGCCCTGAAGAAGCGCTTTTGGAACGACGTCAGCGTCAAGGAGACCGAGAATGGCCTCCAGGTGTACCTCGACAGCCGTCCCGTCCGCATGCCCAACAAGGACACCCTCACAGTCCCCGCTTCCAAGCCTCAGCTTGCCACATCGATTGCTCTCGAGTGGGATCTCCTCGTCAGCGCACAGCAGGCACTCAAGACACACTACATCCCCATGACCTCCCTCGCCGCCCGCGCCATTGACATTGAGCGCGCAGACGCCAATGGAGACGAGCGCATCCGTGACTCCATCGTCCAGCTGTGCATGCGCTACCTCTCAACCGACACCCTGCTCTGCTGGGCGCCCGAGCACGTTCTCAATGACGTCAAGCAGAACGGCAAGACACTGCGCGAGCTGCAAGAGGAGGTTGCGACCGGCATCACCACATACCTGACCAGCAACGTCTGGCCCGGCGTCACAATCAAGCCCATCCTGGACGCTGATAGCATTGTGCCCATTGACCAGGACGAGATGACAAAGCAAGTGATCAAGGGCTGGGTCTCAGGCCTGCCTGCTTTCGAGCTCGCTGGCTTCGAGCGCGCCGTGTTGGCTAGCAAGAGCGTGATGATTGCTGCAAGGCTCATTCACGAGTGGTCTGAGGGGCTGGCTGAGACGCGCCAGCCTGGTGCAAAGAAGACCTTTGGTATTGAGCAAGCTGCCGAGGCTGCTAGTCTGGAGGTGAGGTGGCAGATTGGCGCTTGGGGTGAGGTCGAGGATACACATGATGTTGAGAGGGAGGACATGAAGCGCCAGATTGGCAGTGTCATCTTGCTAGTTGGCGGCACCTCAGCATGAGCTCAAGATCACAGACGATTTGGAGCGATAGATGTAAAATAGACGACAGCAAGAGCTGTCCGTAGATATAAGATCCATTGTGCAGTACACGACTGGTATGCGGCGTCAACTAAGCGCCACCGTGGTGCCCCGCTTCTGCTCAAGCAAGCCCAACCTCAGCGACAACTATAGCTGCTTCGCTATCGTACTTTTCGCCGTCCATTGTGCCACGCTTGAACAGGGCAGGTGTTATGATGTACTCGACGAAGCGTTGTTCTGGCTTCCTTCCTCCTTCGTTATCATCATCGTCCTCAACCCTGTGGTTCTTCATGAACGAAGGGTCGAACCTCAGCGGACCTGGTCCTCCCCCATACGATCCCAACGGGAAACGAACGCTCCAGAGTGTTCGCTGCCGGCGAATTAGCCGTGAGAATTGTACAGCACGGAGGAATATGCCTTGCAGGCCAGCTTCAACCGTTAGTTGGTCTGCAGGGTTCTTCTGCCAAGCCTTTGCGACATCCATCACGTCAGCTACGGCTTTCTTCACCACTAGCAGTGCCTCGTCGGTCGGCTCTTTCTCTGGAAACGCAGAGTCCTTATCAAGAAGCTCAGCGGTGAGTGCTCGCCAATCATTGAAAGACTTATACGGCACAACCTTACGGTCTGTGGCAATTAGTGAGGCCGTCGACCGAACACGGGAAGCATACTAACCTGCAAACCAGAGTCGGTTCTCCAAGTTATGGAAGCTTTGCGCAAGTGTCCGACCTATCCACACGTCCTCTCCAGAATTACCGACAGGTGGCAGATCAAGACCTCGAAGCAACTTGGCACACATCACATATGCGGCCCACCCCCGGACAAACAGCTGTGGCTTCCTTGAAAGCGCGACTACATTCTCCAGGGAACCAAACTCGACACAACTGGGAAAGACCTTCTGATAGTCTTGCAGCCTCTCTAGCTTGAGAGAGTGCTTATTGCCACCGCCACCGCTAAATGCACCGGACCAACTTCTGATATCAGTCATCAAGTCCATAAAGGCATTCTCGACGCATCTGTCATTCTGCTGATCTCCCAGGAAGGACTCCCTGGTGTCCATTTTCGACTGCATCGTGTTTGCTGAGCGCCTGACTCGTTCAAGATTGCCCTTTTCGACGTTCAGAGCGCCGCTCAGGTCATGGATCTCATGGTCAAGTTCAGCCACTTTCTTCTTGAGTTTCTCGTGCTCCGCTCTGTAGTAGTCACGTTCGTTCTTTAGCTGTTCCACACCGGTGATGTAGCCTTGTTTAGCCCTGCGTGGCGAGCCGGTCCATGAGTCGCCACCGTCATCACGCGGCTTGAGCTTCTTCTTGATTTTGTCGATACTATGCAAGCCTTGCTCGAAGGTGGGAAAATTCCTCTCTTTTGCGGGGTTTCTATCGTATCTCTCACGGTGGTCACTGCTGTAGGAGTCGCTCGCATACTCTTTTTCGTAAGCCACGTTATCGTGATGTGCCTCCATTGCGGGGTTTTCATAATTCCGTGGCAAAGCTGTCACGCAGTCAGTACCAGGTCAACTCTTCAGACCTTCGATCTCACGTTTATAACCGTCCCTGGGACCCGCATTCTGGGCTATAAAGCCAACAGAAGCTCTTCGAAATGAAGGCTGGGTCGGTGGACCTTGAGATGAATGGGCATGACCCAGGTAGCCCTGGGGAGGGGGTCCATAGGCAGAAGGGCCATGAGACTTCAAGGATCGGGGCCCTCGAGTCTGATGACTATGTGCTTGTGAGCCGTGCGGTTGCGAGGCCCGGTGCTTGGTCCCGTGAGGTGGAGGTGGAGGTGGAAGCGCTGGTTTTTGTGTAGGTGCTGGTGTCGAAGCCGAGGCCGAAGCTGAATACTGCCCCAGAAGACCTTGAGGGCTCGTGTTGCTGCGTGGCAGGGTCTGTGGGCGCGCTGAATGATACTGCGAATCTGGAGGTGACCCCTCCGGAGTAAATTGCGGGTCACCCATTCTTGAGCCTTGCAGTTCGGCAGAAGAGTACACAATGCGACTGCCCAGAGAAACTGGTTGGGGGCAGTTTCGGTGATCTTCAAGAGCATCCTGCGGCATCTTTGTTGATAACCTGTGAGGTGTAGTCAAGCAATCGCCGTACGGACAGTGTTCAAGATTTGAGTATCGTGCAATAGCAACGACCCGTCTCTCTCACTTCCACAGCAAGTCTCTAGGCAAACTGAGCCGGTCGTAAAGAGGGGAAGCTTCGCTAGCCCCTGTTCATCTGCAAGCTGTATAACAATGCCACATTTGAAAGAGGGTCTGCCTTTTTGCCTTCGGTTCAATCTACTGCATCGAGAGGAGCAATGATGTGGTCGCTGATCCCACCTGCTAAACTTCAGCCTTGCGTGATGTCACAAGGCTGAAACTTCCAGGCCACGCCTAGGACAAACTACGTTGCGTTATTAAAGCACAGCTTATCAAAAACCATGCAAATGTAGTACGAGTAATGCATTCCTGCAAGGTCTCTATGCAGATAAGCTGCAATGCACACCACAAGCAGAGTCAGCTGCCAAGTCGTATCAAGTCACACGCAAATGCTCATTGCGTAGATCTAAGCTAATCTTCAGCTATGAAGAGATAATTCAACTGGACTTGGCATCAGTGAACCATTTGGTAACGATCTTCGTAACACCGGGAGGGACGCCCACAATGGCTGCCAGTAGGCTGATGGCCGTAGGGACATATGGCTTCACTTTAGAAAGTGACAAACTAGACTTCCTCCGCTGAATCTCCTGGCGGATCTCGGCGCCAATTGGACGCTGTAGACTGACCTGTTGGTTTTGCAGCAGCTTCAGCCTCGCTGATTCCTGCTCCCAGTCCAGCATGATTTGCCGTCTCATAGCCCGGTCGTTCTCCAAAAGTCCTTTTTTGAGCTGGTCCAGTGAAGCTAATTCCTCTGAGACTTGTTGCTTCTGCTTTTCGAGGTTGTCGTCCACGAAGGAACCTGCGACGGTGGCGCTCAGGTTCTTCTTCTCGACCACTAGCTCCCTCTGCAGCTGGAGCACTACTTCGTCTCGACCCATCAGTTGGCTTACAAGGGAGATAGCGGCGTCACGATCACCGTGGAACCGACTGGTGTTCGACCCGTTTCCAACCATGTAAGCCCAGAACTTGTCCTTCAACTGCCTCTCACGCTCAGCGCCGAGGGATGGTTCGATCTCCTTCCATCGTGATGTATCAAGATTTTGAGAGCTTGTTCGCCGCAGATCTTCTTAAAAATCTCGAACGCTTGATCGCGGCACGTCCGTACCGGATATCCGTGATCCGGTGGATGTAAACAACACCCTTCAGCTGCACTCCAAGCTCATGTTGCGCGGACAGAATTCGGGCAATTTCAGTCAGTATCTCGCTATCTGTGCGCTTTGTGTCGTCAAAGCCTGGTGTGTCAATCAAGAGTACTTTACTGTTACCGATATTGACTGGTACACCTTGGCAGTCTTGTGTGCCTATACGTTGTTAGCCCGGTCTTACTTGTGATCATGGTACTACTGACAGTACTCCAGGCCGGGACCCTCCTCGACAACTTTCTCCCCAGCGAGTTGATTAATGAAGTAGCTCTTTCCTGCTCCCGTAAGTCCCATGACCATGATCATGGCCTCGGCCTGAGTATCTTTGGTGGCTGTCATCTTCGTATGTGATTGGTTGATTGATTGATTGTGTGACAGAAAGAAGCCGGAGATGCTACGAGCGTGAGTGAGGTGTTGAAGGGTCGCGTCTCCGTGAACAAGGAAGCAGCTTCCGAAATTTATGTCTTGCCTTCCGAAATTATTTTCGGTAACTGTCCTCGTGGAGCCGAGGTTTTGTCATACGAGGAGTGTCGCCTTGAAGATCAAGCTCTGATTTCCGATGTATCTGCAACATTCGCACAAGGCTGAGAAACGCAAGTGTCACAGTCGCCACCATGCAACTGCGCGAGGGACACACCCTGCATGGAACCGATATTTCATATGCAAGCCCCGCGTAGGAGGACACTCTTGGAGCTCCCAGAGGAGTACGTAGGTAGTTGGGGGCGATTGGGACCGACGAGGCTGGAGGTCGCCATTTATGGGGTCTGGCTGGGTCCCCCTCCACTTTGAGAGTGCAAGTGATCGTCCTCTACAATTCTATCGCTACGGACTCATATTGAGTCTCGAATCTTGCCTCGAGCTATGGCAACCGAAATTGTTGTTGGCATTGACTTTGGCACAACGTAAGTGTTTACCCCAGGAAACCCTACACGTGCGGTGTGCAACAGATCATAACGCGTTCCAAGTCACTCTGGGGTTTCATGGGCCATCAACGGAGGCGAGAAGATAATTCGGGTCATTAACGATTGGCCAAATCCAAACGCAAGCGTCGCGAACTCGGATAAGGTGGCCTCCAAAATCTCGTATCAGAACTGGAAGGCAAAGAACTGGGGCTACAACGTCGAGCTGAAAGAGCAGTCCCTGAGCTGGTTCAAGCTTCTTCTCGACCCGAACAACAAGATCGGTCAGGGCTCGGACAAAGTCGTTGATACACTTCGACAATTGGACGCACTCAACAAAGCTCCAGAAGACGTTTCTGTCGACTATCTGAGCAAGATATGGCAGTACACCAAAGATGACATATGTAAAGTAAGGGGAGACGATTGGACAGAAATTTATACAGTGAGGGCTGTCCTTACGGTCCCTGCTATCTGGTCAGACAGTGCCAAGGACAGGACGCTGAGAGTCGCGAAGAGAGCTGGGATCCCAGACAATGTTTCCCTCGCGAGCGAACCAGAAGCAGCTGCACTGGCAGTACTCCGAGAGAAGAAGAAAGAAGGAGAGCCTCTAAGCATCGGAGACTGCTTCGTTGTGTGCGATGCAGGGGGCGGCACAGTTGATCTCATCAGTTACAAGATCTCCTCGTTGGAGCCTTTTCAAGTCGAAGAGTGCGACATGGGTGCTGGTAAGTCCAAATTTATGCCAGACTCAGTGAGCAACCCCTGATCATTGATCTAGGCGGCCTGTGTGGCTCTGTGTACCTCGATCAAGCCTTCGAGAAGTACATCAGAGTCATCGTTGGCGAGTCGCAATGGAAAGGTTTAAAGAACAAGTCCAAGCAAAAGATGATGCTCGATTTCGAGAATTCGATCAAACGATCCTACGCTGGCGATGATAAGCAGTTCATCGTTGATCTCCAGGATGTGGAAGATAACAAGACCGTGGGTATTGACGATGAGACGATTACTTTGAAGTCGTAAGTGCTGTGTACCGTACGAATAAGGTCCATTAATCAGTATTCCAGAAGCGCTTTAAAGACCATCTTCGACCATGTTATAGGCCGCATCCTACGATTAGTGGAGAATCAAATTGCTGAGGTTGAAGAAAAGGGCAACAATGTGAAGGTAAGTGACGTCCAATAAATCCTCCGGCCGAAACTAAGTAATGGACCAGGCGGTCTTACTTGTTGGCGGTTTTGGCACCAATTGATATCTGTACAAGCAGCTCAATGAAGCATACCAGACCATAAAGGGTACTTCAGGCCACAGGAGGGTACGTCGAGTGAGTAGATATCATGCGAGATCTCTCTAACGCGTCAAGGTGGTCATCGATATGTCGCGGCGCAACGATGTGGGGCCTCGAACATTCCCAGCAGAATCCCACTCCAAGAAGAACCGTCAAGTCGCGGATCGCACGCTACAGTTATGGCGTCCGATGCACGCTTCCTTTCGACCATTCGAAAGGTCATTTGGCTCAAGACCGTTTCATGAACGTGAGGGGAGAATGGCGAGCCAACAATCAGATGATCTGGAAGCTCAGAAAAGGGGACACAGTAGAAGGAGGCAGGGATCTCCACGTGGAACTGCAGGAACTGGTTCAAGCTAGCTACACGGACACTGGAGTCTACAAGTCCTCGAGTACGTTATACTATTGCGCTGACAACATTCCACCAACAAGATCGGAGCACAGTAAGTTCATACCCGACGGCGCCTCATGGTCGCTAACGGCATCACCAGGTGTGAAAGCTCTTTGCAAGGTTGAATTTTCCATCAACCACTCTAAGATGCGGACTGAGAAGAGCTTCGAGGACCCGACGACGGGGCACGAATGGAGGACTGCTCTCTTTGACTTCGGGATACGCTTGGACGACACCACACTCGATTTCTTCGTCACATACAAAGGCGAAAAGGTTGCTTCGGTCGCGGCGAACTACATGGAAGAATTCTGAGCCAAATTTGTGGCTGTGAAACCCAGATCAGACCACTCCGGCGGGGGGATGTCCAGCAATAACTGCGGCAACTGGTTTGCTGGTAACAAACGGCGACATCTTAATTTTCGTTGCTTCACTAATTATGTTAACGCTCAATCATCATTGAGCGCTGCTCGAAGCTGATCGTGGTAACTCTTGAAGCTAACTCTTCGGTACTGGGGATTCTGCAAATATCTGGACTGCACCCAGTTGTGATCAGGAAGCTACGGGTCAATGTCAATCAACAAGGGCTGCAACACAGATATTTGGGTACGGCAAAGGAGCCTCCAATTGACGCACACTGCTCTCTGAGCCAGCAAGCCCAAGATACTAGGCGATCCATTTGCAGAAGACCACCGTGCTTCCGCCCTTTCAGACACGCCTTCGGCTCGCAAGAACAGACGACTTGCTCTGACCTCAGTAATTTTGGAACTGTCGACAAAAGGAGGAGCAATGCCTATTCCCAGGATATGCTGTTAGAGATCATGCTGCTTGGGTCATATGAGAAATCCCTCCACTGATTCGGGACATCCCGTGACCATGTGTTCACGGTTTTCTTTCACTAGCTCTAGACCTCGCGCGAAGAAGCAAGCCAGTAATCAAAATACCAATCTATCCCTCATATGGATGAATGAGTACAAGACAAGGATGACGAGCAAAAGGGCAACAGAAATATACAACAGCAGGTATTCGCTAGTGGTCACCCACCCAACTACTAATCCGCCGGTACGTTGCTTAAATAGGGCTGAGGGAACGGGAAGCCTTGTTTTCTCCTGCCTGGCTGCCACAAGAGCCCTTAAATTTTCCGTTTCCAGCATTCGGATCCCGAGGAGCAAGGACCCGTAATCTGTTGACTGACTAGATTGGGCATTTAACAACCATTGCGATGCGTCATCCTGCTTATGCACTGGACGCCTGAAGGGGGCGCACTTAGACGTCGCACATTTGATTTTGTGTCACTGCGTCTAAATAAAAAGAGCATAGCCCCCGCTTTTCACGTGACATGGCCCCATATAACTCCTTCGTACCCGTCTCCGCGCTTTTTAAGTAATTCTTATATTATCATGACTCAGACACATTTCTGTGTGCAGGCATGGACATGCGGCCTATGCCAGCAGCCATTCAAAGATGCACAAAGCGTACACCTGAGCAAGTATTCCAAGGCCGACTGCCGCTGACAACTAATTGTGTGTAGTTTCAGAGCACAGAGAAAGCACTTGCAAACTTCAATACTTTTCCAAGCTAAACGAATGCCCTGTACAAGCATGCGCACGGTGTCGGAGAGCAAAGCCTGCCTTTCCCTATCACTCCTATTGCCTCACAGTTCTAGCGACAGCTAACTGGCCAGAGAATGTTTCGAAAGACCCTTGGTTGTTAGGACAGGCATTGGCCCCAATCAGAACTGAAACTCATACTTCTGCGCACCAGTTAGCAATGGCAATATTCAAACAGTCCCTGTGCCAGGCAACGCTTGCCCGGATGGTCGTGTCGTGTGCTCCTTGCGCGGTACAAGCTACCGAGAGCAAGACATGCGAATGCGTCAGATGCCTTCTGCAAAGACTCACGTCTCTGCCCAACGAGATTCTGGCGATGATCGCGTCGCAACACTTTGCGACACCTCTAAGGCATATTCTGCCGATTTTCGGAGAAACATATAGGATGCTTGCAGAGCTTAAACAACGACCAACTCAGGCGGTAGAACTATCCGTTTGCGAAGCACTATTTGAGCGTCGATTCATGTTTGGTTTGACTGAATACATAACGGGCTTGTACAACAAGAAGGTACCAGGTTCTCGCATGATTAAAAGACCTGCGTCTTCGAGCCAACACCTCATCGTCTACATGGGAAAATTTGGTATCACCAAGATCTATTTCTCCTCTACGACGCAGATGGACACAGGAGCACCAAGGGGGGAATGGATGTACGTTATTCAACAACCTACGGGCAGACTGCATGTTCAATGCAAGGTAAGTGTTCAATCTCTCAATGCATCACCAGTCTATTAATCGCTTATGCAAATTAGGGTATTTTCCTTAAAAGAATATGCAGTGATGTCGCAAGACACAGTCATGTTCTTTGGAGTCGCAATACCAACCCCTTCCAAATCATAACCTACCGACCTTCCAATTTTCGCGTCCCGAAAGCATTTGATGATATCTACCTCCATTATGTGAGCTTGGATGGAATCACCGGTATCTCAGTCGCAGTACATTCAGATCGTGTGCTCAATGTGATTCCTCACAAGGGGTCTATCGACGACCTCTCTCTCTACAGTGTATGTGGTGAGCATGCAACTTGGATTTATCTGCCTGTCAGGAGCGAAGAAATTCAAGCAATTTGGTGGGCGTATCATCCCATTCGAAACTGTAACAACTCAGCTTTAG
This sequence comes from Didymella arachidicola, assembly GCA_016630955.3. Taxonomy (NCBI): domain Eukaryota; kingdom Fungi; phylum Ascomycota; class Dothideomycetes; order Pleosporales; family Didymellaceae; genus Didymella; species Didymella arachidicola. The sequence continues at coordinate 1,071,761 of CM049987.1, forward strand.
TGGTAAGTTAATCTACAACAACATGATACAAATGCTCAGTATAACAGATCAGAACTAAGGATAGCCTGTCGTGGCTAGGGTCGTACTTGACCACTGAGGCGACTAGAGAGTTTACTCAGATTGGGTTTGACAAGACTGTCGCACTCTTCCACAGCGATCAGCTCTCTCAGTTCAACCTGATCATAGGAGGTATCCCAGAGGGTGCGTCGAACGAAACTTCGCGTTCACCTCCGCCTGCACTCCCTAGGTACCGAGTACCGCCTCCGGATTATTGTATCAATAGCGGGGACTGGATTTATTCTGAAGTGCCGCTAGAAGGAGTAGTCTATGCTCAACTATGCATGGATAACGACTTCTGCACTGGTATTCTGCTGCATTACAGAACCTGCACACGAACGCTTGGCGAGTTCAGATTTGACAAGGCCATCAGCGATCGCATACCAGAGCCGCGTTGGCTCCAATACAATCAGGAACGGGATTACTTGAATGCGACATCCCGCGTTCGTATACGCCTTGGTGGATCCCAGGATATGGAAAGGAGCGAAGAATATGTATCAAGACGCATGACTGGCTGGTGTATTTGGTGGTATGGAAAAGATAAGTCTGATATTGCTATCCTAGGATAAATGATCTCATGCAGATGTGCTTATGAAGCCCATTCCGTGGACCCGTCCGGCCGAAATTTGTAATACCGCTTGTGTTCGGTAGACCATTTCCAATCACTCGTGCTATCATATGTTACTAGATGGAAAGTATTTGCACATATTTGACATACCTCTGCGTCTGCTGTCCTTGTTTTGGCGACGAATTGCTGGCCAGAACATGTGGCCCTTGAGGAGTTATTGTCGTACGCATATTGCGTATGGCTCTGTCAAGCTCTGGGGCAAGTACAGGATCGTTCGCGTCTATATAATTGACGAGGTTCGGTCCGCCATCTGGATCGCGAGTCACAGACGACCAACTATAGACTGGAAGCAAAGTGAACTTCCACACACGGGCCCGTGTCCCAATATAGGTAACTGCCCAGACACCAGTCGTATCGCGGCAGCGACTCCTACAAGCTTGCTCAGCTTGTATCTCAACTTCTTCGATATCTTTGGGCCCAGATTTCCATCCTTTGCCTTCAGTAACTGCTACCATCTCAAGTTTCTGAAGAGTTGGATTGACTAGGAAGATACCTGTATCCATCCTTCTGCGTCGATCCACACCGTGTCCAGTAGGGGGCTTTTGCTGCGCAATGACCCATTTTTCTTCCGGGAAATAGACCTTCTGCCAGAGATGATCCCAAAACGTGACCGCTTCGTGCTCCTGCGCTCCCTGTGCATTGGCTGCATTGTAGAGAATGACAAGAGTGGTTGTAGTAAGAAAGCTCATGTTAAAGACGTAGTGGAAGATAAGTAATTGACAGGTACGGACTCATTCACGCGTATTTGTACTCGTTCTACCTGTCCTGATGTGGGTCTTTGGCGCCTAACAATCTTTTGTCCTTCTTGGGAGCAGTCCACATATTGTGAGCGGCGCTAATACAAAGAGCGGCACACTTGTTAGGAGCAGCGCTAATGCAGTGAGCACAGCTCTACCAGCTAGGGAAATATTGCTGTTGCGAAATAGTCTCAATAGTGCGTTGTCCGTGATCATCTTCTATCCCAAAACGGTATGTCAGAATGCGAGTGACCAAGTGATGTGCACAGGAAGTAGTCCAATATTGTGGCGCTCTTAGAAGAGTGTTATCACGAAATTCAAACACTTTTTGTTCGGCCAAGCGCATGCGCGCATCTCGGCACCAGGCCTACCTTAATCAACTTTAATATGATGTACGTCACACTTCGCCTAGAGGAAAAGGAATGATCAGGATTGCGACACATTGATTCACCCTATGTCTGCCCTATTCAACACCTCAATAACGCCACCTTGACTATGATCTACCCTTAGGAGTAAGTAAGAGGCCTAATCTTCCGGACGTAACATACCTCTTCGCCACTTTGTCTTCATTACAGTTTGGAGATTGTGTGAAATGCTTTCGAACTATGACTTCAATCTGGCGCTCGGGGGTTCTTCCTTCCAACTGCAAGAGTGCGCTCATAATGCCGTAGTAAATATCCTCATGGTAGTCTTCAATAGGAAACTCCACAATCTGCCGTAAATGATTATAAGAGTATTGATTGTTGCTGGATTGGTACGATTCAATGGCTTGATCAATATATCGGAAAATGAAGGGTTCCATGACGGCGCGTAGTTGTGCATAGCACTCTGCTCCGCTTCGTCCGTGTGGAAGATGTCTGTTTCGATCGATGTAGAGTTGATTGAAAAAGGTTTCTGTGTCCTGCTGTGTCCAAGGCTTCGGTACCCTTTGCCAGAAGCACATGCTTGAAGATTCGAATCTTAGAAACTACCATCACTTCTGTTGTGAACCAGGTGGTCTTTTATATAAGTGCTCTATCATATTTGCATTACATGCGTTAGCAACTGTTTTCATCTCATGTGCGGCTATTAGTTGCATGCATCGACAACAGGAGGCTTAACGCTAGGCTTGAGAATTGGTTATGCTACATGGAACTTCCAATCTGGGTCTCCTTGCGTTCGACTGTACTCCTGCTACTTAGAGTGGCAGAGTCAGCTTCATGGGACGTAAGTGCCGACAGCACCACAATCCCCCTTCGCGTACTTTGACTGCCATCAGACTCTTGTGACAGTCTAAGGTCGTTGTTGTCAGATCTTTTCGTCGTTAACATAATTGTAATTGCGGAGAGTGATGTTTGCAGGGTGCAATTAATCTGTTCGTATTAGCGAGTGAAGCGGGAGCATATGCTAGCTTACCATACCAAGAAGGTGGTTATCGGTTGGTACCACAAAGAGAAAGGAATTGCACTAACAAATGCACTTAGTAGTGGTGGCATAAGTAGAAGCCAGGGTAACCGCCAGTTGCTGGTGACTCGTCCCCAAAAGTCATGTACGCTTTGTTTCCCTCCAACTGAACAGATCCAGCAGATCCACAAAAAGAAGAAGATGTGGTACAAGGCCCAACCGCTATGCAGGATGGGTACCGAGGCATATTTCAGCCAAGAGAGTTTTGGACCAGGTGCTGCATTTAATATGCATAGAACAGTCCCAGCAAATTGAAGGGAGGCAGCGAAACTAAGTACCAAAAGCCATAGTTTAAACGCGAGTGCGGATTCAAAAAGAAGTTTCCGCAGGTGGAAGACCTGGCTGTTTTAGCGGACGTTATTACAAAAGGGTAATACTAACTGTTAATACTGCTGCCTGCACCCAGACCACTTGAAACGGCGCTACTGATATACATGCTACCCTCTTATCCAATACTAGTCCCGATAGAAGGATGCAGAAACCCCAGAGCATGGAATTCACTATCAAGTACCATTTGTGTGAGAGATAAGGAGATCTATGCCGTTGACGATTGAGGATGCGTAGGTACATCTCAATTGATAACAAAAGCGTACTGAATGCAACAGGCAACAAGGCTGTCCACAAGAACATCATTGTGGAACGTAAGGCAAAGAAGGCAACGTGTTAAGGCTGACCGGTGAAGGGCGAAAGAGCGGTGAAGTGAGAACGCAGAGGACTTCTCAGCTTTAATAAGAAGCGCGCATGATACATCTCGCATGATTTGCACCCTTGCGAAGGTCTTGCAAGTCTTAGAGATCTGAGGTGTAAACGCATACAACCTCGACGCTCTCTTTGCTTTGATGATAAATGCGGATCGACAACGCTACGTGAAGGGAAGAGCCACATTCGAGAGCGTGAAGTCGTCTGGGCAGAAGTGATCATCAAGCTTGAAGCACAATTGTCCCTGCCGCCTTGCCGCAGACATTCTAGCAAGAAGGCGTCAATGTTCTCTAAGCGAAAAGGCGGAAGACTACATAATAACGCTAACCCAAACGGCCAGACCATCTAGGTCTGGCCATTCGGGTTAGCGTGTGCTTAAACGCGCAGGTAATTTAAGAGGAGCAAAGTGGCGCCACTGGGCGGAAGAGTGCACACTGGAGCTAACCCGAACAGCCAGACCATTTAGGTCTGGCCGTTCGGGTTAGGGTGTTCTTAAAGGTGCAGGTAATTTTAAATCTTGCGGCGTTTCCGCTTCGTCCATCACACCACAAACCACTCGAAATCATGGCTGAAAGCCTCGAGATCATTCGATTAAATGCCATCATCAAGGTGTACCAAGAACACCACACAAGTTGCCTTACTACCTCTCACAAGAACAATACTTTGTTGCAGCAAGGCCTAAGCAACCTTGGTGTTAATTTCAATCCCACTCAGCCAACCGCCCCTTTTGTTGACACGGAAAGTGATGGCTCACTTCAGGTGGTACTTTACAGTCCAGACAATTTTAAGAGAAATCGTGAAGAGATGGCTTTGGATCTTCCTTTAAAACGCACAAAGGGAATAAGCAGGGAAACACCTCGCGAAAACGCCGGCAAAAAGTTAATTGCGAACGTTGCAGATTTAGAAGGCGTAGAGATGCCGCCACTATACATTTGCGTAACAAGCGCAGGAGCAGTCTCGCCATTCGACAGAGGAATGAGATACGCGCAAAGAACTCTCGAAGCTATCAAAACCTACCAGGAAAAGGAGATCCAGGCACGTGTTGAGCTGTTTCTGTTCTTGTCCTGCTGCATCGTTCTCGAGAACCTGTTTATACTTACACATGATCAAACTGATCAGCTCATGTCGACATTGGCTAAAAAGGAAACTGTAAATTATCTCCGACGGGTTCGCGATGGAGCAGCTTACTTGAACCGTGAATTGGTGTCAGGACTCATTAAGAAAGCTTGGACGATAGAGAATGCTACGTCTATCATCGCAAGCGGTAAGCAATCTAGTTCATCTATACTTTCGTCACTCACACGAGTTCTAGGTGTACCACCTCGTCCTTATTGGTATACACGAATAAAACATGAAAGCAATACAGCCGTCCTTGTTGGAGCATTGCATAAATGCCACGCGTGGAAAGAGAACTGCCAGTCCGTTCGCGTTTCAGATTATGTATTACAGTGGGAACCCAGTCTAAGGTATCCCCAGAATTATTCTTTAACACAAGCCGTAACTTATACAATACAGGTTAGACCAAATACACAGAGCTCTAGGGTATCCGAATATCGACAAAGACCGGGATAGCCCTCAGCTATCCCCAATACCTGACCACTCCAGCTCCCTGCAGGTCATCTCAGCTATAGCTCCATTACTGCACGGCAGTGCAGTTGATCTGGGTTCTTCCGTGGTACAAGGATCTCAACCAAACCAGCTCCTCGGCCTCCTGACAGCCCTCGGCTCCGAGCATAACATCCCAGAGTCTTTGCTTTCAGAGGCTGGTAAATACCGAAAACGTTGGGGTCCTGACGGTGGTCTGGTCAGATTCTGTGCTGAAGATATTGGACTTGATCCTGTGGTGGCTTCTCTGCTTCGAGATCACAGACTCCTTAAGGAGAGACTCCAGATGCTTGAATCAGACGGTTTTCTCATGCGGGACTCCAAAGGAATCAAGGTGCTTCAATTCCCTAGTATTGGGCGGTCAGATCAGGAGCAGTCAATTCTCCTTGCTTGTTTCTTCTTCACTGGCTGCGAATATTCTCAACGTTTCTCAGCAATTGGTAATGCTGCCTTACCCCTCTTCCAGAGCGCATTTCAACGATACAAAGGCCTGGACCAAGATCAACGTTCTCCAATCAAACTGCAAGTCTTGCAGGCCCTTCTGCAAGCTTCAAAATTTGCTGACTTAGGATGGAAAAAGCGTTGTATCCATGCTATAGAAGAGGAGGGACTTGGGAATTTAGATCTAGCCTCACAGGCTTCCTTCGTGCTGAGAAAGTCTTTTGTGCTTAGGTCAGATGGCAAATGGGACGAGTCTTCCACAGTTCTTCGTAAGTGTCTGCAAACACTCAACCCCTCCAATCGGCTTCTCAATGCCATTCGAGGCCTTCTTATCCATTCACTTGCATCAAATCTGTGGGAGAGGGGAAACTTCATCGAGGCGGAGAAACAGCTGCTTGGATGGAAACCGATGGAGCTCATGCGACTGTCGATCTACGAAACAAGGTCGTGTGTAAGGATACTTACAGGGTCGGCACTTGTAAGCTTACATCAAGGGCTCTATACAAAGGCAAGAGACCTTCTGCAAAGTGCACGAGAACAGTACGATCCTGAGTCCCGCGCTGTTCTCGATGTCACCGCTTCTTTAGCAGATGTCTTTTGTGAACTTGGAAAACCTTCTGAGGCATTGAAGCTGCTCGAACCAATAATCAACCCAGGACCTGACTTGAGGAATCAATACATGAGAAACTGCTACGTTTCCTACGCCGAAGCATCCGTCTGTCTGAGCAAACACGAGCTCGCTGAGAATGTTCTCGTGGCGTTGAAAAAACAATATGAAACTAGACCGCATCTAGACCGACACGACCGAAGAAGACAAATTCGAATACTCGTCTTGCTTGCGCAGAACCTGCATCGCCAAGCGGATTCTATACAACAGTGGCAAGAGGTGGGGCGACGGTGGAAGAGTGTCGTAAGATGTATGCAGGGGTTCGACGAGTCATCTAGCTGGGACTTCGCCATGGTGTGCTTCTCGATCCACCACACCCTTATCGCCTGCGGCAACAGTAGCGAGTGGTATGACCGAGGAGCAGCCGAGTTGCGTAAAGGAGGGCACTTCTGGATGCGAGGTATGACAACGTACTGGAAGCAGTTTTTAATAGCCAGGCTGCCTACTATAGTAGATACGTTGGCGGTTACTTCGACAGCTTGACGCTGCCGCTTGGAGGATGCACGTGCAACTTGGTCACGTGGTGCTGAGCGCCAAGCCGGCTAGTGGGGAAACCCGTCGACTCGCGTGGATAACGATCACACCTTATTCCACAATGAGTGTACGAATCTTCACATCGCGCAAGCTCATGGCAACAACACCCTGGCACCAAGTCCGGCAGAAGCTCTACACTCGAGCGCACGATACTAGCTACAGAGTATGCTGACTTTATTCCAATATTGATACAGGCTGTTAATTGAAAAGGCTGCGCTAGAGACCTTGAACCGACTGCATGAATTTCGAACCCACTTAGGACCCCGAAGAAGAAGTGCTTCCGCAAAAGCACGTACGCAAGAATGGTTAGAAGTGCTAGGCGTGAATGTAAAGCATTCCTCCTTATCCTTGCAAGTATCTAATTAAACCAACAGGAACAAAGATTGGATGGTCTTCATGTTATCCACGTTGCAGGTACCAAAGGGAAAGGTTCAACGTGCCTCTTTTGCGAGAGCATGTTGATGGAGTACCAAAGTTCAACAAATCGTCCTTTCAAAGTCGGATGCCTCACATCGCCCCATGTCACTAACATTCGAGAACGTATCAAGCTTAACGGGTTACCTATCTCCGAAGATCTTTTTGCAAACTACTTCTTTGAGATTTGGGAGCAAATCAAGCACCACACACAGCGTGAAGCCGACGGACCACAGATCCCTGGATATCCTGGCTTCTTGGCCTTAATGGCATTGTATACGTTCGTTCGAGAGGGCATTGACGTCGCAATCATTGAGACTGGAATTGGCGGGGAAAACGACTCAACAAACGTAATACGGTCTCCTACAGTCACAGGGATTACAACAATCGGCCTTGATCATGTGAGCGTGCTTGGAGATAGTCTTGACAAGATTGCTTGGCATAAAGCAGGTATCTTCAAAGAAGGCTCTCCTGCATACACTGTTGAGCAGGACAGTTCAGTGCTCGAGGTCTTTCGAAACCGGGCTGTGGAGAAAAGGATCTTCGGAGAAGTGCAAGTTGTTTCTGAGCAGCTAGCAAGCCGCTACGCAGTCACTGTTGAGCCTGATATGCCTTTCCAGAGGCGCAATGCTTCTCTTGCAGTTGCTTTGGTTGAAGCGTGTTTGAAGGCGTTGCAACCAGAGTTCAGAATGACACCGCAAATAGCCAGCTGTTTGACTAAGACAGAGCTACCGGGCCGGAGTCAAATCCTCAGGGAAGAGAAGCTGGAATGGTTCGTAACTTCTGCTCATAACGAGCTTAGTATTGATGTAGCGGCTTCTTGGTACAAGGGCGCCATCAAGAGCTCCAAGTATGTTCCAAAAGCCTATAAGTAGTCGTATGTTAACTCTCTTTAGAAATCCAGGTGTCCCCCGAGTCTTGATCTTCAGTCATGAGTCACAGAGAGATTCGAAACGTATGCTACAGCGCCTCCATAACGTTCTTCACCAAGACGACAAAACTATAATCACTCAAGCAATCTTTAGTTCTGTTGCTACTGGTCTTGAAAGCAGTAAGCTAGGTATGAAGATGGTTCATTTAGTTTTACTAAACTAACGTGTAAAGATTTTTTCGATCCAAGAAAAGACAACCATACAACAGAGAGCGCCCAGCAACACGCCTGCTGGTGGAGAGACATGGATGAAGGAGCGAACTTTGCCATAGCGGATTCTTTAACGGAAGCAATCACGCTCGTCAGAAAATCGTATGCATCCAGTGGCGCCACGATCCTCATTGCTGGAAGTGTGTATCAAGCGGGAGCGGCAAACATCATTTTAGATAATCCTTTAAAGGGCGGGAAAGCAGAGAGTGGCTGAAGACACAGAGGATGCTAGAGTATGTACACGCTAGTCTTTACCGATCAAATATTGCGCTCACACTTGCGAGCTGGCAAAGCTTATGACGAGACGGGATTCCGACGTGCGCGAGGCGGAAGATTGTTGGTGTTTGACTGAGAAGACGGCTCCGTCCGATCAATTTCGTAAGTTGTCAGATGATTTTCAATCGCTGAGTTGATGATGTGGTCATGAGAAGCTTTAGGTATCTGGATCAAATGTTGGATGAGTCCCTTGCTAGCAGATGCAGAACGTCGTGGCTCGGATTCCCGTGGTTCAATGAGTTGTCCAATCTGCTGAATATATCTCAACATCACAGGGCTGGTCTCGGAATCGGTGTTGGATATCGGGCTGCTCATGGGAGTGGAAGACGGCGGCGTCATTTTGGCAGAATTGCAGACGCCCTGCATTTGTTGTCCAGTTGCTTGAACAGTCTCAAGAATATGTCGGTGGTTCCTCTGCAGTTCTGATGACCCACGTAAGGGGTTGGGAAAATCTACTTCTAGCCCATCTGCGGCGATGATGCGGCCAAGTAATTTGTGTTGCGAAACGGTGTGTACTGTGTTCATGGTGCATGCGGATTTGAATGATGAAAGAAGGACTGTAGATAACCATAAAGCCTAGCAGCACAGTCGAAAAGATATAGAACCATGTATGAAACGACATCTCTGGATTTCTACATATAAGAACTATAGCCTTGGTCTCAATGTAGTCAGAAAGGGGGGGCATGTGCCGCGCATCTCAACAATTATGCTGACGCGTCGTGCAGGAACCCTGGACGGGATAAGTCAGTGCCCGACGTGCCGTCCTCGCAAAGTCAAAAGATCGAAACAGGTTGGGGACGTGTCGTTTCCCCCTGACTCGAAGCCGTGTCATCATGCAAGTAATCAAGCAATGAGTCCCCCTTAAGCTGCTACTGACTCCTTTGTAGATCGATGAACTTAACACGATGAGCTTGCGCGGTACTACGTAAACATCACTCATAGTGACATGTTTCTCACGATAGTCGATCGCAGGCTTCGTGCCTGCGTTATGTAAGTTATTCTACCTATGTCGTTAAAAAATGGTCACTAATATTAAATAACAGCTGCAAAAAACAGAGGTTGCGATGCGTCCGTCCAGCTGCTAACAAAGACTGCGAACGTTGTTTAAAGAGAGGCTCCACGTGTACATCTATTCTTGTGCAGGAAACTATTCCTACGAAGAGAAATCGCAGGGTCCGCAAGCCCACCGTAACAGCCAATCCGATAGCGACCAACCTCAAGTCAGGAACAATTGCTCCAGAGATGATGGCACCGTTGCCCGACCTAAGCTCGACTGAGAGGTTGAACTTGGAAACGGCCACGTTGAAAAATGCCGTAGGAGAGACGCTTCGTACAACAGCTTCAGATGGTGAAAATGACCGGTTGGATTCGTTTGCCCGCGAGTGTAAGTTCGGTGTCTCCCTCCCATTCATTGAAGTCACCAAGCTCACTCAGGCATAAGGTTTCTGGAACATGCAAAATCTGCGGTGCATCCAATATCCCAAAGCTTCTGTTGCTGGTGATCCACCTGGATATCTTCCATGTATTCATGCAAAAACGCCTGCCACGATTCCACACACAACAAGCACCTTGGAATTGCCAATATGGCTCTCAGGTTACCCAGCTACGATCAGAATCAATATCGAACTTCCAGTCTTGGTTATTACGGCTTCGTCACCTTCGCTACTCAAAATCACCGAGAACTTGACTGCTTTTGCATGGCGCCCCTCTAGCAGTCTCTCGCTCCAAGGAGAATGTCGAGAGCTTCTCACAGCCCTTTCAAAGGTTGCTGAAGGCTTGACGTGTATCATTCGAGACAAAGAATTAAGACACTTTTTGATACTTCTGAGTTACCTGGGCAAACAAGTTTCTATAGACGGAGGCATTGAGGTAGAATTCTGTGGTCTAGGAGTAAGAAAGGCTGTGATACGCTACCAAGGAAACTTGCGGATGATAGATATCAATAGTTTAGCTAGGGTCTTGACGCTCAGCTAAACTCGTTTGCCCTCCTACAGAGAATGCACGACAGAGCCTAATATACCCGTGGACTCTTTCTCCAGCATTAGATAAGGCATTAGTTTGATCGGGTGCGATTGCGAGATGGAATGACATATTGATACCCAGACATTGAAGCGTTGGTGAGCCCAATAACATTCTTCAACATCTCTAAGAGACTTAACTTACGAAGTCTTTGTCACAATTGGTACATATGAATTGCGAAACCGCAGCTTGCTTCGCTGCAGCATTTGGCGGCACGCGGGTAGGGATCAAGTCACTGATTCCACTCCTGGCAGGTGTCAATGCAAAGATCCGTCAATTAATGAACTTTACCAATCACAGCACACAGGTAACTCAGACACAACACACAGGGCCAAGGGTACGACGCAAGGTCCCCCAAGACCATTAGCGTCAGCAACATGACAGACGTGGACAAGGATTGTAAGCACTAGCACTAGGGTTTTCCCGACACGGCCCGAGTCCGCGCGTAGCGCAACATCAAGTTTCTAGTGGGGTCGAACAGCAATGCCGTGAGAAACCACCCTATCAGGCAGTCCGTACCGTACACAATGCCACGGCTGCCAGATAGAGCTTCAGCGGAGGAAGCCCGCGCTGCTGCAGGTTTCTCAGAACTGGAATGGAGGAGTTTCATTGTCCGATTCTACCATCAGCGAGCTCCTGTGCAAAGATTCTGACAAACGCGCAGGATATCACAAAAGACATAGCGCGCGAAATGCGGGAAACAGCACCGGACATACGATGGCGTCGTGTACCATTCAACGAGAAATGTTCGGTCATGGAACGCGTAAACTCCCTACTGAGGAAGGAGGGCATCCCTGCCGTGGAGATTGACCTTGTCGGGTGGCGCATGAGCAGAGCTATTGGAAATCTGAAGCACTCAGAAGGTTAGTGTTTACATTCATTCCTTATTCTCGGGTTCTTATCGACTCTAGGTCGGGCCGCTAAGGTCACCACCCCCTTATTAGCCACCCGCAGTGCAGCCCCGGCTGGTCCTGTCGCTGAGCCCACAACATGTGTTGCAAGCGAAGACTGTACTGGCCGCCCGTTTGATCCTATTCGCGATCTCTAGGCTGCTTCAAGATATGCTTTCCAAACTTGGATGTAGAGGGGGGGGGGGGGGCGGCGGAGCATTGTTCACAAGGGTTGCAATGCGCTTGGGCGCGAAAGAAACGACGGGTTGCCCATTTTGCTAGCTCTTTAGCTGATGCATATCCCATGGGTATGCTGGAGGTGTAAGGTGAAATCTCGCATGCCCATGCCCTGCCCCTTGCATGTCTGGTGAGGGCACTGCACCGAGCCCGCTGTCTCAATTTCCGACCTAATATGGCCCTCAATATGATCCAGGTAGCTAGTGTGATTCTCGAACTGCGTGAATGATCCTTGGTTCATGCAGAATGGACAACGTCGGGGAGCAGCAAGGATGCCGTCTATCATGATAGGTCCGTAGATAATGCTCGGCTCCTTAACGTGTTGAAGCATATGCAGCTCCCAACCCATCTCGCTATTCTTCCAGACGCCACACTGGAAACAGAAATTTGCTCTGATCGGGATTGTTGCCGCTGTATATACGTCATGACACATCGAAAGGTGCTGCTGCAGATCAGTTCTGCTTGTAGCCATGTAACCACAGTCATTCCAATGACAACGCGGGGTCACATCGAGAACATGTTCGCTCATGTGAGCGGCTGCGTGATCTAGATTTAGGTGGACAAGGTTTACACAGCCGTTCCACTTGCAAATCCAGTTTGCGTTATGCAGTCGTTCTGCCAGCTCGAGTTCCGCTAGCTTGATTTTCTTCAGTTGCGTGCATCTGAGTATGTGATATTTAAGAGGAATGCTTCTTATGTCAGCTCTTGCATGAGCTAATGTTTGCTGTCCGTACTTACCGAGCGAGGCGAGTAGCACAATGCGGACAGCTCCCATCTGGCCCCGGACCAGCGTCAGTAAAGAAGGGCTCCGGCGCCACCACATCCGCAGCCTTTTCGAAAGCTGAGATAGCGTCGAAAATTTGACTAGTCGCTGCGAGCTTTCCGTAAAGACAGGAGATAATGTCTCGTCTCGATTCATCGTACTTTAGTTGACAGGCAACTGCATTAGGGATAATGTGGGCTCGAGGCTCAGAGCATGAAGGTCCATCAGCGTCACTGCTTTGAAAACCCAGAGAGTAAGCGACAAGCTCACTGTGGAGGAGCTCGAACACAATGCGGCCCTGAGATCTGCCAATAAGGATGGGCCAAGCTCGCTGAGAGAGGGGACTTGAGATACTTGATTCATCTGAGGTGACGCAATGGCTCATGCCTGGGAAGTGTCAGCTTATAAGCTAGTCGTGGAAGGGATAGACTCATACGTCGCTGTTCCCGTCTTACTGCATGTTTGATGTCTAGTTGCATCGCTGTGGAGAAGCTTGGATCCTTCAGCCTGTCAATCTGAGCCTGCATCATCTTATACAAAGCTGTACCCTTCATAGAATGTGATGATAGGACTCTTGATCTTGTGCCCACTCGCCGTATCACGGGCAGCCCGACAACCTCAGAACACACTGGCAGTACACCCCATGCTGGCCAGGCGGGTACGTACAATCTCAGAAGATCCTGCGAGCTATGGATGCCATCTAGTGCGTGGTCCGCTAATGCCATGGCCAAGAATAGGGTCACTGCACATGCATGCCAATTACTAGGGTCGTCGGCCAGAATCATGGTTCGTCTGCACGCTGTCAGGGCTCCAATATTACAAATGGGATACTTCTGGGCCAACCCTTCCAACCACTTTGCTCCTTTCTTGTGGTTGCTCAGCTTGATCATGAGTATAGTCCTTAGCATGCCATCTTTGCGGGTGAGCAGAATGTCGACATCGCCGTAGCGTAGACCCTCACTGAGAGCCACATGTGGGCTCATTCCGAGTTGAAATTGCAGAAGGATAGCGAACGTAACCTGCACGCGGTATCTTGGATGGTCGTAACCTTGCGGATCCTGCGACCAGATGAAGGCAAGAAGCTTGTTGAGACTTTTGTGCTTAAGCTCCGGCTTGACGGGTGCAAACTGGTGCGCCTGGCGAGATGGAAGCGCGTCGAAGTCGAAGATTTCGAGTTTCTTAGGTTGGTGCATCTTGATTACGCTGCGGCTTGTTTTCACTACACGAGGGCTTTATGCCCGGCTAACTACACTGCAAAATACAAACAGACTATTGTATACAAACCACAGTATTCAGTATATTGGTTACCATACATTGGACCCATTTACACCAGCATAGGGCCCTAAGAGCAAAGGCACAGCCTTTCCAGCGCTTCCGGAATCAGGGTCCTGTTTCTGTTCTACTGTTACCTGCTTGTTGGTTAAAGATTAAAGCACGCAACGACAACGACCAACACAAACATAAATCATGGCCAAGAGAACATGCCGTCGCACGACACTGACCTTCGGTTTATTTGATACAAAGCAAAATATGAGTCTCCCTAAGTCACGAAAGAGTGTCAAGATCTGGGTTCGGCGGTTGCTGCGGCGCAGCAAGTACAGGCGCTTAGCGACCCGTCATGCCAGCGCACCTGCGCCAAAACGTCATCAAACCACAACGTTCGCATACTCCAGCCCATGCGAAAAAACAGTCTTTGAGGGTTCAGAGAGGGAGGACTTGTCGCAGACAGAGCATCACCTTGAGCTTCTTGCAAACCAGTTCCCCTTGAGAGATTACGGCAACTTGTATCGCTGCTGCCAGCTACACTCGGATGTCGGGATGATCCTCAGACAAGTACCTACCGCCCCAAGAGCGTTACAAGCTTGGGCTTGTCTAGCGACAAACTTTGCCTGGTACCTTTGGACTACTGGAGATCACGATCAGGCCTGCAACATCATCGAAAAGGCGATTCAGATCAGGATGGAGTTCCTAGGGAAAGTTAACAAGGATACCTTGACCAGCATGGCAATACACGCAGAAATCCTTTCAAGCCAGGGAAGATACAAGCAGGCGCTGAGACTGGGCTGGAAGGTGTTGCGAACCTTCCAAGCAACCATGGGGTCCCAGCATCCATTCACGCTTACCAGCTTAGGTAACCTGGCACTCACCATGCAGCATATTGGTATCCCTCGGGTGTCTGAGCTGCTGTGTCAGCTCACTTTACGACAGACCGAGCGAGTATTGGGAGCAGATCATCCTGACACATTGACCAGCCAGAACAATCTTGCTCTAGCGCTACAGCGCAGAGGAAAGTATGGAAAGGCAGTTCTGCTAATGTCACGGGCGTTAGATGGATTCAAAGCGCAGTTTGGAGACCAACATCCTTCCACACTGACATGTATGACAAATCTGGTGACGTTGCTTCAAAGTCAGGGGCGTTACGATGACTCCTTAGGCTTAGATGAGCAGTGCTTGACGACAAAGCTTCAGATCTTGAAACTTGGCCATTCTTCTATAGTGTCAAGTCTGGACAGCATCTTCCCAACTCTGGGATGGCGAGATTGGTTCATTAGGGTGGAGAAACTCTGTATGTTATTTAAAGAACAGTCTTAGTCAACATCGTTTGTTAAGTGTTACAACATATCTCGAAATCAGTACTGGTTTTGCACAGAAAAGCAAGCAGAATTTGCGTGAGACGGCGTAGGCCGCCACCATTCGCTACCAATCTATCTCCGCAGTAAGACTGCACATGATGACTAGCGGGCTTAGTTTCGTACCACGTACGGTACCCAAACTGTCTAGGCTGCATCTGAGAAGTATTTCGCCCCTGACGAACATTTTCAGGGTCCATTGCAATACCATATCTTTACCGCCGACTTAATTCAGATCTAGGCGTCCCCATTGAGCTTCACCCGGTTATACACTGACACGATGCGACATCACAACCGGAAAAGACGTGCGGAGGTCACTGGAGAGACCTACCGACAAGAATGTGCAGATGAAGAAGCGCATAGAGCCCGAAATGATACTATGGGCGTCGCTGGCATGAAGTACAACTACCACGTAACCGCTGCCAGCAAAGCAGCTGCGCATTCTGCAACTTTCAGCAACACCAGCCTTACCCTCCCTGCGCCCGAACTCACTTTTTCTCCTGGTCGGGTCCTCAGTGACGCTCTGACTCAGATTGCAAACCTTGAGCGTAGCAACACGCAAACAGAAACAGCACTCAGCGAAGCTCTGGCCAAAATCGCAGACCTTGAGCATGCTAACGCGCAAAAAGAAAGAATATTAGACGTTATGACAATGGACCCTGAAGGCATGAAGATGGCGTGCGCCTACACCCAATCAGGCGTGCCACCGGAAGAGTGGTTGTCGAAGTTCAACGAACATTATGGAGAAGATTATGCAGAGCTATGCGAAGCCCTTACACGCAGTCTTCCCACAGAGCGCTTTGACTACACTAGATGGTGGAACCAGTTGGCCGACCTTGTCTAGCTGTTTCAATTCGTTTTAGCAGCATTCAAACCAGAACATTGCAAGAAGTGTGGGGATGCTATGTGCACCACGACGTGCAAGTCCACAGAGGTACTTAAGCTCGAACATGTATCATCGAATCAAATAAGCTAAATCTATAAGCAGGCGCATTGCGGACTGTGCCACAGCGACTTTAATGGGCCCTTCGCGGACGACCAACGAGTGCAGTGCCAATTAACACATTATGAAGGGAACACTCTTCAACCAAGGTATGCGGCTAGGCAGGACTGTAAGACGTGCAAGAAGGCTGAGCGTTCACGGGCGCTTGAAAGACAGGCAAAATGATAGGTAGTTCTGAGCTCTATCTCCTACTATGTACGTGTCCCTCAATCAACAGCGCGTCCTCCTGTCTAGTGTTGCCAGCCTGCAACTCACCATTGTTACAAGTTGGCTAGTACTGCCTTCACCTAGAGGGAGAAATGTACTCTTATACAATTGGTAGCAGCAGGTTGCACGTGCCAACTTGTACTGACTCCACTGTTGTATATATGCCTATTTGACTGAATAGCTTGCAAAGATGGCACGAGCGACGATTCTACGCAGGCTGTGTCGGGTTGGTGGATAGATTTGGTTTGGTGGATGGTTCGATTCGTTGGACGGATCTGGAGATGCGCTTCGAGGCTCGGGACACACGATCAACGGCCCCATTTGGGTGTGAGAGGACAATTTGACGTCGCAGAGTTTGGAACAAAAAGGTGGGAGTGAGCGAGGTGATTGCGAGGGGAGCTTGACCCTCGGAAGTTTTGGGGGCCCCGCCCGCGGTTCCGGATTTGACTCGGTCACTTAACGCCACCAACAGCGGGACCCTAGACTACCGCTAACAGGTTCGCGCGTCCTCGGATCGGAGAACGCAATCCTGGTGGAGCTGCCTATCGTGCATACGGTAGCCGGGCGCTAGACCACGCCGCAGTGGCTTGCTATCGTACGTGAGGTGTGCTGTGCCACGGCCTGACATCTCAATCAATATACGGCTCATCCAAAGCAATGGGTCGACAAATATCGCGACACAGTTGCAGGGTACTCAATACGGGTAAGAAGCATTGCGGTTACGGCGTATCATGCGCAGCAGCTTGGGGCTTGGCCTTGACCCTGACCCTGCGAGTTTAGTTGCAATAACTTTGGCGTCTAAGTCTTAAGATAACGCCTTTTTTTCTTCCGCCTAGGTGTGTTACATCATTGTTAGAACACTAACAAGATGGGAGGGCCCAGAGACTTTGCTCCCATATTGAACGGCGTTGTGTGGCCTCAGGTCACGCTTGCATCCGTATTCGTTGGAACACGCATGTACACTCGTCAGAAAGTTATACGGAATCTTGGGCCAGACGATGTCCTCATGCTCATAAACATGGTATGATGAGTCCAACCAGACAATAAACAGGGCCAGCTACTCAGGCAATTATCTGACGGACTCCAGATACTCTTCGTAAGCTTCGCCATAGCTATGTCGATCGGCACCTATCACGGCCTTGGAAAACGATCTGAGGATATCTCTCAAATGGGCCTCGATCAAGGGATATCTGTCTTGTGGGAAGCAATCTGCCTGAGTATTTACTTTGTAAAATGAACTTCCCTCAACATCCGCAGAAAGAACTAGCTTACTTGTGATTGCAGATGACTATGATGGCTTCAAGAAGTTCAGTAGCACTTCTGCTTCTCCGTATCGTAGTTGACCGATGGCATATTATCACGCTCTGGGCCGCTATATCAATTACTACGGTCCTCTGTTGCACTACTACAGTGCTTCTGTTGTGGAGTCGTCCTCTCTCAGATGAGCATTGCTGGGCAGGCTTCAAGCATGTCGCTATCACAACTGGAGGTGAGCCTACCGCAGAAATGCTGTGCCGAGATGGTTGCTTATGATCTCAGCGTGGTGCACTGTTGTGGATTTTGTACTTGCAGCTCTTCCGTGGCATGTTATACTTGTCCTGCACATCAGTTGGAGGCAGAAGCTCACATCTGCTGGCGGACTATCCTTAGGCATACTTCCAGGCCTTTTTTCTATTGCGCGCACGGTGCAGCTCAACTTGTTGTCATCGAAACAGAACTATGGGTACAACACATCGCCGTTGTTGTTGTGGTCATCGTCAGAGGCATTTTTAATGATCGTCTGCGCCTGCATTCCTACACTTCGGCCGTTGTATTTCCAAATCGCCCACGGTTCGTCTGAGTGGTTGGACGATCAATCCTGCACGTTGATTGAACTCCCACAACGACAAGCTCACATTCTCAACGACCAGGTTGAAGAAAGACACCACAAAGCTGCGTTCGCTGGGGGAATGCCGACAGGACATATCCAAGATCAAGGTCAAGCAGATAGTCTTGCATTCCAGGAAGCCTAGCAATGACTTCAATCCATGTCTTCGGGGCGGGAAAGAACTCGTCCTGAACAAGCACCCAGTGATGACTAGATACGATGTCATGCAATCCGCATCTGCCTTGAGTACGAATCGAGCAGACGGGACGCGTCTACAAAAGACGCTAAATTAGCGTCTCGCGGCACTTATCACAAAGCTGTGGACAGTTACCCAGAAACCGTCCTTCGTAACGCCCTGCAGCCAACAGCCGCTACGAAGCAGGGCTCACCCGTGACGCGCGCGCTTAGCATCATATAATTACACCAGTTGTTGCACGTGCGTACAGTGCCACCTCCCGCAGGCATCATAAGAACAGAGCGGGTTGTGGGACCGACTTCGCTGGTATGCTGCAATACACCGACATGGAGCGGTCCCAAGCACCAGAAGATCCCCCACCCCCCTATCTGTGGTCCGACGAGAACCAGGATCCGCTGTGGAGACTACGTAACATCAAATTCCAATCCTCGTTCATCAACATTGGTGAGCCTAGCACTCGAGACTTCAGAGATCATCTTGCCAGTATCAAAGTTGCTCACGGTGAAGAATCTGTGGTAGTCATTCCAGTTAGCCATATTTCGGAACAGGCTGACCCAAATCACACAGGTACATGATGAGCGGCCCTTGCAGAGTCCGCAATATAACGTTAGTTATATGCAAGCACTAGGTCACATTTCCACTTTTCTGGACGCATTCCTCGCATGCAGCAGGGAGATCAGGCCACTGAGCGAAGAGGATCTGATATTCTTCCTTCTGAGTCGTTATGCGGAACAAAGCGGAGCTATTGTATACGCGGAGATTCAGCAATCCCAAAATATCCAAATTTATGACTCTACGATCTCTGAGCCACTGGTATGTAGGACCCTCTAGCTTTTACAATACTTATTGATCAGTATACAGCACGTGGATACTATGCAGCAGTACCTCAATGATGCTCCTGGTGTTTTGGATGCTGAGATCAGTGGTCTTTCAGATGGACCCCTCGGCAACCGGGAGGAGCAGATGTACTACTTGCCCTTGCCGCAGACTCCAACTGCTCCAGAAGTTCCGTGCACAGTCACGATTAATTATCCGGCTGTAATACCAAGATCGAATATTCAAGACGGGTTCATGCCGACGACCCTGCATCACAATCCTCAAGTGAACAACAACGTCTTCCCGACAAACGACTGGTCAACACTACCGGAGAAATTCCATCCCCCATCGTTCCACGTGCACAGGTGTCATCATAGCGGCATAACAGCTCAAAGGATGAATGAAGTCTTTGAGCTGCCGTTGGGATTTCCTGAGATCATTCAACACTTCCACGAAACGCCTGATGATGTAAGCTGACTCGTGTCTGATCCTATGCACTCGGGCTAACATGCCTCAGTTTTATCATGCTAGCTTCTTCATCAGCAACCAGTCCTGGCTTTCTCCACCAGATCTCGAGGACGAATTACAAAGCTTTGAGTGTTATCTCAGCTTCCCTGACACGTGTTTCTATATCACTGTAGAGCGCAATGGCAACACATTGGTGTACAATTGCTTCAGAGACAAAGAGGTCGGGTCTTCCATCGTTTCTAGTTAACTCATACTGACAGCTCTAGTTGTGGATCCAGTTTCATAGTGGGCATGAAGAGTGCGTAGGTTGCTGAAGTCAGCAGTCAGACGCTTGCTGTGGGTCGAAGAGCTGCGAATGGTAGAGTTATGTAGAAATCTGAGTAATACTCTCAATATCTCTCTTAAGTTGGAAGATGTGTGACGCATGCGAAAAGCTCCGCGTTACCTCGGACTGACAATGGTATACAATTGCATCGTCCTCGGCGCCTAATCTGCTGTCTTCAGCCAACTGACTTCTGCTTCTTGTTGCCAGTGTTCTGCCTACTATATCCTGTTTGCCGCTGCAGTTCAGCTCAGCCTCTATTTGCACAGCCGACATGAGCTACATAGCCCACTAGCAACTTAAAAGCCCTAAAAAAGCCTAACTTAGCCTGCAATCTGAGGAACAAAGCTGACACGATGTGCATCTATATTACATGCTTCGTGACACGTTCTACGAATAGACAGTCACATAACATCAGACCGATTGGATCTTTGACCGACGATAAGCCGCCACGCTACGAGTGAGTGCATTGAGGTTTTCGTGAAATCTTGGTCTGATCCCCACCCTAGAGACTTGTGCGTTGGCCAGCAGCCCCGGAAACTCGGGCCTCACCTCAAAGATCCGAGTAGGAAGAAGTCGGCCTACTACAATGGTGAGCATTCCCAACAAGTCTCTTCACACGGCGCTTAGTACTACGCAGAAACTCAAAGGCCCCGTCAAGCTCACACCAACTGCAAGAAGAACAAGTCGTGTTAGACTAAGCGGACCGATGCTGATTGGTGTGGTGTCCATTATTGTGATCATGGCTTTGTCCTTGATCGCTTACGTGGTACTAAAACGATATCACAACCATACAAGAAACCCCCAGCTACCGCAGGGTTCGCGCTCAAACGCAGAGGACGTAGTGTGAAGAATTAGAATGCATGGTTCGACACTGTACATAGAATGTAATCCTCGCTTCCCTTATCATTTCATAGATCCTTTGTGTATCTCCTGGTGTAGACTCCGGGATTTTTGATGTGAGAAAGATGGTGCTCCTTTACAGGCTCAGCATTCTCAGCCTATCATTCAGGATCGAGCGAGCTTGAGCTCTGATCTTACTTGTCAGGTTCCAGATGGGCAGATCTGAGGCAACACGTCATTACGCCATATATCTCAGGGCTGGAAACATATCGAGCAAAGTGACGACATTTACGAGCTCTGTTACACAATCACAACTAAATGCATGAAGCGAGTCCTTTCCAATCTACCTTTAAGACACTTTGATTCTTAGCAAGACTACTGCGAACCTTTGAAAGTCCTCGTGTTAACAAGTGTCGTCGACGCCGAGCAGACGAAGAAAGGGGCTACTGCCGGCTGCAAATACATAAAGCGATTGGCGATTCGTCCAGATGAAACAGTGCTATTGATTCTTGCATATATCTGCTGGAAAGGGACGAGGTAGATTGGCATTACGCGTGGCATGAGCGTAGTTTTGTCTTATCATTGGCAACCTTGGGGCCTCAGAAATGACCAAGTGACGGCACAGCATTGGAAAATGTGACCTGGCATCACTCGCGCAGGTAAAAACGATGTCCACCACCCACGATGATGCACATTCCCGGTCAGAGGCTGAGGGGTTGGAGTGATCCGTGACTCAATCATCCTGGTCGAAGTTCCATTGAATTCCGACTATGCCGCGAAACTCATTCGTATATGCATGGCAAGACTATCAGGTGTCGAGAATCTTTTGGATTGCATGCGTAGTGTGTATGTGCAGAGTACTGATTGGTCACTTGCGAACCTCTTCAAGGTCGAACGCGGATTATCTGCGCCGCGATCAAAGATTCTATGGACCCGAGACGAATTAAGCACATTATCATCACCCTAAACCAGCCGATTGTCCCGTAGCGATACGTGGCTGCTTACCCGAGCTTCTATAAGAGTCGCATCTGTCCAGCTCTACGGGCTACTTCACTGCGCCATTTCAACCACCAGCACAACACTTTGGTCCGTGAAGATACTCAGTACTGCAGTCAAACCTTCAACTTTCACCAAACCACTTTGTATGCTCATCTCACCAGTAACGGTTGAAAGAAAGCTGACTTACAAAGTTTTCAGATCGAAATCAGGTCTCGCTCCTCCGAATCTAGCAGTCATGATCAACAACAACAAATCGCTCGCCCGGCGCGAACGCGAGCCCATCAGCGAGCTGGGCCCCTTTATAATTGTTCCATCACGAGGAGCTGCTTCTGAGATCGATCAGTACGACTTTCAAGAGCTGTCTGAATCATGGGTTGATGTAAGATGCGAGGAAAGCAATAAGTTGCCTCATGAACGCCGCGAGAGTAACAATTTCTTTCATGAAAGCAAGCGGAAAGAACTCCTTGCATTGGCCTTGGTACTCTGTGCGGCCTCAGTAGCGATCTGTTTTGTGGGTATGACCTGTATCGACGGTTTGACGGAGTAGGCAGCAAGGCATATCGGGTCCTAGCTTTAACGTACACTAAGCATTTCAGTTGCTTTATTGATCACGCAATCACTGTTTGGAACATGAAGGACTCGAGTGGTTAGGATGTTCTATGGCCAGTGCAGAACTGCCTCTGTACCGGTCATGGAGGACTTCAGCAGCAACTAACACGGGCGAGAAGTCTCTTTGAAATATGTGGATACCGTTGGAGCTTCATAGCCCGCGAACACATCAACCTCGCTCTGCAAATGGCCGTGGCAGTTCCCGCGCACGCCGCTGCATTCGACCGCAAGCGACACACACAAAGATCAGCCCATGCACTTCCCAACGTCCCTCGGAACCACCCCCAGCGCACCCTTACCATAGCGATCAAACGTAACTACTTATTCGATAAGGTGACGGCATGGATTCCCACTCATGATCGAACAGAATTCGCAGGACACGGACAAGTTGATTCAAAAGGTGCTAATCTACTGTACAGTATTGTTGAGCTCCATCTCCAGGTCCCGCGTGTAATCCCAGGCAATCACACGCTCGCACTTACTCGCCTGTGGCGTCTGCGAGCCTGGCCTCGGTGTTTCGTGTGTTGGGCTCCCCTCTGGTTTGATAGGGAAGGTCGGAAAGTACGGGTTCCAGGGCTCTGGTGTCTTCAGCGTCAGGTCAGCGTTCACTACTACGTCAACACGGAGCAGGGGGGTTTCGAACCTTTCGCTCATGAACTGTCGCTTCTACTTGTGTTTGGCGCTCATTGGAATTGACATTAACCTCTTTTCCTTGGTGTAGCTTCTGAAGCATCATCGGATGTGCACCATACGCCGCACCAGCCGCAGCGGGGCCCAGCTCTTGCTGAGGCTTCCCATGGTCGGCTCTGCGCTCGTCAAGCGCTGTATATGCATCATGGTATGTCTTTCGCCATTGCTCAAGCTCATTAGACATTCTTTGCACCTGTGCTTCTAGCTCAGAAGATCGACCCTTTTCATTAGCCAGCTCTCCACGAGTCTGGTTGTGAGTCCATATCTCCCACTCCAATATTTGTGAGAGTTGTAGGTAAAGGTTCGGCTGCGACTGACCTGGAATGGCGTAATGGGGAGGGGGCAGGTGAGCAGGCCACGTTGGATTGTGAGCGAGCTCAACCATGTCGGCGTCGTCGCCGTTAAGGGACTTCAAATGACGTCGACGCCAGAAGAGAGAGGGCAGGGCCATGCTGGCAGTTGCAGACATTTTGGAATGATATGTGCGGGGCTGACGAGTGAATTGGAAAGGCAGATCGTGGTGTAGTAATGTATGGTGTGTAACCTCAGGACCAACCAGCGGTATTTATGTTTGTAGTCTCAGGTGCTGCATGTACGTAACGGGTTACAGAACACTGAAGACCGTTTTCCACCTGCCCGGATTTGGAACCGGCTCTCTGTATCTGGAGGTCGTGCACGGACCTGCAAATTAAGCCTTGACCACACGGGGATTGCGGCGTCAATCCTGGAAAGATAAGAACCTTGCGAGCGGCACCGCCGTGCTGCTCCAAGGCGGTTGAAAATGACCACCGCGATTCCGTTGGCGATAACCGCTCAACGCCGCCAGCGACTTCCTCGACCTCAAGCCCCGCATACGTCGGCCTTGTCGCGTACACCAGAGAAGCCAATCTCGACGCCTGTCCAACAAGATCCCTGGCAGACACTGGAACATCTAGGCGATCTACTGCAGGGAAAGTATTCTTGGTCAATGTGTCTCGATCATGGAACCGTAGTGCTTGTGAAACGAGTGCATCACGAAGAAGGCAAAGGGGAATTAAGAAAGGTCCAGCGGTTCCATGATCACCCAAATGTAGCTGTCGTTAGACAAGTTTTCATGATGGAGGATTACATATATTTCAAGTTTGACTATACGCGATACACACTAGAGGAGATCCTATGTGTGCGGCGAAAGTTTGGAGAATTGCACATACAGGTCATAGCAAGCTCGGTCCGTAGCAGTACTAGATTGAGTTCCATGCGCTAATCAGCTTGTCAGATATTCTTTGCAATCCAACACATTGCCGCCCAGGGCGTAGCCCATAATGCCATCTCGTTGGCTTCGATCCGGATTTGCAACTATACTGGGACGCCTCAGCTGAGTACGCCTCGCGCTTGCTGTCTGCGACTACCCAGCTGATTACAACAGGCAACTTTGACGACTGCACTTGGATCAACGACTCGACCAATAACGATCTGGAGCACATGGGCATTGTGATTTTAGAATGCATGAAGGGGGCACCCAATGCTGATCTCCGCAATGTGACTGAGATTCGTTCACAACGTGAAGCTAACAAGCTGTTTGGAATCGAAAACGGCGAGAAATGGAGTGGATGCAAACTGCTGATCGATTTTCTCGATCACCTATTCAACGAAGAGGTCACAACGGAGGCGAAGCTTAACAAAGAGGCAAGTGGCAAAGCCAACCGCTCCACATATTCTGACCATGACTAGCATCGGTTCATCAGGACAGAACCAGGGTACAGCATACTCTTACCATTCTTAGAGATGGCTCAAGTGGAGTGCTTTACGCCGTGGCGCCCAGCGGCGGCTAAGTCTTAAGGTGGCACAGCACTGTTGGGCATGGAAATAGAAATGATGTACACTTTGATTGCATACAGTAGTCGGGAGTCCGGCTAGTGGCAGACAATGTAATCATATATTTACCTACAGGAGGTTACGGACTGTACGTTGAAAACAGAAACATCATCATATCACTAGAAAGCATCGCTTCTATCACTATGTCTTCCCCACCTTCCGGCGAGTCGCAACCCACTGCCACACCTCTACTCAAGCAAGCACAGTGGTCCGAATCTCAGCTCAATCCGACCTCGACTTCGTTCCAGCCACAACAAACCCTTTCTGAGGAATTCCAGCAAGCATGGTCCGAAGACATGACCTTCGTGCAGGGCAGCGACTTTGCAGCTGGATCTAACTTCAGCATGCAGAATTCGGTTTGTTCCAGCTTCCCGTATATCCTTGACCATCAGCAACTGCAGGTCGTAGCTCCACCTCCGCCTGCGCCTGCGCCTGCATCCAGCCTGGATACCTTCAGGAATGGTCTACTTATGATTGCAGACTCTATGTTCCAGCTGCAGACAGAATACGAGAGCAGGCTTCAGCGGGTTGAACGGTGAGAAGAATGCATCAGTACCAGAATAAAGTGCTAATTCCACTTTAGTGAGCTTGCAGAGACTACAAGGGCGGCGGACATTCTGCGGAAGGACTTCACAGAGCTGACGACTTGGACCCGACAGTTGGCAACGTGGGCTCACAATTTCCATCCAAACCCGCCCGTAGAGCTCCAGGACACTCAAGGCGAGCCACGAGAAGTCATCTCGGGAGACAGGGGCAGGACAACCGATTCTTAGATCCTGTACTCTGTGACTAGCTCCCAGAAACGGAGTCCTGGTCAGATGTCTGATACATGTATATTAGCAAGCCAATGCCAGTAGCACATTTCAACCTGTTGAAGAACTCAGCTATTCTGCTCACTCATATCATGAAATCTTGCTGCCGCCCTCAAGTCTCCTTTGCTTGTCCCGTTATACAATCGATCTCACGCGGACCTACATACCTTGAGTATCTTTACCTGAACCTATTCGAGAGCCACGTTGAGCGATGCTGTCGATGTGCACCCATACTGGACGGATGCCTGCCATACTGCTGCACTCGTGGTCAGGCGTTAGAGCGCCTGATATTAGCGAGTTTCTGGATAGCGCGAGATGGTGCAATTCGCAGTGCCCTAAATGAGCGCGGCCGTCCTGTCCACGTAGAGTTACCGAGAAATTACAAAGCGGCAGCTGCGCTCTTGTGGCAGGAACGTTGGTGGCGCATCAAGCATTGGCGATAAAGGTCCGATTCTTGGGATAATTAGGAAGGATCTACTCGTAGGATTGTCAACCTGGTGCATGACGCGGCAGGATTGAGGGGTCGAGAGAAACCTGGGAAGGTTGGGCAAGTCTCGTACATATGATAGCAAATGACCAGTGAATAAAATACGGGATACTCCGCTTCAGATATTACAACCGCGCTAGGCAATATGTCTGCGCAGAGTCTTAGTCCATCCGCACGAGAATCAGGCGCGTACAGATTTGATCTGCTGTGAGCGGTCTGCATATCGCGCGGGATTTGTGTACAGAACCGCGACGTGTACATACTCGTGAGCCGCACGGGGCTTTTGCCCGCAAGAGTTGTAGTATGTATACAAGAATGCCGCACGGGACTTTTGCCCCGCAAGAGTTGGCGTATACGGACTGCGATTCCTAGTCTTCAATCGCGTATACAAGTTGTGGCCGTCAACTTCTGAATGCCGCACGGGATGCATGCGTTTAGACGCTAGACGGGGAACAGGTACAGAACGCCTCATTTCTGCAGGCCGTACGGTTTAAGGCAGCTAGCGGCGCATCCTCCGTGAACGCCTGAGTGCCGCACGGCACGATTGCATTTAGACGCCACGGACGTCAAAGTTTATTAGGCGCCCGGTCGTGTGAGCCGCACGGGAAAGTCGCGTCTATTCCTATCTGAGGGCCGTGCTCAAGCGGGCTGGCGTGCAGAGAGACCGCGCGGGATAGTTGTGAGCCTACGCGATTGTTGGATAAGAGGCACGGCAAACAGCGGTGCTTGAGGGCTGTGCGAACTCCGACAGAGCTGTAATTCAGCTGTCCCGGCTACGACTCAGAACTCCGGGCACCAATCAATATCGCGCAGGCGGCGCGGCAATTCTGCCCCTGCAACGAGGGCCACTTCACGATCTCATGCAAGGAAATATGTAAGTTAGCACTATCTTTTTTTAAGTCTATCTGTCTAAGCCGATGTGAGCGGCAATTCAATTGCCCGACTCTGATGTTGATCTTCTGTCCCGACCCTTGCGTGAGAACAGCATGAGCGATGATGCGCACTGGAGCTCCTCTTCTTCCGCACCTTGCCGTTGGTGCTTTTCCTCTCTCAGATGCGAGATTAGGTCGTCTTTCCTCTGGTTCTCGGCAACGAGATGGCTGATGAGATGATTCATTCGTGAGCAACGATCCTCCGATCGTCTAAGCGCTGAGAGCAGCTTGTAGTCGCCCTGCTGCATTGTGGCACGACATATTTGCAAATTGAGGCTCGTACGCATGTACCGGTGTCTACTCTCGGTGTGGGCGACGCGTTCTTTTGCGATACGATTCGTCATCGCCCGTAGACAGTTCGCCAAAATGCTACAGTTCATACATTTCGCCTCGGTGGTCAACTGCATTGATCAGCCATATCGATTAAAGTGGTGTCAAGATCGTGGTGTATACCCAGTGAAACTCGTCTGTAGTGCCTGATGACAACATGATTTTGTGGTACCCTGTAAGAGGGATGGTTTGCTTCGGGGCAGATGAGACGTACAGATGGAAGCGCATAGAGTCCTATATGCTCAGAGGGTATATCTAAGCGCCGGACTCCTATGTGAAAATAGCCTTACAAGCGTCTGGTTTAACGCCCCAGCCCCATGCTTCCGGGATTCAAGTACAAGTGGTGTGTGATTCGCTATATATCCTATATTACGCATTCAGGCTACCTATACCTCGAAATAGACCCATGATCCATGTATCCTGCGTCGGGCTCGAAAGCATTGCTTGCGATGTGGATGTCTTGAGGACTGTCCCTCACCACTTGCCGGACGCGCATCTCGAAATCTGGACTGCCACACGCTTCGACATATTAGGCTCTGCTGCACTCTCAAGATCAGTGGACTAACCAGATACTAGCATACTGCCTGCTTCCATACGCATCTCGTCGTGCACTTCTGTGGCAAGAACAACGTCATCCGCTTCACGGTACTCCACACATTTTGTGTTGCCCATTTCTGCTTTGAGTGTCGCATCACCAGCTTCCTTGGGGTATATTAGGGTGATGCACAAGATATCGCGCTCGCTATCGATCGCCTTGAGTTCCTTCAGAAATTTCGCAGCCCACCTGATCTGGTCTGTACTAGTTGAGAAGTCTGGGATTTCGGCGAAGCCAAAGGGGTACCTACCTGGTAGTTCGAGAATCCAAATTATCGTCAGCCTCCTGACCACAGCGGTGCATGCATTATGGGCGTTTAGTAAGAACTTGGCAGTGTTGAGATGTGCGGCAATGCCCAGTCCAGTTGACATTAGAAGCACTTTGTCGTATCTCATGAATGCTTCAAGCTCTGCTCCGCCATAGGGACCATCTAAGATTGCCAGAGACTGATTCTGGCACCGAGTAAGTCGCTTAGTGAATCCGTGGCGACTTCGCGCCAGAATAGTTATGGTCTGCCTCTCCCCATGCTCGTTGCCTGCGGCCCAGGCAATGACAAATGGATGGCTCTCGAACAACCCAAGGCCTAGCTGCCTCGAATTTGGGATACATACGTAAACGTATTGGCCCGGCGTTATAGTCCATCGGCGCTTAACGTTGATTTCAATCTCGACTATGCCTGTGTCTCTAGAGAATGAGGAATGTACTTCGATCTTCGCCCGCGAAGTAGGAGCAGATCCCAGATTGCGGTACAGGAACCTCATCAGCCATAGTGATCTTTGCAATGCAAGGAGCCCAACTGACAGCCACAGACAAACTCGGGCGTATACCCCGAGTAGGCGGATATGAATCCACAAGAGAACTAACAAGGCTATCGAAGCGATAAGGTGCGTGCGGAGGAACAGCTCGTACATGCGACGACGTACGAAAAGCAATGAGAGTAGCGTGATGACCAACAAGACCGCCAATAGCTCTTGAGTCAGATACCAAAAGCTTTGCCTTGAATCAAGAACTTACTGCAAGGTCTGCCGGCTTGGTTGCGGACTTCTGCCGCGACACAGCGAGAACACCATGAACGCCGCCTTCAATGACCGCCAGACGGCCAATCCAACGATGCAATATTCCAATTTCTGACTGTGGAAGTCGGAACATTCTATCCAGAAGGATGCTGCTACCACCCCCCAGGTAGAGGATAACGAGATTCGTGATGCATAGTCGCGCAACCCGTATGGACAAAGATTCGCCTGTACGTAGAACCAGAAGGGAGCTTACGAGATTGCCAGCGAAGAGGATGGTAATTGCCATACCTGCTGCAACTGTCACATTGGTGCTGCCATTCCACCGAGCGGTAACAAGAGGATATACGAGCCGTTTTGACAAGAGTAGCAACACACGCTGACGGAACTGCGCTGACAAAGACTGGTACAATCTCCAGCACAGAAACACTCCAAGGGCTGCGCCAAAAGCCAGAGCATAGATATGTATAAGCTGCATGCCTAGGTAAGGGGTGCGAGCAGAATGAAGCGGAGAGATCCGATTACAGCGCGATGCCTCCTCTTCTTGCCTATAAACCACTGGAAGCTATCCGTGTCGTATTATTGCTGGTAACGCGATCCTGTAAGCTGGTCAATCTCGGAACAGGCCTACAGTCGGACCAACCTCTGCCTGTCCTGAACTTTTAGAAAGACTGTTCACGGGGTGCAGGAATCCGGTCACCGTGCGGCTCTACCGGTAGACAGTCCAGATGCGTCCAGAGACGCACAAGGCACACTTCACGGGTGCTTGGCGCCTGCGTTTGTAGATATTTTTAACGCGGCGCTAAGTGTGTAGCCGCCGTGCTGCATGGCTCGAGCGTTTAAGGTCACGTGTTTGTCTTCGGGCAGCTTAATTATCGCGGGAAGAGCTTCCGGACAGCAGACAGAATACGCACATCACAGTTTTGACAGCCTTTCAAACCCCCATATCGTTAGTCACCCTCAAGATGCCTAGAAGCCCTCCTGCCAATATCAGCCGGTCGTTCAAAACCCGTACAGACGGAATATTCCGAAAAGCGGCTGAGTTACACGACATCGATGAGACAATAAGTATTACGATGATAATTGAGAGGAGTGGTAGTCGGCCGCAGGTATTCAGTACCGAGAGACAGGTTGTGTGGCCGTCTCAGTCCATGGAAGACTATGTAAGCAACTTTGCGGCAGCATGAGTCTTTCGCCAAGCTGAGCTTCGTTTAGGTCCGTGAGCGAGGAGCTGTGGTGAGATGTCCAAATCATTTCCAGAGTCTTGAACATGGGCTCTCCAGAGGTCGCGTGCGTATAGTCCGGACGCCTTCCTTCTCACCAGCATCATCGTATGACCGGCCTAGTACGCCTGATAGTTTTGGACAGAAAGACCGCGGACACATGTTAGAAGACCGAAGAAACGAAGCTTCACGGACACCGTCAGTATCCGATCAGCTTTCCATTCCTTCAACTCCCCCAATGCACCATAACAGTCGAACGCTCAGCCCTCTTCCACCCCCGTTGGCTGAAATGGTGCTCCCTTCTCAGAGATTGATCAGAGAAGCGTACAACGGTAGAAATCATTCTGAAATATAGTGCATAGCGTAGATAATCACGAAATCAACGAGTACACTACAAACAAAGCTATTATCACCAATTGGCCGCGTGCCATACTACTCGAGCATGCTGCGCCGCTGTCTCTTTGAGGGTCGATATGTATCATCGCACGTATCGCCATCGTTTGCACGATACTGATGAATGCTGTGTGCGGTATGTGAGAGCTCAACAAGTCTATCCAGACATCCGGCTCTCTGCTCAAGCAACTTCGACTCGGGGTCGTTGAGCTGAAGGGTGAACAGCTCCACGAAACGATCGTGAGACTCTCTCAGCTCATTCGCGTCCGACAAAGATACCGTCTCCGTCTCTCGAGTCCTGTTACTGATATCTCGCACCACATCATCATATTCTTTTAACTTAGTATCCCCTTTCAAGCTCGGAAGGTCCACAATTAACATCCACAGATACTCCTGATCGTACATCGAGGACTGCAGATCGCACAGACTCTCTTGCTCGTACTCTTCGTTAGCCCACTGTATCACTCCCTGTCTTGCAGGTGCTCTCCTCTTGCGGCGCGAAGTCTCTAATCGATAGATGACTTGCTTCGCTAAAGTCTGGCCGCGGCTGCTTGTGGAGGATGCCTTGCGCGTTGGGTTTGCCTTAGATATATGCGCTTGACCAGCAACTGGCAGAGCATCGTCGCCTGAGTCATCATAGATCTCGATGGGATCCGCCTTGTGAGAACCTTGGCGATTGGTGGTAATGCCGCAATGTGCTTCCACCCTCGGGCCAGTATGCACTCCTGGCAAAGTAATTAACCTCTCTTTGCTTCGGTCTACAGCATCACCCGGTGAGCGCTCCTGGCTACCTAAGCTGCAGGGGTGAAGGCCAAACATGGTGATCCGGGATATCGAAAGTGTAAAAGTCGATGCCTTGGGACTTGATGAAAGCAGCTTGATTGGTGAAAGATCTAGCTGGGGATACTGGAGGGCCCTAGGTTCCACTGAAATGGATGCCGACTGCATCAAGACGAGCCTGGGTGGCTTGGAAAGTCGAGGGGGCGACATGCTCGTGATCAAGTTGGACATAGAGACCGCCGGGAGCCTTGCTGGCACAGGTCCCACACCCACAATAGGCGCAACCTTTGATAATCCCAACGGCGAGTGTGGCAGACTCGTTGGACTGGAGATCAGAGTTTCGCTGATCTCCGATATGCTGAACTTCGGCAGCCGTAGTTCTGCAGACTCCAAACATATGGTGGTAATAATGTTTGACTGTGAAGAGCATGGCCTTGGAGGGAGCAACGGATCAAGGTTCACGACGGTTTCTATCGTCGATGTGCTGAGCTGTAAGCCGGACGAGGCTGTTGCGCCAGCGTTGCATGTGGTCAAGACTGCAGAAATGCCGCCGCTGTCCAAAAGATTATTGAACACGGAAGACCCTTCTGCAAAGGGGTCATTTCCCTTGACAAATTGTCAGTTTTGACCACATCATAGGGTTGCTAGGACATACATTCGTACCGTCAAACTCGTGCCAGTTTAAGGTGCGTCCCTAGGTGAAGAGACACACTGTGTCCCGAGACAGGTCGAAAGCTCGGAGCCTCGGCACTATTAGTTTGCCTCGTTTTTGAGCTGTCATTTCTATGCGATGATAGTCATGTACTTCTCTTTAGGTTGATAGGTTCTGATTGATATCTCCCCAGTGTTGACTGCGTTATCGTTCGTTGCATTGGCGATCTTCAACAGCCGTCACACAGTCACCACCTGTCCGTTCGCGAACTCTTCGAATTCCTACAAAAATCGGAAGGTTGACATAGAAGTACAATCTCTAAGGTCTGTCCTCCTAATACTCCAGGGTCACTTCGACATGAGGATGTGCATGCCGGGACTTCCGTCGTCTGGGGTAGATGATCCTTGCAACAGGCCCTGGCCTTTCGATCATGCAAGTGACTCTTGGCATGCATGAGCTTGCATTAGTGCTTGCATAGTTAGCATGTATTCTAATGTAAAAAATCTTGATCTTACAACGCTAAACCGTCCCTGTGCAGCCCAGAATAGATGTGGCGCATGCTCCCAACTTTCTAGAAGCATCTACGCGTGCATTGAGTAGGTGCGTGCAACCGCTATTGTCCAGTCTGCCTAGATGCTTCTTGTAGTTGCCCCTCTCATCCTTACATGTCCATCATAATGGACAAGGCCAGTCGTGTCCTGGCACAGCCTGTTCTCCCTGGCTTGTCCAACTTATATCGTGCTCGCGCAGACCGTGGTGAAGTCCCCCACACAACCCTCCATCACCGTGCGCACGGCCGTCGCTCAATTGAAGAAAAGGCTCAAAGCCAGCAGTATCTCACGTCCTACAAGGAGCACGCTCTGGTGCACTTTCTCTTACAAATGTCTGATCTCGGACAGCCTGTGCGAATCAAGTTCATACGTTTTCTAGCTTTCTGCGTTGCGCGCCAGCGATCCGAGACTGACCGGCCGTCAAAGCCGCCTGGTAAGAACTGGACCTAAGGCTTTGAGAAACGGCACCCAGATACACAAGCGAGGAGAGTCAAGGCGCTGGATTAGAACCGCCATAAGAAGAACGCTTACTGGAAGATAACGCACTAGTTTGAGGTGATAGGGAGGGTGCTCCAAGACCTATCTGTTGTGAAGGAGAACGTATACAACATAGACAAGACCGGCGTTATGCTATCAACGCTAGGCTCAGTTAAAGTCTTGGTAGGTAAGGAAAACATGCAAGACTATAGGGGTGCGCGCGTTAAACTTACAATAATGACTGCGATTGAATGCGTCAGCGGCGATGGTAGGTATTTAAACCCCATGATCATCTGGCCAGCAGCGACTCATCGAAGCAACTAGACTACGTTTCCCACCCCTAGGTGGCAGTACGCATGCTCTGATACTGGCTATACCGACTTATTTATCAGCCTGCAATGGCTTAAGCGTATCTTTGATCCTGAAACCAAGGAACGAGCTAACAGCAAGTCACGCGTACTTATCTGCGATGGCTTTGGTACACATAAGACTCTGGAAATCCTTAAGTTTTGCTTTGCAAATAACATCATTCTGTGTTGTCTTCCTTCTCACACTTCCCACAAGCTTCAGCCATGCAATGTTGCAGTATTCGCGCCCCTAAAAGCAGCTTATCGCGAGCAAGTAGAGTAACTAGAGCGTAGAGGCGTTAACACGATTGGTAAAAAGCACTTTACTTGCCTTTTTAGTCCTGCAAGGAAGAGAGCCTTCTCTCTAAAGACATAATAGCCGGCTCTGCTGCAAGTAGGCTATTTCCTTTCAACCTAGACAGGGTGCCCAGAACTATGCCGAAACCCGTTGTGAACCTGAGCATTCTAAGAGTGGAGATAGATGCTAGGACCTGTTCTAAACACAAAGTACCACAAACGCTAATTACCCTAGTGCTAGGACCTGTTCCAAACACAAAGTACCACAAACGCCAATTATTCTAGTGTTAGCAGAGGTATTATGTCGCTCTACAATCTAATTATAGAACAAGATGCGTGTGCTCTTAACAAGACGAAGAAACAAGACCTGCAGAGACATCTCTAGAAATACGCTAAAGCTGCGCAAGTATCTTTCGCTAAGGGCGCACTGCAGCAGAATCACATCCAACTCTTGCTAAAGGTCAACGACAAAGCCAAGGTTCGACGATCGACCAAGCCACTGATACTGGGTAGAGCAAAAGTCATGGGTTACGATGAGCTCAAGGAGGCGCGAGAAAAGCGCGCTGAAGCAGAGGCGGCAACGAGAGCGAAAGGCAAGGGGAAGCGTGGTCGAAAACGCACATGTGCGGCGGTGGAAGCAGACGCGGCAGAGTCGAAGCCGCCCAAGGCGGCACAAGTGAGCAAAGCACGAAAGCCGCCGGTACCTGCAGATGCGCAAGTTAGCCGAATGCTCGTTGCGGAGGATGAAGCCATCCCAGGGCCATGGAGGGCCCCAGTGGCACGTATGTATTAAAGAGGTGGAAACGTGATGTCGCTGCTGGAGGGTGAGCGTTGGTCAGCTCCGGGCAGACGTGAATGGCTGCAACACGTGGCTACACAGTGATAACAGAACGGAGCTCCACAACGCTGTAACCGTGACGCAGAAGAGCGCATTGCAGTATACCCATATAATCTTTATACCTACAACGACTAATTGAACTGCCTTTGTGCTCATTGTCGTGCTCGCTCCCACTCAGCTGTGATCATGCACCCAGTCTTGCCTTGTGGTGACTCTACGCTGTCGCCGTGCCTAACCACTAGGCGACTGTGTCTGTGACAAGCCCATACGCCGTCTTGAATAAGCAGGAGTCGAATCCATAGAACTGAAAGAGCTGCCAACACGCTCGTGTAAAGGGACAGCGGCAATCCACCTTGGAATAAATAACTGCAGTAAAGCGAGCGGAGGATAGAAGCGGAGGATAGAAGCGGAGGATAGAAGCGGAGGATAGATACGGTTGATTGCACGCTGCGCGGCGCTAGCAGCTTGTTGCATGCATTGAGGGGTAAGCGTTGAATAGAGGCCTGGTCATGCGATATTGCGCTGTGGTGGCAGTGAGTAAGTCGTGGCTGCGCAGTGTTCGACTTACAAGGCCAGGGTGTTTCTTGACAAGAGTCAGCGTGCTGCACGGACTGTTGAAGCTTTGCCGTCCCTTGCCCAAAAATCAACGGTTGTCCCCTCACAAATGCGATTGGAGCGAAGCTACACGCAAGCCTTTACGTTAATTTCTAATTACTACTCTTCTATTTTACATGTTATGCATCGCACAATAAGCGAGTGCTGCCTTCCTAATTGCAGTCGTGGCTTAGCTGCTTCCTTCGCGCGGTTATGACTTGTCAGCCGTGCTTCAGCCTCACGCTGTGGCATACAGTGTCCGTGCCCGTAACGCGCGTGCATCGTAACGCGCACCAACCACCTAAATGTGAGCCTCCAAAAATGAAGCTATTGAGCTACACACAATTGCTATCTTAACTAGATTTTTTAGCAGAGTGTTCTATAGGCCTATGCGACACTGATCTTAACGATACTTGTATGGTAGCTTAACGTTGCGGCCTCGTGTGGTAGTCTTAAGTGGAGGTGCTGGTTGAGGACTTGGTGCAGGCACCTCACGAACACTACCTGCAGCACTACGCCTCTGCTTCTTTTTTGGTGCTGCAGCTTGTGAGGCCTTACACTTGCCTCTTTGGGATAATTGTATAGCTTTTGCCTGATCATTCTGTGCCTTCTTGAGTGCCCGTGCCTCTTTCCGTGCGTCGATTTCTGCTCGCTCTCTGGCATGCCTCTCATCCCGCTCCTTCTTCTCTCTTGCTCGCTTCTCCACCTTCTCTGCCTCAAGCTTCTGCTTGAGCAAGCGAGTAGACTCACGGAGCTCAGCTGCGTCTGCTTTTCTAATCTCTTCTGCCTTCTCTACGTCATCGGCTTCGTCTAGGAGCTGCTGGCCTCGATTGACACGTGAAGGAGACCACCACTCAGTCTCTGCCTCCCATGACTGCCTCCGATGGACTGAGAGAGGCCTCTTCTTCTTAGTGCCTCTCTTCTCGTGATATAGAGCATGTTGTAGCTTCGAATTTTCCATCTCAAGAAGCTGATTTTGGATAGAGAGGTGGTGCAAGGTATCCTTCACTACTACAGCATCTTCTGAGTATCTATCGCCAACGGCAGCAGATAGATGGGCATCAACTGCCTGCCAATCCTTGCCTGCATATACTGGAACAGGCACAGCTGGTTTAGGTGAAGGTCCATACTTCTTCTTGAACCTTTTGAGTACCATCTCTGGGTCAAACGGTATCAACCCAGTATGCTTGAAGGCGCTCTCAATGAGCTGTTTAGTGAAGGGTTTCACCCAGGCAGACCAGAAGAGGCGGAAGAAGTCACCCTTCTTGATTGGGATGAGGCCTAAGGTATCTTGTAGATGATCTGCGAGCACCTAGGAGTAGTTTTGAGCCAGAGGACTGAAGCATACTACATCAAGTGGTTGAAGAGTATAAGTACTGTGAGGTGGGTACACAGCTATCGTGATTCGATTGCGATCACAGTAGGCAATAAAAGCTGTCGTCAGGTGACTCTTATGGCTATCTAGAATGAGTAGACGGTGCTTCCTTCCTGCCTTCTCCTTGGTGTAGCGATCAAACACCTGCTCAATCCAACCTAGTGCTACATCATCGTTCGTCCACCCAGTAGGAGAGACTGCAACGAAGGCTGAGTGTGTTTTGGCATCCATCTTATCTACCCAAGTACTCTGAATGTTCTGAGATTCAGCGGCATAGATGAGGCCTGGTGGAAGGACGCTCCCATCCCCACATATACACGAGAGCAGGGTAATCCACTCTCGATTGCCATCTTGAATAGCTTGCTGAGTCTGCTTTTGCTCATATAGAGGCCTATCAAACACCCGTTTTGACTTAGAGAGCGTCCCAATAGCGAAGCCCTTCTCATCCATATTGTATGTTTGACCAGGTTCTATACTATACTGGGCCATCTTCTTCTCCATAAAGCTGAAGTAGCCCTTATATTTCTCACAGGAATCGGCTTTGTGGCGATTAGAGTCCATAGCAGTAACCCATTGAGTGATAAGCTGGTCTTGGTGACGCTTGAGGAAGCTGGTGACCCATGACTCTGAGACGCTTGTTCGGCCGATCTCCTCTGCAAACCCCTTGATCATTAATCTTGTAGGTGGCAGATGACGTACTGTAAGACCTTCTATGTATCTTACAAGGCCTGCCTCTTGATGTGGAGTGAGTAGTTGTTGTGTAGAGGCCTTGGCTTCACGGGACGTGCTTTTGCCTTGGTGTCTGCGCGTTAAAGTTGACCTTGTAACACCATGTTTTTCAGCTAAAGCTGTATACGAGATAGGTTTATTAGGATCAGCTGCGCGTAATTCTGCAAGGGCTTCCTCTAGTGACATTGTGGCGTGGAGATATTGGGGGTGCAAGATGGGATGGAAAAGTGGTTGGGGTGCGCGTTACGCTGCACGCGCGTTACGGGCACGGACACTGTAGGCTGCGCTTGCCGCTCTGAATGCTCGAGTGACAGCCTGGCCTTACCACCAGCATTCTCATCTGCAGCTTGCCGCAGCGCTGTTCTTTTTTACAATGTAATTAACACTATCCTAACGCGTTCACAACAGACTTGTTAGCTGGAATACCTATACCCAGTGCGACCGAGGTACTTCGCAACACTG
The DNA here is from genome assembly GCA_016630955.3 of Didymella arachidicola. NCBI lineage: Eukaryota > Fungi > Ascomycota > Dothideomycetes > Pleosporales > Didymellaceae > Didymella > Didymella arachidicola. The sequence continues at coordinate 1,109,703 of CM049987.1, forward strand.
AGTCCTTCAGCCTGCCTCGAGGCTACGAGAACTTCCTCTGCCGCTCGCGCATACAGAACGTACCCCGACTCAATGCGATTGCTGCACATTGCAAGCGACGGGAGGCTCAGATGGGCGAAGGAATACATTGGCAACGAGGAAGTCCCTGACTATGCGATCCTCTCGCACACTTGGGGGGAGCAGGAGGTGATCTTTGATGATCTGAAAAATCTCGACGATGCAGATGACACTGGTGCAAGGAGCAAGGCGGGTTGGAACAAGATTCTTTTCTGCGCACAACAGACAAAGCAAGACGGTCTGGACTACTTCTGGGTTGACACTTGCTGCATTGACAAGTCGAACAGCCAAGAGCTTCAAGAAGCGATTAACTCTATGTTTCGCTGGTACCAAGACGCGAAGAAGTGTTATGTCTATCTCTCAGATGTTAAGTGTAACATTGTTGATGCAGATAGTAAATCGTGCCGGAGGTGGAAACCGGCCTTCAGGAAGAGCAGATGGTTCACCAGAGGCTGGACACTTCAGGAGCTGCTTGCTCCTGCATCAGTTGTGTTCTACTCGAAAGAGGGAGAGCTGTTAGGGGACAAGCAGTCCCTGAAAGACACTGTACACGAGATTACAGGCATACCTGTTAAAGCTCTGTCCGGGAGTAGACTGTCTGACTTCAGCGTAAACGACCGTTTCTCCTGGGCGGAACAACGCCAGACAACGCGCGAAGAAGACATTGCGTACTGTCTGCTAGGCATCTTTAACATCTGCATGACACTAAGATATACGGAAGGCAAAGATAGAGCGATGGAACGATTGCGGCGTAAGATACAAAGGCCCACGAAAGACATTCAAGAGAGGCTTGGCAAAATCTGCAGCTGGCTCTCTGCGCCTGACCCATCCACAAACTACTACAAAGCGCATAAACAGCGGCAGGCCGAGACTGGACTCTGGTTGCTACAGAATGCAAGGTTCACGAAGTGGAAGAAGAGAGCTGCGTCGCGACTGTGGCTGTATGGGATTCCAGGATGTGGAAAGACTATCCTGAGCTCTACCATTGTCGAGCATCTGCTGCAGCACTGCCATGATGACGCTGAGATGGTGACGGTGTACTTCTACTTCGACTTCAATGATACACAGAAGCAGGATCCAGAGCTGATGCTTCGCTCGTTGCTCTCACAGCTGCTGCAGCGTTCGTCCACGACGCCTAAGGGCGTTGACGCGTTGTTCTCAGCTTGCAATAACGGACAACGACAGCCATCATCGCACGCGCTTCTAGAGGTAATACCACAGGTGATGCAACCGTTCACGCACGTCTACGTTGTTCTTGACGCGCTTGATGAGTGTACACAACGCCCAGAGTTGATGGATGCACTTGAGACTGTGGCTAGATGGCAACTTGACAGCGTGCATCTGCTCATGACCAGTCGGAAGGAGCGGGACATCGAAAGCTCTTTGGGGGGATACATCGAGGAAGAGGACACTATCTGTCTCCAGAGGGATGTGGTCGACAGGGACATACAACAATACGTTCAGCAAAGACTGTCTGACGATAAGGCCTTGACAAAATGGAACAAGGACCTTGCGATTAGGCAAGAGATCGAGGCTGCACTAATGCACGGAGCTCAAGGGATGTACGTGTTTTCACCCACTTTGCGCATAGCTAAAGTTAACAAGGCAGGTTTCGATGGGCTGTATGCCAGCTAGACACATTAGGAAAGTGTTGCAACCGAGCCATGCTGCGCAAATCCCTTGTCACTCTGCCGCAAACGCTAGACCAGACATACGACCGCATTCTCTGCGCGATAAGCGAGGAATACTCTGAGTATGCAATGCGCATTCTGCAGTGGCTGACGTTCTCTGCGCGGCCGCTGTCAGTCGAGGAGGTCGCTGAAGTTGTCGCTATCGATGTGGCGCGAGATCCAGCATTCGACCGCGATGAAGTACTAGAGGACCCGTTGGAAGCGCTGAACATCTGCTCTAGTCTCGTTACCGTTACAACAAGCGAGGCAGAAGGAAGATTAAGACCCGCACAGCGCGTTATTGCTTTAGCGCACTATTCTGTCCAGGAGTACCTTGTGTCAGAGAGGATTAAGCAAGGACAGGCAAAGCGGTATAGCATGCAAGAATCTGAACGCCACAACACGATATTGAGGGGCTCTTTGATGTACCTGCTACAGTTCCAGCGACCATTGTCGACAGAGGTTCTCGACGCATCAGCACTCGCAAGATACGCAGCTGAGTTCTGGAGCAGTCATCTTTGGAAGACGCAAGACCAGACGGAAGGAAGTCGATCTGCGATGATCTTGATGTCAGCTGACAACCCTGCGTATCTCAACTGGATTAGATTATACGATCCGGACACAAGTTGGGCGAGACCAGATCTGAGAAAAGGTTTGAACAGCGTAGCTACGCCATTATACTATACAGCATTGTTAGGCTTAAGTACGATTACCAAACTGTTGCTTGACAAAGGAGCCGACGTCAACGCGCAGGGTGGATACTACGGCAACGCACTGCAGGCAGCTTTATACAGAGGCCACAAGCAGGTGGTCAAGATACTGCTCGACAAGGGCGCCGACGTCAACGCGCAGGGTGGATACTACGGCAACGCACTGCAGGCAGCTTTATACAGAGGCCACGAGCAGGTGGTCAAGATACTGCTCGACAAGGGCGCCGACGTCAACGCGCAGGGTGGAGAGTACGGCAACGCACTGCAGGCAGCTTCATGGGGAGGCCACGAGCAGGTGGTCAAGATACTGCTCGACAAGGGCGCCGACGTCAACGCGCAGGGTGGAGAGTACGGCAACGCACTGCAGGCAGCTTCATGGGGAGGCCACGAGCAGGTGGTCAAGATACTGCTCGACAAGGGCGCCGACGTCAACGCGCAGGGTGGAGAGTACGGCAACGCACTGCAGGCAGCTTCATGGGGAGGCCACGAGCAGGTGGTCAAGATACTGCTCGACAAGGGCGCCGACGTCAACGCGCAGGGTGGAGAGTACGGCAACGCACTGCAGGCAGCTTCATGCAGAGGCCACGAGCAGGTGGTCAAGATACTGCTCGACAAGGGCGCCGACGTCAACGAGCAGGGTGGATACTACGGCAACGCACTGCAGGCAGCTTCATGCAGAGGCCACGAGCAGGTGGTCAAGATACTGCTCGACAAGGGCGCCGACGTCAACGCGCAGGGTGGATACTACGGCAACGCACTGCAGGCAGCTTCATGGGAAGGCCACGAGCAGGTGGTCAAGATACTGCTCGACAAGGGCGCCGACGTCAACGCGCAGGGTGGATACTACGGCAACGCACTGCAGGCAGCTTTATACAGAGGCCACAAGCAGGTGGTCAAGATACTGCTCGACAAGGGCGCCGACGTCAACGCGCAGGGTGGATACTACGGCAACGCACTGCAGGCAGCTTCATGCAGAGGCCACGAGCAGGTGGTCAAGATACTGCTTGACGCAGGTGCTCATCAAGCCTAGGAAGATGATGTTGTGTTGAGGGTTCAATAGCTTTGCTTACTGTAGACACCTAGTAAGCATTTCAAGTCAGCGCAGCAGTTAAAAAATCACCCGGTAGGGCGTGACTCAAAGCCGTCAGCATGCGCCACACCTGTTCAACGGACCGCGCAAGGTACGTATAGCGTTGTTTTTATTACAATGAAATACGATAGTTCGTCAGTGCGCTAATGCAGGCTGATGTAGGCCAAGCTTGATCAATGGGTCCCGCTCGCTTAGGTCTCGTTGCAGGGTCCTCCTCCCCGCTCTTTGGGACTTTCGGCGAGCTGGTTCCCACGTTTGAATGATCGTTGAAGCCTAGGAATATAGTCTTTGTCGCCTGTTGTTCCGCGTAAAGCCTATGATACTAAGTAAGATCCTCAATGTCGCATGCGGACAGGGGGTCTTCTTCGAAGGGTTATTCGCAGCTGTCGACGAAACGGTCGATAGCACCGACAACGCTGAAGAGATCCTGGTCGGAGCCAATTGATCTGAAGCAGAGTAAGCCGACCAACATTATTCAGAAACCTTAGCTGTCTAGGTTCGCATTTCATAGCGTCCGAAGTTCCGAACTGCCAACCTGTCTCGGGGCATAGTGTGTCTCCCCACCTAGGGACGGACCTTAAGTCGTCGAGCATCATGGTAATGAAATTGGCATCAGTCTCGAAATCGGTGCAATCCATTGTGTAGTGTACAAAAAGAGATAAGAGATGGGCAGCACGAAGTATTTATATCCTCGAGGGGTCGGCTTACGGCTGACAAAGCCGCGACTTCATGCAGCCCGTGTCTAGGATGCGAGCCATGCTCACGGCTGTAAGGCATTTCCTGGATGCGGTCGAACATGGGACCATAACCCTTGGCTTTCCGCTGATGAATGCATCTGATTCGACTCTGGTACGGCTCAAGAGACGCTACACTGAGCAATGATATCACGACTTTCTTCTATTCTTTACGGACGCTACAGATCTATGCTATCGCGGTACAAATTTCAAGTCGCTACTACTATCTAGGAGTTGTTATGCCAAAGCAAAAGCTTCCGCCACTTAGAGTTCCTCATCTTCCTCATCTTCCTGTACCTCTGGGAGCTCTTCGAGCCCAATACGGCGTTTGGAAAAGGGCCTAGTTGCAGGAGGTTCGTCAGCGGTTGAGGCGAAACTGATGTCTACATCGTCCATATCGACGTTAGAGTCGAGTTCATAATCGCCGTCATCATCTGTGGGTTCATCCAGGGAGCGACCGCTCTTGAAAAGCCATGGATAACTCGATCGATCACTTTCCTCAAGGCGACGTCCACCAAGAGGCAAGGGCAAAGGGTATAAACCAAATCGCTTGGCCTTTTTCATGACATCGACGTCGATATCGAACTGTTTTTCTAATTTGGGAAGTGTGGCCTCAGTGCGTTTTTTGCCGATGAATTCCCATAGCTGGGCCCGCGATAACCAAACCGCTTCGGCCTCAGCCCTGATCTTTACAGCAGTGAGGCATTCTTGTCGGCATGTTCGAGCTCCTGGTCGGGGGTTGTACCCTTCAGATCTTGGTAACTTGAGAGTAGGTCCAATTGACTCGAGGTACGTGCTTTGGTTCTCCTTCAGCAGCTGCTTGTGTTTCCTCATATCAAAATCAACCTGCTTGTCGGTAAAACTGCACAAGACTGCAGCTCCTCCGGGACCAAGGTCACTGGCTCTCTTACCTATGAAATGTGGGAATTCAGGAGTACCTGCGTTGATAACAAATCTCGCATAACGAGGATCGCCCGAATTCCCAAGCCGGCTTGCTATAAAGAGACCATATTCTGTCGTTCCGTTGCTATAATCGTGGAACTTGATCACGTTTGACTCTTTGCCCCGCATCAACGCCCTGATTTGGGCAATGCCATCGTCCGCATCCGTTGATGACGTATCAGAATGGGGGTGTCGCCTAGAAGTCGCCGTAGCGGATGCTACAGGAGGTGTGGTGGTGGTATCAGAGACTTCCGATATCAGCCTTCTCATCCTAGCTACATGACTGCTCGAGACTGATCCTCTCTCTTGACTGGAACCCTCGGGTCCCGATGATGTAGCCGCCCGTGGCCCCTTGTGAAGATCCCTTATACTCTTTGCTTTTGCACGCAAAATCTGCGCTTGATACTCTTCGTCATCTTCACTCGCTACCGAAGGCATTGGTAGCCCTTTGCGAGTACCAATACCTGGCGGTGTCCTCATTGGAGCCTTCGACGCCTTGCGAGTGCCCTTCGATAATCTTCGGTCTGTCACGTCCCTCACTGGAGTCTTCGACACCTCACGACTACTTGTCGATGAGAATCGGTCTGTCTCGTCCATGATCGTGGTAAGCAAAGGTTCGAGAATGTCTGCGGGGAGTGGCGAATTTTCGATTTGCTCCCGCAACAGCTCCATGTTCTGGGCAACGGCTTCTTCGTCATTTCCATCATACTGTGTCGCCATGCGACGCAATAGATCCACAGGAAATGTCTGTCCCATGTTCGGAAGCTCTTCGTATACGCTCAGTCCATTCTGCTCATCCAGCCAATCAATTGTTGTTCTCCATTTAGCTTCGAGTTCAGGTGTTTGCATATCTGTACGGAAATAGCGGACAGCAAACTGGAGCTTGGGTACCGCCTGAGTCCACCGATCAATTTGGATCTCGCTTGGAATCTGAAGCTGGGTCACAGTATCCTCGAATACCTGCCTCATATCTGGTGTGCCCACGAATTTGGATACTTTCGCCACTACTACGTTTGGCATGACAGCGGTTCCCGGGATTCCATATCTCTGCAGAGTCTGGTGAAATGCTACAATGCCTCGAACGAGCTTTTTCTTCTCTTTCTCAACTTCAGAACGACTTGTGTTTTTTTCGCTGGCACGCTCAATGGTAGATATCGCAGCCTTGGCCCCAAGTATGTGTGCCCAGAGATCAGGAAACTTGTATCGATCTGAGTAAAGCCTTAGACTCTCTCGTTTGATGACTTCTTCGAAGGCTGCCTCCTCGCTGTAAGTGGCTCTGGATTTTCCCTTCTTGCTCTTCCCTTTGCTATCCCTTTCTTGCCAGTCTTCTATCACTTCTTTGATCTTGGCATTCAAGTATGCTTTTCGGGAACGCTTTGCAAAATCTTTGCGGGTGACCTCTTGGCAGTAATCTTGGATATCGCTGTCCAGAGTGGCTAGCATCTCTTTATTTCTTTCTGTCACATGAAACGAGCCCTTCTTAGAAAGGGGGAGCAACCACCAGCTACTCACAAGTGGATATATCTTATTCCACGCTGCTTGGATCTGTTTGGGCCGTACATTATAACTAGCGAAAGTGCCTGCTAAGTTTCGTGAGCCTATTTCGAGAAGCTCTGTGCGTCCAGATTCATCGCTGGTATCATCATCTTGGGATCCTTCGTCCTCACCACCCGCTCCTCCTTCATCGAAGCTTTCGGAGGTACCAGGAGGGCCTTTAGCCACCGGATTTGGGATTCCGAACGAGGAATGGTCTGCCTCACTCAAATGGTCAACTGTGACTTCTTCGTCGTTTGGAAGAACCCCATCCGGGTACTTGAGTTTTGCTCGTGTGTACTTCGGTCGTAGCACTTGTCCACTCGGTGCAGGCTCATCTTCGGGACCTTTAGAGGTTATTTCGGCCTTCTTTCGCCCATCTTGTCTACGGCGCTCTTTTCTGGACAATTGCTGACTCCCCAGGGGTACGAGCGCCTTAGAAGAAGACCCTAGACCTGGAGAAGGCTCGGGTGCCTGGGCTGACATCTCGTACGTTGTCGAAGCGCTGTCAAAGGAGATAGCCTGTAGACAGAAAAAGGATTCTGCAAGCCTCCGAGGTCTGAGACCAGCTCAGATTCTTCTACTGGGAAATTCACGCAAGAACTAATGCTGATAACAGGCTGAGGCAATAAGCGATATTTGGTTTGTAACAAATCGGTCCTGCGATCTGCTTGAGTCTCAGTTTGATCTCTCTAAAGTGAGATTGTGCGAGCCTGGAAGTCCTTTTATGCAGGATTACTATCGTCTAAAAATAGAAACAAGACTATGGACAGAACCGCGTCCCGGGAGACGGAGAACTGAGTACGCAAGACTGGCGCGGAGCGGGCCGCCAATCCGTCAGACAGTTACCAGTCTCCCGACGCACGAATCACCGATTCCAGGCAACAACGCTTGCGTCAAAGTGGAAAACTTTATAAAGACACCAAAGTTGAACACCCTAGGGTGAGTTTGCGCTTGGAAACAATCCCGTGACGATGTTGTCACTTTTCAGAACTCGCTTCATACTGGGCATCTTCTCTCACGTTGCGATGGGCTGGTCACTTGGCTCTGGGGTCACGAGTTCAGCACCCCATTTAGGTTCATGGACTCCCCAATTGACTCCTGCTCTCCCATGGGCTGTCAACACGACAATCGCGCTTGCTTACACGGGTACACAGACGGGAGCTTCTAAGCCTACAGCTACGGTGGTAGTCGGTAGCAGTGGCAAGTTAGAGTTTTATCCCTCTTCTCTCAATGCCTCGGTTGGGACCGTCGTTGCATTCAATTTCCTAGGCATCAATCATACTCTCACGCAGAGTGATCTGCATAACCCATGTCAGAAAAATGGCACTCTTGACACGGGCTTCAAGCAGTTCAACCCCACGAATGTGAGCGGGAGATTCATTGTAGAGTTGGAGGTCAAGTCTCAGGATCCGCAATGGTTTTTTTGCGCCCAAGAACTCAATAGATCCCACTGCGAAGCTGGCATGGTATTCGCCCTGAACCCCCGAGGGAGGTTTGAAGAGTTCCTGCACAATGCCTTATCCTCGGCCCCAGTAGCATCCACGACGTCAGAACTGGCATGTCACTTACCAACTACGACCCTTGGCAACGCATCTGCCACTCTCACCGAGACTGGAATGCTCCGTCCCGCCAACAATTCGTCGTCTGTTTCTCCATCGATCTCGAACGCGGCAGCTTCGCAGGTAGTGATGTCACTTAGCTTAGGAATTGTCGCTCTTGTACTGTTACTTTAGGTAGAACTTCATCGTAGATACATCATTGCAGCGACATTCGCCTCCTACCTTTGCAGCTTGCGCTTGTTCAGTGCTCGTCATCTCATCCATGAGCTAGGCAATAACGCTACCACAGGTGAGTGCTAATTGTGACCTAAGATAACTAATTTATAGTAAAAGGACGTGCGTGACTTTTGGTATATTCCCAACCACATTCAGGCCGACGGAGCCAGAACGGTTCTCTCCGAATTTAGGTAACGTCCCCACCACCATAGCGAGAATCACGGTGTGCCGAGATTGACCAATAGGAGCGCAGGGTTGACGACTCTTTCAACACAGCTTCCTCCTCAAAGTAAGCACAACAATGTGGTTTTCTCCATCGCTCTAGCAGTAATGTCAATCCAAGCGAGCCGGGACGCACGGTGTAACGGGACACCTTCTCTTCTGGAAGCTCGGAATGTGCTCAACGCGCTTTTATACGAACAGACGCAGTGCACACCCATTCTGCAGCTCGCGCTCTTCCAACACATTGGCCTCCGACGCCGAAAAGCGTGTTGTTGACCATGCTGTCGCTCTTTTCATCATTGCCATCTTTCAATTCGCCTCTGATACCCCCCTGTTCGTTCGCGCCAGCATTCGATTATGAAGTGCTTGGTGGGCTAGAAAGAAAGCCAAGATGTAAGAGGTCAAGATTGCAGACTCAGAGGGTCTAATTAAAGTAGGGAGTGTGCGTACTGGCAGTTTCTCCGCGCAAACGGCAAGAGTTTCAAAACGCGTCCCACCAGCCGTGCGTCTTAAGCGACGGTTGGCGGCAATAGCGTGCTGCGGGCTGCATTCCATGCTGTGGCTGAGGCCTGTGGCTTCCGTTTTCATTCCTTATTCCCGGCCATGCAGACAACCGTTTCCCCGCCCGCAGTCGCGCTCAATTCTGTTGCGTAGAGGCCACAATAACAGTTTTCATAAGCTTGATCGATGCTCAAGAATGACTATCGGCTCATTATAGGCACGAGAAATGTTCTGAAGGCGAGAAGAGCTCGTAGTGTATTCATAGTGTAACAATTCATGAAATCATACGCATCAATACTGAATCTTTCGTGCTTCTCTAGAACATTTCGCAAATTCTAAAACCGTGTCCAGGTGTGCTATGGTGTACCTTGACTTGTAGAGACGGCGGTAGCTCTAATTAGTCAAGCTCGCGCTCGGCCCGAACCACATGACGGCACCTTGACGATCCTATCGCGAAGCGAAAGATACCAGGTAGAGTGAGCTGAAAATCTAAATTGCATTTTCCAATGCAATAGAAGCGGCGACTAACCCACATTTGAAAGGTGAACGATGCATGAAAAGCAGGACAAGAATAGCTAATTACACCCAGCCCTCTGTAGCTCTAGAAGCTGCCTGATCGACACCTAGTTCCGACAAAAGCCTCATACTTCTGTCCCAACGTCCAGGATCGAAGATTTGTGGATCGTGATCTTTCGAGGCCATTTCTGTTGCATGCTGCAGCGCTGTTTTTTCAGACTCATCCTCTGCATTTGTCTCGATGCCGACGATATGGAAAAGATAGTGCAGACATTCCTTGGTAATGGACCCACTGATCGCAGCACAGTGCAGTATTGTCCTGCTTTGTAAGTCTTTTTGTGTCAGATCGACACCGTGTTCCCTCAGGGTCTCCAAAACTCGGACGCTGCATTCCGAAGTCGAAGCGCACAAGTGTCCTAGGTTTTGTCCTTTTCTGTCGACAAACAAAGAGCTTCTTTTGACCGAAAGCAATTGTTGGCAGATATCGACATTTAACCCAAGCCAGTGGCTTTTGAAGTAGCACGCCAACGGTGAGTTGCCAGATGCGTCCAGCTCTGAACCGTCTAGCCCCTTATCGAGCAGGAACTGTATTGTCTCATGCCGAACCCTAGAGGTTGTAGACAACAGGTGATGGAGCAAATTTCTACCCCTGGTGTCCTTCGACGCCACTAGGCTTGGTCTTGTTGCTACAGCCTCGTCGAGAAGGACGGTGATTGTTTCAAGATCTCCACTCCGTGCGGCGTGGTGAAGAGCATTGAGTCCCTCGTCGTCCGTCAAGTCAGGCTCAACACCCAGGGAAAGTAGAACAGCGACCGCGTCATGGTCGCCAGCTCGGCTGGCAAGATGCAGTGCGTTCTGCTGCTTCAGATTTCTTCCAAATGGATTTGCACCTCTAGACACTAGCTTCTCGAGGATCCACGCACTTCTCGGCTCTCCATATTCAACACAATGCAATGGGTGCTCATGCTGGTAGTCTCTGATCGTCAGACTGGTTCTAGCATCTGCGAGCATCGCATCAAGCACGCTTTCGCGGTGCGTTGCTATATCCGCATAAATTGCATCGATGTCGTCTTCTTCGAAGTCCATCAAATCCAACAAGCGCTCTACCCTCCAGTACGGGTTGGTCCAATCGTCGTCATACTTTGGTCCGTGCAGAGTCTTACGTAAAGTGAGATGCAGTGGGGATTCGTTGTATCCGGACAGAGCGTTCGGATCAGCCCCACGCTCCAGAAGGAACTTGGTCATGGCTGAATTGCCCGTCAAGGCCGCGAAGTGTAAAGGAGTCAGACCAGCTGAAATGCACGAGATTTGGGAGTCGGACTCCGGAACCAATAACCGGTGAGGGGTATCGGTCTTCGCAGTGTTCCGAGACCGCGACTTCCGATGGACACCGGCATCGATGGCCAGACCGCTGTCTATAAGCAATCCTACTATGGATCTGTGGCCGAACTTGACGCTGTAGTGAAGTGGAGTCATGTTGTCGATGTCCGTCGTGCCTGCCGGAACGCCTTGTGAGAGCAGAAACTCGACAAGACTGAGGCTACAGTACGCGTTGTTGGTAGCGTGATGCAAAACGCTTTTTCCCTGGCTATCGTGTCGTGAGGCGTCAGCGCTGTTTCTGAGTAGGAGCTCAACAATGGCTCTGTGGCTCTCAGCTGCAGCCGCATTGAGAGCATTGCTATAGAGACCGCTCTGTTTGTTGACATCGGCACCATCATGAATGAGCAGCTGTACTATTGCCTGATGGCCTGCAGCCGAAGCTGACTGGAGCGCATTGCCGTATTTGCCACCTTGCGCATTGATGTCTGCTTTGTTTTCGAGTAGCATCTTGACTATCAGCTCATGGCCTTCGTATGAAGCTGCCTGAAGTGGGTTGCCGTAATCTTGACTCTGTGCATCCACATCAGCGCCTGCCTCGAGCAGCGTCCGGACTACCTGCTCGTGGCCTCTACGTGAAGCTGCATGGAGTGCGTTGCCGTAGCGTCCGCCTCGTGTGTTGACCTCAGCACCTTGGTCCAGCAACAGCTTCGTAATCGTACTCAGGCCTAAAAGGGCTGCATAGTAGAGCGGCGTAGCTGCGCTTTCTAAGCCTTTTCTTAGGTCTAGTTCTGCCCAAGGTCTGTCCGGATCGTACAATCTAATCCAGTTGAGATATACGGGGTTGTCGGCTGACATCAGAGTCATCGCAAGTAGACTTCCTTCCGTCTCGTCTTGCGTCTTTTGAAGATGGCTGCTCCAGAACTCAGCTGCGTACATTGCGAGTGCTGATATGCCGAGAACCTCTGTCGACAAAGGTTGCCGAAACTGGAGCAGGTACATTAAAGAGCCTTTCGATATCGTGTCATGGTAATCGAAGTCTTGCATGCTGAACCGCTTTGCCTCTCCTTGCTTGATCCTGTCTGACACCAGGTACTCTTGGACCGAATAATGTGCTAGAGCGATGATTCGCTGTGGAGGGCCCGAACTTCTTTCTGCCTTATTTGTTGTAACGATGACCAGACTTGAGCAGATGTTCAGCGCTTCTAGAGGGTCTTCTAGCACTTCATCACGGTCGAACGCGCGGTTGCCTGTCACATCAATGGCGACGACTTCCGCAACCTCTTCGACAGACAGTGGCCGCGCAGAGAAGGTCAGCCACTGCAGGATGCGCATCGCGTATTTAAAGTCTCGGCTGCTGATTTCGCAGAGGATGCGGTCGTATGTCTGGTCCAAATCCTCTGGCAAACTGGCGAGTGACTCTCGCAGCATCACTCGATTGCGACACTCTCCTAACGTGTCAAGCTGGCATACTGCCCATCGAAACCTATGCTCTTGTCAGCTTTGGCTCTGCAGGTAGCTATGTAAACACACATACATCCCACGAGCTCCGCGCATGAGTGCCGTCTCGATATCCTGCCTGACAGCAGCATCTTTGTTCCATTTTGCCAAAGTCTTGTCGTCAGACAGCCTTTGCCGAACGTATCGTTGTATGTCTTTGTCCACTACGTCCCTCTGAAGACAGATAGTGTCCTGTTCCTTAACATAGCTCTCCAAAGAGCTCTCGATGTCCCGCTCTTTGCGGCTGGTCATGAGCAAATGCATGTTGTCACACTGCCACACAGCCACTGTCTCAAGCACGTCCATCAGCTCTGGCCGTTGTGTACATTCATCAAGCGCGTCAAGAACGACGTAGACGTGCGTGAACTGTTGCATTACCTGCGATAGTACCTCCAGAAGCGCATGGGAGGATGGCTGTCGACGTCCGTTGTCGCAAGTTGAGAATAACGCTTCAACGCCCTTGGGTATCGTAACCGAACGCTGCAACAGCTGGGAGAGCAACGAGCGGAGCACCAGCTCTGGATCCTGTTTCTGCGCGTCGTTGAAGTCAAAGTAGAAGTAGGCTGTCACCATACTGGCGCCATCTTGGCAGTGCTGCAGCAGATGCTCGATGATGGTGGAGCTCAGGATCGTCTTTCCGCATCCTGGTATCCCATACAGCCACAGTCGCGACGCAGCACCCTCCTTCCACTCTGCGAATCTTGCGTTGTGCAGCAGCCAGAGTCCAGTCTCAGCCTGTCGCTGCTTGTGCGCTTTATGGTAGTTGGTAGACGGGTCAGGCGCCGAGAGCCAGCTGCAGATCTTGCCAAGTTTCTCTTCTTGATCATGGCTACGACCCTTATGCTTTAGAATAGCCGCGCTCCTTAGCCGCTCGAGTGCGTTCTCTTTGCCTTCGCCATAGATAAGCGGTAAGTGGACGCTGAATATACCAAACAGACAATACGCTTCATCTTCTTCCTCTGTCGTCTGCCGATTCGCTGCCCACGAGAACCGCGTGGCAACGTCAAACTCGGACAAGTCGCTTCGTGACAGAGCTTCGACAGGTATTCCTGTTATCTCGTGTATGAGGTGCTTGAGCGATCCCTTGTCACCTAGCCGTGCTCTGTCTTTAGAAAAGAACTCAACGGAGTGGGGAGCCAGAAGTTCCTGGAGGGTCCAGCCTCGGCGAAACCACCTGCTCTGCCTAAACGCCGACTCGCCACCATCTTCCAGAGTATTCATCTCGACGTCTGAAAGGAAGACATAGCACTTTTTAGCGTTCTGGTACCAGCGAAACATAGAGTTAATCGCTTTCGACAGTTCTGTGTTGTTCGCCTTGTCAATGCAGCAGGTGTCTAACCAGAAGTAGTCCAGGCCGTCGCGCTTAGCTTGCGCAGCGCAGAAGAAGATCTTCTGGTAGCCACCCTTGAGCCTTGCGTCGACATCCTCTATGTCTCTGTAGTTGTGAAGATCCTTGTAGGCCACCTCCTGCCCATCCCAAGTGTGTGACAGGATCGCGTAGGGGGGAATCTGGTCGCCGACCAAGTCGTCGGTCCAGCCAAGCCTGCCATTATCTGCAGTGTATAGCAGTCGCATAGGTTCGTGTGTATATCTGTTTGCACGCGCGGTAGAAGTGTGCCAGCCCGGCGTCGAAGCAGGCTGGAGGGATCGATAGCGCACGGCGGCTCGCTCGCGAAGGGCGTGGATGTCGTCGAATGCAGCAGTTGAGCTGGCTGCAAGTGCTAAGCAGTGGGCTGCTAGATCAGTTGTTAAGGAAGCAGTCTTCATGTACCAGTGCATAAGGCTGTTAGGGGGAGCAGGCTGCGGTTTGAACACCCAGAGCGGGAGGCTCAGCCTGCCTGCCAGCTGACGCGAGGTTGGCCGAGCAGACCTGACAACACATGACCGCGCGATACTGGAGTAATGCAAATCAAAAGGCAGCTCTTATCTAGGAAGGCAATGCGGTGGTGCAGAAGACGCGATGCAGAGGCCAACGGTAGAGATGTTATTAGATGTTGATGTAGCGTGCTAGTTAGTTGCGCAAGGACACGCTGACCCTAGGGATTCCGTGTCGCTTCCCCGCTGCGCCAACTTGCTTCATCGTCTGCTGAGGCACTGTTTGCCTTGCGATATTATTTAGAAGAGGCCCACGCGTAGGCAGAATGCCACCGAATACAGCAAACGCGCAGAAGTTGTCGCTGCAGCGTCTCGCCTAACTACGCAACGAAGACGAGTCACAACAGGGAATGGGCTGCCTGCAGGACCGGAAATAAGAACAGGGTGAAGTCAGGTGATTCACGGAATCCACAGCGTGCACTGCCCCTTGGAGACATTTCAGCACGCTACTGCCCCCAAATCTCGGTTAAGACGCACGGCCGGTGGGACGCGTTTCGAAAATTTTGTCTTCTGCGCGGAGAAACTGCCGGATGCACACTCCTCACCTTAACTTAACCTTCTGAGGCTGCAGCTGTGAACTTCCCCATCTCAGCTTCTCTCCTAGCCCGCCGAGTTCCTTCTGGACATGTCTTGTCGCGAATTCACAGAGGGGTATTGGACAAGAGTTGGTAGAGGGACCTTACAAAATCAGCGACAATACAGTCAACGATGCAGTTTACGTTGCCGGCGTCTGATAAGGTAGTAATTTATCCGAAGTAAAAAGTGTCCCGGCACACCGTGCGTCCCGGCTCGCTTGGATTGACATTAGGCTTAAAACAACCTTCAGTTTACGGCAGCATCGTTAAAAGCGAGAAGTGTTGCTGTTTTCTCGTCATGGTGGGTTTCTCGCAACGCAAGGCGGGACGTTAGCCGCCAATGTCGGCGATTCGCACCGATGCCGAACCGCGAATGGCTCAAACACATCACGGAATACGGTACACAATTTGTCGGTCAGTGGCTAAACATAGCATTAGGTACACTATGTATGTCTAGATTCTACAATCTGACGGCGGCGATCCCCAACCACGACCCTCCGTAGCATTGCTGCGGCAATGAACTCGAATGTTCGCATGCTCGACTTCTTCATTGTACTTCTCCAAGCAACTACTGCCCCCGGTGATATTTAAAAAGTCTACGACTACGCCATTCAAGCCAGAACATTCCCTAGAAACTCTTAGCGTCAAGCCTACTTGAATGCCAATAATTTTTCTCACCACCCAATAGCAGCAGGTCCATTTGGAACGGTGCTTGGTATGCGTACTTGTGCAATTTGATCCCCTGCACAGTTAAGTGGAATTGCATTGGCGACTATTGGCAAAAATGTGTTGTTTTGGAAGCTTAGAGTAGCCTGACAAGAGTAGTTGCGAAAGTTCACGAGTCTATACTAGTCAGGTTCTTGGTGGAAGGATTATCGAAATGACCTACTGGTATTGCAAATGACCACCAGCTTTTACCTGCAGGACTGGATCGGCCAGAATTGGGAGGGCTTGGTCGAAAGGCAAGATCTGTGCGACTACCAATGCGATCCAGAATGTAACGTATAGCATGTAGATCATGGTTGCAACAAGGGCTGTGAACCTTTACGGTGGGCAGATAGATCTGACTTCTTTCTGGACGTCTTATACTTCACAGAGATCCCAGAGCAGGTTTCCAGGAGTTGGCTGCCGGGGGTCGGGTCCTGGACCCATACGTCTCAAAACTGTTAACGGGCAATGGCAAGTTTTGAAGCGGGCTACACGATTGAAGTTTGCCTGTATACTGAAGCACCTACTATAAACAGCATCTCAAGCTCGACTCAAGCACCTGCTGCCGCGTTGGTCGTCGTCATGTTTCCTAGTCACCCGTCTTATGTTGCTGCACCTCACTGTGATCTGGCAATCCAATTCGCAGTCCCAAATAAGCATGTAGTGGAACGAATCCTAAAAGACTGTGAACAGGAGGATGATATTCGCTTGAAAGCAGCTGCCAATGTCCTGCATAGCAAGGTGAGCGCCCTGGCCCGCCTGATGTGTCGCCACCGCATCAAAGTACGCAGACTTCGCAGCAACGAACTGGGTATCACTCTGTTCTTACCACCGCCCCCCTGCCCTGCTCCCAATGCACGAACGATGTCTCGTCTACGCTGCAGCTTCACGCCGAAGCTTCAGATAATTCACGAGGAAGATGTATATGGAGGGGAGTTCGCTGAAAGCACTGACTGGATCACTATGTATGAATATATGCCTAGACAGAAGAGGGATGCTGTGTACATAGTACCCGGAAAACATACAACCGGCATGGAATTCTGTATCCAAAAGGGTTAGATAAAACATTCCTGTAGATATGACGCTACTGTGTATGCTCTCTAAATTATGTAACGTCCCTCCCTGAGTGGCGAGAAGGCCGCCGTGACGAGAAATACAAGAGGTACTTCGCCTTCACACAGCTCAAGCTCTGCGCAACACTCAGCATATGCTCTGGTATCATGCGCATTGCGTGCTGTAGGTACTAACGTCCATCCGGTGTAAGCGAGAATTCGCCCACACCGAGATGGATCCGACTTCCAGCCCACTCAACCTTCATCAAAGACGTGCAGAGACTTACAATCAACGTACCGTTGTCTTTTGTGAATTCTTCCTTCTATTCACACCTCAAAGTGTGAAAATTACGGCGGTGGTTGTCGTGCTGCTAGCGATTTCGCAAGTAGTATCTAACAGTGCGACCCCCTCCAGTCCGACTGTGCTAACAGCCGTTGCGATTTCTCTGGTTCTAGCGTGCTAGAAAGATAGGCCCAGTTGGAAGATACATGGTCGCAACTTATTCTTCGAGGCCTTCGAGTCGGTGAAGTACGCATTTGAAGATCATCACACACACACAATTTATTTACGCCCGGCGGCCGAGCCGAAAGGGCTACTAACGCTATCTGACACTACACTGCGTATGCTACATCGCGGCCTCACTAGCCCCTGTGTCTTCTTTGACTCGCTTCTCCACGCCACTTGTTGTCCACGTCAAAGCCCTTGCTTGATACCTACGTCGCTCGTTCTCTATCTATCGTCTCTCATCAGATGCTTGTGTGTTAGTGTTGTTAGAGGCAGGCTGGCTCAGAGTCGGCACCTCCAAGAGATTCCCTAAGTTAAAGGTATAAGTGTGTTCAATAGTACCTACAGCACGCAATGCGCATGATACCAGAGCATATGCTGAGTGTTGCGCAGAGCTTGAGCTGTGTGAAGGCGAAGTACCTCTTGTATTTCTCGTCACGGCGGCCTTCTCGCCACTCAGGGAGGGACGTTAAATTAGTTACTGAACAGCTTCTCGTAGCAGGCGTCATTTACCCGTAACAACGTCAGTGCCAAAATACAGGATATCTTGCAACGTCCGTGCATTAGCGGTGAGAGCTGCACTATAATACATTCAAGCGTAAAAACACCACACACAGCGAGAACTTAATTTTTGGAATTCCCGTCACAAAGACGTGCAAAAACGTCTGCCAGAGGCCGCAACGTTCTCTACAGGCCACCACACGTCCCTCCGTGTGGATTTGGTACATGTAGAGTCTCTGTTGCGCCCCTGGCAGACACGGACAAACAAACTCTGCGAGCAAGTTACTTAAAATGACACGTCCACCAAATGCAGCGGCAGCCATCTAGCCACGGCACAGCAACGCGAGACGCGACGACGGAGCCCAGACACCCCCTGAGCATCATGGTCGCAATACACACAACAGTCACCGATGGGCTTCCTGGTCAGCCCATCACCATCCGACAATGTCTGCGACGTCCCGTATCGACGAGCCCTTGGGCTGAACAGTATCATCTCTCACGCGAATCTCTTCACAGACACCCCGGCATGCTACCACCGGTGCCCAAACATACTTACTGATCACCAGACAGCCTCATCCACTGTCGCCCCCACCCTTGCGTCGAAGGAGTGGTCCCCCTTCGACGCAGCTCGACAAGGTCTGAGGAGATTCGCATGGGAGCTCTCATGCTCAGTAAGCTCGACGACACGCACGAGCGGAGCATCGCTCTCGTAGAGCTGCGTCGCGACACAATGCTGCTGCCGTTGCGCCCGGTGGCAGGTCACACCACACACCATGGCTACATAGGAACCTAGTGGGAGGCAACAAAACACAAAGAAACAAGAACGACGGAACTTAAACCAAGCCCTGGGGGCACGAGGGCAGGTGCAAATAGACGAAGCCGAGCATTAGGGGGAGACTGAAGGTACAGCGGACGCGACACACGAGGCAACGCGCCTCTACGAGCCTTGAACCAACGGTATACATATACGACTTCGAGTGCGGCACACACGGATACAACAGTTTGAGGAACACACACACAGGCAAATACGTCACTTCTAGAGACGAAATGTACATAGTCGTAGATAGAAGACAGACAACGGCAGGCCTCTGGGGACAGATGGCTCTTTCGAGAGTGAAGTGGGGCGGTGCAGATTCACGTCCGCACCGTGTCGGCTGTCTGCCACGCCTGTCACTCCGGGCATAGCTGCGCAGTACGCGGCTGAAACCGAGTAGGAATCAAACAAACAAACAAACAAACATTCAAGCGTAGCGAATGACCACACCTCAACTCGCTCAAAAACGTGCCAGTAATCGCGATTAAACTATTAATACTGATCTTGAATGACTGCACTCGGAAACAGTTAGATAGTTGCAGAAGCGCATCTCTGCAAATCAGGCTGCCATAAATTCTTGCGCCCCTACCGCCTCACATGCGAATGTCTCGTGCGTTTTCTGCCTAGTTTTTCACCTTCTCTATGAAACCTGACACGCTTGGGTGGCCTTGCCGGAAGAAGTTTTTCGTTTCCAAGACCATCATGCTCTATCGTACCGAAAGGACTGTCAAGGCGCTGGAGACACATCAACTTCTCGAGAGTGGTTGGAAATCCACTGATCTCTCTCGAAACAGACGTTATACCGCGTACAGACATGGGGATCACATCGTCCATTCTGATGACTGTGAAAATCACCCGCTTCTGAAACGGTACCCCACTCTGAGGCATCTGATCAACGCATCGAACCGGGGTACCTTGTATGTAGAAATACGCTGATGTAGCTACCAGTCGATTGTACAAATACTTCAGCCCGTTGGGGATAAGATCTAGCCGACAAAAGATATTGCCCTCGCACAGATATTGACGCCCGTCGTATCTCGGCATTGTCTCAAGTTCAAAGTAGAACATCGATGACATCATGGAGTCGAGAATGGCGTTAATTGTGTTGTTGTCCGCCGCTAGATTTTGGGCTGCCTTGTGCTTCAGTCGCGGTATTTCAGCTGCACTATCTAGGCTCGATTCTTCTCCAGAGAGTGAAATATTGAGCCGATGGAATCTATGGCGAAGGTGTAGCGGCTGGGAGTTGAAGAACTCGATCCACGCTGCCTGAGCGTCCATACTGTCCATGAATATTTTCCATAAACGCGATACGAATTGAACAGCTTTCGATCCTGAGACCAGAGAGCTTACAAGAGAAGTTCTTAAATTTGGGCTTCCGCATGTGCTTGATGCAGTTCCGGTGCCTAGCGACAGAAGAAAGTCTGGGTCAGGCCGATATGGCCAGAGATATTTGACCTCCCACGTAGCCAAGCTTGCAGGCATGTTGTGCTTCACTCCGCCATCGTGAACAAGCAGAGAGCCAATATTGACAGGCGGAAAATACCTAAGCAGTATCAGACTTGTGTGACTAAGGGAAGGTGAGGAAAGCACAAAACTTACCCTGGTGCGGCTGAAGTGCAGGTCGCCGCTTGCCCGACTGTAATGTCGTCTTCTGCTTTGCCTGCACGCTCAAGATCATATCCTACATATGATGTTAGTAATAGCTCTGCTGGATTGCCTGCGGTCTTACCCATACTTGCTGGTCGTTTGCCACCATTGTAATTCGCAATCAGCCGGGCCAAAGAGCGTTTGATTTCGGTAGTTGTAACTGCAACTTTACTGTCCGTTTTCAACGGATTGAACATTTTTACAGGTCTGTTGCAAGTTGATTTGAAGGCTTGTTCAATAGCCTTGGAATCGTATTTGCCATCCCGGATGAGAGCAGATAGGAAAGATCTTGGTTTACCGAAAGTCTCGGAGGCAGTGTCTTCAAACTCTTTGATGGCGGTATCTGCTCCCCATTGCAGTAAGAAGATGCTTATTGCAACCAAACCGCCTGGCAGTATCAGTCAAATGCTCGCTTCTCAGGTCAAGTTGGGGCTTACCAGTTGATGTACCAATCACATAATCGAAGTGATCTCTGATTGGGCACCCAAACTCAATCAGGGCTCTTTCGAGATGTTCCAAAGCCTTTAACGGAACTATGCCTCGAACTCCTCCACCATCGATACTAAGCACGCGAATCCCTGCCGTCGGAGGAATGTACCGGAAGATACAGTCCTGTTGGAACACCCCGCAAAGAATGCACTCGGAAACTTCATACGTGGACTTGTTCGTCTTAGAACGCGTGCCAAATATCCTGATACATGGGTCACACAAGGCATGCCCACACGCGAGGACTTTTTCAGGCATTCGCATAAAGCAACAAAAACACGACTGATGACTTCGTATATCCGCAAAGTGCGGGTGGAGTTGGCGCAATCGTTGTTGGTGTACATCCCGGGCGCTCTTCCTTCCTAAGGTGAGATCCTTGAACGCATCGTTAAACTCTTCTAGGACATGAACAACGAAGTTGCGCTGGATCAAGGCAAGCGGCGAGTAATGAGAAACTGCATGCATGCAAGCTTTCCTAAAATATTCGCCATAGAGACGTTTCGGTGCAAAGACTGAGTGTGGTGAGTTGACTACCCTTGAACAAAGGCTCATACTTACAGTGCGCAGATGGTGGATAACTCGAAAACAGAAGGGCTGATCCTATCACAGGTGCTGCTATATGCCAAAGCCAAGACTCCGAGGGCATTTGATTTAGGAAGTCAGTCACGCAATGCTCAAGTAGATCGGTGGAAAATCCCTGAGGCCGAGACACCTTAGTGAATGAGAAGCGCTGGGGTTTGTTGTCATCAGCAACGCTGAGTAGCTGCAGCGCCTGTTTTGTGAGCGCATCAATATGTGCAACACTGAATTCCAGTTGCAAGTCCTTCCTTTCGTTTTGAGGTACTCGAGACATTGCTAGAAGCCGCTCCATCACTGCATGTGCTCGCGTCAAGTCGTCGGCGCGATTGTGCGCACGTCGAAGACCGATCACTTCGATACTCCTGAATCGACGATGTATGATGCGCTGGACATCAGCAGCGTTGGCAGAACCCATTGTCTGTTGCATCGCTTTATGCAGAAGGTCGAGCATGTCAAGTAAAGCAATGTTGGGATCGAAGGCGCTCGTGATCTTGTCCACGACAAGTAGAACGCGGGGGAGAGCTGACGTGTCAGGCATCATCTCGCGACGCGTAATCTGCGCCGCCAGCCAGTGTGCGGCGGCTAGCGGACTGCCAAGATCACCAACGAAACAGCAAATCACACTGGAGAATTGCGCGAACACAGAACCACAAAGGACGGCATTAATGTCTTCAGTGGGAACTGAGACCGGCCATGTCGATGTAGGTGTGGTGCAGTTATCGCTCAAGGAATCCGGATCGGGCTCCCCGGTTTGTAGGCCGCTGTCGATGACCAGAATTGATTTCGGTTCCTGCCGCGATCGAATGGTCCACAGATGCACCTGCTTGTGTACGGGGACTTGAGGGCCGCCCTCGAGTAGATCATCAAGAATGACACTTTTGGTGTTCTTCCCCACCATCGTCCACACGCATGGTTTTTTGTTCCACCATGCAGAATCGTCGAAGGATGGCCGACGGTGGACTAGCTTGTTGCTGTCTTTCGAAGCGACGAAGGCGATCCAGGGCACCATTGTCATCTAGAGGTGGACCGCTTGACCGAATACCATCGTCTTCGCTGGGGGGTTTTATGGTGCCTTACCTGGCCCCTGCGCGGTGGTCCGACCACTGTCTGCCGCTTTCACGATTCAGGATCTACAAAGTCGGACTCCCGCAACCGGGGCCAGTCTACCTGAATCAAGGTTTAGGCTACCAGGCCAGTAGAACTTATGAGAGTTGGCTCATCGTTCCCACACACTCATCACAAGTCGAGGTCATGGCTAACAATGTTGACATTGAGCTTGCAAATCTAAAGAGTGAAAGCTATCGGGGCATCGCCCGCGTACCACTTAGAGCTCTGAACTTTGAGCACAGTCTCGTACAGCGGCAACACCGTGAACTCTCGTACCAGAATGTCCGTCGACTTGAGAGGATCTATGAACATAGTGGTTGTCTACGATTCGAGGCAGACAACGTCATCAATGCCATTGTCGCTGACGATGACCTCGTTGAGGTACTTTCTTTGGCAGGTCACAGCAGCGATGCGTTTCAGTCCATTCAATGGCCTCGGGATGCGCCAAGCTTGGATCTTGGCCGAGTGAGGTGTCTTTCAGGTTTGCACCGCATCGAAGCGGCGAAGAGATTCTTGAATGAGAACGACAAGTGGTGGGTAGTCAGACTGTTTTCTGACAGTATGTACCACTCCAAACGTTGCATTGTCGGATCTATTAACCAGCGCAGCAACACCCCAGCCAATCCTTACTCGCATCATCGAGTCGTACATGCACGAGCAAAAGCCGGCTGATGGGGAGGTTTTCCGCAAAATACGGCTTTATCACCGTGCGAACGATGAAGTGTCGGAAAACCGATGGTGGGCTTGTCTAGATTGCTCCAAACTGAAGGACTTACGCCAATTAATCAAGAGAACCCGGCTGGCAGCAGCGTTTGACGAGCTTATAGACATACCTGGATTGTGGGCACGTCTCCAGTTAGGAGCCTTGCACCGACTGCTCGCACTTAAATGTGATGAGGTACGTAGATCCTACGTCCATGGAGCGTTGAGACCAGATATGACTAACTCAGAAAGGAAATGATCCTGTACCTTGAACATGTGGCTCGGAATTGGCGTAAGATTCTACGCAACGGTGAAACGGATATGCCGGGCTCAGTGGTAGATTCGAGCACCGTACAGCAGCTAGAGTTACTGAGCCCAGGCTCCTCAATCGTCGAAACAGAGCTGCTACGTGATATGATGGAGCGGAAAGCTCTTTTTCCATCACAAACCGATCCAGAGATCAGAGACGCATTGTTCAACAACATATCTGGACTCCCTGGCCTGATTCCATCACTCCATACTTTCTTTGAGATGTTAAAATTCATAGAGCCAATATGCACAGTACTCAGGCAGCTAATGGGGAAAGACAAGATGAAGGGAACGATACGATCTACGCTGATGGGCTATTACTTCAGGCCCGAACGAGTCTTAGTCCAAGTGACTGAGTCCCTTGAGACTGCGGTCGATCTGCCAACAGGGGCGTATGAATTGTCGAAACTACTCGCCTACGCTGAGCTATGGGCATATTGTGGTCGTCACATAGATGACCTGGTGTCGTTCACGCCAAGAAAGGAGACCGGTGAAGCGCGACCTGCTGTCAAGTCTCGTAACCCTGTCGCATGGCAACAACTGGCTGCTTTTGCCTTGTCCAGGGGCTTTAAGCTCCCTCATGCTGAGCAATTAGCAAGGAGTGATTCTCGAGCAGAGCTTGCCTTAGAATATCTTCGGCGGGCTAATCCAACAATCACCCATTTCGGCCGTGACCATATAGAACGAGTCAGGGATGCAAGCCAACCTTTGGATCAGGCCTCGTTATCTAGTTTCTTGGAAGATACTGAAGTTATTGATATGGAAAGACGACTTGGCCGTCCTTTTGCCCGCGATTTCGAGAAGGACAAGTCTCTGCTATTCATCCCGCGCCTTTTTGCGGTTCCAAACGGGCAGACAAGGATAACTCACACAATGGCTAGGCGGGATCTTCTAGATATAATCTTCGGGCCGTTAGGTGATCTAGTAAGTTGCCTCTTTAATGAGTTTGAAGACACGCTGATCCTCAGTAGCTCGAAGAGCTTGATATAGACGTGTATTTCTCTTCACTGTCAGGTTCGAATACGCCTGAGACAGCGGATGATACAATAAATGTCGACCATGACATGCAGACTGATTCTCCGCGCCACGGGCCATCGGAGGAACTATGGGCAGAACGACTTGATGCTTGCACGCGAGAGAAAGATGCGCTACTTACCAGGAAACAAGCGGAATGTGACAAGCTTAGGAGCGAGACTATCACATTGAGACATGAGAAAGGCCATCTGCACACTGAACTTGATCAGCTCAGAAGGCAAATCACATTGCTCCAAGAAAAACACGCCAAGGTGAAGCAGGATTTTAAGCGTGCTGTAGAGAGAAACAAGAGGTCCCCGATGAGACTGAGCGTGAATAAGAGCAGGCGGAGCAATATCGCCTTGCTCGCTACGAGAGCATCCAGGATGTTTGAGTCATCTCCCTCCGTTGCCACTTCACCGCAAGATAGCGCGGCTGAGCGTCCAACGCTAGCAAATGTCTCGGAGGATGCCCCACAAATTGGACCCATTGAGCAAACCTGGACGGAGCCGCTTGACGGGGCGTTGGAATTGTTTTTTGTCACGTCTGTTGATCCGCAAGGGACCTTCAAGGGTTTCAGTTATCGGGTTTCAGGCGACGATGGCTCCATGGCGCTCATAGATACTAATCGAATCCTGGGCATAGTCAGGGAACAACTTGGTGGAGCATTCGCATTGTGTGCACCTGATCGGAGGCGGATAGCTTTCATCGAACAAAGACCCGGTAATGCGCAGCCTGCCTTGATCGCTACACTACAGCAAACGCGAACGCTTTTAATCGGCGCGGAGGCGACGATAGAAGCACTTACGTCTCAAGGGACGACTGCGTCATCTAGTATCATCTCGCAGATGGTAACCACTTATGAAACCTTACGCCGCGAAAGTGCATCACTGCAGATTCCCCCAAGGAAGGGAATCTCAACAGATGATAAACATCGAAATCAAAGGCGGGTTATTGTAGACAAAGCTGCCCTTGCTACACTGAGAGATCATGATAGTAGCGAGGGAAGCAGCGACGATGACTTACCTCGGAAAAGACAGCATTGAGACGGCACAGATCCACAGGGAGGGAAGACATGAAGTTTTGATTATCTAAGCTGCAGCTGAACCAATGACCTTCTCGTCCACCTGCAACAACTCAACAGCCGGATCCAGGACCAATCATGCAAGGTTGTCCTTCAGCGGCATACCCTTGCTTGTCCTCAGAGCTGAACACATAGCAACGTCCTTGGTGGCGCACCTCTAGGTGTATGTCCGTTTTCGACATCTCACAAAGCTGGCTCGCTTTTCTGACCAACGTTGTGAATCGAGCCTGCAGCTTGGGGGATTCATAGAAAATTCGCGGTTTGTTTCGGAGCCGTTGCTGGACGTGGTCAAGTGGAACGTTTACCTAAATGCTGGGTCAGAAATGTTGAGTCTGATAATCGCAGCTCACGTACCGGATCTGGTGTTGCAACTACTTGCGCGATTTCGGCGCTGCGTGTAGGGCGGTGTTCGCCTGCACGTCTCTCTGCAGCTCTCTCTGAAGGTGACCCATCCCATTGTTGCAGCAAAACCCGTAATTGAGAGTGCAAGGATTGACGGGAGGGGAGCGGCGAGAGAAGCGGTGGTGTTCGAGGAGAAGGCGCCTCCGTCGCAGCTCGTGCGAAGTGTTGCCGGCGGGACGCCAGCTTGGCGTCGCGGCGCTCAGCCGGCCGCACGCAATACGCGCGCGTAGGCTGGGCAACAACATCGACCATATCTTGCACGGGGGAAGACATCATTGGAAGCTTTGTGTTAATGTGGAGTGGATGCGACGCTGTGTGCCCCCCAGGTAGATAAAGACGACACATGATTGCGCCGCAATGGCAAACTGTTTTCTGTATCGTGACTTAAGAAAACAGAATCCTGCAATCTGTCGACGGAATGCATGGTACCTGTCTTGAATGCTTTGCGTTCTATTCATATCTACTCCCAAACTCTACTGCACTTCTGTCCTAAGCGCTCGCTTCGCAACTGTGCCCCATTTCGCGCCTTCGTGCTGAGCCGCCACCCAGTCCTACCTCGTCCAAGCCGCCTTCAGGGGTCTTCCGCTTCCCTGTGGTCCTGCGTGGGCCGAACGAAGGCATGCCATGGACAGTGCCAGCATGGTCCCAGAAGTCAGACTGTGAAGCCAGGGCAGTCTTGCACTGAGGATGAGGACAGGCTTTAGGGAATTGTTCCTTTGCTACATGTCTTATGACATGTGTGTGAAAGTCGTACACGTCGTGGAACTGCATAAAACGCTCTGACAGCGGTGCATGAGAGCCCAGGCAGAAGAGGCAATGGCCAGCGACTATAACCACACCGCGCTCCTTAATCATCCCACAAAAGCCATTTAGCCGCTGGAGATGTGAATTGTGCAGATGGGCGTCCCACATGCGGTCAGAGTGGCACCATGCGTCGTGTTCGTAGCAATAGTGCATGCTGGTCTGCGATGTCCACATACTTGGTATACGATGTTCCTGGGCTATATGCAGAGCAAGGTCCTGTGGATTGGCGAAGCGCTCTTTGTTGGATAGGTAGCATGGCTCCCATGACAAGCGACCGTTCTCTTCTTTGAAAACTCTCCATAAGCACTGTCGCGCCTTGCTGACCTCGAGATGCTTTGTTACGTGCTGCAGATGTTTCTTGAAGCACTTTGGCGTCATCTCAGATTGCTCAATGTCCGATTTGAACTGATGCGTGCAATCCGACCAAAGACAGACGCGCTGTTGCTGCAGTCTGTTGATCTCTTGGTCTCGAGCCTTCTTCTGCCGTCGAAGGCGTGCGCACTGCAGCAAGTGGGTGTGGAATCGATCGATCTTCTGGAATTTAACAGCGCGTATGCCACAATCAGGACAGCTATTCTCTGCCGTCGGCTGTGCAGTTCTGTAAGCATAGCGCTTTCGAGCTGGATTTGCGAGTTTGATGAGCGGTGGTAACATTCCGGCAAAGGTCAGATGGATGTCAGAAGCTTGTTCGTTGCTGAACATCATATCAATGATGACCTTGCGCTCTGGCTCGAACTTGAGCTTTGCTATGAAATATCGACTAGGCGTCCGAATTGCGTTTGGTAAGACCTCCGAGTCTTGGCTGTCCAGGTCGTTTTGGCTGTCAGGCAACAGCAAATGTGGGCGTTCTAGAAAGGCTTTGTGACTTGCCTTGAAGTTTCTATCGCGGCCTTTTCTCCTGAATTGCGCGACTTGAGCCTTTGTCAATTGCTTGGTCGCGATTACATCACGGTCTCGATCATCAAGGGCTTCAATGAGTTGCTTAGCTCTCATAATCGATGGCTCTGCAAGCGAAGATCCAGGCGGCCTTGGTGCCTGCAGGTTCCTGCTTGCCATCATCGAGGTGCTCTCTTCGAACATTCCCAGGTTTTGCTCCCGACCCATAACGAGACCTTGTACATCCATCTCGAAGACATCGGAGACGTAGAATTGAGCCGTCTCTAGGTTCTTGTGACCCAGGGCAGCTTGGACGTGGACTCCTCCAGCGTTTTCTAAGCGAGTTAATTAAGATCAAGAACGAGCTGGCTGACCGTGTACCTACTCAGGACTGTATGTGCAAAGGCCCGCCGAAAGCAATAAGCACTTAGGTTATCGCCAAACTGAGCCCTAAGACCAACACCCTTCAAGGCCGCGTTGAAACAATCATAGGTCCAGATACGTTCCTCGGAGACAGATCCGTCAGGGTTCATCCCACGGAGCACCGGGCGCTCTAGAGCACTGTCGACGTACTGTACACGAGCGAGGTAGGTACCAGGCGGAGGTGTTACCCTCCGAAGGTCATTGGGAGAGGAAAGATCCTTGAACACCCTATCGGCGAAAGCAAGGGACAGGAACCACGTCACAGGGCACAAGCACCTCAGCAGTGGTTCCTCGTACAAGATCATGGTCGGACTGTCATGGTTAGCTGTGCGTGTGACTAACGCTGTAGAGGCTCATACGGAGTCTTCTTGAAGCCACGCTGCCCTTTACGGTTCCTGAGTTTGATGTGGAGGACCCATCCAAGGTAGCTCTCTGTGCGTTGATAGATGAGCTGGACATCTTTGTAAAGTAGACCCTCATTCGATTGATGCCATGCATCAGACTCAACGACTTCTCCTGGTCGGGCTCCAAGGAGGAGTAGAAGTTGAATCGTGAAGGCCATCTGGTTGCGCATACGTTGATGGAGCTCTTTATATTCGTCGCAAGCGAACAGGAACTCAATGATATCCACAGCAACGCTCTTGGGCGCTCGTGGTTTTGGACGCACGGCAGTTGAGATACGATCATCGCCGATGAGAACTTCCTTAATAAAGTTGTCGATATCTTTGTTCTGATCCTGCGAGTACTGGTACTGGGTATGAATCTTGATTGCGCGTTTGAGACTCGCAAGACGGTTACGAACAGTGACGTTCGTGATATTTTCCTCAAGGGTACCTTTTCTTGTCCAAGCTAGCCACTCCAGAAAACAGGTGATATCATTGACATCAGGGGGTTTAGTAAACACTTGGGGTTCGGTGAACACTTCCTCTGTTGTTGACTCGCCGTGCGCAGCAGTCTTGTAACTATCAGCCGCTTAGCGAAGGTATCTGACAAGGTGAAGCGTTATGTTACCCTTTCCATAGCTTGATTGTGCTCTGGTAACTCTCAAAGGCAGCGGGATTCAGGCGGCGTTTTATGATGTCAAGACTTGGAGGTGACTTTGGGGCTTGCTTTCCACGAGCGCGTTCCCTAAACTTCTCAAAATCGAAACCCATATTGAGGAAGAAGGCTGATAATTTAGTAAGAGGAAGAAGAATGGCGATGCGGAAGTCTATAGCGTGGGAGGGTACGTGTGTCAGCCAACACAGCTGCCCAGGTGGGCGCAGGCGCCCCTTTAAAGTACACCGCGCGCTATCTAGAACTGTAAACCCTAATGGCTGCATTGAAACAGGCACGGCGGAATCCTGTTAACTGCTTTTGAGACTTGCATTGAGGTTATAGGCAAAATGGCTAGGAAAGGTTAGTGCGGCGTGGTGTGGGTTACGGTGTTTTGTAGACCGGAAACAGCAATGGGCGCAACATGTTCCCTGAAAGAGCACCTTGAAAGACGGCGGAGCGGCCAGGAGAACTTATTTTCAACGTACTATGGTCGTATGTGAAAATTCTAGAAAACAGGATAATTATGACGCACATGGAGGAACAGGACCTAGGCTGTGAGGCATCGTTTACGCTCTGCTTCGGTCGTGCTGAGCTTCGCTGTCAAACGAACAGTGTTGTTGCTATGAGTTTTCGCTCGCGCGCTTGAAAGTCCATTGGATGTCAGATTCTGTGGTTCGAGATACCATCTGCGAGGGAGGCAGCGACGATGGAAACGGTAGTGATGCGGTTGGATTAGATGCACTATCGTTGTCCTAGCATGCGCACACCATTCTTGACGATACCAATTGATGCTCCATATCTTGCATTATCCCATAAGCTGCATCTGATCCGTTGGTGGCCACCTCGTCTGCGCGAAGCTCAGGCATCTCTTGATACTCTGCAAGTACTTCCTTGTGCTCTCGTCACTCAGGATGTGCGCAGAGTTCTCATTCTCGTGTAGCTTCTCGCGTGCAGAACGCTCGTGAATACCAACCATAGTGACGCCGATGGGCCACGCTGCGTTGCCAATGCTGAGCCTTAGGTAGCCGTCGTTTGCATCGACGTATCGTCGCTCTTGCGCTGCGTGTACGATCTCTACGACGGGCTGGAGAATGCTGTCTAGGAGATCATAGTTCTCCAGCTTCTTGAATAATGGCCGCATGTTCTCTCGTGCCTGCACCATCGCGGCGTATGCTTGCTTGCCTTGGTAACTCTCCTTCACATCTGCATCTCGTAACGCCAGTGTAATCTCCCATTCCTCAAGAACCATTGTGAAGTAGCTTGCCAGCTGTCTGAATAGGAATTTGCGCGGTTCGGTCTCCTTTGGTATCTGGAGCCCAACCTTCATGTCTTTCTCTGGCACAAGCTGTAGAGTCGTTGGTATCGGACCGTCTGTCATAATCGCTGCCAGACTACCTGCGCCTATGCGCTTCTTGTAGCGCTTCAAGCGTTGCTTATGTGTCTCGCCGAAAAGTCGTATGGGTTCGTTGAGATTTCGTAGCTTCTCGAAGAGGTCTTCTTCTGGTATATCCTCCTCCTCCGGGATCAAGGAACCCTCCTCGCCATCTTTTTGCTTGGGCGGCAGATCAGGTAGTCCCAATCGTTTTCTTCTCTTCCTTTCCTCGGCCTCTTCCTCCTCTTCCCTTATGCGCCTAGACTCCTCAGCAAGCCGTCTGCGCTTCTCTTGCCTCTGAGCTTCCCTATACTCCTCTTCTTCGTCTGCTTTCCGTTTCTTTGCTAGCCTTTCCTCACGCGCCCGCTCCTCGGCCTCTTGCTCCGTACGGTACGTGGCTTGCCTTTGCGCCTCGATCTCGCTGCGTTTAAGATACTTTTTTTCTGTCGCAACAGCCGAGGAAGCACTATCCTTTCCCTTCTTGATTTGCGCTGACATAAGCTTTGCGAAATCCATGATGGCGATGGTGTCGGGCTTCTTCCGGGTTGTAGCAGTGCTCACGCCTACAAGTTCGATGTTCAAGATCGCCTGCCAAGACGAGACACGCTACCGTAGTGGATCTTTAGCTCAACGCGTGCCTCCCCCAGCTTTCGTTCACCACGGAATTGTCAGCTGACAACATTATCAACATGGCTGCTCAAATTGATCGTCAGGCGACGACGCCATTTCTATTGCGACTATTCTACAAACAAGGAGGCCATCACAGGTGCGTGTGATGCCTTATCAAGCAGCAACATTGTACTGACATTGCTACAGACTCGATGAATTCGATCCAACACTACCTCGCCTACCCTCTCACCTTCAGATTTACACATGGCACAGCTGCACATTACGCGAACTGTGCAACTTGTTTTTAGGCGCCATGCCTAGCCTGTTACCGCAACCATATGCCGGCACTCGAATCGCGTTCCGCCTCGTCTACCCTGATATACAAGGATCCAGCCGACCTGGCGCACAAGGACGCTACATCTCTCGAGATATCGGTTCTGTCATAGTTGGCGCACGTATAGCCAACGACGACGTCGAAATGGGCGACAGTGATGGGGCCGCTGTGGCCGAGGCTCTGAAGCAATTGAATGGGGATCCAGACAAAACCTTGGGCGATGCTAAATTCCTAATTGGAGATTATGTCACATGCGCGGTTCTACCACCTTTACCTGATGGCAGCGTGCCATCAGCCCCACCACCTGTCTCTGCGCCGGGAAGAGGCGCGCCAGGAGGTTATGGCGGACGTGGCGATTTTGGATTCGGTCGTGGTGGAAGAGGAGGACGTTATGACGATAGAAGACCTAGCGGGGGCGTTCCAACAGGAGAATGGAGGCGAGGCGAAGCACCCCCAGAGCGTGAGCCTGGTTATGGAAGAGGAAGAGGAGGAGGCGGTGGTGGTGCTGGCGGATCAGACGGCAGCTGGCATGCGCGAGGCAGGGGCCGTTGGTGAACCTTCTAAGATCCGTTGCTGGAGCATCATAGACATCACTGCGACAAGTCCGGACTTGCTCCCCATCTTTAGGCCGATCACCAATCGGACGGCTGCGTATTGCTGCTATGTCTGTCGAGCTATCAGCCGAAGCCCTCCTGGACCTGAATGGACGTGCTTCGCAGGTGCAGGCGAAGAGCATGAAGCATGATCGAAGTTCGAGGGATCGATCATGCTGAGTCATTGGACCAGAGGCGCTCGTTGCAGATGGCCCCCACGTCGGACCCGATGCTCGAACCGCCTTGTGGGCGCTATTCGAGCACGAATCTGAGCACGAGCTTATCCCGAGCAGACTTTTTGAATGACAAGGTCTCAACACTGTGAAATAGTGTACTTGCCTTCGTGGTCATTGCTGTGACGGAAACAAGGAATGGGAGGAAGTATCTCTGGATATCGGGATCGCGCACGGACGGTGTATCCCAGAACCATGCCAGTGCATCATCTTTGATTCTACTAGTGGGACTGTACGATCACGAATCTTGGATCCTAATGAGGACACGTACGCAATAGTGTTCACGTTGAAGGGAAGCGGACACAGGGAGCTTCCCTACTGTCAAACGCTGGGCTCAGTCCAGCTGTTCTTAACAATCTCAAACTCACAGCTTGGATATCGGAGGTTCGGCGTTCGGCTACGGTACCCCGCGATAAACGACCCGTTCAGGCCCGCCGCGCTTTGCTAGCTGCTTCATGATCTGATTCCCAGACTTACCACAGTATTTTTCAATAGACAGAGGATCATGCGCGAAGCGAGATTGGGACCTGCTGGTGAAATTTGAGGAAGTCAAAGACGCAACCGCGAGTGCCGCTGGTCTCTGCAGGCGCGTGTCGAACCAATAGAGATCATGGGATCAGTCGATCACAGTACGAGTCAAGGCTTCGAGATTGCGGTGTATCACTTCATACAATGAAGCGGCGTAGCCAGCGACAGCAAAGCAGCTCGACCTCCAGAAACTTTCACACAAGATGCGTAGAGATGCTGTCAGACTTGGTCTGCCGCCAAGCGCGCGTCTGTCGTTCAGTCTTCAAGAACGACAGTGCCTCGGAACGGTCAGGCAGCGGCGTTTTCACCGGCGTATTCCACCAGCGCCTTGGCCTGGAAACGGAAAGTTTGCTTTTGATCACCAGCCATGCAATGCCAACTCGCCATGGTTAGTAATAGCAAGGCGGATGAAGATGCGGTACAAATGCGGGGACCTCGGCGATGTTTGCCATTGTCTACTCGGATGAACTGCCTGTCAGCGACCTCATGGTAGGTGTGTCGGCGGAAGCGCGATCTTACACAGTAGCGCATCATTGAAACAGTGGGGGTCTGGCGGCGAGCAAAGCGCAGAGTGCAAGCCACACCCTACTCTCGACTTACCTTGTTTAAGCCCGTAGTCGAGTCTCGACAAGAGCGAGCACTTGCCGCTAAGATTACTACTCTGCAGCAAGTGCTTTCTTATCGTTGTCAAGCCAATCATAGAGTGTCCGATAGCCTGGTTACCACTCAATAATGGACGTCGCATGTTCCCCAATCATCCCTATATTGCTCTACCATGCTAGAATTGCGCAATCCGCGGCTCAGCGCGAGTCAGACACCGTAGGTTTTGCGACCATTTCCCGAGGGCAAAGCCAACAACAAGAGACCGCATAGTACCAGGAAGCGACAGTCAAGGCGGGACATTAGCTTGATCATCAATTCCAGGTAGAAACGTTCGAACAATGGGCTAGTGTGGGAAGAATCATGCTTGAAGTCGACGTCCAGAGCTGCCTCGGCGTCACCGTGAACAGGCATTATCTGACAGCTCAGCCTTGAACTTGGACTCCTGCCTCAACATTAGGTGCGGCTGCGTTGTTGAAGACTCCGCACATCGGAAACATGAGATCTATGGACTGGCGCTCAGACCTCGATGCTCAAGCATTCCTGGATCTCATCCATTCACAGACCACCCATACACGTGACCCGCGCTCATGTCCGCAGCACACGCCAATAACGGTCCCCCCGCGCCTCTTACGCGCATACGCGAGCCGTGCCTCCGTCCAACTCCGTTGCCTAGCTTCCTTCTCATTTGACAATGGCGGCTCCATCACCAACAATAACACCACACGACAGTCTGCCACCGCGTAGGTTGCAGATTAAACCCGTTGCGGGACCGATCTGTAGCTCAATGCACCAATAGGGGAGCTTGCCTGGTTTAAGTAGCGTGCGTACAGGCTGTCCTTATCCTTGTAATGCATGCCCAGCAGCACTTCTTCGCTCAGATTTTCCGCTCGTAGGCAAGACATGATCCGACTTATAGTACGTGCACGCGACGGCTGCTAGGGCTATTCTTACGGACCCTACACCTATAGGGCTCATGGCTTGGCATATTTGATCTAGGTTAGATCTCGACCACTGCGTGCCTATCGCGAATGGCAGCGATCACACGCGCTTCCACTTCTGTGCTAAGGGACAACGAAATCGCGACAAGCTAGTGAACTTGGTCGTTCTCTCATACCATAGTCTCCTTGAGAGTCTTGGGATCCAAACTCCATTCTAGCAAAGACCGGACGGATACGGACGGCAACGGACCCATTGAGTATAGAAAGTCATCGTCGGTTGCGTCATCATGCTTTTTAGCTTGGGCGATGTTACGGGACCATTGCGCGCATATTTCAGCACACCCATCTCTAGGACCCACGAAAGCAGCTGTGCCAACAGCCATGATTAGTTTCATTGGCTTCTTGTTGTTGCTTTCCCGCCACGCTAGCAGGCTATCACGGCGATGGATACAGATGCATTCGCGATTTGGCATTCACACGCATCAACACCATAAAACCTAGCTAATGTGGTGAGCCAGGCACACTGGAATATTTTCGTAGTGCATGTAAGGACAGAGTGCATTTGTGGCGAATACCACTAGGTGTTGAAACGGAGCGACCGCAGCAACAACAAAGGAACTGAGCACGCACGGCCTCGAGGACGATTGCCAACCTTGATTCGTCGCCTAGCCCCTGCAGGGCTGCGGCTGCACCGCAACTGACCTCGATGCTACTATCTTAGTCCCCACGGAGCACGAACGTGTTGCCGACCTTAGCATGTATACAATCCATGTCGTCTTAGTCTCAACGAGATGCGCTAGTGCGATCAAGCTTATTGTCGATGTTGATTGCGGACTCGAACTTTGGGAGGCAGCGCCATCAATGACTTCCGCACGCACGAAAACGTTGGAGGCTTGGAAGTTGGCCCACGTGCCCATGCTCCACAGGACCCTGGCCCCATGGGCCTCATACGGCCAGTCAGAGCAAGCCTTGACTTGCTATTGTGGAGGCGATGGATGGATTTACTTCCTTCGGTGTTTGCGGTTCGCAATGAGGCACCAGTTATTCATAACTTTTGCTAACGAAGGGGCTAACGAAGAGGCAGCTGTCAATGAGATGGCACGGGTCGACTACATCACACACGACGCGATGGAGGTTCCTCTAATTAAGGAGAATGAATCGCTGTTTCCGCAGTGTCGAACAAAGCCAGTTTCAGCATTCAGGGCACTGGCATCAACTGCGCCGTATACTAGCGCAGATGAGCCATCCTTGCAAGCTTGTCCTGCTGAATTCATTGTCTCAACCTAAGCTAACGCCTTCATGGACAGGCTGTGTATGTGCGATATGCAGGCTCGAATGCAGAACAGTCAGGTACCGAACGTTTGGGTACTCACATCTGAAGAGTATTGTCTGCCGACCGACGGCTGGAAGCAGTCTTTAACCTTAGCTCCACCAGGATCTGTGATATGCGGATCTGTATTCAGTACTAACCCCTATATAATATCTTCCTAGCCCACCCTCCTAAGATGCCGTTCAGAGCATTTCTACACCCGCCAGCAAAGACTTACTCAGCACCGCTTTATCTTATATTACTTGGACTATATACGGGGCACCTTAGTATGTACTATCAACTCAGAGATCTACGGCACAGCTAATCGGTCCGACAGCTCTCCCATGTACGCAATGGAGCAGCCAAATTCTGCTCCTTACGTGACTAGTCCCTATCCTAATATGATGGATCTGCCTTCTTCCCATATGCCGTCCCGTCCTGCGTCAAACAGGCCGACTACACCAGACTCTCGCCAGCATTCGTTTGACGGCACTTCGTACTTTGATGTTATGCCTCCGGAGGTTTTCAATTTCCCGGTACCCAGAGTAGCGGAGAGCTCGCTTGATCCGTGGCTCGTGGATATTCCGGGCACCGCGAGCCCGGAGTCGTCGAGGCTGTCTATGAGCCCAGCCCAAGGGATCGCAACACCACCATCAGATGGGTTTTATTCGCCACCCTATCCTGAGCAGCTCCAACTTCCTGGATATCAACTACTGGAGCAGCCTCAATCAGTCCGTTCGTGCTCGACAAGTCACCCGAACTGGGCGAGCAGTGCTGAGAACTGGGAGCGCACGTATGGTGAAAGCGATCTTTGGAGTACTCAGCCACTCGTGGCGCAGCCCTGGGTCCCTCACACATATGATGGTTACATTCCACTGAACGATCATCTTAGTCATTCATACACGAACAACGATGCTCTTCCACAGTTCGTGTTCTCTACTCAGATGCCGGTCCCAGTGCCTGGGCCTCCTCACACAGGGGGCACTCAAAGCCCACCAAACCCCGAACACGACGAGGAAGGCACCTCTTCTGACGACGAAGAATCTGACTCGGATGACGATAACTCCGAGTACAGCCAGTCTGGATCTTCTTCAACCAAGTTAAAGACAAAGCCAAGAGCACCCTGCGTTCGCCAGGATAGATGGATGATTCCGACAGGAGTCATCCAGTCGGAGACGCGAGGCTATGCTTGCAATATACCTGGATGCACAACGGCTTTTGTTCGACCAGAGCATCTCCGGAGACATATCAGATCCAAGCATAGTGATGTCAAGGACTACCGCTGCATCATACCAAATTGCACAACATCACCGTTCTCGCGCGGCGACAATCTCCGTGATCACTACTGGACACACCTCCAACGCGGTGGCCGCGCTGGAAAGAACAAAAAGTACACAATGCAGGAGCTCAAAGATATCTTGGGATCAAAGGAGAGGAAACTCATAAGGAAGTTGAGGCACAAGTTGCAACAGCATCTAGCGAAAGAAAAGCTGAAGAAAGAGCAACGGCCAGCACGCCCCACGTACACCGCGCGTTCGATGTTATAGCTCATGTTTCAACCATTTTTAATTCTCTAGACTCAGAGCCGGCGTTGGGGAGACCTGTGATTCTACTAGCGATGTGTATCGTAGGTTTTTGGGTATATGCAGGCGTCACATACGGCCTCAATGGAACATTCACCACGCAATCTGTCCATCCTCCGCTTCCACGTGATGATAACACTAGGAAATCACTTTGTCAATAAGATCTGGTGGCTTCCTCAGATTTGCAACATCATCAAGATACACGATATTGCTCGGTGAGGCGTCGTCGGCAAAGATACAATCTGTCGGCGAGCACCCACACTAGCCACGGCATCACTTTCTGGTCCACTACGAAGTAGGGTGCTTATTCACCGCCAAGATCGAGTCGCACCTTCCCGGAACTCGAGACTTGCGTGTCAGGCCTTACAAGACGTGGCGTGTTACACGAGTCGTCAACGGCTTGAGTCCCTGTCTCCCGTCACCGCGCCTTCTGCGCCTCACATTCCTCCTTACCGATTCTGATTGGCGGTTGAGACCACGCCTCCTTGTTCGCAACATGCGGGCGTCTTGGCTGCCAGCTGCAGCTACAAGACAACTGTGCGGTGTCAGGATCTGGCGACTGGGGACATGCCTGCGACCGTAAAGCTCCCCTGAAGCAAACACATCGTCTCCATGCTTCGATCGCATGGCCTCAGTATAAAGCTTAACTTGACTGGCGACCCCGAACCAGGGCCTCCATGAGCTTCGCTGCACAATACTGAGCAGATTGCAGTTGCACACATACATGACGACACGCAGCAGTGACGCATCAAGCTTAATTCCAAAATGCTGCCCTTACCGCAAGGATACGATCGATGCTTTCCTCCGCGTCCTTCACGCATCTCATTATCTGCACAACTGTCTCTTTCGAGGACCCTGGTCAGTATGCGCTCATTGCGGCGCCTGACGGCACACAACGTACTTACAGATGCCAAACAATGAAACCGTGCCAGCTCCTTCAGAAACATGCAAGAAAGCCATTGGTGGTGGAATTATAATGGTGCCGCATGCGGCGTGTGTAACAGTCACGAAAAAGCAACTGCGAACGCCACCATGCATCGGCAGCGCGCTTTTCGTGGAAGTTGCTGCTCTCGTTCCACGCCGTAATACCCGTCCGCCACGTTCCTTCGTACATTGAGTCTTGCGGACCTGTATGGGCCTTCCGCTGCCGGGAAGGCTTCGTGTAGGGGACAGCCGTCAGGTCACGATGCAGTATGTGTGCGGCGGATCTTCACATACTGGCTTTTGTGGAGACCCTAGCCAATGTTGAGCGTCTGGTAGACGCCGTGTGTTCGTTTAGGTCGGGTCTCTGCAGATCACATCGCGCTCGTGCTCATGCAGTCAGCCAACCTCGTTCTCGGACGTTTCGATGGCCTGAGATCACGTTCCGCATCGCAATCCAGTCGCATCGCTTGAAAAGTGAATGATGATTTCGGTCGATCGATGGATCGATCCGATTCATCCGAAAGCCACATCCATCGATCGAACACTCAGAAGCGAAAAATCCTCGGCCTTTGGCCCAACGACTGCAAAAGTAACATTCAAACGCTCTGTACAATCATTTCAAAAGACTTGGACATGGAAAAAAATTCGCTTTGTCACTAATGCTAAGCGCGCAGAATGACTGGCCGTGACATGTCCTCTGATACAATGCAGTCATTCAACGTTTGCTTTGAGTAGGCAGCAGCCGAATCTATATAGATTACTAAAGCCAAAGCTGCGCTTTACACGAAAGCAGAAGATTGCTAGCATATCTGTATTTCTTCCCATCCTCAGTTACTGCACTCATGCAGATCTCATTCGAAAGTGCCTCGCACCGTCCACGTCACGTCCAGCCCGTATCTCATGAGATCCGGAGCCAAGCTGTTGGAAAACCGCAAGAAACCTCTTCAAATGACTTCAGCAAT
Organism: Didymella arachidicola; assembly: GCA_016630955.3. NCBI lineage: Eukaryota > Fungi > Ascomycota > Dothideomycetes > Pleosporales > Didymellaceae > Didymella > Didymella arachidicola. Next base: position 1,148,762 of record CM049987.1, read on the forward strand.
GGACAGGCCGTGGCATTCGCGTCGTGATGGTCAGTGCCTACCCTGTATCCGAATGCCGTTTTGCGGCACGTAGCTCAGTGTATGGTTGGTCACCAATCGCATAGTCGATTTTTGGATATCTTCGTCCGTATTGCTTCTTTCGGCACGCTGCCTCAAGCTGGCGTTTGATCCTCCCCGTCTACCTAAGTACTCCACACTCGTGACTTGGCCGGCGCGCAAACAGTGCGCAGTGCTCGCAACCGGTAGAGGATCTGCGGAAAGTTACCGGTCAATACGCCATATGCAGTTCCAAATCTAATAATTGTAAGGTTAGTAAGTCTACACACTGATATCCGGCACATGTCCGGCTGATACAGTGGACATCCTCTTGTGTCCGTGATCGCCTGAGTTCCAGAACCGGAGATGAATTTCACCTGCCGTTCCGCGATACGAGATTCTGTAATAAGCAAGGGTCTCTGAGCGCAACAGTGCCGCGAGTCTGAGTGGGCTCGAAATAGGTCCAACCGCATCTGCATGCTTGGCAACTGCAGGCACTTCGCCTCCACAAAGGTCAACGACACAACCAACACCAGACAATCATGACTGAAAAATCTGCGAAGGATTATTCTTACTGCAGACAAAGTTTGTGTTACAGAGCATATGAAAGGCTTACCGTGACCTCAAACCTAACAACGCCATGTACACACGTTGGAGGTTCCGTTTCGCTACACACACAAGTTTTTTGGTTTCGGGAAGCTTCCATCTCATGTCTTATTAGATTACCTCTCGTGTCTTGCTTGTGTATTAGACAGCAAGCAAGATTCTTTGTTTCCGCTGCCTGTAGATAGGCAGCTCTTCTCTCGTAGTAGGAGGCATCTCAAGTTCATGCAGTTCAACAAAGTCTGATATGGCGTTCTAGTCATACGTTGAGTGGAGATAGCTGCTCAAACCAACAGATGTCTCCACTGACCTCAAAAATGCAGCGCCAAAACTGTGGTCATGGCTTCCCTCGACTCAGCAGATATTTCCGCAACTTCCACTCACACGTGAAGAAGCTGTCATGAGTCCTGGTTATGATTTCGAAAACTATGACAATGCTTGGCCGCCAGTCGGAACTGGTGGCACTCTGTCACCGTACGACAGGGCGCTTCCGGAACCCTGTCGTCCACTCAAAATGGTCGATCTTCCAGTCCACACCGGTCAAGGCAAGAGCGATCACTGTTGCCGTGCCCACGAGGTCGGCACACCATCTTTGTGCCCCTTGCCCGTCCTCGCATCTGCATGGATGCCGAGAGAGGAAGGTCAGCATCCCGCGCGAGGCGAAGCCTCAGGCTTGCATTTGCTTATCCTCGTCTCCAACTCTAGGCTAATGCTTCTGTAGCAGAAGGCCACTTCAGGCTTTGCATTTGCATGAAAATAGGTTGAGGGCACTCCCTTTTTTGCTTTGGAGGCCTTGGTAGGACAATTTCGGATACCCGAGACAATTGAAACATGATAATTGAGCTGGCAGTGCAGCCACCTGCTATTCGAGAACTTACCTACTACATGCGTATATTTGGCAAGTCTTACATGCACATGATGATGAGATCATTTTGTGTCGTACATGGCAGAGACAACCGAAACCGGGCTCTCTTGTTGAGTGCAGCTATTAATTATATTTCGATGACGCTTTATGCAAAGAGTGTGTCATTCAGTCATACGCTCCAGACGTCAGCAACTTCGGCCAAAAGATCGAAAACGCGAAAGGGACGCGGCATTATTACCGCTGCAGGGTGCTCTTGCCGAGGCTGACAAGCGTCAGGTGGTTACTGATCAAGGTTGCTGGCCCATTTTTTGATCAATTTTGCTGCAGACTGTTACTGCGTCGTAACCAGAAAAGGTTTGCTGCTGAAGTACTACCTGACACTTGCTAGTGGTAACGAGTCGCAGTGCCAAGCTATATAGTCATCTTGCACGTACTCAGCGATACGGAGCAATGCTGTGAATATACTGGAAATGATCTCTTTTTCGATCACAGTCGTTCCATGGACCTACAGCGCGCCATTCAGTGCACGTCTGCTCAGAACAAGCCGCGGGGAGCATGCTCCCGGCGGCTGGGTCGATAGGCTGGCTGCCTAGAGGGATTAGAAGATACATCTTTTAGTGGCACAGGCGCCTGTATCTGTACAGGTCAAGGACAGTGTCTTCTTGAAACATGTAAGCCGCCATTGTAGAACGTTCAGGGTATCGTACTTCGCTCAAGCCCCATCGCGCGTGAGATTCCCTCTTGAGGCTCTCTACTGCAATGGCCCTCTGTGCCGCTGGAGACGATGAGTCATCGGCCAGCTGATCTACTTTTTTCAGAGTGATGGTCGCACTCGTCAAGAGAGAAGCATGTTCGTTGTGCGGAGACATGTTTTCAACCAGCAAAGATGGTGCAGGCGTGCCGAAACGCGTTCTGTCTGCTACCGAGTCCGTGCGCGTGACGCCCACCATCGCGTAACGCCCCGCTAAGCAAATCGCACCCCATCTTCAACACCCCATAGCTCAGTCAATATGGACTCAATTCAAGAAGCGGCTACAGAATTCGATTTGCGCAATCATAAAGAACAACTTTCATACACAAAGTTTGCTAAAGCAAAGGGAGTTGATCGGTCTACGTTAGCGCGGAGGCACAAAGGGGTTTCAACTTCTAGGGAGGTCAAAGCAGTTAACCAACGGAAACTCAACAACACTGAAGAACAAGAGCTTATTAAGCTTATTAATAAGCTTACTGAGGACGGATTCCCTCCTAACAGGCTTCAAATCCGAAATTACGCGTCTAAAGTAGCTGGTAGCAGCGTCTCTGATAGCTGGGTTACTCGCTTCCTCCACCGTCACACAGCTGAACTGGTCACCAAATGGGCAACAGGGAAGGATCGCAATCGCCACCAAGCTGACTCAGGGGCTTCTTTTGAGGCCTACTTCACACTTCTACACAGCAAGATAGCTGAGTACAGCATTGAGCCTCAGCACATGTACAATATGGATGAGAAGGGCTTCATGATCGGGGTACTTGAACGTGCAAAACGAGTGTTCTCCCGGCCACTGTGGGACAGCAAGCAAGTCAGAGGTACTCTCCAAGACGGCTCACGGGAGTGGATCACGCTTATTGCTTGCATAAGTGCCTCAGGGGAAGCCCTGCCAGCAAGCCTCATATACCCAGCAGCCAATCAAGCTATATACTCAGGCTGGGTGGAGGATATCAAGCCAGGGGAACACTCAGTCTTTGTCAGCTCATCTAGTACAGGCTGGAGCAACAACGAGATAGCTCTTGCCTGGCTTGAACAGGTGTTCGATCGCGCTACTAAGGCCACAGCACGGAGAAAGTATCGTCTTTTGATACTTGACGGCCACGGGAGCCACGTTACCCCTGACTTTATTGAGTACGCCAACCAACGCAAGATACTCGTGATGATCCTTCCCCCTCACTCAACACACAGGCTCCAGCCACTGGACGTTTGCCTGTTCTCACCTCTGGCACGAGCATACTCAAATGAGCTTACGCAGTTCCTCCAAAGCAGTCAGGGGACCTCTCCAGTCACTAAATCAAACTTCTTACACCTGTTCTGGGCGGCGTGGCAGAGCTCATTTCAGGAGTCAACAATCGTCAACTCCTTTGCAGCCACAGGGATATGGCCCCCTGACGCCTCTGCTGTACTCAAACAAGTCAACAACACTTATACAGACAAAGAAGAACAATCAGGAGCTCTTAGACCAACAGACTGGAGGCGTATAAGGCAGGTACTTAAGGATCATGTGAAGGAACCTGACAGTGAGGCAGTGCGGGAGCTGACAGGGGCAATTCACTCTCTTACTGCCCAGGTTGAGCTGCTTACTGAGCAGAACAAAGGCCTGCAGGAGTCTCTTGCACACAGGAAGAAGCACAATAAGAAGAGTAAGCCCCTGAGTCTCCAACAGCGGAAGGAGTACCAAAGTCAACCTGTATTTTGGTCTCCTCGGAAGGTCAGAGAGGCACACTATCGTCGGAAGATCAATGAGCAAGAACAGGAGGAGCAGCATCTTCAAAAGCTACGTCAGAAGCAAGAGCAAGTAGCAATTAAGCTTCAGAGAGCAAGAGAGGCTCAGGAGAAGCGTACAGAGCGTGAGAGAGCTAAGGAGGTGAGGGTGCAGGAGAAGGCTAAGAAGGCAGCTGAAGCGCAGCGTCAAAGGGACGCTCGTCAAGCTACTACTGCTATCCAATTATCCCAAAAGGGTAAGCGTAAAGCCTTAAAAGCTACCTCAGGTAGCAATAAGCGTCAGAAACAAGCTGGTGATGCTGGTGGTGCGAAAGAAGCCCCTGAGGCACCCTCAGCTCCTCCACCAGTCACTACTCGCCGCGGACGCAACGTTAGGCTTCCAAGTAAATACAAGTAGCACAAGTAGTTCACATAGGTCTATTTACTACTCTACTACAATATTATACAATATTTGCTGTTGTTGGTGGCTCAGTAACCTTATTTTTCAACAAGTCGATAGGATCTCAGCGGGGCGTTACGCGATGGTGGGCGTCACGCGCACGGACTCGGTAGCGCGAAAGCAATCGGTCCGAACCAGCGCGTTATCAACCAACTCTCACCACCTGTTTGTACAGCTTTTCTCGTTTAAATACTCCTTGTTTATCACGAAGTTGAGTTCCTGGTTCTCAACTGTAGGCCTAAACCTCGCCCTCGAGCGGTGATGTGATCACTTAAGGCACTGGGTTCCTGATGAGACTGCATTATCGGAACAGTCAGCCTTGCTGACACGCTCATAGTTTCAGTCGCCTGACTCTTTTCGAAATCGCTAGTTCAGTGGTGCGATACGGCCTAAGAGTGTCATGGCGCTCTGAGCTGCACCCTCGGATGAGCTGATGCTCGGGACGTCTCGTAGTTCGAAGATACGTTTCGCGCCAAGTCTCAAACAACCTCAGTTCCCACCCATGTTTCCACAAACATGTTCTCTGTCTCCTGTCCTTAAGACATGCAACCGCCACCGGAGCTGATTCGTTTGCTCGGAAGTGCGTCCTCCGAATTTGTCCCTCATCCCTCAGGCTGAACATCTGACACCGTTCCTGTGGCAGGCGCCTGAGTGACATTGCCGAGAGTGTCACTCAAGCTTCATCTCTATCGAGTTAAGCTTTCCTGGTTGACAGTCTTCAAACGATCTACCAATAGTAGGCTCTATTTAGTATCTTATCAGCGCTTCGGTTTCTGGGTGATAGCTCAGCCTCTCCGGTTTGAAGCTTGGTGTGTTGATGTTCGCGGGAAGTCTCGTTGCGTCAACCAGAACTTCGGCAGCATTACCACCCGCCAGAGTGTGGCGCACCATCTTTTTCCGCAAATAGTAACATCTATGGATCTATCGGTTGATAGTGAGACGACTCGACGATGTAACAGGCGTTGAAGGGCACATACTAATTGCGCCAGTATATGGAATGTATCACTGCTCGTTGCCGGAAGTATCATCAGTCCGGAGCCATCGTGTGCCTGGTATAATACTTGCCCGGTCGCCTGCCGGGAGGCAAATGTGCAACATATCCCAGTACACGCGTCAATAACTTTGACGGATTATCATCTATCGTAGCTATCATGCGGATAAGCCATCTTTCTTCGGCGGTACTCTTCGCCAGCTCCTCCTTGGCAGCACCACATGGCAAACGGCAGTCTAGTCTTTCACCGGATGGCAACTACTTTCCACTCAAGAACGGATTCCCCAATCCAGACAGAAACGGCGAAATCACCATCCAGGACGGGGCTCATGGCACGCTGCCGAACGGGTCACCACCTCCGGCGCTCAGTACTGAGGGTATTACCAATCTCAAGCTTATCGCACTGAACGAGCTGTTCGAGGTCGCTTTCTTCACAGAGCTTATCTACAACGTGACAAATAAAGTCTCCGGTTATGATCTGGGGATGGGTCACGATTACATGCTCGACTCATTGAACGCGATCGTCAACCAAGAAGAGCTACACGTACTCAACGCCAACGGTGCGCTCGATCACTTCAAGCAGGAGAAAATTCAACCCTGTAAATATAACTGTAAGTCATGCAGCATCTAAATCTGAGTCCATCATTACTGACGACGCCACAGTCCCTGTTGAAGATTTTCAATCCGCCATTGCGCTGGCTGGCACCTTCACAGATGTCGTTCTAGGCACCCTACAAGACGTCAACCAGATCTTCGCCAAAAACCAAGACGATGGTCTCGTTCGGGCCGTGACATCCGTTGTAGGCAACGAAGCAGCACAGGAAGGCTTCTTCAGACTCATGCAGAAGAAGCGACCATCCTCTCAGCCTTTTGTGACAACAGCAACGCGCGACTTTGCGTTTACAGCGATCCAGGGTTTCGTCATCAAGGACTCCTGCCCAAACATCGGTACCATCCCGCTAAAGACGTTCAAGCCGCTCAGTGTGGAGACCAAGACAATTCCGGCTGAGAGCCAGAACATCAGATTCTCGTTCAACATGAAGGACGCTGGAATGTACGATACTAAAGACATGCGCCTGGCCTATCTCAACGGCCAAAATCAGCCCATTGTGAAGAACTTCGAGAACATCAAGATGGAGGGCGACAGGGTCTTCTTCGAGGCCAATTTCCCCTATGATGACTTCCTCATGAATGGGTTGACCATTGCTGCAGTGACTATGGGTGCAGATAAGTTTGAGAGTGCGGATAAGATGGCGGACGCAGCGGTGTTTGGGCCAGGGCTTATTGAGATTGACTGAATGTCTTCCCTGTGAGAGGTTGAAGGCTGTCGAGCTGTTGCTGCATAGCGCTGGCGTTGTCCTTTTGTAACGCCCTAGGAATACCCTTTATTCAATGTATAATGTCTGCACCTGAGAAGATAAAGTCTAAAACCTCGAAGGTTTGTCAAAAGGTCCTGGGAGTGCGTTGCCATCAACATCGAATATCGGCTTCAGCTCGCTTGTTGACGGGGTTACAGGATTTTCTGGAATATCGCGCGTGGGCAACTTGATTGCGCCACTCATGCTCCTCAAGAAGTCTTTGACTGATCTTGGCCACTCTGGGTTGTTCCATATCCCGAAAACTAGCTGCATGTACTCTGGATCAGGCACTTCGCTCTGCCGCAGATACATTAGAGCTACACCAAGAGGGAACGACACGGATGACGGTCCATTCACACCATTGTCCTTTCTGAACATCCAACGAATGGATCGTACGATAAGACGGGCAAAAGGACGCCCATGTGGACGGTCGAGATAGGGTGGTAGGGTCTCATTCACCGAGAATCGCAAGGCTCGGTCGAGACACTGGTATAAGATGGTTGCAGCCGCCCAGTAGCGGACAGATAATGATGCAACGCTAAAGTTCGGAAACTCGAGTGGGATAGGTGCTTCGACGTTTGGCATGTAGACATCCCGCGAGTTTTTGGCAAACCAAGCGTTGAGATTGCAGTGTACAGCCCAGCACTCCGCTGTGACCCTAAGTCTCAGCGAATCGAATCGCTCGTCGTCCGGTGACATGTGGTCGAGGTAATCTAGGTCTGACAGTATGCCTGGCAGCTCCAAAATGATGTCGACGATGGTGTCGTTGGCAAGTTTCACTCTGCCTCGCCAAGGAATTGTCTTCCACTGCTCCTCATTGAATACCACTGGCTTTCGAGTGCGAATACCGGTAATGGCCTGAGATTTTGTCAATATGACTATACCATACTGGATGGTTGGTCGACTTACCGAATTACAGCGCGCAAGCGTGAACATGAGATGGGCAGGATCCGTCGAAAAAGCTTCAGGCCCTCGCGAGACAATCAACGCAATCTCGCCCTGCGCATGACTCATCCAATTACGAGCCTGTTGCGAGATGGTCTCGTCTTCGTTAGCCCCATACAGAATTTCATAGAGTCCCATGAGTCTGGTAGTAGCAAGCAGGGCCTCTATCGCCCGTCGCTCAGGAGCCTGCAGTGACACGCCAAGCTCCTTCAGTGCCTTGCCGTACACTGTCCGACCCTTGCGGAGCACGACCTGATTATTGGAGCCTTTGCCGAGCGTCACTAATCCGACAGCGAAGATCGTTTGGCGCAGTGCCTCTTCCTGCGTGCTCAAAGTTGCCAGAAGTTTGGAGAATTGGTTGACCGATAGCAAGGCACATCCTGAGGTTTGGCTTGCAGGGAACAGATCAAAGACAGCCTCCATAGCTTTTGCACTGAATGCTGTCCGAGCCAAAGAAGGGGGAATCATGTTGTAGGTAGAAGCTGTGACTGCCACCGGATCCACCGTGGAATCGCGCCGTGGAACCTGGCGTACGCTAGCGGGAGGCGATGGAGGCTCATACTTGCTGGCGATGAAGACGCGGTCTAAGTCGTAGCCTCCGCATTTGATATTGCGCTCGAGGCATTGGCCACATGCAGGACGTTTCAGATCGCACTGAGTCTCTGTTAGTAAGGCTGAACGGCGCCACAGCCGTTCAATGCGCCATGAAGGTATAGTGCGCGACTGGACTTACTCCCTTCTTCCTCTTTCTGCACGTCACACACCCTTTGGATCTTCCAGGAACGCCTACCATCGTCGCAGATTGGGCCTTTCTCGTGTTTGCAGGATAGATCGTAGCGCAAAACCGTCCGCATTGGGGAACTCATTGTATTTCAATAGTGATATTAACACGCCAGCACAAGCCCTTGCCTAGGTATGAGCCACAGCGAGCAGCGGCCGTAACAAGTGCTCATGATGCAATCAGCGATGAAAATGTAAGCAGCGCGCGCAGCAGCCTCGCGTTGAGCCAATAGCAGGCGTAAGGCGCACCGTTTCCGTTGCAACGCTAGCATTCGGCACTTGCCTTCTTTGAGCTCATTTTGCGCGGCCAATCAAGGGTCGCAACCTGAATATTAGTGCATTGAGCGCCCCGCCATGGAGTCGGAGTAACTCTGCGCTTCGTACATCCGCGATTGCGATCTCACGGCCCGCACGATCTGTACTGCATCCCCAAGACCCGTTTGCGCTTCGTTTCTTGCCGCAGCAGATCTGCGCCAGACCCGAACCGGATTCTAGAAAGGCTGGCAAGCGCTGCGGTCGTACAATTGCACCGCCGTCTCTGCGTACGATAAACATGGAGGCAGGACAGACGATGGGATCCCTTTGTAGGCTAGCGTTGCGTGCTGCGATGATACTGTTTTACACCAAGACTTCTGGAGAGTATCTAGCAGATAGGTTATAAGGTCGAGGAATGGCGACTGAGAAAGCCATCATCAACACTCAAACTCATTACAACCAAATTCAGCTGTCCCTGTATTTCTGAACAACCACCCCTCCCAATACCAATCGCACTTCTTTGATATCGACATGGCAGCACCTACCCACCCACCAAAGAGCGGCTGGACCCGTAAAGTCTACAGTCCCATCGGCTTCAGCAAAGCTTACAATTTCATTCTCTGGTTCATCTTCGCCGGTGCACTCTTCGGCTTCTCTCTTGCACGCTTCATGTACCTCAACTTCAACGGCAACTTCTGCCCTCTCAACCCCGTGAGTGGAGACTCTGCTGCTCCAGGAGAATGCTATTACTACACGACATTTACCCGCGACAAGATCGGCATCATGCTCCACCTTGCTGGTATCCTGCCTGCTAGTCTTCTAGTCTGTGTTCAGTTCACACCGTTCATCCGCCGCAAGTGGATTATCGTCCACCGTATCTTCGGTTACTTTGCAGTGTTGCTGTACATCGTGAGCCTTGTCGGCGCATTAATGATTGCCCACATGGCCTTCGGTGGTGGCCTGGACGTGCAAGTCTGGGTAGGTTTCGTTGGGATTGGTGTATTGGTGTGCTTCATCCTGTCCATCGTCAATGTCAAGCGACTTCAGATTGAGCAGCACCGAGCTTGGATGCTGCGAGGATGGTTCTACGTAAGTCTGCATTCTCAAATTTCCGCGGTTTAAATCTGACAACTTCTAGGCTGGATCTATCATCACGACTCGCTTCATCATGATCATCTCCGCGATGATCATATCGAACAAGGGACACTACGCTGTCTGGTCCTGCGCGAAGATCGCTGCTACGATCTCCAAAGATATGGAGCTCGTCTCTGCATACCCGGCCTGCGCATCATATGCCGATGGCAGTAATCTTGATCAAGTCTCGGCAGTTCTTGCCGACATGGGCGGTGCGTCCGGTGTCAACGCCGGCGCAGCGTTGAATCTAAACTTTGGCATGGCACTATGGCTTGCCTTTGCGCTACATGCAGTCGGTGTCGAGGTCTACGTGAGTGTCCTTTCTATGTTGCTGGAGACATGGTGCTAACAGATCCGCAGCTGCATTTGACCCCTAGAGAGGCTGAGCGCCTGAGACAGGTCAGCTACACACGACAGCTCGAGGCTGGCATGCAAAACCCTGGTTCCGCTGGTCTGACAGCTGACCGCCTTGGTGACGCTAAGCCTTGGGTTGCTGAGGATAGGAGAGCGAGCAACGATGCTCTGGTGCCGAAGCTGGGGGAACACGAACAGCTCAAGTAGTTGCCGCGCTTTCTTGGGACTCCGGTATATATCATAGACTTTCTTTCAATCTTAGTGCATTAGAGTATCTTTTCATGACCAGTGGTTTGGCAGTTCGCAGAGCTCTTGACCTGTTTGGCTCATATAATAGTGTACTTGCGCAGCCCAAATTGCGCAAAATCCTCCTAATTAGCTCTAGGACCAGACATCTCACCAAAGTCGTGCCCAGCTATATGGTCAACTGCGAACGCTAAATTGACCATAGTATATATTTGCCCACTGCCGTCCTGCACAGGGAGCGGTCGAAGCACAAATGGAACATTCATCCCAAAGAGCCCAACCAAAATATCGCCTAATCGCACGGCAGTCTTCGGCTCTGGATGATATAATGCACCCACGTGACCTTCCTTCGTGACGAAGATTATCCGGTTCTTGCTTAGTCGTACCTGTTCCCACTCTGTGCGGACCTGATCTGAAAGGTTGTCTATTTCGGATTCATTGACAGCTTCAACTAGCAATTCTGCGAATACATCAGGATCAAGTCTAACGCCGGTGCGACTAAAAGCTAGGCAGAAAGAGCGTGGCGAGATCTGGCGTGGCTCAAGTTCCGTTCAGTAAAATTGGTACAAGTGTCTTGCTTCGAACAACCTCCAGCACGTACCTTCTGACTCGCTGCCATAGGAATGATCAGCACTTGCTGTTTGTATCGTACCCAGGTGGATGCCCATAGTGCACAATATCTCGAGGTCTTCCGAAAACCATACATTTGGTAGAAGATGAGTGACACTTGCGTACGATTTAGAGTCGCGATATTCTTGCGGAATGTTCCCTGGACTGTTATATCCAAAGCTCCTGCGAGGCATCCGAGCTGTTGTACTCAGATCCACAGCCCACGTTGGGAGATCAATCGACGGAAGTGCCGGCCTTTGAGCCTGGTCTGACGGCGAGTACAGCGGAAACCATAAGTACGGCAAAGTTGACTTCTCAGGGAGAGAAGCAGAGACTTCAAGGAAAACTTGTCTTGTGCTCTTCGAATAGTCGACGACAATTGGTAGCTGTGACGACAGAAATTCGCAAACCCCAAGCAGGCCGTAAACAAGATCTCGGGGGTCCATTGCTTGCAGGTTGACTGCCGAATACAGCTGCGACGTAAAGCCCCGAGACTGGTCGTTTCTTATGTAGTGTAATTGACGAACTCTCCTGAAAGCTCAGTCGAATCTGGAACAGGACCAATAAGGCCAATCGTTGGCTGCCTTCCGAGCGTCAGACTCTATACTGAGGGAATCGAGGTAACCATAGAATTGGTCCCAAGGAACATCCAAAGACCCAAACTGCAAGATCGGACTTTGCTTTGCTAAAGCCAGCTCCTGGGCTACCCATACCCTTCCAAACCACGTCCGCTGACATATAGACTCGATCTGATCCAAGAGTATGTGGGCAGCCGCTTCGGACTGGGGAGCATGATCTTGCTGAATATGTGCAATGGCTTCTGCATCACCTGCATGCTCGGGACCAAGATAAATGAGTACTCGCTCTGCTATCGAGTAGATGTCCTTCATCAGCAAGACCTGAGAGCTCCTCTCGTCAAGGTCATACTGATTGATACACAACGCGTCGACCCAGATGAAGATCGGTTCTGTGAGGGTGCAGCGGATATGGCGCAGTGCACAATCCAGATTCAGACCAATCGTCGTTTCCTTGTCATTAATACGCGCCTTTTGCGATGATGTAGCTGTACCCCATGCATACGATAATGCATGGTAAGCCGGAATTTCTTGGTCCAGACTCGCGGTTCGAAGGGCAAGGATGAGGTCGTCTTCATGGCTTCCCAGTGACAATGCGAGCAGCCGAATCTCGCGAGAAGATCGGTCAAGCTGAGAATATGGTTCAACCATCGTGTGCAAAGCGCTGCGAGGAGCGATCGAAGACCATCGCTATTCTGCTTGGCTGTAGTTTGTGCGTCTCGATACATGTGGCGTCATTCGAATGGCTTATTCTCGCGCAATCTGGGCAACGTGTAGGTGGTGGTGTTGACGCGACTAACTATGCTGCCGGGGCGAGGCAAGACGCGTTCTGAGGCTTGCGTGGGGCTGCCCCACACTCCCTACCCTCGACCACTCTCGACTCTTTGCTGTATGCGTCAACGTCACGACAACACTTGATCACGATAAGCTTGAGGGAACGAAATTGAACGCCTGAGACAGAAACTAGCTATCGCAACATCGCTACACCAAAGGTCTGCGCTCGCTTACATCACCTGAGCTACGAGATGTAGAGCTGTCATCTCAGTCTGCACGTCTTATATGTCCCCAGAGTACTGTATCCCGTCTCCCTTGAAAGCACCATGGAAGCCGAATGCAACTGGCCCCGGGACCTCCGCGCGCCCCAACTCCGTCAAATCCTTCGCCCTAAGCACGAGTAGATAGCTTCTCTCCACAAACCCATCTAGCACAACCGTCAGCAGCACGCCGTCATCCTCCTCTGTGCCATCCGGATCCGCAACGAAGATCGGCTCGCCAGGTGTATGTCCTTCCTGCTCCCAGAAGATGCTGGACTGTGTCGTGTTATCAAACTTGGCAATGCCGTCCATGAAGGAACTCTTCAGGCGGTCAGAGCAGCCGTATGTATAGCGGTGGCGCTTGGTGAGGTAGCGAGGGTTGATAGTAGGGAGTTCGAGGGACACCATCTTGTCAGCCAAGAAGAGGCACTCAGCCTTTTGGGGCTTGGAGATAGTGGACTTGATTGGCACGTTGGGAAGGCGAAACTGCGCTTGCATGGGCAAAGAGGAGAGGCGTTTTTTGCCTACGTAGTCGGACTTAGGGTGCAATGAGGAGAGCAGGTTATCGTAGTAAAAGCGGTGAATCACATCGCTATTCTCGAATAGCGAGAGCTCGGTGATGATGTCTGTCTGAGAGGAATCTGTCGATGAAGGCTCTTCCCAGGCATTGACACTGTGGAATGAGAAGAATGGGGCGCTCCTGTATGTGGCTACTAAGCCGCGGCTGTTTGTACGGTCAATGACGTACCACATTGCTCGGTCTTTGCGGTCGAACGGTGCGATGGCCTGCACTATGTTCTGATGGTACAATAGAGATGCGCCGTAGCTTGTGTAATGGGAGTTCCAGACACATAGAACCACATAGTTCTCAGTAAGGAAGGTTGAGTGGATGTAGGCTGGCGTTCCGTGGAAAGTTGCGAGAATGTCTGTCTTGCCCGTGGAAGATGATGTACGGAATATGCGGTAGGTTGATTGGCGACCGCATTCCAGATTGAAGTTGAAGATATCGCCTGTCTTGGGATCAGATTTGGCGTGGGCTGCGGACAGTGGCCCCTTTAATTCAGGGTGTAATTCGTGCTGAACCGCGATGCCCAGGGGCTTCAGCGTCTCCGGATCAATCTTCTTGACCATGTGATGGTCTGTCTTAGCATGCAGGGTCTGTATACTGTTTGTGTGGCCGTTCACCGCGGGCTTTTCTGAGCTTCCCAGCCGGTCGCCAGTAGGCATATTGATCGAGAGTGTCACGCCCACGTTCTTATTCTCGCGACCCGGAGGGACGAAGACGGCCATAACCTTCTTGAAGAAGCTTTCGCATGGATCTCGCTTGTTGGCAAATGTGAGACCCTCCGCTTTGCCGGTCTCGCGGACATGCTCGAGGTACTCGTCTACGGTACGACGAGATCGGTAACTGACTTGGGCTGGCTGTTCGTTCTCAGGAACATCTATCTGGAAACGATGAATGCATGCAAACCCATCAAACCAGTGGTTAGCGGCAAACTCCTTCCCGGTCTTGGATGTGGCTTTGTAGCCGAGCGGGCCTGTACGGTACAGAACACCCGCAGCATATTGTGGAATGATGCCCTTCATTTCCAGCTTTATAGGCTCAAGCTCTTGGTAGGATGTGTCGAATCCAGTATCATTTGGCCAAGCTACCATTGTTGGAGGTACAGCAGGCGTGGGATTTGCCGAAGCTGATCGTTAATTGCTGTAGCGATCAAGTGGCGATGTTTGGCTGGCCTTATCTTTTTGTCTCCTGTACTGCCCGTGAGAAGAGTGTAGTGATGTTGAACGTAGGGAAGAGAACGGTGGCTCATTAAGTATAAACAGGCAGTATTGAGGAAGGTAGTTGGCCGAAGCACCTTAACCCTCGAGACGCTAGCGCAGCGGCCGCATGCCTATTTAGCGAATATCATGTTAGGCCGTGCAGGAGATCACTCCGCGTTTTGTTAGGCAAAGATATGTGCAACTCCAGATTGTTTCCAGGACGGGAACCGGCATGTTGTAGTGCGCGTGTAGTCGCTTGCCCTTGTCGACAATCCAGCGAGCGAAGTAGCACGATATCTTCAGTATTTGGTCTATTCGTAAACGCTGATTTACCAAGCAACGAGTCGCAACGCTTGCAGCTATGAGCAGAATCGATGACGGGGACTCGCAGCTCGTGCCTTGCGAATGCTGTATCATCCCGTCCGCTCGCTTACGGCCGTAAGCAACGTCGCCTGTTGCATGTGCATGTTTACAATGGCCGCAGAGTATTCACGAACTCCACCATACCTGTATACCAAGATCAATCCATCTTAAATGATTCTCGAACAGCGACTGAGTTCCAGAATCGACGCTGGCTCATGTTGCCGACCAGCTGGGTTCGAGTAGACGAAGTACTTGACCTCATTGGGCAGATATTAGCGAGCATATTTCGACCAAACTTTGGCGATTCAGTTGCTTTGTGCAAAGGTATTTCGCTTGACAGTATTCTCTTTGTGTAATGCGGCACAATGCAGTGAGGCCTCTGGCTTGCTCTGTGTATTCCCACGCGCTCAGCGAAGCGAGGGAGCGGAGCTTTGAGCCCCTGCAAGCAAAGCAAGCAACTGCACAGGCGAACTCGACTTGGATTCGAAAACAACAGGCATGACGTCCTGTCGAACGGATACTTGCGAAGCAGAAAGGTGGTCGACGTGGTGAGAACGATATGATCTGAGAGACATGGAGTGACTGACACCCCATATTACACTAGTAAGTGAATGGTTAGCTCAGCCCTACAGAGCTGCATCATCAGTGATCAATAATTCGATATTCTACCCACAAACCAACAACCACGGCAGCACGAACCAGGTCTGCAAACTCTGTTTACAACCTGAGCCCCTGCGGCCCATATCCATTTCTGACCTTTTGAAACCGTTCCAAGACCTGCGAACAGCCAATCCCAAAGGGCAATAGAGCCCCGCTGCGACAATGGGAGCTATCCTCTCCCTCCCATTCACACTCCTCAATCTCCTCTTACCATTCACGAGACCGGGTACACCAATCGTTGAAGACGTGATTCACACGATTATACTTTGCGGCACGCTCTACTTCGCACCACAAATAGCAGAATGGTACAACACACGGCAACTGGGCAGTACAACGAATGGCGAAGGGCAAAGGCAGGATGAGTGGCAGAACATAGCTCAAGACAATGAGCAAGGCACACAAGATGCGCAGCGCAACGACACACGGCAGGCACCCCAAGCAACACAGGTCCACCACCAGCCCGCCTTCCAACCTCAAATCGAAGATGAGCTCGAGCCCCAAGCACCCCAACCCGGCCCCGCTGAACCACCGCAACGCCTCGCACCACACGCCGAACAGCTCCTCCCCGACGAGCCCGAAGCAGGCCCAGCCAACGCCGCCGCAAACGAGCACCCGCGCGCCACCCCCGCAAACCGCGCCATCGGCGCCAAAAAAGCCAAGTCCCTCGCCCGCAAAGACCAACGACGTGCCTACCACGAGTTCCACAGGCAGGAAGCCGAGTTGCGCCGGCTGCAAGAAGCCGAAGGGCGGGACGAACGCGAGGCCGCGCTGGCCGCTGAGAAGGCGCGGCGCGCGGCGGCGGAGGCGGGGATACGGGAGCAGGAGCGGAAAGAGCGGGAGGAGGCCAAGGCGGCGAGGGACAGGGAACAGCGCGAGGAGCAGGAGAGGAGGGAGCGGTGCGTACGAGTCGTCAGACAGCAGTTGGAGGAGCGGGGTGCGGTGGATCTTGCAGAGGCGGCGTACGAGGAGGGCAAGGATCAGCTTTGGGTGGAGAGATTGGTCAGGGCGAGTGGGTTGCTTGCGCAGGCTGAGAGGCAGGGTGGGAAGATAGTGATGACAAGTCGAGGGTGGTTGGTCAAAGTGGACAGTGAGATTATGGAGATGGCGTATAAGGAGGCTGAGGAAGCTGGGGATAGAGGGGAGGGCAAGGTTTCGTTTGAAGATTTCGGACAGATGCTAGAGAGGGCTGTGAGGGCGAGAGGCGGGTTCTAAGTGGATGATACGTGTACATGTACTCTCATGGGATACGAGGCAACGATAAAAAAGACGTGCATAAAGATCATAGCGAGCGCTTGGAACGAATGCCATCCGTATTAGCAGGAAATGATAATCGTGAAAAAAATTAGTTGTACATGTCTGGATTCGTCATCTCGTTACATGTCATCTACATGATCTGGTACTGTTGGCCAGTTCGTACGGCGTGGCGACCTCGTCCTGTCCTGCTCCAAGCACATCCCTCACATGCAGCATAACATCCAAAAAAAAGCCTCGATGAAGTGGTATCGAATTGTCCATTTTGATCATGCAACCATGAAGGTGTGTATTCGCCTAGAGAACCGTTGACAATGCATCAGATCCCCCGAACCATAGAACCATGCCAGGATAAAAAACTCCTCCCAGACACCATACATCCACCAGCACCAAAACCGTTTATCGGTTGGACTTGGCAACACGCTCGAGCTCGTCCTTCTTCTTGATGGCGTAAGAGTTGGAAGATCCCTTGGCAGCGTTGATCAGCTCCTCAGCAAGGCACTCGGCAATGGTCTTGACATTGCGGAAAGCGGCCTCACGGGCACCGATGGTCAGGAGGGCGATGGCCTGGTTGACACGGCGGAGGGGCGAGACATCGACGGCCTGGCGACGGACGGTACCGGCAGAACCGATACGGGTGGAGTCTTCGCGGGGACCGCAGTTGACGATGGCGTCGACGGCGATCTGGATGGGGTTCTGGTCGGTCATGATGTGGATCTGGTCGTGTTAGCCCTTCCTGCCCTCGGTAGCGATGTGTTCCGTTGACATACGATCTCGAAGGCGTGGGCAACGATGCGGACAGCCATGAGCTTCTTTCCGTTGTTGCGGCCGTTCATCATGAGCGAGTTGGTGAGACGCTCAATGATGGGGCACTGAGCCTTCCTGAACCTCTTGACGGCATAGCGGCCGGCAGAGTGCGATGTGTAGACAGGCGAGCGGATCTGGATGTAGTCGCTGGAGCATCAGTTAGCCGATGGACTTCGCAGCAAAGCTATCTCCCCTTCCCCGGATGCCAAAGTATACAGTGCCACAGACTGGTTCTAGTATTCGAGTGCGCGCGGACAGATGGGGGATGCGGTTCAGGAAACGTACGTGAGCGAGATGTCGCGGACCTCGACCTCCTCGTAGGACCACTGCGCGTTGTCAGCCTGCGTTCTGCATTCCGTCCCAGGCGCAATGCGCGCCCGCGGTACGTGTGCAAACCTTGTTGAACAGCTTGATGCTGCCAATCTCCTCGGTGACCTCCTTGGGCAGGACGGGGTAGCCCTGGCTCTCGACCTCGATTTCGCCGTTGTCAGACATAATTGCGGTTGCTGATGTGGGAGGGCTGGTGGTTAGTCGGTCGAGTCGAAGCGAAGCACTGGAATCGTCAAACGACTTTGGAGCTGCGATTTCGAGATTGTGCGAGCACTAGCGCCGTCTATGTGCTGACCAATGGCGTTTGGGGAAGGTGTGGACCGCTAAGCGAGGAAAGCGTAGCCCAGGCCTCCACACAATATCGACATGGTCAGCACCAGGAACATCAAGGCTGCATGCGTGACCTCGAAGCCATAAAGCATTTCAGAAACCATTACAGTAAATTTCGAAACCCATGCTATGCAAATTCTGCCCAACCGTGGTATCTACCCCGCTGAGCCTATCCAACCCAATCAAGCTATCCAACGCCATGCCTGAGACCGCCGAGGCAGAGCAGCAAACCAGAACGCCATGCAATGCCGCTCAGCAAGTCGTAAAGCTAATCAAAAGTAAACATCCTCAATGTGAAATTATCCACGCATCAGAATCTGCCTCTGCCTCGACTTTGGCTCCGGCCAACCCTAGAGACCGGTGCGCTGATGTCGCGCCTCTCCTTCGTGCCCTCCAACATCTGCTTCATTGGTGTGCCCGTACCCTCAGCCATGCTACGTGCCCTACCACGTCGCTCTCGGATGGCTTGAAGAGCCGCCTCGCGGTCGAAAGGAACATTGTTCAATTGCAGCTCGCCCAGGACAGGTGTGCGGCCATCGGCAGCTCCGTGGCCAATCGTAAAAGGGCTCATTAGCTGCTTGCCAGGTCGTGGAGCCGGTGTTGCTGGTGAAAAGGCAATGGGAATGGTGGTAGTTGTGGTCTTGGTAACGTAGGGCGTGCCTGGCCCAGGGGCCACTGGTGTGGGAGGCTCCATGTCCTCGTCGCTGTCGTCTTCGTGGATGGCAATATCTGCAGACCTGCTCCGCTCTACAATCTCACGGTGTGCTGGCTCAGGCTCGTACTCAAATGCTACGTCAAGCCCAGCGACCTGGCTACGCGCATCTGAGTTGCGTGTGGTAGAGTGGGTCGACTCTAGACCAGACTGACGAGAAAGCGAGCGCTTTGGTAGGGCCTTCAGCGGTGAAGGAATCTTCTTAAATGTACCTGTCGTGGGCGAGAAGACTGTAGTTTTCTCTGCATTATCCTCTTGCGGGAGAACTACGACTGTATGCTCAGATTTCTGCTCCTCTGCCGGTGGTGTGCATGGTCGCTTCGCATCAGACTCGCTCATCTCGATGTCCATGACGTCCCCGTTGTCGCTGGCTGGAGGGGTCAGAGCAGGAACAGAAGCCTTGATGGCCTCCATCTGTGCTGCATAACTGTTGTCGTGAGTGAAGGTCTTACTTTTGTTCTCAGCAATGCGGCAAGAGCAGCACTGGAACTGGCACTCCATCTTCATGAATTCGACTTGGTCTTCTGCGCGTGAGCGATACCGCCTCTCGGCTGCAAGCTCTTGTTGTAAGAAGCGCAGATCTACTGCGGATTTTCTTGGTGACTGGTTCTCCTTGTCTTCGTCGTCACGCTCTATGTTGCGAGGCTTTCGCGGGGAGCGTGTTGGCGATCTGAGCTCGTCGTCCTTGTCGTTGGTGCCCGCAGGTAGTAAAAGTTGCCCTTCAAGCGCAAATTTGTGGACTTCTTCCTCCTTGTAGCTTGCTTTCAGTGTATCGCGCTCGCTTTCGACCAGCTTTAAGCGATCCTTCAGCGTCTGGATCTCCTCCTCGAGACGGGCTGTGACGCCCTCCAGCTCGACCTCTACGCTATACAGCTGTCCCTGGTACTTGGCTGCCTCTTCAGTCTTGAACTTGATGTCAGATTCGGCTCGCTTGATGTTGCGCTCCAGCCCCTGGATCTTAGCCTGGAGCATGGGAACCTGACCCGATTTTCTCAGCAGCTCCTTGTCCTTCTCCATATATCGTTTCTTGTATTCGCGATTCTTCGCCTCGAGGTGCTTGTTGTTGTAGTCAAGTTCACTCTGCCCATCATTAGTAATAGGTACTCGTCCCCTTCTCTAGATTGGGACGTACCAGCTTAGCATTCGATACCTTCCATGCCTCTTCACGCTCCTTGAAGACCTTTTCCCACTTGGCTACGTTTGCCTTGTGTGCTTTACGCTCCTTCTCGAATGCATCTCTTGAGACTGCAGTTTCGAGGTCATCCTTTGCTGTTTTCAGCTCGTTCTTCAGCTCCTCGATGCGCAGCTCCTTTCGGCTTGCCGACATCTTGTACTCGTTCTCGATCTTCTCGAACTTGGCTTTTTCCTTTGCTAACAGAGCCATGTACCTGTCGCGCGCTTCTCTGGGATCCTTAACCTCGAGAGTCTCGAACATGGTGGCCAGCCCCGCCACGGATCCTTCGGAGTCGGTTCGTCGGTGCGATGATCGTAGTGGTGAGCCTTCGCGTAGCGGCGATCCTGATCGCGAGCCTCTCCGTGTAGCTGAAGGCGATAGTACCACTGAATCGCCTAAAGATGTCTTTGTGCGCTCTGGAGAGCTCGGAAAGACTGGCATGCTGGGAGACATGGCCAGCTTTGTCGGCGATGGTGGGAGAGAGGGTGGATCCATCTTCTGGATGGGGGATTCGTTGAGGCGCGCCAGTATGACGGTAGTTAATGTTGGTAAATTTATTCAAGAAGTGCGCGCAATCGCTGTATGCAAAATAGCCAGGCAGCTGCAGTGTTACCGATGTATTCGCGAAGTTCTCCAGGGTAGCAGCAATCAACAAAGTTAAGCGAGACCATCCCTGCCCCTAGCAACGAGCACAGGGCAGCAACCACGAACGATCTCAGGGTCACGACTCACGACGTCATCCATCACGTCTTCATAATTGCTCAATCACAGTCTATAGGAGTAGCTCAACAATTGTCGTTCAGTCGCAATAAATATCACGTGATGGTGGCCGTGTTGGGTGCCTCTGCATATGCGCGCGTCCATGCTCCGCGATGTTGATGTGTCTGATTGCTCCACACGACTGCGGCCGGAGTTGTGGGTAGTCGTACTTCACGTTGTGACCATGGTGGGATGAGTGATCTGGGCTCGTAGCCCAAAGTTTTCTGAACCGTCTTTTCCCATCCATTGTCACACCCTGGATGCTCAGTAATTACAAGCCGGTGTTTTCTGAAGCACAGCTCACCTTGCCTTCACCTTGAATCATTCACTTACTCATGTGCTTTATCTTACGCCTACGTACAAACTTTTCTCGCTTCTTCTCGCGTCATTCTCCCTGCAACTCTTCCCTTCCAACTGATTCTTCGCCTACACATATATCGATCATGCCCTGGCACCCGTGCCTCCATTGCGGGGAGGAGACATCAAACCACTGCAAATATTGCGAACGCTTTTATTGTGATATCGACTGCAGGCGCAAGGACGAGGTTGAGCACATCAAGACCCACATGGACATCGAACGCACCATGCCACAGAACATCGAACGCGCCAGGAAGGCGGGCAGGATCGCGCAGTTGCTATTCTACGCCTTTCTGGAGAACACCTGGGGCTACGACATGCGGACATTGTGCATCAAACGCGATCAGGATCTTGAGCTCGTCGCAGTCAGGGTCACTGATGGCGCTGGAGTACTGGGCCCTCCTGGAGGCCGCACCGATTGCAATATTCATGCAGGCGGATGGCTCACCAAATTTCCCATCGAATCTTTCTGTAAATTCGATGATGATGCAAAGCACGCGCTTCTGACTGACCGCAGCTCTATCTGGGCTTTTGTAGTCATGCATGCTGCCGTCGAAGCTCTCTTCCAAGGTATGCTGTGAACAACTGTCTACCTCCGGACCTATGCTAAGTCCAGCTCAGATCTAGTCAACGATGTTCAGTCCGATATTAAAGAAGTTGTACACTATCCAACTACGGAAGCCTCTCGCATCGTACACGCACAAGGCGTTTTTGGCTCTGACTCGAAACGCCACGACCGACTGTACCCAGACCAAGATGAGCGTGGTGACACAAAGGGTGTGTACGAGATTATGCTCAAGTGCGGGTCCAAGATCGTGCTGGATCTTGCAGCCGCACAGTGGGACCTTCAAGACTGCAGCGGACCTCAGGCGCCTATCACCTGGTGGGCAGAATACTGGTCGCGCTGGGGCGCTACTGTCAAATACCGCATCCCATTCCGCAGCCACGCGCTCAAGCACGCCACCAAGATGAATAACTACCGTGTGATCACCTCGCAGACTCTGATAATGGAAATCACCATCTATTTCAACGTCTTCATGTCAAGTGCATGCAAAGCTGAGCTTGGTTTCCATCCACGCGAGCTGCTTGATATGGACAAGGAGACTTACCGCAACACGAAGTCGCGCTTCCTTGCAAAGGCTACCACATATCTTCAAAAGCGCGCCAATGAGCTCGACAACGGTGACTACCGCGACATCCTCGACGGTTTTGATCTGCATCACCCTGCAGTCATCGCACAAGGACCGAAGCTCCGCCACGGCTCCAACGGTTCGCTTCCTCTTGACATTGACATTTCCAGATTTGACTGGAAGATCCTCAGCCGGCACATTCAACAGCCAAATTCGGCAGTTGCTCTGAAAGAGAAGAAGCTCGCCGCGGCGCTCAAGAAAAAGCGCAGCATGTACAAGGAGCCTGGTTCGTGGCAGCTGGTGTTCCTGGATGATACGCTTCCCGGTCCCAAGATCCCTTCAGAGAATGTTAGCGAGAATCTGGGATGGAGACTGAGTTGAGTTGGGTAGTGCCTTGCAGCTCTTCCGTGAGGTCCATATACTCTACTACTGGACAACCGGTAACAATCAGTTCTTACGACAAACATAGCGTTTTCAATTGAGAAATGCCCCCAAATAATGGTTCGAAAGCCTACATCGATTCTACTATTCATCTTGGATTGTAAGTTTCATGAGAGCTCACTGGACACGAATTCTTCAAAATACGAAGCCCCTTTCGGAACACCGCGTTCCCTCATCATGTGTGGTATATATATATATACCCACTTATTGCTACTACATGTGCCCATTACGACCAGATCCAGCTTTGAAGTTGCTGTGAAAAGCACAGCATCGGCTACCGGATTATATAGCCGCCTGCTGTGTGGCCGCACAAAGAGTCATTCCCATATATCACATAGTGCAGCCGAACATTGTAACTCAGAGCTGAAAGTGCTTGCTACGCTTCTTGTAGCCACAGTGCCATGGACTCTCTGCTTGGAACGCCTCCTTCAAAAACTCGCTCAGAAGATTGAACATCTCATTTACAAACATCAGCAGCTACAGCCACAATTGCAGGTCAGTGCAACCACAGAAAAGAGATCAGCTAGCTGGTAAGATTCTTCCCCAACAACTCAGCATGTATCGACAGTTCCTGCGCAGCCCTATCCCTTCTGATCCGAACGAGCTTCGATACTGCGCTACATGCCGGTGTTCCCGCCCAGCGGCAGAGTTCTCTCGTCTCCGCAAGGTTTATAAGGGGTGCAACCAGTGCACAGCACTAGCAAAAGCACGACACCAGAAGAATGCTGCGGAAGCTGCCCAAAAATTCTCTCAACATGGCACACCGGTGTGGCCCATAAATGGGTTGAGCAGTATCCAACAACAGGCAGGCCACCAGCTCCTTCAACTTCATCATGAATACCTCCAACGATAGCATCAGCGGCCGACCGCATCGCCACTGCAAGAAACACAGCATGATCCACGCATGGCATTTAACAATCATGTAGTCGATTCCAATACACATCGACCAACTACACATCGACCAACACCCACGGGTGCGTGGGAAGAGTCATATCGTATCACTCACGAAACACAGAATCATTACACACAGGAAGCAAATTGGGATACCGAACAAGGTATGCGGTCTAATCGTGGATTGATGGACCCTGACTTCTATCGCAACATCTATGCTCCCAATGATATGATGCAGCATGAGCCTGTGAGCGGCCATACCTACTACAACCTTGAAGCCGACCTAGTTGGTGTGGCTGACCCCGACGAAACCGCCTTCTACACCCAGGAGTTTAATAGTTATCCAAGCCTATGGAGCGGATACGCTGCTGATGAGCTTCCGACGCTTCCTGAAGCTGCTTTCTTGGACGAAGGCGAAGGTCTTGCCCCATCGCAACCGGTTTACCGGTCACATTCGATGTTTACAGGGGGTCCTAACGAGATGTCCATGCTGTCGGATTCTTTCTTGGACGGACTTTCTGCGTCGCAAGTGGAAGCACTTTCTGCTTACAATACATCACATTGCTCGGTCTATGAACCGATGGATATCGCTATGGTGGATGCAGGCCCGTCATCCGTGCTAGCGGGTCCTTTTGATTACGTTGAACAAGGACCTACCGAGACAGTCACACAAGGGCACACTGGAGCTCCAGCACAGGCAGTTCGTAAATCATATCAGAAGGCTCAAACTGTCGACTTGACTGCCTATTTTGCTGACTTCTGTCTGACACAAGATCTTCTAAACCAACCGTCGTCTGTCGAGCCTGAGCTTACCGGCGAGCTGCAGGCGAAGCGTCTAATCAACGAAATCGGACTCGCCTTCCGTCTTCTCGAACTACACCAACGCTGGCGGAAGTGCATCGCCCTCAACCAGAAGCAGATCGGTAAGTGCATGCTGGAAGTTGAGCTCCTTGATCGCCTTGAAGAGCGATCCATCATCGTTCCATGGGCCCCTTTTGAGAATTGGCTCTTCACATACCAAGCGCACAACGAAGATATTGTGGATCGCTACCAAGAGGCCCCAGAAACTGACTGGATTGCAATGCGTAGGCGTAGAGCAGAGGAGATCCGTATGATGAAGTCTCTCCTGGAAACCCTGGAGACTGATGTTTTGAAGCTGATTGAGGACAAGAAGGATTCCCTCACCAATCATTTCGTAGAGCTGACAGGCTAGGAGAATGTTCTTGTCATCAAGAAGGCATTTGACAAGCAGCTTCGAGTTATGAAGAAGCAAGTAGCTAAGGACTGCTACGACACCAAGCATCACGACAACGTCTTGTTCATTCTTGAAAAGGACAAGCACTCAGGTGTATATTTCCTGCGCACGTAAGGATACGAGAATGCAGGTCATGATCGTATGCATGTGCAGAGATAGGGTAGACGAACTGTGATTGTGATGATAATACGCGACCAACAGTAGACTACTTAATCAAGATGACAGTATGTTCCACAGAATATCCATGCGCAACCATATTCTGACCCTGAGAAATAAACAAATGTCGCTGTTTCGATACATCAACAGTCACGAGACGACTGTGTCACTGCGTGTGATGTCTTTGGGACCGCTACCTGGTGACCGTGCCTCCAGGGCCTACCACCACCAACTGTGTATATCTCATCTGAGCACGTTTACACACCAAGATAGAAGCCCCATACCTCCACTTCAAGCGTAATAGACCCACTGACTCGCACTCCCACCCCGAGCCCGCCATTGACGGCGAGGCTTCACACGTACCCCCCACATCGTCACGACAACACAGCCTCAACGCCGCCAAGGCCACAAGAAGGACCTTCACCGGTCCCCATCCCCAACGAGTACACCCATCTCGACGCGGACGTGCACCTCGAAAGTTAGTCGTGATCGGCAGACGTCATGCAGCCCTGCATCCTCCTCGCCAAAACGCTTCGCCTGAACATGTCCCCGCCTACGTTACCAATGCTAATCCACCTTAAAGGGCTAGCGCTGATAGTAGGCCTACAAGATAGATCTATAGTATTTATGCAAAAGTGTAGATTTTATGCACGATTACTGTTCGCAACAAAGTTGTTTGTAGCCTTTGGATCTGCAGTGAATGTTGAAAGGTGATCGTCGTAGTGGAAAATTGTGCCGATCAAGCGCACTCGGCGCGACCCAGGAAGGTTCCAGTCGCGCCAGCCCTTGTGCTGATCGTCGTCAATCTGCTTTTGAGTTTCGTGTGCGCCGTGGGTTCACCTCGCGCCTGCGCTCTGTCGCCGACTCTGCTTCCATAGATCTGCAGCGCAGAAATGTCAGGGGAGCCCAGTGCGGCTCTGCGAGCGTTGCTTTTGGCATCTTACTTTTGCAATTCGTAAGGCTCCATTGCGTGACCGAAGCCTTGCAGGCGCTTGAAAAAACAGCATGGATTTAGAGGCTTCGAAAAGAAGCGCAGTTGTTTGTTTGAGCTATAACCCGGGAGGCTTAATGGGCACGCATGAAATCGCTCACCGGGTTCAGCACCCACGGCCTCGCACGGAGCACATGGCGTGGGATCCAAATGCTCGCATAACCAGAAGCATCGCAGTTGCATGGACGTTGTCCAGATTTCGACACCGGGATCGTCAACACCAGCACGAGGGCCACGGCGAAAAGGTTTGCAACTCTGATCTGCACCAAATACTGCTACGGCTCGCGCGCAGCTTAGAACAACCACTCACAGCGAACGTGCATAGCAAAACGAATGAACATGCAAAGGAAAAGTTTCGCGAAACAACACTCCACCTCGATTCCAGCCCTACAACATCACAGCCTACCGCTCGATCCAGAGCAGCGGTCTGAAGGACGCTCTCCCGCGTTGCTAGCTCCGCCACGCGAAACTATGCAATGCATGATATGTGGCCTACAGCCTAGAATGTGTGGCGCTACACATTTTCAGCTCTCCACAATACGCTAGTGGAGCGCGCGAAGCCAGGATGCGCGCATGCCGAGATAAGGTATCGAGCTTGCACTGGCTAACGCGGGTTCGAGCTGGGAAGACCCCTGGCCGTCGATACACCATTTGAACAACTTCAGACCGGCGTGCGCGGTGAGGCTGCTGGGTGTGTGAAGTATTGGACTAAGCGTCTCAAAGTAATCCGGGATGACTGGATGTCTGAGCAAGGCGTGTGAATTTGCGCCTGAACGGCATTGACGTGGCCAGAATAGAAGTGTGCAACGCGCTGCAGTATAGATGCTTGATTTCTATGGTGCCAGGACTATGACTCCTCAAATTAGAGAGACATGCTCCGAAGGGTATAATGGGCGATGTGGCGTCCTATCGCCACAATGCAGTGTCACTTCCAGTGAGACTCCCAAACGCCCGCTATGCCAATGTCGCACATTGCGACAGAAAACCATGTCAGTTTGAGACTCGTATGCAGAGCCTGACAGAAAAGAAAAGGAATATCCAAGATAAGTGTATGATAGGTAAAGCTGTGTCACTGTGCCATCCAGGTTGATGGTGACTTCAGTGCCGTGGCGCAAGTAAATGCTTTGTTCAGGTTATGACTTTTGGTATACCAAAAATCCCTTGTAGGCAGTACCCAGTAGAGTAGCCAGGAATCGGAGACGATAAATATTACATCGCGCTCGGCTAGCGCAGTGATGACCAATGTTCAGCGGCGGAAGATGTTCAGAAGACTCTTGCGCTTAGGCATAGAGTGCTTTGCTGTTTTGCTCTCTGGGATGGGCGGAGGAACGAGGTTGGTGCTGCCTTTCCCAGCGAATTTCGAAATAATTGGCTCAGACTGTTTGTGGTTGATGGCCTTGCTAGCAGGCTGGGTGGAGGAGTTCTCCGGCAGGCCCTTCTCGTTGACTGCTATTCCGGAATCGAGTGGACCAGGGCTAGGAAGCGGAGGGGTGACTGTTCTTCCCTTGGTGTTAGCCTTGGAAGTCTTGCGAGAAAGCGTGATGCTACTCTTGGCCTTGGAGACACCAGATCGGCGGGAACTCTTGGTCATGTTCCTCCTCATGCCTGTCTCCTCAGCCTGAGTGCGCTCAAGGTTCTCAATCTCGCCCAAGATGGTTACGCCATTCATGGCAAACGCCTCTTCCTGGATAGGGACAAATTTGAGAATGCCACGTTCGATCGGCACGCCTATCGACTCCGTCATGAAGGCTTGGATCATGGCGGCGTTGCGCTTGTTGAGGGTGGGCTGCAGCTGCACAGGCAACGCATTGATTGTGAGAACGTAGGTCGGTTCAAAACTACCGCCGAGCAGCAGACATGCTGAGTGGTTGACTGTTATCATAATCGATGTCTCGGGCTTCTGATAACGAGTCGATAGATGGTGTGAGAGGTCTGTGACAAGGGTGTACTCGTCCTTGATCTGTGCGCCTATTAGCATGCATAAACAGTGGACCATCGTGGATATTAGCAACCTACAATTACATTCGTCCTCAACTCTGCAACGATGGGTGCATCTTTGGTCACGCGGTCGCGAGCATTCGATGTTGTACCATCCCTGTAGGCGAACTGCTCTTCGTAGTACTGGGCGCGTTGGCGGGAGTAGGGGCGTGCTATGTTGGCACCCGCGGAAGCAGCAGGTCGCAATCTTGAATCGTCAAAGGCAGGTGCGTCGAGCACTGATCTCGGCGATGATGTGAAGGACAGCTGCGATGGCGATGTGAGTGCCTGGGTCTCGTTGGAAACGGGTGCGAGAAGGGTAGTTTCACCAGCCTGTTTGGGGAATTGGTTCGCATTGCCGTTCACATTCGATGCTGAATAGGTTGAGGTGGACGAAGGACGCGACATCTTGGTACCAGTCGACGTCGAGTTGTTGACAGAGTGCGGCATGACAGGATAATGCAGGGATATAAAAGATCCCAAGGGTGTGACGGTGCCAGATGTTTGTTTGGTCGGTGAGTGCGCCGCAAATTCCTCAGGTGTATCCCTAGGGTTGGGACTCGCTAGATACGGATGGTCGAAAGGTTTGTGCAACCAGGAGCGCAGGTCGCAGTTTGAGAGTGTTCTCTGTGCGTGATACGGATCCTACCAGAATTTGGTGGTCAGACGGCGACTACCGTACTCGCAGACACGAGGCCTGTGAGAGCAAAGCTGGCGGAGCGGAGTGATGATGTATGGATGGTATGCAAACCGAATGGTCAAGGGCGGACTGCAGTTATGTAAAGGTCTCGGTTGCGTGCACACCCCGCAGGAGAGCAAGAATGAACCAAAAGAGGGCAGGGACGGCGCTGGTGAGTGTTGCCGTAGCGCAACGGACTTGTGATATAGACCACAACAGATCGCTGGTCCGGTCCCGGTACCAGAGCATTGCAGCCGCATTGGGAACGGCGAGCAGGGGTGTGTTTCCACCACGCGCCTTTCGCTTTCGAGACCTGCACAACTTGTGCTATGCCGCCGCATTCGTGTTGTGGCTTACCAGGGTTGTCAGCTACCTAACTGCCAGCGCTTCTCGGGCACCCCAGCTGCAGCGCTGGGCCATCGGCCACCGAATGAGATCAGCAACCTCAGATCGCCATCAGCCGCCATCAGCCGCCTTCAGATACGCCATCAGCATTCTGCCATTGCCAGCTGCGCAGCTGCAGCGTCGCTGACCGACGGCTTCCGCGGTTCGCCTGCGCGTGCGCTCGATATAGCTCTCCACTTGTCAAAGAAAAAGTCGAATCTCTGTACCGTTCAGCGGCACCTGCAGTCCCGCTTGCACTCTGCCTGCAGCGTAGTCCCACTCGCACTCTGCATGCAGCTTCACGTCCGACTTGAGATTTGGTTGACTTTTCGGAGCCACGCAACGCAATACACCGCTGGGGACCTCCTAGATTCGAACGAAGCCCCGGCGTGTCCATTCCTTCGTGCACCCCGCAAACTCCATGTCAGGACTGCCCTGACTAGAATCGATGTATTCGTATTTGCCAACAGGGTCCAGAGGTCCCTTGAACTCAACCCGTTTGTGTGAGTGCTTTTGCTTGTTATGTGGTTGTCTTTCATGTCTGCCATCGTACACCACTGCCATCACAAATTTCATTACATTTAGGTCCGCCAGACTTGCACAGCATTGCGGGGCTGTCGCACTCCGTGATCATTTCTCCAGATTGAGTGGTAGTACACGACTGTCAATCCGGCATCGAGCCGAAAATTGAGTTGCAAACAAGATCCATCACCGAGCTTGCTGCCGCCTGTGATGCCACAGCTCGACCACAAGGGAGCGCCTGTCTGTATTGAGGAAGGTTGCGACTCCGCATGCGTCATCATCAAGTGATGCCGCCATTGTAAGCATACAACAGATCCATCAACTGGTGATCGTTCATTCATCTCGCGTCGAATGCAGGTACCAGTTCTTAACCCTCGTTGAAGGCCCCGACCACTACTGTCACGACTCACGACGGAAGCTGGTGTGGACACTACTTGATCATTGACACACTCAAAGGGGATGCAGGAAGCAGGCCACAGTATTCCCGTGTATCGTTGCCGCTTAGCATGTCTTCATGGCCTTTGGGCTATCGTTGACCTGAATTAGTTCCTCGTGTTTGCACCCGCCCAAGTATCGATTCGACATTATCCTCCAATCTCGACGCAGGCCGTCAAGATAATAGAGGCAGGACGCCTTAGGTACCTACTGCTACCACATTAATCGTAGTGCCCCGGCGGCGTTCGTCGATTGTTGATCCCTCCATCTCAGGTGCTTTGTTCGTGTCACTGGGGCTGTAGTACAGAGTACGGCACAACGCATGTCAAACCCTTTGAAACGAATCTTGGGTGTGGGCGCCGCAGTGCAACCACACACGAAGAGTGACACCATGCTGGATCTGCAGACTGAGCACACACACTTACGTCGTTCCCCATCACGCAGCGATGGGACAGGCCTGTGAGTGGCGCCGTTATTGAAAATGCCCGCCCAAGTACACCCGTTTGCGCCACAAGCGTACACGATCGAGCATCTGAGCATTTGTAATCTTGAAATTCGGCCACAAAAGCCTCAAAAGCATAGCTAGGCGCCAATGTCCGCGGGATAGCCCACGTATATGGTATCGATACATTCGTGACAGACGGCGGGCAAGCGTCATGAAAGCTTGACTGGTGCATCGAGAGCTGTAGTAACCTTCGAATGCGATCAGAATGTGCGATAATAGCGATGCGATAATAGCGACTAAGGAGGCTGTCCATCGCCCTGCAAGGGCAGACTGGAAATACCAAATGGGCTGACTAAGGGCAACGTTCGTTGCCGACCTGTGACCCTCTCGAGATGGAATCCGAGATGGAGGCGGTGTCCAGGTTGCTGCTCCGCCCCAGATGTCTGCGGCAGTAGCGTCCGTTCTTCGTGAGGATCATATGATCCTGCGCCGAGGCATTTGACTTGGGTCTGCGATCCAGTGCGAGGAACATGCGCCATGGGCCAAGTTAAGTGGGCGTGTGAAGCCTCGGCGCCGACAGAAGCGCAGCGAATTTTGCAACGCCCTAAGGCACATAGAACAGACGAACAGCTGTGCCAGACCAAGGCTAAGCATCGAACGTGGGAAAATGGTTGTTGATTTGTTCGGCAATGATGTGTGGGCGCGTCAATCCTGTGGCTGCATGCTGAACGTTTGTTCCACCACCACTACAGCAACCTCCATCTCGACTCACAATGCCGCCGAAGAATGCAAGTTCCAATGTCACGACGCGCAAAGGTCCTCAATTCAAGCCTCCGCGACCGGTGCAAGCGTCAGTCCCAGCCAAAGCGCAAGCAAAGGCTTCAGCAGCTGCATCACGCGCAACAGGCGCATCGAAGAAGCCCAGTGCTCCCGCCGCCAGAACTGGTTTCCAACCAGCGGCGACGATCATCTCGTCAGACGAAGAAGATGCACAACAAGACGAATTCGACGATGCGCTCAGTGACGACCTGATGGAGGACGCACCTGCGCCGCAGTCCACTAGAAGCGTCGAACCACTGCCAACTGCACATCCTATCCCAGCGCCGCTACTGGCGCGGCTACTACACGAAAACTTCGAAGATCCCAATACACAGATACAAAAAGGCGCGATGACGTTGGCAGGACGCTATGTAGAAATCTTTGTGCGAGAAGCACTTGCTCGAGCCAAGCACGAGCGCGGGAGGTCCGCGAGGAACGACGGCATATCAGATGGGTTTCTGCAGGTCGAGGATTTGGAGAAGCTTGCGCCACAATTGGTGTTGGACTTTTAAGGGACAAGACAGACCCAAGGCACGACAACGCGTGCATTGCTCTACCACACCCCAGTCGAGAGGAGACACGGACGCCCGTCCCCAGCTCCATTACTCGGAAGGAAATCTGCCGTGGCAGACATCCGCCTTGCAAACAACCAAGACGATTGGCGAATTCCCGGACAGCTGTCATGTGTCAAACAGGACCTATATGGGTTCCTCGGACGTTTGCACAACCAGCGTATGGTTACTGCAGCAGCTATAAAGTGAACCCAGTCTTGTGAGTGTGCGACATAACGCACAGTCAGGCGGAATGTCATTCTGGTAGCTAGAGGGCATAAGGGCACATCAGGGAGAAGATGTTGTGGTGGGGAGCGAAGGAACTCAAGTTGCTAGGTAGGTCACTCAAGGACGTTTGGATACCTCCATTTCGTGGTTAAGCCTCCTTCGCCATCAGGCACAGCTGCGCATTCTTCATTGCGCCTGGCATAACAGAAAGCCACCGTGCGGCCTGTGTAATTAGAGCAGAACTTTCCGTGTGTCGCTCACGAACGGTACCATATTTACCGGTGCCCAGATGTTGATGTGGCTCGGCTGGAGAGCGCTCAAACGCGTTCTGGAACAAGGAGTGCTTCGAGGAGTCAACACCTAGGCACCAGCCTTGCAGGAACGCTGTTGTTGCAACGAACACCATCTCGCAGCACTAATGCTGCATTTGAATCTCGGTCGTCAATAACATAGATTTGCGAACTTCATTTGCGCCCTGCTCGTTTGTATTTGCAGGCTGCGCATCGCCGCCGTTCGCAGCTTTTGGTATTGGGCGCTGCGAGCTTCAAGCCAGGGTGCGAGAGGCTGAAGCATGAACGGCTTCCAGCACGTCGCAGGTCCCCCAATGCGTGTCGGAAAGCTGCTAACCGTCATGGCGACGCCTCAGCAAGACGCAAATCATCGAGCTTTCCCGAGCTGTTTTCAATGCCTTAAAAGTGCCGAAGTCCTCTCCTCAGGCTTCCTTTTCTACTCCACGTCTGTCCTGCTTCACGTCTGTCCTGCTTCACGTCTGTCCTGCTTCACGTCTGTCGCTGTGTCTTTTTCTCTTCCTTCCGTTCTCCAACCTTTACGGTCTCTTCGCTTCTTAATACCTGGCTAGTCCAGCTTATAGAGCGCTAGTCGCCTGAATCACTCTCCACAACAATCGCATACTACTAATACACCAATCCGAGTCTCATAACGAATACCGCCACAATGTACCTCTCGAGCTCCTTCATCGTATCCGTCCTAGTTGGCTTCGCGGCAGCACAATCCTCATCCATCACCGCTTCGGAGACACTGGCCTCGACAGCAAACTCCACAGCGTCTGCACCTTCTACATCGTCAACATCATCATCATCGTCAACGTCCGGTAGCGTTATCACACATACAATTCAGGTCGGCGGGCCGAACGGGTCGCTAGCTTTCTATCCAAACAATGTAAAGGCGAACGCTGGAGACATGATCCAATTTCAGTTCCACCCAAAGGTACGCTTACGCAGCCATGGCAGCGCACAACATCGTCTAATGGTGAAAAGAACCACTCCGTCGTTCAATCTACTTTCGACAACCCATGCGTCCCCATCCAGAACATCATGACCAACATGACAAATGCTTTCTTCTCGGGATTCATGCCCACCAACACTCCTGAGAACTCGACTTCTCAGCTCTTGATATACACAATCCGTGTTCCTGATGACAAGCCTATCTGGTTCTACTGCGCTCAAGCCAAGCACTGCCAGGCCGGTATGGTTGGTGCCATCAATGCGTACGTACAAATCTCAAAGGGCGAAGCCAAAATCGATCGAAGCTAACACACCCAAAGTCCTGCATCAGGCGAAAAGACCGTTCAAGCCTTCACCGAGCTCGCAGCCAAAGCGACCGAGAACCTCAGCCCTGGCCAGGCATCCGGTTCCGGCACCAGCGGCGGCAGCGGCACAGGGACTACATCGCCCTCTGCAGGCTCGTCCGGCTCCGCTACATCTGGCAACGACGCATCAGGCACCACAACCAACAGGCCTGCGCAGAACACCGCTAACACCGCACCCATGCTCAACAGCCAATCCATGTTCAGCCTTGGCGCTGCCGCGCTGGCGGTCTTTGCAATGTGGTAAAGTGTCGGAGATGCTGTTTTCTATTCTGTGGACTCGCTTCGAGTCTGGGTTCGACGACTTGTGATACCACCTACGACTGAGCTGGATTTAGTGTATGTTATGAGGCGTTTGGTAGTTCCAGCCCTGTGGGCGCGACGACAGTTGTACGATGCGGCGTACATCATGCTGAATTCATATGTAATACTTTCCCCATCATCCTCAACATGCAGTTGTGCCATGTGACAGCGCGGGGACGTAATGTGCTGCTCTGGGATGCGGTGCGTAAGCGTGGGGAGGTGGGTACGAGCACCCCACACTTGTCACCCGTTCGTGCACTGCGCACCTTACCGCAGCGAACCACAGACGCATGCAGCACACCCTCTCTAGTTGCAGAGATGCAGCGAAACAACGCACTCAGAATCGAAGAAGGCAATCACATGCGATGCGAGATGGGATGACCTACAGGCAGCGACACAGTCTAGTGTCGATGTCGCGGCCCCTGACCTCGACTTCCTCGATCCGCAATGGCTGTGTGGCAGGATAACTTCTGGGTGAGAACAGGTTTACAAGAGACGGACGAAGCAAGATGCATCGAGGCTGTGAAGAGAAGCTACGATTGCTGCCAGGTGGAAAAGTTCGAATACCAGGGCTATTGCAGCTTCACGCTGCTTGTGTCGTGGCCAATGCACTCGATTGCTATCGGTACTCGGACTGTTACTGACAATCATACACCTGCTACCCTCCTCGTTCAGTTTCGGCCTGTTCAACATGTCCTGGACATCGATTTGGCGTGCGAAGCCAGCAGGTTGTACACACCGTTGGCACCGGAGGTTCGAGCTCTAGACATGTTTCTGCCCGGGACGCTTCGTGCGTATGAGTCTATTCGACTACCAGGGACACCACTGTCTTGTCTCCTGTCACACGCGCTAATCATTGGAACTGACCAGAGGGCGAATCAGGAGACTCTAATCACAAGCTTCGCTCATGTCGTTGCGCAAGCCTGGCCAAGCAAGACAGTCAAAGAGCGAAGAGATAGCGTCCAGCGAGCAGACTCGCCGTTAGCAGAGAAACAAAGCATGCTGTCACTGTGCACAGGCAAAGTGGGATCGCGTATAACGCAAAAGCTCAAAAGGCTCACCCAAGAACTTCCTGATGAATGGCTACGAGAGTGCGCGAAGATCACATTAGACAAGTATTGCGCACTGGACGACTACCCCGTTGTGCTCAATCACGGCGATCTCATACCGTCGAACGTTCTTGTGGACGAACAGACTTGGCAGATCACTGGACTCGTCGACTGGGCGGAAGCAGAGCACCTGCCCTTTGGAACGTGTCTCTATGGCCTCGAGCATCTGCTTGGGTTTGTGCAGCCAGCATCGCCGGATTCGAGCCAGCCGGTGTTTGTTTATCAGAAGGATGCTGCGCGCCTTCGACAACTGTTCTGGACTGTATTGATCAGTGCGGTGCCAGAGCTTGAAGGCAGGCGAGAAGAGGTGCAAGCCATAAGAGACCTGGGCGTGCTTTTGTGGCATGGCTATGCGTGGGACGAAGGTGCTATTGACCGCGTCGTCGATGAGCTAAACGATGGTGAAGAGTTGGCAAAGTTGCGCGCCTTCCTGAGCGTCTGAGTACGAGCCACCATCTTGCCCTTACCCATGGCCTTTGTCTCTTCTCTACGATCGTTCTGGTTCTGTGTTGAAGCATATACGTCGAACACACCTTCCCTCTCAGATGGCTGATAGCGACGCGACCATGCGTACGACTCGCGCCTTCCAGAAGTGGTCGCGCCTTCCGCAATCACCCAGGCAACATCTCCTTTCGTCGCGATTATTGTGTTTTCGTCTCATCTTCATGTTGCTCTTCACTTCACCATACGCATTGACAGAAAAACTCTTCGCAACCCTGCCTTGGCCTTTTCAACCTTCGACAACCTTCCCTGGACTCTCACTACACCACTGAATCTCGTAGCCGGTGTCAGTAGGTGATTCTCTTTGTGGTACTAGTATTAATTGACTGATACATCCAGCACCGTACGATCAGCTATGGTCACAACTCGACGTGGCGGTGCCAATGCTGCGCCCGCACCCTACGTGCCTCTAAGACCCTCGAAACGGAGAAAGCCCACGGTCATCAACGGTTTTGATCAGTCCAGAGATCCTGGTTTGATACAACCTATCCTGCAGACTGCCTCTATGCCTACGGTTGGTACATCTCAGAGCCGACCAAGCAGCGAGCTGGGCGGACTTGCTCCCACTTCACCGTCCCAAGGCAGACAAGGCAGACGACCTCGCGGTGCTATAGCCACTGCAGTACATCAATCGAATCAGATTGAATCCAAGCTTTCTACCGAGCAGATTTTGGCTGCACTGAAGGAGCTCACGACACCGGGCACCTCCAAAAATCCAATTGTGCTGCTCGAAGACTCTCCGTCGAAAAGATTCCAGAGTGTTAGCAAGGTCGAGCCACACATGTTCCATGACAGAGGCAGCAAGTTGTACACTTACACTGCCCCAAGACCTGTTCTTGCCCCGAGACCAGCCAACAGTAGCACGTTCACTGGCAGTCCAGGCCGGGATATGCTCCGTATGCGTGCTGCGAAGATGGCGACCAACGGCTGGCATGCGGGTGTACCTGAACAAAATCGGCAAGACCGTCCATTCGCTAATCGCCATCCAGCCCCGCAGCCAGGAGGTCATTGGTATCTTCCTGCAGGCATCCCGTACTTCCCTCATCTACCTCCAGCATATCGGCACTACGCGGTTCCAACGCCCCTCAACGAGGAACACCTCCGGAGCAAGGCCTTGCAATACGTCCGAGAATACTCGCGATCATCCCCACGCAAGAGGAAGATGGCGCAGGATCCCGACGAGACGAGCAAATCAGACTCCACAGAAGTGAACATGGACTCGGGATTGAACACGAACGTCGGCCCGTCGTTCCGCAAACTACTGCCCAAGCCAACTGTCGATGACCGCACGAGCGTCAAGGCCACCAGAGGTTCACTCACTATCCTGCCAGATCCTCACTTCCAGCTCACGCCCCTCATCGAGCAAGCCTCGCTGCTCACATCGCTTCTGCGCGTGTACCCACGGTCGACAGATCAAAAGGGCCTCCGGGACGATATCACCCTGCTCGCATCAGTTCAGAACCAGCGTTTGGCCGACTGGCTCAAGTTGGAGGGTGACCCGGCGCGCAAAATGGCGAGTCCACACACACCTCGTGCAGGCTGGAGCATGACAGGGCGTGAACCAGGCTCCCGCACTCGCGCGGATGCTGAAGTGGCTGAAGCGGAGAGGACACAGCGGGATGAGGAGGTGAGGGGGCTGCTCTCGGCGGACGCGGAGGTGTGGCGGGATGGCTCGGGGATGAGCGTCGCGGACGTGTACTCGACGCCGCAGAGATGCAACGATGGAGCGAAGGTTGAATCGTCGCCCGCTGTGGGGACGAGCGGGAGGAAGGGGATGGTGCCTGTGAAGGTCAAAACTGAGGAGGGTTGAGTGAAGTGGGGTTTAGGGATGGAAGTGTAACGATTGATGGGCAGCTAGTGTTGTGTGAAGCCAGGTCCTGTCCACTGCAAACGCGAGCTGTATGCCCGCATCGACCAACATCGTGTCATGTACACATATCTATTCGGGTATCGTGAACTTTCCCTACATCTCCCATCTCCCTTAATTCCCCTTATTCCCCCTCTTCCCGCCCCTCTTCTTCCGCTCCACATGCCCGGCCATGGTCTTCTTCACATCGCCCAAACTCCTCTTATTCTTGCTCTTCGCCTTCCCCAGCGTCATCAAGAAATTCTTCTTCCGCGCCTTCTCCTTATTCGTGGTGCTCTTGCCCTCGGACTCCTTCTTCGCCTTGCGCTTCGCCGTCGTGGACTGGTGGTTCGTCTCGCGGTCTGCTTTTGCCATTGCGATTTTCTCTTCTTTGGTGTTCTTTTTGCCGAGCCAGCCCGCGGCTTCGATGTCCGAGGCGGTGATGGCTTCGTCGGCGTGTTTGGCGGCGAGGAGGGCTTGGCGTTTGTGCGAGGGGAGGTGTGCGTTGATGGCGACGGAGGCTTGGAGTTCTTTGAGTTGTTTGAGGTCGGCGGGGGTGAGGATGGTGGTTGTGAGGAGTTTGGAGATTTGGGCTTGTTTTGCGGCGGTGTCGGGTTCGGCGCTCTTGCTTGCTTCCTTGGGGGCTGGGGTTGTGGAGTCCAGTTTGGCCTTCTTCGCCTTCGGACCGTCCTTTTCGTCTTCCGAGTCGGAGATGTTGATGTCTTCGCCGTCGGACTCGACGTTGATCCAGCCCTCCTCGTCGCTGTCGCTGTCGCTTTCAAGCTCCCACTTCTTCCAGTCCTCGGCCTCGTCGAGCTGCGAGTCGTCGTCTGTGCCGTCGGGATCCAGGCCAGCGGCGATGCGCTTCTTGCGGCGCTCGTCCTCTTTCCAGGCTTCCAGCAGCTCGATGCCTTCGATGCCGCCTGCGGCTTCCTCGCCAAAGCGCTGCTCTTTGATGGTGCCTGCGCGGATGCCCATGCTGGCGTCCTTGCCGCGGTCGCGCTTGTGCAGCAGTTCGGCGCCGACCTCGCGGTAGAGCGAGAGCAGGCCCTTGGCGGCCATCATGACGCCCTTGTCTTTAGATTTGCGGTACTGTAAGATGTCAGAGAGAGGAAAGGAAGAAGTGGGAGGGTGCTTGTGTCAGGAAGGGAGGATAACAGAGAATGCTGTTGTATAGAAGGGGAAGATGGAGAGAGTTGTTGCAGCGAGGGGAAGATGGAGAGAGTTGTTGCAGCGAGGGGAAGATGGAGAGTGTTGTTGCAG
Source organism: Didymella arachidicola (assembly GCA_016630955.3). Taxonomy (NCBI): domain Eukaryota; kingdom Fungi; phylum Ascomycota; class Dothideomycetes; order Pleosporales; family Didymellaceae; genus Didymella; species Didymella arachidicola. Next base: position 1,187,498 of record CM049987.1, read on the forward strand.
CGAGGGGAAGATGGAATGATGTTGATAGAAAAACATACCAGGACAAGATCCTGCAGCAGAGTGTCAGTCATAGCAAGAGGCTGGCGCACGCAAATCTCACGAATCGCGTTGAGACCGGCGGACGCGACTTCCGAGGCCGAGGCTTCAGAAACAAATTCGTTGGCGATTTTCTGGACGAGCGGCTCGAGGACATCCGGGGGCACGTAGTTGTGTGTTGCTTGGGCGAGGCAGGCGAGGTAGCTGGTCACCGAGGCCTGTCGCGGGGTGAGGTGCTTGAGGAAGTACGAGTAGAGCGACAGCACGGTCAGCTTGTGCAGACCAACCAGACGGGAGACGAGCTGCAGAACGAGGATCTTGGTCTCGAGCTGCAGCTTGGCTTTTGAGTTCTGGACGTGCTTTGCGAACAGGCTCTCGGCGAAGCCCTGGGGGTCGTGCAGGAGGTGCAGGGCGGAGAAGTTGAGGGGATGGGGGGCGCTCTTCTTCTTCTCCTTGCGCTTGACGGTGGCAGCGGCCTTTTTCAGATCGCGGGCCTTCTTCTTGGTCTTCTTGTTGATGCCGGCCTGGTGGCGCAGCTTGGACATGTCGATATTCTCGTCGTCACTGCTCTCGTCGGCGGCCTCCTCGCGCTCCTTGTCGCCGCCGAGGAAGAAGCGCACACCGCCGGCAATAACCTTCTCGTTCTCGCTCAGGGCGGCCAGACGCATGACCTCGACGGCGCGGGCGTCGGTCCATATCTGCTTCTTCCACAGCTCGCGGGTGATCTTGACGGCCCAGATGCCCTTGGGCGACTCCCTGTCCGACTCGAGCAGGTTGTAGAGGACCGTCTGGATGGTGCGGTTGAGCTTGTGGTTGGTGGTCTTGACGTTGGACGAGCGCAGGTCGGAGAGGATCTTGGTGAAGAGCAGCTGGCGCAGCGACTTGCTCGGGGTGGCGATGAGGACGGGGAACAGCGTGTTGAGCAGGGCGACCGAGTCGACGACGTCCTTGTTGCGCAGCAGACACAGGCTGCCGACGATCTTGTCGCGCAGCTCGTACTCGAGGACCTCGTGATGCTGCAGGAGCATCTGCTGCAGGTCGCCGGGGAACGGCGCCGTGAGGTCCGGGTACAGGTCCGCGACGTGCGAGACGAACTCGATCAGGTCCTTGAGGTCGGCCAGCCCCGTGCCCTGCGTCGCGGGGCTCTGCAGGAACAGGTCCCGCAGCGTCTCGTACTGCTGCCACTGGTTGCTGAAGTCGTCGCGGTAGCTCTGCGGGTCGCGCTTGATCTTGAACCGCAGCGCGGCATGGTCCGCCTCGATCTTCTCGAGGGCTCCCACCTTGCGCTTCATCGTGGATTGGTGGCGGGCGGTGAGGTTCGAACGTTGCCCGTGGACTGTCTACCGTGTTGCCCGTGGACTGTCTACCGTGTCGCCCGTGGACTCTCTGCCGTGTTGCCCGCTCGAACTTTTTTGGTGGACCCTTCACCGTCGGCGCTTGTTGATGCCGACCGGAGCTTTGGCCAGAATCTTTGCCTCGCTCTCACTGCGAATTCTCTCGCCGCCATCGAGCTCCCTCGCACTCCCCCCCGCCGGCCGCCCGTTTCCTTTCTCGTATACGGCGTCACTTGTGTTCGATCGCACTGTGACGGCAGTGCACGCGCGCTTTTTGCACCTCGACCACCCCGACGCGACGCGCAGAGCCTGGGCCCGCGCCCGCCAACGCCCGCCATGACGACCTTCTCCTCCATGTCCCTGTACGCCCTGACGGTGAAGCAGCCGTCGGCGACACAGGACGCCATCTCCGGCGACTTCCTCGGCAACGGCAAGCAGCAGATTCTCACAGCGAACGGCTCGCGCCTGGCCATCCTCGAGGTCTCGCGGCGACAGAAGGGCTTCCAGGAAATCTACTCGCAGGACGTCTTTGGCATTGTCCGCCGCATTGCCAAGTTCCGCGTCGCAGGCGGCACAAAAGGTATGTCATGTCCTTCTCTCCCCCGCTTTAAGCCAGCTTAGTGATTGTCGAAGCAGCCCCCCACGCCCGCTGCGGACTGGCCTATGAAGACTTGTGAGAACCTGCGCTGACCATACAGACCACATTGTCATAACCACCGACTCTGGTCGACTCGTCACCTACGAATATGTCCCCGACGAGCACACTTTCAAGACGATCCACTTCGAGACGTACGGCAAGTCGGGCATCCGCCGTGTCGTGCCCGGCGAGTACCTGGCCGCCGACCCCAAAGGTCGCGCTATCATGGTCGCGTCGACAGAGAAGAATAAGCTCGTCTACATCCTCACCCGCAGCGGCCAGACCGACATTGCCATTTCCTCGCCGCTCGAGGCGCACAAGCCGCAGACACTCGTCTTCTGCCTGATTGGACTTGACGTTGGCTACGACAACCCCATGTTCGCGACCCTCGAGATTGACTACTCGGCATCCGAGTCTGATCCCACAGGCGAGGCCTATGACGAGATCAAGAAAGAGCTAGTCTACTACGAGCTGGACCTTGGTCTGAACCACATCGTGCGCAAGTGGGCAGAGCCTGTTGACCGCACTGCGAACACACTCTTCCGCGTTCCTGGAGGGCCCAATGCACCCAGTGGAGTACTGGTCTGTGGAGAAGACAGCATCACCTACCGCCGCATCTTCAACAATAAGTCGAGCGTTCACCGCTTGGCTATCCCACGCCGTGAAGGAGCTACCGAGGACCCCAACCGCAAGCGAACCATTGTTGCCGGCACACTGTACTCGTTGAAGGGCGGTGACTTCTTCTATCTCCTCCAGACGGACGACGGCGATCTCTTCAAGCTCACTGTAGAAGCTACAGATGCCGTGGTAGACAAGATCAAGATCAAGTACTTTGACACGATCCCGATTGTGACGAGCATCTGCATTCTGCGGGCAGGCTTTGTATACGCCGCTTGTGAATCTGGCGACAGAATTCTCTATGAATTGGAGTCGCTAGGAGACGAGACAGACGACCCGTTATTCGACAGCAGCCAATTCCCCACAGACCCGACCGCCGTCTTTGCACCTCCATTCTTCACGCCCCGAGCTCTGACGAACCTAACTGCCGTCGAGACCATCCCGAGTCTGAACCCAATCATGGGCATGGAAGTCGCAAACCCTGCGCTCGAGGATGCGCCCCAGATCTACACCATCAACGGCGCCGGTGGTCGCAGCACTTTCCGCACCACAAGGAACGCCTTGGAGGTCCTTGATCTCATTGAGTCGCCGCTCCCGCAGAACGCCTCTGATGTCTGGACAACAAAGTTGACCTCGGACGACGAGACCGATACGCTCATTGTCATGTGTCTGCACAACAGAACCCTGGTTCTGAAGATTGGTGACGACGTCGAGGAAGCGGCCAACACTGGCTTCTTGCCTGACACAAACACCTTGGGCGTACAGCAGTTCGGCGAAGACTGCATCATCCAGATTCACCCCAAGGGTATACGGCACATCCAAGGAATCTCCTTCCCGGATGACGATGCGAACGCCACCCACGCCAGCCTGACTGACTGGCAGCCACCGGCTCACAGGACCATTGTTGCTTGCGCTACCAACAACCGTCAAGTTGCCATTGCTCTTAGTTCTGGTCAGATCCTGTACTTCGAGTGCGACTCTGATGGCTCACTTGCCATGGCCGAGGAGGAAATTGCCCTGGACAGCAGCATCAACTGTCTGGCCATGCCCGACGTGCCCGAGGGTAGCGTGCGCGCTTTCTTTATGGCTGTCGGCTGCAGTGACCAGACCGTAAGGATCTTCAACCTGAGTCCTGACATGGAAGGCAATATCCTGCGAAGCATCTCCGTACAGGCTTTGACATCCCCACCCAGCGACCTGACCATCAACATGATGGCCGACAAGTCGCCGAGAGGGTACAGTCAATACCTCCACATCGGCCTCCGCAGTGGTGTCTACATTCGATCTGTTCTCGACGAGATGACAGGAGACATTGGAGACACTCGCAGGCGTTTCCTTGGCCCAGAGCCAATCAGGTTCGCCAAGGTGACCGTGGCCGATGAGCCTGCCATCATTGCTATGACCTCCAGGCCGTGGCTTGGCTACACACACCCAAGGACCGGCGTTCTGCAGCTGACGCCCTTGAACTACATCCCCTTCAAGTCCGCATGGAACTTTGAAGGCACACAGTTCAAGGGTATCATCTGTGTGAGCGGCGCCGAGCTCCGGTATGTACATCCCCTCTCTTCTTCTTTGACTGCAGTGATGATACTTGTACCCCTTAACAACTGTGTGGGCCAAACTTTTATTCCAATTGTTCCTACTGAATCGCAGCCACATTCTCTTTGGCGAATCTGAAATGACTCCAAAGGACACACACTGACAGCCCACAGAATCTTCACCTTCAACGACCTCACCGATAACACGACTTACGAAAACATTCCCCTGAAATACACACCTAGGAAGATGGTCGGCCAGCACGAGCAAGGCCTGTTCTACGTCATCCAGAGCGAAAACAATACCCTGAACGATGCTACACGGCAGAATCTAATCCAGGATGCGAAGGTCAAGAAAGAGAACGGCGTGAAGACTGAGAATGGCACCGACGGCGAGATGGAGGTCGATGGAGAGGCTGCTGGGGATGAGCTCCCTGCGGTCGAATTCGGCTATCCTCGGGTCCAAGGACGATGGGCATCCTGCATTCAGGTCGTTGATCCTGTTACCGAAAAGGCAGTCGTCCACACAGTCGATCTACCCACAAATCAGTCGCTGGTCAGCGTTGCTCTGGTGTACTTCGATAGCCGTGGCGAGGACGCCTTCCTTGCCGTTGGAACCGCAACAGATCTGACATTCCAGCCCTACAAGTTCTCTGGGGCCTCGATACAGATCTACAAGATCTCGCCCACAGGCCGCGAGCTCGAGCTGTTCCATGAGACCCAAGTGAACGAGCCACCGCTGGCTCTGCTCGCTTTCAAGGGCAAGCTCATTGCTGGTGTTGGTCGCAATCTCTGCCTGTATGACTGCGGTATGCGATCGCTGCTGCGCAAAGCCCAGGCATCAGACTGCGTCAGCAACCGTGTGACCAATGTCAAAACTCAGGGCAGCCGCCTCGTCGTCTCCGACCAAACCGAGTCTGTCACCTACGTCGTGCACAAGGACCAAGTCCACCCCAACCGCCTGATCCCCTTCGTTGACGACACAGTCCCCCGCCACACCACCGCAACCGAGATGCTCGACTATGACACCACCGTCGGTGGCGACAAATTCGGTAACATCTGGGTCGTCCGCTGTCCGCAGAAGGTCTCCGAGTCCTCCGATGAATCGCCCGACGGAAGCGATCTGCTGGTTGACAAGTCGTACCTGGGCGGCGCGCCAAACCGCCTCGACCTCGTAACCCACTACTTCGCCAACGACATCCCAGTCTCGATGCAGAGAACCGTCCTCCTATCCGGCGGTAACCGCGTCATCTTCTGGGCCGGCCTGCAAGGCACCCTCGGCGCACTCATCCCCTTCGAGTCCCGCCGCCAGCAGAAGATGTTCCAGCAGCTCGAGCTGCAGCTGCGCTCCGACGACCAGCCACTCTCGGGCCGCGATCACCTCGCTTTCCGCAGCTACTTCGCGCCGGTCAAGAGCACCATCGACGGCGATCTGATCGAGCGGTTTTTAGTACTGAGCAGGGATAAGCGCGAGAGCATCGCTGCGCAGCTCACGGGCGCGGAGTGGACGCCGGGTATGATCGACGAGGCGATTTGGAATATGCGTGGCTTGTACGCTTTCTAGGCTGGAGCATATGTAGAAGTACGCGGTTTTGTGGCCTGGTTCGGAGCGGCTGAAGCTTTTGATACCCTATTCAATCCCATCCCATCCATTATCCAATTCCCTTGCTTTCGAGCTGCCTTGCCTGGGAGACCTCAATCTATCTGTACCATCCACCAGACGCGGACAGGAACTATCCTAACCACAAACGGCCTCTCCACGCCCGTTTTGCTCACGGCTTCATGTGCTGATACCATCTACCCTAAACCCATCATCGTTCACCCCTCCATCCTGCTCACCACAGCCCAGGTTCTATCCACGTCCTACCTAGTCGTGCTTAAACAGTATCATTCCTCATATCCAGCCAGTACATCAGACCGCCGCACCGCACCGTATCGTTCCGCAGCTACCACTGAATCACAATCGCTTCTGTGCGGTTTCGAACGCGCAAATCTCTAGCGGCGGGTTTGGAGCGCGAGCCGGGTTTGGGGATAGATTCTTGTTGTTTCGGGGCTGAAAACAGGGGGATACAGGGTTTGTAGTAACAGGGGGATACAGGGTTTGTAGTTATCAACTTTCTGCGACAATGGGTTATTGTGGGTTCGGGGTCAAGACTGTGTGTTTCTGTTGTTTCCTGTCTTGACTGACTTGTTGCGGGTGCAGATAGGAGTGTTGTTTGGTGTTGCTGTTACAAGCTGTAGAGGCAGCTTTGGCCCTGCCCATATCCCTTTTTACACGGCTTTCTAGATCTACAGTCTACAACTCGTAGTGGAATGAGTGGGTCACAGCCTCGTAGTTAGGGTTGTAAGTAGGATGGCAAGTGGTGGAGATGTAGATAGTTGTTTCTGCGGACATTTGTTCTTGCATGACGTGAATTACTAGCCTATGCGTGGTGGGTGCTGGATGTTGTTTTGATGGTTGATCAGTGTGAATGCGTGCCGTATGTTGCCGGTGTTGATGACATGTCGTACATGTTCGTGGTCGCCCTTTTCCTGTCACGTGCGACTTCGTGAGCACACTACTTTGCTAAGGGGATCGTTTTCTTTTCCTTGGAACCAATACAGATCCATCGTTGTCGAGGCAGACTATCCGTGTAGTGACATCTTCGTCTTCCGAATCGTTATCTTGGTCATTGTTGGATCGATCAATCAGTTTGTACCTCTTCATCATGTTGGCCTCATCTAACCCGCCCTGTAGCTTTCTGAGCGTGCTTTGTTTTTCTACAAGACACTTGGCGTTTTCCAGATCCACCTCGGAGTACAAAGTGCTATCCATGAGCATTTGGATGATGTCAGTATGGTTGTAAAGGATAGCAATGCTCAGTTCTATGCTGTTGTACTCCTCTTTGTACGGATCGTTCAGCAGTAGCCATTGCACAGATTTGTCCAGGCCCCTAGCAATGATCAGATGCTATATCTTGAAGCTCGGCTGGTAGGTTTCAGCATTGGGTGGCCTCTCGACCAAGAGCGGGGGTCTTCGAGATGATATGTTGTCACCCAGGAAGCGATCCACCACGCCAGGACCTTGGCCGAAATCTTTGTGTACTTCAGCCCCTGATTTCAGAAGCAATAGCACTAGGTCGTCCCTGGTATCAAGTTCCAAGGGAGACGAACAGGTGATGAGCAGTGGTGGACCATCCCATAGGGACGACTGGTTCACGCAGGCTGGACATGCCTCGATGAACATGCTTACGTACTTCAGCGAGCAGTTCAGACAAGCTTCCCACATTGCCAAGGGAATAGACTCCGTCGACCAGTCACAGCTGCTGAGCAGCAATTGGGTAATCTCCTCGTTGTCGGCTCTGACGGCGTCAACGAGGATTAAGTCGTCGAAGAACTTCTTCTTTGGCACAGGACCCGCTGTAAAGTTGGTTGACAGAAATCTGAATTTTTCAAGATCGCATCCCATGACAGCAGCCCTAAGGCACAGTTGCGCAGTCGAGTAGTTCCAGGGATCATTCCCGCTCCTCCTTTGGATAGTCGTTGTATTGAGCAGATACTTGAGGCAGCGAATGCTCAGTCCAGCACGGACTGCATATATCAATGGATGGCCCTTCATTCTCTTGGGTGCAGCATATGCATAGAAATACTTGCCCCAGGCACCACTCTCGTGATGGACAAGAAAGTCCATCGCTCTCCGAAAGACCCGATCGTCATTACGCTCGGTGGCAGCAAAGTGATACAACCACTTACTAGCACTGTAGTATGCGAAGGGATAGTATCTGAGGGGGAGGTTGGCTCCTGAGGTTTGGCTGGTCTCGTTATGGCCGGTGGTCCTTCCTACTATATGCTGTAAATACGATAGACACACGTTAGTAATCGAAGTCGGAGCGATCTGCTCTTCAAAATCCTGTTTGACTCGGCCGTCCGTCAGGAGAAATTCTTGCACAGTGAAATGTGATAGATGAAGCTCCTTCTTGCCGCCACCGGAATATACCGACGGTGAATCGACCAACTTTATAAAGCTGGACCAGTGCTGCGCAAGCAATATTGGGGTCAACAATCGATCTTGAGGATCGAAGGGTTCTTTGCCAGAGGGATCGACAACGACTGCGTCAGCCACCTCCTCGAGTGTGACAGGGTTTTCGCTGTATAGAATGAGCCGAAGAATAAGGATGATTTTCGACCTTTGACGATCCACTAAGCCTGTTAAAATCCGGGCATAGGTGTCGTTTATGGTTTTGGGTAAGCTGTTCAGCGTGGTCCTTAGGTCTTTCCAAGTGATACACTTCTCAAGCTCTTGGATTTGACACGCTACGTACCGAAACCTGAAGTGTTAGTTAGGCTTCATATTTTCTGAATGTAGACTCACATTCCTTTTGCCTCTGCCAGGAGTTTCTCCGTAGTCTCTTGCACTATCTCTGGTTTGCGTGTCCACATACCAAGGCCTTCTGGACTTGCGAATTTGGTGGCGATGTATGCCTTGATGTCTTCGTGCAGATCCTCCTCTCCAATGGCGATATGGCATCCATGCGAGGTTATACCCTGGAAAGCGATCCGTATCATTTCTTCCTCTCGACTAGTCACCATGACTTGAACTTTGCCGTCCTCAGCTTTGACAAGATTGTGAATACATGCGATCAAGGCATCGGTATCGTTTGATGTTCCTTGAGCAACTAGCTCGTCGAAAGCATCAATGATTATCGATACATGCTGACAAGCGTGCAACATATCCGAGAAAGTCTGCATGAGGTTGTCAGTGCTCGGCGACTTGGACTTGCTTTTGAATTGAGCGAAAAGATTCTCCAATTCTGGTCGAGAAGCTTCCTCTTCGACGGACAATTGCCAGATGAGGCTGCGGAGTATTTCGTCGAAAGAGAGAGTCTTCGGGTCATTGAAGTTAATGTAGAAACAGAGGCATGTGACACCTGACTCGGTGAGCAAATCGATTACCCTTGAGCTGACGATCGTTTTGCCACAACCAGCAAAGCCAAACAGCCATAGAAACGATTGCGTTTGACTGAACCATCGCTCGAAAGTAGGATTTCGAATTAGCCATTCTCCCGACTCTGAGTGACGCAGGGTTTGCGCTGCACGATGGAGACCGGCAGGTTTAAAGGGGTCTAGCCAATTTTCGAGCTCGGAGCTCTTCTGATATGTATGCATCGTATTGAGAGTCGTACGAATGATTTTGTTCGATTTCTCGAGTAAGAGAAACAATCAGCTTCCTGATACGGACACACTAACAGCTTACCTGGTATACCTACGTTCCTCAAGAGAACAGACGAGCTCTTTCTCGTGTTTCACCTTCTCGGCTGGGATCATGCCAAGCAGGAGAGTTGCGTATGCGGCTGCAACTAGGGCTGCGTATCCTTGCCAGCTCTTGTTCTTGTGTGAGTCCGAGTAGTCACAGATTCCGCGGACGATCAGGCATGGAAAACTGTTTGCCAGCCCAGCGGCCTCAATTTCGAAGCAGAGCACTTCTTCGTTGCAAGATAGCTGGTCGCGAAACGATGCATCCTTCATGAGCTCGTCTGCGGACGCGACTAGCCCGTAGAAGACTTCGGGCTCTTCGGATCGGTCTGTCATCCACTCCGTCCGATCAACGATCTTGGTAGGTTGAGTATCGCAGATGTCTTTGCAACATCGTTTCTGATCTTGATGAACGAAATCAGAAGCGTAGAGTCGGTCAGTCGATGATTCTGGTCGGCCAAACTCTCTCAAAACCTTCGGGCGTCGTCCTTGCAAGGCTTTCTCCACGTACTCATCGAGGGCGCTATCGGTGGCGAGATCCAACTTTCCTCGCAACTGAGCAATGGCTGACAATAGGAGTTGAGGCGGTTTGTCATGGTGCGCCGTGATCTGGAATTCCTGTGCTTGGATCGTCTTTCCAAATCGATAATGAAGGACGCCCGAATGCCCGTTGCCAGGAATGCCCACTACCACATCACCCAGCCTGATGTCGTTCCTCTGGTTAGGTGCTCCGCCAGCAATGCCAACCATTAGGCCAATCCGGACGTTTTTGAAGGAGCGTAACATGTGCTCTGCAACACGGGTCGCACTGTTGGTCCCATATTGACCGCTCGGAAGGGCTGCGACAACAACATTGTGTCCATGGATCTCGCTCAAGAGGTACGCGTTTTTGTCGCCTTCACTCTGTTGTCTCGGGTAATCGGCATGAATTCTGCCCAGGGCATCGAAAATCATGCGTGCTGCCGTCAATCCACATTGAATTGCGCATATCCATGCGATCGTATACTGTTCATTGGAAAGGGCGACGCACTCCTGAGTAGCCATGATGTTGTCTGGCGGCGTATCAGAATATTTGAGACGGAAGCTATATACAACAAATACGCAGCTGTATGGACAGAGTTGGGTCGTCAGCGGGCCTATCCCGCGCCTGGCGTCAGCCTGCGCCCCGCTGCCTTACAAGGTTCTTTCTCAATTGGAAGAACAATCATAACCCCAGCTCTCGAGCCGCTGGCATGTGCAGTATGCCCCCACTCCACTCGACTTTCTCATTGGGCAGGCATTGAAGCTGTGTGTCGACATGTTCATCGGGGTGTCGCTCTACCATAGGGTAAGCGCCCTGCAGGGGTGTGTCCAACATTGAGAGGCGCACCCTACACGTTTCAGCCTTGCATCTCGAGTTAGGCCTCGTGCCTGAGTGCAGCAATGCTGCAGTCTCAGGGTTCCATTGCCTCATCGGATTCACCGGCCACATTATTGTCAGCCAATTGCTACCTCTTCACATGTGGTTCCAGGTTCTTTCCAAGCTTGGCTTCAAATGATCTGCGTAGACACGACCGCGTATCTGGAGACTCGATACTTGACATGGACCACAAAGTCGAAAAGGCCGAGGCACATACTTGCTCGATCGTCTCTCCATATACGCACCCCCTTAAACCCCCACCTCTTACGTCTTAATTCCTAGCTCCATCCTAGAAAGTGCTGTAGCGTGTCTTCTCCGTGTGTCTAAACGTGCGAGATGTAGCTATACTATAGTAAGGTAGATGTACATATGCACCACGGCCTTAGCGTTAGTATAGCTGTAGTGCAACTATATACATAGCTGTATACTACTAAAACTACAGCTTCTGCCCACTCTGTTCCTTGCCGTGTTTATAGCTGTAACTGGTGCTTCGTGTTAGAAACGCTGATCAGGGTCGTGGACTGGCGTGTGATAAGGAGGAGGAAAAAAAAACACAGTCAGATATAAAAATTTCGATTTCTACACAAAAGCATACTAAGCAAATGGTATCAAGTCCAAACCCTTAACAAATACCACCTTCTACATTCCTGTGTCAAGCCTGTCGCTTGCTGGAAGCGGACATTTGGTACCTAGCAGCGGCATCTCTTCTAGCGACCATGATCTGCAAAGTCCCGGCCCAACCTGGCCTCATATAACGAGAATAACGAGACTAGACCCCTACTCCTGCGGCCCAGCGACCTCAGCGCCCAGCGCAGCGCTCGCCAGCTGCCCCACACCACCTAGGAAAGTCAGGAACAGCGCAAGGCCAGTAGACTCAGCAGCCTCTGCGTAATCGTCTGATCCTGCACCATCAGCCTCGGTCTCCTGGATCTCGCGATGCGTCTTCTCGTCAGGCACATATGTGCGGTCGTTCGGATCGTCCTCGATCTCTTCTCTCGCGAAATCGTTGACAGTTTGGCTCTGTGGGGTAGGGGAGCCAGTGGCCTGCTCGACGGCATCGTCGAAGGCTGCGAGGGTCGATTTGCGGGTAGAGCGGCGGGTGCTCTTCTTGCTTGACTCGGGTGATACGGGCAGGGCAGTGGTGGTTGCGTCGGCGGCTTTCTCGGCCTTGGTCTTCCTTCCCTTCTTGGGTGTGGTAGATGGGATGACTTCAGCAGGGTCGGAGAGGTTGGTGGCGGCGTCGAGCTTTCTGATGAGGGGCTCGAAGAAGCGGACGTGCTGCTTGTGCTTGGGCACCAGTGGGGAAAGAATGGAGCTTTCAAGGATAGATTCGGGGTCCAAGTCGCGTGTGAAGGTCCAGGTCAGGAGTGACAAGCTCGTGAACATGACGTCGAGGGTGGTAACGCTGAGCGCAGGGTGCTGAGAGATCTTGCTGAGCTTGCGCGCAACCAGGCCCAGACCCTGCAGCAATCGGTTTGTACGCGTTGTTTCGCTTCCCACAGCGTTGGCAAAGAGCTCCCAGATAGCATTGGGCGGCGCAGGGACGGAGTCGCGCATGTTCAGGTAGAAGACACGCGCGTAGAAGACGAAGGCAACGGCGGACAAGAAGTGAAAGACGGTCTGGTACGAGCGATGAGCATGCGCCTTTGTTGGATGCGAGATACCGAAAGCCACAGGCGTGATCTGGGGCGCAAAGGCGAGGAAGAGGGGAG